>JAPVLO010000262.1:5306154-6632693 GCA_027257055.1 Cephalopachus bancanus
AGTAGTAATATGGCCATCATATAACAAATTGCTTAATAGATGTTTTAGTTATTCTCTTTTAGTTTTTAGAAAGGATATAGATAATATTAGTCAAAGGAAATGAGGGGAAAGTTAAGATCATATATTTACACTGATTAACAAACTGGGTCAAGAAGAACAAGGCATATTTCAAGTTCTTCAAGCAGTGGATTTTGGCTTGGGTCTCTACCTTTCTTGAGACACAGAGCTTCCCTGAAATTTACAAGGAGCATTGTTCTCTCTACTCAGTAAAATAAGACATATATAATATATATATATACATAAAATGCTGAATAAACCTTGTAAAACTCGGATTATCCGGCTTAAAGAAAAGATGAAATCAGAATCAGATACACATAATGCTTTCTGTTACACATGCTCCATTTTTGCATCTAAAGACAATATGAATTTCTATGGTTCCCAAAACCATGTTTATCTCTAAATATTTACTGTTTTTATATTAATAAAGAAGCTTAACATTTTAAAACAACTTTAAAATTCACAAACTAATCAACTATTTTGGAAAGCAATCTGGAAGTAAAGATCAATGACTTTTGAATAAGTCAGCTTTCAAAAATTTGTTGTAGAAAAATAATCTTAAGTGCAGGTTCTTGGACAAATAGTAACAATGATACATTATAATACCAACTAGTATGTATTTAATACTTTCTATATGCTGTGCTCTTTCTTTTCTACATATTTTAAGTCACTTAGTTTTAATAGAAATTGTCATATATATTTCTATCATTATGCATCATTATATATATATCATACATACATCATATATATAAAATTACCTACTATTTTAAGGAAAACAATCTGAAGCTTACAGATGTTAATAAATAACCCAATATTTCAAATAGTAAATGTTTTAGTTAAGGAATGACTCTACTCTGCTTGAACTTTTAGTCTTACTAATGCACTTTTCAGAGCATGATTTATATAATAAAAAATCAGAAGCATCCTAGATGTTCAATAAGAATGAGACTTTTGGGCACCACATAACTGTAGCTATAAGATGGAATATAAGAGAGACACAATTTATTTGATCAAATATTTTAATGTCATGGAGATTTTTAGGACATAAAATTAAATGCATGAAAACAAACTCAGAAATATATATGAAATATGAACATTATTTTGTAGGAGACTGTGGCATCTGTCGAGTATTAATAAAATTGCTTTTGAGTTTTGCTTCTTTATTTTTTCCAGTACATCAAATTGTCTATAAAAAGCACACAATGCTCTTCTAATATATACAAACTTTTTGACAATTTTTGTCATTGTTACTGATTTCAAAATTCTTCACCAGTCAACAAGGGTTACTTAAAATTCAAAATGAGAGCAAAACAAAGTGCAGTGTCTCTGATAAGAAAGCTGAACGTGCTCCCTAGTGGCCACTATGTTGTTAAAGTTCTCTGTTGCATATAATTCCTATGAGAAACTCTTATTTACTTTTTTCTGCTGTTTGAGGGAGTAAGGTCCTGGGCATCAGAACACCAGGATGAACTGTCTGTGGTTTCTGATTAGGAATTGAGTTGTTTGGAACACTTTCCTTGTACTTTTTTTGAGGAAAATTTTAAAATTAATCTATTTTATAGAGTGATTTGAGTTCTTCAGGGTATATTCCCAGTAGGGGGATTGCGGGGTCATATGGGAGGTTGATATTTAGAGCTTTTAGGAATCGTCACACTGCTTTCCACAGAGGTTGCACTAGTTTACACTCCCACCAACAGTGTAGAAGTGTTCCCTTTTCACCACACCCTCTCCAGCAGCTGTTATTTTTTGAGTTGTTGATAACTGCTATTCTGACTGGAGTTAGGTGGTATCTCAGTGTGGTTTTGATTTGCATCTCCCTGATGATTAGTGATGTTGAGCATTTCTTCATGTGTTTGTTGGCTGCTCGGATGTTCTCTTTTGTGGTCTGTTCATATCTTTTGCCCACTTAATAATGGGGTTGTTTGTTTTTTCCTTTTCAGCACATTTTAGTTCCTTGTAGATCCAGGATGTTAAGCCTTTGTCAGACCTGGTGTTGGAAAATATTTTTTCCCAGTCTGTAGGCTGTCTCCCTGCTGTCTTGATGGTTTCTTTGGCCTTGCAGAAGCTTGTCAGTTTAATAAGGTCCCACTTGTCTGTCTTCTCTCTTATGACCTGTGGGTTTCGGGTTTTGTTCAGGAATTGGATGCCAGTTCCAATTTCCATGAGGATATGTCCTTATTTTCTAAGGTTCTTATGGTTTGAGGTTTTGCATTTAGGTCTCTGATCCATTTGGAGTTAACCTTTGTGCATGGGGATAGATAGGGGTCTGTTTCAATCTTCTGTATGTGGTCAGCCAGTTTTCCCAGCACCATTTACTGAATAGGTTCTTCTCTCCCCAGTGGTAGGTGGTGGAGGCCTTGTCGAAGATGAGTTGGTTGAGAAATTGAGGTTTTGCTTCTGGAATCTCAATTCTATTTCATTGATCTATATGCTTGTTCCAATACCAATATCAAGCTGTTTTGATGATTGTAGCTTTATAGTAAAGTTTGAATTCTGGTAATGTGATACTACCTGCTTTGGTTTTTTTGCTGAGGATTGTTCTGGCTATTCTTGGACTTTTGTGTTTCCATATGAATTCCTGTATTGTCTTTTCTAGGTCTGAGAAGAATGTTGCTGGTAATTTGATGGGTATTGCATTGAATTTGTAGATTGCCTTAGGTAAGATGGACATCTTCACAATGTTGATAAAAAAGATACCTGCACATGTATGTTTATCGCAGCGTTGTTCACAATAGCAAGAACCTGGAAACAACCATGCTGCCCATCAATGGGGACTGGATTTAAAAAATGTGGTACATATACACGATGGAATACTACGCAGTCATAAAAAAGAACAAAATCATGAATTTCGCAGCAACCTGGATGGAACTAGAGTCTATAATACTGAATGACCTCTCACAGAAACAAAGATCCGAGTATCACATGTTCTCACTCACATAATGGACCTTGAACATTCAATGTAATACTATAAGAAAATGACTGACGGTACTGGGAAACTATGGGGGGGAAGGGGGATGGGATTAACAGTAGCAAATATCTGTCTGGGGAAGGGGAAACACCTCTTATCAACAGGGTGCCTGAATGAAACATAATTGTACACCTAACCCTTACCTGTACCCCACAAAACCATAATAAAAAATATTGATTTTTAAAATAAATAAATAAATAAATAAATAAAATTAATCTATTTATACCTAAAAATGTAGCAATCTTTTACAATTGTACTAATTCATCTGTTTATTTTTTCTGTTTCCACAATTTATTCTGAGTATTTTCTCGTATGAGATTTAACTATGTTGTTACACAGGCCAATTTCAGTGTCATCTAATGCAAGGGTTTTATTCCTAAAATCAAAATATTCAAAACTATAACTTGGTAAATGAAATGATGAAAACAGTCATGAAGTGAAATGGAAAGTGATGACATATAAAAACATATCTAAACGGTAAAGAAATGCACCTGCTTGTTGTACAAAACCACAATACCTTAATGATAAATATTATATTATTCTTATAAATATCATTATTTTAACACAAGAAGAGACATAGATGTGCATTCCTGATTGGAAAGATTCATATTATAAAGATATTTGTATTCTCAAATTCAAAGAAAAATATATGTTATATAAAATTCCAACAGGAGGCAACGTTTAGGTTGGAGGTTTTAAAGTCTCTTGAAATCTTAGTCTAATGCCCACTTGCTGTATAACTCTGGCAATATTACTTAACAGCTCTGAGTCTCAGTGTTCTTGTTTGTATCATATTGATAATAACAATACACTTTTTACTTTGGATAATTATGAGATTAAAATGATGCCAGGAATGCTTAGCACAAAGAAGAAACAATAAATAGTGGAAAATAATTATTCATTTTTAAAATTTTCATTCAGAATTCTAACAAAGCTAACATATTTCCTTGGAAGTTAATGCTAAAATTTACACATAGCAGTAAACCTGGGCGACAGAGTGAGACTCCACCTCAAAACAAACAAACAAAAAGGAATAAAAGTGAGAGAAGCCGGGCTCGGTAGCTCAGCCTGTAATCCCGCGCCTTTGGGAGGCTGAGGTGAGTGGATTGCCTGAGCCTGCGGGTTTGAGACCCGCCTGGGCAGCGAGACCTCATCTCTACAATAAATCAAAAAATCAGCCGGGCGTGGTAGTGCATGCCTGTAATTCCGGCTACTTGAAAGGCTGAGGCGGAAGGATCGCCGGAGCCCAGCAGTCGAGGCTGCGGTGGCCGGGAGCGGCCACTGCACTCCAGTCTGGGCGACCGAGTGAGACTCCAACTCAAAAAAAAAAAAAAAAAAAGTGAGAGAAACCAGTCTTCCCCAATAAATAGTTATTAATGAAGAATCAACAAATTCATCTGTATATCTAAGAAATGTATTACTGAAGCTAATTACGTGGAAACATACAACACAGTTGTATCTTACCAGGCAGTTAGGTTCTAAAGCCAGTTATGTGGAACTAAATTTACTTATAATCAAGCTTATTCTTTAAAATCTCTCAGGAAGGTATCACATTGGAGAAAACAGCCCTAAGTTAATTAGTAATCTCTATATAAGGTCAGTGCTTTACAAACCATACATTCTTCAACTACTACATTAAACCTAGTATTTCAAGAACTTACTGAAAAAGACACTAGCTGGTCTGCAGAACTGAGACCAAGAGTGAACAAAGAAAATGGAAAGACACTTCTTGTACACAATGATTCAGAGACATTCCACTTATTGAGAAGAAATGCCCATATTGTTTATATGTTTTTCCTATCTTTATTATTTCCATAATATATATACCTACCTTTTAGTAGATTAAATACATGTAGAGTGGAGAGGTATTACGACAAAAAACAAATTGCAGAACCATATTATAATAAGCTACTAAAAAATGCACACATATACAAATAGATATGCAACATTTTCACCTTTACAAAAATAGAGCAAACTACCTATAAACAGTATTATACACGTATTTATTTTTTAAGGAGTTTTACATTTATAAAAGAGAGTTTGAAATTATGTAAACTGTTTTTAATTGGAGTTATTTCTGTGGAATAAAATCGAGTAGAAGGAGGAATATTCTGTATATCTTTAAATGTTCAAGGATCATGTGCTAATTTTGCAATGAAATAATATATATTAACAAATATACATTAATAAATAAAATAAAGAGAGAAGCCAACAATTAAAAGAAAACTCTTAGAGCATTTTTTTAAACATGGTTTAAAGCAAATTAGGAAGTAAGTAAATGTGGAATAACAAAATAGAAAAAAGCATAGCTCAAACAAATAACTGCATTTAAATACTGAATAACTGAAGCAGTAAATATATATCTCTATGCTTCTGTGTGTATGTAGATCACAGTTGTTAATTCCTATCCAGTCTTCTTCTCATTTGCTCCTGGAGTCCACCACTGCCTCTCCACCATCGCTGCTACTGTCCTTGGTGAGTCAAGAAAAGGTAAACTGATTGCCTTTGGGGCAAGTCAAGTGCACAGTCATAATTTGTTTTAAAAGATGTAGTTTTTAAATGATTAAGTTAATTATCAGTCTATATAATTGTGAGATTATTAACTTTGGCTCTCCCTATAGGAGTATGTCTAAAATGTTAAGTCCACATTTCCACATAGCAATTAGCTCTAGAAATGGAGTTGGTGAAATCTCCTTTAGTTATGACATAACTGAGTACTCTCAGTTTACCACAGCCCTTATCAGCTCTGTTTCATTAATTTACGTGAACTCCCTGATCACTGATATTGACTGTCATAAATGTGTCCCTTCAAAGTATTGTGATGGCCTCCAATCTCCTCTGGAGTAACTCCAAGCTACCAATCCTGTTTCTATTAACTAAAGATAACCATGCCATTCTTGGGTTTAAATGAGGTACTGGCAAACATCACAATTCATTCTTTATCACTTTATTTTCCTTCCATATTTCTTGCTTTATCTAGAGTTCCTGTTTTCCTTATTGTTCTTTCATGGTTCCTAATACACATTTCCTATTACTGAGTAAAGTTAGTGTATACTGAATATAACCCACATGCCAGGCTCTGTGCCAGGTATTGTGGATATAGAGTTCACAGGCCAACAGGAGAAGAGAAAATTAAGTTGTTAATTGTAATAATTAACGAAAATAGAGTACTTGAGAACTCCAACCAATTTTGCCTGCAGAGGCTTAAGTCAAAAAAGGCTTAATGATGATGAGATGAAATTATTCAAGAACGAATTGTTGAAAATAAGTTGGGATATGAGCTGAAGATATGACATTCATAACATATGGATTGACTTTTCTCTTGAGTGGTACCTAATATGATAAATATCAGGCATAGTTTAAGGAGAAAAATTTAAAGGGAAAAAAATCATTGAATATTTTCCTATGTATTTCATTTTTAAAATATACGGCATGGCATATTACCATATTAAGCCATAAATGTTTTTAAAATTGGCAAAGATACTTTGCTTAACCAAATTTTAGTCAGGATCCTGAATCTTTTACTAACCTTATATGTGCATTTCCTTGTAAAATCCAATTTTAACAAGAACCCTGTTATTTTAGCAAGAATCCCCTACCTTTTATATCTGATCACCCTCCATATCCAATCAGTTTCTTCATCCTCCACCATCTCCCATTCTGGCCTGTCTTCAGCAAGGTCCTATTAGGTCAGTATGACAGGAATCCCCCCTTACCCTGACATCTCCTCTTAGTACTTTTCCTTCCACTGACCCCTACTCTGATCTTGGCTATTAATTCCCACCTGTCTCTGCTGTATTTGGAGTTGAGCCCAATCTCTTCTCCACACTGCAAAATTCCACTGCAGTGGTTCCCATACCCTACTGCAATGGTCCTGAATAAAGTTATCCTTACTGTGCTTTAACAAGTGTTATTTCATACTTTTTTCTTTAGTAAGGTATAAATAATTACTAACAATCTCTATTGCTATATAGTTATTTCCTTAAATACTGAATAAATATAACCTATCTACTAATTTTGGAAATGCCAGAATCTTATAATGATTGCATACTGCACTTTGTATACTATAAATAGAAGTCTCAGGGAATAAGAAAAATAGATATGTATGTATGTGTATCTGGAATCTCCATTTACTTCAAAGACAGCAATTGAAAATGAAGAAGGAGCTGGGCTCGGTGGCTCAGCCTGCAATCCCGCGCCTTTGGGAGACTGAGGTGAGTGGATTGCCGGGTTCGATACCCGCCTAGACAACTTGGCGAGACCTCATCTCTGCAATAAATCAAAAATTAGCAGGGCGTGGTAGTGTGTGCCTGTAGTTCCGGCTACTTGGAAGGCTGAGGCGGAAGGATCGCCGGAGCCCAGCAGGGTCGAGGTCGAGGCTGCGGTGGCCGGGAGCGGCCGCTGCACTCCAGTCTGGGCGACAGAGTGAGACTCCGACTCAAAAAAAAAAAAAAAAAAAAAAAAAAGAAAGAAAGAAAAATAAAAAAGAAAATGAAGAAGGAAGAGTAGTGAGTACTACTAAGTTCTATGGCTCCATCTGCTGCTTCATCTTATTATTGCATATTGCTTTCTATAAATATGGTGACTTAAAATTCCCACTTTGAGGGAAAAAGTTAGAATTGTACAAAATGTTTCACATCAAGTTTAATAGCAATGTAGTAACTTATAATTAAATAGATATTCTAAAAAAATGAGAAAAATTTTTTCTAAAAAAAATCTAGATATTCTAAAAAAAAAATTACTCTTAAAGATAAATCAAGGGGTCGGGCACAGTGGTTCAGTCTGTACTCCCAGCTCTTTGGAAGGCCGAGGTGGGAGGATTGTCTGAGCCTGGGAGTTGGAGACCAGATTAAGCAACTTGGGAAGACCTCATCTCTACAATAAATAACAAAAGGTTTCCATGCATGTTGGCTTGTGTCTGTAGTTCCAGCTACTTGGAAGACTGAGGTGGAAGGATCGTCTGAGCCAGCAGGTCAAGTCTTCGGTGGCATGCCACTGCACTCCAGCCTGGACGACAAAAGTGGTACTCCAATTCAAAAAAATAAAAGATGAATCAAGGAAGTTAGCATGCTACCTATAAGAGCATGCTCAAATGTAAAATATAATTTTAAAAATAAAGATTATACATTTATATATTTATTGATGAAAAAATATATGTTTAATTACTATATTACATATTTATGATAGATATGTAATGAAATCTATCTCATAAATATATGTGTGCACATAAATATGCATATACTTTTTTTCTAAGCCAATATATATTTTTCTCTTTTTTCATTGTATTTTAGGTCATAATTTCCAAGTGAAGAAATAGTTCAAAGAATGGAGAGGGATTCTGGTGTTGAGTACTTTATACCTTTTCTAAGAACCAACAATAGCCTCAGAGGCAAAAAATAAAATAAAAATTTAAAAAGGAGAAATCATGACAATAAAAAATACTTGATTATGTTATATGTGGAGAATAAGTATACAAAAGATGGTTTTAGCAAGTAATTCAGAGCAGCTGAAACATTGCGTTTGTGCTAAAGTATATAGAGAAAAAATAATGTAGGAAGAAGCTATAGTTGTATCTAAAGAGTCCTACATATCTAACCAAAGGCGTTAGTTCATTTTGTTCATATGAACAAAAGTACATATCAAATCTTTCAAGTGGAACAATGGATTGTGTGTGTGCATAATATTGCTGGGAGTAGGATTTCTGGAGGCAATTATTCTAGTTTTTAGGTTATTGAAGGGATAAAAATGAAATTGTAAGATCTGAATTAGGATGGGGTGACAATGATCAGGAAAATGAAAAAAGTGCTGGATGTTGTGAATTTAAGGTCTTTTTATCCTGTGATGTTTCCCTTTCCCCAAGAATTGTCAGGCTTTGATTCCCAAAGTAGTGATGGGGAAAAAGAAATAATGCTTGTTCTACTTTCTATTGTGTATGCATAAGACATGACATCTTCCACTTTGGCAGGTGACATGCTTTGGCAGAAAGAACAAGTTCATTGGAGCCAAGCAGACTTCAATTTGAATCCTAGATATAGCTTGGGCATGTTTTCTGACTTTTCTGAAGCTCAGTTTCTTGTTCACAGACGGTTTAATTCTCTCCCATGTCCCTCTATACTTCTTCAATTCAGGGCCTCCAGGCCTTCCCTGTTGTCCTCAACCCTCTTTTTTTTAGCAGGCTTGGGAGCCAGGACAGGCACCATCCTGCCTATTAGAGACTAACTCACTCAGAATGTGTTGTGCTGTCCATTCTCTTCTGTCACCTGTGCTAATCATTTCTTCTCTCTTTTATACTCCTATACATATGGTTTTTACCTAGACATTCCTGAATTTACAGCTGTGCCAGCATAGCATGTTTCCCAAAGCATGAATATCTAATTTTGATTATAATTGACCCAAGCATTACCTAATAAGAATTTCAACTGCCATAGAAAAACTTGAACTATCAGTATTTCCCATTCACTTTTCCAGTAAATCAGTTGACCTGAAAGCTGACTTCCTTGCAAATACTTTACTATTAAAAGAAATTTTTATTCGTGTACAAATTTGTCTCTGAGCTTTCCTTTAAATACCTCATATTGAGTATCCAAAGTGGAACATACACATGCTTAAGTCTCTTCTATCTTGGTTAAAAAATTTGGTTAAAAAATATTTTAATCCAAAACCCAAGATACAATAGCTCTCCTTTGAATCCATTTGTGCCTCTTAAGCTGGCCCTAGTTTTTTTGTTTGTCTTCATTTTTCCTTTCATTTTCTAACCAGGTTTTCAAAGCAACTATTTCCTCTCAATTTCTTCAGTTTTTCACTTTGTACTTCCACTCCACTTTCTTTGCCTGTTCTCAGTATCTACACTGACTTCTTTGGCATATCACTGATGACTTCCATATCCTAATCCAATAGATGCTGTTCAGGTCATACCTTTCTGGAGCTCCTTCCTTCTTTCCGAATAGTTGACACCTTACTCCTTAACACTCTCAGGTCTTTTGACTTATCTGGTCTTTCTCATTCCTGTTTCTGATCCTAAATTTTAAATAACCTGCTTCTAATTGTAACTAACTCTGCTGCCTTAGGAAAATAAGTTACATGATCCATTTAGACTTTAATTTTCTCACAGAAAACATGAAGATAAAGATACCTCTCACAGAAAACATGAAGATATTGGCTATTGAGAAAATTGCGTGGCAATGCATATGACATCCATGCTAAATTAAAAGACAGTCTTTTTATTTTTTTTCTGCTCACACAAGATTTGGAAAATAATTTGACAAAGTACTCCATATCAAATACAAGTTTGAAAAATAAACTAAACATAATTTGAATCTCTTGCAAATTCCAGACAGGTTTAAGGAATGCAAAATGTATTTTTATCTTAGAAGATTTATTTCTTAGCCGGGCTCGGTGGCTCAGCCTGTAATCCCGCGCCTTTGGGAGGCTGAGGTGAGTGGATTGCCTGAGCCCGCGGGTTCGAGACCCGCCTGGGCAGCGAGACCTCATCTCTACAATAAATCAAAAAATCAGCCGGGCGTGGTAGCACACGCCTGTAATTCCGGCTATTCGGAAGGCTGAGGTGGAAGGATCGCCGGAGTCCAGCAGGTCGAGGCTGCGGTGGCCAGGAGCGGCCATTGCACTCCAGTCTGGGCGACAGAGTGAGACTCCAACTCAAAAAAAAAAGATTTATTTCTTATTACCTAAACAACTTTGAACTATATTGGGCACATGCTTATCTGATCAATAATAACATCCAAAGAATCTTGGAACTGGAGAAATGTACAAAAGAAACAAATGTGACTAAGATCTCAGGTATCCATTTTTTAAATGATCTCAAAGAAGCTTTGTAAGACAAGTCTGCATGGCTCACCTATATATGAACTGTCCTTTCTGTTGAAGTCCTTTCTTCTCTCAAAATGAGGATGTCCAGTTATGTACGGCTAGTGAAGTTATGATATTCAAACAGCTTTCCATGAGCTTCATTGCTTTGAACAAACTTCCTTATATGACCTAACCTCAATCTTCTGCTTTAGAACAGAAGGCTGTTAACACTAATGAAATGGCTTATTAACACAGTGTGGCCACATATGGCCATCATGTGCTCAAACTCTACTTCCCCTTTCTATCTTTTGCGACCAGAGCTACAGTCTATTCTCTCAGAATAGAAAATTTCTTTCTATTGTTGCAGCTGTCCTACTAGAGTTTTTCAATAAAACACTGTATAAAGAGGAAAAAGGAAATTAAATGCTCAGTCTAATTAAAATGCGCTGGCATTTGCAAACATATTGTTATATTACACTATAATAAAGTTAAGCAACCGTTTAATGAGCTTTAAGGAATCTTCGATTGAACGTGATGTTCTGTGTTGAAATAGTCTCATAAAAGGGTGCTCAGCTCTGCCTTTTCCTTGGGCCTCTCTCATCTGGTTCTCAGCCCTGTAAGTTCTAGCCACATTGACCTCCACAGTTCTTCACTCTGTCTCTTTAACTCAGACAGGTCACCAGACTTTGTGTGAGTTCCACCTCTCTGTGCTGTGGACTGAAACTCCAGACAGCTGTGGCAGTCACAGGGCTGACCTTGCTCGCTCCCCATCCCTCAGGTATCACTGTCCTGTGCTATTTGCTGGTCCAATATGTCAGGCAACAATTGGATCATATATTTTGTCTCATTCTTTTAGTTTTTTAAAGCCAGGTATATAAAACCAGACCTAGCTACTTCTTCATGGATAGAAGTGGGTTGAGAATTGACGTCTTTTAACACAGCAATTAGCCTAACATAAGTAAGGATTATACATACATAATATTCTGAACATGTTCTAAGCTCCCAATCATGTAGGAATTATATACACAAGAAAAGAAGGAGGAGAGATAGAGGTAGTGTAAAAGGGCTGTTTCCCCTTATGTTTTATTACAAGGGCTAAACATCAATTAAATAGTATATTAAATAACAGAGGACATAAAGGTAACCAAGAAATCAACATAAGTAACTCAAAGTGGAAAACAGAGATGAGGGAAAGGTGGAAGAAAAGTTCAATCAATAATGTACAAACACATAGAAAAATAAACACATTATAGCATGTAGCTATAAAAGTAACTGCTAAAATGAATATATTAACCTTCAAATTATTAAAATATACACACACACAAACACAGAGATAATACAATAAGAAATAGAAGGGGGAAAGGTAAAAGCAGAAATCATTACATAAAATATAATGCCAGAAACTAAACCATATATGTTCAACATATCAGTAAATATTAATTGACTAACAGCATAAATTGAAGGAAAAGATGGTCTGCTGTTGCAGGGGAGTTTTCCTCAAGGCCTTGAGGAACCCATGAGGCATGTTGCTGGTCCAAGAACTCTGTTGTCTCCAAGAAGTGGACTCTCTTGGGAACCCTGCCACATCCAGCCATTGGCTGGGAGCTGCACATACATACTCAACAACGAATGGGTCTTCAAAACCCATTCTCATGGTTGCCTTAAGGAACCATTGCTTTAGAAGTTGAAGTAAACACAAAAGCAAAAAAGAAAAAGAGAAAAAACACCAACATGCTATTTAAGACTATGCAACTGATATATTAACCTCCTTATTCTATAGATCATTTTAAGGACGTGATAGTTTCTTCTACAAAACCTAATCGTGTTTTGCTATCCCCTAATGGTATGCTTTACATTTATTTTAATGCTTATAATCTAAGTAAATCAATAAAGTTGGTTCTTACTTGTCTGTTGATCTATTTATTTATCACAGATAATTAGCCAAAATACTAGACATGCCAAAAGACAGGATTAATTTTGGCGGCAATTAGAAGCCCCCCAAATTCATGTTTATTATATCCTTTTGTCATATTCCTTTACCCCTCACCAGTGTTACATGAGAAAAAAACAAAAGCAAAAACATAAATTGGAAAATAAATCACTAGAAATTCCTAGAAATTGAATGCAACAAAAATAATGCTGTAAAAACCTAGAAAATGGTGTGCATCATTCTCTTTTAAACCAGCAAAATATGCAACCATTTTTTTTTCCGTGCAAAGTAGAGAATTGTTAAGTTGTGTTTTGAAAACTGTGGATAGATAAGTGATTCCATAACAGTAATTCTACTAAACTATGACAGATTACATTAAATCATTCTACTAATCTATGACAGAGTGTGCTAGCAACTACAGATCCTGGGGATGATGTGTACTGTGATTCTGAAGATGATGTGTATTATGATTCTTTGGCTTACATAGCAGATACTCAAGCCAAAATACACACACACACACACACACACACACACACACACACACACACACGTTCAAAACAAAGAACAAAGAAAATGAGACTATTCCCATATCATAGCAATATTAGATAGAATTAAACTTTAATGCAGTCCACACTGCTTCTGAATAAGTTTAAGTTCAGCTCCCAAATCTCAATTGTTTGACACAGTCTCATATGAACACACAGGAGAGTTTATTGTGTTTTTGTTGTTGTTGTTGTTGTTGTTGTTCTTTGTTTTATTTTTTCAATTGGAGTCTCACTGTCGCCCAGGCTGGAGTACAGTGACACGCTCACGGCCATTGCAGCCTCGACCTGCTGGCTCAGTCAATCCTTCCGCCTCAGCCTTCCAAGTAGCTGGAATTACAGGTGCACACCACCATGCCTGGCTCATTTTTTTATTTATTGTAGAGATGAGGTCTTGCCAAGTTGCCCAGGCTGATCTCAAACCCCTGGGCTCAGGCAATCCTCTTGCCTCTGCCTCCCAAGGATTAAGGGCATGAGCCACTGGGCCTGGCCTCCAGAGAGTTCTTAAACAACAAACCTCATTTTAGTCCTAGAGGATCCTCAGTAGTTGAATTTGCATAGGGCTGACAACTGATCATTATCTTTGGAGTAAGTCCTAACCTTTTCTTTCATGTGCTCCCTCCAAGTATAACAGTCTCTGTTTCCACATTCAGTCTTCCATAGTATTGCCACCATATCCCTGTTAGAACTAACATCGATGGTTTTCATATGCAAGATCTCTGTAGTCATCCGATGAAACATCTAGAAATAATCACAGTATCTGATCTAAGGAGATCAGGTCACTTTGTTTCTGCTGTTAATTCAATGAAATTAGCCATTCTCCTCATCTGTTTTTCTTATCTTTTCACACTGGTTTATATCATCCTTAAAAGTGAACAGTTGCAGGCAAGCATCAAATACTCAATAAGTATATGTAGTCATACAATCCTCCATGCTACAATCCTCTGCACTAGTAAATTTTGAGATCAGGATACGAATGTTTTGCCAAGTTATGCTTTTAGCATATTTGAAACATCAGTGCTTTATTATAGTGCCCTGGGTTAACAACTCCCTGGTTAATTTCTGTTTTCTCATCTTCTGGAGAGGGCTTAATATCTGAGGTGGTTTATGGTCCCACAACTTGTATGAATCTTACCATACCCATACTTTGATTTTTTTTTTTTAAATCAAGCTGCTTCTCATTGTTCAGAAAGTTCTCCATTGCATCAGCACAAACATTTCAGTAGTATTTTTTTAGGGATAGTGAATAATTCTCAGAGCTTTTTGCAAGTCAACTAGCTACATAAAAATTAATAGAAAATTGGTGTTGTATTTACATAAGTGACTAATGTATATATCTTATTTGTACTGCTGAAATTATATTCTACATATAGACATTACTTTTTTCAAAGCTAAATAATCCACTTAAAATTCTTATGAGGGTTGAGACACATCTTATGCAATGGTCTGAATGTGTCTCTCAAAATTCATGTGTTGGAAAAGTAATTCCCAACATAACAGTGTTGGGAGGTAGACCTTAATGGGAGGTGTTTAGGTCGTGAGGACTCCACTCTCAGGAATGCTGCTATGAAAATTGCCTGTGAAAAATAGGTTTTCTCTCTTCTGTCCTGCCATAGGAAGACATAAATTTCTTCTCTCGCCCTTTCACCTTTCACTATGTTAGGCTGCAGCAAGATGGCCCTCATCAGAGGTCATTGCCCCAAGACTAGACTTCCCAGCCTCCGGAATTGTCAGAGAATAGATTCCTGTTCTTTACAAATTATCCAGTCTTTGGTATTCTGTTACAGCGGCACAAAATGGAATAAACACCATGGAAGTATTTTTTTAAACAATAAAATACCTCCTTTTTATTTAACTTTGATTTGAATCATTGGAAATATTTAACAATTTAAAAAAGGGAGGAGGGGCTGAGGCAAGTAGAATCTTGCTAACATTATTCAAATACATCCTGATCAATGCTCAGATGCAGAGCAGCATGGAGTGAAGCGAGCGGGAATAAAAACCATATTTTTTTGTTGGTTTGTTGAGTCAGGGTCTCTGTTGTAGATAGAATCAAACTTTAATTCAGACTACAATGCTTCTGAATAAGTTCAGTTCCCAAATATCAAATTTTGACACAGTATCTTATGAACACTCGGGCGTGCAGCCTTGACCTCCTAGACTCTAATGATCCTTCTACCACAGTCAGTTGAATATCTGGGACTACAGACGCACACACCACCACGCTCTCCATTTTTTTTTTTTTTTTTTTTTCTCCCAGAGACAAGGTCTTCCTATGTTACCCAATCTGGTCTTGAACTTCTGGGCTCAAGCAATCCTCCCACCATGCACTCCAAAAGTGCTGAGATTACAGGTGTGAGCCAACATGCCCAGCCAAAAAGCAAATTTTAAAATACCAACAAACAAAAGACTGTAAAAAGGAAAAAGTGCTCAAGAAACTTTGACTTTGAAGGGAATTTGGTGAAAAGCTAAAACAACAGTGCAGGAAGAAGGGAATGAGTCCACAATCACCCACTGGGCGGGGATCCTTGGGTTAAAGTTGACATCTCAACTCAGAACCAACAACCAATTGTGGTTTTGTACTTGGATAGAAGCTGAATGATGGGGCCAGGTTCCACAGGAGTACTGATCACCTGATGGGCTGGGAGAGAGAACAGGAGGCACAAAGCGGGCTCATTGCCTACAGGAAACTCAGTGCACTTTTGGTAATAATAAAAAAAAATGTTGCAGGCCAGGAGCAGTCACAGCTACCTAGGAGGTTACTTCAGAAGGATCCCTTGAGCTTAGGGGCTTGAGGCTGTGGTAAGTTGTGATCTTGCCACTGCATTCCAGCCTAGGTGATACAGCAAGGCTCTGATTAAAAAAAAAAAAAGTTTTTAATACCCTAATTGTGCGATGCTGCTTTGCCTGTCTCTGCCATTTCTCCTAATCTTTCTTCTTTTCTTTGCACAGGTGTCAGGTAACCTCTCAGGAGCACAAGAACTGGTATTATCATAACCAGCAAAAAGAGATAGCCCAGACCATAGAGAGGAGGGGCCTGGTGACATGTGGCCACATTTGCTGCATATGAGGTGTTCATGAGGGACACAGTGATGTCTCTGAGTTTTTCAGGGGAGTGAGAGCAGTTGCCAGTTCCTGATGACACACGGCCAGCATCCACTGTGGTTAGCTGGACAGTAACCACACAAGGCTTAGGCTTCCCTATAGAAAGTATTTTTTACCCTAAACAGATGAGGAAGAGTGAGTTCTTTTGGTGTCCACTTTTCTTATTTTCAGGCTATCTTGAAGAAAAAAACTAACATCCCTGTTCTAAATGATCTCTGTAGTTCTCTTCCACTTTTTACAGAGCTCCTACTCATTTCCAGGTAGGATTGTCTTTTAGTGCCCTCTTCTGGACACATCAAAAACCACAGCCTCTCAATCTGCCCTTTCCCTAAAGATTCATCCAGATTTCACTGCCCTCTCCACCTCCTTGTTGGTCTCCCCATTTTATGTTCTATTTTTCTCACATCTTGCTTTTCCCACTAATCCCAGCCAAGATAGTTCACTGTATGATGTCTATCAAGGCCAAGAGTTTCAAAAGGCATCCATTCACTATGAACTTTCTTCTCTGCCCTGGATGCCTCTGGAGAGTCATAGGTTACAAATATGCCATCCTTTCTTCCCTAAAAGGTGGTTGAAGGTAGGGGCATGTGGCTCCAGCTCTAGAAAATCAGTCTCTTGCCTTGCTGAGGAAGCCCCAGATGCTGGGATGTTGCTAAGGTCTCATAGGCCACCCTCATCAACCCCTGACTTTGCGGCTGCTGGTTCAGAAGTGTGTGCTGCAGGCAGGGGCCCTTCTGCCTCTGTCTGGAGCCAAGGACTGGTTTCCAAGGAACCCTTTGGCCTGCAGAGTGGACAGAGCCCTGGGCTGGGATTCAGGGGCCTGAGGGAACATCCTGCCATCGCTCCAATTCTGTGTGGTGATACAGGAGTTGCTTCCCAGCACGGTGCTTCTTGTTTTCCTGCTGATAATGTGCCCACTGACACTGTTGCCTGATTTTCGGTCACTTTCACTCCAGGGATGGGGAATAGGCTCCAACAGACTTAATGAACCTATTTGTTCATTTAATTCTGGTCACTACGACTGGAATTTTTACTTGATTGAGAATCCATTGCTAAGCCATGAGACACAGCGATGTCTGCTGGCTATGGGAAAGGGGAATCCTCTCTCCACCACTGGAGGGTGTAAGAAGGCAGAGAGACAAGAGCTAGCCCTAGGTCACCTGAGCAGCCTGCAGATGGAGTTCAGTGCTGGAGAGCAGAGCAGAGTCAGACACCTACATTCCGGTTATACTTTCTCAAGATGCTGGATGGAGTCTTGCTGGGAAAGCCCACCTTCAGACAATTTAGACACAGAGACATTAATGCCTTCTTTTTGCTCAGACTCTGTCTTGTGCTGTCACCATCAGTTCAATGTTGCAAGTCAATTATCTACTCTGGGCTCTGCTTTTCTAACCTGTAAAATGAGAGAGTTGGATTTGGTGGTACCTCCAGATAGTTCACGACTTGAACTTCCTGGTGACAGAAAGGGAGACCAGATAAAGACCAGACAACAGACTCAGGCAGATCAGAAGTGTGTGGTGCAGGCAGGGACCCCTCTGCCTCCCTTCAACATGGATGTGCCTTCACTTTGGGGGACATATTCTTATTCAGTAAAATTCAAAGAAGTGGATTGCTCAACCTGAGCCTGTCCTTCCTAAATAGACTCAGCTTTCAGAAGGGTGGGAGTTCAGGTTCCACATAGCTCTCTGTCTCAGTCTCCATGTATCTCAAGTTTGTCTCTGGGATTAACCAGTCAACCAATAAACATTTACTGAGTTCTTCACATCACATACAGCTGGGAGCCTTCAAGGATATATTTTCAGGATGATGACTCCCAGCGACTTACCAGCCTTTATCAGTCAAAACTGCTTTAAGCTTTGGAGGATTTTAAAGCTAAAATAGGATTTTGTTTGCTTGTTTAACACTTTCTGGATGCTGAATTTTTGAGAGACTTAGACAAGCTATAGAAATTCTCCCCAGAAAAAAATGTTCATATGCACAGATTCAGAGGGGAAAAAAACCTGGCATGAAATTTCTAGGGACTTTTGCTAACAGCTTGAAACCACCTGTAACCCCAGACTGAGGACCCTGAGCTCCTGTGGTTTCTCCCTTCCTGTGCACAGAGAGGACCCTGAGCCTGTGGGAGCAGGACCCAAGTCTCCTGAGACTTCTTCCTTTACATGCCACTGGGAAAAGGTCACACCATCCCACAGCAGCAGAGGCCCTTTAGGAAACATTTTAAACAGGAAAATGTTTATTTTTTTAACTCAAACATCAGTAACGGTAGCCAAAAATCACTGTTCTCCTATGACCATTGTTGTCCACTCCCCACTCGAATATTATGAGGTTTTGCTGAGTCTTGGCGACTCATATCCTAAGAATGAATCCAGGTCCACCATGAAGAATAAGGAAGGCTGGCTAGAACTGGAACAGAAGGGTGATGCATACATTCCGCAAACCACCAACCTGATGAGCCAAGGTCTACCACTTGCCAGGCCCCAAACCCTAGGCATCTCTAGCACCCCAAGTCCTAGGACTTCTATGAACCTTCCTTTATATTTTTTTAATTTATTTATTTATTATAAAGATGTGGGATACAATTCAGGGTTAGGTATTGATCATTGATCCAACATTGATCATGCAGGTAACCTTGTTGATGAGGTGCCCTTCCCTCCCCAGCTGCTTTCCTCAACTGCCAGTCCCACCTCCCTTCCTCTGATAGTTTTCCACTACTGTCAATCGCTTTCCTATAGCATTATAATTGTTCAAGTTCACCTTATGAGTGAGAACATATGGAACTCAGTTCTTTGTTTCTGTGAAAAATCACCGAGTATGATCGACTCCAAATCCTTGTTCAAGTTCACCTTATGAGTGAGAACATATGGAACTCAGTTCTTTGTTTCTGTGAAAAATCACCAAGTATGATCGACTCCAAATCCATCCAATTTGCTGCAAAGTGCATATATTTGTCCTTCTTTATGGCTGCATAATATTCTGTTGTGAATATGTACCACTTTTTTTAATCCAGTCCAGCTTCGATGGGCAACACGGTTGGTTTCATGTTTTTGCTATTGTGAATAGAGCTGCAACAAACATACATGTGCAGGTATCTTTTTTGTAGAATGACTTGAGTTCCTCCAGACATATATTCCCAACAGGGGAATTGCTGGGTCATATGGAAGGTCAATTTCTAGTTCTTTCATAAATCACCATACTGTCTTCCAAAGAGGTTGTACTAGTCTGCATTCCCACCAGCAGTGTAAAAGTGCTCCTTTTTCTCCACATCCTTGCCAGCATCTGTTGTTTTTTGTTTTATTAATGATGGCCATTCTTACCGGGGTTAGGTGGTATCTCAATGTGGTTTTGATGTGCATTTCTCTGATGATGAGTGAGGCTGAGCGCTTTTTCAAGTGTCTGTTGGCTGCCCATATATCTTCTTTTGAGAAGTGTCTATTCATGTCTTTTGCCCACTTTTTAAAGGGGCTGATTTTTTTTTTTTCCTTTCGGCGCGTTTGAGTTCTTTGTAGATCCTAGATGTTAGGCCTTTGTCAATTGGCAAATATTTTTTCCCATTCTGTGGGCTGTCTCCCTGCTCTCTTGATGGTTTCTTTGGCTTTGCAGAAACCTGTCAGTTTAATGAGGTCCCACTTGTCTATCTTATCTCTTATGGCTTGAGCACTTCAGGTTTTGATCAGGAATCGGTTGCCAATTCCAACTTCCATAAGAGTGTCTCCTACATTTTCTAAGGTTCTTACAGTTTGCAGTTTTACGTTTAGGTCTTTGATCCATTTAGAGTTGATTTTTGTGTATGGTGATGGCTAGGGGTTCTGTTTCAATTTTCTGCCTGTGTTCAACCAGTTTTCCCAGCACCATTTACTGAATAAGTTCTCCTCTTCTCAGTGATTGTTGTTGGAGGCTTTGTCAAAGATGAGTTGGTTGAGGAATTGAGGCTTTGCTTCCAGAATCTCTATCCTATTCCATTGGTCTATGTGCCTGTTCTTGTACCAATGCCAGGCTGTTTTGATTACTGTAACCTTATAGTAAAGTTTGAAGTCTGGAAGTTTGATGCCTCCTGCTTTGTTTCTTTTGCTAAGGACTGTTTTGGCTATTCGTGGTCATTTATGTTTCCATATAAACTTCTGTATTGTCATTTCCAGGTCTGAGAAGAATGATGTTGGTAACGTATTGGGCATTGCATTGACTCTGTAGAGGGCCTTTGGTAGGATCGACATCTTAACAATGTTGATTCTTCCTATTCATGAGCATGGGATATTTTTCCATTTGTTTATGTCTTCTTGAATTTCTTTGAACCGTGTTTTGTAATTCTCATTGTAAAGTCCTTTCACTTCTCTGGTTAGGAAGATGCCAAGGTATTTCATTTTTTTGGTGGCTATTGTAAATGGGATTGTGCTTTTTATTTGGGTCTCTGCCTACTTGTTGTTGGTGTATAGGAATGTAACTGTCTTTTGCACATTTATTTTGTATCCTGAGACTTTGCCAAAGTCCTTTATCAGTGCAAGGAGGTTTTTGACAGATTCTCTTGGATTTTCAAGGTATAGGATCATATCATCAGCAAAGAGGGAAAACTTGACTTCCTCTTTTCCTATTTGGATACCCCTGATGTCCTTCTCTTGTCTAATTGATCGAGCTAGGACTTCCAACACAATATTGAACAAGAGAGGTGAGAGTGGGCAGCCTTGCCTTGTTCCAGTTTTCAGGGGAAATGTTTCCAGTTTCTGTCCATTTAGCAATATGTTAGCTGTGGGTTTGTCGTAGATGACACTTACTATTTGGAGGTATGTTCCTTCTATACCTAGATGTTTGAGGGTTTTTATCAAGAAGGGATGCTGGATTTTATCAAAAGCTTTTTCTGCATCTAATGAGATAATCATGTGTGCGGGGGCCCGCCCTGTGAGGATCGTGGGAAGTGTTGAAGGAGAGACAGATAGGCGACGAACGAAGATCATATACCGGACACCTGCTTCTTGAACAGATGACAATTTAATGTTAGTTAATACAGAGCTTTTATACCATTTTTGAAGGGGCAAGACAAAGAAAACTCTTTCATATACGTATCTTTAAAAGTTACCAGCTAGTGGTTTTAGTAGCAAACAAACCAAGATTCCCAGTGGTTTTAGTAGCAAATAAGCCAGGAATCTCATAGACATTAGACAAGTCCTATTCATAAAGCCAACAATGACACTCTCAGTCCAATGTCCCAAATTACAAATGTTTCAAGAAAGTTTCTTTAAGTGTATATTTCTTTATGTGTCAGGAATATTCTCATCTTAGGCTCTTATGTTCTTCAGAGTCCTGTGATCGTCTCCCTTGTCCAGATGTCCTTGTTACTTTTCTCTTATCTTGCAGTGCTTGTTTCTAAAGATAACTCAAAAGAAACTTTTAGTAATGTTTCCCAGGTCCCTCAAGGTTGCTTTCTGTTTTAGCTGATCTTGTCATAAAAGTATCGGATTATTATATTATGAGTTTACTGAAAACCTACTCTATAAATGTTAATTTAGAGTTATAAGTTTATAGTTTTAATTATAGAATTAGGTAAAAACCTTAACATTAATCTTTATCCTAAGTTAGTGAAAACAGTGTTATAAATCACCTACATAACTTCTAGATAAGTGTTAGAACTTATAATTAATTCATAATGAACTACTATAAACTTGTGCTTCTAAAAAATCCTTATGTTTAAACACTAAACTACATAATCCTAAATCAAATAAGGAGTGAATATACTTATATCATTTATTACTTAAGCAATATCTAGTAACTTATAACCAAGTGAAAGAAAGCATTCTTGATGTGCTTCAGAGTTTAACCCTTGCATATGTTAGAAAAGGCCAAGTGGCATAGTGGGAAAAATGGAAAAACAAACCATGATATTTCCAGGTTAGCTGTGATTCTTCGCATAAACATGCCATCTTCTTCTTTCATGACTGCACAGAATTTCTTCAGCTGTATCAACAGCAAAGATGGAAGACAGAAGGGCCTCAGCTGCCTGGGCTCGCTTTGCGACCAGGGGTCCTTAGCGCACCTGGACTTTGTCATCAAGCGGGCCTCCAAGGCTGGCTCCCAACACATGTGGTTCTTGTTTTTACATCTGTTGATGTATTTAATGATACTTATGGTCTTGCGAATGTTGAACCAGCCTTGCATCCTGGGAATGAAGCCTACTTAGTCATGGTGGATAATATTTGAGATGCGTTTTTTGATCTGATTTGCTAGAATCTTGTTGAGGATTTTTGCATCTGTGTTCATAAGGGATATCTGCCTGTAGTTCTCTTTCTTTGTTGGATCTTTACCCTGTTTGGGTATCAGTGTGATGTGAGCTTTGTATAATGATTTGGGGAGAATTCCATCTTTCTCGATTGACTGAAATATTTTCATTAAGATTGGTATCAGCTTCTCCTTGTACGTTTTGTAGAATTCTGCTGGAAAGCCATCTGGTCCAGGCCTTTTTTTGGTAGGTAGTTTTCGTATGACAGAGTCAATTTCCTGGGTTGTTATTGGTCTATTTAGTGTCTCGATGTCTTCTTGTTTTAACCTGGGGAGGTTGTGTGATGTCAGAAAGTCCTGCATTTCATCTAGGTTATCAAGTTTGTTTCCATATAGGTGTACATAGTAATCTCTGATAATCCTTTGTATTTCTTCAGGGTCTGTGTGATTTGATCTTTTGTATTTCTAATTGTGTTTATTTGGGCTTTTTCTCTCTTTTTCTTAGTCATTCTGGCTAGAGGCCCATCAAGCCTGTTAATTCAAAGAACCAGCTTTTTATTTTGTTGATGTTTTCTAGAATATTTTTGTCTTCTATGTCCCATATTTGGGCTCTTATTTTTGTGATTTGGATTTTTCTGCTAAAGTTGGGGTTTTGGTGGTCTTCTCTTTCCAGCTCCCTTAGGTGATTTGTTAGGCTCTCCACTTGTGATCGTTCCATTTTCTTGTAGCATGCTTGTAGAGATATAAATTCCCCTCTAAGAACTGATTTCATGGCATCCCAGAGGTTTTGGTAAGGTGTTTCTTCATTTTCATTTGTTTCCAGGAATCTTCCAATATCTTCTCTGATTTCAGTTTTGACCCATTCATTGTTCAGCATCATGCTGTTTAATGTCCATGTCTTTTTGGGCTCTGGGGAAGTGTTGTTGGTTTGGATATTTATTTGTATTCCACTGTGGTCTGAGAATGTGCATGGCAAGATTTCAACCTTATGGAACTTGTTTATGCTTGATTTATGGCCAAGGATATGATCGATCTTGGAGTATGTTCCATGTGGTGATGAGTGGAATGTATATTCTATGGTTGTTGGGTGGAATAATCTGTAGGTATCTATTAAGTCCATTTGGTTTAGTGTCAAGTTTAGGTTCTGGATCTCCTTGTTGATTTTTTGCCTCGATGATGTATCTAGGGCTGTTAGTGGGGTATTCAAGTCCCCTGCTATAATAGTGTTTGAATCAATATCTTTTTTTAATTTACTTAGTAGTTGCTTTATAAATGCTTGTGCTCCTGTGTTGAGTGCATATATGTTTAGAATGGCTATTTCTTGTTGATGAATTGAACCTTTTATCATTATGTAGTGTCCTTTTGCATCTTTTAAAAGTTTTGATAGCTTAAAGGTTGTTTTGTCTGATGTTAAGATTACAATTCCTGCCTTCTTTTGTGATCCATTTGCCTGGAAACTCATTTCCATTCTTTAACTTTGAGTCTGTGTGCATCCTTTGTAGTGAGATGAGTCTCCTGGATGCAGCAAATAATGGGGTCATGGTTTCTTATCCACTCTGTCATTCTGTGTCTTTTCAGTGATGCATTTAGTCCATTCACATTCAGGCTGATTATTGGAATATGGTTGCTTATCCCTGTCATGAGGTTCTTATGAAGCTTTTTCTTTGCTTGCTTGTTTTCTTTCAGCTTTGGGGTTTGTGTATGCATGTGTTTTCAAGTTTCTTGTTGCACTATATTCTCTGTTGATTCTGTGTTCTGCTGTTCTCTTGGGAAGTGTATAGTGATTCTTTTTTTTTTCTTCCTTCTGTGCTTAATACCTTTTTTAAGTGTCTCCTGTAGAGCTGATCTGGAAGCTGCATAATCTCTTAAGGATTGGATGTCTGGGAAGGATTTTAATTCTCCATCACTGATGAAGCTGAGCTTGGTTCGATAGGAAATTCTTGGTTGAAATTGTTTATTTTTGAAGACTTTCAATATAGGGCTCCAGTTCTTTCTTGCTTATAGTGTTTCTGATGATAGATCTGCTGCTATTCTGATTGGATTTTCCTGGTAGGTAGTCTGACCTTTCTTGCTTGCTGCCTTTAGGATTTTTTTCTTTTGTGCTTACTTTGTGTAGGTGAATTGCTATGTTTCTAGAGGTTGTTCTTCTCATTTGATGTCTTGTTGGAGTTCCCTGTATCTCTTGTGCTTGGCTGGTCACATCTCTGGTGAGATAGGAAAAAGGTTTTCTTGGATTACCTCTTGAATACTTGTTCCAAGTTGTTCTCAGTTTCCCTTTCTTCTTCTGGGATACCAGCCAAGTGTAGGTTCAGCCTCTTGATATAGTCACACATCTCTTGTAGGCTTTATTCCTTCTTTCAGAGTTTTTTTCCTATGTTTCTTACAGATTGGGTTAATTCCATGTTCTGGTCTTCAAGTTCTGAGATTCTTTCTTCAGCTAGATTGATTCTGATTTCCATGCTTGTCATCTTGTTATTTATTTCCTGGATGAAGTTTTTTATTGCCAGAATCTCTGTTACAAGTTCTTTCAGTGTTGCATCTTGTCTTTCTTGATTCTTATTCACTCTTTCCAACCATTCCCTGGTCTCTTTCATATTCTGGGGCTAGTTGTTGGTGATTTCCATTGTTTGGACACCAAGGTCTGATTTCTCAGGCATTTTGTCTATGGTAGACTTGGAATTCCCAGAGGTCTTCCTTTGATTGTTTCTCATTTGTGACAGATATCTTGCTTTGCTTTGTTTTGTTTTTAGTTCTGTTATTTAGTGTCAGTGGAAGAGGCTTTCCCTTCTGATATTTGCTCAGTCCTCTATTCTTCCCTGATCTGGGCTCTGGACTTGTTCTATTTTGAAATATGATGGTGGATGGGAAGCTTTGCTGTCTCTTGTAGTTTTTTGAAATCCGAGTAAAGTGGGGGGATGGTGTGATAGGAGTCAGATGCTACTTGCAATTTAATATGTCCACTTATTGTGGCATGTTTTCCCCGAGATCCACTCCACACCACCCCTGTATATGATGATGCAAAGCAGAAACCAACCCATGCCACAAAACAATCTTCAATAACAACAAAGCAAGAAAAAACAAACCACAACAATAGTAAAACCCCAAGAAAACTCAAAACACACACACACATGCCTAGTATGGAGTAAATAGAGCAGAAAGACAAGAGGATCAAAGGGGGGAGAATAAGGAAATGGGCAAAAAGGTGGGGGGATTCAGGTAACCTCACACCTCACACATATATTGACACATCTCTTTAGTTGCAAAAAGAAATGAGTATAACCCCCCCAGAAGAGCAAAAGAGCAAAAACCAACAGTAAAATCAAAAGATGAATACTCAACCACTCACATATACACATAGACAGAGAATGACAAATATAAACAGAAAGAAACAGAGAAAGAAAAGAAAGAGAAAAAATATTTTGGGAGGGGGTGTAGTTCAAAGCCTCACATACACATTGATGCATAAAGGAAAAATCTTTTTAAAAATAGATGAACTAATAGTCAGAAAATTTTTAAATTAAAAAATAATTGGAAATTTGTAAAAAGCAAAGTGGAACAAAACAAAAAAAACTGTGCTCTTGTGGCAGGCTCTGTAGTTGTTTCTCTAATCAGATCTCTTCTGCAGAGCCACCTCTTTCACTCCTCAGGAAGTGGGATAGGGAAGGAGGAGGGGCGGTGAGGTAGGTGGGGCTGCAGTCCCTCACACTCTCCTATGGTCAGGGAGATCTCTGGTGGGGATGTACAGGATAGTCTCTTCCCCAGGTATGTATCTCACGAGGTTGCCCCAGCCAGGCCTATCCTGGAATGGGGTTCTCCTATTGTGATTAATGTCCAGGCTCTATGTGGGTTTATCCCTTTCAGTCGTGGCCCAGCTATGTGGGTCTGACATACAGAGGACTGCTGGGGAGGAGGGTGTTGTGTCAGCCAGGACTGACCACTGATCTCTTTGGAATTCTTTCTGGTCCTTTTCTGGTCACATCCTTTCAGTTGGATCAGGGTAGGGGATAGGGCACCTGGAACTCAGCACTGCTCAGGTCCCTCTGAAGTTTGTGCTCTCAGGATATTTCCCCTGGACCACAGTCCAGCCCTGAGTAGTTGATCTGCCATTCTCAAGGATCAGCTCTCCGGGTTGCATGGCAACCTCTTGTGCCTTGTTAGGTCTCTCTCCTATTTCAATGGTGAGGGAGAGCCTGGGGCAGTTGTTTGTGTTGCTTAGGCAACAGGTTGGGAACTGGGCAGAACAATGCAAATTTCCGCCTGGAAAATGGCTGCAGTGCGTGGCTCCTTATTAGGCATGCACCTCTCTCTCCAGACTCCCTGGATGTTATTTCTTGAAAAATCAAATCCTGCACTCCAGCGGGTCCAGTATGCCAGGCAATGGTGTGCACTTGGTGCCAGGCACTGGGAATCAGGTGAACTCGGCAGGCTTCTCTCAGACGCCTTCCCACAGCAGATGTTTCCGCCACTCCCGGGAGCTGAGCTCTAACTTAAGGGCTGTGGGAGCCTGCAATCGCCCTCAGAGAGGGGACCTGGGTGGATGCAGCCGAGTATCCCCTCAGATGGACTTTCATGCTCCCACAGCGCCCACCTGCTCACGTGGAGAATCTCGATTGTCACTAGGTTCCACAGAGATTTTTATAGGGTGACCTGTAGGCTGCCATCTTAAGCTCCTTCCAGAACCCTCCTTTAAGTTCCACTATTCCCTAGCTGCTGGGTGAGGCAATAGTAAGAATAATTATAATAGTTTGGGATTTATAAAAAAGTTACAAAGGTAGTAAAAAACCTCCCCAGCTATTCCATACTCACTTTTTCCTATTTTTATCATCTAAAATTATCATGGCATGTTAGTCATATCTGATTAATATTAATGCGTTGTCATAAATCAAAGTCCATAGTTCATTCAGATTTCCTTCCATTCTACAGTATCCTTTTTCTTTTCCAGAACCCCATCCAACATACAATATTCTGTGTAGTTGGTGTGTCCTTGGAAGCATATTTTAACTCTTTTACTTTTCAACTTTTTTAATGTCTATTAAAATAGGATTAAATGCAGTCATTCAGAATTGGATAACTTTCTAGTGTTTTTAAAATATTAAATGTCAATGTTTTTAAAGATAATTTTAAAAATTATCTTAACTTTTGAATGGTGCTTTTAAAGTAAGAATTTATATAATGTTTAAATCATATTAAAATTAATTTAAATAATTATAGAATGATATTAAATAATTAAATATGGTATGGATCACATCATCATATTGGAATATTTGGAAACCATAAGATGACAAAAGAAAATTTCATAAACTCCCACCACTCAGAGGCAGTAACTTTTAAAATTTCATCATAGTTCTTGTTCTGCTTTTATCTAAGTATATTTTTCCTAAAACTCCAGAGATCTTATTGTATATCCAGTTTTTTAATCCTGCTTCTTCCTAGTTAAAATGTAGATTATTCACAAAAAGCATTTTCTTTGTAACAAACATATTCTACTCCTATATAAAATGTATTCCTCTACTGGTAATTTAAATGTTTCAATTTCTTCTCTTTATATATAATTTCTGAATGCCTTTTTTGACAATAAATTTTTACTTTATTTTTACATTTCTTTTGGATCTGTGAATTTCTTATTTCTATGTATTTCTTTTTGTTTGCTACTTTCCAAACAGAATTTTGGATTGTAACAAAAATGTATGAAGTACATGAATACTTGCTTAATAATAAGGTGGTAAATAGATTACCTAAAATGAATTACTTCACTAAGGATCATAATCACCATAAGGCTTTTGATAACCTAGACAAGTTTCAAAAAGGAACTGAAAAGTGCTGTGTGATAGTGTTTTCTCAGAATCCTCATCAGCACTGGGTGTTTCCTTTAAAAAGTCATTTGATAAACATAAACTGTTACCTTTTGTATACTTGAAATTAACATTGAAATATTTTCAAATATTTCTAGCCACTACAGATCCCCATTTAGATCTTTTACTCACTTATCTATTGTAATATTGGGGGTGTATCATACCAATTTGAATTAGTTCTAAATAAATTAAAGTTACTAAATTCTTTACTTAATACTTTTGGGTTTATATTCGAATCAATTTGGTTATTTGAACACATAAAAATATTAAGTGTTTCAGTACTCAAAATATTAGTTCTTCATCTTTAATATCGTCTGTGTTTTTTAAAGTTAAAATGTATATAGTGTTCACTTAAAAATAAATATGATGTTTCATTAATTTCCTTTTGCCTGTTTCAAGAATTGATGTTCCATGGGCCCTGAGCTCTTTCTAGTTCTTGCCTGCTATGCCAAGAATATAAGGCTTTGACCGCTTCTTACCCATCCCTTTTTCTGGGTTGAATTTTTTTTTTTTTTGAATTGGAGTCTCACTCTGTCGCCCAGACTGGAGTGCAGTGGCTGCTCCCAGTCACTGCAGCCTCAACGTGCTGGGCTCCGGCGATCCTTCCACCTCAGCCTTCCAAGTAGCTGGAACTACAGGCGTGCGCTACCACGCCCAGCTTATTTTTTGATTTATTGTAGAGATGAGGTCTCACCAAGTTGCCCAGGTGGGTCTCGAACCCGCGGGCTCAGGCAATCCACTCACCTCAGCCTCCCAAAACGTGCGATTGCAGGCTGAGCAACCACACCCGGCTGGGTTGAATTAACAACCAACACCCTTGAGGGTGAGGTTACCTATTCATTCAGACAAAGAGCAGGCTTATCTACTGTTTACTGTAAGAGCGGTGAATTCTCCAGGATCAGAATCCTCAGCTGCAGTGAAAATGCATTGAATGCATAGTATCCACCTGGGCCCTCTCACACCACCTCAGTGGGACTCAGGAGACAGGGGTACTAGGTGAACAAATGCAAATAAGATGCTTTTGCAACTTGCTACATTATGCATAATAAAACACTCTGTCTTTGATACTTGTGTCATGTGTTTTCTACCAGCCCCATGATATAGTAAGAAGCAACTTTAGCTTGTAAATAAGATAAAACCCAAGACTGTGACTGTTTTGACACATATGAAATGCTGTCACAGACATAGCTTTGTAGAAACGGTAAGACAAGGCCCACCTGGGGGCTCTAATCACTTAATAAGTCAGTTAAATCAGTTAATAAATACTTGTGACAAAGAGATGGGCGATGACAAAGAGTAGGTTGTCCACTCTTCTATCTCTGAATGGGCCTGAGCAGTAAGAAATGGGATGGAAAAATCACCCAAATGGCTCATGCATCTCCAGGCAGGAGGAGAAAAGATGTTATCATAACAGAGTGGTAAGTGGACTCTGGAGCTGAAGTAAATGGTATCAGCAAATTGGATTTAGAACTTTAAATAAACTGAATATATTTAAAGATTGTTGGGCCTGAGCGATCAAGGGATCTAAACTCCCCTGAAACAGAAAGTAAATGCAAAGTCTACTTTACTGGAGTGAAGCTCTTCCCAGTTACATATCCTTACCCCTGCCTCTTCTCCCTCTATACCAACCTCTTCAGCTTCAGGAAAAAGGTTGAGGGTGCTAAGAAAACTTTGGTATGGAGAAGCACTAAAAATTGTATAGCTATGTAGAATACACACATCCAAGTAACTATGCTACCTGGGTCCTTCAGAGAGGGGGTGACAAGCACAGAAGAGACAAAAGCACCATAAACTGCAGGGAGGAACCAACAGGGAGAAGAGGATGGCAGAAAAAAAGTTCCTCGACTGGAGTCTGCAGATGCCCAGGCAAAAAGAAAATGCCCACCCTGGAGCTGTGACTGTAAGGGAGAAACCATAACTTTTTTTCTTACCCTTTTTAGTTTCTTGGTTGAGACATTCTTGAAATCAAAAGTCAAATTAATGAATGAAAATCTAGCAGAAGTTTTGTTTTTTATTTATTTTATTTTTATTTTTTTATTTTTTGAGTTGAAGTCTCACTCCATCGCCCAGGCAGGAGTGCAGTGGCACACTTACAGCCAGTCTAGCATCGATCTGCTGGGCTCAGGCGATCCTTCCACCTCAGCCCTCCAAGTAGCTAGAACTATAGGTGTGTGCCATCACGCCCAGTTAATTGTTTGATTTATTATAAAGATGAGGTCTTACCAAGTTACCCAGGCTGGTCTCAAACCCGTTGGCTCAGGCAATTCTCTCACCTCGGCCTCCCAAAGTGCTGGGATTATAGGTTTGAGCCACCATGCCCGGCAAGCAGAATTTTATTAAGAGTGCTAAACCCATCCTACAGGAGAGGTCTTAGTTCAAAAGGTAGTGGTTTAAGGGCCTTACTTAAATAATATTTCATAGTATTTTTTTTCGTTAAATAGTTATTTCCATAAAAAGCCATCAATCCTATATAATGACAAGATAAAAAATAGAGTAGTTCTAGTCATTTAAAGCTGGAAATTGTGGGACAATAGTAAAATCTGTTTTCAGATTTCTCTGGTGCCTGCTGGAGCCTTCCCTGGGCTGATAAACAAGTGCTGTCTCCAGTAAGGAAGGATTGATGTCTTGCCATTAGGCACACGGAGATTGAGGCAGAATGCTTCCCTGCATTTTCATTGTTTTTAACTTGAAAATTTTTAATATTTTGGAGTGAAATATTGTGGTTTCCTTCAGGATCAAGAGAGAAAAATATCTTCCCCATTGACTCTCTCCCAAACTTGGGCTAGGCTCCCCAACTCCTGTTCTTTTGTGTTAGAGAACAGCATAATCTCCTGGCTGTAGCCCCCAACAAGTATGTGTTAGTTTCCTTGGTCTGTGGGACCGAGGAAGAAAAACACACTTGGATTCAACTGAAAGGATTTCGGCGAATTGCAGTGGAAAAAGGAAATGAAAATGACCCTGAGGACGGGAAGGGATAGCCTTTGGGGCTATTCGGTGTACTGTTGCAGTTTCCACTGTTGGGTGTATAATTGGAATTGATGTGATTTATGCTTGTATTGTAAATGTTCACAAAGTCTAGAGTTAATTTTTCCATGTAGATATGTAGAGAGGTGATCCCTGTCTCCTATGTAGATCCCTGTCTCCTCCTGTGTGTGGTCTAGGGAAAACAGTGAAGAATCTAGGAGAAGGAAAAAGAAGATCGTAGCTTTAGTGATCACTTAGGTGACAGTGGCTGCCTGAACAGAGAAAGTGTCAATTTCCCAACGCAAGGGCACCACCTCCTAAAGCAAGTAAATTCCTTCTCAATAGGAGAGAGAGTTTTGTAAACTGAGCACCTTCAGGTTGGAGGTTTTGAGTTACCCCTGCACTGACTGACATTCCCATATTAGGGTGGGTCAATCAGACTCTAGACAAGAAAAGGGCCCACCAAGTCTTGCTAATCAAATAGAAATGGTACAGCTGGCCTAGATCTAGTGTCATCTCAGTTTTACTTGAAGTGGTAGGACCTACCCTTTTAGAGAAAATTTTCTTTCTCATTCTGTTGCCTAAATCAAAGCTGCTGGTTCCCTGGAGTTCTTGATTCACAGAGGTTCCCCTAAAGGCTTGGACCTGATTCTCCAGTGATTCAACTAAGTTAAAGGCTGTTGGTGTCCACTGGAGCTTTTGATTTACAGAGGTTCCCCCAAAGGTTTGCACCTGATTTCTCAATGATTCAGCTCAGTTAAAAGCTGGTGGTGTTCACTGGGCAGCAGCAGTCTTTCCCCAGTGATGACTCTGCAAAATCAGCTGCAACAAGTATCAGTTCAATTGGCTGAATCGAAAGTCACCTCCCTTGCCTTCAACAACACCCTTAAGGGCCATATACATTAGATTTTGACTGTCTCTAGGACTATCAGCAATAGCATACTCATATGCTCTGCCACTTGGAAAGCTACAGATGACAAACCAATAAAATGTGGCAATAAATCATAGCTGCCTATCAAATAGTTCGAATCCCTCATGTAAATACCCATTATAACAATCTGTTCTCTGATGAGACCAACTGAAATCCAGCTCCTGATCAAGCCTGCACTCCCCAATTATCCTCACTTCCAAGTAGATCCTATCAAACTGCACATGGCAATTCATTCAAGATTAGAAACAGGGCACAAAATAAAGACTTTATGTTTCTGGTGTAAAGGCTACTATTTCTACATTTGACTCCTGCTGAAAGATGGACAGTTTGTTTTAGCGTAAAGGAGACAACAGGACATAGGGCATTCACTCTGCCTGATCCTGACAGACTGACCACATCGAACTTTTGATCTCCTCTAGGGGTTATCAATGCTGCCTCCCTCATTGCTGTTGACACTTTATCAAGTTACTTTGTTGCGCTACAAACCCAGTCAGCCAGCTTCAGCCACAATTCTGTGGCCCTTGAATCTAATGTGTCATCTTTTCAGGTTTTTTGACCATTTGCAGTTAGAAATTGTATGTCTTTTATCAGAAAAACTACTTAGCAATGGGTCAGTTATTCAATGATGTTATGGGTGTTGCGCATTCCCTACTATCCACAGGCATTTTATATTACCAAGTACAAGAGCAGTCTCAAAATTCAACTCAAAAATTTCCAGCTCTACCCTCTTCTTCTCCTCCTTGTTCACAAACTTAATAAGGCAATTTGAGCATGAAATGCAGTCATTTCCTCTTACCCATTTTTATAAGCAACAATCAGGACAAATGGGGTGATATTTACATAGACCTATTTTTTTTACAAATTCAGGATTCTACCTTGATAATATTTGAGTTTGATGCCTGTTCTTCCCCCCTTGACAACTGCTCCTTGAGGTTGGCACATCTCTAGTGGCACCTGAGCCAAAAAGGGGCTTGAAGACTTAAATTTGATTCTAGCTGAGTCACTTAGATTGTTGAAACAAGATAAATATGAAGACCACTTTGTTGAGTAGCCTGGTCTTCCTGCAACGCGACTCCCTTCAGTGGCCCTTGCCAGCCAAGATAAGAGAGAAAATGGGTAAAAATGCCCTTGTTCTACATGTGCTTGACCATTCCATATGAGGATCTGGATAGGAATAGGAGATGACTGGGAAAAAAGTGAAGGTATAGCCATTGAAATGGTCCACTTAAACTTTTTAGCAGTGGAGGAAGAACAATAACCCTGCACAAAGATAGGAGATTAGAAAAGTAAAGAACAATTAATGGTCCTTTTTCCCATGGATATAGCACCATACTATGGTAAAACAATCATATGGTCTGCCTTAATCAAGTGACAACTGCACTGGACAATGTGACTCACTGCTTTATGTGCTATGAAAACAGAAAAGGCCGGACTTGGTGGCTCAACTTGTAATCCCAGCACTTTGGGAGGGCGAGGTGAACGGATTGCCTGAGCCCGTGGGTTCAAGACCAGTCCAGGTAATTTGGCAAGACCTCGTCTCTACGATAAATAAAAAATTAGCCCGGCACGGAAGCACGCACCTGTAGTTCCAGCTACTTGGAAGACTGAGGTGGAAGGATCGCCGCCACCCAGCAGGTCGATGCTGGGGGCTGAGAGCATGCCACTGCATTCTAGCCTGGGTGATGGAGTGAAACTCCAACTCAAAAAAAAAGAAAGAAAGAAAAGAAAACAGAAAAAAGCTCATGGGGACATCACTAGTCCTCTACTACTGTTCCTAATGCCCTCTTGAATATGGAACTTCATTATATGTAAACAAATACGTATATCTGCACAAACTTTTTTCTATCTGAGTGATACAAATTAAAATGTTCCTCCTGAGGCCCAAGCAGTTTTGGACAACACCACGTATCCAAATCAAGGCTGGAAGTTTTCAGTGATTTTGCCCATTTGCTTACCCAAACCAATGGTACCAGATCCAAATCAAGTTCAACAGTAAATCCAGAACTAGACTAACCTATGCCCCTTTAAGGTCATGTCTGTTTATGGAGATTGGCAATGGAATGTCTCTATGGGATTGCTTTTGGGCTCATCCATTGCCAGCAGTAATTATTGACAATGACAGCAAAGGTCAGCAGGTCAGTCTAAGGCCCTTGCATGACTCTCCATGTGCTGAGACTGCTTTATTTTGCGTTCTGTGTCTCTTTCTCCAAGACTTTACAGTATGAGGTTTATTGTTTCCAGGTTTAACATGACATAGATACCCAAGACTTAACAGTTAAAACATTTTTTTACCTAATTTTTAAGTGCCTTATACTCAAAACTACTATTTTCATAATTCTAATTTGAAAATCATAATTGAATACTCACTTCTTTGTCTACCATAGGATTCACCCTCCTGGGAAATTAAGTAAACCTTTCAAGAAATACATCCCATCACTGATTTATTGGTGGAGCACAGCAGGGCAAAATGATTTATGGGAATTTTTAGAAAGGCATGGGTTTTGTCTATCCTGGCATTATTATTGATTAGATTCTCAGAGAAATCCTCTCCTTCAAGCAACCCCTTAAAAATGATTAGGGGAGAAAAACAGTAGGAATCCGGACCCTAAAAGACAGGATAACAAGGAAGGTGTAAGTTCCCAGAAGCAAAACTATTAGGTTGCTTTGCCATGCACAAGCAGTAAAAATGGGTACTTAGTGTACAATTGTGCAGCATTAAAAAATCCAATTCAGAAAGAAAAATTACTTTGGGTAAACTGATTTACAATATAAAGAAAAATAAAGTTAATTTATTACCTCTTACTTTTGAGAAAACAATTTCCAGATTGTTTAAAATTTAAATGAGATAATCTATGAATAAATAAATAAAAGAGAAATTGTTTTTTAAACATATCAGAAACCACAAATCATAAGAGGAAAATTTGTCGAATTTGACCACATCAAAATAAATTTTTCTTTGAAAGATGCATTTTATGGACATGCAAAGGTCTGTAAAAAGAGATTGCCAGAATTTAAGTTAATTTCATATCTGTATCTAGAATATAAGATGAAGTACTGAACATCAATAAGAGTGTTTAAAAGCTTATTTGGAAACAAAGGATAAAAATATAAATGTGTATTTCATGGAAGTGGAAATATAGATTGCCATTAATTATTTAGGGATAACCAAATTCATTAGCAATGAGAGAAATAAAAGTGGAAAATAAGAAATCACTTAAAACCATTATGTAGGCAAAAAATACAATTTTGGATGTCAGTGTTTATGAGGATGTGACATGGAAGCACAAACTTAAGAAGCCATTCTAGGGTACAATCTTGAACTATTAATTAAACCTAAAGTTGTAAATATCCCTAGCTCTTGTAACATCTTTCTTAAGAAATATCTCACATAGAAAATCTCTTGCAAAGATGCATTAAAAGACATGTATAAAGACACATTTTCAGTACCATATGTGTTAATTGCAGACAATGCAGCTATCCATCACTAGGGGAATAGAGAAATGCAACTCAGTGAACGCATAAGAAAGAATATTATATAGCTACAAGATCAGAAGTATCAATGTGGATATATACAAAGTGATAAGGATGGCTCTTAAAGTAATAATTTGGGGTTATACCAACATAATAAGATTCATAGCATCATTTCATTTTTTGAAATGAAAATATACACACAAAACAGAATTGTGTATTTTTCAATTTTATTATCTATGTCAAAAATATTCAATTGGGCCTCTATTTCAGAAAGAATGAAAGAAAGTGTGAGCAATGGGAGAAAATGAAATGATACAAAATAAGAGAAGGGCCCAGTACAGACCAACGATTATGAGTTTTTATGAACCAGAGAGTTGGTGAACTAAATTCTCAACTCTAGGTGAGATCCAAATATGGGGTGGAGTAGGTCTCATTCAAAAATCTCCAAAAACCCTAAATTTATGAGGGACAGATTAACAAGGGTTTGCAATGCCTTATTCAAATTACTGACGAATTTGGAGACCCTTAGATTCTAAAGTAATTCAAAGGAGGTAGTTTTTAATGTTTCCAAATATGGAACTCTCTCAAAGCTGACAAAAGCAATTCTCATTCTGTTACCGTAAGCTCTAAAATTTAAGTTATCTTAAAAGCGAAGTCAAGGCTTTAGTCTCCTCTTTAAATTAAATAAGGCAATTTCTTACAGATTTGCATGTTTAGTAAATTTTTTTTTTTTTTTTTTTTTTGAGTTGGAGTCTCACTCGGTCGCCCAGACTGGAGTGCAGTGGCCGCTCCCGGCCACCGCAGCCTCGCCTGCTGGTCTCCGGCGATCCTTCCGCCTCAGCCTTCCGAGTAGCCAGAATTACAGGCATGTGCTACCACGCCCGGCTGATTTTTTGATTTATTGTAGAGATGAGGTCTCGCTGCCCAGGCGGGTCTCAAACCCGCGGGCTCAGGTAATCCACTCACCTCAGCCTCCCAAAGGCGCGGGATTACAGGCTGAGCCACCGAGCCCGGCTGTTTAGTACAATTTAATTTGGCACAAGAATCTAACTTAAAAACCATTTACATTTTATAACATTTCATTAAAAACAAACTGGAATGTAATTGAATTCAATATTCTTTTTTTGAATTATTTAGAATATTTTTGCTGTGTATAAAAACTGCCTTTATAAAATCTTGCTATTTTATTTTGTAAAGAAAATAATGGCAAATATGAGCAGTTATTTTTTGAGTTGTGCTAAAAATGGAACACAACTTATTACTACTTATTCTTCCAAAGAGTAAAGACTTATGTAAGGAAAATTGTATTGGAACGTAATAACAATAGTTTTGCTTTAATGTTTTTGCATTTTGTGCAGAAATATGAATCCTCTGATTACATTAAAAATAGTTAAAATAATTCTATTTTTAAATCTTTTTTAGATTTTCATGTATATCAAATAGACAAGTTTAGATGGTATTTCAAGTCTATTACATTACTTTCTATTAGTCTATGTACTATAACTCTTATTACGTCTGTTATTTCTTTTATGATATCGGTTTTTGAAAAATTATTTTAATAGAAAATGAAAGATACATAAAAACTCAAAATTACTATGTGTTAAATTTCCCTTTTCTATGAATATATTCATATTTATAATTCAGTTTTATTATAAATGTATTTTATTCAGATGCAATTAGCGTCAACTGAGCACCTCCTATTTGTCAGGCATCTATACATACATTTTCTCATTAAAATACCTCAGTAGGCAGGGCACGGTGGTGCAACCTGTAATCCCAGCACCTTGGGAGACTGAGGCGAGAGGCTTGCCTGAGCCCAAGGGGTTCGAGATCAGGCTGGGTAACTTGGTGACATCTCGCTACTACATTTAAAAAAAAAAAAGTAGCCAGGTATGGTGGCATGCATCTGTAGTTCCAGCTGCTTGGAAGGGTGAGGCGAAAGTCCAGCAGGTCGAGGCTATGGTGGTCATGAGCATGCCACTGCATGCCAGCCTGGATGACAAGAGTAAGACTAACTCAAAAAAAAAAAAAAAAAAAAAAAAAAAGCTGGACTCAGTGGCTCAGCCTGTAATCCCACCACTTTGGGAGGCCGAGTTGAGTGGATTGCCTGAGCCCACGAGTTCATGACTCACCTGGGCAACTTGGCGAGACCTCATCTCTACAATAAATCAAAAAATTAGCCAGGCGTCGTAGCGTGCGCCTGTAGTTTCAGTTACTTGGAAGGCTGAGGCGGAAGTATCGCCGGAGCCCAGCAGGTCGAGGATGCGGTGGCCAGGAGCAGCCACTGCAGTCCAGTCTGGGCGATGAAGTGAGACTCAAAAAAAAAAAAATTCCCAATAACTGAGGTGGAAAACTCTAGGCAAGTCTTCCAAAAAAAAACATTTTGTTACAGTACACCATTCTCAGAATCAAGTATACCAGAAAACTAATGAATGACACTTAATCTTCAAGGTTCTGCACATACATAATGCCTTCTAGTTTTATACTCAATTATGACATCATAAGTTTGTATATTTTTGTTGAAAAGAAGCCTTAGGAATGTATGTTTCGAGCTTTCCAAAACCTGATGCATGTCCACAGTCTGCATTGCTTAGCTATAATACTACTATAGAATCTAAAACTGAAACATAAGACTTTTCATTATAACTTTTAAACATGAGTAGTGTCATAGTGTGGGGAATACCCAGAAGAAGTGAGACAGTGATTCAAGAATAGATTAAAAACAAATTACTTTCCCCTATTCCATTGGAGTCATGAGTGAGGACATGAATTGTAGAAACCAAGAGAAAGCTAAATTGCTCTGATAAAAAGGAAAGGGCAAGTCACAATGGAAACAATAGGCATGGGGAAGCAGAGGAGAACACAGCCAGAGGGAAAATGTAGAAAGCAGGCACAGAAATTTCTGTGCAAAATCAAGAGCACGAAGGTGTGTGTTGCCTAGCACAGTTCCCTCCAGTGGAAGATTGAGGTACTTGAAGTTTTGCCTGATGGAATACACACTGCATGCGCATGCACAGACACACACACACACTTCTTGTTAAAATTCTATTTTAGTAGCAGAGTACAAAATTTTTCAGTCACAAACGTGAGGCACAAAGAATGGAGATGATCAATGCCTTAATTCAAAGGTAGGATACGTTCTAGATAATTAAGGCAATTGGACAGTTTATAAAAGGAGTTGTGGAAAGAAGCGCCATATAAATGAAACTAGAAAGGTTTATAACATCCTCCTTTTAAAATAGAATCATGAATAGTTTGTAAACTACACTAGTTTTAATTTTTTTCTAATAAATCATTTTCAAAACAATTTAATGCATCCACCTAAATATATACTTATGTTAACATTTCACAGAAAGAAAGGGAACTGGTTTGACAAAATTGTAATTAAAGAACTTTATGGAGAAGGGGATAAAATTTAGATAAATAAATTGCATTATGATTTGATGGCAACGTTATTTTAACTTTCTTATTTTTATGCATAAAAATGTACTTTGTAAAAGGCCTAAGAAAAGTATGGGGTTTCAATTTGTTAGAATTTTCTACTCAGGATGGCATATATAAGAAGTCAAAAGAAATAAACTGAGAAGTGTAGCACCCTAAGATATGAGAGACTATGGTATTAATTTTTAAGTGAAACTTTAAAAAATGCCACTAGATGGCATATGTTAGCTGTGAATCTCACTTGAATTTAACAAAGTTTAGTATTTAATGTGACTTGTTTCCCCAATAGTCAACACATTGCCCCAACTAAGTCAAGTTTCCTACTTCACCAGTTTGTGCTGTTATTTTAAGCATGAATGAATTTTTATATATTTTCTCAAAGATGTTCAGATTAAATGCAATGATTTTATAAGTGAAATAACATCACACAATTATTTTATATCAAGGTGAAATAAAAGGCTATCGTCTGAAAACAGAGATGATTTTATATCTTCCTTTCTAATTTTTTTTTCTAAGGTTCTGGATAAGACTTTCAGTACTATATTGATTAGAAGTGTCAAGAGCAAACATCCTTGTCCTGTTTCTGATTTTAGAGGAAAAGCCACTGAGCATGATGTTAGTTGTGGGTTTGTCATATATGGCCTGTATTATGTTGAAGTGAAATCTTTCTATACCTATTGTGTTAAGAGTTTTTATCATGAGATAACAAAAAGTTGGCAGAAAAAGAAGTCTCAGGCTACATTTGCAGCCCTACCACTGCTGAAAGTGTAACTAGCAACTATCCACAGGCCAGTACATTTTTTTCAAAACCCCAACACTTTAAAGCAAACCTGAGGCACAGCATGGTTCGCCCAGCTGAAGGAAAACTGAATTAGAAGGGTAATAATAACAAACATACTTTGTGCCATCTCTATCCCTTTCCCAAGTCAGAACAACGCTAACTGAACAAGATTCACCTGGACTTAGTTTCTATGGGGAAAGGGAGGAGCTGGAGGCAGTCAAGTTTCCTCAACATTTCTAGATGATTCTTAGAAAGGTCACTCCTGTCTCACTTTATGGGGGGAAAGCAGAATAATGACATGGCTACGCTACATGGGGCCAAGTAGAGACAAAACAAAGCAAACAAATAAACAAACAAACACAGTTCAGAGTGGCTAGCACATGAATTTTCATGGTACGTCTGTGTTCATATCGACTATGGTGCTTAGTCAGTGTTCCCAGTCAATTTCATAGCCTACCAGTTGGTCTCCCTCAGAAGCAGAGTAGAAAGTTCAATCTTACTTGAGTCCTTAGATGACTAGCTTTCATACTCAGCCACAGCAACTACCCAGCAATTTTGCCCAGGCAAGGAGATGTCTGCCTCTGCCCATTTTGGGAAGCACAGGAATAGACCTACTTGACCCAGGATGTCATAAACTAGCCAAAAAGCCTACCCAATAAACAACCCTTCCTAGGAAGGGAGACTCCCTCATGCATTTCTGAGAAGCATAAGTTATAGACCTACTGAAGCTAGGAGTCCAAACAGGACTTATCTCAGCCACAAAGCCTTCTCCAAAACCCTAAGCAGGCAGAAAGACTCCTATCTCTGCACATTTTGGAGATGTGTAGGGGTTAGCACTGCTTGACATAGGAGATCTAACAGCATTTCAACTCAGCCAAAAGCCTACCCCAAAGTTTTGCCCTGACAGGAGAGCAATCCTAAATCACACATCTCCAAAGAGCATAGCCTCTGGTCCTGCCTATACCATGCAACAACTTTCTCTCACCTCAGGGGCTAGTCTCCAGATCTGCCCAACTGAGGATGTCAAACAGAATAATCACTCAGTCAGGGAATACATCTTGTGGCCAGTCTGACCAGAGAGCATTGTGGTACTCAGCTAGTAGCTCTGCCTGATTGCAAAGCCCAAACAGCAGCTCTGTCTTATAGCAAAGCTCAACCAATAGTTCTGCCTGATAGCAGAGCCCAGCCAGTAGCTTTACCTAATAGAAAAGTCAAGCTAGTGGTCTCATGGGACAGCACAGTCCAGACAACCACCACACCCAATATCAAAACAAAATCATCCCAGCCAACTAGAAAACACACAATGAGCTTTGGCTGCCTGGAGTTATCACCATTCCTGGGGATGTCTGACCCTTTCAGAATTACAGGCTATTTCTGACCCCCCAAAAACCCCCCAAAAAACCTGTGAAATCTGAAAAGGTGGGTTATTTCTTCAAATGCACAAAAGACACAAGGCACAAGGATTATAAATAATCAGGGAGTCGTGACACCCCCCCAAGTAACTAATAAAGCTTTAATAATAGACTCTAAAGAGATATAGATTTATGAAACAGCTAACAAAGAATTCAGAGTAATCCTCTTAATGAGGTTTAGTGAACTATAAGAATATATGGATAGAAAAGTAAAAGAAATTTGAGAAGCAATATATAAATAACATGAAAAGTTTGACAAAGACATAGAAACAATAAAAAAAGAAGTTCTAGATATTAAGAATACAATGACTGAACTAAAAAAATTAGTAGAATGCTTCAACAGCAGACAATCAAGTAGAAGAGTCAGTGAGCTCAAAGACATTGCATTTGAAATTATCCAATCAAAGAAGCAAAGAGACAAAAGGATTAAAAAGAATGAAGAAAGCCTACAGGATTTACAGAACACCTTCAAGAGACAAACAGTCACATAATAGGAGTTATAGAAGGCGGGGGGATAGTAAAAAAGAAAGCCAGAAAGCATATTTAAGGAAATAATGACTGAAAATTTCCCTAATCTGGGGCTAGATGTCAAAATACATAAAAATACTTTTATTTGAGATCTTTCTCAAATCAAGGAAGTATAGAGCTCTCCAATCAAATACACCCAAAAAGGAATGCATTGAAACACATCATAGTCAAACTATCTAAAATCAAAGACAAAAAAAATTCTGAGCAGCAGCAGATTAAACACACACACACACACACACACACACACACACACACACACACACACACACCACTTCACATACATAGAAGTCTCAATACAACTATCAGTGAGGTTCTCAGCAGAAACACTGCTGTCTAGGAGAGAGTAGAATAATAAAGTGCTGAAGGAAAAAAAAAATCATCAACCAAGAATACTTTATCCAAGAAAGTTTTCTTTCATAAATGAAGGAGAAACAAAAACTTTCCCAGCCAGAGGAAATTAAAGAACTTACTCCTTGTAGGAGTTGCTAAAGGGAATTCTTTAAATTGAAACTCAAGGCTGCTACTTAATAATATAAAACATGCAAAAGCAAAAAAACTCAATGGTATAAGCAATACAGAGCTACATTCAGAGTACTCTGGGACTATAATGATGGTGTGTAAAGCAGTTTTGTTCCTAGTATAAAGCTTAAAAGACAAAACTATTAGTAACAACTAAACCTAAAATAAATTGCCAAAAGATACACATTATAAAATTATGTAAATTCTAACATTCAAAACATAAAATAGAGGGGAGTAAAATTGTAAATCTGTTATATACAATAAAAGCTGAGTTGTTTTAATCTTGAAATAGGTTATTATAAATATATTGTATGTAAGCTTCATGGTAACCACAAAGTGAAAATCTATAGTGGACACACTAAACAAAACAAGAAAAAATTGAAATTACTCTTCTACAGAAAATCCTCAAAGCAGAAAGTAAGACAACAAAAGTAAGAGAGAAAAAGGAAGCAAAGTATCTACAAAACAACCAGAAAACAATTGACAGAATGGCAGAAGTAAGTTTTCACCTTTTAATGATTGTCTTGACTGTAAATAGATTAAGTTATCCAATAAAAATACGTAGAGTAACTGAGTGGGGAAAAAAGTTCCTACTATATGCTGCCTACAGAAACTTACCTTACTTTTTTTTTTCTTTTTTTTTTATTGTGAAGTTGTGGGGTACAGTTAAGGGTTAGGTATACAATTGCGTTTCATTCAGGCACCCTGTTGATATGGGATGTTTCCCCGTATCCAGACAGGTATTTGCTACTGTTAATCCCATCTCCCTCCCCCACCATAGTTTCCCAGTGCGGTCAGACATTTTCGTATAGTATTGCATTGGATGTTTAAGGTCCATTATATGAGTGAGAACATGTGATACTCGGATCTTTGTTTCTGTGAGAGGTCACTCAGTATTATAGACTCTAGTTCCATCTAGGTTGCTGCGAAATTCATGATTTTGTTCTTTTTTATGGCTGCGTAGTATTCCATTGTGTATATGTACCACATTTTTTTAATCCAGTCCTCTTTTGACAGGCAGCATGGCTGTTTCCAGGTTCTTGCTATTGTGAACAATGATGCGATAAACATGCGTGTGCAGGTATCTTTTTTATAGAGTGATTTGTGTTCTTCAGGATATATTCCCAGTAGGGGGATTGCAGGGTCATATGAGAGGTTGGTATTTAGAGCTTTTAAGAATCGCCACACTGCTTTCCACAGAGGTTGCACTAGTTTGCACTCCCACCAACAGTGTAGAAGTGTTCCCTTTTCACCACACCCTCTCCAGCAGCTGTTATTTTTTGAGTTGTTGATAATTGCCATTCTGACTGGGGTAAGGTGGTATCTCAGTGTGGTTTTGATTTGCATCTCCCTGATGATTAGGGGATGAACATTTCTTCATGTGTTTGTTGGCTGCTCGGATGTTTTCCTTTGTGAAGTGTCTGTTCATATCTTTTGCCCATTTTATAATGGGGTTGTTTGTTTTTTTCTTTTCTGCACACTTGAGTTCCTTGTAGATCCAGGATGTTAAGCCTTTGTCGGACCTGGAGTTGGCAAATACTTTTTCCAAGTCTGTAGGCTGTCTCCCTGCTCTCTTGATGGTTTCTTTGGCTTTGCAGAAGCTTGTCAGTTTAATAAGGTCCCACTTGTCTATTTTCTCTCTTATGAGCTGTGGGTATTGGGTTTTGTTCAGGAATTGGATGCCAGTTCCGATTTCCATGAGGGTTTTTCCTTCATTTTCTAAGGTTCTTATGGTTTGAGGTTTTACATTTAGGTCTCTGATCTATTTGGAATTAACCTTTGTGCATGGGGATAGATAGGGGTCCTGTTTCAATCTTCTGCATGTGGTCAGCCAGTTTTCCCAGCACCATTTACTGAATAGGTTCTCCTCTCCCCAGTGGTAGGTGGTGGGGGCTTTGTCGAAGATGAGTTGGTTGAGAAATTGAGGTTTTGCTTCTGGAATCTCAATTCTATTCCATTGATCTATATACCTGTTCCTATACCAATACCAAGCTGTTTTGATGATTGTAGCTTTATAGTAAAGTTTAAAGTCTGGTAGTGTGATACCACCTGCTTTGTTTCTTTTTGCTGAGGATTGTTCTGGCTATTCTTGGACGTTTGTGTTTCCATATGAATTCCTGCATTGTTTTTTCTAGATCTGAGAAGCATGTTGCTGGTAATTTGATGGGTATTGCATTGAATTTGTAGATTGCCTTAGGTAAGATGGACATCTTCACAATGTTGATTCTTCCAATCCATGAGCATGGGATATTTTTCCACTTGTTTGTGTCAACTTTGATTTCTTTGAGCAGTGTTTTGTAGTTTTCCTTGTAAAGGTCTTTCACATCTCTGGTTAGGAAGATGCCAAGGTATTTCATTTTTTTTTTTTTGCGGCTATTGTGAATGGAATTGTGTTTTTTATTTGGGTTTCTGTTTCTTTATTATTGGTGTAGAGAAATGCGATTGTCTTTTGTACATTTATTTTGTATCCTGAGACTTTGCCAAAGGTCTTTATCAGTGTAAGGAGGTTTTTGACAGATTCTCTTGGGTTTTCAAGGTATACAATCATGTCGTCTGCAAAGAGAGATAACTTGACTTCCTCATTTCCTATTTGGATACCCCTGATTGCCTTCTCTTCCCTGATTGCTCGAGCCAGGACTTCCAATACTATGTTGAGCAGGAGGGGTGAGAGTGGGCATCCTTGTCTTGTTTCAGTTTTCAGGGGAAATGGTTCTAATTTTTGTCCATTTAGGAGTATGCTTGCTGTGGGTTTCTCGTAGATGGCTTTTACTATTTTGAGGCATATTCCCTGTATGCCTAGATGTTCAAGGGTTTTTATCAAGAAGGGGTGCTGGATTTTATCAAAAGCTTTTTCTGTATCTAATGATATAATCATGTGGTTTTTGTTTTGACATCTGTTGATGTAGTTAATAACATTTATGGTTTTATGAATGTTGAACCAGACTTGCATCCCAGGAATGAAGCATACTTGGTCATGATGGATGATTTTTGAAATGTATTGCTGAATCCAGTTTGCTAGGATCTTGTTGAGAATTTTAGCATCTATGTTCATCAAAGATATTGGCCTGTAGTTCTCTTTCTTTGCTGGATCTTTACCTGGCTTGGGTATCAATGTGATGTTGACTTCGTAAAATGATTTGGGGAGCATTCCATCTTTTTCAATCGCCTGGAATACCTTCAGTAGGATTGGTATCAGCTCCTCCTTAAATGTCTTGTAGAATTCTGCTGGAAAGCCATCTGGTCCAGGGCTTTTTTGTAGAAGTTTTCTTATTACGTAGTCGATTTCCTTGATTGTTATTGGTTTATTTAGGGTCTCAATTTCTTCTTGTTCCAACTTAGGTAGGTTGTGTGATGTCAGAAAGTCCTCCATTTCCTTAAGGTTTTCAAGTTTGTTTCCATACAAGTGTACGTAGTAGTCTCTAATGATCTTTTGTATTTCTTCAGGGTCAGATGTGACTTCATCTTTTGTGTTTCTGATTGTGCTTATTTGGTTTTTTTCTCGTTTTTGCTTGGTCAGTCTAGCTAGGGGACCATCGATCTTGTTTATTCTTTCGAAGAACCAGCTTTTTGTTTCATTGATTTTTTCTATTATCTTTTTGTCTTCTATGTCCTGGATTTGGGCTTTTATTTTGGTGATCTGGATTCTTCTGCTGAAATTAGGGTTTTTGTGGTCTTGCTTTCCCAGCTTCTTTAGGCAGCTTATTAGGTTGTTAATTTCTGTTCCTTCCGTTTTCCTCATGTGTGTTTGTAGGGATATAAATTCCCCTCTTATTACAGCTTTTAAGGCATCCCAGAGATTTTGGTAAGATGTTTCTTCATTTTCATTTGTTTCCAGGTATCTTTTGATCTCTGTTTTGATGTCATCATTGACCCAGGAGTTATTTAGCATCATGCTGCTTAGTGTCCATGTCTTTGTGGGTTTTGGGGGGACTTTGTTGGTGTCAATGTTTATTTTTATTCCACTGTGGTCCGAGAAGGTGCATGGTAGAATTTCAGTCCTTTTAAATTTGCTTATACTTGATTTGTGTCCAATTATGTGGTCGATCTTAGAATATGTTCCATGTGGTGATGAGTAGAATGTGTATTCTGTGGTCTTTGGATGGAGTATTCTATAGGTATCAATTAAGTCCATTTGATCCAGAGTCTCATTGAGGTTCCGGATCTCCTTGCTGATTTTTTGTCCTGATGATCTGTCTAAGGTTGTGAGTGGTGTATTAAAGTCCCCAGTTATTATGGTGTTAGAATCAATGTCTTTCTTTAGTTTTCCTAGAAGTTGCTTTATGAATGTCGGCGCACCTATGTTGGGTGCATATATGTTTAGGATAGATATTTCTTGTTGATGGAGTGAACCTTTTATCATTATGTAGTGGCCCTCTGTATCTTTTTAAATTTTTGATAGCTTAAATGGTATTTTGTCTGAAATTAAGATCATGACTCCTCCCTTCTTTTGTGTTCCATTCGCCTGAAAATTTGTTTCCCATCCTCTTACTTTGAGTCTGTGTATGTCCTTTCTAGTGAGATGGGTCTCTTGAAGGCAGTATATTGTTGCCTGGTGATATTTTATCCATTTTGTCATTCTATGTCTTTTCAATGGTGCGTTTAGTCCATTCACATTCAGACTAATTATTGAAATGTGAGAGTTCACCCCTATCAGGAGTTCTTATTCAGTTGTTGTTCTTCCACTTGGTTTTTTCTTTTTTCTTTTTTTTTTTTTTGTCTTTCTTTTGGTTTTGGGGTTGGTTCATGTATATTTTATTCTTTTCCCTGTACTCTTGTGAAGAATGTTGTTCTTTTTTCCTTTTCTTCTGTGTTTAGCACTTTCTTAAGTGTTTCATGTAGAGATGGTTTGGTGGCAGCATAAGTTCTTAGGGATTGGATATCTGGGAAAGATTTTAATTCTCCCTCACTGATGAAGCTTAGCTTGGACAGGTAGGTTATTCTTGGTTGAAATTGTTTATCTTTTAGGACTTTGAAGATCGGGCTCCAAGCTCTCCTAGCCTGCAGGGTTTCTGCAGATAAATCTGCTGCTATTCTGATTGGTCTTCCATGGTAGGTGATCTGGCCTTTTTCTCTTGCTGCCTTTAGGATTTTTTCTTTTGTGCCTACTTTATTTAGGCGAATTATTATGTGTCTAGGAGTTGGTCTTCTCATTTGTTGTCTTGTGGGGGTTCTCTGAATCTCTTGTGTTTGAATTTTTGCATCACTGATTAAATAAGGGAAGTTTTCTTGAATGATCTCATGGAAAGTTTGTTCCAATGTGGTCTCTGTTTCTCTTTCTGCCTCAGGGAGTCCAATTATTCTTAGATTAGGCCTTTTGAGGTAGTCACTCATCTCTTGAAGGTTTTGTTTTCTTTTTGAGCTTATTTTCTGTGTTTTTAAGAGTTTGGGTTATTTCTATATTTTGGTCCTCAAGCTCTGAGATTCTTTCTTCTGCTTGGGTAATTCTGTTTTCCATGCTTATCAATTTGTTATTTATTTCATTTACAGTATTCTTTATTACTGTTATCTCAGATATCAGCTCCTTCCTAGTTTCTTCTTGTGTCTCCTCAATTCTTTTTAATCTCTCCATTATTGTTTTGATATCTACATTTGCATTTTGAGACCCTTCATTCTGGGGACTTTTCATTGTTTGCATTCCCAAGTCAGTTTTCTCAATGTCTGCTCTCCCAGGTGTCTGGGAGAGACCCATACTCTTCTTTTGGTTTTTCTTCATTTCTGTAGATTTTTCTCCCTCTCCCCCTTTCCCTCCCCCTCTTCAATTCTGTTTTTGAGGGAAGGTGGGGTTGCTTTTATTTCTCTTCTGCAATGACCTGTTCTTCCTTATGAGGGTCTTCTGGCTTTGTTCACTTTTCCCTCTGCTTTACAGTCTGTCTATTCAGCAGTATGCAGCCTTGGTCCCTAGATTTAAAAAGGGGGCATATAAAAGAGGAAAATAATGGAGGAAGGGGGGTCAATAGGGAGTTAGAAAGAGAGAAGTGCGAGAGGGAAAACAGATATACATACCAACTATCAGGTGAGAGAGAGACACAGGGCCGGGAAGAAGTGAAGAAAGACAGGTAAGAAAGATTCCCTAAAGAATACTGATAGTTACACAGAGACAGGCCAATAAAATCAAGAAACAGTTTAAGTCAGAAGGTAAACACCAAACGTAATCTAAACCAACAGTTTCAATGATAAAGTCATAAGTCAAAATAAGCGATCAGACTAGAGTCACTTCTGTGATCTCCGATTCCAGCCTCTCCCCTTTGTTTTTCATTGCAGCGTAGGGGTGGGGCTTTGTCTCCTGTTTCGCGCTGTTGCCTTAGGAACTGAGGTAAAGTTTGTTGATAAGTGGGCGGGGCAGTGGAAGTCTCTGCCTGGAGAATAGCAAGGTAGTTTACCCAGATCTGTTTTTCTCCACTTGTCTGGGTCCCCCGGTTTGGGGTCTCACACTGAGTGCCTCAGTCAGGGTGGGCCTGGAGTTCCAGAGCTCCAAAGCTCCAAAGGGCAGGCAGTGGGTGGCAAGAGTGACTCTGGGCCCCTCACAGGGTACTTCGGCCAGGAAAGGGATCGGAGTCTCTGAGGGGCGGGCGCCCAGAGCCTCCCTGTATGACCGGCAGTGCCGGGTGCCAGGTGTCGGGCTGGAGACAATGGAGCCAGGGAGAGGGCCAGAGGGAGCAGGGACCCAAAACTCCCCCGCACGCTGCAATATCTGGCCTTAGGAAATGAGGTAGTTTGTTGATAGGTGGGCGGGGCAATGGAAGTCTCTGCCTGGAGAATGGCGAGGCAGTTTAAGCAGATCTGTTTTTCTCCACTTGTCTGGGTCCTCCGGCTTGGGGTCTCATGCTGAGTGCCTCAGCCAGGGTGGACCCGGAGTTCCAGAGCTCCAAAGTTCCAAAGGGAAGGCGGTGAGTGGCAAGAGTGGCACTGGGTCCCCTACAGGAAAGGGGCCAGGAGAGGGACCTTCGGCCAGGAAAGGGACCGGAGTCTCTGAGGGGCGGGTGCCCAGAGCCTCCCTGTGTGACCGGCGGTGCTGGGTGCCGGGTGTCGGGCTGGAGACAATGCAGCCAGGGAGGGATCTGGAGGGGGCTGGGACCGGAGACTTCCACACATGAGTAGAACAGCAGCAGTGGTGGGGGGTGCGCAAAATCTGGCCTTGCGTGGGAAGTTCCCGGGCCTGGCACCAGCACGGTTGGTGGTGGGCTGGGGGATGGGGGAAGAGAAGTAATAGCCTTTTTGGGAACTCACGTTCAGAGAATCTCGCCAGTTCACCTATGCTGTCGCCATCTTGCCCCGTCTCCCCTACCTTACTTTTAAGAACACACATAAACTGAAAGTGAAGGGACAAAAAATGTTATTCTGCATAAATGAAAATGGAAAGAGAGCAGGGATAGCAATATTATTTCAGACAAAATAGACTTTAAGTCAAAAACTGTAGAAAGACACACAGAAATATATTATATAACATGAAAGGCATCAATTCATCAAGAGGATTAAAAAATGCAAATTTATATGAACCTAACATTGAGGCATTTAAAGAACAAATATTAAAGGCTTTGAGGGGAGAGATAAATTGCAAAACAAAAATAATAGAGAACTTAAATACCCAATCTTCAACAATGAACAGATCATGCCAACAGAAAATTATTTATAAAATTTGGACTTTACCAACACTTTAGAGCAAATGTACTTAGACATATATAAAACATTTTCTCCAAAACAACAGAAGACACCTTCTTCTTAAGCATACAAGGGATAGTTTTCAAGATAGATAGTGTGTTATGAAATAAAACAAGTCTTAGCAAACTTAAGGAGATTAAAGTCACAGCAAATATCTTTTTCAACCATAGTAATATGACTGTGAAAATCTATAATGGACACACAAAGCTAAACTAGAAAAACTTGAAAGCATTCTTCTACAGAAAGCTCTCAAAACAGAAAGTAAGACAGCAAGAGAGAAAAAAAGAAGCAAAGTACCTATAGAACAACCAGAAAAAAACACAATGGCAGAAGTACGTTTCCACCTATTAATAATTGTCTTGACTGTAAATAGATTAAATTAGCCAATAAAAATATATAGAGTAACTGAATGGAAAAAAAGTCCCAACTATATGCTACCTATAGAGACTCACCTCACTTTTAAGACTACACATAAACTGAAAGCAAATGGATCTAATAACAAGAGGAATTTTGAAAGATTCACAAGTACATGGAAATAAAACTATGTGTTAATGCAGACATTAAAAAAAAATTTAAAAATATTTTGACACAAATGAAAATGGAAACATACCAAAACATGGAATGTAGCAAAAGCAATTCTCAAAAAAAAAAAAGTTTATAGCAAATGCCTACAAAAAGAAGATCTCAAATAAATATCATTGCTCCTCAAGGAATCAGAAAAAGAACAAACTGTGTACAAAGCTAGCAAAATGAAGGAAATAATAAAGATCATAACAGAAACAAATTAGAAATTAAAAGAACAATAAAAAAGACCAATAAAAAAGTTGGTGTTTTGAAAACATAAATAAAATAAATAAATCTTTATCTAAACTAACAACAAATAAGAGAAGACTCAAATAAAATGGAAAAAGAAACAGCATTGCAACTGATGCTACAGAAATAAAAAAGATCAATAAACTATCAAATAAATACTTATACACCAACAGATTGAATAACTGAGAAGAAATAAATAAATTCCTAGAAACATACAACCTCCCAAACCTGAATCATGAAGAAACAGAAAATCTGTACAGACCACTAACAACTAAAAAGATTGAATCAGTAATAAAGCATCTCCCAATAAAGAAAAGTTTGTAATCTGATTGCTTCACACTGAATTATATCCAACACTTAAGAAGAACTAATACCAATTAATCTCAATGTCTACCAAAAAAACCTGAAAAGGAGACAAGACTTCCAAACTAATTTTATGAGATTATTGCTACCCTGACACAAAAGCTGTATAAGGACACTATAAGCAAACTAGACAAATATCCCTTCTTATAATACAGACTTCCCCAGGTAAGTGTTTCAGGAAACCATGGACATCAGCATACCAGCTAGCATTGTTGTGAGAGGCTGAAATTTTTTCAATGCGTTTGCCCATTTTGTGAGGAGTGATTTGAGTGTACTAGCCCACATTGTGCTGAGTGTTCAGGCGTTCTTGACAGGAAAACAGCATGACTCCCATGCCCCACCCCTCCATTCACCCCATCTCACCCCAACAACATTCTTTTGTTTTCCTAGATTTAAAAAATCGTCAAAGGGAAACATTTTGCCCATGTGACAGAGGTGAAACAAAAAACAGCAGAAGTACTAAAAGGAATAAAAATTGACAAGTTCAAAAACTGTTTTGAGCAGTGGAAAATGTGTCTTAATAGATGTATTGTATGGAAAGGAGAGTACTTTGACAGTGACTGAAGTTTAAACATCTAAGAATAAATGCACAATTTTTAATAAGTAAATTCTAGTTTGGGGGTCCTCCCCTGTATATGTCTAATCTAAAGTAATCACCTTCATTGAAGTAGAGAGTAGCATGATGGTTACCGAGGGTGAAGGGAATGGGAAGATGATGGCCGAAGGATTGAAAGTCTCAGACAGGAAAAGTACGGTTTTGTGGTTTTTAAAAGATCTAATGCACAGCATAGTGAAATAGTTAAATAATAGTGTTTTATACATTTTTAAATTGTTAAGAGAGTAATTTTCAAATGTTCTTGCCACAAAAAGTCGTAGCTACTTGAGGTGATGAATATGTTAATTAGTTTGATTTAATTATTCTGCAATGTATCCATACATCATGATATCACTTTGTATCTCATGAATATATACAATTATAAATTGTCAACTAAAAATGAAAACGAATAAACAACTTTTAGAAAGAGTTTTTATTATGAAATGGTACTGAATTTTGTCAAATGCTTTTGCTGAATCTATTGAGGTGATCGTATGATTTTGTCCTTTATTCTATTAATGTATTGTATCACATTTATTAATTTGTATATGTTGAATCATCTTTGCATTCCAAGGATAAGTTTCAGTAATGGAAAACTTCTCAAAAAACACAAGCCCCAGACCACTTATTTCATTGCTGAATTCTATCAATCTTTTAAAGAATCCTCAAACTCTTCAAAAAAATTAAGAAGAGGGCAACCTTTCCAACTTCATTTTATGAAGTCAGCATTAGCCGGATACCATGGCTACACAAAAACATCACTAGAAAAGGAAAGACTAAAACTGGATCCTTACCTCACACCATACACAAAAATTAACCCAAAATGCATTAAAAACTTAAATGCAAAACTTGAGTGTAAGACATAAGGGAAAAACTTCTTGACACTAGTCTTAACAGTTTCTTGGATATAATAGCAAAAGCACAATCAACAAAAGAGAAAGAAAAAATAGACAAGTGGAATCACATCAAACTAAAAGCTTCTGGCCGGGCTTGGTGGCTCAGCCTGTAATCCCAGCTCTTTGGGAGGCTGAGGTGAGTGAATTTTCTGAGCCCGCAGGTTCGAGACCCGCCCGGGCAACTTGGTGAGACCTCATCTCTACAATAAATCGAAAATTAGCCAGGTGTGGTGGCTCACGCCTGCAGTCCAGCTACTTGGAAGGCTAAGGAGGAAGGATCGCCAGAGCCCAGCAGGTCGAAGCTGCAGTGGCCAGGAGCGTGCCACTGAACTCCAGACTGGGCAACGGAGTGAGACTCCAACTTAAAAAAAAAAATAAAGCTTCTATACTTCAAAGGAAAAAATCAACAGAATGAAAAGGCAACTTTTAGAATGTGAAAAAATATTTACAAATCATATATCTGATAAAGGTTTAATCTTGAAAATATGTAAGGAACTCATTCAACTCAATAGTAAAATAGCTCATAAACCAATTTAAAAATGAGTTTAAAAAGGACAGGCATTTTTCCAGAGAAAGTATAAAAATATCTGCCTGGAGAAGTGGGGAGCACAGATAACTGAGTATGATTGACTCTAAATTCATCCAAGTTGCTGTGAAATCCATGTTTTTCCTTCTTTATGGCTGTATAATATTCCATCGTGTATATGTATCACATTTTTTAAAATCCAGTCCAGCGTCAATGGGCAGCATGGTTGTTTCAATGTTTTTGCTATTGTGAATAGAGCTGCAGCGAACATACGTGTGCAGGTATCTTTTTGTAGAATGATTTGAGTTCCTCCAGCTATATTCTCAACAGGGAAATTGCTGGGTCATATGGAAGGTCAATTTCTAGTTCTTTCAGAAATCACCATACTGTCTTCCAAAGAGGTTGCACTAGTTTGCATTCCCACCAGCAGTATAGAAGTGTTCCTTTTTCTCTGCATCCTTGCCAGCATCTGTTGTTGTTTGTTTTATTAATGATGGCCATTCTTACTGGGGTTAGGTGGCATCTCAATGTGGTTTTGATTTGCATTTCTCTGATGATGAGTGAGGCTGAGCACTTTTCATGTATCTGTTGGCTGCCCATATACCTTCTTTTGAGAAGTGTCTATTCATGTCTTTTGCCCACTTTTTAATGGGACTGTTTATTTTTTCTTCCTTTCAGTGCATTTGAGTTCCTTGTAGATCCTAGATGGTAGGGCTTTGTCAAACACAGTTGGCAAATACTTTTTCCCATTTTGTGGATTGTCTCCCTGCTCTCTTGAGGGTTTCTTTTGCTTTGTGTTATTCATCCTTTAAAAAAAGGTAAATCCCACCACAATATAAACAAAGCTGGACAGCATTATATTAAATGAAATAAGCTAGTCACAGAAGGACAAATGCTTCAGGACCCCACTTGTATGAGGAATCAAAAAATTTCAAATTCATGAAAGCAGAGTGTAGAGTGGTGGTTACCAGGGACTGGAAAAGGAGAAAATAGTGACTGGTTATGATGAGAAAAGGCAAACAACTTTTATTAATGTGCAGAGGGGAGTTGTTCAACAGGTTTAAACTGTCAGTTATGCAACAAAAAAAAATTCTAGAGATATTTTGTACAACATAGTGCCTATAGGTAACAATGTTGCATAGTACTCTTTAAAAAATTGTTAAGAAAGTAGATCTTAAGCTAAGTGTCTCTACCACAACAAAGAAGGGTAGCAGGAGGAGCATTTTGGAGGTGATGACATGTCTATTACCTTGACTGTAGTGATGGTTTCACAGGTGAATGCATATATTCAACCCCCAACACATCATATACATTAAATATATGAAGTTTTTTGTATACCAATTACACCTCCATAAACTGTTTAAATTAAATTAAAGAGTTATTTTGTATAAAATAAAATAAAGAAGAATTCGCTATTTTAAGTGTAGAAATTACCTAGAGGGAAAGGGAATTTTCTCCTTATCTTTTTTTGGGAAGAAAAAAAATCACCAAAATTCTTAGTATGAAGCATTAAACTATTTAAGCTAATTTGGATAATGTCTTGAAAAGTATAACACAAATATGATCAGACACATACTGAAAGTAGAGAAATGGCTATTTTTTTATAATAATCAATATAAAAGATTTCCATTTGGCTACTTACCAGCAAGGAGTCTTCTTGATGATTAGTTACTTTGAATGAAGCAATTGTCTCAAGGAAATCACAGCTATAAAAACACAATCAAAGAGGCGCTTCCCTTAATAATGTATACTCACACAGATGCCAGCATCAATTGAGATTATTCTCACTTATATTCAGAGAAAAGGAAAAAGACAAAGAGAAGGAAATACTAGCTTGGAAGGACACTAAAATACTATTTTAGAAAGATAGATGGAACACAATTTGAAAGTAGGAATTCAGCCATCTTAATTCCTAAGAGACTCTCATCTCTCATTTTCATTAGCCAGAGGTCAGAAAAAGCTAGGCTCAGTTCTAGGACATAATTATAAAGGATAGTGGAGCTACAGTGAAAATGAATTATCAACCCTGGCAGTTCTGCTCCACCACAGTCAGGACCTTGATTAGAAATAAGTGAAATTTGGAATCAAGACCTCTGGGATGATACAGTTGGTAAATTTGAAACTCAGTTTCCTCTGAACCTTCAGGGTCTATAGAAGTGGCCTATTCCTTCCTGTTAACAACGAGTGCTCCCATCAGCTTGAAGACAATGCCTTGCAATTTTACTTTCACACCATTTTACTTTCAGGTCATTTATCAAGTTCTACCTCTTCTCCTGCATATCAGCCAATAACTATAGTCAAGCCAAAACATAACCCAACTCAGGAATAGCTGTTTTTGCCAGGGAAAGAGAAAGACTATGTGCCAAAGAAGCTGTAGGACCTAAGTAGCATGTACCAGCAGAAACTAAGAGATTGTATATATGGGACATAATCCTGAGGGTATTGAGGTTGATGAATCTAGAGTTCTGGAACATAAAATTGATAAGGAAGAATTTATCAGTATGACAGTTGTTATTAATACCCTAGCACAAGCCACAAGAAAGAGTGCTAACATGTTCCTGGAAACTTGGAAAAATGAAATGGCCACACTAAATGAAGTAAGAATTGCAGAATTTCCATAGCAGATAGCCAGGAAGGTATCAAAACGTTCACAAAAATGGCCTTATAGATCAGAAATATTATATAAGGGTAGGCCACCCACCTCCAAGCTATGTTCCATAGAAGAACCTAGAGAACACATCATTTCCTAAATCAATAAGGAATTCACTGGTGAGAGTAGCATTACTATTGAGATAGATCCTCAATGGTTTTCTCTAGGTCAGTGCTGATAGTAGGAGTTATCACTGTGGAAACTAGATTGCAATGGGAAACAGATTGCAATGGGAGCAATACGATACTGAAATGAGAGAAGCCATGATCTTAAAAGTCAGACACAAGAAACATCATAATGAGCAACATGGTCAGAGGAGCACCTGGAAGTGAATTTCCCAGAGAGTTATGGGCATTGTTACTTGGACATATTGTTCCAGGTAGAAGATTGGACATATTGGTCCATGCAAAAGATTGATAGACAACCAGTTAGAATATTTCATCATTTATACAGACCAAAGAATTCAGATTCATGATCTAAAGGTTTAGAGAAGCCACTCAAAAAAAAAAAAAAAAAAGTCATGATCCCATGCTCAGTTTCCAGAGCCGAGATCATTTGCAGACCCAGATCTTGTTAGCTAATGGAACAACTAGGTCCTCATGGAGACAAAAGAAAAACAAAACAAAAAACAAAACCAACAAAAACCTTCAACACCACAGCATGTATATATCACAATAATTACCCTAGTAGCTCCTTTTTCATCCAAGGGGATCTTAGGCCATTTTCCTCAGTAAGTCATCAGTGTAAAAGGAGAATACTAGTCATTTTGAAAACTATTGGACATAGTGTTCAAATTGGCATTGATTCCTAAGGCATCACCATGTCCTTAGGTATAGGACTCACAAAAGTCAGGTAAAATATGAGGGGGTACCCCACCAAAATGGAATTTATTTATTAAAAATTGTGAATTTATTCTAACATGTTTAAACTTCAGTCACCTTCAGAGTACTCTCTGATGTAATGTACCTATCAAGATACTTTTTCCACTGCTCAAAACAGTTTTTGAGCTTGTCAATTTTGATGCCTTTAGTACTTCTGCTGGTTTTTGTTTCACTTCTCTCATATCTGCAAAATGCTTTCTTTTGAGGACTTTTTTCATCTGGGGAAACAATAACAACAAAAAAGTTACTCATGGTGAATAGGGAGGGTGGGGTTTGAGGATCACACCATTTTGGTCAACAATACTCAGCATGGTGAGGGCAGGTGCCTTGTCATGGTAAAAGAACCAATCACCTGTTTGTCACAATTAGGGATGTTCCTTGCGAAAATTGTGATGCAATCTTCTTAAAACTTCCAGATAAAAACTTTGGTTGACCATTTGACCCGGAGAAACAAATTTTGAGCATTCTACAAGGGCCTGCCCTCCAAAAGATAATTCCAGTTTTTTGGAGGGTGCCCCTGTTGTAAAAGGAGTACCAGCCCAAGTTCAACTTACTCTTGATCTCAGCTAATTCACCATCTGGTGTATATTTCCATGACACCCAGATGTATAATCACATACTCATATAACGGACATTCTTGGTTGTCAACAAAAATATGTGAGCTCTTTGGTCTGTGGCAAAGATCAAATGTATGTCTCTTAAACTACCCCTTTCCTGGAATAGATAGGAAATCTAAAACCATATCACAATCTGGGAACAGATGGCAAATGATAGGAATTAGTGCTACCCTTAAAAACGTAAAGAATGGAGGTGGTCCCTATTCAAGCCCCACTTAAATTGCATGTCTTTCCTCCACAAAAATTAAATGTCTCCCACTGCATGAGAGGAAATCAAGAAGTAGCTCCAATTTCAGTTGATGGACTGAGCATAATAACTCTGCTAGAGCAGATCAATACTGCTTCAGGTAGATGGAACAAGGACATTGACTTGGTGAGTACATTATTTTTAACCATGTGAGAAATACGTTTACACTTGTGAAATACACCATGACAAATATTTATGATCTTGCTCGGGTTTAGGTTAATTCTCTCACCTTCTGTCACAATAGCGTCCAAATGGACTTTAGTTGCCTGGACTTAATATGATACCTATGCCAATGAACTGTACAGATGAGCAATAAGAGGTAAGAGCATTGGAAGAAGCTGAGTGATAGATGAGGAAGAAGGTGACTACAAAGATTCAGGGGCCAGCCACCTCAAGATTTTCTTTTTATTTTTCCTTTTTAGTTCCCATGGTTTGGAATATGCCAGTGACATTCCCTCTAAGGTAAACGAAAACTGTTTCGCTTTGTACTTCCCACCCACTGATATAGAAACATGATGCCTGGCAATTGCACGGGAGGGAGGATCTATTTACTAGGTAACGTTAAACATTAACGAATTGGGCTCCACACCGGCCCCCGGGCCACCGCCCTCCCCCAGGCGGGGCTCGTGGCGTGCCTGCCCTGCCGTTGGCTGCGCGCCACAGCCCTAACGGCTGCGCTGGGCTCCGGCGGCAGCGGCGGGTCAGTGGGCAGCTTTCAGGGTATCTGCGATCAGCGGCGGCGGCCTGGGCATCCCCGTGGACGTGCGCTCTGGAGAGCTCTCCGCGAGGACTAGAGCCATTTGAAGAACCAGGACTCTCGGGTCAGTCGGGATTCAGATTCTGCCAGCTTTATGTCCTTGAGTCAGACGGATTTCTCGCCTGCTAGAAGAGGTTAAAATAGAACTTAGCTCTTTGATGACTGTGCAGTGCTATCCTATCCTTCCCTTCCTTCTCTTCCTTCAATAAACGTACCTTGGTGGCAGGGCCAAGAGAAGTGGAACTATATGGTTTCACCATTTTAGACCTGCCCTGCGCAGTCCAAAGATGTGTGGTCACTACAGCTCAATGTCCATATTAGAGCAGATCCAAGCCAGCATGATCCCACGCTTGGATTCCAAGGTGACCAGGTGACCATGGAGGCTGGTGGCCTCGGCCTGGAGCTGTGGCCCATGTTCTTACCCTACCTGTACCTTCCCGACCCCGGGCTGCAGCCTGGTATGCAGGGCCTGGTATGAACTGATCCTCAGTCTCAACAGTACCCTCCATAGTAGCAGCTGTGTCTGGGTTGCCCTGAGTGCTGCCACCCCAACTGGCCCAACCCACCTGATGGGGACCCTGAGTCCAAGGGAAGCTTTCAAAGCAGCATTACCTTGCCTCCAAGACTTGAACCAAGAAGAATGTCCTGGGCTTGGAGTCCTCCATCTGCTTTCCTCTGTTCCACCAGAAAAGAGAATCATGTACCCCGAGTGTCCGGCCAGGCCATGAGTTTGATAGCCTGAGTGCTGCTTTGGCCGTGGCCAGCCTATATGACTGAATTGTGCTCTTCCCAGGTGTCTATGAAGAGCAAGGTGAAATCATCCTGAAGGTGCTGGTGGAAACTGCAGGGCATGGGAAACTGGCAAGGTGATCAGCGCAGCTCAACCACACGCATGTGAGATCAGCGCAGCTCAACCATACGCATGTGAGATATCCTCTTCATGTTGACCTGGTTCTCACCTGTTATGTATAAAACAACATCAGGTCATGTCCAGTTTGCCAATTGCAACTTTGAGAATGGGGCCATCCAAGTCTATGGCCCAGGAACCTGCCAAGTGAAATTTTGCATCTTCAAAAACACCCATGTCTTCTTGCACAAAGTGCCTCTGTGTGTCCTAGAAAACTGAATCTGTGGGCAGCAAAAAGAACTCTTACTGTTAAGGGTAACGCATCTGCAGATAAGAACTGGGCCTACAAGTAGCAGTTAGAACTGGTTAAGTTCTCCCCCACTTTGTTCCCCATAGAGGACTCTGATTTTTTAATGTCCTTGGACCTAGAGAGCCAGGACCAGGTCTGGATCCCAAGGACCTATTGAGGGTAGCCAGAGCCCTACCAACCCAGGCTCTAGCTCCCCAAAATCAGAGTCTGAGGCTGGTTGACAGGAGGCAGAGATGGGCAGCGATGGGAAAGGGTTGCCAAGACTCTAGACAGCAGAGACAGAGACCTGAGTCCCAGTGTTGAAAACAAGGATGTGGATGGGGACCAGATCACATGCAGACTGTACTGCTAAGGGCAAGACCCACACTCTTGGGAGGCTCCTTTCAGGGCCCACCACTGCCAGGAGCATCTCCTCAGCTGCTCAGCTACCTAGTGCTGAACTCATTGTAGCAGGAGCTACAGAAGGACAAGGAGGCCATGGCATTTGCCAACTCTGTGCAGAGCTGCCTCATCCACAAATGCCTCTTCTAGGATGGGAGAGGAGGTATCATCCATTCCTACGGCCAAGTGAAGATGGAAGAAAACATCTTCTGGAACCCGACTTATGCAGTGTGGTGTATATATAATAGCAAGGTGCTCTCATAAGGGCTATAGATCCATGAGGTCTCACTGAGTCATGAGAAACATGATTTGTGATTAGTGAGAGGGATCTTCTGGCTATATTTAAAAAGGGTTTGATGTGACTGCTTTGTATTTTAAACATAATCTTTTTTTAAGCTTATTAGCACACAATTCATGTCCATCATCTGATTTGGATAGGGCAGGAGCTATTTCTCCCATTTCACAGAAAAAGAAACAGAGGCCCAGAGAGGGAAAGTGACTTACTCAGTGTCACCCAGCAGATTAGAGGCAGATTTGAGACTAAAAACCCAGGTCATCTATCTCCTTTCACTATGGCATGCTGCTTTTCAAATGTGCCACATCACCCAAGTCATAGTAGAAGAAACAAGGTCATTGAGATGGCTTCCCAGAAGAAAAGGTGTTTGCTGAGTCAGATGAGTAGAGGGCCCTGGGGGAAATGGGATGTATGTGATGAGAAGGGGAGCTACAGAGAGGCATTCCAGTAGCAGAAATGTTCTGCTCCAGGGCTGGATGTGAGTGGGAACAGCTTGAAAGAGGAAGCTAGGGAGGTGAGTGGAAGCTTCATTGAGACATTTGGCCCTGTTGCTAAGAGCAATCCTTTCAGCTGTTGATGTGGTCAGCACCTCGCATGTTCAGGCACTGCAGGCACTACAGGGAAATCTTCAAAACCTGTAAATGGTTGATGACTAGAAGGGCTTCTGAAGGCAAAGCCAGCCCTTGCAGAAGAAAGCATGGCATAGCACCTGGGTTTGAGTCTCACCTCTCCACCACTCACTGTGAACACTTTCTCACTTCTGTAAGATAGAATTAAATGTTCCCACCTTGCTTCTCTCATGGTGGGGTGAGGGGGGGAGTTGGGGGGTGGAAGGTCCAGTGCCATAATCTTGGCAGAAGTAAACTAAAAGACACTGTACAAAGGTCACACATGGATCTTGCAGACTTCTAGAATGGTTAATAGCAGTTGCTTTTTAATAGTGTTCTACCCAGCCCCCTTCCACCAAAGAAGATTTAGATGGTGGTGTTCTGAATACATAATGTAAGACTCTGCTATAAACAGAGTAAACGAAAGTGGTCAGATAAAAAGAGAAGGGTGGTGACTTTGCTCTCATGATGCCACAATGAAAGGATCTGGTTCAAGCCCTCAAGGAGAGCTTTCCTCCTTGCATAGTTGTTAGGAGTATGCCTTTCAAGTAAAATTCTGCCCCTTAAGTCCTTTGGACTAATGAGTCTGCCTGTCTCCAAGGTGTGGTGAGGATTTACTTAGATCATATGTGTAAAGTACTAGCAGTGTGCCTGGTATATGGCAGGTGCTCAATAAATGTTTTTACTTCTTTTTTTAAAGACTACTGCAGTCCAGTGTGAGTGGGCTGTGATTGAGGTGAGCACCATGGGTGACATAAAAGCAGAGGAAAAGGGGATCCTCACTCATCCTTGAGGAACTGGAAAAGTTTCTTGGGAGAACAATGCCTGGACTGAGCTGTGCAGGAAGAATAAGAGTTGGCAAGTGAAGATGTGAGGCAAGGGAGGTGCGTTTGGAGGTCTACACATGAGAGAACACAGCACTTGTAGGGCGTTCTAAGTAATGCTATGGTTTGAGAAGGTGAGGGTGGTGAGAGGAGTTAGGAACAGGAAGGTCCCAGAAGCCAGGTTACCAAGCCACAGAGGTCTTGTCAGGAGTTTGCCTTGAGGACAATTGGAACTCACTGAACACTTTTTGTTTTATTTTTTTTAATTTCACAGCTGTTTTACTTTTTTTAGCCATTGTCATGGGAGTACCCCATTGATGTTACAATCTCTGTTTACATAGTTGGCCATTTATCAGTGGTCTGACCTCTGGAGACTTTGCAACTAGTTCTTTGGTCTCCGACCTTGTCCTGAAATGACTGGCTGCCTAGGGAGACCCTGGAAATGGAGGAGTTCTCCCCACTCTTTCTATCTTGCTCTGGCTCGCTTTGAGCTTCTCATTTAGCCATGATAGTGACTGATCGTCTCCCTTTCCCAGGTTTTCTTGAAAATATGGTTGATTTGGAGAGGATTTGTTTTTCGAGAATATCCCTGATGTGATCTTTTTATTCTTGTGACTATCTTGGGCACTTTGGTTTTGCCTCAGAACCTGGAGGTACGTGAGCTTTTTTCTCTTCCTCCCTTTTGTGTTGCTTGCGGTTGGTTGTTTGACAACTGTACTGGAAGTTTGTGGCTTCCTGGTCCTCTTTGCTATGTCTGGAAGTTTTTAAACAGAGGAGAACTGTGGACAGATCTGCATTCTGAAAGCCCATTTTGTGAGACTTGCGAGAATAGAATGGAAGGCAGCAAGGCTAGAGGTGAGAAGATCAGTGAGGAGCAGTGATTAACCATGGCCCAGGGAAGGAGAGGAGAGTACCTGGAAGCCTGGCAAGTTAGAAGGGAGTACCTGGGAGGGAATAGTCAGGGCATCAGGCTCAGATGTCTGGCCCAATTAACCAAGGCAATGGCAGGATCAGGGAGGTTAGAGAATGGAGGGAAGAATGAGTTTGTTCTGGGCACATTGAATTTGGACCTTTTAGCAGAGGTGCCATCTGGTTGCCTGAGTTTGGAGCACTGGTAAAAGATGTGCTTTGACGTGCTAACTTGGGAGCTGTCACTGTGCAAGATAGTTAGTATCACTGATAAAGACAGGCAAAAAAGTTATACAACCTTGATTGTAGTGCTGTTGAACAATTGCCCCGTGGGCTTTGGGCAGGAGTTGTGCTGCCAAAAATTCCTAGTGACAAGGAAACTGAAAAACTTATATTCAGGGTTTATGACTAATAAAAAGATCCATGGTGCCTCATGAGCACTCAGCATCAGGAACAATTTTATGCCAACTGGCATTAGTACAAGCAGGGGGTTATGGGAGGGAGTGTGGAGCTTACTGAACTGTTCTCTGCCAGGGAGCAAGGCTTTGATCCAGTGACCAGAGGCCCATCATCCTTTCCCTAACACATCCCCAGGAGGAGAAGCCTAGAAGAGGAGCCTGGTTGCTTGGGGCTCCAGGAAGAAAAGTATCACTGACTGGAATGGTTTTTCTTCTCCCTTTCCCAGGTTTTCTTGAAGACATGGTTGATTTGGGATAGACTTTTTTTCGCAAACTTCCTTGGAGGAAATCTTTCACTCTTGTGGCTATCTTGGGCACGTTGATTCTGTCTCTGGACCTGGCGTTGAGTAGGCCTTTCTCTTCCTACTTCTTTCTTACTTACGGTTGGTTGTTTGACAAGTGAGCTGGAGGTTTGTGGCTTCCTGGTCATCTTTGCTACGTTCAGAAGCTTTTAAGCAGAGGAGAACTGTGGACAAATGTGCCTTTTGAAAATTTTGTAATTTTTAGTTGGAAGTCATATCTTGTGTAGGACAGTAGAGACTGAAGTCAATAGTATTTATGTTTGAAAATGGGCACATTTCTTCTTTGACCAGGCTTTTAAGGCATCAGTCTAGTAAGGGATGGAGCTGGTGTGGGTCACGACGATGTGATTATCCTCGGTGTCCCACAGGCTTTGGGTTCCTAGCGTGTTACGCTGGCTGTTTTCTCACTTTCGGTCCTCTCTTTACACCTCCTCCTCAGGTGCGCCCTACCTGCTCTCACCTTCCCAGGCAGTAAACTGCCATCATTTGTTGCTCTGTGTGCTGACAGCATTTCTCTGTTGTCCTGGGTCATCCCCGGTCTAGGTAGGTGCTGTGACTGTAGGCTTGGGAGGAGGACCTTTCCAGTGTTCCTGCCTCACCGGCAGTACTAGGGAGCTCTGATGATCTAGACCCAAGACATTTTCCTCCACTGCCCCCATGGGTAGAGTTTGTTTGTTTTCCCTGTTTCTGAGTGTATAAGGAAGGTTAGGGAAAATAATCCAGAAGGGACTTAGTACCTCGTTCAGAGTTACTGCTTCCTTTTGCCCCAACCTTCACCAAGAGGGGGGCTGTCTCTACTCCTGGCCTTTCTGTCAAGCCCTCATGAGGCCTATGGAGAAGTGAGTAGATGCTAGGTACTCTCAGAGTTTCTGTACTCACACTAGTTCCCAGGTGGCCTCTCACAGTGAGTTAAACATATGAGCTGAATGCTCCTTCTGACATAGATGCACCTGCATCTGTTCAGCAAGCCAGTGCTCAGGCCTTTGTTTTACAAAGTAGAAGGGAAGGTGGGGAGGAGGACCTGTGTGGTACCCTGTTCTCAGTGCTTCCTCATCTCCCTGGAGGCACCGGTATTGTTTTTAGAGTTCAGGCTAGCTGGTTGTCCTGCAGCCTCAGCTCTCCGATGGATTCCAGAAGATTCTATTTGTGTCTATTATCTTCCTGTTTTCTTGTTGATCAGTATGGTAACAATGCTCTTTCTGACTTTCTCCAGCCTAAGCAGAAGTTGAAACCTTGAAGCTGTACTTTTGTTCTACTTTATTCTTCCCAGAATTGTATCCTAATGTAATATATTACTTGTTAGTAGTACACAATGCACCATAATGCAACATATTTTACTGTTAATATGCAATTGTTTAAGACTATATAAATGTATTCCATATTTATACAGTCATCATTTAATGTCCATGGGGAATTGCTTCTAGGATCCTCCAGAATGCCAAATCCACAGATGCTCAAATCCCTTATATAAAATGGCATAGTATTTGTATATAAACACATCCTCCCATATGCTTTAAATCATCTGTAGATTACTTGTAATACTTAAATACAATGTAATTGCTATGTAAATATTATTATACTGTATTTTAAAATTTGTCTTTTTTATTGTATTTTTTTAATATGCTCAATCCACAGTTGGATGCAGAACCCATGAATATAGGGGCCAATTATATTGATAAAATATGAAAAAAATAAAAATAAAAACTAACAAATTAGAGTGGCGCTCAGAGCAGTATTGGACTCTGCAGTAGTTCTAGACGGTAAGGTAAGTAGCCCTACTTCTTGGACCATGTGACACAGCAGGATTTTATAATACTATAGGAATCTGTGGTGAGAAAGGAGTCATGTGGTGTTTATGGAACACACCATTAAAAGAATGACAATGTAAAACTACAGGGCTTAATGGCAATGGCAAATCCATTCATCTGTGGCAGAGAGCCCTATGTATTATAAATAAGTTTTTTTAAATGTCCTAGTGTGCTAAAAATAAAGTATCTGATCATGGAACAGTAAATGACCTTGTGGCCACAGCTATCCATCATAAACTGTTGTATCAGACCATCCAAGTCAAAAGTTGGGTGGAGCCAACCACAATTCAGTGTAAAACAGAAGTGCATCTGGGAACAGGCCTGAGCAGTGCATGAGGACACAGATCAGCTCACATCTAAGGCTAAGGCTACATGGGGTGTCCCAGCTGTCAGAGGAGTAAAATATGAGTCTGTTTAACAGGCGAGCTAGCTCAGTATATGGAAGCAAGCAGACTTCTGTGGTTACACCTGGTCTGAAAACCACAACTGCTGTTCAGTGGCTCTCTTTCTCACTACCATTTTAGATTGCTCTTGCCCTAGGCTAGAACCTCTGATAAATCTCCTGTTGCAACTGTTTCACAGTTCTATTTCTGCCCAGTCCATCTTTTCTCACTGCCTGGGTGTTATTCCCCAAAGCATACCTTCAGTAAACCTCCTGCAAGCAAATCTTAGCCTAAGAACTGTGTTTTCAGAGCAACTGATCTAAAATAATGTCTGGCTTGGATGTACACTTAAGAAAAACATGAGCAAGTGAAAGTTGCTCTTTGTTTCTGTAATGCTACTCTCATAAAATAGCACTGATTTCACATGAATCTTTAGGAGAGAGTCAAGGAAATTTATTAGTAGATGATAAGCAGTGTTCAATATATGTTTATTATGATTTAGAACTCTAAAACTTGTGAGGTATTTTAGGAAATTGAAATTATGTGAGCACATGGAATAGTCTCAAAATTTATCAGACAAGTTAGTCATTGAAATTTTACAAAATCATTTACCACTGAGATATTGGATCATTGTCTTTTGAAAAAGAGAAATAAATCCAATTCTAGGTAGTCTAATAAAGAATTCAGTCTTACATCATATATTTTATTTTATAAATTAATTTATATGAATGATTTTTATTTTTAAATGTGTTAATACAATATTAGCTATCAAAATATCACAATCTAACCACAAATGGAATGCTCAATTTATTTTCTATTGATTTGCCTATCATAAATTTTTAACTAAAAACATATCTCTACAGTATATAAACCTTATAATAATTACAGCCACAAAATTTAGACCTATCAAAATCTGTGACATATTACACAAAAATATCCAGGTATGAAAAAAATTGATATGGTTTTATTGTTAAAAGCTGTGTTTTAAAAACACCTTTTCAAATAAAGCAAGTCACATGAAGATATGGTGACCTTTATGCTGGTTAAAGTCAAATGTCTTCCATTGGCATCACGCTCTTTTCTTAATTGTTCAGCACCTTGACTTCCCTGTCTTGCTGTCAAATGGATATTGCAGTTCTGTCACTAAAGAGAAAGAAAAAAAATACTTTAAAAAATATTTATAAAAATTTGAATATCTGTTAATATTGGAAGTATAAAGTTGAACAATAAAAGGCAATAGAAATTAATATTTTGGGCAGATATCTTTTATACTTAACCATTGGTTCAGCAGCTATATATATATATGTGTGTATATATATGTATATACATATATATATGCTTCAAACAAATCTTATTTATTATAGTAAAAAGCAGAATCACCAATAATTAGCAAGATTCATCAATAATTAACAATATTGCAAAGTCTTTATAATATATAAACTAAGCGTGAAGGTGTAGATTGAATTAATAAGTTTATTTCAATTAAAAGCATCATACTAAATATATAATGTATACCCCTGATCACTTTTACTAATGCATTTCCTTGACTCTCTTCTAATAAATCCACTAGTGTTATCCTGTACTTTTGAATGCTTAGCTTTTTCAGAAGTGCGTCCTTCAACTGTCACTAGCATCTACTGACTCAGTCTCCCAAGACCTTGAAGAACTTTCCTACTCAAAGGTTAGGAAAGAGGTGAAATCTTCAAGATGACACAAAGAATACACATTATATATATATATATACATACATATATATATCTATATCTACATATATATATATATCTACAATATCTACATATATATATATATATATACCCAAACAACATTATGAATCACTGAAATAGCCATTCACTCAACTTTACTTTTTGAACGCATCCAAAATATACAACAATCTTAGAGCAATTGGGATTACGAGTTCTGTAGTCAAATCCCTGGGACTTGAATTCTGTCTCCACATTTACCGCATAACCTTATACAAGTTACTTGACTTTCCTCTGTCTCATATCCCGATATGCAAAATGGGAATAGTAAATATATTCCCCAGATGAGCGGGAACATTAAATGAGTTCATATGCCTGGTACTTTAAAATTGCTCAACAATGTAGAAAAGTTTGTAAACTGCTGACAGAAAAAAGGTTAGAAAACTTGTGTTTAATGCCTCCGGTGTATAATGCCATCTGCAGCTGCTGGCCTGCAAGACTTGGAAGGTTTAACTCATGTAGACACTCAATGAAGAAATGAATAAAGCAGCAGAATGAGGGATAAGGAATTAAGAAATAACAAAACTGAGTTTAAGAAAGTAGGAAATCTAACATTTAATATTGGAAATACACTCCTAGAATCGGCGACAATCATGTGCTCATTGAACGAGCACTATATTGGGTTGGGATAGATCAGTTTCCATGTGGAAAGTACTCTGGTGTTTAACATTGGGAATCATTCATTTTTTTCTCTTAAAATCAGAGTTAAAGGACACATTTTAATAGCAAACATGGTGTACTTAATATACCTGTTGTACTTTTTTTCAAAATAAAGATCGCTATTCACAAATTGTGAAATAATGGAAGAGAGACCACAGGGAATAAATACAGAGATTCGTGAGTTACTTTTTAAATAAGGAAAATACAGTATAGTGAGTTGGCCCTAATTGGCGAGAGTACCTACTCTACGTAACTGGCTAAGAAAATTCGATATAGAAGCCCTCTTAATGGGTGCTAACACATACAGACATGTGTATGAAGGAGCCATTGTTCCTTAATAGGACAACATTATTCCAAGTCAAATGTATAGTGAAGGAAAGTATAGGATAAAAATATAATTATACCAATTGTTCCAGGTTGCATGAGGGGATAGATGGAAGCTGTGGAAGGGAAATATCCCCAGGAAAATAAAGGTAGTGGTGTTGGCATTGTACCCTATGCAACAAGCATAAATAGAGATAAAATTAATTAAAGACATTAGTAAGAGCAGGTTATATTTAAAAAAAAAACCCAATAGAATCTCTGAAAAAAAAGCTATTTCATAAAGACATGTTTCAAATATAAAGCACACTAAATTATGCCTCAATTATAGCAGTGAATAGAAAGCATAAAAATAATGCTTTGACCTTGAAGATTACAATGTTTTCCTTCATGTGGCAGAGAGCCCATAACACTGGGTCTGCACAGTAATGACTAGCAAGGCTGGGGGCACACGTGACAGAGGGTGTACAAGACAATTCAATTACCGTATAAAGTATGTTAGGAGTTTTATTTATTTTTACTTTTTATTATTTCTTAAATGTATAGTTTTATGTCTTTAATGTACATAATAAAATAGAACAGTACTTCATATACAAACGCAAATTTATACATTAAAAACACAAAGATTCGTTGGGATTGTTGCTAGATCTATTTATTTTCTGATAGGACTATACAATGAAAAGATTTGGAGAATAATAATACAGAAAATAAAGTGGCACACATGTATTATTTGACTCCTGATGAAGGTTATTTGCATAATAAAAATATAACAAAAATATTTGCATAATAAAAATATAACATAATAAAAATATAATTTACTGACTTTTAGAATCAAATTATAGCTATCTCTGAGGACTGAGGTGATTGGTAGGATGACAGGGGTATGGTAGAAGACTATTGCTTTCTTTTATAAGCCTTTATTCTTTTTTCCCCCACCATATTCATATGTTTCTTAGGCACTTCAAAAAAAATCCATATTATTTTCTTAAATTGAATTTAAGATTAACTTTTTGTGTTCTGTTCCATCATATTAATTATAGGGTGCATTAGCTAAGAAACTGTACAGTAATTCAGATTGATATTTCCCAACAATAATCTGAAATATTTGTTAAAATACATATTTCCAAGTCTCTCCCCTCAAATATATTTATTTAGGTGAGGTGGAGCCCGTAAATTTATTGGCTCATAAGCATCTTAGATAATTCTTATGATTAAGCAACCTTAGAAAATGTCACTCCTGAATACATTTAATATATTTTTAATAAAGGCCCGGAATTATCACTTCAACAGATTTCCTGTAGCATACATGATGTCCCTCTTGAATTTTTTGAGAGCGTGTAAAATTCACATGTTTTTAATTGTACATACTATATTCACAGTATACTATGAATAATAAGTGAAGTAAAAGGTGCATTTTATGTGTTTTATTTTGTTTATGTTTCATTCTAAATGCAGCAATGTGATGCTTCTCTTCATCTATATACCAAATTTCTCGATGCCTTACTTCAATTACAGATACCACTCAAGGAACAAACAACTCGCTCTATTGGCTCTTTTACCCTCATCCTTATCTATTAGCTCCTGCCTCACTTCTTTTATATTCACCTTTTAGAGAACCCCTCATTTCTCCCTTCCAATGGGGTCCAGCTATCCCAATCATAAGCCAATCATCAGTACTTGAACAAGAAAGATATTCGCAGTTTCAACCCTTCTGCATGAGCAGTTCTCAAGGCTACCCACATATTAGTTAGAATCACCTGAGGGGCAAATTGGCTTCTAACACATCATGGTCTTAGTCATTGAGTACTTCTGCTAGTAGGTCACATGCATTAGAGATGAGAAAACTGAGGTTCAGACAGTGTAAGTGAATTCCTCAAGATTACATAGAAACTAAATGAGGAAGCTATGACTTAAATTTAGTTTTATATTATTCTCAAGCCAAAATTCTTACCTCTATAACTTTAAAACCCAAAATAAACCTAATCTATTATTTACTCCATCTATAATTTCAGTAAAAGTTTCCTCTTGGCTTATTATACACATGTACATATGAGAGACGGAATGATATACACAGCTCTACCCCACTAGAACAAAAATTCTTTTTAACTATCATTCAAAATTATTTGTGTCATTCTACTATCCAATCTCTTCTCTTCTGCTAGAAATCCTCTGGAAAGAACAGTTTACACCTGACACTCATTTCCATCCAGTCACTAATCCCTGGTACCATGATATTTACCTTCTTAAAGGTTACCAGCAATCTCTTAAACAGCAAATCCTCTCTTAAGCAAACATGATTTGAGTGCCTAGTATTTGCTTGACATTGGAGATAAACATTCAATTAATGTCTCTTACTGTTTTCCAAAAAGATCACAATAAGAAAGACAAAGAGGGAGGCCAATGATATCATATATGGTGGTAAGTGTTTTAGGAGCACAATGGAGACATATCCATTCAATGAAGTTTTTTTAAGGAATATGATGATTCAGCTGTCTTGATTTGTAAGTAGATATTAGCTTTGAAGAAGGATGAAATATTTCAGAAAAGGCAAAAAGAGAAAAGGTAATAGCAGAATTTATGCAATGAAGTCCAATATGAAACAGTAAAGGCATAACATTGTGACAGACTCAATGAGCTGCAAATGGTGCTATATTCCTAGAAAGCATGGTATATGTCTGGTGTTGTATATGTCTTGGGATAGTGATGATTGTTTTCATCAGTTAAGAATTTGGAATTTTAGCAATGTGAACTTGGTCCCAATTCTCTATATCCTTGTAAGTAAAAACTGGAATATCACCCTCCTCCCCACGGTTTCATGAACATTGTATATTAGGAGGCTTTTTGCTCACCAGGGCTGACACTTAGTATATAGTTACATAATGTTGTTCATAAATATTTTGTGTCATTTTATAGTTACAGTGTAGGCACATTTAAAGTTGCTTAAGAAAATGTAGGCTAGAAACCATGAGGTCAATTGGGAACCCACTGCCTTGGCAGGCAGAAGTAATTAATGAAGGCTATTCAGGTAGTAATGGAGATTAATGGGAGATAACAGAAGGCATTTAAATCTACTTAGGATGCGGTTTGTGAATTTTCAGAATATAGTTTCAAGAAAAATATCTTAAGAATTCATGAATCACTGTGATTAAGAAAAATTAATGATTTTCTGAAAAGTAGAACAATTTATTAGATGTTTTACAAAAAATAAGCACTTATAATTCCTTTAATTAAGCATTTTCCACATAATTAAAACTCAACAGTACATTAATTAATCACACTATAATGCTTCCCTCAGTATTGTGAAAACTTTTCCATGCTTTTGGAGTACTTTTTAGACATAACATTGACATTATATTCTGCTTTCCATTAGGGTTGATTGTACATTCATTTTAAACTATTGACGGCTGGAAGAAATAATTTACAATTATTATTCCATTCTAAATTTGTATTCCTGTACATATAGGCTGACATTATCAATGACCTTATAATTCCTAGTAGGATTACTATTTTGTAATTCACAGGATTACTTATACTAGAGTCATTTCTACGACAGGAAATCTGACAACTGATTAAAATGATTGCCTTATTTACTCCTTTACTCATGTGTTAAGTAAATACACTTACAATATATTGAAAGCTTCCTTGTAGTTTCATAGCAATTTACTTGTTGATGCTAAAACTGTACCCGGGCCATTTCCAAGACACTGGTTGCTATGAAGCTATGTCTCTAGGGTAGCTAGAAAGCATGTACATGGTCACCTTTTCATTGATTCCATAACAATAGGGTTAGAGAAATTAGGCCATAAATTAGGTCTCCTCTAAATTGTAGGTCATTGGAGACATGGAGAAGGGGGATCTCAATGGAATGTTGAAGAATAATCTTGCTTTGTAGAGTTGAGTAGATATTTGGAGGCAAGAAATTGTATATAGCCAAACTAAATAATGTTTTTAAAGAGTATTACCTATGTTAACTCTTTAAAGAATACTTAACTATTTTAAAGGGAATTAATTATGAAAATGACAGAAAATAATTGGTTGCTGAAGGAGGAAATCAAGTAGAGGAGGCACCTTGAAAGCAGAATATTTTAGTGATGCCAGGCAGTGTGAATTACCTAGTAGACTAGAAAAAGCAAAGTTTTCCATGAGAAGACCAGAAAGATGGGTACCCAAGGCATAGCTGGAGAAGACAGCCTTAAATAGGAGCCGGGACACCTTTGGACTTGTAAAGGAATCAGACTTGATAGTACTGAGGCAGACAGTTTTGTAGAGTTGCTTTTAAGAGACAGGAAGAGTTTTTAAATCTAATTATGATGTGATTATGAAGAGATATTATAGATCAGAGTGAAAAGAGATGGACATGTCGGAGATTTGAGAATAACGGGAAAGCTGTGAAACTTAGCATTACTGAAAGTGGTAAAGTTAGTATATTCAAGACCTATAGTTATGTGTGGCTATATTGAGCTACCATTTAAAAGACTGGGTTCAGAGTGCCTAATACACTGCTGCTGAGGTACAATCACAGAGTAGGTAACAGTGGAATTTAATCAGGATTGAGGTTTTTTTCTAAGTAAGTTTTAAGGAGGGTGTTAGGACAAAGGATTTAAGTGTTTGGAAAAGTACAATAATACTGAACCTAATCCAAGGCATATAAGCAGAGAAGTCACATATGAACAAAATAATGGATTTTTAAAAAGTAATAGGGTCATCAGCATAGAGCAATTGGGATAAATAAATATCTAAATAATTTGCATTAAGTTAGGTAATAATGAGATAATGGGCTGTTTCTAATCTAGATTTTTTAAAAGTGTTACAACTATTGATGATGGCAAGCCTTGAGTGTGACCATAGGTGGATGTCTGGAATGGAGAGAAGGACCAAAGAGTAGGAACAAAGGAATTAAAAGAGTTGATCAGTCATAATATTGGTTGGTCATTTTTGTGGAGGTTCAAATGCCAGGAAGGACGCTGGGAAAAGTGGTGAGAAAAAAAGCCCTGTGAGTCAGAAATTGGACATTGATTAATGTGGAAACAATAGTAATTACAGTTAATAACTGTTAAAATCTGATGATATAACAGTTATATCAGCAAGCTATGAAGTTAAAACAGCAAGCTATGAAGGAGGAAAAAAATGTATTCTGGAAGAGGAAGAAATGAGAAGTCAGTCAGTCACATATTCCATCTCTAGGCTCTGAGATACTAGAATGTGTGTGCAAACATAATCTCCATAGCAGTGTTCTTCAAGGTAAGAAAGAAAAACCCATAGTACAAGAAGGTAAAAGGAATAGTATGTTGGAAGATGCATACACACACATATGTATGTGCCCATCTAAATATATGTGGATAATATGCATTAATACGGTGTGATAAATGCAGTGATAAAGTTTGTGTAGGTTTCTATAGATGTATCTATCTTGGACTAGGTGGTGGCTTGGGGAGGGTGGCAATGTGGATATCTGAGTTCAGTTCCAAAGTGTGAGAAAGGCAAAGAAGAAGGGAAACCCAGGCCAGGCGAAAGAAAAGCTTGTGAAAAGTCTTGGAGTTTATACTCTCATTCATGCTTAATGCCAAACTCATACTACATCTAGAAGAAGATGTATATTCTTTATTTGATCCCCAGTGCAAATTCTTCTGCAAGGTTTTCTCTGACTGATCTAATTCAGAAGTGTCTTGTTGTTCTCTGAATTCCCATGGAGCATATTGTATGCACTGTGCATGTTGTAGGGATTAACAAACTACCATAGATTATTCCCTACAATATTTTCTTTATATCTTTTCACATCTAAAATATGAGTTCCTGAAGAGTGAATACTATGTTTTACATTTCTTTAAATTTTTTCGAGTAATCTACAGAGAATTCTGCAGAGCAGTAAAGTGTGGTATAGATACCTGTTGAATGAATCTGATAGATTAAACTAGGTGCAAATTATTTTGATATTGACTGGAAAATATTTAATCTTTACAAAACATTGAGTCAAATATAATATTATGTAACAATCGGTTATGTAATAAGGCAAAATTATGTGATTTGAGGTGAATGTTTTAACTCTAATTTAAAAGAATATATGTGCTGAATGAATATCTCAGTGGAATAACCACTATGACAATTTGGCTTGTAGTAAATATTTGTTGAATATCTGAGTGGTATAAGGATGAATGGGCATTATAGCTATCCTTAGTCACATCCCTACTAAAGTATTCATTTAATTTAATTTCACCTAATTGTTTCAAATTTTAAAAGGGATAAAAGAAAGATCAATAGAAAATTGAGGGTCATGTCACCAACACACACCATCAATTTAGACTTCTACAGATATATCAACATGAGTATACTATTTTCTTCATCACTGGTATCACCAGTGTCACTTAAGATCGAATGTTAGTTCTTCTCCGCACAATTTCTATTTCAACTGAAATGCATAAATTCTCTCATTTTCGCTTACGGGTTACCATTTAGTTTAATGTATTTGCAAGTGCTTTTTATTGCCTGAACACTATGAAAAATAAAAGAGTAACTACTATAGTATATATGACATGTTTTTTTCTCTTTGCCTTTACCTGAGAGTTTCCAGGCAGCAAGCTGAGCTTCATATTTGGTGTTAGGTCACACTATTCAATAAGTTTCCAAGCCAATTAAAAAAATGAAAATATTTATTTTATCCTTTAATATAAAAGAAATATTTTAGCACTTTAAAACATAAATACTAAATAATTTAATAGCTTATTTTCATAAGGAAATCCTATATGTTATATTTAAATACCCTTGAATTGACCCTTGATAACCTCCCACATATAACAAATCAATAATTTTGTGTTCTTAAATTCAATTCTTTTTATTATAATTAATAATAATTCAGTTAGTATCTTTCTTCCAAATAGAGATAATGGAGCTCAATGCTGCTTTAGGTAAAATGTTTATATATTTCATCTTAAAGTTTTGAAAAACCTGTATTTGTTTTTATCCCTGTGGCTTTTATGACTCCTAATCATTAAATAAACAACTTCACCTGAAAACAGTAATGACCTTATACAAAATACCAATAGTAGAGCTTAACTTTCATTTTGTAAATCTGATTTTGCTTTCTGCTGTTTTCCCAGACTTAGAAAAATATTAGGTGGTCAACAAATATTGTTGAATGACTGTAGAGCTACTTTGAAAATTCCTGTAATAAATAATTTGAGAGTAACCTTTTAAAATGGCAATTGTTGTGGTCTGAATGCCTGTGTCCTCCCAAATTGATATGTCGAAATCAAATCCCACAGTGGTGATATTAGAAAGTGGGATTTTTTGAGAGGTGTTTGGTGTTAGGGAAGAGCCCTCATGAGTGAAATTAGTGTCCCTCAAAAAAAGCTCCAAGAGAAACCACTCCCCTTCTGCTTGTGAGGATGTGGTGAGAAGGCTCTGTCTATGAGGAAACAGATCCTTACCAGACACCAGAGCTGCTCGTGCCTTGATCTTGGACTTCCCAGTCTCCAGAACTATGAAAAATAAATGATTGTCGCTTATAAGCCACCCATTTATGGTATTTATTTTTGTTATGACAGTCAGAAAAGACCAAGATACCAATCAATATTTTATGGCTCTAAATTTCAAAAATGAAGAAGCATTAAGAATAAATCTTAATGCCTAAAATTTCTTTCTTTAAAGTGTCAAGTCTGCTTTTACCTTGGTACCTGCCCAGGCTCCTTGGTTATGGGACTTTGTTGGCTCTGCTGATGTTTGTGACAGTGGGGAAATAATCTTGAACAGGCAGAAGAACTGTAGGTAAAGGAGAAAAAAAAAAAAAACAACAGAGGAGATGTTTGAAAAAAGAAACTGAGAGTTCATAAGTGGACCCTGAATATCTACCATAATATTACAAGAAAGGGATTGGCAGTAATGGGACACTGCCAGAGGAGGAAAGGAGGCATCAATAAGGGTGCATGATCCTAATCCCGGCTAATGGGAGGTTCAAACTTCACCTGTCCATAGACCACTTATGTATGCAATCCTGGCTTGTACCCCACACCTTTAAAATAAAAAAGAAATTAAAAAAAAGAAATAGAGTGCTTATTTCTTTATCCACATTGTTCAAATTAACAAAATGAATTCCCTGCTTTGATCTTAAGCAAATAACACTAAACTTCCAGTTGCCCCTTCCCATGCAAAAAAATAAAATAATCTAGCATAATGCCAATTAATACATATTTCTTCTTGTTAATATGAACATGAAAATAATGCCCTGAAAGCAATTTTAATAATTTGTTAAACTTATTAGCTCTTTAGATGTAAAAATATTTCAGATTACTCTGCCATTTCAAGATTCAGAAAAAAAACCTATGGATATGATAGCTGACATTGGAATGACTGAAGAGAAGTTTCTAGTGTAACAGACACCGTTTTGTAACACTATAATTCTGTCATGTTACTCTTAGCTATGGAGCATCCACAGGCCTCTTTCTATGATATACCTGAACTAGGTTTCAGATGAACAGTTAATAGTAGAGAAGAGTGGGAAATAGGGACAACACAGATTTTAAACCCATTTATTATACTTTCTTAATCAATATATTTTTAAATAATAAATTGTTTTATTTATTCATGTATTTGATATCACCACTATGAATTCAAATATTGTACGGTACATATCACCTTCAAAACACAAGTTCAAATTTACTATCTTCATTTCTTATAAAAGTGACAGCCTCTTCGTTGTCCTTAATATATTTTTATTTTCTTGCTAATATTTCTGTTACCTTTGGGTTTTATTACATTTCCTTGTGGAGTCTATATTTCATCTTCCAGGAGAAGAGACAACCTTATGTTAGTGAGTAAATATAGTAGAGTTCATATGACTCTGTTTCTATTTTTATGTCTCTTAAAACCAAAAAAAATTCCTTAAATATAAACTAAATTATATTTTGTCCCTTTCCTTTCTATTTTCTTCCATTCATTCTTCAAATGCCAGCTTCAGTGAAACATTCTCTGTGAAATTTTCCTGCCCAATTCTTCTAAATGAGAGTTAAATATAGCACAGAAAGATATTTAAATTTCAATTACCCCTCATATTACTCGCTCTTTTAATCTGTTGTAACAATTTATTTTCCTGAGCCTTTTCTTTTCAAGTCTGTGCTCCTGGAGGGCAGGTACTGCTTGTTATCATATCTATATTCTGGTCACCTGGCAAAATATCTGAGCCATAAAAGCTCAGGAGATCTTATCAAATTAATTTGATCTTCCTACAATTACTGTTGAAATTATTTTATTTTACCTCTTTGAGACCTCTGTCTATCCTTTGATAGAAAAATATAAGCAGAGTTCTTCATCTCATCTACTTATGTACTAATTTTCACCTCTTCCTTTTCTGTAGGAAATTTTTATATTTCCTTTCTTCTTTCCTTCCTTCCTTCCTTCCTTCCTTCCTTCCTTCCTTCCTTCCTTCCTTCCTTCCTTCCTTCCTTCCTTCCTCCATTCCTTTCTTCCTTTTTCAGACAAATGGTTTTTAGCTTGAATCATTTAATTGATCACTCAGGAAAAGAACATTAGTCTTAGAACCAGAAGATCTTGGTTAATATATCCTTTATCTACGTCTAAAAGAGTGATGCTGTTACCTCTCAGTTTTATTGTGATTAACAGCAAAAGTAATATCAGTAAAGCACTAAAAGTAATAGTTGCTCAAAACATTTTCCCCAGCTCTTCTTTTGACTTCCATTCTGGTCTTTTTAAGGTATCCTTGATGAACTTTGAGAACAATTAACACATACAAATAGAAAAAAACAATTAAAATCTTACTCTTTGAAGAGGCACCATGCAACAGAATAGAGGCATATCGCAAAAAGAACTCCTGTTAGAGTTAGTACTGCAGAAATCCAGTTGTCAGGGCTCCAATAATATGTAATCTTTATTAAGATTGAAGTAGTAATCTAAGAAATATAATAAATCATTTATTTAGCATTAATAGCAGTGCAATTGACAAAAACATCAAGAAGTCATGCTGAGTAGAATGTATTGTACATTTCTTTTCTTCTTATATTATTAAAATAAGATTATCACCTGATAAAAACATCAAGAAGTACATGTTGAGTAGAATTTATTGTACATTTCATTTCTTCTTATATTATTGAAATAAGATTATCACCTGATATGCATTTGAATAGTAAAAAATACAACAAATTTCAAGGCATAATAAACTAACACCTCTTTTGTCCACGAAAAACAAAATCCTTTTTTTTTTTAAAGAAGCAAATATTGGCTGGGCTCAGTAGCTCAGCCTGTAATCTGAGCACTTTGGGAGGCCGAGAGAATGGATTGCCTGGGCCCATGTGTTCAAGGCCAGCCCGGGAAACTTGGCAAGACCTCGTCTTTACAATAAAGCAAAAATTAGCCTGGCGTGGTAGTGTGCGCCTGTAGTTCTGGCTACTTGGAAGGCTAAGGCAGAAGGATAGCCTGAGCAGGTCAACGCTGGGGTGGCCATGAGTGTGCCACTGCCCTCCAGCCTGGGCGACGGAGTGAGAAGAGACTCCAACTCAAAAAAAAAAAAAAAAAAAACCAAACAAATATTTTTGTTCATAATATTGCCACTGACCAGAATCCTTTTCCTGCCTTGTCCTCTGAGTGAACATTTGTTCACTATCAAGGTTACCTCCATCATTGCCTTTGCAAGAAGCTTGACTTTTGGTTAGAAATTACCATACCCATACCGTCTTTGCTTTTATTTCTACTGTAACATCTAGAATATTTTGCTACACTTACTTCTTTTAATTGTGATTCTTCCTACTATAAAATAAACTCCTTTTAAACAAGAACAATTCCTTGCTCATCTTTGTAGATTCTCTGTACTTCTCTCTTCCAAGAGAGACAATAATGGGTGTTGGCTAAATGACAGATAGAATGAATCAGCAAATTCTTTTTATAGGACAAAGAATTATTTAAAAAATGGGTCAGGTCGCTGTTTCCTTTTCCTGGTTCCTTTCATGAAAACACAAAAGTTTTTTTTCCCCCCAAAATTGCCATCTAAAGTGTGATCATTTAAGGAGAAGGTAATATATACATTTAATTGTAGATTTCAATTTAAAGTTCCTTACTAAGCAACATTATATTCCCAGCAGATGGCAGCATAAGATAGGATAAATTTCATGAACATTCATGTTAGGTATGCCATTTCTTAAGGCAATGCAATTCGTGAGACTGATTTCACAGAAAACAAAAAAAGGAGAAAGTAAACCTTTACAAACAAGTGTCAATCAACAATGATAGTAGCAGAAATAGTACTACTTATGTAATTTAGTGAGAGAACTCCTGATTGCTCTGTTGAATTTTGGTAGTTATTGAGATCAAGTATTATATGACTAAACATTCTATTTTATACTACAACAATATGGGCATGTCTGGACAAAGAAAGATCGAGAAATCAGACTAAGCTCCAGCAATGTCAGTTGAAATACTGCGATCTTGTTTTCCTAAATAAATACGATGCTTTATTTTCAAGTGATAAATACACCACAAGTGTGACAGATCATTTGATTGCGTTACTTAATCACCTAGCTTCATTTTCAGCTCATTAAGAAATAATCCTCTTACTAAGTACATTTGGGAGGAATTCCACTACTAATGAAAGGGAAGAGACCCCAGCCTATACTTCTTAAACTTGCATCCTAATTTGCTCGTCTCTCCTTCCTTTTCCCTCTCCTTCCCTCCTTCACTTTCTTCCCTCCTTCCTTGTTTCCTTTCCTCCCTCCCTCCATCCCTTCCTTTCTTCCTTCCTTTCAACAAATATTAATTGAGCCATTAATATATTCTAAGAATCACCATATTAAGGAAATATAGAAAATATAGAACTTCAAAACCAGAAAGGGTAGGAGCATGTATTTAACAGCCACTATGTGCCATGATTGGTGCTGAGACACCTAGCTATACTATTTCAGTTTCCTCTAATAGCCATCCTAAAAAACGTATGTTCACTACCCCCAATTTATGAAGGAGAAACTGAGGCTCATAGAGGCTTTGTATGTTACCTAAAGTTCCACATCCCTAAGAGCAGAATTGGTTTGTGTATCTCCAAAGACCATGTTGTTTTCAATAGACTATGCTACCTCCTCCAACATCAGAATATTTGAGAGATTTGAGAAAAAATATCCAATTCCTATTAAGAGATCAAGGCATCATTTTGCAAATCTCCATGGCTTTCATATAAAGGTAATAACAAAAGTTTACACTAAGAATTTTGCTGTATAGGTCAATTAAAGGCACTTGAAAATTGCTCAGAGTTTAGATGAAAGAATCATCCTCACTTCTTGCTCTTCACTTGTTTGACAAACTAGGGTAGATGCCTCACTTTGTTCTCTCTCTCTCTCTCTCTCTCCTCTCTCTCTCTCTCTGCTCTCTGTCTCTTCCTCTCTCTCTTTCTCATTCTCTCTCTCATGTACACACACAAAGAAATACATAAAACTTTTACTTTAAAAGAATCCATATCCTTTTTTCATCTCAAAGTCTAAGATAAATGGGAATTTTATTTTTTTTCAGTGATGATGTGAAAAGTGCAAAATCTTTCTAGAAGGATTAAGTATAATATTAATGGTTTATATTTACACAATATATTTATTACAAGAGCTTTTATATTTCCTGTTTCATTTAATCCTTACAACACTCTGTACAATACATACAGCTAGTCTAATCTCTTTAGTAAACCATGTACAAAGAGTAAATATTTAAGTGGGCATTATGTCAAGCTGGACTCTCCCAGTTGTATGCTTTTTCTTTTTTTAATTTTAATTTTTTTATTTTAACGATGTGGGGTACAATGCAGAATTAGGTATACAAGTGGTCATCGTACAGGTAAAGTTTGGGCCTCCTTTTGGTCCCCACTTCTTCTGGTTTGAGATCAGGTATTCTTATTGATGTTATTTCCATCCCCCCACCCCGTCCGGCGCCCTGCCCCCAGAAGTTTCTAGCTACTGCCAATCCCTTTCTTATAGTTGTATACTTTTTCAAGTGGTGAGTCAAATCATTTTTAGAGAACCAAATTTGCAAGTTAGCTTTGATACTCTCAGTGCTTCCTTAGCTTGTTCCATTATCTTTATGTTTTAATTGTTTTCAAACTCTTTGGAGTACCCAGTAGCTGGTAATTCTGAGGTCAAGGGTATTGCTCTGATCTAGCCTTCTGACAGAACATGCTGTCTCCAGTCTTCTCTGCATTATAACCTCCCCTCTGTGGGTCTAGTTTCAATTCCGAAACTATTTGGCTATGCTCCCTATCATGGCTTTGTATTGTCCAGAAAACGAAGTCTAAGACCCATAGCACTGACTCCAGGCCTTTATCAATCTACCTACTATTTACCTTTTATGCCTTGTCTCTAGTCAGCCCTCCTCAGGCCTGCCTAAAATTCAAATATTCGTTCCTGGAGTTTCTCATGTTCTTCAAATCAGAATTTGCCGTAATGTATAAATTCTACAATTATTTATTTTTATGTTATAGCACTTGTCAAAATGATTTATAATATGATTAATTGGAAATAAGTCTCTATACTTACTGTAGCTTATAAGTCTTTCATGATATGACCCCTGCCAATCTCCTCACCTTAATTCACTATCATTTGCTTAACTCACTCGCCATACTGGTCACAAGATTCCTCAAACCTCAGTCACTTATCTGTCTTTTGCCAATCTTTCTGGTTCCATCACTAATTGTCTGTGATCTTGAAAAAGTTATTTAAGCTTCTGCAGTCTCCATTTTCCTCTTTTTTAACAGGGACAAAAATAGTTGGAACTTTGATCAAATTAAATGATATTTTAATGGGACATTTTACACATAAACAGATTTATAAATATAACTTCCATGAGTAGGTTGAATATTTTGTTCAAATATCAGTTGAATTATTTTCTCATAAAAATATTAAACTTTGACTTAATTATTATATCTTAAAATTTCGAAAAATGATTTTAGATAATGTGTTATTATTGTGCAAAGTATTCTTTTTTATATTTACTTTTTAAATATAGGTTGAAGGTTTTTTGTTTGTTTTTCCCCTATGGCTTACACATTTGCCTAAGCAGAAAATATGAGGATATTTATATGTAGACAACTGAGCAGTTAATTCGCCCAGTCAGGAACATGAGGAGTGATGAAATAAATGGCTAAGGATTGGCGGGACACTGGTTTTTGTATGTCATCAGACATTTATCTCACCACTAGGTAAATCACAAGTGAAAACAAAAGAATTTCCCATCTGTCTTTTGGTCATGCACTAAGCTTCTTACAGCTGTGCACAGTTAATTTGGTTTGATTCATAACCTTAATTACAGAACTTGTTCTATTTTACAGAAAAGACAATAATAATGATCTTCCTTGTCATGAAATCTTTCATCAGTAGGTATTACAGTCATAGCAGATGTTCAAGGCTATAACCTAGAACAGTACAGTTTATATTATTTACTGGCCTTCAAATTATTTCATTTAATTTTCACTGGGAGATTTTTGTTTTAAGTTGTAATTAAGAAATTCTCATTCAAGTTTGCACAATGGCTACTTCCCATGCTGTGCCTCAAATACCTCAAGTTAAGTACAGAAACTTCAAGTTAAGTACACAGTACTTCTTTAGAAAATGTTAAGCAATTTTTAGTGGTATGAAATTTAGTTTTTGTGATTGATGGCACATTTTTTTTTACTAGAGTAGGAAGAAAATTTATTTTTAAGAATGTAGTTTTATAAAATATATAACCCACCAATCAAGAGACTAGTGCAAGTAATATTCTCTTTCAAATAAGATAAGACACTATTTTACTTAAAAATAAACGTTAGCATTTCTGTTGAATAGCCCATAAAGACATAATTGTATATATTCAGGCAATTGGGTAGTCAAGCAGAATCAGAAAAGGAAATTATATATCAGCTGTCCAAAATGTAATTTGCTTATTAAATGACAAGCAAATATATATCATGCTGGTTTTCTTTAACTTTGCCCACACCTTTTAAAATAGCTCCTTCCATAACTTTTCTGTTATTCTATGTTTATTTCCTCCTGGAGGTCAGATGAATGTAAAATGTGATTCACACTAAGTATTCATGGAGCTTGATATTTTATAGAGTAGTTAAATGTGACGTGATACACATAGAAAAAATACTCAAACAATTATATGACGAATATCCCCTTTCAACATAGCAGAAAGCGAAATGTTTTGAGGGTCACCAAGAGATTTTACTCCCAAGTCACACCCAAAAATAGAAGGGTGACTTAGCCACTAAGTTCCAATGTCTGCAGCTTAAGAAGTGTAATTACATAGTTTATAGGTAGAGGTTGAACATCAGAATGACCCAAGATATGCAATAAAGATTTCCATCTCCTCACATAAGACCAAAGGACTGTTTGTTGTTGTTTCACATAACAGGTGAATGGTTAATACATCATATCTCATCATACATCTGTCCTATATACTCTGTTACAGCAGATAAAAATGAGCATGCTTCTCTTTACTATGTTTCTTCATGGCCTCTCCAACTTCTGGCACATCATAAAAGTATTACATTCACCATCATCTATCCATTACATCATTGCTTCTTTTTTAAAAAATTTTTTTTTTTTTTTGTGTTGGAGTCTCATTCCATTGCCAAGGTCAGAGAGCAGTGGCATGCTCACGGTCACCCCAGCATCAACCTGCTGGGCTCTGAAGATCCTTCCGCCTCAGCCTTCCATGGAGGTGTGTATTACCACACCCAGCTAATTGTTTATTTTATTGTAGAGACGAGGTCTTACCAATTTGCCCAGGCTGGTCTCGAACCCGCGGGCTCAGGCAATCCACTTGCCTCAGCCTCCCAAAGTGCTGGGATGACAGACTGAGCCACCAAGCCCGGCTGCATCAACGCGTTTTTTTTTGTTTTTTGTTTTTTGTTTTTTTTGAGTTGGAGTCTCACTCTGTCACCCAGACTAGAGTGCAGTGGCCGCTCCCGGCCACCGCAACCTCGACCTGCTGGGCTCCGGCGATCCTTCCGCCTCAGCCTTCCAAGTAGCTGGAACTATAGACGCGCGCTACCACATCCGGCTAATTTTTTGATTTATTGTAGAGTGAGGTCGCGCCAAGTTGCCCAGGCAGGTCTCGAACCCGCGGGCTCAGGCAATCCACTCTCCTTAGCCTCCCAAAGCGTGGGATTACAGGCTGAGCCACTGAGCCCGGCTCATCAATGCTTCTTAACTGATCCATTCTTAGAAATAATTTGAGATAAAAGAAGCATCATACATCTGTTACATCATACATTTGTTAGAATTCTGCTACTACATTTATAAAGTTGTAATTTAATATATTTTTATTTTGTCCTTACAATAATAATGTAAGTCAATGTTGAGTGTTTGGGGAATTTATTTTTCTTTAAAATGCCTATATGAATTAATCAAGTTTGAGAAACATAGAAATAGTAGTATAGTAGAACAAACATGTCCTCTGGAAATAGACATATCTGGACTGAAATTATAACTTTCACTGAATGTGGGAAAGTTCATTTCTGTTTGAGACAACACTACCTAGTCCATAGGACTGCTATGAGGAATAAAATACCTTATAGAAGTTTATATCATTCAATAGGCAGTCAAGATATGACCAATATCATATTATTATTATGTTTTTATTTCAATATTCATATTAGGAAAATATAAAGAATAAGAGAAATTTTTTTTCAGGGGGTAGAGACATCAAGTGATCACAAAAACACCACAGTGAGTTATGTTTCCTAGGCTGACAAGACAGAGTAGATGCTAAAACATAGCTCACAGCAAGTAATATTATTTTTAAATCTCCACTGGAGTTTCGGATAGATGCAAAAGTGAAGGTTAGACTCAGGCTAGAGAAAAATGCCATTGGCTTCCATGGGTACTCTGACTCCACTGAAAATAATACCTATATCATAATAAGCATTTGCTAATTTCTCTTAAATCTTCTTACATCAACTTTTTCTCCTTTTCTACATCTACTAAAAAATAAGATAGGCCCAGTAATATGCTGACAAATCAACTCTTGAAAGGCAAACGAAACAAAATAAAAAACCCCTGATATGTAATATTTGCCAATTTTCATGGCATAAATATTCCCACTCTTTTGACCTATTTAAAGCATACAAATGCTTGACAAGCAGACTACAAAATTTCTGAATATTTAACAATAGTATCTCTTAGCTAGGGTGAACCAACTCTAACATGTCACTTTTCCAAATTATCGGTTGAAAACAAAGTTCCAAGAATATTTTATTGCAAAGTATTTTATGAAGTATATGATAGTAAGGGTTTGGTCTTTGATGAATCAAAATCAGCTATGAGACAGTAAAGTGTTTGTGCAATGCACACAATAGTGGGAAGACATGTAAGATTACAAAGATATAAAACCCTAGTATCTCTAATCAGCCATAATATCCTAAGAATTAGTCTCTAAGAATCAGATTAAGTGAAAAACACTGTAAAATTCCAGTATTGTCACTCTGTGCACCTAATGCATTTTTTTTAGTTATTCACTGTATTCACTGAAAAGTTAACATCTTTTCATTTTACTGATATACATAAAGTAATAGGGATGGGTAATCAGGATGAACTAATAAAAAGATTGGACAGCTATTTATACACTTTCGCCTTTCTACTCTTTTACTCATGTTCTGTTTATATTGAAATCAGAGTAAAAAACATACATGTAAATGAGAATGATTTAAAGTTTCTACCATCTTTCATATTGTTAAAGTGGACATTAGTTCTGGAATTTTTATTATGGGTTCAATTTGCTACATATAGATAGTCTCAGGAATTTTGATTCATAATTCCTTGGGGATTATATTTGCAGGAAATGGTGTCTAGCCAGTTACCTCATTGTCTCTTTAGCCAATATGGACTCAAATTGGAAGGGTTCAGTTCAATTCATGAAACATGACTTATTTTCTTTCTTCTCTACCTGCCCTGTGAAGGACCTCTGAATAATCAGGTATGGGTTCAAAGAGTCAGGTTAATCAAGAGACATTTACAACAATGCTGTCTGTTTAACTTAGTCTAGTGTTGGGCTTATTTATTAACTTGATTAAGTTATTCTACACTTAAGATAAAAGGATTCCTTTCTATTTTCTTCCTAAGCTTCAAGATATTATTTTACTTATTCTAATGACTACAAGGGGATGCTAAGTGTTAACATATACAAGGAATATATTATGTAAAACTTCCTGTATGGCTACATGTTAGTAGTTGATATTGCTTTGTTAATTTTATATTAATAGAACTATATCTTGTTTATAGAAACTTCTTTTTTTAAGCAAATTCATAAGCACTGATAAACACTTTTTTTTAGTCAGGGTTTTGTAACCTGAATTTCATGAATGAGTTTTACAGTCTATAAAAGTGAATATAGAATTGTTTACCCACGTATATATATGCATTGTTCTGAAGAGTCTGTCGCTTTCATCAGAATCTGACACTATTCATGAACCTCTCCTCCTCCCAATTATGAACTGTCACATGCCTTTCTTATAACATATGACAATGGTCTTTGATTTATCAAGTACCATACTTGGCATTGTAAAAGATACAAGGGTCTTTAATGAATGCCTTCAGTAGATTCCAATTTATGAGATCTCTTACATGTTTTCAGAATACATTTTTGTTTAAAAATCTACATTTATAGTGAATTTCTTGTTGAAAATGTCTCTTATAATATTTACAATACAATTGAAATTATTCCTAATTTCTTTAAATTTTTTACTATCAGGTCTTTTTCTCCTCCAAAACTTATAGACACACATTGATAGCAATCTGGCTTTAAGAATGTTCTATTTTTGAAATAGGCTTTTATAGTTAAATTTTAGAAGCAGATAAGATTCTGGCAGTATATACTAACCATTTAGAAATGTTTTTAAGTTTTCATATCTAATTCAACATTCTAAAAAGAAAGATTTGCTTTGCAATAAAAAATAAAAGATATAGTCTGTAATAATAATGGCTAACTCCCAAGAGAAATCCCCTTTCCCATGATATATTGTAACATGCATATGGTAATACACCAATTTTAAACAAAATAAATTGTGAATTCTATTGCTAATGTATATTTTGGATGTAGCAGTTCATCTTCAAATAAGTATTATGGCATTATTTTAGAGCCTCTTTCATCCAGATTATTAAAACAAGCTCCTATCTGGTTTTGTGGGCATTTCTTCACCTACCAATCTTCTCTTCATATTGTCACCATTCTTATTCTAAAAACACTCATACTTAGAAATATCTGATACTTGTAATTTCTCTTTAGACCCTCCCTGATTGTAAGATAAAGTTCATATTCCTTAGTATGCTATACAGTTATCTTCACATTTATGCCCTAATAATCTTCTACTTTCTGAGCATGAATGCTTATTATTTAAACCAGTTCTAGTTTATGGCAAGAAGCCATCATTTATGGCAAGAAGGCGTTTTTTCTGACTTCCTCAATTTTTGTACATCAACAACAAGCACAAGGTTTGGCCTTGTACAGTTGGCAAATAGGTAAGTAGCTATAGACACAGGTGATCTTTACTAGATAATTTATACCCAAATATAAATAATAGCTAGTCAGTGATACATTTAATAGCCCTTTAGAAATATTAGATTTTTAAAGCCTCTCAAACTATGTAAGTATGTTTATGTGTCTGTTTACTCACTCTCAAACAAGTAGAAGTTATAACCTATTTGAGTATCATTTCCTCTTCTACACAATGGATGAGTTGAACTACAGAATTTTTAAGGTTACTTCTGGCTTGGTTATACATTTTGCAAAGAGGGTGACACATATTTACCTTCATTGATGTATATAGTATATAAGTACACATACAAAGATAAAGCTGATATGGCTTACAGAGGAAAATGAAGATCATTTGCTACAGTTCTTGGTAATAAATTTATAAGTCACAGGTTGGTAATCATTTCCAGGCAGCATTAATTGGTCTGTCTTTTTTAACAAGCTTAATGTAGTTTGCCAAAGGAAGTACATAGATTAGGATGCCACTTAGTTCAACTATAAATTTAAACATCTTTCACATCTTGCTGCAGAACTTGTCTATTATGTTTTATTACAATACCTTCTTCTTTATTAGATTTTGTTTTATTAATTAGGAATCTGAATGATGGAAATTCCTGTGCTAATATAAATTAGATTTTTTTCCTCCTCACTGGTATAGGCTCCTTGGGTTCTCTCCCAAAGGCGCAAAATCCAGCAGAGAATATTGATTTGGAATAAGGAGGCAAGGTTTGTGTTGAGCCAGAGATGAAAAAAACAATTAATTTTAACTGTTTGAAATGTTAATATAATATATTAAATAACAACAACAATATAATTTGGTCTTAGGCAGTATTTGTTTAACTTATAAAATGATTTCAATACATATTTATGAATTGTGAAAAAACATTCTATAGTCACATGCCCTGTAGTAAGAAGAGGGACTAAGAACTAATTTACTGATAACCAGGAGAATATTCAAGCTTAAAATTGTAAACTGTAGGTTTTAACTATATAAAATGTATGACTAAAACTTCCAAAGCAGACAACAAATGTTTAGTGAAGCACTAAATAAGTGAGAGTACTTTATGTGTGAGGGTTATTTGGGGAATAATTTGCCATATTAAATACTAATAGCTTAACAAAGTACACAGGTTTCTCAGATTATTTCCTTTTCAATTATTTTTCAGCTATTTTTTATGATACTTAACACAACACATGAAAAGCATAAAAAATATTACAATAACTTACAAAAAAATTATCACAGTCTCAATAACTTCCCATTTATGCCCAGTTTTATTTAATCTTTACTCTTACTCATTCCTCTCCACTCCCAATTATTTTAAAGCAAAAGTCAGATATCATTTCACCCATAAAAAAGTTCTTAATTTTATTCTCAAAATTTTTCTGACTTATTTTCTGTTTTATTTAAGAAATCTTTCCCTATTCCAAAATTATTAAGGTAGTCTCTTACATTCTAAAGTTTAGTTATTTTATTTATTTTGGCATTTAAGTTTACAATTCATTTGGATTTGATTTAGGTAAGGTATTGTTTATACTGTGTCTATAGGCATATAAATTAGCCAATACAATTATTGAAACTAGTATCCTTGTACCATTACTGTATATGCCATTGTTGACATACATTGTACATCCACAAGTATATTTACAAAATTTGATCATATATTAGGCTATAAAGCAAGTCTCAACAGATTTCAGTTGTTTGAAGGCATGCAGATTATAATTTAAAATCCTACATTATTATATTAAAAATCAGTGCAGTTTACTAGAACAAGATAACTAGAAAATTTCCCATATCTTTACAAGTAAAGGGAACAGAAAATATTTGGAAATAAGTGAAAGAAAATACTACATAATAAAACTGTGAGATGTAGTTAAAACAGAATTGAAGACTATATGTTTTCCCTTAGATATATTTTTATTTGGTATAGCATTCTAAGTGGCAGTAATTTTCCTTCAGTAACTTTCACATTTCAATTTTTCTAGTTTATATTATTTTTATTATAAAGTTAGCAATTATGTGAACACTCTTTTGAAGGCAATCTTTAATTTTTTTAACTGATTTTAATATTTCTTGTTATGTATAGATTTTATGTCAGTTTTCTATGTTGTGCTTAAGTACAGATTTATTTTCATTTTTCCTCTAGAGAACTGTGAGATTTTCTCAATCTATAGTTTGATATCTTTCATTAGTTTTAAAAATATTTAGACACTGCCTCTGTCTCGTATCTCAGATTAAAATAAACTAGTTCTTGTCATTTTTATGCATTTTCCTCCATATTAGTATTTTCCATAATTTTTTTCTCTCCATATCTTATTCTGGATAATTTCTTTTGACATATCTTCCATTCTTAATGTTCTCTTCAGCTGTCTCTAATCATATATTAAATCCATTCATCAAGTTGTAATTTCAGTTATTGTAATTTTAGTTTCTAATTATATTTGAAATATCTTCAAATATTTAATGTTACCTGTATACTGTCTAATACTCTAAACAAATTTCAAACTTGGTTTATATGTCTTGAATTAAATAAGCATAATTATTTTACAGTACGTGTTAGGTAATGATTTATTACCTAAAGTTACTGTGTCTCTGTTTCTGTTTTTCATGGTTTGTTTCTTCTCGGGTCCTGGTTATTTTTGAACATGTGGTGTGTCCACTGGATTGAAAAATTATTTAAAATAATTGGAGGCCTATAATATTGTTACTTTTCCACATGAAGAATTTTCATTTGTTTCTTCTAGACACTTGGTAGAATTACCAGTCCTATACCTCCTTGAACCAATTTCTTTGGATCAAGAATACTCAAATTTGTGTTGCAATGATTATTTATAAATAATGAAAAACTTCTTGACTAAGAAGTCAAGCAATGGGAAGAATTTTCTGTATTTTTTTAAAATAAGTATTTTCATTCAAATATCATCCATTGCATTAGCTTATTTATGTAGAGAGCATCAAAATAATGTTAGTAAAGGCATGGATACGAATATCTACTTGGCTGTCTAAACTCCACCTGTCTAAAATCAAACAGTATATTCCACATCAAACAACTATATCATTGATTTTTCTCTTCATTTTAATATGAGTACATTTTATCAAGAATTGTGAGTCTGTCTTCTCTGCTATTAAATTGCTGTAACTTTCTGTCTTAACTAATCATCCAAGCTTCTTACTGTTACATTCAAGATGCTCTAATATTTTACATGTCTACCATGAACTTACTTTTTCCTCACATAAATCTAGCCTCCAGCTTCACTGCCTTCCCAACATTCTCCAGGATGTATTATATTCTTCCCAGGGTAATTCCATGCCCTCTCCCTGCAAAGGTTTTCCTTTTCTCTTTAAATTTAAAAAAAAAATCTGTTCTTTAATAGCTACATTATTATTCTCTTCCTTTATGGAAAACAAATGATCTTGCAGAGTTAACTTATTTTTAATTTCAAAGTTAAGTAACAATTACACTATCATTTGACACTGTCTTGTATTTACTTAAATTGTCCTAAATGTGTCATGGACTAAATGTTTGTGTTCCCTCAAAATTCACATGTCAAAATCTAAACCCAATTTGATGGTATTAGGAGATAGGGGCCTTCTGAAAGTGATTAGTTTATGAGGGTGGATCCCTCATGAAAGGAATTTGTGTCCTTATAAAGGACACCCTTGAGAGCTCTCTAGCCCTTTTTCCACTGTGTGGTGACTCAGTGTGACAATAACCATCTATGAAACAGGAAACAGACCATTACTAAATACTAAATGTGATGGTACCTAAATATTGAACTTTATAAGTATTAATTTACTTAGAGAAAAGTATACTATTTTGAAAATCAACAGAATTACTAAGAGTTCTAAACTAAATGTTAAAAGAACCTATAAAAATGATTAATTTGGGCAACCCCCTCAGGTCTTCTCCCACCGTGGGAGCTTTTCTGTTCTCTCAATAAATCCTGCTTTAAAAAAATGATTAACTTGACATATTTACCTTGATTCAAAATTAATGCTTAACAGCTACAATTATTTCTCCTTGTGTTGATGATGAGAACTCAAATGTATTAAAGTAACTGTTTCGTTGATGTCTTTCATTGCCAAAACATTAGGATAACTCTTGTGAGAGTTCCCAAGCACTTTCTATGTTTATGACTAACTCAGACTACTATAGAATTATATTTCATTACTAAGTACTTACTGTAGTTATAGTTGTTTTTGTAGAAGAAGTTGGCTGTGTTGTGGTCCAAGGAAACACATGAACTATGACTGTTGTAGTGGCTGACAGCTGACTAGCTTTATTCCCACCTAATTCATCAGTGATCTCAATAAGTAGCTGGAAAGTCACAGGGTCCTGAATTCCCTGAAATACATCATAGTGGAAATTCTGCATGATGGCCAGAGATGGAGGATCAGCATCTAGTCTTTGAAGTGTGAATTGATTATTTGTATTTCCTGAGAATGAGGAGGCATAAAACAGAAATAAAATGACATTATGCATTGTTACTATGATTGTCTAAAGTTTTTATTTAAAATATGTTTCATGATGATAGATTTCCAACAGTTACACAATCTCTCATGTGGGTATCTTATAAAATAGCATAAAAGTGACTTTTTCTAAATCATCTGTCTTACCGCCCACAATTGCATAGCTCAGATGTTCCTGTGGAGAGTCTTTGTCTGAACAGTTGAGCTGAATAAAAGGAATCTTAACAGTGGAAAAAATTCGCGTTTCCAAATGTGGTGGATTGCATGCAGGAGGCTCATCATTTATATTCTATAATACAAGAATATTATTTAGCTTAGGTCATGTCCATATTTAATGAGTTATTCATCTAATTTTTATGATACATTATTTCCAGCTTTATAATATTTTTTATTGTTTATTATTCATCATTTATAATTCATTTTGAAGAATATATTTTAGTGTTTCATTATAGACATTTTCTTTTCTTTTCTTTAATTCCCATCTAATAGATGCATACTTACTATGTAATAGTGCTAGAACAGGTAATCATAACAGTTGTGACATTATTGAATTTTAAAATTTGATTGAAAACAATGTTATAGATTTTATTAATCTTATTAATTATTATAGGCAGCATTAATAATTTCCTTCGTTTGAGAAGACATATGTCATCAAGTCTTTTAACCAATTCTTCAGAAAGAGTACTCACCACCTAAAAGGAAGTATATTTCACTATTGGACAGTTTTACTTGTCAGAAACATTCACTTTTAACAGTTGCAAATATTTTATTTCTATAAATTCAGCTTAGATTTTTGTTCGAAACTCACAATCTAACAGATCATGTGACTTACATTTCAAACATGCAGATGATTGCAGCAAGTAGATTGAAAGGGGAATTATATTATCTCTCAGAATATATAAATTCTAAGGCTCTTGACTCAATCTAGGATGTACACTGATAAGCTACTTGCCACTGTCTCCATTCTCTCCTGTAACAGACGTTGCTCATCTATTATAATAACTCTTTTATTGATGTCTTTCATTGCCAGAACATAAGAATAACTCCTGTGAGAGTTCCCAAGCACTTTCTGTGTTCATAACTAGTTCAGACTACATTAGAATCATGTTTCATTAGCAAGTTCTTACAAAGTTTTAGTTGCTGAAGAATATAGACACGGTCTCAGAGTGATTTTCAAAGTAACACTGGAGGAAGTCACTACTAATTTTTCAGAAGGAAATGTTAAATAAAATCAATTTTTGTCCTTGATTTAGAAAGATGAGGTGCCTACTTCAACTTATACCATCCTTAATAATACTTCGTGAGCTCTTTTACCTTGAGCAGTAAATTTCTTAGAAGTCACCTGACAGTGCAGAGTAAATTCCGCTGTCTTTATCTTTTCTCTCCTTTGCAGATACAGCTTGGTTTCTTAGATTGCCTGCTGGAGGCTATACAGGGGCATTTGCTGCTATTTAAGCCCTATTTCACAAATTAAGTACTGATTCCTTTAAAATCAAGCCCTTGTTAACCATATGTCCCTGAGAATGAATCATCATCAGTCTCCCTCTCTCCCTTCAAGTGTAGCTTAAAAAAAGGGAAAGATAGTGTCTGTTCCTAGTATTTTTCATAGCTGCTTTAGTCATGGTACAAATAACAAATACAACTAATATTTACTGAATGTGTAAAAAGTGCTAGATCTTAATTTACCTACATCAACATAGATACCACACAACACCATGAAAAATATTCTGTGATGAAAAGTGAAAACAGATGAAATAAAATTTTCAAGTTCAGATATAAATGAAATGGTAGAACCAGAACTCAAAAACACATAACTCCAGAATTCAAATTTTAACCCATGTGCTATATTCTCTACTTAACACTGCTTCCTACTTAATCATAATCAACGTTTACACTATTACCACAATAGCCTACTTCTGTTGTGTGCTCTCTTTAAAAAAATCCCTTTTACTCCTAAGAAGGTATTCTGAATGGTTTAATACATTGAAAATAAATTTCTCCGACTTTTAAAAGATAGTTCAGTTTACATGCACTCTTAAATATGTTCTAGTTCTTTAAAAAAAAACAACTATGGTTTTTGTGTTTTGTAACTTCATATTTCAGCTTAAATTATTAATGAAATTCTAAATATCTTTACCTTCCCAATCAAATATTTTTAAATTAGCCAAACATATTTTAATACTTTAAACTGAAATGTTGGTTATCAATCATTTTCAAATCAGATATGGGAATCTAGGCTTCTCTACAAAAGAAAAACATCATTGCCCGGTACTCAACATAAATCTTAATTTTTTACTAGTAGACATTTTTTCCATTTTAGTAGAAAGAACGAATACATGGGCGGGGGGGACTAAAAAAAAAAAAAAAAAAAAAACAGAATTATTTTTTGGAGGGCAGGCCCCTAGTAGTACAGGCCTCTCCCGTTAAGCAGTGTTCTAGGAACCCATCTGCATTCGTGTACCAGCTAGCATTGTTGTGAGAAGCTGCGTTTGGCTTCAGTGAAATTATTTTTGGAGATTCTTTCAATGTTTTTGTCCATTTCATGATGAGTAATTGACAAGCACACTCACCCACACCATGCTGACTGTTAAGCAGCTTTTAATCAAAAACAACATGACCCCTGTGTCCTACCCTCCCTATTCATCCGATGATCTTGCCCCAGCTGACATTTTTGTTTCCCTGGGTGAAAGAAAGTCCTCAAAGAGAAACGTTTTGATGATGTGGAAGAGGTGAAACAAAACAAACAAAAAAGGCAGAAGCCCTGAGAGGCATCAAAATTGAGTTCAAAAACTGTTTTGAGCAGTTTGAAAAATCGTCTCAATAGGTGTATTCCATCAAATGGAGAGTATTTTGAAGGTGATTAAGTTTAAACATGTATGAATAAATACACAATTAAAAAAATAATTCCGCCGGGCTCAGTGGCTCTGCCTGTAATCCCAGCACTTTGGGAGGCCGAGGCGAGTGGATTGCCAGTCCAGGCAACTTGATGAGATCTCTATTTCTACAGTAAAATTTCAAAAAAATAGCCAAGCGTGGTAGCGCGTGTCTGTAGTTCCAGCTACTCAGAAGGCTGAGGCGGAAGGATTGCAGTAGCCCAGCAGGTTGATGCTGAGGTAGCCGTGAGCGTGCATGCCACTGCACTCCAGCCCATGCAAAGAAGTGAGACTCCAACTCAAAAAAAAAAAAAAAAATTAAAACTAGTAATAATAATAATTCCAGGGATTTTTTTTCAGCGCTCCCTCATATACACATATATTTGGAGAAAATACCTGGTATAAAATCTGTTATAAAACCAGACATAGAAAGCCTGTTGGATTCACAAACAGAAAAACACTGCAGAAATGGACAATCAATAGTTATAATAAAATGCAGGTAGAAGTTATTAAGTTAAATTTTTTTCACTGTTATCAGTGTTACTGTATGTTCTTGTATTTTGGCTTTTCCATGGAGTATAATAAATGATTTCAGAAAACTTTTCCTTAAGGTTAGAGAGAATAACATATCAACATTCAGCCTTACTGAACTCCATTCAGTCATATCTAGGATTTTCGTGTACAAAAATTCTGTTATTTAATTCATATTATCATTAAGATACACATAGGGAAAATAATATTTTTTTCATGTATGGCATGTTTACTAATCTAACAAGGAGTCACCTGAGAGAGTTCTTCAGGGAACTATTCGTCTGATCTACACATACACAGCTCTCTCACTTTGGAGAGTGAATGCTAAATTACGCTATAGATACTTTCATGCAAACTACACCTCCTCTCCTCCTCTCCTCCTCTCTCACTCTCTCTCTCTCTCTCTCTCTCACACACACACATCTATATCCTGTGGCTCAGATCCTATGGATTGTAGAATAATAGTTTTAAATCCTCTACTTAAATGGAATAGTTTTAAATCCTCAAAACTGGACATTGATAGGGTTCCTCACCTCCACAACTTTGCACAGTGTATTCCTTCACAGAAAATTCATTTTGCCACTTATTTGCCCATTGGACTTAATTCATTTATTCTCCTTTCTTCTCTTCTTAAATTAGTCATTTGGGAAACAAAACAAACATACTGGACTACTAATACTACTGGTGTGAATATGCAGCAGTTCTTACATAAGCAATATATATCAAAATATGTTATAGCTTTCAAGTGTCTCTTTCTAAAAAGGCATACAACAGCACTGATGGTCTCTAATGGCCTAGAAACTTATAATATAAGTTTCTAGACTAGTACCATCACTGCAGGAATAGTGTGAATTTATAAAGAGAATGAGTTACTTCATTAAAATTATTCATTAATTTATTGTAAAGTTTGTTATCTTTAAAAATTAATCCGGCCAGGTTTGGTGGCTCAACTTGTAATCCCAGCACTTTGGTAGTCTGAGGCGAGTGCATTGCCTGAGCCCACGGGTTCAAGATCAGCCTGGGCAAATTGATGAGGCCTTGTCAACTAAAAAAAAAAAAAAATTAGCCAGTCATGGTAGCGCTCGCCTGTAGTTCCAGCTACTTGGAAGGCTGAGGCGGAAAGAACGCCGGAATCCAGCAGGTCAACACTGGGGTGGCCATGAGTGTGCCAATGCACTCCAGCCTGGGCGATGGAATTAGATTCCAACTCAAAAAAAAAAAAAAAAAAAATTAATGCATCTAATTAATGCGGAATTAACAAATCTAAAGAGAGTAAAAGTACTATTGAAAAGAAGAGAGGATAAGAACAAATATTGCTCAGAGAGAAATTGTCTAAAGGCTTTCAAAACAGATCTCTATGATCGTTAGTGGCTTTTATTTATTGGTGGCTTCCCAGTTCATCTCTTTACCTAATTTTCTAGAACTGTAATTTTCTTTTTTCTTTTTTTAATTTTTTTTTTTATTGTGAAGTTGTGGGGTACAGTTAAGGGTTAGGTATACAATTGCGTTTCATTCAGGCACCCTGTTGATATAGGATGTTTCCCCGTACCCAGACAGTTATTTGCTACTGTTAATCCCATCTCCCTCCCCCCACCATAGTTTTTTTGAGTTGGAGTCTCACTCTGTGGCCCAGATTGGAGTGCAGTGGCCGCTCCCGGCCGCCGCAGCCTCGACCTGCTGGGCTCCGGCGATCCTTCTGCCTCAGCCTTCCAAGTAGCTGGAACTACAGGCGCACGCTACCACATCTGGCTCATTTTGACTTTTTTTTTTTTTTATTATTGTAGAGATGAGGTTTCGCCAAGTTGCCCAGGCGGGTCTAGAACCCGCGGGCTCAGGCAATTCATTCCCCTCAGCCTTCCAAAGGCGCGGGATTACAGGCTGAGCCACCGAGCCCGGCTAGAACTGTAATTTTCAACAATCTTTTTGCCATCTCCATTTTGTTTTTGAATTCTGGGAACATGTTGGCAGAAGGAAGAATTCCTTCTGACAACATGGTTATGACCAGCCTTTAAGCTAGTTCCTAACATGAAGTACAGGAGGACCCTGCCAATCTTGAATCATCATTTTTTTTTTTTCTGAGGTGCTGTTTCTATGGCTTGGAATTTAATATATTATGCCAATGTTGCTTCGCCAGAATTAATTTTGGCAAAAGGCCATCATTTCTCTAACTGAATCTCCAATTACAATATAATATAGTACATCCATGTCTCTAAATGTTCCCAATTAAAATATTAGAACTATTGACCCATGGGAATTTGTTCAATACAAAAACTACAAGGGAGTTGTAAAAAACTACGTTTTTGGCTATTTATAAAGTTAAAAAATTGAAATTATTAAAATTCTGGAATGCTCATACCCTAAAATTGTATTACATATATTTGTTAGCTAAATTTCAATAACTAAAACAAACAGTCAGTGTATCTGGAAAGTTCTTTTAAACCTGCTCCCAATTAAAGAGTAATAAATTAAACTGGGTTTATCTTTAAGTAATAAAAAAAAGACATTTTCAATTTCTGGACTGTTACATACTTGGCTAAGATATTTGGTCAAGACACCAAGCTATTAATATTTCCTTATTTCTCAATTAGTTAATTATTATTCTCAATAGAAATTTTACTTTTTAATATATTTCTTATTTTCATCTTATATTCTGAAGAGAGAATAGATTTTTTAAATACAGAACATGTATTAATATCAATTGCTAAAATACAAATAAGGTACACTTTTGGACAGTTTGAACAGTTATGAGTTATTTTCTTAACATAAATTACAGTTAAATAGTAAATTTTTCATGAAAAACTTAATAATGTTATGCTAGTTTTTAGTTAAATAGAAATTTTTTCATGAAAAACTTCATAATGTTATGCCAGTTTAAAAAATAATGTCATGCTATGCTAACGTGGAAACTGTGCACTGTTTCTATTTCACAAAGCAGAGTACTACACATAAAATAATGAAACTAAGAAATTATTATAGAGGAAAATACCTATCTGTTGATAGTGCATTTTTTGTGGAAATATTTAGAGAAGGTATGAGACAATATCTAATATAAAATGATAACCAATTATTTGAATGAATATTCAATGCCTGAAAAACATTCATAGAGAGACAAGTAGCATTATAAATTTCCCATAGTGTTTTAAAAATCTGAGTTCTCACAGATTGACTAATTAAACAATGGTAGCATTTAGGAAATGTGAAAGTCCCTTTGAATGTAACATTCTATAGAGAATATTGCATACAAGTTTGTGACAAGTGCTTGAAGTTTTAATCTTGGTCCCTACCTACATATCTACCCATCATAAGGAACAAAATAAAATTCTAAATTTACCAAGGTAGGTAAGATGATCTGCAAAATTTTCCACTTACAACATGACCAATTTTACAAAAAATCACACTGAATTTCATGTTATTTTAAAGTTGTAATTGTATGTATGGCATTTAATTATATTTTATACAAAACCTCGCAAAAACAAACCCATCTTTAAAAGTGAAGGATACTTATGCCTTATCATAACAAATATAATCATTTTTAAATGTAAACATTGCTTTTAAATCTTAACTTTAACACAAAATGATTCTAATTATTCTTTTTTTTTTTTTTCTGAGTTGGAGTCTCACTCTGTCGCCCAGACTGGAGTGCAGTGTCCGCTCCCGGTCACCGCAGCCTCGCCTGCTGGCCTCCGGCAATCCTTCCACCTCAGCCTTCCAAGTAGCTGGAATTACAGGCATGTGCTACCACGCCCGGCTGATTTTTTGATTTATTGTAGAGATGAGGTCTCGCTGCCCAGGTGGGTCTCGAACCTGCGGGCTCAGGCAATCCATTCATCTCAGCCTCCCAAAGGCGCGGGATTATAGGCTGAGCCACCGAGCATGGCTGATTCTAATTATTCTTAATTATTTTATCTTCAATTTAAGATAAAATTATTCTTTAAATTTTTACTAACATAAACTCATCTGCTTACAGTTTTGTTCAAATTATTACTTAAACTGTGCAATTTCTATTATTTATAGTAGTAAAATGCTTTAGCTCCAACTAGAACAATAATAATCAAAATTAGTGTATTTCACAATGGCTAAATTCAAGGAGCTTGTTTCTATTTCATAAGATAGAATTGGAAACACGCAACAGAAAAACTAGGTGCTAACCCAAGTGTAACTGTTAAAGTTCAGAAAGAGAAGTGATAATACTTGGGAAAGACTTTTAGAAGAGAAATAGAGGCAGTATGGTTCAGAAATATATGGCACAATCTCAGAAAAATGTGTGGCCTGATAGCATTTTAAATAATCAAACAAAAATTTTTCTGCAAAATAAGGATATGATAGTATGTCATATTAAAAATTAATGTATTTGCAGTAATAACTGCAATTTAATAACTTAATAATTTAATAATTTAATAACTGTTAATTTAAGCCTAAATAATTGTATTGACTTTGAAACTTAGAGATTATCTATGTCAGAAGTAGTTAACTGGTCTACAGAGTAAAACATGTGGTATGTTTTTAAAACATAGTTAATCAGACTCTTTTTAACTACTCATCTCTTGTCTATCATTGAATTTGTACGTATGGTATTAAAGCCTTGTTATTTCAAGACCCAACTCAAGTAAAAGTGTTAAATGTTCAAAGGCTTTTTTGTTCTTTTTGCATGTATGCTGTGGTATCTGCTGGTATCTATGTATCCATCTATCTATCTATGTGTATATATATATATATATATATATATATATATATATATATATATATATATATATATATATATATATACACATGCTTGTTTTTTGTTGTTGTTTTTGTTTGTTTGTTTTTTGAGTTGGAGTCTCACTCTGTCACCCAGACTGGAGTGCAGTGGCCACTCCCGGCCACCGCAGCCTCGACCTGCTGGGCTCCGGCGATCCTTCCACCTCAGCCTTCCGAGTAGCCAGAATTACAGGCATGTGCTACCACGCCCAGCTGATTTACATGCTTCTTTTTATATGTATTTCTATACATATATTTATATAGAATAACATATATTATATTTAAATATCCTTATATTGTACACATATCTATTCAAATATATTTTTGTATATAATGATGTATATATTTGTAATTGTGTATGTGTTTATATATGTGTATAGCTATATGCATATTTCAAATGTAACATTCCACAAATAATATCCTACACAAGTTTGTGATATATATACATTCAGAGAGAGAGAGAGAGAAACAGACAGACATTTAGGGATACCAGAGCACAAATGCTAATTAAGAAAACTAATTTTGTGTTTATAGACATAGAACAGTCAGAGTGCTTTTGTGTAAAGACCAAATAAGGTGCCTTCTCTTGTGTCAAAACAAATAGAGAACAATATATTACATTTATTATGCCTATAAGTGAGAATACATATGATTTCTGGAAAAAGAGCATAAACTACTCAGAAAGGAAAAAGTCCCTGAAAGACAAGGTATAGTGGTGCACAACAGAGCAAACAAACTCATTCCCGAGCTCATAAACTGGACAATAACGGTGTGACTGCTTTGTTTAATGTAGCATACTCTCTGCTAAATGAAAAATTTAAATATAAATGCAGTATTATATTTGTATTTAATGGTATGTATAATCAACCCGTTAAAAAATTATGTTTTTATATACCTTTTAAATACTGCTCTAGAAATTGTGGGAAAACATAATAGCACATGCCATTAGTGAGTAACCCCAAGAAAACAGCCTTCTAGCTGTGAGAGAAAACATTTATATATGACATATTTTTAAAAGTTAGCATGTTGGCCAGGCTAGGTGGCTCAGCCTGTACTATCCCAGAACTTTGGGAGGCTGAGGCAACTGGATTGCCTGAGCCCGCGGGTTCGAGACCATCCCGGGCAACTTGGCAAGACCTGTCTCTACAATAAATAATAATAATAATAAATTAGCTGGGCATGGTAGTGTACACCTAAAGTTCCTGCTCCTTGGAATGCAGAGGCAGAAGGATTGCTGGAGCCTAGCAGGGGTGACCATGAGCATGCCACTGCACTCCAGCCTGGGCGTCAGAGTGAGACTCCAACACAAAAAAGAAAAAAAAAAGTCAGCATGCAATTATCTGGGACTGTTATAGGCTTTTAGAAAACAAGGAGATAGAAAATAACTGTTACAGAAAGTAAGAAAGAAATACAGTACAGATATTCATCTCAAGTCAGGAAAAATTTAAGATTTACATTATTTTTTTTGCCATTATGAATAGCCAGATTAGCTGGGCATAGTGGCTCCCGCCTGTAATCCCAACACTTTGGGAGGCAGAGGCAAGAGGATTCCCTGAGCCCAGGGGTTTGAGACCAGCCTGGGTAACTTGAGGAGACCTTGTCTCTAAAATAAAATTCAAAAGAAGAAGAAGAAGAAAGGGAGAAAGGAGAAAGAAGAAAGAAGAAAAAAGAAGAAGCAGCTCTCCTTGGAGTGCTACTTTGCATCTTTTGGCTGGGCTTGGTGGCTCAGCCTGTAATCCCAGCACTTTGGGAGGCCAAGGCGAGTGGATTGCCTGAACCTGTGGATTCGAGGCCAGCCAGGAAAACTTGGCGAGACTTAATCTCTACAATAAATTAAAAATTAGCCAGGTGGTAGCACGTGCCTGTAGTTCTGGCTACTTAGAAGGCTAAGGCAGAAGGATTGCCGGAGCCCAGCAGGTCAACGCTGAGGTGGTCGTGAGTATGCCATTGCACTCCAGCCTAGGTGACACAGTGAGACTCCAACTCAAATAAATAAACAGCCAGATGAGAAATTTCTAAAATATTCTCCATTGTTATGCTTTCATTTTATGAATTGTCCAATTATTGGTTAATTCAGGATCCAAATTATTTCATAAAAGTTGAATTGAGAATTAAGTTAGAGATAATCTAGTCTACTGTTCTCAAATTGCCTATTCTTGAATTAACCAAATTTTTTTTTTCTTTTTTTGAATTGGAGTTTCATTCTGCTACCCAGGTTGGAGTGCAGTGGCATGCTCACAGTCCCCCCAGCATCAACCTGCTGGGCTCTGGCGATCCTTCTGCCTCAGCCTTCCAAGTAGCTGGAATTACAAGCATGTGCTACCATGCCTGGCTAATTTTTTTTTTTTTTTTTTTTTTTTTTTGTGGAGACAAAGTCTCACCAAGTTTCCCAGGTTGGTCTCAACCCCCTGGGCTCAGATAGTCCTCTCACCTCAGCCTCCCAAAGTACTGGGATTACAGGCTTGAGCTACTGCGCTAGGCCCCCAAATTCTTAAAAATTAAAAATGCTCAGTCTCCCAATGATTCTAACTTTGTAGTTCTATAATAGGTTTCAATTATTCCTATTCTGAGCAACTACTCATCCGATTGTGAAGCCCACTATGTATGAGATCATTAATTCAATACATTTTTTAGTAAATTCTAGGATTCTAAATCTTCTCAGTAGCGTTCAAGATTCAAAATTATAGTTATTTTTCACTTCTCCAATTACATTTTAGATTCAAGTCTTTCTTCTATGTGTTGTTTATGTGCACTTTGTATTTACCTTTCATAAGGTGACAAAATTTCCAGTATAAACTATAGTTTGAGTGTTTTATAGCTTTATGTTTTCCAGTAATATTATAAAGATGACATATATTATATGATGCAAGTCAAGATTAAATTTTGCACTTAATAATCTATATCAAGAAGAGTTATACTAGCATTACAACTATTTACCTTTTATTTAGTTCAAATGAAATTTCAGATCTCAAAAGTGAAAGATTTCTTTTCTCTATACATGTATGCTCTTGAATTTGCGTTACAATTTATACTAAGTTAATGGGAACTACATTTTTTTATCTGCATGGTAAAATGCTGAGGTAGCTGTTAAAACAAATAATCTGAAAGAAGCATTGAAATATCTTGAATTTAGGTTACAATTTTTACTACGTTAATGGGAACTAAGTTTTTTATCTGCATGGTAAAATCCTTAGGTAGTTGTTGAAACAAATAATCTGAAACATGCATTGATATATCTCCTCAAATTATATACCAATATATACAGGGGTGCCAAAAAAAGTATACGTATTTTAAGAGATGTTATTGATGTATTACTTTTTGGAGTTGAATTCAATTACATTAGCAATGTGTAGTACAATGTTTGCTCAACCATGCTACCGCCATTTTCTTTGTCCTGCCTGTTGCATGGTGACACTAGCATTCATTTGATTCACGTCATCATTTGTAGTACTTAAAATGTGTATACATTTTTTTTGGCACCCCATATACATAAAAACCTTTCAAGTTTCTAATGGAAATTCTGATAAAATGATAATCATTTAGGTAAAGTTAAGGAAATAGGGAATATTTTTTTAAAAATTTACATCAAAATACATAATTTTTACTCTAAATCATTCTTAAATGTGTTGACTGTGGGCAACAGTGATTCTCAAACAGTGGGTTGTAGTAGTATCACCAGCATATATTCATTTACTTAAGTAATTTAAAAGTTTGAAAGCTTTGTTGTTAATGCTTATTCTTATAAGCTGTGCTGTTATCAATAAAGAGAGCCTAGATAAAATATAATGATTAATGCATATATGAGACCTACAGAGTTGATATTTTATGGCCTGGAAAAATAAAGAGAGTGAGAAACAGAAACAGGGATGAGAGAGAGAGAAAGAGAGACGACTGAAACTTAAATTTGTAAGTAAATGCTAAAGCCAGCCAGTGGCTATGCTATATTAGCACTTAAATCCTGAGGTTCAGATCTGAAGCAGCAACAAGTGAAAAACCTGAACATCAGATACAGAAGGCTTCTTGAAGAAGATTATAGTGCTTTTAGTGGATAGTGAATCCTCTTTCAAAGCAGAAGCAAAAACTAAATTATCCTTGGAAAAGAGGATCCTCAAGTCTTACTCCAGTTGAGATCTCTCACATACTCATATGGGTCAAAAATAAGATCACATAAAGAAAACTCATTAAACGAGCATTTGTTGATACAACCAATAGGAGTTCAGATCTCTAAATGCTTCATATATATGAATTATTAAGTGCAAAATATATACTATTTAAAAAATAAAAACAGACTCAGAAATACAGAAACAGAGACTATAAAAATGGATACAAATATATTTGAAAAGAACTAAATACAACTTTAAAAAATAAAATAAATATAGTTCAAAGCACAATGGATATGTCAATGGTAGACAAGACACAGTCAATGAAATAATTAGTGAACTGGAATATAGATGCAAAGAAATTGCATATAATGCAAGTCAAAGGAAACAGAAGATAACAAGGGAACAATTACAAGAAAAGGAGAATAGAATGAGATCACCTCACATTATAGCTAATGGCATCCAAGACATAGAGAATAAAAAGGAAGGAAAATATGCAATATTGGAAAATATAACCATATATTTTCAAGAACAGATGAATTTACAGATACAGAAAGCATGATGTAGATAAGCAATTTATATAAAAAATAATCTGTATCAGGAAACATTATCATGAAACTAACACTAAAGAAGAAAATAAATGAACAAGTAATATTTATAGTCTTCTCCGCCATAACTGCTATTAATTTATGTCTGTTAAATTATATTTCAAGAATATTTAAAATAGGATATTAAATTAAACAAAGAATATATATATTATTACTATTTCTGCATTTTACTATTTATAACTATTTAAAGAAAAGGAAAAGTCATCACAGAAAGTAGGTCTAAACTTGGAGAAATAATAAAAAGCAAAGAAAGTGGACATAGGTAGGTAAATCTAAGCACATAATGATGCAGATTTTTCAGGTCAGCCTGGGCTTTAAGAGTGTCAGCTCAATGGATCAGCCAAGCCCCAGAAAGTCCTCGATGGACTTTCTGAAAAATGGACTTTTCCAGAAGTGTCAGCTCTAATGGGCTGGTAAACCAAGCCCTGAAAGTGTTGCTGGTTCGGTGGGCTGGCAAGACTTGTCCCCGGAGTGCCTCAGCTTTGGAATTGTGCCTTTTTCTGACAGCTCTCCTGGTTTACCCTGCTCCATCGGCTAGCAAGTCAGCGTCTGGGGTGCACGGCTTTTCAGCTCTGACGATCTTCTGCAGCTCTTCAGAATGCAGTTCTTCAGAGTCGAGGTTCTTATCTCATGCCCAGAAAGAATGAGAGACACGGACAGACAGAATAGAGAAAGCAGGATTGATTGAGGACAGAAAAGCTCCAACAGTGGGAAGGAACACAGAGTTTGACCATCTAGGGCCAAAAATCTGGTGCCTATATAGTCCGAAGTCCAAGTCGATTGGCTAACACTAGCTGTGAGCTGTTGCTGTTCTGATTGGTCAGTATTAAGAACCAATGGCAGGAGGCAGGAGCCTAATGGTGAGCTGATTGGTTGCTTTTCGATTCCAGCAGTGAGTACCTAAGCTCTAGCCTGAGAGGTTCACAGGGAGCTTGTTTCACAATACTGAGGCCACAGCCCAGCCGGTGGCTCAGCCTGTAATCCCGTACCTTTGGGAGGCTGAGGTGAGTGGATTGCCTGAGCCCACAGGTTCGAGACGCGCCTGAGCAGGCGAGACCTCATCTCTACAATAAATCAAAAAAATTAGCCAGGTGTGGTAGTGCATACCTGTAGTTGCAGCTACGTGGAAGGCTGAGGCGGAAGGATAGCCAGAGCCCAGTAGGTCGAGGCTGGAGTGGCCGGGAGCAGTCACTGCACTCCAGTTTGGGCGACAGAGTGAGACTCCAATTCAAAAAACAAACAAAAATAATTAAAAATAAATAAATACATACATAAATAACAATGCTGAGGCCGGGCTCGGTGGCTCAGCCTGTAATCCCAGTGCATTGGGAGGCCGAGGTGAGTGGATTGCCTGAGCCCGCGGGTTCGAGACCCACCTGGGCAACTTGGCGAGACCTCATCTCCACAATAAATCAAAAAACTAGCCGGGCATGGTAGCGCGCGCCTGTAGTTCCAGCTACTCAGAAGGCTGAGGAGGAAGGATCGCCGCAGCCCAGCAGGTCGAGGCTGTGGTGGCCGGGAGTTGCCACTGCACTCCAGTCTGAGCTACAGAGTGAGACTCCAACTCAAAAACAACAATAACAAAAAAAACAATGCTGAGTCTGAGAGGCCTGCTGGAAATTTGCTACCAGAGTACCCGCCTGTCTGTCTGCCTAGCCTTTCTCTAGTTATCTCCTGTCTCAATAACTTCCTATTTATATTTAAAATCATTAATAATAAGAATAAGTAAATAGTGTTCTTAAAAAACACAAACTCTGAAATACATTTCAATAGCATGAAGATGAAGAGACAAAGGGACTATATAGTTTAAAACACAACAATTAATTGGGAGACATTTTCAGTATTAACTAATACTATTGTTTGTTAAGCTTTTATGCCAATTATCCAATTATCATCATTCAGCTTCAAATTATTCTTTTTTCCCTGCTTGAAGCTGGAGATAGACCCTCTAACTTTTGAATATTTCACTTTACTACACAATTTATTTTCAGGCATTATAAATAAAGAGTTCTGGGATCACATACCAAGCAGTACCTACAGAAAAAAAATGTCTCTCTTCCAAGTTTTAATCCTCCACTTATTTTTATAATTTTTTTTTTTTTGTGTGTGTGAGATTCTAGTAACCCTCAAAGACTGCCCCCTACCCACCCTCAACTCACATTCCCCACTCAGTAGCTTCCAAGAAACTCCAGCAAATGACTTCCAGAGTAGTTCTACCTACACTTTTAGCCATGCTCTCAGAGCAGCATCAGTGGACTGCTTTCATGGCAATGTCCACTATGTCTTCAGGGTATTGTCTCTCGGTTTCTTTACACCAGTTCAGGCCAGTGCCTTCTGGCAATTCTTTACCATAGGCAGTCTGCACATTTCTATGATAGGGACAACCTCTTCCAGAGGTAATATTCTCAGCCTTAGAAGAAGGAAGAACTCTCCTAAACCCTTTAGCTTTCATTGTCCTCTCTTCCTCAGCCTAGAGTTAGTAGCTGTTCTTTTATACTTGCTACTTCTGGAACACTTAGTGTTTTCTTTGGGAACTTGTATAGTTAGCAACCATTTACTAGTTTAAAAAGCTCTTTATTTTAAATTTTTATATGCATTCTTATGGGCTATATTTTTTAACTGGCAAGTTGGGTTCATTTATGTTCACTGTGATTAATTATATATTCAGATTGATTCCTATAATCTTCCTTGTACTTTTGAAGTACAATTCTTTATATTTAATTTTGCTTGTTCAAATGAGTAAGTTTCTATTTAACGCACTCTGGTAAAGAAAAAGTTTCAGGGTAGCCACTAATTGCCAAAAATATAATGTATTACTTTAAGAACAGAGGAGGTAAAAAGCCAAAAACAATCAAGTCAATCAAAAGGAGAAAAAAATAGCAAAACCAACAATAGACAATCTTTTTAAGTACAAATAAGATCGCAAAAGTCAATCTGAATCTCTTAATAGCCACAAAACATGTAGATGCACTCAACTGCCAATTAAAAAATACACTATAATACTGAATTTAAAAAACAGGCTGCAGAAGTATACAAAGAGCTATTTACATATCAAAATTATGAGGACAGAGAGGATGAAAGTAAAACGAAGAAGGAAAATAGATTATTAAATACAAATGTCAGACCAATATTATATATAAGCACAGTATTCATAGATTAAAGGATAAAAGGAATATAGTTATTTAGCCAAATAAGTGGAATAGATGCTCAACATTTTTAGTCATTAAGGAAATGCAAATTAAAATCATAATGAAATATCACTATACATCTTCCAGAATGGCTAAAATAAAAATAAAATAAGTTAAAATTCTGACATCATGGAATACTGGTGAGAATGTGACAGAACTGAATCACTCATACATTGTTGCAAGGCATGTAAAATGATCGAGCCGCAGACAAGTTTCATAGTCTTCTAATGTTGAGTTTGTTTTGTTTTTGTTTTTCTAGTTTCTTATGGTAGTACTTTAGATGATTAATTTGAGACATTTCCCCATTTATAGCATTTAGTGACATAAACTTACTTTTGTGCACTATTCTCATTGTATCCTACACTCTGATGTGTAATTTATAATTAAACATTGTATGATAGCTGCTTTAAAATCTTCCTCAGATAATTCCATCATCTGATTCAACTCAGTGCTCCCACCAGTTGATTATTTTTTCTCATTCAGTTTGTGATTTTGCTGGTTCTTGGCATTACGGGTGATTTGTCTATTGAATCCTGAATATTTTATCTCTTGTGTAAGAAGACTCTGGGTCCTAATTAAATCTTTTTCTTTTCTAAATCAGTAATCACCATGCTTAGGTCCAACATACAAGTCCAGGCCCACTTCTGTGAGCTCGGTTCCAAATGAATGACCAGTTGGAACATCTCTACAGTGTTATTTTGGTCTAACTGGTTTATCTGGTGCCACTGGGACTCTCACTGGTACTTTTACTCTGCCTGAAGTGGTGAAAAAGATTTTCCCAAGCCAGCCCACTGTTCTCCTCTTCATCAAGAGGAGAATCTGAGGTTCCTGGGAATAAAGTTGCTTCCAAGCTTGGGACTTGTATCTACATCTGTCTTCCCAGTTATTCCTACCTGCCCTAGTGTTTCCTGGTGGGAGGGAGGAGTTTCAAGTCCACACAAAGTTTCTCTAATTAGGCACTTTTTATGGCAGAGGGTATCTCTCTTTCCTGTGGGGAACATAGACCACTTCTTGGGCCAGGTCCTTGTGGTGAGAATTTTGCCTCATTGGGTCCTCTGCCATACCAATGTCTCCAGACAGGGGTGGGAAGTCTCAGGTTTGTGAAACTGAATAGACTCCTCAGGTCTGCCACCTATAGTGGTTGGGTGTTTCTTCCTGGTTCATCACACCTGTCTTGGTGTCTCTCTGCAAGAGACCTAAAGAGTCTCAGGAATGCCCATAAACAATTGAGTAGATAAAGAAAATGTGATACATATACACTATGCAGCCATAAAAAAGTACAAAACTATGTCCTTGGCAACAACCTGGATGAAGCTGGTAAACATCATCCTAAGTGAACTAACTTAGAAACGGAAAACAAAACACTGCATGTCCTCACATATGTGGGAGCTAAATGACTATAAAGATACTGGGATACTAAAAGAGGAGAGGTGGGGAGGTGGGGTTAGGGTTCAGAAGTTATCTACTCGCTATCCAGTCTGTCCATGTAACAAACATACACTTGTAGTCCCCAAATCTGAAATTAAAAAAAAAAAGTTTCAGAAGAGTGCTTTTATTTTTCTTTTATTTTTTTGAGTTGGAGTCTCACTCTGTCACCCAGACTGGAGTGCAGTGGCCACTCCCGGCCACCGCAGCCTCGACCTGCTGGGCTTGGGCGATCCTTCCGCCTCAGCCTTCCAAGTAGCTGGAACTACAGGCACGTGCCACCACGGCCGGCTAATTTTTGATTTATTGTAGAGATGAGGTCTCGCCAAGTTGCCCAGGTGGGTCTTGAACTCGTGGGCTCAGACAATCCACACACCTCAGCCTCCTAAAGCGCGGGATTATAGGCTGAGCCACCAAGCCCAGCTCAGAAGAGTGCTTTTAAACGCTGCTTGTTGGTGGTGGGGATCCTGATCCATTGTCAATGATGCTGGGCTTCCCTGATGTTATTAAAAGGATTACCTCCTAAAGAGGTCCCTTCCTGAAGAGGAATGATTTACTTAGGCTGCCTTCTGTTGCTAGGTTGGGGTTCTTTCTTCTGTTGGGTGGGGAAAACATGAGATGCTATGCCAATATGGGATTCCAAACAATAGCGATCCTGGGGTTCCAAACAAGAACATCCTCTACTCACAATTTTTCAAAGCTCTCTTTTGGTTATTTCTTGTTTATTTCCAGGGCTTATAGTTTTGTTTAGCAGGGAGAAAGAACACTATGTCAACATAATTGGAAATAAAAACTGCTGTTGTTGAAAAGACACTTAAAAATTAGTCTATTCTGGAAAACTTCAAGACCAGAGTAGGGAATAGGTCATAGAACATTCTGGAAGTTAGAGAGAGTATATTAACTTGCAATCAATTTTAAGTTACATTTTATTCATTTTTATAATCTTAAATTTTCTAAACATTCATCAAATATTCAAATATATTTTTTCTCTGAAAAAAGGTGTGAATAAAAAATTATTTCTGTTAATTATTTTTTCTCTATAAGGTCACTCAAATATCTTTCTTCAAAAAGTTTAATTGCACATTATTATGATAAATGGTGTATGCTGTTCTTAATAAATTTTTGTGACACATCTTTATCCTAACATTGTCAGTTTACTTTTTTATGGTACTGTGAAATGTCTGTCCTAATCAGTGAATCTGTCTCAAATGAGATAATGGAGCTATAAATTGATCATCACCCGCCATTTTTGTCATAAAGTAGTTATAAAAAGACCTGAATATCTCCCTACTTTGAAGCAGAAACTTGTGTGTGCAACCCCACTAATGGCTGATACCCTTGAACTATTTGGGGATCCAAATAGTGAGCTAATCTTTGAAAATAAGGAGGTTTGAAAACAATGTACATTGAACTATGCAGCTTTTCCTACCCCCACCATTCTATTCTTATACCTGCTTTCAAGACAGCATCACTATAAAAAGCATTTGTCATGAAAATAGTATTAAGTTATCTGTTGATTTGTTTTGTTTTTTATAACTTTACAAAGCAGATATAAAGATTTTTACACTCTTTGGGGACTCACCAACACTCAATAACATATAACTAAGACCCATGAGTACTGCTGGTTATTACTATGAATCATTTCACAGTAACTGCTGCATTTTGACAGTTGCATTACTCTTTGGCCATTGGTTTTCCTCAACATCAAGATCCTAGATATTACTTTGTGTGGTAGGCCTGAAGGTGCTGTCATATTATTAAAAAATACTATTTAATAAAGCAGGCCATAGAGGAATAATGATGAGAGTGAGTTATGAAACAAGGATTACAAAATGTCCAATTTTGTGTACCTAAAATCAACTCTGTAAAAAACATGAAAGTGTGCTTTCAAGTTTCCATATCCAAAAAATGACAGAATCTCTTTGTATTAGTCAGTGTTCTACAGCGAAACAGAACCAATAGTAGGTAGGTAGGTAGATGATTAGGTAGATGATTAGATAGATGATAGATAGAGAGAGAGAGAGAGAGAGAGAGAGAGATATTTTAGGAATTGGCTTTCAATATTTTGGAGGCTGAGAAGTCTGCTGTCTGTAAGCTGGGAAACTAGGAAAACTGGTGATGTAATTCAGTTCCAAATCAAAGGCACAAGAACCAGAGTTGGTGGGGCGAGGAAACCAGCTGCTATAAATCCCAGAGTCTGAATGTTCAAGAACCAGAAGTTCTGTTATCATCGCTCAAGGAGAGAAAGCAAGAATGTGCCCTTTCTCTGCCCATTATTCTATTCAGGCCTTCAATGAATTGAAAAATGTCTACCCACATAGGTGCAGAAATATCTTATTTACTCAATCTCTTGATTAAAATGCGAATCTCTTCCAGAAAAACCTTAACAAACACACCCAGAAGCAATGTTTTATCAGCTATGTGGGCATTCATTAGACTAGTCAAGTTGACTGATAAAACGAATCATCATCTTCTACTACAAAATACCTAAAGTGCAAACATCTGAGCATACTGAATTGAATTTTCAAGAAAGACAGGGAAATTCACAGATGTCATGAATGGAGAAGAAAGTGAAAGCCAGAGCAACAAGGGTGCAAACTCACTTTAAATGGAAGCTAGAGGCTCATACAATTTGCATGGGACCCAAACAGTAAAAACCTTGGCATTAATGTTCACGCAGGGACAATGGGAGACTAGGCCTTGAAACTGAGTGAGACAAGAAATTAAAATTGACAAATCTGTACAGAGTCAGAATTCAAAAGCTGATACTCTCATGGGAAGTAGAACTTCATATATTCCACAACAAGAAAGATTTTCTCAGCCCAGCGTTCTGGAAAGAAAAGCCAAAAGTTGTTTAAAATAAATGGAAACCATAACCCTGTGTTTGTTATAATCCAGAGTTCAAATTTACCACATTTTCATACTGTGGAAATCTCGATGAAAAGATTAAGATAAAATTTGACTCAGAGCACATAATATCCATAGCACACAGGACAGAAATAAAGGTAAATCTAATCTAAAGAAACAATTCTATAAATCAGACAATGGACTTTCCATTTTTAAAAATCCATGCAAAATGTACAAAATTGTAAAACACAAATAGTTCTCCAGGGAATGATAGAGCTATCTAAAAGGGACAATGAAAATACATATACTTGAATTGACTAAAGTAAAATTTTTCATATTATAAACCACAAGCAAAGCATAAGTCCATATAAAATATATAAGATTAGATCAATTGTCATTGTTCTTGCCTTATAATTTGGAAATAAAAGCAAAATACATCCAAAAACATTATTTTTATGTAAGGACAAAATTATACTAATTGTAGTTTATTATATCACCATTCAACTTTAATCTGCTTTAAATAGGTAAATAGTTTCTGAAATATAGATCATATGCCTTCTAAATATCCCTATATTATGGGAGACTTTCTATATTTCAGTCAAGATAAATTTGCTATCATCCAGCAGCTTTACTTGAGGGAAAACAAATCTGAACTACCATATAATACAGGAAACCAATAAAAGGAATGATTCATTCTCTCTCTCTCTCTCTCTCTCTCTCTCTCTCTCTCTCTCTCTCTCTCTCTCAAACTGGTTTATTTTTCAAGTATCAGGGCAAGGTAGCCATCTGTACAAGGTTTGCTAACAAAGCCAGAAAAGGTACTTGAATTACTAGTCAAAATCTCTCAGTTAATTCAGTCATATTTTCTGGAAATTAGAATAAAAGATTGGAATATGTCCCTTAACTGGCATAGTGGGATTCAAAAAATCATTCCTTTTATTATGTTTTTCTTCTTAGTTTATGGGATCAATTTTCCATATGGTATTTGTAGTACTTACAGGAAAGTTTGTATTTTGGCTTTCTCCCTTGTTAAACACATGTTCTTGAGTTCTTGGAATCTGATTGAACATCCTCTGTCTCAGAGGATGCCCAGAGGCTGTTTTTATGTTATCTCTAGGGTATATACACACGCAGCCTCCAGCCAGAGGCTGGACTTTAATTATTTTAACTTAGGAGTGCTTTCCAGTTGTGGAGTTGTGGGTGGGCATTGACATACAGTCCCTTTGTCCTTCCCCCTCCCCCACAGATTCTTCTGTATAAACAAAATAACAAAAAAGTAATAATAACTCTTCCCACTCTTGCTTTCATCTGGCTTTTAAGACTTGCTGCATTGGAAAAAGATAGGAAAAGTACGTTGGAGTATGCAACAACAGCATTGAAAATCAAAGCAAACTCATATTCAGGTTCAAACAAATAAAAATAAAAACCAAACTCCCTCTGGCTTTGTTTGGTTGGGCCAAAGTAGAAAAGGAAAATTTAGAAAGAAAAGCTCTTATATGGGTCTATATCCAATGTTGTTGTCATTCCAATGTTCATAATCTCATGAGAAATAGTTTCCACAACAAGTGCAATTGTATGTCTGACACGCTTCACTAATACATAAGATGGTATGAATGTTGACATAAAGCAAAATGGCACTGTGTCTGCTAAATCACAATCTGGAATTTCCTTTGTTATGGTCTGGCAAATATCCTATTATCAAACCAAAATAAAAATATTAGTACTACTGGGAATTATCCAGTATTAATTTATCCACATTTTTCCACACCCCTTAAACTTCCAATACCATTTGTTTCTTTATATTCAGTATTGCCACTTTGAAGTAATCAAGGTCAGTTAAGATTAAGTTCCTTAATTTTTATACCCTGAAATAAAATTTAAATGACTTTTTGCTCATTTTTACTAAAAAAATGCTGCATATCAATCATACTTCACCTTTTATAAGCACGATTTCTCAAGTAAGACACAATAATTTTAGAAGTTAGAAAGAAAACATTGTGCCTATCTGATAAGTAAGGAAACAATCAAAGAGTAGTAAACGACTTGGCTAAATTACCAGTCTAGAACATGATCTAACTGGTCCCTAGTCACAGGTTTTTGCCTTCCAGCCTACACATTCTGCAGTCAGAATTTTGGGTTCAAATATTGTCTCCATGACACATTCCTTGGAAAGAAACTTCATAATTGCTTGTAAAATAAGAATAAAACTATGTTTTTAATTTTTTGTGAGAATTAAAGGATACTTTGCGTGCAAAGTATTTAGAACAGCAACTATATCATATATTCTTTTTTTTTTTTTTGAGTTGGAGTCTCACTCTGTCGCCCAGACTGGAGTGCAGTGGCCGCTGCCGGCCACCACAGCCTCTACCTGCTGGGCTCCAGGGATCCTTCCGCCTCAGCCTTCCGAGTGGCCAGAATTACAGGCATGCGCTACCACGCCCAGCTGATTTTTTGATTTATTGTAAAGATGAGGTCTCGCTGCCCAAGCGGGTCTCGAACCCACGTGCTCAGGCAATCCACTCACCTCAGCCTCCCAAAGGTGCGGGATTACAGGCTGAGCCACCGAGCCCGGCTTCATATATTCTTAATACATGTAAATTATTGTTATTTTTCCTGAGAAATAATTATTTTTTCTCCCCTTTGTAACATTAGTACCCCTTAGTATTCATTTCCCCATTCTAGTCTGTAAATACTCTCTCCCCTTTAAGTCTTCTATCGAAATCATTCTACCTCCAATCTTCCTTTTCTGACCACAAACATTTTCAGTATTCTTTAATATACATACAAAAATGATCATCGTTACTCTACAAATCATCTTTTTTTTCTCCTTCCCCCTTACTCTGGTTTTTTTTCCCAAAGAACCTTTAATCACTTAGCTTTCCAGCTGGAAATTACCTTCTACTTCATCACCTTGATTTAGTAATTGGGCACATAGGGCCCAGGGCAGCTAGTGTTTGTTCAAGGAAGAAGGCACCACATAAGAAGTAGAATGAAGCCTTGAAACCCTATCAGGTGCCTTGATAAGAAGTAACAGAGTGCTTTTCCACACTCCCATACTCTCCCTGCCTCCACTTACACATCCCGATTATTCTCAGTTTCCTGCTTGTAGTTTTTGCTCCACTACTCTTCTTGCAAAATGGTAACATTTACTCACTCTCTTCAGCATGTAAAACTCTTGATTTCCTTTTACACCTCTACTTTCTAATGGGATGTTCACTATTGATTCCCCTTTGTAATTATCCTTTTAAAATGCACTGTTATTTTTCCTCTTCTCACTTGAGAGACACTCTACCCAACTCTCATTTCAGCCTCAATTTTTTCACTGCATTTCTCCCTTTGGTGACTGAATTCTTCCATTTGGCTTCACTCATAACATTACTGCAAATCATTTTCAAAATTGATTATTCAAATTAACCTATATTTTTGAACTCCAAATATGGGGACGACCCTGTGCCAAATACTGAAAATAGAATGAGAAGAAACAAGTTCTGGTTAATGACAGGCCTCTGAGATCTTACAGATTAGTAGAGATGATTCACTGACTTGTTGCTATTAAACATCTGACTCAACCTTCTCTTTGCCCCCCAAAACATCTCTGATATGGGTTTTGTCAAATTCCAGGGTGTAAAGACTTTAAAAATATTCAAGATACCAAGATTTACTGAAAGAAAAGTTGGGAAAAAGAACTAATAAAGAACACTTGCTTATAACCTGGCACAGTGCCTCACTCCTGTAATCCCAGCACTTTGGGAGGCCAAAGCAGGAAGACTGCTTGAGTCCAGGAGTTTGAGAACAGCCTGGGCAACACAGCAAGACTTCATCTCTACAAAAAAATTTAAAAAATACACTGAGCATGGTAACTTGTGCCTGTAGTTCTAGCTACTTAGGAGGCTGAGGCAGGAGGATCTCCTGAGTCTAGATTAAGGCTATACTTAGCCGTGATTGTGCCACTGCACTACACTCCAGCCTGTGCAACAGAGTAAGACACTAACTCAAAAACAACAGCAAACACTTGCAAGCCAGTATAAACTTGCCATCACCAGTCTCCATCATGCCAGTAAACATGTATTAAATTTAAAAGTCCAAATAAATCATTGTTTGCCATCATCAGTCTCTATCATCCCAATAAGCTTGTATTGAATGCAAAAGTCCGAATACATGTATACTTAAAAATTTCATAAATGCTGTGTCCAACTTTGACTTTTTTCACAAGTATTTACAAAGAACCTATGTGAATTTTTCCATTTTAGATTTTCAAATCTTCACAATTTTTATATTACATTTGTTTTATTCTCTTTTTAAAAAATTCCACTAAGTTAAAAAAATTGATAATAAAATATTATTTGAAAGTAAATCATTTTTAATGTATATGCACCTTTTTAAAAAAGATATATTAAACTTTATTCTTTGGAGAAATTTTAGGCTCTGAACAAAACTGAACGGAAAGTAGAGTTACCATGCACGTCCTGTTTTCAAATATGAACACCCCTCCAACACTATCAATGTTCTGCAGTAGAGTGGTACCTTTGTTACAAACAATGAACACAAAAGAAAATTTAATACTCATTAACTACACTTTTCACATATTATGCCTTTTATACTGTATCTAAAAAGTCATTTCCATATCCAAAGTCATCTAGATTTATTCCTACATTACCTTCTGGGAGTTGCATAGTTTTGTTTTGATTTTGTTGTTTTAGGTCTGTAACTCATTTAGTTAGTCTTTGTCTAGACTCATTTCTTTGCATGTGAATTTCCAGTTGTTCTAGCACAATAGTTGAAAAGATAAATACATGTTCCATTGTATTACCTTTACTTCCTTGTCAAAGATAAATTGACTGTATTTTATGGATCTATTTCTGGACTTTTTCTTTCATTTCACTGATCTATTATCTATTTTTTCACCAATATGGATTATGGTAGATTTGTCATAAGTCTTGAAGTCCCGTAATGTTAGTCTTCTGATTTTGTTCTACTTCTTCAATATTGTATTGGCTATTCAGGGTCTTTTGCCTCTCCAAAAAAACTTTAGAACCAGTTTGTAGTTATCACAAGTTAAATTGCTGGGATTTCAACTAAGATAACATTGAATCTATAGATCAAGCTGAGAACTGACATCTTTTTTTCTTTTTTTTTCTTTTTTTTTTTTGAGTTGGAGTCTCACACTGTCGCCCATACTTTAGTGCAGTGGCCGCTCCCGGCCACCGCAGCCTCTACCTGCTGGGCTCCAGCGATCCTTCCGCCTCAGCCTTCCAAGTAGCCGGAATTACAGGCATGTGCTACCACGCCTGGCTGATTTTTTGATTTATTGTAGAGATGAGGTCTCGCTGCCCAGGCGGGTCTCGAACCCGCGGGCTCAGGCAATCCACTCACCTCAGCCTCCCAAAGGCGCGAGATTACAGGCTGAGCCACCGAGCCCGTTTTTTTTTTTAAATGCACCAAACACATTTGCATTTCTTTTCTTTTTTTTTAAAGCAAATGACAAAGACCCAGTTTACCAGCTTTGCTTTTTTATACCTAAGCTTAACATACATATTTAAACAATTGTCAAAACATACCAGGTTGTCAGCATTCATACATGACTAGAAATATAAGATGTATATTAAACTAGATATGCATTGCCATTAATTCCTTAATATCTTTCACTCCTAAATAATGAAAAAAAAAAAGAAATTATTTCTGTAGAAGATTGGCCCGGGAAATGTTAACTCCACAGAAGGCTGATGTTGGAGACAATGGATAGCAGATCCGTGTGGTGTTAGTGTACATTCTTGTCCTACCACAAGAGAGTGAAAGCTCACCTTGGAGTACCTTTAATAACAAAACAAAGTGCATACAGAAATTTACAACAAATTTGAAGACAAAAAAAAAAAAAAGGTCCTATTATGTTGTCCCAACAATAAACTCAAATAGGGGCTCTGGAGAACTGTTTATAAATACTTTAGATTAGGTACAATTTCACTGAAAGTCGAGTTTATTTAAAATCTTCAAAAAAATTCCTGTTAATTCTCAAATGGTGCTTGTTATAGTTCAACATTTCTGTTAAATGCATGTGTTGAACTACTTGTTATCCAAGCATAGCATCTGGTTCTAACCATATACTTTGACTTGGCCATTTTCTTTAACTTTTACTCTTTCCTGACCATTCTCGACAATCCTCTTTGTAGTGATTTTTCTGCTGTTAACTGTTTTAGTAGAAGTTGATAACAAATGAAGTGGAATAGAGCTAAGTGAGACCACTGTGACCTAGCGTCTTGAATGGTGTAAAGCCTGTATCAAAAGAAGAAAATCCACTTCCAAAAGATGGCAATCCACTGAAGGGTGAGAAAAAAACAAACCTGTTCCTCGACTTCTGCATCCTTGGGGACCTCTTCAATTCCCAAGGAAGTCTTCAAGCGGGTCTTTAAAGTGGTCAAATGGAAATGGATCGCTCCACCAAAAAATCCCCTGAAGACATCTTCTGGGTTACAGAATGTGAAGCCAAACTCAAATGAACTGTCAAAATGACTTCCACCTCCTCCACTATTTAATCCTTCTTTGCCATATTTGTCATAGATGTCCCGGTTTTTAGCATCTGACAACAACTTGTATGCCTCAGCTACTAGTTTGAATTTTCTCTTTGCTTCTTTATTTCCAGAATTTTTATCTGGATGCCACTCCAGTGCCAGTTTCCAGTATGCTTTTTTAATATTCTCGGGGGAGGCACGTCTCTGCATGCCTAGAACTAAATAGTAATACACTAGTTTTCAGGTACGAAGACAAAGGCGGCCCGCTATGGGAAGCAGTGGAGGTGGGGCGGTGGCCCGGGGCTAAGAACTGACATCTTAACAACATTGAGTCTTCTATGATGAACATGGAATGCATCTAGATTTATTTAGTTTTTCCTTGATTTTTTAAATCAGAGTTTTGTGGTTTTGCTCATATAGATCTTTATACACCTTTTGTTAGTCTTATACCCAAGTATTTCATTTTGGGGTTGCTAAATGATACTGTTTTTTTTTTTTTTTTTTTTTTTTTTAATTTTGAAGATGTGGGGTACAATTCAGGGTTAGGTATGCAAATTTTCATTATACAGGTATTCTTATTGATGGGGTGAGCCTCCCCTTCCCTGGCAGTTTCCCACTACTGCCAATCCCATCCCCCACTCCCTTAGCAGTTTCCCACGACTGCCAATCCCTTTCTTATAGTATTATATAAAAATTGTTCAAGGTTCAATGAGTGAGAGCATGTGGTACTCAGTTCTTTGTTTCTGTGATAGATCCCTCAGTACTATAGACTCTAAGTCCATCCAAGTTGCTGTAAAGTTCATAATTTGGTCTTTTTTTTTTTTTTTTTTTTGCTGGGTAATATTCCATCGTGTATATGTACTACATTTTTCTTTATCCAGTCCTGTTTCTATGGACAGCATAGTTGGCTCCATGTTTTTGCTATTGTGAATAATGCTGCAATAAACATGTGTGTGCAGGTATCTTTTTCATAGAGTGATGTGAGTTCCTCTGGGTATATTCCCAGTAGGGGAATTGTGGAGTCGTATGAAAGGTTGATTTTTAGATCTTTTAAGAACTGACTTCTTAACAATATTGAGTCTTCTATCACAGACATGGAATAAGTCTCCATCTATTTAGTTTTTCCTTGATTTTTAAAATCAGAGTTTTGTGGTTTTTCTTATATAGATCTTTACACATCTTTTATTATTAGATTCATACCTAAGTATTTCATTTTGGGGGGTGCTAAATGATATTGTGTTTTTAATTTAAAATTTCAACTTTTGTTGACGGTAATAAGAAAGCTTCAGTATATTAAACTACTATCCAGAAACCTTGCTATAAAGTTTTTTTTAGTTCCAGGAGACTTTTTGTTTGTTAGTTTATTCTTCAGGGATTTTTTACATGGGAAAACATACCAACTGCAAACAAAGACAGTTTTATTTCCTCCTTCCCAATCAATATATCTTTTATTTCCTCTTTTTGTCCTATTGCATTATCTATAATTTCCAGAACAATGTTGAAAAAGGAGTAGTGAATAGGGAACTCTCACTTTATTCTTCATCTTAGCAGAAAATCTAGTTTTTCACCAATAAGTATGATATTAGCTGTAGTTTTTGGTAGATTTCTTTAAAAAGCAAGTCAAGAAAGCTCTCCTCTATTCATGGTTTGCATAAAGTTTTTATCATAAATGGATATGGATTTTGTCAATGTTTGCTCTACATTTGTTGACATGATTTCAGTATTTTTCTTCTTCAGCTTATTGATATTATGGACTACATTAATTCATTTATATATTTTGAACCAGGCTTGTATACTTGGGATAAATATCAGATCATGATATGCACTTCTTTCTATAGATTTTGGGATTTGATCTGCTAATATTTTGTTGAGGATTTTTCTATCTATGTTTATAAGAAATGTTGGTTCATAGTTTTCTTATAATGTCTTAGTCTGGTTTTGATATTAGAACAATTCTGGTCACACAGCACCTTTTAAAAAAAATTTTACTTTTTCACAAATAGCACATAAAATCCTTACAAAGTATTTCTGATGTATCTGTCTATAAATTGAACCACATTGCATCTCATGTTTCCAAATAAAAACAACAGAGGCTACATATTAGCCTGACTCAAAATAAGCAATATAATTATGGTTGAATAGCACTACTGTCAATTATCTTTGCTTCAATGAGATTACAGGAAGCTTCAGAAAACTTCTCTTTGCAAGAAGACACTTGGTTGTGGGCACAGCACTTCCTGTCTATACTTTCAAAATTGAGAGAAGTTGCATCTTTTCAATAAGAAAAATTTAATTTTTGTCATTTAGTATATCAGTAGGTAGATTTTGAATGCTTCATAATATTCTTTGAGGTAGAAAATAAAAAATACAAAGCAATCATGTCTGTTGTTTTTTTTTCTTTTTTTAAGACTTCAAATTTCTACCATATTCTTTACTTTAAAATACCTTAACATTCGCCTTGGATCAGCATGATAGTTACCGTGATTTTGGTACCTAATTTTTCAAGATTCAACTTATTTCTATTTCTTTGAATATATCTTCAAATTGGTGCCCTTCTAGTACTTGAAAAATTGCTTAAACCGTAATTTGGCACTCAGTCTAGGTCTTCTTTCATACCACATAAAGTTCAAAACCTCATATTGACTTTAACTGTCCTTATTCTTTTCTTTGGATGTCAGCATTCATTTAGTTACAAGTTTTATAAGTTTCGCTTCTGCAAAATAGGATTTTTCTATCCTCCAGAGCATTTTGCTTGTGTATCTTTTATGGCCTAAGGGCTTTGTACTGTAGTCTTTTGCATATGTGTTTTATTTTCTCTAATAGATTGTACCTTGAGACTCAGTGTCAGGTAGTTTGGGGAAGTTATGTCCACTAAATTGTAGCCATTGTGCTTGTCCTGTTTAATTTGCTGAACTAAAATATGACATATAAAGTAGATATGTGTTGTTTCAAAAGTAATTAATATTATTTCCTTGAAATGAAAAATTAGTTGTTATTTTCAATGTAAAAAATATATGTATATCAATTAGAAAACTCAATTAGAAATTGTTGGTATTACATATTACTATAAAAAGAGGATTGACAGTAGTGGGAAACTGAAGAGGGGAGGAGGTAGGATTGACAGTAGTCGATATCTGCCTGGGGAAGTGGGGGCACAACCCCTTCAATAAGGGTACCTGCAAAATGAATATCTGTATACCTAACCCTGAATTGTACCCCACAATTTTAAAATAAAAATTAAAAGAGGAAAATAAAAAAGAAATTGTTGGTCTTAATAAAATAAAATAAAGTGAATTATTAAGTGCCAACCAGAACATTTCATTTGTTTCTTTCAGCAAGAATTTGTTTATTTCAAATTAAATAATTTCAGCATCAAAATCTCTACAACTAATTCCTAAAGCTGCCATCCAGAACAATACAATAGATAATTTCTCCAAAATGTTTTAACAAAAGTTTATGATGACTGGTTAGATTGTTCATTAATATGTATAATTTAAACGATGTTACTGTACTCATAATTCTTGTTTTTAATCGCAGTTATCTATTTTTTGTACATTATTTCTCAATGCATGTTCCAAGGAACATTACTTTCTCAAAACATGCCAAAAATATTGTTTCATAAACAATGAGTTCAGAATCTACTATGAACTATTACAACCAACCTCCTAGAGGGATTCATAGTGCACGTATATTACATGCTCTGAGAATCTGAGCAGACAACAATTGAAATGATTTATTTCATATTTTCCTATATATACCTATATGTATATCTATTGGTCTGTCTGTCTAAATTATAGTTCAGTTCTACATCATTGATCAATGTTACTAAATTCTGGCAAAATTTCCTGAATAACCTTCACCAAAAAGTATGCTTTTCATATTAAGTTGGTAAATGCTAATGATATACATTACAGAGAATTTCAGTCCTGTATGGAGCCATTCAAAGTCAGGTAAAACTCAAATAGTGGCAATAACAGCTAAAACAATAATGAAGACTAAAATTCATCAGTATTTACTACGTCTCAGGAACTCTGAGGAATTCACATTTCTATTTAATTATCCCTCACACCATTTAAAGTAAGTACAATAGCTAGCAGCTGTTATTTGTGAGGACACTGAGGTCCACAGAGTTAAGTGACTTTCTTAAGCTACTCAGTCAATAAGGAAAGAATGGTGATTTTTATCAGGTTTATCTAATGCCAGAATCCATGCTTCTAATGATTATGTAAACGCAATTTCCAATATAGAAATGACCAAGATGACAAGTGATAGTTATGAATTGAATCGAACCCTTAAAAAGAATATATTAAAATTTCATCCTCTGATACCTATGAATTTAATATTTTTTAGAAATGGATTCTTTGCATATGTAATAAAGTTAAGATGAAATCACACTGGAGCAGTGTGTTTCCTTAATCCAAATGTGATATCCTTATAAGAAGAGTAGAAGAGAGACAGTCATACAACGAGGATGTCATACATCAACAAAGTCAGAGATTGGAGTAATGCGACTACAAGCTAAAGAATGCCAAGGATTTCTGGCAACAGCAGGATCTAAGAGAAAGGCATGGAACAGATTACCTCCTAGGGCGTTCAAACAGAACATGTCTCTGTTGACACCTTGATTTTAGACTTCTAACCTCCAGAACTGTGAAAGAATGTATTTCTGCTCTTTTAAGCCATCCAGGATATGTTACTTTGTTACAGTAGTTCTAAAATATCTAATAACCACGATCAATTACATTCAGCATTTAAAGTGCATTAAGAGGATACAGATATTTATCATACTTACACAAATATTTACAGATTATTAGGGAATTACTGATATAGAATATATATCCCACCCTCAATATTGCAGTGTTATTATTTTCTATTTCAAGCATCTAAAATAATAATAGTATTATGGAAATGTTTATTTAAAGATATGTAATATATGCTTACTTTTTATCAATTTTGCTCAAATTTAAGTTAAAGATTCTGCATTTCTACTTTACAGTATGTTATGGGGAATAAGTCCCGTGATTTATTTTTTTCCCCACTTGCCAATGGAATAACTTAGGAAAGAATTTTAAATTGATAAGACAAGATATGCCATTTTATATTCATTTTCATGCATTCATTTTTTTAGTTTAATCAACAAATTCTCTCTTTCTATATATAGTAAATACGTAAAATATATATAAATACACACATATGAAGACATACATGTATCTATACATGTGTATATGTGAGTAAACAGTTTTTTGTGTGTTTCCCAAGAAATATACTGGTATCTTATAATAATATATAATAGCCTCACATAACACTGAGTCGTTATCCCCAGGATAATTGTATTTTGGTAAAAATAAAGGATAAAGACAAATTTAAAATAATGCTCATCTAAAGTAGTCAATTTCATCAATTACTTAATACTGAAATAAAAATGCCAATATAGATATATTTTAGTACCAAAATTTATTTTATACACAAATATTTCAGTACCAATTTTTGTAATTTTAAAAAACACAATATTTTATTATGATTATTAAAGCTGAAATAAATTTCTGTTCAAATAAGTATCAAATTTTTACCAAGAAACTCCTGAATTTTCTTATATTTTATCATTTATGTCATTGGAAAAAATATTAAACAATTAGAAAAGTTTATTATTTAAAAAAAATTAGCTGGTAAAAATTGAATGGATGATTTTTCCAAAAATCAGTCCCTTATATAAATTTTTACATAATCTTTTAACCTAAATAGAGCTATAAGAGCATACAAGAATTGTGTCCTGATGTTAGAAAAAGATTGTTAGTAGTGCTCAAAGCATACAATGTAAGGATGGGAAAATAGTTTGTGAAAATTCCCACATTTGGGAGAATCCAATTATCATTCAGGAAAATCCTGCACCAAGGAAAATACACTAGACCATGTCATAATAACAAGTATATATGGAATCTGATTCACTTAACTTGAAACAAGGTTAATTCTTGCCAATGGCACAAACAGACATGTTAGAAAGCTCTACTTGGAGGCTTTTTATCAAGTAGTGACTTAAGTACTAGTGACTTCCTTTCATCTTGTAAAATTTCCCTTTTTAAAAGACAATCTCCTAAAATCCCCTTGGAAAGGTAAAGTGGATAATTGCACTGGGGTTTTTATGGCCAGGCTTGAAAATGCAGTTCTGTGCTTATTCTCATCATGTGGCTCTAATCTCACTGAAGAGAAGTCAGAAAATTAGTATTCCTCCTTACCCATTAAATAAACAGAATCTGACAACCTCAAAATAATGCATTTACCATGATTTCAAAGTTCCACATTTGGAGAACCATCGCTAGTCGCATTGCTTCTGAATATCAATGAAGCAAGCCAAAGTTTCTTTTGGGTAGATGACAGAGAAATATTGGTTTCTTGTAGGTTTTCTCCAGTTCTAAAATTCTCACATTCAATGATAATAAGTACTTAGGTCTTAATGCATTTTTTCTACTCAGGGGTTCCATTAGATAGATAGATAGATAGATAGATAGATAGATAGATAGATAGATAGATAGATAGATAGATAGGCAATACTTATTTATGCCTTAATTATTTATTGAATATGTATATTAAGGAAATCCCATGTTTATTACATAGAGATAAAGATACATAAGAAAGCATCCTGCCTTAATAGAATTTTTAAAAAAACGTTTATTATGGTAAGAGCCAGAAAGATTTATTTAACAAAATATAGATTAAAAAAGCATTGGGACACTAAAAAAGAAAAATGTATTTCCAATTCAGATATCTATTATAGAAGCGCGCGCCTGTAGTTCCAGTTACTCGGAAGGCTGAGGCAGAAGGATCGCCGGAGCCCAGCAGGTCGAGGCTGCAGTGGCCGGGAGCGGCCACTGCACTACAGTCTGGGCGACAGAGTGAGACTCCAACTCAAAAAAACAAAACAAACAAACAAACAAAAAGATATCTATTATAGCTGTGATGAGGTTTTTTTCTTCTTTTGTTTCCTTAGCCTTGCTTCTTAAATTTTTCTCAGTGTGATCTCACACATTTTATAAATAAAATCTGTAGTAGGTTATTTCTTTATGCTATATTTTTAAAGTTCTTTAAGCTCTGCCATATTTAGTGCATGCAAGAAATTGATTTACGGTTTTAGTTCTATCTTAACATAAGCAAGTTAAGAAACATTATGCTTTTAAAGAATAGCCAAGCTGAGTAATGTTTATGCTGCAGATTTTATTCCATAGTGTGCAAAAAATAAAAACATTTTTGAAGAGTTTATCAGTCACACTTAAATGGTTTCTTGTTTTTGCTTTGATGAGGAAATAATGAAAATCCAATCTTAATCACGTATGTACATTCTATAAAACAACAATTTTCATCACTTTGTTTCCCAGCTTTGTAAATGTTTCTAGTTTATTCATTTTCAAAACACTTGTACAGTGCTTACTATGAACCACTCAGTACTTCACGATATTTGATTCTTTTAAACTTCATATCTATTTTCAGAGTAGACATTATTATCATCATTTTATAATGAGGAAGCAAGTCAAGAAAGGTTCAATAACTTGCCCAATATCACAGTAAGCGGTGAACCTGGGATTATTAACCAGGCAGTCTGGCCAAAGAATCTGTGCTCTAAACATCATGTAATGTTATAAAAGAAATTTGGCAACGTCATTGTCACTAAATACATGAGGATGAAGTTAATGGCTCTAGGTTAAAGAAAAATAGACTCAGTATCAATTTCTTTAGCATAAAAAACTTTCCCCTAGAAAAATAGCCACAGAGACATTCCGTTTTTGGTAATGCTTTCATGTTTCAGATTATCATTTTTGTATTTCCTAATATCTCTGTTAGAAAATAAAGTTATTAAATGTTATTTTCCAAATAGACAGTTTCCTTATAAAACTAAATACATTTAGTATAGATGATATCATGCACTTTCATACTAGTTCCTTATAACAATAAAGAGTTTCAAGAATTTGACAACTCTGTAAATTACAAATACTTTCAAAGAAAGACAAACATTAGCTTATAAGTCATTGACACTATTACTATTTTAGAGGTAAAGAAAATGATTCGTATTTTAACATGTTCCAGAAATGAAGTAAGCATCTGGCCATGAAAAAAACCACCATACCCTAGTTTAGAAATAAAGGGTATGTGTTTGGTAGTAATTTCTTTAAAAGAATCTCTGAAGAGACATAGAAGATTTAGAAACTATCCTCTTAGGAAATTTATCATGTTCTTTGCAGGAGACAAAACAGTCTTCCATATTGTAAGCAAATTCTTGTCAGCGAGTACATGATGATGTAATAGGCAATATATAATCATGCTATGAAATTGTTTTATTTCTAATACTGGTAAACATATTTCTGATTTATTTTTCTTCAGATTGAGGCATTAGCATTATTGGTGAATATTGATTTACTTCCCTTGAATGCTACAGATACAAAAATTTTGTCTCTGACTGGATAAGTGCATATTTTTTGATAGTTGTTTGCTTTGTTTCATGGGACATTCTTCCTTCTATGCTCTCTTTCTAATTTAAATGGATATGACCTTTGTGGCTGGTGGAAGCCACAAAGGTCATATCCATTTAAAAAGAACAAGTTTTTATATCTTTTTAAAATTTTATTTTATATATCACAACCTAACTCATAAACTATCATTTGATAAGAAAACCTGTTGGAACTTGTTCAGTGTATTTGGTCTCAACACCACTTTTTAATATTCCATGGACCTTTTCCCTAGCTTTTTAGGGATAATATGAGGCTCCTTTTCATGTAAAAATGCAACTTGGCTGGCTGCTTGCAGTAACAACTTCTTAACCAACACAGTACTAAATGACCTCCAGCTTCTATTATAATAAAATAGTGCCCCTCTAAACATAAAGACTACATCTAATTTTCACTACTATGCAATGTGTTAAAATATTTTAAATGCCTTGATGATTTCATACTAGGTATAATGTAAAGATTGTAGTCACTAATTTCTAACCATTTCCATTGCATAAATGATCTATTAAAAATATAGTTCCACATTTCCTTCACAAAAGGCAGCCCCAAATATTCCAATACTACTTGGAGCTGCTGTGAAGATTTATTATGAAGCAAACAGTATATAATATATTAACAATTAGCAGCTAAATGATATAACAATTACAAGCTAACTCATATAAAATAAAGCTACAACTTTGTCATATCATCATCTGTACCAAAGTCAGAAATCAACACCCTAACACAAGGAAGCAAACCATTCCTGCTCACCTTCATCTCACAGAAGTACCCACCCTGTCAGTGCCTTGCATCCAGGTCCAAATCCATCTCTCCCCAGTCAGTTCAGGGTAGAGTCAGGGAATTGGACATAAAATAGTTGCATTGGTGAATTTAGTGCTGTGCAAGTAATGACTTCGTTCTAAAACTCTGTGATTTTAGATTCTGGGTTAATATCCATACTATTTTTTTCTTTAGGGATTTTCTACTGGTTAGGTGGATTATGACTCAATTAAGTCACAACAGAACAAATTGCTGCTGCCTCCTGCTGCTTCTGAGCCCAGGAGCACCCTAATCAGTAGTATTATAATTTTCACAATTTACAACTAATTTTATTTTCACCTAGAAGGTAATGAAAAAATTCCAAAGAATTTCCTAGAAAAAAACACCTTGGAACTTGTGACCCAAGTATAAAAGCAGAGGAGTAGATGTTACTAGGTAATGACAATAGCCAAGTAGGTGATCTCATATTTCTTTGGAAGTCATGTTGGGTAGGAATTGTTTTGTTTATAAAACAACTAATAATTCTATGTAAGGTGAAAATGTGATGTGTTCTGTGCTTCACTTCTTTTTAAAATGTTCCTGGAAAATGTGATGCCCAATTTGGTCAAAATGATGGCATGTCTCCCACAAGTCCTGCTGCTTTGCAGTGTGAATCCGTATTTTCTAACAAACCATTTAATCATCATGACCTAAGAGTTGTCTTAGACACATATAACCCAAGAAGATACTCTTTTCAGAAAGATGAGCTGCAGATCAACTATTCTTCTTGCAATAACAAATCTGAAGTTTGCAATAACTAGTGACATCTATACAATTAATCTCATTAAAATATTTTGACATATATTTTTGAAGTTAGTTTATTTTGGAGGGTATAGCAGGAAACCGTATGCATGTTTTGGGGGTTACTACATTAGGGGTCTTTGTTGTTATTTTGCTGTTTTAGAAACAAAGATGGACATTCTATACTAGAATTGCTTCAATTAAAATTTTTTAAAGACAGATTATATTAAGAAAAATATTTAATCACATGGAAAATGATCTGTGACATACATTCACACGTCTACAAAATAACATTGGCTATGATTTGAGATAATTTTCCATCACAGGAATTGTAAGTAGACTTTGTGATTATGCTTTTGTCAAAAAATAGAAGAGCATAGTGTTTACAGAGATGTGACTAAGGATTGGCTCTGCTTTTGAAAATCATGTTAGGCTGGATATTTAATCTCTGTAAAAAACAACAGCTTCTTCATACATAAAGCATGAATACTAATTTGTATGTGTTGCCAAAAATCTTCCAAAAAGGATACAATTTTAATTTCCTACAGAAATTATCTATTTCCCATACCATTTCCAACAAAAATTATTTGCTCTTTTTTTGCTAATACACAAAAATAAATGAGTTTGTTTTATTTTCACTTCTTTTTTTATTATTAAGGTTGATAGTATTTTTCTTATATACTCTTATATTCTGAAGTACCTATTGATATTTTTCTAATTATAAAAAAACTCTCTATTGACTAAAAATATGAATATTTGAAATTCTGTATTAAATGAAATAAATACACTTTGACAATTTCTTGTCTGCTTTTCAACTTACTTTATGCTGTTTTTGAAATGCAGACAGGTTATCTGTCTTTGTAGTTAGATTTTGCAATCTTATTTTATGTGACACCTGCCTTGTGGTGATGCTTAGAGGTCCCTCTCCAAAATGATTTTGTAAATATTTACTTATGTTTCTTCATATTAGAGTTTATTATTTTTAATTTTTCAAGTTAAAGTAGGAAACTATGAAAGGTGCTCCCCCTGCTCCCCCAAAGGACCAGAATTATCTTTTAGAGAGTGAGCCCCTTGTGTTTAGAGAGTGGGCCCCTTGTGTTACACCCACTAGGTAAGTGTTCTAGGAATACATAGGCATCAGTTTAGCGTTGTTGTGAGAAGATGCATTCAGCTTCAGTGAATTTTTTTGTGGCAAACAGATGACTGGTTCTTCCACCATGAGAACGCATCTGCCCACACTGCACAGAGTGTTCAGCAGTTTTTGACCAAAAACGGCATTACCACTCCCCCACACACCATGTCCCATCCTCTTTATTCGCCCAATTTCACCCTGAGTGACTTTTTTTTGTTTCCCTGAATTAAACAATCAAACAAAAACAAAAGTCCTCAAAGGGAAATGCTCAGCTCACGTGGAAGAGGTGAAAGAAAAAATGGCAGACACTAAAAGACATCAAAATTGACCAGTTCAAAAAGTGTTCTGAGTGGTAGAAAAAGTGTCTCAATAGGTGTACTGCATCAAATATGGAGTACTTTGAAGGTGACTGAAGTTTGAACATGTAGGAATAAAAATATATTTTTTTAAAAAAATAAATTCTGTTTTGGGGCTTCTTTTCTTGTATATTCATTGTTTTCCAAAATGAGTTCTTAGTTATTCCAACCCAATTTATGTGATAATTTGTCATAAACCTACTACTTAATATATTGGATCCTAGACATTATTATTATTATTTTTCCCTTGTTCTATATATGCATCTATTATTTACTAGAAATATATGTTTTATTATTGTGACTTTATAACATAATCACGTTTGCTAAAACAAACTGGTATTTGTCTTAGTATGCTTTGGGCAGCCATAATAAAATACCACAGACAACAGAAATTTATTTTTTCACAGTTTCTAGAAACGAGGAAGTCCAGGATCAAGATCCAGCAGTATTTGGTTTCTGGTGAGGGCTTCCCTGGTTTGCAGGCAGCTACCTTCTCATTATGTCCTCTCATGACAGAGATCCCTCTCTCTCAATCTCTCTGCTGTCTTTTCTTGTAAGGACACCAGTTCCCTCAGACCAGGCAGGGCCTCACCCTCATGTCTTCATTTAACCCTAATTACCTCCTAATACAAATACAAATAACTTCCAAATAAAGTCACATTGGGGTTTAGGGATTCAATGTATGAATCTGGAAGGTGGCGGGTCACAGTCATTCAGTCCATATTGGTGTTAAGTTTTCATTTTATAAGTAACATATTTTTGTTTTTTGTCCATTATTATAGATAAAATTTAGATTCATCTGTCTACTTAAGTAGCATTACTCCATGATATTTACCTTCATATATCAGTTTCAATCTTTTCCGGAACAAGGTGAAGTACAAAAAAATTAATTTCATTGTACTGGGGAATTTTGGCCTCAATTTTTTTACCCCCCTGAATCAGGGTCTCAGTCACTCAGATTGGAGTGCAGTAGCATGATCATGACTCACAGCAGCCTCAACATCCTGGACTCAGGTGATCCTTTTGCCTTAGCCTTCCAAGTAACTGGGACTACAGGCACATACCACCACATCCAGCTAAGTTTTTTGATTTTCTGTAGAGTTGAAGTCTTGCTGTGTTGCCCAGACTGATCTTGAACTCCTGTGCTCAAGTAATCCTCCCACCTTGGCCTCCTAAAGTGCTGGGATTACAGGTGTGAGTCACCACACACAGCCAATGTATTTATTTTTTGAATAAAATATTTTGGTAACTTCCACCCAAAATTTAGTTGATAGTATTTTTTAGAGGAAAGATATTTAAATTCAGTAACAAATAAGGCAAAATTTAAGCCCACCCATCTGATAGTGGGGAATGTATAGCTTTCTATCTAGTCTCAAGGAATCAGGCATTTATTTCTGAATAAACACATCTAGTCTTATGAGAGAAAGAAATGGGAATGCTTTTATGGATGAAGAACAAAGCGACCTTTTGTTCTCATATCTAATGGAACACAGAATTTCACATAGAAAATGAAAATGGCAATGATCGATTTCTAGAAGTGAAATGTGAAGGACAGCTACTGATGCTTAAACTGTAACTTAGAGTATACCTGGGCGTATTATTAAAAGTTGGTATAAGGAGAGTAGATTCATTAGCTTCTAACATCTGAGTCATGGTTGAAGCCATTCAAGTCACTTTATTAAATTTCTCTCCACAGAGATTTTTGGCCTGGCTTATTGTGTTTTCCAGACATAATAATCCTATAGTGGGGACTGTAACACTGAGTCATGAACACAGTTAACTATTTTAGCTCACCAAGAGCACATATGAAAGTGTTCACCATGCAAGAGTATTCACAGTCTCTAAACAATTTTGTGGTTTTAAATCTTTTTCATTAGAAGTTATTGCATTTTCCACAGAATCTAGTGTTGGAATTCTTACTGTTCTCAAGTAGCAAAAAAAAAAAAAAAAAAAAAAAGAGTGTAAACAAATTTATAAGATAAAGAAAATTTGGCAATATCTATAAAAAAGAATTTTTCTTTCTGTATAGTTTTGCCAATGAAAGCAATGTACAGAACTGTGTTGATGTAAGTCTTGAACAAGCCAAGTAAAATAAATTATTGCATTGAATTAAAAAAAAAGTAGAGGTCTTTCCTCTATATTTCATGCTTGTGAGACTGTGTGGCTGGTCTCTCAGAATCCTTACTAGTAAAAATATTAGGATATTTATTCAGTAAAAACCAGAGAATGAGGGAAGAAGCAGACAAACTGATAAACAGATCAAAATGTATCAAACAGAATAACCTCTTAAAATCCTATAGTATATGTTTGACCAGATAATAATTTTAATATTTTTAATTGTTTAACCAGAAATATGTTTAACCAGATAATAATTCTTCCAGCAACTTATTAAATTTAATCAGAGGTTTAGGCACTTTTCATCTAATACCAGATTTGTAAGAAAATCAAATTAATTCAGACATCACACAAATTAGTCTGCATATAATGATAATTGTATCAATGCATGTTACATTAGAATATTATTGGACCCAATATGTTACTCTCTGAATTTAGGTACGTACTGAAGACACTAAGCTTTAATCATTCACCACTTTCTCTTATTTTTATCTCAAGAATATGCCTCCTAAAAAATAACAATATCACAGGCAGTGAAGCATTCTTACCAGAACATTGATGGTCACCTGAGCAGTACCACTTCTCTGTCTGAGGGGGTCAGGGATGGCATCATTGTCCAAGTCTGTTATTCTTACAGCTATCTTGTACTGTGATTCAGTTTCCCTATCTAGTGTCTTTAATAGCTTTATTATTCCTGACACAAAAGTAAAGGGAGATTTGTTAGCCCACTATTAGTATACTTTTTAATTTATGCTAAATAATTAACTATATAATTGAAATAATCATTACAATAATGAATAGAAATTAATGCAAATCAACATTGGTTATATATTTATACAACTAAATTGTAATTCAGCAGCAAAATCATGGCAGGTGTTAATTCATTCATTATTTTAGTCACTTGTTATACATTCTTAGACTATGGAAAAGCATACATGTCTGAAGATCAACATAGCAAAGATAAAAGTTTCAGTACTTTGCCTTAGATGGTTAGAATTTAACGATACAGCTAACAAACCAAGGAAACTACATAGTTTGAAAGCTTTTTTTTAAAAAAAGATCTTCTCATGTTCATAGTTTCTAAATAAAATAAATTCCAAATGATTACATGTGAACTCTTTGTGCTTATAATTAATTGACTTTAGCAGCTTTATAATACCTGTATCAGGTTCTATGTAAAATTTGGGAGGTGTTCCCAAATTGCCTCCAACAATGGTATATTTTATATTATTAAATGGCCAGTCTGCATCTGTAAATATAACTTTTCCAACTAGTGCATCAACTGGACTGTTTTCAAATATACTGAAGACAAATGCTGATGCAGTTTCGACTGGATTCTGTTCATTTATGCGACTCACTCTTATGATGACTATAATAGTTGCTATGGAGAAAAAAGTACATAAAATTGTAACTAGGGCAATCATGTCTTCAATAATTCTTACTTTTCCTTTGAAATTAACTTATCTTATTATATATCATATTCTAAGGGTATAAGTTATACAAGTTCATTTATATTGATGACTTTTATTATTAAATTATTACCTTTTCAATTACAGAGAACTTAAAAATAAGTTTAGGAGTAAAACACTTCATTGACTGTTCTTAACACTTATCAAAGCAATTGCCTTTTATAGTATATTTATACATAAATGCTACTATTCTGAATAAAAGGCCACCATTTCCAAGAGTAGACATAGTATTCACCAGTTAAAATATGATTAAAATGCTTCAGCATAACAATGCAATAAGAGGATAATGAAGGAAACGTAGTTTACTATGAGAATCTAAATACTAGTATTTTCTCTGATTCAGAATGAGCTAATTTCTAGAGAAGTCTTTTAAACAAAGATTTCAGAAATGTTTATCTTTGACATTGTCTTTATATAACTGTGAGGTACTATATTAAATATTTAGGTATCATTCTTACTCTAGTTTCAGTTTTTATTTAGACTTTCAGTTTTTAAATAGTAGTACATGTGTAATAAATAAGTTAATAGAGAATAATAACATATACTTTATTATAAAAACATGTTGGAATAATTATAAATAAGATTAACTTCTAGGAACTAATTTTTTTAAATGTACTGGGCATATTACATAAGTCACACTATATATATATATATATATATATAATTTTGGGGGGGGGGTGGAGTCTCCCTCTGTCACCCAGACTGGAGAACAGTGGCTGCTCTCGGCCACTGCAGCCTCGACCTGCTGGGATCCAGCAATCCTTCCGTCTTAGCCTTCCAAGTAGCTGGAACTACAGGCACGCGCTACCACTCCCGGCTAATTTTTGATTTATTGTAGAGATGAGGTCTCACCAAGTTGCCCAGGCAGGTCTTGAAGCGCGGGCCCAGGCAATCCACTCACCTCAGCCTCCCAAAGCGCTGAAATTACAGACTGAGCCACCCAGCCAGGCTAGTCACACTATTTTAATATTTCAAGTTAATAACGTCTTACTTGATAGTACAGGATTGCCTTCATCAGACACTCTCACAAACAATGTATATTTGAAATGTATTCCCGCAAATATAGCATTATCAAAATCTAGATGTGTAGGTCCAATCTGCAGATGAAAAATAGTATATTGATAGCTTTATCTTTTTGGTTTTACATTTATTTTGTTATTTATATGAATCCAAAACTAAGACAGGTGAAACGTATATTGGTAACAAGTAAGTAAAAGCAATATTCTAGGACAGTGCTTTCCAGTAGGGACATAACAGGAGTCACAAATTGTGAGTCACATGTGTCATTTACACTTTTCTAGTAGCCATGTTGAAAAAACAGAAACAGGTAAAATTAATTTTAATAAAATATTTTGTTTAATCAAACATACCCTGATTCTCTCATTTCAACCTGTAATCAACATCAGAAAATATTGATAAGATGTTTACATTTGTTTATTCAAACTAATTCCATGAAATTCACTACTTAGTACACAACTGCGGCATATCTTGAATCAGACAAACCACATATCAGGTATTCAAAGGCACATGTAGCTAGTTGCTTACATACTGCAGAGCAAGGTTTTATAATAAATAGCAATAAATTTATTACAAAACTAAGATAATATTACTGCATATTCTGGCACTTTGAATTTATTACCTTAATTATAAAAGTCACTTAACAGTAAAACTAGGGTTTCATATTTTATCTGCATTTATTCACACTGATTCATTTGCCATAGATTTTCTTTTTCTTATTCCATACATTATTTTTATAAATAGTTACTATTATGTGTAGGTATGACCTATAAAAAAGGCACTCTGAGAGGCTGAGGTAGGACGATTGCTTGAGCCCAGGGGTTTGAGACCAGTCTGGGCAACACAGCAAGACTTCGTCTCTACAAAATAAAATAAAAAATTAGCCAAGTGTGGTAGCATGTGTATGTAGTCCCAGCTACTTGGGATAGTGAAATGGAAGGATTATCTGAGCCCAGGAGGTTGAGGCAGCTGTGAGCCGTAATCGTGCCACTGCACTCCAACCTGAGCTACAGAGTGAGACCGTGACAAAAAAAAAGTGAAAAAGTAGTTGCCATGAATTTATTTGCATTTTTCAAAATAAGATCAGGGTTAGCGTTCGTGAAAGTAATCTCTCAGTAGCAATCTTTGAACTGCAAGCCTCACAATCATGCAAAAACACAACTTGAGCTCCATTCTGTTGGAGAGGTCAAAGCATCTCATATTTTTGCACTTTCACTTTACTCTCCTGGGAAGGATGTGCAGGGTAGTCATGATGCTTTCAAGATTTTTAATAATGGTAAATAGAAGGGGCAGTGCTGAGAGTCGTATTCAAAGCTCATGCATAATCACATAGTCCTGGGGTGGTAGTAGCCAGGAGTAGTTTGAGGCCATTCAGGAGTTAGTGCATCTTCTGTTCTTTGGAGGTCTCTTTAGTGCCTCAGGCACATTCATATTCAGTCTTTTTCCACAACAAACAGCATGTATCTACTAAGGATGGAAATTATGTGTAGCAGGTAGGTGACGATTAGGTGCAGAAAGCATTGGTGAATAACATTGCTTTCTTTAAGATTCTACAAAATTCTAAGAATTACAGAAGTTGGGGGCTGTCAATGAATTAGTAAAATGGAGAAAATAGTTTCTTCATGAATGAAGTAGAATATTAGGTGCTCTCTAAAGTGATTTTCAATCCTAAAATTCTGTAGTTTATATGTTAAGTCGATAAAGAGGGGTGACATAGCAAAAACGATAGTACTATACCAGATATGAGGCAGCAAGTTAATTATTTACACTAGTAGTGCTCCTTTTAACTTCCTGTATGCTTTTTCTCTTCCATTTATATTAAACTAATATGAAAATATGGAAATGGACTGAGCAATAAAAAAATCTATGACTACAATGAGAAAATTGCCAAAGGCAGAAACGAGTATCTATAGACTTTCTATATTTGTTAAAGATGGTATTACAGGTCGCCACAGAAATATTATTGTGAGAGTTGGTGTTAAAAATGGTGAAAAATAATTAATTAAATTCTTACTTCATTGAAAACCACAAAATACGGTCTTTTATATTTAGAAAAACTTAAACATGAAAGGTTACTTTTAAAAATATGTGGGCAACCCCTTCGGGTCCCCTCCCATTGTGGGAGCTTTTTTGTCCTTTCAATAAATCCTGCTTTCTCAAAAAAAAAAAAAAAAAAAGAGGTACAGGAATAGATAGGATGTTTTCCTGAATATCTATCATACCAACAATAAGAAAAACAAAACAAGAATGGATAAATACATGCTATACTTTACACACAAAGGAAACACAAATATTTCATGTTTATTCGCAGATTGGTGAATATATAAAAAGATATACAACCTTATTACCAGTCAAAAGCATGTTAAACTGTGTGAGAGTAACAGTTATCACAAAAAGAATACTGATCAAAGGCAATGAATGCTTATACATTGCTGATGAGAATATGAGCTGATACAACCTCTTTGGAAAACAAGTTCGCATTAACTCATGTAGCTGAATATTTGCATGCATTACGACATGGTATTTCTGTTCTGAGATAAATCACACAATGCCAGAGGTGTTACATGCGGCCACCAAGAGAAACACAAGCAAAAATCAGGAGGGAATTCAAATCTCTATAGAAGAATGAGTCTAGTCACACAATGGACTATTAAGGAATAAGTAATAGATTATATTACTGTAATTAATATAGATAGATGATGGATAGATGACAGATAGATGGATGATAGATACAAAGTCATAGACAGATATAGATAGATAGATACAGATAGGTGATAAGTCCTTTGCATTTACTGATGAATCTTAGAAACATAACAAAAATATAAAGTCACAGAAGACTGCACAGATTGTGATGCTGCTTTTTTAAAACTCAAGAGCAAACACAACAATGTTGTCTAGGGGTGTGTACATAGATGATAAAACTATAAAATCCCCGAGGAAATGACACGTACAAAATTCAGAATATTGGTTGTCTTTAGAAGACAATCTGAGAGCTAGCAGAGTATCAGTACAGTGTAATGTTTCAATTCTGAAGTGGATGATGGGTTTGGGGATTTATTTAACTGCCATGCTTCATAACTTGCAAGTACATTAGTTATGTTAGATTTCAAATATCAAATATTACATCATAAAGTAATAATTTTAAAATAAATTGACTAATAAAGTATATTGGGATAGTTTTTAAGGTGAATACTTATTAAAGATAAATAATAAAATATATTATTAGCAATACTAACAAAGAAATATTCATTTTTATTATTTTACTAATTTAAATATATTGCATGTGAAATCATTTGTATTCATGTAATAGTAACTCATTGTTAAACATTAAAATTCGATGGCTATGACTGATACCCTGGTGAATGTCACTCCTCAATGAGAGATAAATGTAAAGTTAATATCTACTAGTCTATTAGGACTTTAATAATTTTAACACAAAAATTTTGGCACTTTTTATAAATCTTAGTTTTCAGCGACTGCTAACATTCTTCTTTTTCTTCTGTTAGTACAATATACATGTCATAGTGTATGACATCTAAAAACATATCAATTTTATTTAATGTTTTAAACTGTATTCTAACTATGCTTTTTAAATTAGTTTAAAACTCAAGCATTGTTAGACAGCCAAACACATGTTCTTTCTATGTTCTCCTAATAAATGTTTTATTCCTTAAGCATTAAAACTCTGTTAGTTTCTTTTTCTATAAACTTGCTTCTTTTCCTTGGCTGCTGTAGCAAGAAAAAAATGTTGCCGCTTTAATAACCCTTTCTGAAATTAATCACCCTTTGCAGAAAAATACTCTTGTTCTCATTCCAGTAATGTAACAATTAGAAACAAAAAAAGAAAAAAGGGTTACACTAGTGAGTTTAATTAAGGTTAATACTCCATAATTTTCAGACAAAGACATAAAAAAGTCATTGTGGAGTACTCTTGTTCAATGGTTTTGCTTCTAGCAGAGTCATGTGGTTACTTTTATTCACAATTAGAAGATGTCCAATAAAATTTTGTTGTCATTTGTTCATGTTTATTTTGTGCGCTTGTTTTATTCAATTTATTCTTGTTAGAATTGTTTGAATTGAGAAGTATTCTCGTTAGAATTGTTTGAATTGAATAGAATTGTTTGAATTGTAGAATTGTTTGAATGTTACACAGTGTCATAATCTTCATATTCCTAATTGAGGATTTGTTTAATATTGTATTATTTTCCAACATTATTAGGTTATGAATGTAATGTATATAGTTTATAAAGATCTGCTCTGATTTGGGGGCATATCAAAAATATCATATAGTTGAAAAGAAATATAAAAAATATAATCCATTACTAAAATTTATAAATGCCTTACAAAATGATATCAGTTTAATTTTGTTCATTTATTTCTCATTAATTGAGTCTTGTTTTGGTATTACTTCTATTAATACATATATGATGTACACATTTTGGGGCACATGAGGTAATTTAATACATTTGTATAATTTGTAAAGATCAAATCAATATATTAGGTATATCATCATATTAAATATCTTTTCCTTATGTCAGAAACATTCAAATTCTTTTCTTTTTTTTTCTTTTCAGTGTTCTTTTTAAAATTTTTATTTTAAAGATGTGGGGTACAATTCAGGGTTAGATAAACAAATGGTTACTGTACAAGTAAAATTTGGGCCTCACTTTTGTCCCCATTTCACCTGGTTTGAAATCAAATACTCATTGATGAAATGTGCCCCCGCCCGGGGGGAGGGGCAGTTTCCCACTACTGTCAATCCCTTTGTTGTTGTATTATGACAGTTGTTCAGGGTTCGCTTATGAGTGAGAATATATGGTACTCAGTTCTTTGTTTCTGTGATAGATCACTGAGTATTATAGACTCTAAGCCATGCAAGTTGCTACGAAGTTCATGTTTGTCTTTCTTTATGGCTGCATAATATTCCATCGTGTATATGTACCACATTTTTTAAAATCCAGTTCACTTTCTTTGGGCAGAACAGTGGGTTCCATGTTTTTTTGCTATTGTGAATAATGCTGCAATAGATATGCGTGTGTAGATATCTTTTTCATAGAGTGATTTGAGTTCCTCTGGGTATATTCCCAGAAGGATAGCTAGGTTGTATGGAGGGCTGATTTTTAGATCTTTTAGGAAGGCCACGCTGTTTTCCACAGAGGTTGTACTAGTTTACACTCCCACCAACAGTATAGAAGTGTTTCCTTTTCTCTGCATCCTTACCAGCATCTGTTTTTTGAGTTACTGATTATGGTCATCCTGACTGGAATTAGGTCATATCTCAGTGTGGTTTTGACTTGCATTTCTTTGATGATTAGTGAGGCTGAATATTTTTCATATATCTGTTGGCTGCTCATATGTCTTCTTTTGAGAAGAGTCTCTTCGTATCTTTTGCCCACTTTTTTATAGGGTGGTTTTTTTGTTGTTGTTGTTTTTTCTTTTCGGCATGTTTGAGTTCCTTGAAGGTGGTCCTGGATGTTAGGCCTTTGTCAGATATCCAATTGGCAAATATTTTTGCCCATTCTGTGGGCTGTCTCTCCACCCTTTTGATGGTTTCTTTTTCTTTGCCAGAAGCCTTTCAGTTTGATGAGGTTCCACTTGTCTATCTTATCTCTCTCTTTTTTTTTTTAAAGATGTGGGGTACAATTCAGGATTAGGTATTCAAATTGTTTGATTTGAGATCAGGTACCCTTATTGATATTATGTACCCACCCCCACCTAGGCATTATCTTACTACTGCCAATCCCTTTCTTATAGTATTATGGTAAATGTTCAGGGTATGCTTATGAATGAGAACATAAGGTACTCTGTTCTTTGTTTCTGGGATATATCACTGAGTATTATAGACTAAATCCATCCAAGTTGCTGTGAAGACCATAGGTTTGTCCTTAATGGCTACTTAATAGTTCATTGTGTATATGTACCACATTTTTTTGTATCCAGTCAAGTTTCGATGGGCAGCACAGTTGGCTCCATGATTTTGCTATTGTGAATAGTGCTGCAATAAACATGCATGTGCAAGTATCTTTTTTGTAGAATGATTTGAATTCCTCTGGGTATATTCCCAGAAGGCTGATTGATGAGTCATATGGAAGGTCAATTTCTAGTTCTTTTAGCAATCGCCACACTGTTTTTCATAGAGGTTGAACTAGTTTGCATTCACACCAGCAGTGTAGAAGCATTCCCTTTTCTCCACATCCTTGCCAGCATTTATTGCTGTTTGTTTTATTAATGATGGCCATTCTTACTGGGGTTAGGTGGTATCTCACATATGCTTTTAATTTGCATTTCTCTGATGATTAGTGAGGTTGAGCACTTTTTCAGGTCTGTTGGCTGCCCATATATCTTCTTTTGAGAAGTGTGTATTCATGTCTTTTGCCCACTTTTTAATGGGACTGTATGTTTTTTTCTTTCTTCTAACTATTTTGAGATATACAATAGATTATGGACAGTTAGTCGCCCTGCTGACTTATCAAACACTAGGTCTTATTTCGTCTAACCAAACTATATATTTGTACCCATCAATCAATTATTGATTAATACATGTCTAAAAACACTGAATAGTGTCATTCACTAGTTTAATAACAAATTTTTTCTTTCACTGTCTAATGAGGGACACAAAGATGAAGTGTGTGATCACAGCTTTGGTGGAAGAGAAACAAAATGCTGTTAAGAACCCAAGGAAAAGAACCTGACCCTGACAAGAGGGAGATCTATCAGGATGGCTCTTAAAAGAAATGATCTTAATAAACTTATGAAGGTTGTGAAAATGTGTGTGGGTAATAGGGATACAAATAACTGGGGAGAATGACCAGCATGAAAACAGGACTAAAAGGCAGAGCTGAAAGATATGACAGTTATAGAATTGTGAAAATAATTCTTTGCATCTTAATCACAGAGTTATGACAGAAAATACTAAAGATATTAGGCGTCTGCATGAAATGTAACTTGAATAGAAGATAGCTTGCAATGGATTCAGTATCAAAACAAGGTGAAATCTCTGACATTCAGACCACGTTAGGTTTCTTATCAGTTAATGCAAAGAAACCCATCATGGGCTTGGCTACTTTTTATCGTATCAGTATTCAGCCAATACCAACAAATCCTTGTTGAGCATAATGCATAATCTAACTCTGCCTATCTTTTTGTAAAAATATGTAAATATAGCAGCATATAGCCTGATGTAGATCTCAAAACTTATTAGAAATAAAATCTGGATTTCCTGAATTGGTAAAATATTTGAGTGGTTGCATATTTTAGGAAGCAGTAACAAATTGTGTACATTAATTCTATTCATATACCATGTTCGATAGTTATTTGGTATATTTATTAAAGATGATTATGATAGTTTCAACACAATCCAAAGAAAAAGTGTTTTATTATAAAACCATTTGTTCTAAGGAAATTTACAACTTTCCTAGCTCAGTTCCCAAGATCAAAATTGTATTCCAGCATTCATCTCAAACTAAGATATGTTGTTGGCAATTCAAGGTTCAATTGAAAATCCAGGAAAAATTCTGCCATCAGCTATTTGAGTTACTGTAGATCATTAAGAATCTTATAAGAATAAAAATAAAATGTTTTTCTATCTAAAGTTAATCACAAAGATGCAATCAGAGAACAACTTAAAAATACTTACTCTCAGTTCATTGTTTGTGAGGGTAAAGGTTTCATTTGAAAAAGTATCCATAACCAAATGATAAGTTATGTTGTTATTGGGAATAGTTCCATCCTTATCTGTACATGTTAGAGACACCAAAAGAGTTTCAACTGGGATGTTTTCAGGAAGTTCAAGTCTGTAAGGAGTGAAATATGAAAAAAAAATGTGGTTTAACATGTTAATCTAGATTTAGGCAGATGATAATATTTAATATAAAAATGTTTTAAAATGTTCTCATTTTTAAATAAATGCTTCTGCCAATAAGAAAATTACAGTGTCGGTGAAAAAAATGTGTGAGATAAGAAATTATTTGGCATCCTTGCTGAGACCAAAGGAGATGACTATTATGTTGTATTAATAAACAGCATATTTAGTATAACATATATTATCATTGAACAGAAATGGCATTTTGTAACCTAAATTAATAATGTTATATTTATAAATCTTAGATATCTATGTGATTTCTTGAAATTAAATGTTTATTTTTTTTCTTTAGGCAGACAGGATAGCATCTTCCATTTAAAGATAAGAAAACTGACACTGTCTATTAAATTTATTTAACAGTTAATGGGTACAGTACAGTTTATTCCTAGCAATAATCAAATACCCCCTATACATCCCAGTTTCCCTTCAACTCCTGCAGTCAGCTAGGTGAGGTGTGTCAACAAACAAAATGTATGTAAAAAGGCTATATATCGTTCTAGGCAAGGTGATTAAAAATGTGGGGCACCTTCCCCATGCACTCTCTTCTTTCACTATTTATTCGGGAGTAAATGGCAACAACATTGCAAAGCCAGACAATTAAGCAAAATAGGATCCCCGGGGCACAGCACAGAGGAGTGAGACAATAGAGTCAACCCACCTGCATTGCTCCTTGTGTAAGAAGCAAAGAAATGCTCATTGGGTTTACCCAGTGATATACACTGGAAGATTTCCCCCTGCTCCCAAATCTCTGGTATTATCTTTTTAAAGGGCAGGCCCCTTGTGGTTGCAGGCTTCCCCAACTAGGAAAGTGTTCTAAGAACCCACTGGCATCAGTGTATCAGCTAGCGTTGTTGTGAGAGGCTGAATTTGGTTTCAGTTATTTTATTTTGTTTTTTTGGAGATTCTTTCAATGCATTTGCCCATTTCATGATGGGTGATTTATGAGTACACCTGCCCATACTGTGCTGAGTGTTCATCAGTTTTTGACCAAAAATGTCACAACCCCCATGCCCCACCCTCCCTGTTGACCTGATCTTGTCCCGAGAGACTTTTTTGTTTGTTTCCTCAGATGAAAAAGTCCTCAAAGGGAAACATTTTGCTGATATGGAAGAAGTGAGACAAAAAAATGGCAGAAGCACTAAAAGGCATCAAAATTGATTAGTTCAGAAGATATTTTGAGCAATGGAAAAAGATCTCGATTGGTGTATCGCATCAAACGAGTATTTTGAAGGTGACTTTAGTATAATCATGTTAGAATACACAATTTTTTAATAAATTAATTGTGGGTTTGGGGGGGTGTCTCCCCTCATATATCTTTTGATTTTTTTATAGCAATTAGTGGCCAGTATCTTGGTGTATCTTGACTGGTATGCACAGGTATAACTATATTTCTTCTCAGTTTTAAAATGGTATATCTAATGTTAAGTATTTAAAACACCTTTAGGATTAAAATAAAAGTGGAGGGCAACCCCCGCGGGTCCCCTCCCACTGTCCTCTCAATAAATCCTGCTTTAAAAAACAAACAAACAAATAAATAAAAGTGGAATAAAAGACGAGTTGTCTAATTTGTTAACATAAAAAGGTCTAGAAATGTAAAATTCTAATATTCCTCCAATAAGAATGGTAGACTACTAGTTGGAATGGAAAATGAAATCAAACTACTATGGAGTGGCTACAGAATAATTTTTTGTTATTTTAACTTTTTTGTTTTTTAGAAAAACATTTCTGGCAAAAAAAATTACAAACTAAAAGTCAATTTTTGAACTACAATAGAGCAATGGCACTGTTTTTTAAATGTGGATTTTGGATTATGTTTTATTACTATTGAGAGGAGATTGTCAGAAGCTGGTTAGGCAGACAGAGTGGGAGGGTCTCAAGGAGACTTAACACCTGTAGGAACGCCCCTTGTACCACCCTCATTCTATAATTGTTGGCTGAAAATGTGGTTAATGTGGTTAAGAACATCCTCTCAATCCAGACATACTGCTAAAAGTGACTTTTTGCTGCTTAAACGCAGGCGCAGTAGCTTAACTAAATGTCCTAACTTGACCTTGGCTTATTATATTATTAATATAGTATTTGCATTGTGGTTCCCCCCCCTCCGCCGTGGGCTTTTCTGTGGTACTTATGGGTAATGTGCAAGATGGAGTAATTTTGGTCAAGAGCCTGCATGCACAACAGGAATTGGGTCTCAAGAAGTAAGGGGTGGATGAGATGTAAATGAGAGAAACACCTCCAGAAAAGATAAGATAAAAACCTGGCACCAGGTTACTCAGGCCCCCTCTCTTTTTCTACAGAGCTTTGTTGCTTAATGAACTCCTTCTTTCACTCATCCTTTTAGGGTCTGCGTTCTTTGATCTTCTTGGTCATGGGTTTAAGCTAACAGTGGAGTTCAAACCTCCTGCAACACTATAAAGTGAACAAATATATGTCGGTATGTGTAGTCATAAAATATTATTTTATGTGAGAAAAAGTTATTCAAGAGCAAACTACCAAAAACCTTTTGTAATATATTACAAACATTGTTTCTAATGCAAAAGGGAAAATTTTGATTAAGCAGGAGCTTCCATTGCTCAATGTGCAGGACTATTAAAATTCTACTGTCCATAACTGATTTTAGTTTCATATAGATAGTCTTTTGTTGTTGAAAGAACACAATTTCTATGGTTCTTCTCAGGTTTTCTATATAATATATAAGATTATGTTGTATTATTGATAATATTAACTAATTTTATTGAGCATAATTAATTACTAATGAACAATAGATTAATTCTTATATACACTGTCAGAATGAGGTATATTACTAGACTGTCAAAGAAGAGTATATTATATGACCCCTAGCCCAGGTATAGAATTTTCTGAGCACCCCGGTATTCTGTAAAGAACAATATTCTAGGGATCAAGAAATCTGGGTTTCAGGATTCAGCCCACTATTTATTAACTGTGTGAAGTTTGTGAGTAAATAAATTTCATTTTTATAATGAAAATAACATATTTTGACTACGTTTTAAATGTATATTTAATTTGAAAGTCAGAACAAAGGAAGTAAGTTTGCATGTGGCTTTAGAGCTATCTTTAACATCAGTAAACTATACTGTGAATTATAACTCTGCTATATATATAAATATATGATTTGTAATATAATAGTTTTTATCTCTCTGAAAACATAAGGCTAAACAAAACCTCCTCATGGAATCCATTTTTATACTTTTTAAAGAACCAATAAAGGAGGTCTTCTTGTACCACAAAGAAAAAAAAAGAGAGAGAGAGAAGCTGCATATCACCTGAAAATAAAGAATGAAAGGCTTCCGCTTCATTCCAGGGATGGTATGATGCTTACCCATTTGTTTCTCTCCCATTTCTCTCTGTGCCAAAATATGAAGACCAAACAATTTCTATAATAACTTACGTGTAAATATTTTGTGAGCACTGAGGTGGATTGTCGTTTACATCGTGTAGAATCACTGTGAGTGTCCCAGTTGTGGAATGAATTCGTTCATTGTCATAAGCTCTAAAATATAATACCCAAGACTTTAGTGTGGCTTCGTCTTCATAATCCAAAGGATTGGCAATGGTAACCTCTCCAGAACCTAAAAAGCAGGCAGATGCAAATTTGTTCAGCATTCATAAGATAAGTGTTGAATGAAAATATTGGCATGGATAAAACAGTTGTAGGGATAAAATAAAGGTCAGTCACTGATTTGATGAAGTTCATAAGACAGTCACAACTGTCAATCCATAAGGAATATGGGTTGTGGAGTGGCAAGGGAAAAGAGAAGCCTCCTTAACTGCACAGATCAGAAAATATTTCATGGGCAGGTCACACTGGGTGGGGTGGGAGTACAAAGTGAAGCCTAGGCAGAAGTCAACAAAAAGAAAAACTGATAATATTTTGTTGAAAGTGGCTTTAAAATAATATTATTGCAGCTATATTTGCAGAGCACACAACCTTTGTGTGTAAGACCCTCCTTTATAAACATGATTTTTATTTATATGTAAATATATAATTGATGCATACCATCATTTCTCATGTTGATATCTCTCCAGGTATTTTGGTTGTCTAGAATGCATTCTCTAGTTAATTCCTCAGGAAAAACTTATAGGAACAATATTTCCTTAGTTCTACCATGTTCTTAAAATTTTAAATATTGTCATTATCTTTGAGGTTTTTTCCTAGGTATAAATTTCTTAACTCACATTTTGTGTCCTAAATATGTGACTCTATTAATTTGTAGAGTACTTGTGGAAAAATCTGTTCAAATTTTATCACTCCTTTTAAGTGACCTCGTCATTTTGCCTAGGGACTCAAATAACTTTTTAAAAAAATTAACACCTAATTTTTACGAAAATATTTATCAGATTCAGCCATTCTTGGTTACTTTCTTCAGGAGCATAGTTTGCCTTTTCAAATCTTTTGGGAAGATTTTTTGGTTGATACTTCTAAGTATTTGTTGTACCCATTGCTTTTGTTTGCTTCTTCAGGAGTTTTAGAATATGGTTCAGTGTTGGCTTTTCTCTGCCTATCTTCTATAACTATCATTTTTTTCATTCATTTCTATTTTAGTATAATTATTAATTTTAAAAAAATAATTGCAAACTCATGAAAAAGCTTTTTTTCCAGAACAATGTGAGAGCTGCTGACTTGTTGCTTTATCATCCCCCAATACTCTAATGTAATATTTCAAGCAAAGGCATTCTCCAACCGTCACGATACATAAAACTAGGAAGTTCACATCAATATATCTAACACTGCATCAATAAGGGTACCCACACTTTACCTGTATGATGACCACTTATGTACCTAACCCTTATTTGTACCCCACATTTTGAAAATAAAATAACTAAAAATGAAAAATAGAAATATGTTTAACACTGAGACTCCCATTCACGTTTCACTGATTTCCCCTTCAATCTTCAAAATTCTTCAATCTTTTCTTGAGTTTTATGACATTTTGAAGATTAAAGGCTAGTAATTTGGAGAATTTCCCTCAAATTAGGTTTTCCTGATGTTTGTCCATAATTAGATTCAGATCATGTAGCTTTTGATCAAATAGTACACTAAAAACTAAGAATATAATTACACTATATTATTTTTGCATGTTCTCAGTTTGTCTCATTACTGATGTTCACCTAAATTATGTGTTTAACTGGGTATCTGCCCGTTTTCTCCACCCCAAATTTACTTTTATCCCTTTGTGATTAATAAGTATTTTTGAAGAGATATTTGGAAACTTTGTAAACATTCTATTTTTCATCAAACTGTGGACTTCTATATTTATATCTCTTTGGATTCATGCTATCTCATTTTACTTAATGGGTTATAATCTGGAATTATTATTTATTTTGATGTTCAAATTGTTGTAGTATTGACTAGGGAAAACCAATTGAAGCTGATTTCTCTTTTTGACATAACCTCATCATTCTTGGAGTATGTTCTTGCTTTCTGGCTCATCCTATATTTTAACTGCAGCAGTCTCCAAGAGTCATTTCTCTAAGGAACTTTTATAAGGAAAATGGTATTTAGAAATCAGTATCTGGGTACTAGGTGTGTTCATTATTATTGTGATATCATGCTCCTAAACTCTTTCACTCTTTCAGTAAACAAACTATGTTTGTGTTTATGTTTGTGTCTGTGTGAATGTGTGGGTACACATATGTTCATGTACACATATGTTTACATCAATGTTTATGTAACTATCACACACATACACATATATACATATATAAGTACATGTATTAAAAATAAGTTAATTCTAGCCGGGCTCGGTGGCTCAGCCGGTAATCCCGCGCCTTTGGGAGGCTGAGGTGAGTGGATTGCCTGAGCCTGCGGGTTCGAGACCCGCCTGGGCAGCAAGACCTCATCTCTACAATAAATCAAAAAATCAGCCGGGCGTGGTAGCACGCGCCTGTAATTCCAGCTCTTCGGAAGGCTGAGGTGGAAGGATCACCGGAGCCCAGCAGGTCGAGGCTACGGTGGCCGGGAGTGGCCACTGCACTCCAGTCTGGGTGACAGAGTGAGACTCCAACTCAAAAAAATAAAAATAAAAATAAAATAAGTTAATTCTAATACCTTCAATTTTAATTCATACCCACATGGTTAATTATAGTTTTCTCATTTTCTACATTTGTAAATCTCATCTCTGACAGGAGGAACCATCCTTCATTTATCTTTAATATAATTATTGTATCAATCTCCTTGAATGCAACAAATCTCTTATCTCTGTTGCCAGTCTCCTTTTCTCACTACCAGCTTGGTCCCTCTTCTCTTTTATCATTTAAGCTCTGACTTGCTATACCGAGCTCTCTGTCTGCATATCAACTTCCTAACCCCTCTCAGATTCTGACTCCCTATATGGGACTTTTTTCTACTAGTATGGTAATATGTGTTTTCATATGTGAAAATGGACATCAACTCATAAAAAGAGGAGAATTCTTATTTGTCCTTTCTTTACTTGCTTTATACATAAGTTGTTGGGATCATAGACCCATGACTTTTGGTCATGTGGAATATTTAAGAGTTATAAATGTCACAATCCAACATGTTGAATTTAACTGCAAGTTCTGCTACAAAAATTAGCTGCATGAACTTGGATAAATTAAAATTCTTTTCTAGACATTATATGTTAAATAGGCATTAGGAAGGTAAAAACCCCAAAGGGTTATTATGTATGCAAAAAGCTTATAAGAATGTATGATATAGAATGCATGTTCAATTTATGTTAACTAGTAACTTAGTTTTCATGGGAAAATCCACTTCTCAGAGAAAATCAAACAATAAAATTCCAGGGAATGCTATTGTGAGTTTGAATAGTTTGAAAGTCTCCTGGAGCAGACAGATTCTACAGACCACTTCCATACTTATAAGAAGGAAGAAATAATCACTTCTATCTCATAAAAAATCCTTAAAATGCAACTAAATATTTTAAAGATTGTTTCATCCTAATAGAATAATAATCAGATTTAGTTTTAACTAGTAAAAATCATTTTATATTATACTTTATAAAATGATTAGCCACAAAAATATTATACCTTCATTTATAAAAAATTCTTTTTGTGTACCTATAAATTCATAATGTACTGAGTCCCCTATGTCTCTATCAGTTGCTGTCAACTTGACCAGTTTTGTTCCAACAGGCATATTTTCATAAATATTTATAGGTGCATCTGGTATATATCTGTGAAACAAAAGAGATTTTTTTGTATCAGTCAGTATAAACAAATGTCTCTTTTCATCTATGTCACAAAGCAAATAGTTTAAATTTCATGTAATACAGATTATGTAACAGTTTCAAAGCCATGACCTTAAGAATTTCTTTTCTTTTCTTTTTTTTTTTTTTTTGAGTTTGAGTCTCACTCTGTTGCACAGGCTGGATGCAGTGGTACACTCACAGCCACCTCAGTGTCGACCTGTTGGGCTCTGGTGATCCTTCTGCCTCAACCTTCCAAGTAGCCGGAATTATAGGTGTGCACTACCACACCCTGCTAGTTTTTTTTTTTTATTTATTGTAGAGACGAGGTTTCGCCAAGTTGTCCAGGCTGGTCTTGAACCCGTGGGCTCAAGCAATTCACTCACCTTGGCCTCCCAAAGTGCTGGGATTACAGGCTGAGCCACCAAGCCCGGCCAACAATTTTTTTCTTTGTAAATTGAATACATATTAAAGTATCTTTATGTATTATAAAATTAATCTAAAATTTGTCTCATACCTTTAACTTTTTCTGGTCCTTTCATAATATATACTCTATTTTAGATAACAAAATACTACAAACAGTTCTGTAATCACTTTTTCATCATCTATATGTATAGAACTATTTCCACATCAGCAAGTGCTGACTGTTTAAATGCTCTTTGATGTCCATATGGACATCACATCACAATCACATTGATTCTCTTCTGTAGTGTAAAGAGCAAAATATAAATCGATTCGGCTTTCAGTGCATGTACAAAGAGCAATAACATAGAGCTCATATAGGTTTACTTTCTGATTATTTTGAATACTTTTAAGAAAATTTGCAATGGAAATAATAGTAGAACACTGATATGTTTCTTTCTATAAAAAGTTTCAATGGAGAAATATTAGCATTTAAATATGTACTCATTGCTTACGTGAAAACAGGACTCTCATCATTAACATTCTGGACATCGATAGTGATGGTGACAATGCATGACTCCATGGAGAGATTCTGTCTATTTCTCACAGCAATCACTAACTGGAAATGCTAAAATAAATAAGAAAGGATAGAGATGTGGAATTTCTTTTTTTGAGTGCTTATGATATGCAATTTCCCTTGACATAAAAAAGGGCTTAAAAAATGAAATTGAAAAACTCTTAAAAAAATTTAAAGCATAAGAGTGTAGAACCATTCCCAAAATATCTTAAGCCATTTGCCAAAAAGAGTACCTTTTGTACTCTTGTAGATTTTTGTAATAATGCTTTCTTCCAATTTTCATGAAATTTAGATGATATTTTTAATCTCTACATTCTATATGTCAGATAGCATATCAGATTTACATTTGTTGAATTATCAAAATAAAAGAGCAACTTAAGATTTATTGTTTAGGAAAAAAGTAATCTGTAAAACTAAATAACTATTTTGTCTTTTAACAAAATTTGAAAAACCGTGGATATTCTGGAAACCTCACAAAATGTAACATTTTATTTAAAGAGGTAATATTCCAATGTCATAAACAATTAAGAAATACATTCTGATAGCATTGATGACTAATATGTTTGATGAAGTCAAATAATGCTTTTAATTTTTAATTAAATTTAACTATATGATTGATAAGTAGATTATGTTTATAAACAAAAATCACTTTAAATTGCATTTTATCCTATGAGAGTGTACCTTATTGAGCCTTCTATTTCAGGAATATTTTAAATAAATTGAAAAAAACTCTGAAAAGCACAAGTACGTAGTAAACTTTGACACAACTAAAATGTGACACAACACATTACCACTTAAGCAAATTGTTATCCAGGAAAAAAGTATGAACTGTTGGACAAAAGTAGGAGAAAACATGTAAAGTAGGTTTTAAAAGGTATAAATTGTTAGTTTAGAAACTATGTGGGAGAAAATTGACGTATGACATGTCTTAGAGTCAAAATAAGACTACAAATACAGTACTTGGCATGCTGAAGATATTAAATAAAGCACTTATGAACCAATTAATCTATTGTTTCTTGATGTTGTAAGTCTTAACAAAGCACTTAAAATTGTTAGCTAGAGTTCATGCTTTTACTAAAAAATATTTCGTGAGTCCCATTTGTTGCTCTGTGCAGAATACTAAAGACAAAACTAAATTAGAAATAACTTTATTTTGGGAGAAATCACATTCTAATGGGGAAGATTGACACTTAAACCAAGGGAGGGTGAAAGTTTTCAAGATGAGGTTGGTGGATAGAATGAAATAATTTACCACAATCTTTTCAGAATACTACTGAAATAAAATTAATGCAGAAAGAAAGAAAGAGAGAGAAAGAGAGAAAAAGAAAGAAAGAAAGAAAGGAAAGGAAAGGAAGTGAAAGAAAGAGCAATACACTCATAATAAATATCACATTACATATTTAATTGGTTCAAAAGTTATCAAAACATGAAATTTACATGTAAGCTTTCCTGAGGTCAGTGATTCCCTAAGGATGCTTAGCAGACAATTTCTCGACTGTCTAAACAGATTTTCTATGTGTACAGCCTTTCTAAAAATGACCTCATAAATGAGAAAAATTAATAAATGAGTAAACAAACCACCATGAGCTTTGGTCAGCAAAGGGAGGGGAAAAAACACTCTAGATTCAATTATAAAAATTAAACTATTAGTAAATTGAATTCAGTAATCTATATTAAAAGTTATTTCATGTAGGATTGATTATATGACAGAACAGAGGATAGTATAATAATAGAAAATGTATTAAAGTAACTCAGAACATTAATAGATTAGGGAAAAATATAACTCTATAATCATCCAAGCAGATGGAGAGAAAAGGTACATAAGTCTACATCAAAACCCTAATAAAATCTCTCAACAAACTAGGAATAAAAAATGTCCTTATTTAATAAAGATTACCCACCAATACCTTATAATCATACCATTCTTGTTTAAAACATGTAAATATACCTTTAAAATCATGAAAACACAAGGATGCCTGATATTAGCATTTCTGATAAACATTGTTCTGGAAGTACTCATCAGAAAAACAAGGCACATAATATAAATACAAAGATATAAGAATTAGAGAGAAAGAAATAGCTGTCATTTTCCACAATATTTTATCAATATTAACAAACAGAAAATAGAAGATCTCCAGAATTTACAAGGAACTCAAACAACTCAGTACACACACACACACACACACACACACACACACACACACACACACAGAGCAAACAAACAAACAAACAAAACAACAAACAAACATCACAATTTTTGAAAACATGCTTCTCAAAAGAAGACACACAGGTGGTCAACAAACATGAAAACTGCTCAAACATCACTAATCATCAGAAGAATGCAAATTAAAACCACAATGAGATAGCACCTCACAACAGTCAGGATGGCTATTATTAGAAAGTCAAAGAGCACCAGATGTTGGCCATGGTTATGGAGAAAAGGGAATGCTCATTCACTGTTGGTAGGATTATAAACTAGTTCAACTGCTGTGGAAAACAGTATGAACTAAAACACCATGAACTAAAAATTGAATTACCATTTAACACAGCAATCCCACTGCTAAGGATCTAGCCAAAGGAAAATAAATCAATTTATAATAAGATGCTTGTACTCATATGTTCATTGCAGCACTAGTCACAATAGCAACAATCATGGAGCCCACCTAAGTGCCCAACAACAATTGATTGAATAAATAAAAGGTGAAAAGGTGGTATATACATGCGTACATCATGGAAAACTACACAGCCATAAAAAAGAATGAAATAATGTCCATTGCAGTGACATGGATGGAGCCAGAGATCATTATCCTAAGTGAACTGACTCAGAAACAGAAAACCAAACCCTGCATGTTCTCACTCATATGCAGGAGCGAAATGGTCACAAAGATGAAAATAATAGACACTGAGGACGCCAGTAAGGGAGGAGATGGTAAGGGAGTGAAGGCTCAGAAATTACCTATGGGGTATGATGTTCATTATCTGGGGAATGGGCCATCCGAGACCCAATCCACACCACCTCACAATATGCTCATGTAATGAACATGCATGTGTACCCCTAGAATCTAAAATATAAATAGAAAAAAGATCTATAAATATGAGAAACAGTATAAAAATTTAGCAAAATTGCTTTTTTCAAAATACAAAAGTCAATAGTTGCCTATATAATCATTAATAACAATTAAAAAACAAATATTTTGGCAATAAAATTCAAGGTGTTTATAAATGTTACGCATATGATGTATAAGAAATTTATGGAGAAAAATATAAAATAATATCGAAGAATTTAATTGAAATTCTTAAATAAATGCCTGGCAGGTTTGTAGTGATAAGGATGCCAATTCTCTCCAGTATAACTTATAAAGGCAATGCAATTAAAACCAAAATGTCAATTGGGCTTTTTTTCATAAAGTTAATCCTGAGAATTATATGTTCAAGAATGAATGGAAAACAGCAAAGTTGACTATATGAGAGAAATATTCCTATAATACCAAGTGAAAAGTAATATAAGCAATTAGCCAGTTGTCCTAAAAAAATAGTTTTTTCTTTTTCTTTAACTCTTGTATAGTAAGAAAAGTTCCAGTCAAAATAGAAAGTTATGTTCTATGATGTTTAAAAAAAGAAAAAGAATTCTGATAAGTCTACTACACAAAACATTGGGAAATGTTTAAAGAAACTGAAAAATATTTGATACTTAAATAGTTCCATTTTCCAGAATGATTTGGTAGGAAAAGTGATTTGTAAAATTTTTCAAATTTGACCAGGACATTGAGGATAAAAAAAACGACTTAGGTCAACATGGGGAAGAAAAAAGACTTCAGCCAGCCAGATGTCTAGGGTCAAGTAAAGCCAAAGATAGACAGTTCCAGACTGTAAAAAGTGTAAATGTATTTAACTACCCAGAACATTGCCTCAGTTCTGTGTTGTTGAATATGAAGACAATCCCTTCACCAACTTTTACACAGCACACAGAAGCACACACACAAAATTGAAATAATGTAACAATCTTCCTTCCTCCCTCCCTCCCTCCCTTCTTCCCTTCCTCCCTCCCTTCTTTTCTTCTTCCCTCCTTTTTTTTCCTCTACCCCTCCCTCCTTCCTTTCCTCTCTCTCTTTTCTTTTTTTCTTTTTTCTTTTTTACAAAGTCTTGCTCTGTCATCCAAGTTGGGAGAACAGTGGTGTGATCATGGCTCACTGCAGCCTCGAATTCTTGGGCTCAAATGATCCTCCACATTGGTATCCCAAAGTACTGGAATTACAAGTGTGAGCCACCATACCAAATCTGAAATAATATTTCAATAAAGTCTCACAAAAAAGTAAAATGAATCAAATAAGCATCTAGATTAATTTTCTTAAAATGAATATCAGTTTGACTTAGGCGAATATGCACATGTAATTATGTAAATTTGGTACTTTTAAAATTTATCTTAGTTAAGTTTTAAAATATCATTTTTATTGAGGGATATTTAAAGATTCATTCTTTTAGCGTTCAGTTTTAAATTTAGCCTCACCTTAGGATTTGTTTCATAGTCCAATAGAGGTTCAATGGTTTTAGAAATGACACCATTATGTGAATCCAAAGCAAAGTAGGCAGTGGCACTAATTGAGGAATTTAGTATTAAAAACTGAAAAACACACAAAAACACGGTTAATACATTACTGAGTAAGCATGAATTCTAAACTGACAGCTTGATGCAATGATTTGGCAAGACCTAAATCAAAATTTATTTTGTGAGGATGGTGCCCATAAAATAAAATCTAAACTTACTTTCAGTTCCAGACTTCAAAAACATCTAAACATTCTTTCACATTTTTAGTTGTACTTTTTCCAATGGTTTTAATGCTGAAATATTAATGCATTTTTGAGAATAGCTATCATTAGTTTCATAATTAGTTTACTTTCTAGTGTTGCATTTACAGATTTTTCCAATATAAAAAATTGATTCCCTCTTGTATACTCAGAAAGTGTATCTAAAGGAGGCACATGCATGTCATTATTTGGAAGAAGCCATTTGATCTCATCTCTGAGTTGATTTTCTGTATGGCAAAAATAACATATTGTTTTGGACACAGACATTGTTTTTTATGGGCATCAGCATGTTCCTCTCCATTGTTATCACCCATTATTGGGACCAGTTTCAAGATGAATATTAAATATTTTAAAAATAAATTAATAAAGAAATTACATTAAAAATAATTTACATCCAGATCCTGGCTAACAAAACAAAACAAAAACCAAAAAACAATCTGAGAGATGTGATATTCAATGGCATTTCCAAAAGTAGCTGTCATTTTGATGGGCATCTTAACCATCTTTTATTTGACTGCAAGTTGGCTTAAGTTAGACTAAAATCCACTTAAATGTCGTTATGGAAAAGTCTATTTTTTTGTTTCTGCCTTTATTATTATGATTTTAGATTTGCTAAAAATTATCATTTTCCAAATCTTTGTTTTCTCTTTCCTAATGGCCTTTATAATAAAATCCAGATATTTTAACAATTTTAAATTAGAATATGTATGTAAATACATAATTATAATATATACTTGTATAGACAACTATCCTCCATACCCATGTACATATCCTAGTTTAAACCCACATACTCCCTCCCATATTCTATCCCTATTCCACACATACATATACTCCCACACTCACACAAATATAGCTGCTGAGTCTGGTAAACTAGGAATTTCATTTTTCCTGTGTTGTCTTCTGGCCTCAACTGAAAATTTACATGAGTACAAAATGTAACCAAGTGTGTTAATCACTGTCTCATTATAATCAAGTCACCAAAAAATACAGATATGTATATTTATAGAGATTAAATTCTCTAGCGAGCTGTTCCCCCAAAATTTTGCTTCAGCCATGTTCCCAAATGACTTTTTTGTCATTGTTATAGCAATTATGAACAAACAGAAAAAAAATCTTAATTTCTCTTAAGAAGCATTTGACTGAGTCACTAAATTTATGACAGAATATTCCAGTGTATTAATAAGATTTATAATACATTGTATAACTGAGAAAACAATTTTTTCCTACAAATAGATTATGGGTCATATGTATTTTCTGAGAAAATATAAGAGTGATGAATTAGCCTACATTATTTCTTATTTACCCCACCTTAAACTGTAACTATTTGTCATCTATAACTTATTAATTCTTGATTCTTTATGAATTATTGGTAAAACCAGAAATAATATGAAGTCCTTAAATATCCCTTATTCAAATTGTGTATATAATAAAGAAAATACACCTGATTAGGATGAATAAAAAGTAATGAACAATGAAAGGACATTCTATTCGTGCGTTTAAATGTCATCACATAAATGCTAATACTTGTAAGGACTAGTTTTTTTTAAGTGCTTTTGGGCCACTTTAGGCCTATCGGTTTGATTTTTAAGCTCTATCATTTTTTATTCTTTGTTTCTACATTCAAATGCTTAAGATCTCTTTCTCACTTCAATGACTACTATAATGTATAAATAATACTTTAATTAAAAGTCTGATAAAATAATTTTTGTTCATTGAAAATTGAGCCTTCTTTTGGCTTTTTCATTACAGTTGGGGGGAAAAAGATGATAAACTTACTTCAACTTCTTGTCCTATATCTGGATCTCTTGAAAGAATCATATATATAAAAGCAGATGCAGGAATGTTTTCAGAAACAGACACGGAAACACCTATTCAATTACATAAATCATGAATAATAATTCAAACATTCTTCTTTCATTTCTTGTTTCATATTGGTACCATAAGTTATTATGCTATATTTCTCTTTAAAGCAATTTTTTGCATGGTATTTGTTTCAGGAAGAAAAAAACCTAAATTTTTATATTTCCAATAATATCAACATTTAAAAGAGCCATCATAACTCAGTTTCATATTTGAACATTTAAATTTTGGACTAGTGGGTAGAACAGAATATAATTGCTCAGAAATCAGGAGGAAGTGCATCTGAATCCCTGCTCCAACAGTATTCTCATATGTACAATTGGGACAAAACACATTCGCAACCTTAGAGTAGTTCTGAGGATTAAATAAAATATCAGAATAATGCATCTCTCAAACAGTCAACCGATGTCCCTTGCCTTTTTCCAACCGGTGCTCCTCATTTTCTTTCTAATGTTACCCACTCTAATTCTGTCTACCCTCAAAATCAAATAACACATAAAAAGTACATGTATTCAGACTATTGATAGTTTTTTCACCTTTTGTGTGATTCTACCATTGATACTGTTTTCCAAAAAGAAGTTTGCAAGCTTACTGTGCACATGAGTCTTGGATATTAAGTCCACTGAGTGCTACATTATAATCTAGACTAGGTAGTTCTGTAAAAGCCTCATATTTTTGTTTCTATCTCTCAGGATGTCATAGAGCAATTTTTGTGCAAATAGGACTTGCTCATTTTGGATCTTTGTTTCAAACTGCATATGTATAAGCAGATTCTCTAGTTTAGTGATTTTCTCTGGTTAAGTACAACAATTAGATAATTAAGTACAGTAAGTGAATTGAACATTTGTTTGTCAAATAAACAACTTGAAATTCGTGTCTATGCTCTTTTTTGGTATTTTTTGGTGACAGAGACCTACATAGTTGCCCTATTTTGAGTAGAAATTGATTTTTTTCCCACTACCCCTGTGTCCCAAGGCCCACAGCCCACAGGATGAAAGAGAAGGGCATCCTGAGCTTGATGCTGCCTTAGTAGTTTATGCTGGTTCAGCCAAGTCTGTGGTAGAAATCAGGTCGGAATGACCTCCCTAGAGATCCATGTGTAACTTTTAAAGTTTACTATGATTTGGAAAGACTGAAGGATATTAAAAAGAACATCAATTAACTTGTTTCAAAGTGATCCAAAAGATGATGTCTTCACAAATACCAAACCTATTAGCTGGTTCATTGTCAAAGCTCACCTTAGAGACTTTTCTTAAGTTTAGTTTCTGGGAATAGGTCCCTTTAACATACATTTCAATTCCAGATAAATGTATTACTATGTAAATCAAAAAGTATGTTTTAGTTCAAAGTAAGAAAAGTGTGTGTGTGTGTGTGTGTGTGTGTGTGTGTGTGTGTGTGTGTGTGTTTTGAAATTTTTCATTTTCCAAAAGGGTGATGTATCTAACAATAGAGAAAAGATAATGGTGATAGAAAAAATGGAGAGAGTGGGGCAATGAACAGGCATCCAGAAAAAAACAGCAATAATGAAAGACTATTTTAATAAATCTTGCCTTGTTTCTCTTGCCCTCGACTTTATTTTCTTCTTACTGTCTCTCAGTTAGTTCAGTAGTTTCTCATCAAAGAAATAGGGAGAGGAAACAAATAAGTCAAAAAGAGAAGGTGGAAGGAGTAAAGTCTTCATGACAGACAATCCAGTAAAGTTAGAAATAAATGGATACACTAACTAGCAAAACAGATATGATTCTTGAGATCCAGTTGGTCCAACCAGAATTAAATCAAGACAATCTATATTTTCTGAGATTCAATTATGTGCAAGTTCCCAAGGACATTCAAATGTTTTAAAGATTGTGTTTTCAGGAAGTCTTCATGAAAAACATAAACACACATAAAGTTGAGGTTAGAGAGTTGCATATGAGATTGTGACCTGCATGGCACAAAATAGAATAATGTATTTCATTGTGTTATACACAAAAGTATACTGATTCCATTTACTATATTATGTATGTTTTCTTTCATGAATAAGTAAAAACAATAAATTTTGATTTACAAAATTTCAATTTACACCAAACTTTTCAGGAATACATCTACTTTAATCATACTATAGGCTAACTCTTTATATTACTCTAAACCTACTATAATTTACATAAGTGAAAATTATTATTATTGTTGATAAAATTTTAAAGTACTCTGTAGGGCAAGACTACATACTCTTAGATGTAATGGTGATTCTTATTTAAGAAACTGAGATCTTATAAGTAAAGCAAGAATTTTTAATTTAAGAGACATTCAAAATTAACAATGGAGGTTTGGTGGCTCATGTCTATAATTCCAGGATTTGGGAAGTCTAAGGCAAGAGGATTGCTTGGCCCCAGGAGTTCAAGAAGCCTCATTTCTACAAACTAAAGAAAAAAAGCCAAGTGTGGTGGCTCACCTGTAGTCCCAGCTAATCAGGAAGCTGAGACAGAATAATCACCTGAGCCCAGGAGGCTGCAGTAAGGCATGATCATACCACTGCACTCCAACCTGTACAACAGATTGAGACACTGATGTGAAAAAAATTAAAAATTAAAAAATAAGAAATAAATGTTGCAAATGAGTAATTTATTGTAATTATACAAAAAGAAATAAAAATGATATTATAAAATGAAGTATGCATTAGTAGTTATCTATTAATATCAAGTTATTGTATACACAAGATTTAGGAAACTTTATAGTTTGTGTCATATACCTTCACATGTTTATTATTTTTTGAAGATAATTTTTAATGACTAGATAGAAATTTATCAAATGGGTATTATATTTTAATCAATTTTCTATTGTTAGAAATTTTGGTTATTTCAAAGTTTATGCTATTACAAATATTACATATAAATCTTGATCATATTGAAAATATTTTTGTAAAAGTGAGCTCTAAGAAACAAACACTGGGGTAAAGATTATAGTCCTTTTAAATGTTGATGTTTAGCAGGCTCGGTGGCTCAGCCTGTAATCCCGTGTCTTTGGGAGGCTGAGGTAAGTGGATTGCCTGAGCCCGCGGGTTCGAGACCCGCCTGGGCAGGCAAGACCTCATCTCTACAGTAAATCAAAAAATCAGCCGGGCGTGGTAGCGCATGCCTATAATTCCGGCTACTTGGAAGGCTGAGGCGGAAGGATCGCCAGAGCCCAGCAGGTCGAGGCTGTGATGGCCGGGAGCGGCCACTGCACTCCAGTCTGGGTGACAGAGTGAGACTCCAACTCAAAAAAATAAATAAATAAAATAAAAAAATAAAAGTTGATGTTTACTAAAATAGTCTTCTGGGTGGTCATTCAAAATTCCCACTTTATGAAAATGTTAATTTCTGTATATTTTAGCCAACATTGAACATTTTTTTCTATTATTTTTATACCTGGACCAACTTGATAGGTGAAAATTATATTTCATTGTTTAGATTTTCATATATTTGATAACTTGCAAGGCTATATGTAAATTCATATGTTACAGATACACTTAAGAGTAATTACCTCTATCCTCTATCTACTGAACACAAAATAATTATAATTTGAATTTAAATTTTAATAACATTACTCTATTTTTTGTTTTTTGTAGGAGTATGTTATGTCTCTCACCTTATTCGGTTCTTTTATTTACTTCTGGTTTATAAAATTAAGAAAGCTTAAACTATAATTCTGTGTTTTATTTTTAACTTTTTGTATTATTGTTTCATGAATTTAATCAATAAAATTGACACGTAATATACCTGTTCCTGTTGAAAAAGTTGGACCACAGGAAATAGGATCATTGACATTCTCCACAAAAACTGTAAACCTATAGGTGCTGGTATTATTTCCATTATCTGTTGCCTCAACCTCCAAAGAGTAGATTTTGGAGTTATTTGGGTTGTCAAGATTTAGAGGCTGAAGAAGAGTAATTATGCCTGTGACTAATAGAAAGAAGTAAAATAAGAACTACCAAACTCAAATAATTAAGTATACGTTAATGTATTAATATTGATGATGTTTTAATTCACGAAATAATATACTTTTTATGCATGAGAAAAGCAATGTTTATCAAGTCTACATCTATTGAAAATGTTTTCTTAAAAGTTTCTGTTTGTTTTATGCGTAGCTTACATTGCTTATAGCTACATATTTCTTAAATTTACATTGGAAATATAATTACACATTAAAACGGTTTAATCTTATTTTCTCCTGTTTCTAAATTGTCATTTATTAGTTTACCAAGCATAGGTAGAACCACTACTTTAAAATACCAAACAGAAATCAGTATATTTTATTTTCATTTCAATTTAGTCAAACCATATTAAAATTCTACTCACTCATCATTTCTGCCTTCTAACATAACTCAATCTTGTTATACACAAAGATGAAAAATGAGCTCAACCGTCAAACTTAGAAAAATCTGCAATAAGAGAAACTGTTTTTCATTTTTGGTGTTACCACCTGCCTTCCCTCTCAGAGTTTCTTCTTTTTCTAGAATCATCTTCTTTGGCTTACCCTGAATGTCTTTATAACTTTCACAAGATCTTAATCTCTTCTAAATTTTCCTTAGCTTGTAAATTTTTTTTTTTAATTAATGGGCTTCTTCTTCCACTGATATTTCCATTTTGAAAGTAGAGTTTAACAACTTTCAGGATTCAAATAAATTATTTCAATTATTGGATGATCGATATTTTGCAATGTGTCAACTTGACTAAACAAAACTGTATTTTCCAAGATTCTATTTCTTGGGTGTTTCTGCTTTTGGTGGGCCACAATAGAGATTCTTGGTCAATATGGAGAATGGAAAGGCAGTAAGCAGCCATTCTGTTTCTTACATATGTTTTTACTAGTCTGTTGTATATGACTATTGGTGTTGAACTAGCTGCGTGTACCTGGGCCTGAAACTGCGTTACCTACCTCTGGATCTTCTTTCCATGTCTCAAACTCCTAGAACAGGTATGGATACTAGGCCTGTGGTGGAAACTTCTGCAGAATGCCCACATCACCAAGATAAGAGGAAAAATAACTAACTTTGGTTACAATTCATCCCAGTGGGATCCAGAGTTTGCTTGTGTGTTCCAGTCTACCCTTAATCTCCTCCACTGTATATCCATTTTTCTCTTCCCAACTTCCTGCCTTGTGGATTCAAGCTCCAGTATCAGAAACAGAGATAACAGCTTTACAGAAACTCCTTAACCAACTCCCATAGCATATTCTCAGTGGTTCTGTTTCTCAGTTTTATCAGTCAGTTGAACCCTGACTGATAAAATCAGGTTCTGTGACAGCATTTGAGAGAAGTAGTTCAGAACAATATACTTTACATAAGCAAAAAGCTACTCATAATCAAATATCCAAAATCAAGTCATTCAGGAAAAGACCCAACCTTAATTAGGAGATAAGATTTTTTTGTCTTATAGTTTACAAGGATTTCGCAGAAGGATTTGAATTAAGTGCCTCTGAAAAGCAATGGCCAGTTATAAAAACAAAATACTATCGCTCAGTATTTCACAAAATGTCATTTTAACGAATAGGAAAATAGTAACTGTCAAATACCACATATCTGTGGTATGTTTTCTTCCTCATATTAATTTAATTTTGAAAGTGCAGCTTTACCAGCCTAAGTTCTAAAGAAAGTGCAGAGATAAGATAGTGAATGTTTAACCAAAAGAAGCTAGAAGTATTTATTTAAAACTTACAAGGGTCCAAAGCAAACATTTCCTGCTGAGTTTTAAAGAAATAAGTAATGCTGCTATCTTCATCTCGATCTGTTGCTTTTACTTTTGCTATAATTTCTCCAACAGGTTTCTTTTCAGTCACATTAATAGAATCCAAAAGAAATGGCCTAAAGACAAAATGGTGATAAAAATGTTTGAATATGCAAATTTGCAAATTCTTACATACAAAATTACCAAGTTATGATAGCCAGGAAAGAACTTTTTGGATTTATGATGATATCACTTTCTTCTTGTCAAGAATTTAAGAGTTCCAAAGCTATTCAAATGCTGAGAAAATCCATCTGTGGCACAAAGATACTTAATTTTTTGCATAAGCTTTAATTTTTAATGATATTGTTCCTGGCACCATGCCAGACATCAACGATATCATGACCTAAAAGAAATGAAAAACAGAATAGAACAGCACACCTCCATTATTTCAGATATCCAATGTATAGAATAGTTGGCAAGTGAACATAGGAACTAAGTATCTTTATTTTCAACTTGTTATATGGTATAAAGAAATGCTGTTCTAAATCATAACTTATTAGAGAAAGGTATCAAGACAGTTCTTGTAAGTGTATCGTTACCTCTTTAAGTTATACTTAAAGTCCGTAATCAATTTTCAGAACACTTCTAAAATATAAATTTAGTTCTTATTCAGGCTTCCATTCAGTCATTGGACATGTATTGATAACCCATCATGGATCACTCCAGTTTATGCACATATGACCCTATGCCTAAGCTAATGCTCTTCAGAACCTCACTGCTAATAGGGAACTCAGTAACAACTTTATGCTATGTAGTATATACCATATTTTGCTTCGGGTTTAAGGAAGAGGAAAGACTAATTTGCTATAGGTTTAACGAAGAGGGAAGACTAATTCTAGTGACAGGAGAAAGGTTTAAGGAAATCGTCTAAGAAATGTAGTCAGAGGAAGAGAAAGGTGAGTGGATGATGCCATTTCTGCCAGCAGTCTTTTGATCATCTACAATCTAATGTGATTTCTTCTCTATAGTGTGGTTTCTTCTTTATGCTGTAATATAATGTAACTCATAATATTTACATTCCAAATCACTTTGAACTCTTTCTTTGTTACATTAATTATTATCTAACATGCTATATATTTTGAGAGATAAAAAAGTATTGGCAGTTATATTTTGATAATCTGGTTTTGCTTACATCTAGCATTACATTCTGTTCAATAAGTAAAACTGAAAAGATCATACTTATTGGAGACATGAAGGGAGCAGAAAATTGTTCCCAAAAGTTGATGGTACGTCTACTGCAAACATAAATGGAGAGTTTAAGTAATTATTCTCACAAATAAGGGTTAGACTAAGGACCAAATTTTCTTCTGCTGTTCAGATAATAAAACTTAAAATGAATTTTGGGACTCAAACAATGTATTACTGTACATCTGAAAATATAAGGAAAGTAATTTTAACATTATTTGTTTTTATTCAATAATCTAATAAATATTTGATTCCTCTTAAATTATAATAATATATTTGATTACTAAATTTTGATTTATAGAAAAACCTCTAATATGCATTTGAATACACAATGTGAAAACATTTTTGAATGCTACCATTATACCTCGAGTATGAAAAATAAAATATATATTTGTTTATTTTAGAAAATATAATTTATTTAGACAGTAAGTCAGAGAGAGAGAGAGAGAGAGAGGATTCACCTCTCCAAGATAAGAGAGGGGGCCAGAGGTTAGGAAACATCGCAGTAGCCACAGGTCAAAGAGCACATGACCACACCGGAGTCTAGTGGCTAAAAAGAAAATATTTTAATTAAATCCTTTTAACTATGTTTTATGGTCAACTTTTCTCTATTTAAAATTAATGTAATTATTAAAAAGCAATCCAAAGCTTTCCAAATTATTCTGGAGAGAAAACAAAAGGAAAAAAATACATCAAAATTTTTTCATCACATTACAATGTTGGTCACTTCTAAAATTGCTTTCCAGTAATTTCTAATACATATTTTAACATATAGTCATATATTTTAACATAACATCATAAAACTGTTTTCTGTGTATAATACAATGTTTATTATTATTATTTATAATACAATTGACCATTAGCATCCATGGGTTTTGTATCTATGGAAAACAATGGATCATTGCATCTATACTGAAAATGTACAGTTATTTCTTGCCATTATTCCCTCAACAATACAGTAAAAACAACTAGTTACATAGTATTTACATTATAGTATATATTGCAAGCAGTCTTGAGATGATTTAACACACACTTTAGAATGGGCCTAGGTTACATTCAACTACCCACCATTTTATAAAAGACTTGAGTAGCATGGATTTTTGTATTCATGGGGTCCTGGAACTGATTTCCCACAGATATCAAGGGATGTCACTATATGTGAAAAGTTTACAGTAACCATTCTCCTATGGGTACACTTTAAAATAAACATCATTCTTCTCAGACTTGGAAATGACAATACAGAAATTCATATGGAAACATAAATGACCACGAATAGCCAAACAATCCTTAGCAAAAGAAACAAAGTAGAAGGTATCACACTTCCAGGCTTTAAGCTTTACTATAAGGCTATAATAACCCAAACAGCCTGGTATTAGTGCAAGAACAGGCATATGGACCAATGGAAGAGATTCTGGAAGCAAAACCTCAATTTTTCAACCAACTCATCTTCGACAAGTCTTCTACCAATGACCACTGGGGAGAGGAGAATCTGTTCAGTAAATTATGTTGGCAAAACTGGCTGACCACATTCAGAAGATTGAACCAGGATCCCTACCATACACAAATATCAACTATAAATTGATCGAAGACCTAAACATAAAACCTCAGACTATAAAAATCTTACAAATTGCAGGAGACACACCATTATAGAAATTGGAGTAGGCAACCAATTCCTGATCAAAACCCCAGATATCCATGCTATAAGAGATAAGATAGGCAAATGGAACCTCATCAAACTGCAAAGCAAAAGAAACCATCAAAAGAGCAGGGAGACAGCCCACAGAATAGGTAAAAATATTTGCCAACTGTATATCTAACAAACGCCTAACATCCAGGATCTACAAGGAACTCAAATGTGCCAAAAGAAAAAAAACAAAGCGTCCCATCAAAAAGTGGGCAAAACAAAAAACCCCATTATAAAGTGGGCAAAAAATATGTCTTCTCAAAGGAAGACATCCGAACAGCCAACAGACACATGAAGAAATGTTCAAACCTCACTAATCATCAAGGAGATGCAAATCAAAACCACCCTGAGATACCACCTAACTCCAGTCAGAATGACAATTATCAATAACTCAAAAAATAACAGTTGCTGGAGAGGGTGTGGTGAAAAGGGAACACTTTTACACTGTTGGTGGGAGTACAAACTAGTGCAACCTCTGTGGAAAACAGTGTGGCAATTCCTAAAAGCTCTAAATATCAACCTCCCATATGACCCTGCAATCTCCCTACTGGGAATATACCCTGAAGAACTCAAATCACTCTATCAAAAAGATACCTGCACACGTGTGTTTATCACAGCATTGTTCACAATAGCAAGAACTTGGAACCAACAATGCTGTTCATCAAAAGAGGACTAGATTTTTAAAATGTGGTACATATACATGATGGAATACTATGCAGCCATAAAAAAGAACAAAATCATGAATTTCGCAGCAACCTGGATGGAACTAGAGTCTATAATACTGAATGACCTCTCACAGAAACAAAGATCTGAGTATCACATGTTCTCACATATAGTGGACCTTGAACATATATTGTAATACCATAAGAAAAGGATTGATAGTGGTGGGAAACTATGGGGGGGGAGGGGAAGGGAGGTGGGATTAACAATTGTCAATATCTGTCTGGGGACGGGGAGACACCTCTTATCAACAAGGGTGCCTGAACCAAGCATATTTGTATACCTAACCCTTAACTGTACCCCACAATATTAAAATTAAAAATATTGATTAAAAAAAAAGTAGGCAAAAGACATGAATAGACACTTCCCAAAAGAAGATATACAGGCAGCCAACAGACACATGAAAAAAGTGCTCAGCCTCACTCATCATCAGAGAAATGCAAATCAAAACCACATTGAGATACTACCTAATCCCAGTAAGAATGGTCATCATTAACAAAACAAACAACAACAGATGCTAGTGAGGATGGGGAGAAAAAGAAAGGCTTCTATGCTGCTGGTGGGAATGCAAACTAGTTCAACCTCTACAAAAGAAAAGAGTGTGGAGATCCCAAAAAGAACTAGAAATTGACCTTCCATATGAGTCAGCAGTCCCCTTTCTGGGAATATACCTGGAGGAACTCAAATCATTCTACAAAAAAGACACCTGCAAACACATGTTTATTGCAGCATTATTCACAATAGCAAAAATATGGAACCAACTGTGGTGCCCGTTGAAACTGAACTGGATAAAAAAAAAAATGGTACATATACATGATGGAGTATCACACAGTCATAAAGAAGAACAAACATATGAACTTTGAAGCAACTTGGATGGATTTATTTATTTATTTATTTATTATTTTTTTTATTTTTTGAGTTGGAGTCTCACTGTTGCCCAGACTGGAGTTCAGTGGCTCCTCCCAGCCTCCGCAGCCTCGACCTGCTGGTCTCCGGCGATCCTTCCGCCTCAGCCTTCCGAGTAGCCGGAATTACAGGCATGCGCTACCACGCCCAGCTGATTTTTTGATTTATTGTAGAGATGAGGTCTTGCTGCCCAGGCGGGTCTTGAACCCGCGGGCTCAGGCAATCCACTCACCTCAGCCTCCCAAAGGTGCGGGATTACAGGCTGAGCCACCGAGCCCGGCCGGATGGATTTAGAGTCTGTTGTACTCGGTGATCTACCACAGAAACTAAGAACAGAGTACATACCATATGTTCTCACTCATAAGCAGACCCTGAACATTTACCATAATAGTAGAAGAAAGGGATTAGCAGAAGTGGGAACTTCCAGGGTAGGGGTGGGGACACAGCATCAATAAGGGAACCTGATCTCAAACCAGACAAAGTGGGGACCAAAGGGAGGCCCAAAATTTACCTGTACAGTGTCCACTTATATACCTAATCCTGAAGTGTACTACACACCTTTTAAATAAAATATAAATCAAAGAATAAAATAAAATAAATATGCTTACTCAAATTGAGGCTTCTCATCATTTATGTTTCTAATTATGATAATTAATGTTCCTTGACAGAAGAGACCTGCTTTATCTGTTGCCCTCAGTGATAGCTGGAAAACCTGGAAAATAGTGTTTTCAATACGTTATAATATACTATTTGCTAATACATATGTACTTTCACAAAAATATGTCTCCTGTTAGGTTTTTTGTCATTGTTCTGCTTTCTCCAATTAAATATTGCCTTTTATTTTTTCTTCTAGTGAGACATATAAATGCTTTCTTACTTAACCAGGTTAGTTGGAAATTTCAGAATAGCATCATTTTATATACATTTTATTTTAAATTTCACTCAAAGTTTTCTGTAGCTTGGCTCTATGCCTAACTGTAGATAAAACTGAACCACCACCTCAAATGAACAAATACCAGATTCATTATAAACCCAAAACACAATGCACGGAAACTATTGACAAAGCAGGCTGTTTGGAACTAAACCCTTGGAATAGGAGAATAAGCTACTCTTTGGGACCAAGGACATGACTATAATTTCTGAAGAGCTGAAAATGTCATCAAACCTGAATATTTTTCTCATCAGTCTATCACACATTTCACCCAGTAGATACCAATTATTTGCATCAGTAAGTATCCTTTTGAAAACAAAAGCAACACCACTGAGGCAAGGGGTGACGCACTCCCCCCAAAAATGGAATTATCTTTTGGAGGGCAGACCCCTTGTTTTAACAGTCTTCTCCTGCTAGGTAAGTTTTTCAGGAACCCATTAGCATCAGTGAACCAGCTAGCGTTGTTGAGAGAGACTACACTAGGTTTCAATGAATTATAATTATTATTAATTTTATTTTCAACGTTTGCCCATTTTATGATGGGTGATTTAAAAATGCACCTGCCCACACCACGCTGAGTGTTCAGCAGTTTTTGACCCAAAACATCATGACATCCATGACCCACCCTCCTTATTCACCTGATCTAACCTGGAGCAATTTTTTGGTTTTGTTTCCCCTGTGAAAAAAAAATCCTCAAAAGGAAACGTTTTGCCAATGTGAAAGAGGTGAAACAAAAATGGCAGAAGCACTAAAAGGAACAGATTGACAAGTTCAAAAGCTGTTTTGAGCAGTAGAAAAAGAACCTCAATAGATGTATTGAATCAAACAGAGAATACTGTGAAGGTGATTGAAGTTTAAACACGTAAGAATAAATACACTTTTTAAAATAAACAGATTCTGTTTGGGGGGCGCATCTCCGCTCATATAATACTCTATACTGAAGAAAGGGTTGACAATGATTGTACCAAACTTCAGTTCCTTCATAGGTAACAAGCATGTCACATGCCATATAATGAATTGATTAGTTAAATAGTAGAAAGATAAAAGTGATCTTAAAGGACTCTGGTTCAATGTGTGAGTAAAGGCAGTGGGTGAAGTGAGGCAGGGAAGGATCAGAGTCATAGAGCTGAACTGCTTCATTTTACACTTAGAAAAAAAATCTCCAAAATGCTTTTCTTAAATTATGCTTCTCATGGAAATAATTAAATTTGCTCTAATTTCTTACCATGTTCGTTTCACACTCATCGATAAGGTTTTTACCTAATCTAACCTTGGCTACGTATTTTAACATTCTAAGTGGAGTAAAGCATGAATAGTCAAATATTTTCAATATGAAAACTTAATTGTTTAAGTTTCTTTCATTTCTTTGGCATTCAGAAAGATTTAAATTTTAATGATTTACTGATTTTAATTATCCCTAATTAAAAAGACATTTAAATTTTTACAAACATTTTAAGGTAAATCTAAAATGCTAAGTCATAATCTCTATGCTTTGAGAACCATAAATATTAGATGTAGACTTTTAGTTGACTACAGTTCTCCTTACAAATTAATTGTACAAAATGTTACTCTTCAAAATAACAAGGTGCTTAGTTTTTCAATTTTTTTCAAAACTTCCTTTCACCGTATATAAAATAAATAAATAAACATGTTAATTACATGATATCCAGCATCAAAGTCCAAGGAATCTTCACCTCTCAAACTAACAACCCCGCTTACAGGATCCACTCCAAAAGAATTTGCTCCCTTTTTTGGTCCAGATAACTGTGTCTCAATGGTGTACTAGAAAAAAAGAAAAATACCTTGTCCACATTGAGATAAATGAGAAGGTATGGCAAATCATTAAGATACAATAATGGAGCAAATATAAAGAAAAGTCTCTATTGTCACACTGATTAAGTTTAGTTTTCCCATAAAATCTAACAAGTATTAGATCCACTGACATGCTCTTCTTCAGAATACAGGGGGAGGAAATACAATTGTTGGGTTATTAACACAACCAAAAGATTTGCTATTTTTTATATAGCTGCATACATTCAACATTCTTCTAAGGGGACTTAAAAATAATAATTCTGATTATGCAAATTAATGCAATTCTGAAAGAATATACAAAATAAACTATCACTGCTTCAATTTTAAGAAACAAAAGAAGTAATAAGTGTAAAACAATTTCAAATATTAATATTTCAAATATTAATGCAGTTTGTAATTTACCATACATTATTCATTTCACTTTTTATTTATTTGCCCACTACTTCTGAGAAAAAGTGTAAGGATTTTAATAAAATCTAGTTCGAAAGGAAGTAAAATTTCATTAAAAAGAAGACCATCAGCCTGTAAGCCCATGCTTTGGGAGGCCGAGGTGAGTGGAAAAAAAAAAGACCAGTTACCTCTGTGTATTTCTTTTTAATCTGATATACATTCTAGCCTCTAACAATATAACTATTTCTTTTTTTGAGTTGGAGTCTCACGCTGTCGCCCAGACTGGAGTGCAGTGGCACGCTCCCGGCCACTGCAGCCTCGACCTGCTGGGCTCCAGTGATCCTTCTGTTCCAACCTTCCAAGTAGCTGGAACTATAGGCATGCACTACCACGCCCAATTATTTTTTTTTTATTATTTATTATAGAGATGAGGTCTCGCCAAGTTGCCCGGATGGGTCTCAAGCCCCTGGGCTCAGGCAATTCACTCGCCTCAGCCTCCCAAAGTGCTGGGATTACAGGCTGAGCCTAGCGGGGCTATAACTATTTCTTAAAACACTACATTTTGGAATAATCACTTGCTAGGTCCCCAGCATGTTCCTGCAAATGACAGAACTGGTATTAACGATTTTCAATTGCACCACAGATTTTTTAAAATTTATTAAAAAGATATTATCAAAAGGGAAAGGTCTTTTTGGGGGGGGATTGGGGGGAGTCTCACTCTGGTGTCCAGGCTCACAGCCACCGCAGCCTAGACTGACTGGACTCAGGCAATCCTTTCTCCTCATCCTTCCAAGTAGCGGTAACTACAGGCATGCACCACCAAGGCTGGCTATTTTCTTTCTTTCTTTTTTTTTAATTTTAGAGACTAGGTCTCGCCAAGTTGTCTAGGCTGGTCTCAAACCCTGGTCTCAGACAATCCTCTCTCCTCAACCTTTCAAAGTGCTGGGGTTACAGGCTTGAGCCACCATACCCGATGGTCTTGTGGTTTTTAACAATTTCATATTGGCTGGTCTATAACAAAATATTTTTGGAGCACACTGCAGAGATTTTTTATTACTTTGGCTGACAACAGTACATGTATCACTGAAGATTTAAGAAAGAAAAAAATCTCTTTTCATAATTGTGGAAATCAAGAGCAAGAGGGATTAAGTGACTTCCTCAAGATTATAGCACTACTTAGTGGAAAAGTCATGCTTACCTTATGTCACCTAACAACTTGACTGCCTTTTCTTATTCTGACTTTATAATCTTATTTACTGAATTAGAGGTAGTAAACTATTTCAATACTTGTTGAAAAACACAGCTGTAGAAAACAATGCATCACTAAAATTTCCAGAGAGAATTTTATAGGATTTTTTTTATTGTGACAAATCTCTAAGAGACTTTATTACCATGAATCAATTAAGAGAAAAGAAAGTCTCTTAGGGTTAGATACTTAGCAATTAGGATACAGAAACATCAAAACATATGCATAATTACATTCATATGTGTCATTGAAATAGCTAGAAAAGTAGAACAGTTCTGATTAAATTCCTAAAAGCAAAGTCCCAGTTTTGCCTCAGCATTGACATCTTTTTCCCATTCCCACCTGTTATGTCATATATAATTTTTCTATAAGTCTTGAGAAAACAGCGTCTTCCAAAAGTGCTATTTCCAACCCATTAATACAAATATTGCATTATAGTAGTTGTTAGCTTTATTACATGGTCTTTAATTATCCAACTGCAGTAACCACGATTGAAAATTTTCTGAAGCATTGTATTGTATGCTGAAATGATACATGTGTCTCACACAATGATCAGCACCTACCATCAGCCTATCACCATTTGCAAAATCCTCATCTGAGGCTGTCACTCTATAAATGGACTGAAATAATGGGTAGTCCTCATCAACTTTTAAGGTAGCTGTGAAGCAGAAATCAACAAGTTGTATTAAAAAAATTAAAGTATATTGCACATTTAGTATCTATATAATAAAAATGGAACAATATTGATTTATGACTGAATTGTGAGGCTGGGATGATATTTTTAAGATATCAATCTATTTTTTTCTCACTTTGTATTTTTCACTTTGGCTTCTTGTCATCGTTCCTGTCCCAACAGAATGTCTTTTTCTTACTTCCTGGTTGGCAACTACAGCTTAACGAGAAAGAATATTACATATATGCTGACAAAATGCCCCATGGGAAACCAGCTAGGTAGTATCTAAAATATTCCTGTACTCCAGTTTCTAGAGTGAATGGCGTTATATGGGCAGAAACTCTGTTGCTTACAAAAGGACAAATGTGGGTAATTAACATTCAATTCTCACACACCTCCTAACATCGTTCTACAGTCTTAACGATGGGGAAATAAAACAATCTATAATACAATATGGATGAAGTGACTTTAGGAAAGATTCAAATAAAATTGTTTCATTTATTTCTGCTGTATCGTTTGCCTACGTAGGTGCATGAGCATATGTGATTACAGCCCACTAGAATATGAAGTTGGAATAGAGTTAAACTCAAGTTGACTATTAAGACATTTTAGATTTTTAAAAAATTTTTAACACAGAAATCTATGGACCAATTTTATATGTCATTATAAATATAATTATATCAAGTTGCTCAACTAAATTCAATTTTTTCTAATGTAGTTACATTAAAGTGGGTGACCAAAGGATTTTTGATTAGCTAAGGATTATTGTGGCTACCTAGAACCATGTCTCCCCATACTTTCTCCAAAAACTTTTTAAAAGCTAAAAATATAAAATTACACAAAAGCCATGCCTTCAGCGTAACTTGAAGACAGAGCATGACTAAACTTCATAATAACTTTAAGTAATATGTTTAAAAAAGAAAAAGTTCAACAAATCCTAGTAAATAATGTCTCATGTTTCCAACACACCATGAGACCTTCTGTCAAGCAAAAAATGATCCAGAAAAACTGTAGGTAAGAGAAAAAGAGAACACTAACAATAAGCATAAGAATGATGTGATATAAAATTACTGACAGAAAAAACAAACCTACTTAAAGTGTATAAAAACAGAAAATTATATTATATTAAAAGGATTATGCATGCTTAGTACTGTGGGAAGATACATAAATGAATAAAAGCAAGCTTACATTCCCAAATTGATATTTTTCATAAAGACAAATAAGGGAAAAAAATTGATCTTAAGATAATATTTCTTAAACAAAAATGAATGAAATAAAACATGCAAAGGGCATAAATCCATCTAGAACTTTTTGTTTACTAAAACACCGAGCTTAAGTTTTAAAAAAAACTTTCAACATTTGGATAAATGTGAGATTTTTGTGACATTTCATAAGCATAGCCTGAGCTATTCATTGCAAAGAGATTAGCAGAATAATTGTATTGAACCTTTAATGCTCTTAAGCAAGTCTCTGTTTTATTACTCTTCACTTTCCTCAGGAATTGCTTCAAAACCTGCATTTTTGCTCCAAGACTCTTACACCTACCTTTCTCCTCTATCTCACTCTTTATAGAAGATCTCCTATCTTACTGCACACAGTAAATAGAAACCATTAGACCAATGGTGACTCATGCTTTCCTATAAGATCTACAGACTCATTTACATTTGCACCTTCTTTACTTTACTATAAAAGGAGAGGACTTCTGCTAAGGATAATCCCTGTTCACGGGGAGGTACCTCCCCTTATACTTTCTCAAGGGCTTGTATCTAACTATATCTCCCATCTTCAATCACTACCTCAGTTCTGGCTACTTTCTATTAGCATGTAAAGATGCTCAAGTATCTTAATTTAAAAAAAAAACAACACCCAAGTTGGGGGAGGAGGCAAGATGGGGACAGAAGGCAAGATGGGGACAGAGCTGGTGGGAACATGAAACTCTCTGCGAGGGCCAGTCACCATAATGCCAGTCTTGTGTGAATGGGTGAGTGTAGCTGGGTGAGTGAATTCGGTCTGAGGGGAGATTGGAGATCAAGCATGGAGCTCCCCTGCAAGGTGGCTGCTACCCACCACTCCCAGAGATCGGAGGCTCCAGCATGAAGTATTGTCAGCCATTCTCGGGGGTCGCCTGGAAGGAGACAGCAGAGGTCAGCTGCTCCTCAGCGCCCTCGACGTCTGACCAGCGCCAGCATCTGCGACAGCAGGCCGAGCACTGTCAGAGGAAATAATGGAGAGGGTGCGGTGGAGAGAGTGCAGTGAGGAAATCTGGAGCTGAAGCCCACCACCAAGGAGGAGACACCGACAGCCGCCATTATCTCTGTCCCAACACTGGGCAGAGAACTGCCTTGGCTCCCCAGTCCTGTTCATCCTCCAACCTGAGACCCAGAGGCGATCCACATTCCTCTGGGATTGACCATGCTGATCCAGAGAGGAAACTTCAGAAGCAGACACAGCGAGACAGAGGCACCACCCCCACACATCTGATCTGAGAGTGGGACTTGGCAGAAGCAGCAGAAGCAGCAGTGAGCAAGTTGGGTGAGTCGAATCTGTTTAACCCTCCTCCCACAGCAGTCCGTGGGGGTGTCTAACCCACACTAAGAGTGATTCCATGGGCCTGCACGGAGAGCAGAGGGGAGGGCCTGGAGACAGGAGCCGGATCCCTACCACATGGGTGGCCAGAAGCAGCAGAACTGCTTGGGAAAGGAACCTGAAGTTCCAGAAATGGCCACAGAGGTGGGGCTCTTTTTTTCCTGTTTTTGTTTAAGTTTTAGTACTTGTTTTGTTTGGGGATTTGTGTGTGTGTGTGTGTGTGTGTGTGTGTGTGTGTGTGTGTGTGTGTGCGTGTGTGTTTGTTTTAGTTTTTCTGTTTGCGTATGGGTATTTTTGAGGGCAAGTGAATCATCAGGGGTTTTTTTGGTTTGTTTACATATTTGTACTTTTTCGTTTGTTTTTGTTTATTTCTTTGCTTTTTCGTTAGTTGGTGTGCCTGTTTTCCTTCTCCTTCTCTTCTCTCTTCATCTTCCTTTCATCTCCCGTCTTCTTTTTTCCATTCTTTTCCTTTCACCTATCTCATTTTGCTTTCGGGGACATACATACTCCCTCCACCCCATACAGAGCAATTGTAAGGTGGTGGGAAGTAGATTCCAAGGGGTCCACACACCTGTCAGTGGATACTGTGGTCTGAAGATAGCTTCTGAATCACATCTCCCCCATCACACGTTAATCAAATCCCCTAGTCTGGCTTCAAAGTTGAACAAATCCAGAGGATCTCCATAAGGAAGAATAGGGGATTGAGCAAACAGAAGTGAAAGCTATCTTCCCATCGCTGAGCGATGGAATTAAAGAAAGGAGGTAAAAAGGCGGAGGGGAGAACATCACAAATGAAGAAGAATCAAAGGAAGAACATAGGTCCCAAAGAGACACCTGGGAAGACAGCACCTGAGAATATAGACTTTGGAACTCAAACAATGAAAAGCCCCCAGAATGACTGGTTTTAAACCACAAACCCAGAGATCAAGATATTAATAAAAGACAATGAAGAGAAATGAAGTCAGACAAGAGAAAAGAATGAAGGAGCTGATAACTGAGACAACAGCAATAAAGAATATAGTAAACAAAATAAATAACAAACTGACAAGCATGGAAAGCAGAATTAACCAAAGAAGAAAGAATCGCAGAGCTTGAGGATCAAAATATGGAACTAACCCAAACTGTTAAAAACATAGAAAAGAAGTTCAAAAAGATGGATCAAAGCCTTCAAAAGATGTGTGATTATATCAAGAGGCCGAATCTTTGATTAATTTGCATTCCCGAGGCAGATAAAGAAACAGAGACCACCCAGGAACAAATATTCCATGAAATAACCCAAGAAAACTTGCCTCAACTCATCAGAGACATTACCATTCAAACACAAGAGATTCAGAGAACTCCTGCAAGCCATGAAACGAGAAGACCAACCCTGAGACACATAGTAATATGCTTACACAAAGTAGGTATAAAAAAAAATCCTGACCAGGTGCAGTAGCTCAAGCTGTAATCCCAGCACTTTGGGAGGCCAAGATAAGAGGATTGCCTGTGCCTACAGAGTCAAGACCAGCCTGGACAACTTGGCAAGACCTCATCTCTACAATAAATCAAAAAATTAGCCAGGCATGGTAGCATATGCCTGTAGTTCTGGCTACTTGGAAGACTGAGGGGGAAATCATTTCTTTATGAACATGCAATCAAGAAAATGGAAAGATTACAAGTTAACAGCCTAACAAATCGTCTAAGGGAGCTGGAAAGACAAGACTACCAAAACCCTAACATCAGCAGAAGAATTCAGATCACCTAAGTAAAACCCCAAATACAGGACATAGGAGACAAAAATATCATAGAAAAAGTCAACAAAACAAAAAGCTGAGTCTTTGAAAGAATAAACAAGATTGATCCCTAGCTAAATGGACCAAGAAAAGGAGAGAAAAAGCTTAAATAAGCACAATCAGAAATGCAGAAGGTCAAATCACAACAGACCCTGAAGAAATACAAAAAAAGTATCAGAGTTTACTATGCACAACTCGAAAACCCAGTGAAATGGAGCATTTTATGGCATAACACATCTCCCAAGGTTGAAACAAGAAAAAATTGAGACATTAAATGGATCAGTAACAAACCAGAAAATCAGCTTCAACATAAGGAAACTACTTATATTAAAAAAAAAAAAAAAAAGCCCTGGACCAGCTGGCTTTCCAGTGGAGTTCTACAAAACATACAAGTAGGAGATTATACCAATCCTATTTAAAGTATTCTAAGCAATCAAGAAAGACAGAACTCTCCACAAACCATTTTATGAAGCTAACATCACACTGATATCTAAACCAGGCAAAGATTCAATGAAGAAAGAGAGCTACAGGCCAATATCCCTGATGAACACAGATGCAAAAATGCTCAACAAGATTCTAGCAAATCGGATCCAACAGAACATCTAAAAAATCATCCACCATGACCAAGCAGGCTTCATTCCTGGGATGCATGACTGATTCAACATCCACAAGATTTTAAATATAATTAAATTCATCGACAGATGTAAAAATAGGAATCATATGATTATATCATTAGATGCAGAAAAAGCTTTTGATAAAATCCAGTATCCTTTCTTGATAAAAATTCTTGAACACCTAGGCATAGAAGGAACATACCTTACAATAGTAACAACCACCTACACTAAACCCACAGCCAACATGTTGCTAAATAGACAAAAATTGGAAGCATTTCCCTGAAAACTGGAACGAGACAAAGCTGCCCATTCTCACTCCTCCTATTCAAAATTGTGTTGGAATTCTTAGCTAAAGCAACCAGACAAGAGAAGGAAATCAGGGATATTCAAATAGGAAAAAAGGAAGTCAAGTTATCCCTCTTTTCTGACAATATGATTCCATACCTTGAAATCCAAGAGAATTTGTCAAAAACATTCTTGTACTGATAAAGAACTTTGGCAAGGTCTCAGGGTACAAAATCAACATGCAAAAGGTAGTGGCATTCTTATACACCAATAACAAATGAGCAGAAAACCAAATAAAAAGAAGCACAATCCCATTCACTATAGCAACAACAACAACAAAAAAGAAATACCGTGGCATCTTTCTAACCAAAGAAGTGAAAGACTTTTACAATAAAAACTACAAAACATTGCTCAAATAAATCAAAGAAGGCATAAGCAAATGGAAAAACATTCCATTTTCATGGATAAGAAGAATCAATAATGTTAAAATATCCATCCAACCCAGGGCAATCTATAGATTTAGCACAATACCCTTTAAATTACCAGCGTCATTCTTCTCAGACAATATAGAAATTCATATGGAAACATAAATGATCACAAACAGCCAAAATAATCCTAGCAAAAGAAACAAAGTGGAGGTATCACACTTCCAGACTTTAAACTTTATTATAAGGCTACAATAAACAGACGTATTGGTGCAGGAACAGGCATGCAGACCAATGGAACAGGACAGAGATTCCGAAAGCAAAACCTCAATTTCTCAACTAACTCATCTTTGAAAAAGCCTCCACTAACAACCACTGGAGAGAGGAGAACTTATTTAGAAAATGGTGCTGGGAAAACTGATGGATACACGGAGGAGATTAAAACAAGACTTCTACCAATCACCATACACAAAAATCAACTCTAAATGGATCAAAGACCTAAATGTAAAACCTCAAACTATAAGAACCTTAGGAAATGCAGGAGACACCCTTATGGACATTGAAACTAGCAATCAATTCCTGATCAAAACCCCAAATGCCCATTTCATAAGAGATAAGATAAACAAGTAGGATCTCATCAAACTGAAATACTTCTGCAAAGCCAAAGAAACCATTAAGAGAGCGGTGAGACAGCCCAAAGAATGGGCAAAAATATTTGCCAACTGTATATCTGACAAAGGTCTAACCTCCAGGATCCACAAGTGACTCAAACATGCCTAAAAGTAAAAATAATAATAATAATAAAAATAAATAGCTCTATGAAAAATCAGGCAAAACTATATAAATAGACACTTCTCAAAAGAAGACATATGAGCAGCCGACAGATACATGAAAAAATGCTCAGCCTCACTAATCATCAAAGAAATGCAAATTAAAACCACACTTAGATACCACTTAACTCCAGTCAGGGTGGCCATCATCAATAACTCAAAAAAACAACAGATGCTAGAGGGGGTGTGGGGAAAAGGAAAGACTCTATATTGTTGGTGAAAGTGTAAACTAATAGAACCTCTGTGGAAAACAGTGTGGCAATTCCTAACAGATCTAAAAATTGACATTCCATACGAGCCAACAATTCCCCTTCTGGGAATATACCCGGAGGAACTCAGGTCACTCTAGGAAAATGATACCTGCACACGCATATTTATTGCAGCATTATTCACAGTAGCAAAAACATGGGACCTACCATGCTGCCCATCAAAAGTGAACTGGGTAAAAAAATGTGGTACATATATACGTGATGGAATATTATGCAGCCATAAAGAAGAACAAACATATGAACTTTACAGTAACTTTGCTGGATTTAGATTCAATAACACCCAGTGATCTATCACAGAAACAAAGAACTGAGTACCACATGTTCTCACTCATAAGCAGACGCTGAGCTATTATAATACTGTAAGAAAGGGACTGGCAGTAGTGGGAAACCACCAGGGAAGGTAGGGCACACTTTATCAATAAGTGTACCTGATTTCAAACCAGGTGAAGTAGGGATCAAAGTAAGCCCCAAACTTTACTTGTTCAATGACCATTTGTATAACCCTGAATTGTACCCCGTATCTTAAAAAAAAAAAAAAGCACCCTAGTACACAAGCATACTCTATGTCTCCGTCTCTCTCCTACTCTTCAGGACCAGGTTCGGCCTCCATAAGCAGAAACTGTTTACAAATAGTCTCTAAAGGCCTCCATGCTGCCTGACCCAAAGGACACTCTGTGTCCATCTTACTTAACGTCTCTTCAACATTTACACAGTTTATGCTTTCATCTTCTCTTAATAGAAAAAGAGCATTGAACACCTATAGGAATCACTCTAAAGCCTCTGAGTACCTCTAGAAAAATTACCTGTGAAAATCAAAGTTGGCAAGTTTCCTGAACAGTCATTAAGTTCTTAGAGCAGGCAAAATCCTTTACAGCTTTCCAAATTTTAACCAACAACTTCTTAATAATCGGCAGTCTCTTCTAGCCACCTCCTTTTCCTGTCATCCTTGAGTGCACATCTTTATTTTTAATTTATTTTTATTTATTTTAAAGATTTGGGGTACAAATTAGGATTAGTTAAATAAATGGTCATTGTGCAGGTAAACTTTGGATCTCCCTTTAGTGCACATCTTTTACCCCCTTGGAGACTGGAGAGAGTCAGCACTGGGAATGAATAAGAGGAAGTTGGTGGTTATAAGACTCAAGGAGTCTCAGTGACCCTAGGGGTTTGAGACACAGAAAGAGGTTGAGAGCACAGGAGAGTTCAGGAAAGGTGACCTGGGGTCTCATTCCTTGACCAAGAGAGTAAGAAAAAAAAAAAGAAGAGATTTCACTTGCTTCTTCACATCTATAGGCAATATCAAAGCGGGTAAGTATATGTCTGTGTTAGCTTTGAAACATAACAGCACATGGTTACCAGAGAACACCGCCTATAATAAGGAAAATATTTAAGTAATTATTTTGTGTCAGCATAATGTAGTAAATATTAAATTTCTGAATCTAATCAATTTCCTTCTATAGATTTTAAGGAGATACTGCAGTATTTGAGTGCAATATAATAGAGATACATATACAAAAATCCTAGTTTATTTTTATAATAAATTTAAAAGGTACTTAATGTGACACTTTTGATTAAATGAATAATTAATTTTTGGTTTAGAAGGTCCAAATTTTTTAATTGTATAGTTTTATTTCTTTTACATTTTTAATTGGAATTGATAGCTTGCCTTCATGATTTTTTCAAATCCAGAAATAATAAATTATGTTTCCAGAATCCTATACTTTAATTGTAATTATAAATGAAATTTCTTTTAAGTACATACTGAAACTGGGACACCCACTTCACCAGTACTTTTTCAGAGATTAAGTTGCTAATATAATTTGATAAGAGATAACTTAAAACTTCAAAGCATTTCAAAGTTATTGAACATAAAAAATTAAAATTGTAAATAGGAACATAAAAGTGTTTAGAAGATAGGTAGATGAATAGAGTATACTGATAAAATATTTATTGACTCCACCTGTGCTTTGATACCTTTTTTTTTCTAAATTCTATCTCATGTGTCTTCAATCTCCCAGTCAAATGGATTCTCTACATTTGTTTGTAAGATTACCCATGGCTCCCTTAAAGAAGAAATATGCCAGACCAAACTCTTACAATTTCACATCATTCTGCCACTATATTCTCTCCAATTGTACATGCAAATTTCTAAAAAAAGGATTTTTTTGTTTTTGTTTTACATCCTCACTAATCAATCAGCTCCATTCTGGCTTCCACTCCTATTTTATAATACTCTTAAAAATAGTTCTTAGACTCATTAGTTATCAGTTTCTTCATATTGCTAACTAAAGGCATTGGACCTTTTATTTCCTTGTTTTGCTTGCTGTGGAATCCAAGTCTACTAACCAGTGGCACTCTTGAAACGCTCTCTTGCTTTGCCATTAATGGCATAACTCTCTTTTTTCTACCTTACCACTTTAGCAACTCCTTCTTAATGTTCTTGGCAGGCTGAATTTCTTCCCCACGTCATTAAGCATAGGAGTTTCTCACATTGGCCTCCTGCCCTCCTTTTTTCTAATTTTCTGTTCTCTGGCTGGCTAATCTCATCCAAGTCCATAGTTTCAATTACAAATCATTAATAGCTCTAGACAAGGCCTCAAACTCAACTGCTTACCTAAATCTCTCTTTTGATATAACAAAGGCATATCAAATATCACCCATTTAAAAATCAACTCTTGATTTTTCTCCTCAACTTTGGTCTATTTCTAGGTTTTCCAATCTTCCTTGAGGATTTCCATACCAGTTACATGGAACAGAAACCACAAAGTCCCTTCTCTCATTTGTCAAATTTAATTCATCACCAGAAACATTTATTATTTAACTATCTCAAGACTATCCTTTTCTCTATCTCCATCACCTTCCTAGGCCAAGCTAATACTATCCTTGGTCTGAATTACTGAAATAAGCTGATAACTGGTCTTCTTTTTTCTACTATATGATTCTTCAAATCATGACCACAGATCCAATCTAGACTATTCCCTGGTTTTGTACACTCTGTAAGCTAAGGATGGTTTTACACTTTAAACAAAAATAATTTAATAAAGGTTTAAAAATCAAGAAAAGACTAATATTCTGTGACATATGAAATTTGTATAGAATTCAAATTTCAGTGTTTATTTTTAAAAGTGTACCAGAACACACACATACCTATTTGTTTATATATTGTCTATTGCTGCAAACTTGCTACAGTGACAAAGTTGAGTGATGGAAATAGAGACCTTATATGGTTCTCTCATCACTTCAAATCCTATAGAGCCCAGTAATTTGGTTATAACAGCATTCTGAGAATCATGTTATTTTTAATGACCATTCCTACCCATCATGGAAAACAAGAAAAGAAAAGTAAACTTTCAATTACACATTTTTAAGACTTGATGGAGTGTGGGTTATTATGGTATTGAACTTTTTGGCAAAGAATTGTGTTTTTACACCATGACTCTAAAGCTATGATAAAAGAATACAATACACATCAGGAAAACAAGGCTAAGTACTCACCACATCCCTACTTGACAGGAAAACAATGATCAGAAAAAGCAAAAAAAAAAAAACAAAAAAAACTGAACTAAATATTTCATGAAGATAGATTTTATTCACAAAAATAAGACTGAGACTGTAACTGAAATAAGATTCCAAGAGGCAAACAAGGAAAGTCATTCACTGACGCTGAGTTATTTCACACCTTACCCACTAAAGAAATACTGACACTCTCAAAATGAAAATTATTTTTTCTAATTAGTAGATCTGTAGCACAAAATTATTCTCAATTGCTACTATTACCATATTTTAAAAATTATTTATAAAAATTGTAGAAATTGTTTTCTTGTCCTATAAGGACTGCATAAATAATAGTACTTTCCTTTTGCTTTTTAGCTTGCAAAGCCTAAAATGTTACCAGTCCCCAGACAGTGCTTGCTGGCAACTCATCTATTTTTACCCCTTCCAATCTTTCTCTCCATTCAACAAGATAGATATATTTAAAACACCTATCAACTTGAAATACTTCAAAGGATTCCCACTAGCCTTAGGACTAACACTGACAATCTTAAAATACCTTTATCTTTTGATAATCATTTTGTACCATATTACTTAGTACTGTCTCCATTTCAATTACATTAGACTTTGAAGCCGGGCTCGGTGGCTCAGCCTGTAATCCCGCGCCTTTGGGAGGCTGAGGTGAGTGGATTGCCTGAGCCCGCGGGTTCGAGACCCGCCTGGGCAGCGAGACCTCATCTCTACAATAAATCAAAAAATCAGCCGGGCTTGGTAGCTCATGCCTGTAATTTCGGCTACTTGGAAGGCTGAGGCGGAAGGATCACAGGAGCCCAGGAGGTCGAGGCTGCGGTGGCCGGGAGCGGCCACTGCACTCCAGTCTGGGCGACAGAGTGAGACTCCAACTCAAAAAAACCCAAAAAAACAACAAAAAAAACATTAGACTTTGAATTATCTTAGTCCCCATGTTCTATCCTTCCTCAGGGCATTTGTACATCCACTTCCTTCTGTATGAATTGTCATATCCTATCCTCTTGCTTATTTTTTTTCTTTTTTACCACAGTATGGATCTAAAGGAAATTGTCTGTTTTTAAAAGAAAACTTCACTTATGACTCTGACTTGATGAATCCCACACATTATCATACACATTATTTGCTTTAATAATAAAAGCATCTCTTGTTTATGTTATCACATTATAATTATTTTTGTATTTGATTGAAGTCTATCTCTCACACTTCTTTAAAAAGTTAAAATACTATTGGAACCTTAAGGGTATTTTAAAAATGATTTTTATAGCATTTTTACTTGTGTAGGTTCACATGTGTGTATTGCTATCAAAACCTTTTATTCATTTGTCTTCTCTCCTGCCTTACCTCTCCTACAATAAGTCTTTTGAAGAATTTCTATTGCTGTTTTTAATGTATTTGCTCTTTAACCTCATAAGTGTGGAGTGAAAATTTTTATGTGGTAAACATGTCTTTCATACTATTCCTTAGAGAGGTTATATGCTTTTTATAAGCATGAATGTCTGCACATATTTTTGTATATTTATATAAACACACATTCTATGCATCATAAAATTCACCAAACATTTCTAACTGAAGTAGTATGCCTGGTCTCTTTTGTTATAAATAGCTTTTAAATAAAAATATAGGAAAACAATGCATCATACCTGTGCCTGAAGAAAACTGAGGATCAGCAGTACAGTCTGGAGGTTCGGGAACATCAATTATATTAATGGTCAAAACGCGTCTAAAAAGCCCTCCAGTATCAACTATCAGTAGAAACCTTATTGGATCAGTTTCATAATTAAAAATTTTGGTAGAAGTGATTATACCAGAACCTAGTAAAGAGGTAATTCACAAATACTAATTACCATCAGCATATAGAAACACACCTTTTGAGTCTTGAAATATTTTAGAATTACATATTTTGTGAAGAACCAAAAAACTATTTTATAAAGAACCCAAACTGGAAATGACATGGTCTACTCAAAGTCACACAATTAGCAAGCATCATATTAATCTTTAATTGAAGAAAATTTTAAAAAGGAAAGTAATCCTAAATGTATATTTTTGCTGGCTCACAGGGAAAATATTTACAATATGCATATGAAAAGCAAATATTGTTTCGAGACCCGCCTGGGCAACTTGGCGAGACCTCATCTCTACAATAAGTCAAAAAATTAGCCGGGCGTGGTAGCACGCGCCTGTAGTTCCGGCTGCTTGGAAGGCTGAGGCGGAAGGATCGCCGGAGCCCAGCAGGTCGAGGCTCAGAGTGAGACTCCAACTCAAAAAAAAAAAAAAAAAGAAAGAAAAGAAAAGCAAATATTAATATTGACATATATTTTTTAAATGTTTCAAGATTCAGACTTCTATTATTTGCTCTTGAATATTTTCCTGGAAAATCATTTCCAAAGATTGTTGGACCATCAGCAAGAGAGATCACGTTTTTGTCACAGTACATGTCTACTTTTTATTGACAGAGAAAAAATATATTTGTTGTTTGTTTCTGTCTAATGTCATTAGTTATGAGTTTACCCTAAAATGATAAAATAAATTTGGCACAGTTTTGAGCTGACACCAATACAAACTTTGTCACTGAGAATTCTCTGTTGTCACAGGAAGCAATACTGCCTTAGAAAAGATATTTTAATGCCACTAATTGCAACAGTAACTAATTCCTTACTGGGCTAGCCTAAGACCTAGGTGTAAAATAACCAATTGTTTTAAGTAAAGACAAGAAAAGAGAGTACAGCAGTCCTTTCTTAGCCATAGAGGATACATTCCAAGACCCCCAGTGGATTCTTGAAACCACAGATAGCACAGAACTCTCTATATACTATGATTTTTCCTATATATATATGCCTATAATAAAGCTAATTTATAAATTAGGCACAGTAAGACATTTACAACAATAAATAATAAAATATAACAATTATGGCATTATACTCTAATAAAGCCAGGTGAATATGCTTTCTCTCTCTTTTTCAAGATATGTTATAGTAACAAAAAATAACCAACATCATTGTCCACGAGTAACTAAAACCAGGAAGTAGGTAAGAGCCAGTACTGTATAGATGAAGGAAAGAAAAATATAGACACTAATACAAAATTTTATATGGTGATTATAAAAGGTTAGGTCCATTAAACAGGGCATTATACACACACACACACACACACACACACACACACACACACACACACATACTCAATTTTTTGCAAAGAAAATAATGTAATATTTGGGATACTTTTAGAAAACACTAAGTCACAAAAGCTATTGATTAGAGGGAGAAAAATAAAATTCTTAATTTTGAAAAAGTATTATCAATGGGCAATTCTTTATAAAAATACATATACTAACTAATCTTAAGAAATTTAATAAGGACAAAATATGAGTCTCACTGGAATAAATTTTGTGCAAGTTTTTATAGTGTTTCTTCTTCAACTTTACGAAATAATGTGAATCAAGCAAAATCACATCATAACAAGAGGAATAACCTAGTGCTGACTTCGTTTAAACTGAAATGGAGTTTATATAACCTTTCTAAAATTTACAAGAAACAATCTCAAGATTCAGTGTTGGATTAGTAGGTTTAAATAATCGAATGATTATGGATTATAGTGTCTCCCATTGGATTTCCTCCAGCCAAATTAAAAGAACTTAAATTTCACTGAATGATATTGTGGGTCTCCCTGACTCCCAAACAAGATTCTGTATTTTTTTATCCATTCTCTTTGGTGCCAAGAATACAAAAAGAGGAAAAGCCCCAGGACCAGTATCGACAATGTATCAAACAACTTGTAGTGCAATAGAAACAGCAGGAATCATCTGGGGGCCAGGGAAATAGGCTAACAGAGGAAGAATTTTCTACGATGTAATATAGACTGGACCCTGTCTCTCCCATGCTAATGTAGCACTAGAATTTTATAGATGAGTCACAAGCAATAGCAGGCTTTGCCATTTTAGAGAGAGACCAGACAGCCTTTGATTAATTTAGAGGACATTGTTAGACCAGTTAACACAAACTTTCCATTGGAATGGACATGAACACACCTCTGGAATTCAGTCTTATGAATGAATCTGAGCAATAACAGCACAATAATATTTCAGCCAACCCACAGAATGTTAAGACATAAAACTCAGGGTTTTTTGAAGTCACTGTGTTTTTGAGGTAGGTAGTTATGCAGCACCAGGAAACAGATACAGGAGGCATGCAGATCTGGGTGAAGAATTAAAAGTGCAAGAAAAATTCATTAGTATAGGACATAAGCAGACATATTAGTCAAGAAGGACAACAACTAAATCAGGTATAGTGCTTGTGCTCAAGAGATTCAGTCAGGAAAATAAAACTGCCAACGTAAAACAGATTAAACACACATAAGAAGAGCATTTTACCTAATGTTGGGAGCACAGTGAATGCTGACATTATTTCCTGGAGAAAATTATTTCTGAGCTAATACATGAAAGTTGTGAAAAGATTCGTCAGAAGATGAATAGAGTAGAAGAGGCAGATGACATGGTACGTGAAAAGGCTCAGAGGGTTAAGAAAGTTTTGCATTAAGAGATGTATATTTTGCCTAAAATATAGAACATGCAATGGGGAATAGTATTTTTTCAGTCTGCAAAGATAAACAGGAGTCACATTTTTAAAAGATTGTGTGTCAGTTTAAAGAATTTGGATTTAACCTTGGAGAAAATAACAAGCTATCAAAGAGTTATAGGTGGTATCACATAGATAACAAAATGATAGAGAGCAAAGAATTGCAGTGTTATGATCATATTTGTATCCTTAATAAAATTATTTTCAGTGAATACAAAATTATGAAGAAAGTCTGAAGGCAAGGAATCACATAAGAAGGCTTGTGCAAAAACCTAGAGGAGGGGTGCTATGGTCTGGAGATTGTTTGTTTGTCCTGACTAAAATTCATGTTGAAATTTGATCACCGGTGTGGTGGTGTTGGAAGTGGGGCTGAGTGGGAGGTGTTTGAGTCATAGGTGTAGATCCCTAATGAATGTCTTCGTGCCTTCTGTAAATGAATTCTAGCTCTCACAAGACTGGACTGATTCAGAGAGAATGACTCAGTTTCAAGGGAGCAGGACGTTTCTCTTCACATGTGTCTCCTTCCCTTTCGGCCTTCTCCGCCATGTTTTGAAACAGCACAAAAGCCCTCATCAGAAGCCAAGTAGATGCTGGTGTCAAGCATCTCAAACAGCCTGCCAAACCATGAGCCTAATAAACCTCTTTTCTTTATAAATTACCTTACCTCAGGTATTCCTTTATAGCAACACAAAACAAAGTAAAACACGAGGTAATGGAGAAATAATGATAATAATGGAGATGAGATAAAAATGGCAATAATTTAGAATTCACAAAATTTGATAATTGACCTGAGGTAGAAGGTAGGGTGAAAGGAGTCAGTAATGTATCACTGTCACACAGTTTTCTGAAGGTTAGATGGCAGCGAGGCAATCATACGTGATGGTGTTTGTGATGTCCTGCAGAAAAGCAGGTGATCATTATGCGTGGGAGTAGCTGAGAATTATATGTTCTACTGCCTGACTTCATTTGCCTCAGAGACAGTTTATATAATTCACACAAAGGTTAAAGTAGAAGCAGGTTTGGGGGACTATTATCAGTCCAGAATTGGATGATAATTGGATTTAAGATGTTTGCGAAGATTTCTATGAAGAAGATATATTGGTCTGGAGTTCAGTCATAGTGTTTGAGCTTTGTATATATATTTGGTATCATCAGAATATACATTATAACTGTAGTCAAGGGATTGACAGATGAGATTATAGTTAAGGGATAGATGTAAGATAAAATGTGTAGAGTGTGAAGAGAGGGAAACCTAAATATCCCTGAATAACATAAATGTGTATAGAATACACAGAGAAAGAAGACAGAAGGAAGAACAAAGAGGAGGAGTCGGAAGAAGAGGAGGGTGTAAAGAAAAATTCCGCAAAGTATATGCTGTTGTAGGAACCAAAAGATGAGCATGTTTCGAAAAGTGAAGGGTGGTTTTCACTTTTAAATGTTAAAGATAGATTGTATATGTGACAAGGGCTGATATGTGACATCATATTTAACAATAAAAAAGATTGCTATGTATAGTGACATGTCCAAGTGCAGTGATCTGTCACAATTATACCAAACTTTGTGCAAAAATAAATGGAAGTCGCAAGAGTGAAAAAATGTTGCAGAGATCTCTTTTAAAATGTTTAGCCAGTTAGATGAAATGCCAAACATTCTATAAAAGGTCAAAAAGAAGACAGTGAAAGGAGAGGGACATAAGGTAAGCATAGATTTTATTAAGACAGGCATATAAGGTAAGCATAGATTTTATTAAGACAGGCATATAAGATGCTTAAAAGTTCATAGAATTCAGCAGAGAAGAGAAAATATAGGAAAAAAGATATAATCACAGCAGAGGATCAGTGAGGTGGGAGAAAAATAAAACTCAAAGTTAAAAGGAAAGGGAGTAAGCCGGCTCGGTGGCTCAGCCTGTAATCCCGTGCCTTTGGGAAGCTGAGGTGAGTGGATTGCCTGATCCTGCCGGTTCGAGACCCGCCTGGGCAGCGAGACCTCATCTCTACAATAAATCAAAAAATCAGCCGGGCGTGGTAGTACATGCCTGTAATTCCGGCTACTCGGAAGGCTGAGGGCTGAGGCGGAAGGATCGCCAGAGCCCAGCAGGTTGAGGCTGCGGTAGCTGGGAGTGGCCACTGCACTCCAGTCTGGGCAACAGAGTGAGACTCCAACTCAAAAAAAAAAAAAAAAACGGAAAGGGAGTAGACAAATGTAAGCATGAGTTATTCTTTTGCAACAAAGGAGCAGAATGAAGGAGTTGATTTCAAAGAACCAACTGTCTATAGGAAATGGCCTAAAGAATTTCCCTCCTGGTTTGCTTATATTTTTCCTCAAATATGTGAGCTGATTTTATCTGCCAAGAGAAAAGATTTTAAGTGAACATGAGATTCGAGATGAGACTGAAGCAATTTTAAAATAACCAAGTTGGCAAATGCAAGAGAGTTCTGACGAGAGAAATTTGGAAAAACGATCAAAAAGCATTCTGGACCAAGTTAAATTTAAAGTTAATATGCTGATCCATGCGATGTTCTCCAATATTCATCAGCTCAGGCACATCAACAGTTGGATTAATCTCCCATTGGAGTGTTCGTGGGTAAAAGTTACAGAAGAAGCACGGAGTAAGTTAACTGAGGATGTTGTCAAAGGGACTGAAGGATGGGTCGTAATGTGGAATAGGGAAGTAAAGAGAAGAGGTGTGCCTAGCAGGTGACTCATGCCTGTAATCTCAGTACTTTGGGTATTGAAAAGTTTGGGAGTATGTGGATGGAATCGATTTAAAAGTCACAGAGATTTACACTAAATAAGATGAAGACTGAGAATCTGGAGAGCAAGATAGGCCACAACGGAGGATATCGAAGTAGCCTAAGAGATGGCGGCAGGGCTTGAGATAGGGAGAAACAATATGAGTGATACATTCAACCCCCAAGAGCTTGAGGGAGAGTGATTAGTATGGTTTGGTAAGGAGCCAGATAGCCTGAGCTCCAAATGAGCAAGGGAGTTTCCAAAGAGGATCAGAGTAATGGTCAGGAATCAGTTTTGCGGAGTGAGAAGAATGCCTGCGACTCCCCCACTTCCTGACCCAGAGATATGAGATGTGTGGGAGAATGAGTAACATCAGCTGGAGGCATGCTGCGGTTGTCCTATGGGGCAACCAATTTCAGTTAAAGCCAAGAGGTAGAGAAATGTCACAAAATAGGTTGTGAAAGTTAGGGATTGTGTTTATTTATTTATCCTATAAAGGGCATTGCTGTTTCCCAGGGCATGACTGAAAGGTATGAGGATGTGTGTGAGCGGAGGAGTAGGGTGAGAATGGAGAAGAGGGCAAGTTTGCCGGAGCTTTCGTCTTAGGCAACTACCAGGGATAGGAAAGACTGGGAGTTGTTCTATCACTTCTACCAAAGGACAAATTTAAAAATGCATAATAAAATAAATTAAGCCTTGGGTCCGAATGGCAGGCTATCAGGGAGGTAGTCTGAGGAGGTAGGCATTATTACAGTTTGACTACGAGAAATAAGACACTCTCCCACCAGAAGAAGGATCATAATGTCATGATCCTAGTCAGAAGGAAAGTTGTTTATATTTTATTCAGAATTTGAATTTGAGTCCTAGTGACTGACAGGAAAACGAACAGGTGAGTCAGCAGAGATTAGAATTGACTTCTGTGGAAAAGGTAGGCTTATTCTGAGAGTGTGGAGCTGTATCCAGCCACTGGTAAGGCATTCAAGTGAAGTGACACTGGGTGGCGTATGAGACATAAAGCTGTCAATATTTGTTTTCAAAGCCATTTGCTTAAATTTATAAAAATCATATCAGGCAACATTTTCACATATTCTGATCACGCTGCACAAACACCATCATACACACTTTGATAGCTATCATACGCATTTTGTATGTAAATAAAATGCAAGTAAAAAAGCAATGTCATCTCATATGTCATTTTACAATTAATTTCTATCTATATACCTGTAGAAATCTTACTTTGAGCAAAATACATCATGGTAAGAAAACAGCCTGACTTTATTTCAGGGAACTTCGGAAACTTCATTTCTATTTGTCACTGGCCTTGGTTGGATTCTTGATAGTGAAAACAAAGAATTTTTTGTTTGTTTGCTTTTGTTTTAAATGGAAGACACTGTCCCCTTTTTTCTTTTAACCTACAGAGGACCTATCTTGCTAAAACCTACCTGGTTAGGATTGCTATGATACAGAGTGTTGTGAGGAATGCAAACAATAGCGTGTATTCCCTACCTTTCTGAAAAATTTATTAATACTTCCTTTGAGGGAAAATTTCAATACACTGAGAAATTCCAGTTCTCAAGCACAGACAGACTATCAGGGTTGTTTGCCAGCAAACCAAGACTAGGAGAATTTCACCACATTTCACCACCTTCACAGATCAATCTCAGCAGTAAACATAACTATCCATCCTAGAGTGTTGTTGATCACCACTGTGGGACACCATGATTTTCCACAAATACTTTGGAAGAACAGGCAAAGTCAAATTAGCTCTAGAATTTTGGCTGGAGAAAAATTTGCATTTAGTTCTTTTAAAAAGGAGCAAACCCTTAGTATTGAATAAATTGGTTTTTTAAACATAACTTCAAACAATTAGATTATAAACCAAAGATAATAAACAATACAATGTACAACAGAACTGCCACATTTTATTCAGTAACACTGATCAAGTTTTTAGCTCAAATGGGTGTAAAACTTGATAAATGATATCATTTACTTTGTCTTCACTGCACAAAAAATTATATTTTAGATCTTCTTTCTTATTATTCAAAAGATAACTTTTTCTCTGACAAAAATGGAGTGAGTTTCACATACATTTTGTAATTTTTTTGGGGAAACAACACTCATGGCAACATTGTGATATCACAAATATGGGGCAAAGCAGGAACAGGAAGTCCCTTTAGAAATTGTGTGTAATATATGTGACTAACTGCAGCAGCAGATGTTGACTAAGAAATCTATCATACCACTTGGGTCGAACTAAATTTTTTTTAAAGTCTAAACTTTAAAATGTTTTCATTTATATACAAGCTTTAAAAAGTTAATCTCAGAGGTAAAAAGCAGAACAGAAGAAACTGGAAGCTGGGAAGGGTAGAAGGGAGGGATAAGGAGAGATTTGTTAAAGGAAACAAAATTACATCTAGTTAGGAGGAATAATCTGTAGTGTTCTATACCATTGTAGGATGACTATCGTTTACAATCATATATAGTTTCAAATAGCTAGAAGCAGGATATAGAACATTCTCAACACAAAGACATGATAAATGTTTGAGATGATGGATACGCTAATTACCCTTATCAGATCCCTGTATGTTACATGTAGTGAAACAGCACTATGTCCTCCATTAATATGTGTAATTATTATTTGTCAATTAAAAATAAAATCCAAAAAGTAATAAATATAAAATAAATACAAATAGAATGATAAAATGTATTTACTTGCATCGATGACAAAATCCTTTGTTTTATTCAGAAAGTGGTAGACAGCTCCCTTTCCAGCCACATCTTTATCGTAAGCACGACTTAGTTGTGTCCCAGGAAGCATATTTTCAGGCAAACTCACTGGGTTAATTAACATCTGAATTTCTGCTTTAATGTGTGAAAACCCTGATGAGATAACACAGAAAGACTTCTTAAGTAATACCCAGAAAAAATATAAAAACAATTTTATCAATAATCATTCCATGTGTTTGTCTCAGTAAATTACATCCCTAGCTGCCAGTGTAATAGAGAAAAAAGTTTCATCTAAAACTGAGTAATTTTTTTCCCTTTAACTTTTCGGTGTCATGGTGCATATAATATACTTGCTAGAAAGCACAAGTTGAGATCCCAACATTAATAGATTTTCAGTTTATTACTTTGTTCTACATGGATATTTGACAGCTGTCATGTAGAATGGTTATTTTAATAAGTTTTACTAATTTTCTCCTTCCATTTATTGGCCACTTCAGTCAAATCATTTTGCAGATTCACATAGCTCTATTTTTACTGAGAAGCTTGTTGTATTAGAAAGAAAAGAGGTTCTGTATTTTATTTAGTTGTGAGTCATTTTAAATACTACATTATGTTGCACCTATAGAGTAAAAAGCAGAAATAAGCTTATTTTGAAGCTCACTCCAAGACTATGTTGCATAACTAAAAGGAAAAAATACATACAAATAATATTCAAAATAATCACTTAATATTTTTAAATAACCATACATTAGTAATATTTTATATGACTTTTTGTTATAGTTTTACATAGTAATACTCTACAAAAAGAACTTAAAGACCAAAAGTAGAGTCCTGTTTGAATAAGTCAAGATTAAACATTGAGTTTTTGTTCATTATTTAATCTCTCCTCTCCCTCTCTCTCTCGTTCTCTCTCTTACACACACACACACACACACACACACACACACACACACAGAACAAGAATGAAAATGAAAAAGACAGAAATATTCAATGAATTAAAAGGATCTCAACAGGGATCCAAATACCTTAACTAACACTTAACTTTCTTTAAAGCAAATGAAACATCAAATTTTAACAAACCTGTGTATATTAATAAAATCTTGAAGATGTTCATATTTAGACCAGCTTCTCTAATGCCCATAGCGATGTCTACAAACAAATGTAAGGCTTTGGCTATTTATACAAACTAAATCTTTACACAAATTAAGCCAACAGGTCAATAAACTGTTACTCAATATTGAAGCCGATCATTGTATTTTGTTTAATTGAGTAATTATGGCCATAGGTCATATTTCAGCTTCTATGTGTGTTTCGTATATATATATATATGTCTGTTGAGAAGATTATTAGCAAAGCCAGGATCATTATAGAACAACAATTTATGTCTTTAGAGTTGACATGTCATATCCTATGGAGAATTTTTGGCAAGAAATCTTGGTGATTTGCTCTTCAATTCTTGTTTACTTAGTAAAAGGTGTTCTGTAAGTAGGCTAAAGAGTTATTTTTACCAGGACTCCATATATATTTGCAAACCTTGAAACAATTCAGTATAATTTCTGAGTGTCACCATTTGAGCACTCACCACTCTACTGAGGGCTAAGGAGATTTAAAAATGAGCAAAATTTACACTTAGGCAGTCTGTACCCTAGCTATAATGTGAAGAATAAAGGAAGTGATATACTTGAGTAAAATAACATGAAAATTCAGAAAAGGAAATAAATATTTCCAAAAATAGAGAAAGAAAGATTTTCAAGGAGGTATTGGCTTTTTAAAAATAAGGCATTACAGCTCCGAAGTCTTGAAATCTTAATAGCAGCATTCTATTTGAAAACCAGTTTTCAGTGTGTTTTTCCCAATATATGTGCACTTGTATATTTAAAAACTATTTACATGCAACACAACATGGTGTATTATTATGTGCTCACGAAATAAACACTGAAACTAGAATAAATTTAAACAAATAATATAAACATTGGATTGTGCTTTATTATACCTATTGTACTATGATTGTCCTAAATAGTATTTTATTGCAAAATGATATATCTCAGTAAATTTTTTCTATCTATGAAATGTTACAAATAATTTTAGAGTTTTTTGTATTGTTTTTAACTCATTGTACTATATTAATTAATTATATGTGTTTTACATAGTCAACTCTTACAATATACATTTATATAATAAAGTATATAATATGTATTGTATAATTTAATAGTACTTGGGGTGAGAATCAATTAATATGCTTCATTATAATCAAAATTAGGATTTTACATATAATGACATTATATGTTCACAGCTAGGATAAAAGCTCAGTTTATGTCCATACTTGGTGACTGTTAAAGATGGAAAATATTCCAAAAATCTACAACAAATAAATTAGAACTAAATCAAAGTGGGGGAACTCAAGATGACCCATAGAAGCAGCCACCTGGCATCTCATAAAGCAAACCAAGGACAGCCTCAGTCAGAGTAGGATGAGATGGAGGATGCACCCCACAACCCACAAAGGAACATCAAGACACACAGAGAGCAAGGAGGAGAAAGAATTGGCAGCCAGCTTTGAAATCAGGAGTCCCACTCCCTGCCCAGCTCCTGTCGGAAATGGAGAGCAGCCTCTGGATGTGGGAAAAGGTGAGTGCAGGAAATTAGGACTCAGTGTTTGCTGCTACCATGCACTGGGAGATTTCCATGAACCTCAAGAGACTCCAAGTTCGCAAGAGAATGACCTGAATGTAGCACAGCTGTGTGCTGCAAGAGCCCACATGAAACTGTAAACCCATTTTAATTCTGAACACCAAAGACCAAACCATCCCCAAGAACTTCTTCCCTGTAGGCAGCACTTGGTGGTGGGTTCCCAGACTGGGAAAGAACCCTGACCCAGCCGCCTTCACTTGTCCCAAGAGTGAAGTTTGGGACAAGATACAGTGAAATGACCTTGTAGAAAGAACTTTTGAATTCTGAATGATCTGCCTCTAGCAAAGGAAGGGAAATCAGGTGGAGACTTGTTGTCCTAGTAATTCCTTTCTCCCCACATGAATACTTCTGGGCAACAGATGGCTCTGCCATTTCTGCAGCACTGTCACAGTGGCCAGAGAAACTATCCTCCTTGCTGATCCCAGCTGAGTGTTCACAGCTGGATATTGGAACACAGATCAGCTAGTTCCAGCCAACAGTTAGAAACTTTGCTATGCAAAGAAACTTTCAGGTTTTACTACAGACAGCATTAGACAAGCAAGAAAAGGGAAGCCAGGGGTAATGGGGAGGTGGGCTGTCATCTTAACAATCCCTCTCTCCATGTGTTAACTCTTTTGTACAACAGAAAGTGTCTGGCCATCCCCACAGCATGGTCACAATGGCCAGGAGATCCATTTTTTATTGGGTAGCCCATTGTGCCCATAGAAGGGAGATGAAGAGCAATACAGTCTGACATAGCCCTCCCTTATTAGCTTTACCCCCATTCTACACCCCTGAAAATCCCAGGGACCGAGGATTTAGGGGAGATTTCGTACCCTACCCATCACCTAGGCCATGTACTCACTTTCCTGGAAAAACAGAGCCCAAGTAAAAAAGCCCACAGTCACCATTACAGATGGCTGTCTCCTCCAAGTGCCATCTCCTGGCTGGAGACCCACTGGAACAGTTCACTACAACATCTGAGACAATAATACACCTCTTGAGAAGGACATAAGAACAAAGCCCATGCCACCATATAGTTTGCAGATGAGTCCAAGACTGAAACATCAAAGAGCTTCAGTAAAGGGGTCACCAGAGACATCATTGACCAATTTTGTTAAGAATCCAACCACAGTCCCTTCACATCACAGGATACCTTGCAGGCACCCTCCAGCACCAGCCAAATGGTGGCAACCTAGGGCAGCTAAAACCAGAAGAGCAGCAGGACCCACAGTGGTCAGGCCTTTACAGACAATACCACTCCCAGAGGAAGGAAGAGTGCAACACATCAGGGGAGCACCCTCTCGGATAAACAATAAAATAAATAAATAAATCCTACATAAAACCACCCCAACAGTAGCAACCTCATCTAATTACAAAACAACAAGAAAGAAAGAAAAAGAAAGAAAGAAAGAAAGAAAGAAAGAAAGAAAAGAATCTGTCCTCACAGATGAGGAATAACTAGTAAAATAACACAGCAATCCACAAAACCTTAAGGGGTCATGACTTACAAAAGGATCTCTGATACTTCAAGCAATGGAACCCATCCAGAATGAGCTGTCTCTGATAACAGACACAGAATTCAGACTATAGATGACAAACAACCAAGGAAAACCACAAAAAAATAAACGCACAGATCACCTAACCAACAAACAGTGCAGGAAATAAAAGCTGAGTTCTTGAATATAAGAAAGGTTAAATCTGAATTCCTGGAAATGAAATATTCTTTCCTGGAATTTCCAAGCACAATGGCAAAACTGCACAGTAGATTTGACCAGGCAGATGAAAGAATTGACCAGACAGAGGAAAGATCAAACTGTTGAACTAAACCAGTACAAAGAAAACAAGGAGAAAAGACTCAATAAGAATGACTAAAACCTATGAGAAGTTTGGGATTATGTAAAGAGGCCAAATTTATGTCTGATTGACATCCCTGAGACACAAGGGGAACCTGAGAATACCCTGAAACAAAACTTCCAAGGGGTCATCCAAAAAAGTTTACCCATCTCAGTAGGAGCCAACAATGCAGTTGTAAGAGATCCATAAAATCCCTGTGAGGCATTACATGAGAAGACTATCACCAACACATAATAATCTGTCTATAAGACAGATGCATGAAATAAAAGGCAAGCATGAAATTAAAGATTATAAAGGCAACTAGACAGAAAGAAAAGACTACCTACTGGGAAGTCCCATCAAAATTGCGGCAGGTATCTCAACAGAAACCCTACAAGCCAGAAAGGTCTGAGGTCCCATCTTTAACATTCTTAAAGAAAAGCAATTTCCTACTCCACCAAATCAAACTTTATTAATGAAGAATAATTAAAATCCTCCCCAGACATTCAGTTTCTATGATATGCCACATTCATACCAACCTTTCAGGAGATACTTAAGAAAGTTCTAAGCACAGAAGCAAAAAAAATGGTTCTACCACTTTTTTTTGCAAAAATACAAGCAAGCATAGAGTAAACCAAGCATACAAATTAACCACAAAACTTAAAAAGCAAAGCAACCTTTTAATAGCAATATGATAGAAATAAAACCTCACACAATAATTAACATAAATGTAAACAGACTAAAGGCACCACTTAGAAGGTACAGAGTGACAAATTGGATAAGGAAATATGATCCATCCTTCTGCTGCATTCAGGAAACACATCTCACTGCAAGTGACATCCACAGGCTCGGGTAAAGGGCTGATGAAAGGCCTTCCAGGAAAATGCAAAACAGAAAGAGCAGGAATTGTGTTTCTTATATTAGACAAAACAGACTTTCAACCAATAAAAGTTAAACAGAACACTGAAAAAAATTATGTAATGATAAAAGGCTCACTCCATGAGCAAGAAATATGTCTCTTTAATATATATGGACTCAACATAGGAGCACCAAGATTTATAAAATGATCACTAATTAAACTACAAGAGGAAATAGACAGTCATACAGTTATAGTTAGAGACTTTAACACCCTTCTAACTGCCCTAAGCAGATCATTGAGGCAAAAAAACTAAGGAGATTTGGATTAGCTCAATACTTGACCAACTGGAACTAATAGACATCTGTAGAACACTTTACCCAACAACCACAGAATATACACTTTTCTCATCAGCACATGGAACATACTCCAAGATTGACCACATCTCAGGCATAAGTAAAGTATGACAAAATTTCAAAATTTGGAATTATACCAAGCGTCTTCTCAAACAACAGTGGAATAAGCATCAATATGCTCACCAACAGGAAGCCCCCAACACACAAATATATAGAAATTAAACAACAAGATTCTGAATGGCTTTTGGATTAACACAGAAATTAAGGAAGATATAAAAAGATTCCCAAAAACAAATGAAAACAAAGATACAACACACCACTGGGATACCATGAAAGCAATGCTAAGAGGGAAGTTTATAACATTGCATGCACATGTCAAGAAAGTAGAGGGTTGTTAAGTAAACACCCTAAGTCACACCTAAGAGAGCAGGAAAATTAAGAGCAATTCAAACCTAGAATTAGCAGGAAAGTTGAAATTATCAAAATAATCACAATTGAATCAAATAGAGTACAAAAAACCATAGAAAGAGTCAGCAAGACAAAAAACAGTTTCTTTGAAAGGGTAAACAAGATTGACAAACTCCTGGTCAAATTGACAAAAAAGAGAGAAAGTCTGAACAAAGACAATTAGAAGCGGAAAAGAATTTGTAAAAAATAAAATTGACCCTGAAGAAACTTAAAAGATTTTCAGAAACTACACAAACATCTCTATGCAAATGAACTAGAACATTTAGAGGAAATAGAGGATACCCCACAAGACTGAATCAGGAAGAAAATGAAACCCTAAACAGACCAATAGCCATCCAAGAAATCAACTCAGAAGAAACGTCTCCACCAAAAAAAAAGGCCTTGGCCAGATGGTTTCTCAGATGAATTCTACAAGATACACAAAACGTTAATATAATACCAAACCTACTGGAAGTATTCTAGACAATTTAGAAGGAAGGAATTCTAACTAGCTCACTCATAAAGTCAATAGTATCCTGATTCTCAAAATGGCAAAGATCTATTGAGTAAAGAAAACCATAGGCCAGTTTCCCTGATGAACATAGATGTAAAAATTCTCAACAAGATTCTAGCAAATCACATTCAACAACACTTTTCAAGGATCATCCATCACGACCAGGTGGGCTTTATTCCAAGGATCCAAGACTGATTTAATATATGTAAATTGACAAATGTAATCCTTCACATAAACAGATGTAAAACAAAGAACAATATGATTATTTCATCAGACAGAAAAGGCATTCTATAACATTCAACATCCCTTCTTGATAAAAACTTTGATCACCTAGGCATGGAAGGAACATTCCTCCAAATAATCAGTCATCTATGACAAACCCGCAGCCAACATCAAACTGGAAGCATTCCTCTTAAGAACTGAAACAAGAGAAGGATGCCCAATCTCACTCCTCCTATTCAACATAGTATTGGAAGTCCTAACCAGATAAATCAAGTAAGAGAAAGAAATCAGGGGTATCCAAATAGGAAAAGAGGAAGCTAAGTTATCCCTATTTGCAGTTGATATAATTCTATACCTAGAAAACCTTGTCAAAAACCTCCTTGTACTGATAAACTACTTCACTTAAGTCTCAGGACATAAAAATCAATGTGCCAAAAAAAAAAAAAAAAAGTTGCATTTCTATACACCAACAGCAAGCAGGCTAAGAATCAAATCCGAAAGAAAATCCCATTCATAATAACCAAAAATAATAATAAAATAAAATAAAATACCTTGGTATTCACCTAACCAAAGAGGTAAAAGATCCTTACAGTGAGAAGTACAAAACATTGCTTGAAAAAATTAAGGATAACACAAAGAGATGGAAAAACATCCCTTGCTCATGGATTGGAAGAATCAATATTATCAAGATGCCCATTCTACCCAATCAATTTTACAAATTCAATGCAATTTCTATTAAATTGCCACTATCATTTTTCAAAGACCTAGAAAAGACAATACAGAAACTCATACGGAAGCAAAAAAGAAATCAAATTTCTATGACAATCCACAGCAAAAGCGGCAAAACTGGAGGAATCACACTTCCAAACTTTAAACTTTATTAAAAGCCTACAGTAGCAAAGGCAGTATGGTACTGGTACAGGAAGAGACACATAGACCAGTGGAACAAATGAGAAACTAAAATTAAAAACAGACCTTCAATCAACTCATTGTCAACAAAGCTGACAAAAACAAACATTGGGGAAAGTAAACCATATTTAACATATGGTGCTGGAAAAACTGGCTAACCACATGCAGAAAGAATAAAACTAGGACTCTACCTATCATCATATACAAAAATTAACTCAGAATGGATCAAGGAATTAAATGTGAAACTTGAAACTATAAAAATCTTAGAAGAAAACTTAGGGAACACCCTCCAAAACTTCAGAGTGGGCAATTAATTCATGGTCAAGTCCTCAAAAGCAAATGCAGCAAAAACTAAGATTGACAGGTGGGACCTTATCAAACGAAAACATTTTTGTACAGCAAAATAAACCATCAAGCAAGTAAAGTGGCAACCCATGGAATGGGGAAAGAAGAAAAATAATTGCATTCTATGCATCTGATCCTAACATCTAGAATCCACAAGAAACTTAAATGAATTGAGAGGAAAAAAAATCCTATAAAAAGTGGGCAAAGAACATGAACACTCAAAGGAAGCAGCCAATAAACACATGAAAAAAATGTTTATCCTCACTAATTGTCAGAGAAACGCAAATCAAAACTACAATGAGATACCACCTAACACTGGTCAGGCTGCATATCATTAAAAAGTAAAAAGAATAACAGATGTTGATGAGGTTGAAGAGAAAAGGGAATGCTTCTATACAGTTGATGGGCATGCAAACTAGCTCAACCTTTGTGGAAAGCAGTGTGGTGTTTTCTCAAAGAACTGAAAATTGGACATCTATAAAATCCAGCAGTACTATTAGGTATATTACACTCTGGGAATATACCCAGAGGAACATAAATTGCTCTACCAAAAAGACACTGACACATGCATTTTCATTTGTCGCACTAGTCACAATTTAAAAAATAAAGAAAAACTTGGAACCAATCCAGATGACCATTGTAAGTGGACTGAGTAAAGAAAATGTGCTGCATATACGTTATGGAATGCTATGCAATTATAAAGAAGAACAGAAGTATGTCTTCTGCAGCAACACAAATTCAGCTGGAGACTATCATTCTAAGTGAACTACTACAGAAATAAAAAACTGAATACTGCATGTCCAAACTCATATACAGGCCCTTATCACAGGTTACATGAGCACAAAGGTGAGAACAACAGACACTGGACACTGCTAAAGTAGGGAGGGAGGAGGGAGGAAGGAATAATAAGGGGCACATAAGCGCACACTGGGTGCCTGGTCCACTATCAGGGGAGAAAGGACTCATTAGAAGCCCAGGCCCCACTTTCATACAATTTACCTATGTAGCAAATGCTCACATGTACCCCACAACTCTAAAATAAAATAAAGAAGTTCATTATCTTGTACTTGGTAAATCATGAACTCATCTTTCAGTTGTATCTACCAATAGTCAAGTGTAATGAATACAGGCAGCTATAAGACATTCTTAATCCTTGATACAATTAGATTTTTATTTCAAATCAATAGGGTGCTTTATCATTATACATTTTTATCAGTTAGTTTAAAATCCTCTGAAAGTTTTCATGTGGAAAATTTGTAAACTGGTTAGGAAATTGTTTCCCAGTACACCTGGGCTGGCATAAGAGCTTCTATAGGTTGTTGCAAGATGGTGATGGGACAGGTTGGACTGTGAGAGTCTCTGTGAAAGCAGGTGTCCATAAAGACTCTTGCTTTCCTCTGGTGGCTGCTGCTCCTGCTGTTCAGGCCTGTGCGCTGGCAGACACTGGCCCCACACATTGCTCTGCCACTGCTGCCACTGCCGTTGCCACCACCAGCTGCACTGGCCTGAAGGCTGGAGGTCCTCAGTCTCACGCACCACTCTACTAACGCAGCCCTTGGCTCACAGGCCTGTGGTGCTCCGGGCTCCCTGCCCCCACCATCCTGCCCCACCCTGAGCAGCCCCATGACAGACTGGCCTGCAGGGACCAGATGTCTAGCACTCGCCTCCCCCTGCTGGGACCCTGGCTATGGTGGGACCAGAGATCAGCTGGAGTCCCAAGACCTGCACTACCCCACCCAGCTCTGCCCAGCCCTGCCCAGTTTCACACAGCTCCACCCAGCCTCCAACGTGGGACCTAAGGTAATTGCATCAAACTGAGAGAGACAGAAGCCCCTCCCCAATGCTACCATGCTAGATTAGACACAGATCAGATCAGATCTGAGTGGCAGACTTGACAGGCAGCAAGCCGACAGAGAGCAGATCTGATCCTACCTCCTTCCACAGCAGACCTGGGGCATCTGACCCTATCTGTGAGCAACCTTACCAGCCTGTCACGAGAGCTAGAGATCAGAGCTGAAAGGACATTGAACTTAAAGGAATGATATTAGAGTGTGCTTTGTTCCCTTGTTTTTAATTTATTTTTATTCTTTGTCTGTTTGTTTTACTCATCTTTTTTTCTCATTTCTCTCTCTTCTTACTATTATTGATAATGTTTTCATACTTGTTTTGTTTCTGTTATTTTACTGATTTTTTTTCTTTAGACTTCATGTTTATGTAGAGGAATAGTACATCAATAAGGAGGATGGTTGGTTGTGTGTCCATATGATTGTCTGTATGTCTTAGTTGTTTTTTTTTTACTCATTTCTGTCTTTGTGTCTCTTTTCATTTGTTAGTAGGTACATTTGTCTGTTTTCCCTCTTACTCTTCTCTCTCTTCCTAGCTCTTCTCCCCCTACTCTGTTCCATTCTTTTCCTTTTTCTTACCTCATTTTGCTTTCAGGGAGCAAGTCTATACTCCCACTGCATGGACAGATTGCAAGGCAGTGAAAAGTGGGTTCCAGGGTATCCATATACTTTTCTGTGGATACTGGGATCTGCAGATATATTTTGAATCACAGATCCCCCCTCAATTAAATCTCAAAACTCAAAAAAGCTATAGCCCCCAACCCACAGTCCAGCTTCAAAAATGAACAAAGCTAGAGGATTTACATAAGGAAGAACAGGAGATTGAGCAAACAAAAGTAAAAACAACCCCATCATTCCTGAATAACAGTATTAAAGAAGAGGGGAAAAAAAGGAAAAAGTGGGGAGGAAAATCTACACAAATGAAGAAAAACCAAAAGAAGAATATAGGTCTCACACAGACCCCTGGGAGGTCAGACACCGAGAAAACAGACTTTGGAATGCAAACAATGAAGAACCCCCAGAATGACTGGTCACATACTACAAACCCAGACATCAAGACATTAATAGATAGAATAGAAAGAATTCAGGAGACACAAGAGAAAAATAGGAAGGCATTGATAACTGAGATAATATCAGTAAAGAATACTGTGATTGAAATAAATAACAAACTAATAAGCATGGAAAGCAGAATTAGCCACACAGAAGAAAGAATCTCAGAACTTGAGGACCAAAATATGGAACTAACCCAAACTCTCAAAAACATAGAAAAAAGCTTAAAAAGATAGAACAAAACCTTCAAGAGATGAGCAATTACTTCACGAGAATGAACCTAAGAGTAATTGAACTTCCTGAGACAGAAAGAGAGACAGACAAAAACCACCCTGGAACAAACGTTCCATGAAATTATTCAAGAAAACTTCCCTCATCTCATCAGTGATGCGAAAATTCAAGCACAAGAGATTCAGAGAACCCCTGCAAGACAACAAATGAGAAGACCAACTCCCACACACATACTAATTCACCTAAACAAAGTAGGTATAAGAGAAAAAATTCTAGCCGGGCTCGGTGGCTCAGCCTGTCATTCCGTGCCTTTGGGAGGCTGAGGTGAGTGAATTGCCTGAGCCCGCGGGTTCAAGACCCGCCTGGGCAGCGAGACCTCATCTCTACAATAAATCAAAAAATCAGCTGGTCGTGGTAGCGCATGCCTGTAATTCCGGCTACTAGGAAGGCTGAGGCGGAAGGATCGCCGGAGCCCAGCAGGTCGAGGCTGCAGTGGTTGGGAGCAGCCACTGCACTCCAGTCTGGGTGACAGAGTGAGACTCCAACTCAAAAAAAAAAAAAAAAGAAAAGAAAAAGAAAAAATCCTAAAGGCAGCAAGAGAAAAATGTCAGACTGTATACCGAAGACGACCAATTAGAATAGCAGCAGGTTTATCTAGAACACTTCAGTCTAGGAGAGCTTGGAGCACAATTTTCAAAATTTTCAAAGATAAACAATTTCAACCAACAATAACCTACCCAGCTAAGCTAAACTTCATCAGTGAGGGAGAATTAAAATCTCTCCCAGACATTCAATCCCTAAAAACCTACACTGCCTCCAGACTACCTCTACAAGAAACACTTAAGAAAGTATTAAACACAGAAGACAGGAAAAAAATAATGACGTCTTCATAAGAGTGCAGGAAAAAGATTGAAACCACATATGAATCAACCCAAAAGCCAAAAGAAAGACAACAAACAAACAGGTACAACAACTCTATAAGAGCCTCATGCCTGGGATAAACTCTCATATTTCAATAATTAGCCTGAATGTGAAGGGACTAAATGCACCACTGAGAAGACATAGAATGACAAAATGGATAAAATATCATGAGATACCAATATAATGTCTCCAAGAAACTCATCTCACCAGAAAGGATACTCACAGATTCAAAGAGGATGGGAAGCATAATTTCAGACAAACAGAACACAAAAGAAAGCCAGAGCTGTGATCCTAATTTCAGACAAAATACCCATGAAGCTATCAACAACGTAAAAAGATACAAAAGATCATTACATAATGATAAAATGTTCACTCCATCAACAAGAAATCCATCCTAAACATATATATACCCAACATAGGAGCACCCACTTTCATAAAGCAGCTTCTAGGCAAACTTAAAAAAAGATATTGACTCTAACATTATCATATTGGGGACTTTAATACCCTACTCACAACCCTAGACATATCATCAGGACAAAAAATCAGCAAGAAGATCTGGAACCTCAATCTGACTCTCGATTAACTGTACTTAATTGATACCTACAGAACACTCCACCCAATGACCATAGAATATACATTCTACTCATCACTGCATGGAACATAGTCTAAGATCGACCACATCCTCTGCCATAAATCAAACATAAACAAATTTCATAAGATTGAAATTTTGCCGTGCACCTTCTAAGACCACAGTGGAATAAAAATAAATATCAACACAAACAAGGTTCCTCCAAAACCTACAAAGACATGGACACTAAACAGCCAGATGCTAAGCAACTCCTGGGTCAACATGGAAATCAAAACAGAAATTGAAAAATACCTGGAAACAAATGAAAATGAAGAAATATCTTACCAAAATCTCTGGGATGCCATGAAAGCAGTAGTAAGAGTAGAATTCATCTCTCTACAAACGCACATGAAGAAAATGGAAAGATCATCAGTTACCAATCTAACAAGTCACCTAAGGAAGCTGGAAAAGCCAGACCATCAAAATCCTAACTTCAGCACAAGAATGCAGATCACCAAAATAAAATCCCAAATCCCAGACATAGAAGTCAAAAAGATAATACAAAAAATCAATGAAACAAAAAGCTGGTGCTTTGAAAGGATAAACAAGATTGATGGTCCCCTAGCTAGACTGACCAAGGGGGAAAAAAAACCAGAAAGCCCAAACAAACACAATCAGAAGCACAAAAGATGAAGTCACATCTGACCCTGAAGAAATATAAAAGATTATCAGAGATTACTATGTACACCTGTATGAAAACAAACTTGAAAACCTAAAGGAAATGGAGGACTTTCTGACCTCACACAAACACCCTAGGGACTACAGGCACACATCCCTATGGCTGGCTAACTTTTTTTCTTTTTCTTTTTTTTGTAGAGACTGAGTCTCACTATATTGCACAAGTAAATATTTACTTATATATTCATTCAATGTATACATTCATGTAATAAAAGGAAGATGAAATGGGAAAAAGTGAGATGTTGGTAGAGAGGGCTGTATAACCAAAAGCATAGTGGGAAACTATTTTTGTTTAATAAACTACACAGACGTTTCTCATTATTTACTTTTGAGAAAGGCTGCAACATGACCACAAATGCATTTCAGAAATATTCACATGAAAGAACACTGGGGCTTATTAACAAGATGAAAAAATAGGGGAGAGAATGGTAGAGGGATTTATAACTTTCTATGTAAGAGGTAATGAGTACCCAAATTAGGATATTGTCAGGAACATAGAAAGATAGTGTACTTCATGCTTATGGAACAATCTCTGGTATGTGTAATAAGTATTTGTATCATAAACAATTATATATATACAGATAGCCCTTGTTTTATACATTATTGCAGGACTATAAAAACTGAGTAAACTGAAAGTGTTCAAATCAATCTTAATAATCAATAGGAAAAATCACAGTTGCTCCAGTGCTCTAAATATTTTTGTCAAAATAGGAAAAAAAAGTCTCTTACTATAGTTTAAAAACAAATAGAGATTTAAAATAGTAAAACAAATATTTAAACTGGGCTCGGTGGCTCAGCCTGTAATCCTGCGCCTTTGGGAGGCTAAGGTGAGTGGATTGCCTGAGCCCGTGGGTTCGAGACCCGCCTGGGCAGCGAGACCTCATCTCTACAATAAATCAAAAAATCAGCCGGGCGTGGTAGCGCTTGCCTGTAATTCCGGCTACTTGGAAGGCTGAGGGCGGAAGGATCGCCGGAACCCAGCAGGCGAGGCTTTGGTGGCCAGGAGCAGCCACTGCACTCCAGTCTGGGTGACTGAGTGAGACTCCAACTCAAAAAAAAAAAAAAAAACAAAAAAAAACAACAACAAATATTTAATACACAAAGTTAAGTGAGAATTAAAATGTTTTATTTTGTTGTAAAAATAAATTTTCAAGAATATTTTAAACAGTGCCTCCTTCTTCTCATCACATAACTTGCACTATGGATTAGGGATCGTTTCTGCACCTTGGTAAATTATCCAGTTCGTTTCTAGGACTGGATCAACTTTCCACATTTTCTCCTTTGCACTTTCAGTGTTTTAAAATGTCTGCAAGATTTGCTTTAGTGTGAAGTTTTTTGAAGACAACAATTCCTCTGGGACATCTTCACCCATTTTTCACAACCACTTTCTTCATCTGTGTTCATGTCACCTTCACTAAGTTCTTCTGGCTGCACACCTGGTGTTTCTCAAACAGTGACAGTATCAACATACCCACAATCAGGTATTTTTGTTTTTATTAACTCTGTTTCTGTTTGATTGGAATCTCAAACTTATTTGTACAGTGTGGTGAGTGTTTCTGCAGCACTGAATGCATTTCACTCACACTTCCTTTCCTTCCTGAATGTGCTCATGATGGAAAATGTTAACTTCATATCATAATTAATCAAAAGATCAGTTAGAAGGAAATTGCATGACCTCCATTTGTAGTGTCAATGGCCTATCTGAAAATCCATGTAAAGTAACTTTAAAGATTGAAATAATTTCTTGATCTATTGACTGTATTAACAAAGTTGTGTTTTGTGGTAAAGAACAAAACAAATCAAAACAAAATATTTTCACATTTTCATCCATGACCTTAAGAGACTCAGGATGACCTGGAGCGTTATTCCCCAGTAGTATGTTTTTAGAAGTTAAATTATTGCCAACAGTATCTCTCTACCATTGAGAACTAACAAAGGTATATAAAAATTCAGCCAATCACAGTGCTAGAAAAATACATTGAAGCATACTAATTTTTCAATTGTGGCATCAAAATCTGTGAAAGAATGATAGTTTATATAGTTTGGTTAAAAATAAACTCCATGCAGACTTCTTAGATATGTAAAAAAATCTACCAACTTTTAAGAGGGAGATCCAAAAAATTCAGAATTGATTTATTAAAAAGTGTGTATTTATTCTTACATGTTAAAACTTCAACCTTCAAAGTACTCTACATTTGATGCAATACAACCTAATAAGATGCTTTTTCCACTTCCCGAACATTTGAACTAATCAATTTTGATGCCTTTTAGAGGTTCTGCTGTTTTTTGTTTTTTCTCTTTTGCATCAGCAAGACATTTTCCTTTGAGGAGCTTTTTCCCCTATGGTTTCATTTTTAATATTTTCTTTCTTTTTTTATTTTAAATATGTGGGGTACAATTCAAGATTAGGTACATAAGTGGTCATTGTACAGATGAAGTTTGAGCCTTTCATTGGTCCTCACTGTGCCTGGTTTGGGATCAGGTACCCTTATTGATGTTATCTGTCCCCCATCCTCTCTCCCTCCCCAGTAGTGTCCTGATCTTGTTGACTTTTTTTTATTGTTTCCCCAGATTTAAAAAATCCCCTGGGGAGAGGAGAACCTATTCAGTAAATGGTGCTGGGAAAACTGGTTGACCTCATGCAAAAGAATGAAATGTGACCCCAACCTATCACCATACACAAAAATCAACTCCAAATGGAACAAATACCTAAATGTAAAACCTCAAACTATAAGAATCTTGGAAAATTCAGGAGACACCCTTAGAGAAATTGGAATAGGCAACCAATTCCTGATCAAAAACCCATGCCATAAGAGATAAATGTTGAGGGTCCACTTATGAGTGAGAGCATGTGGTACTCAGTTCTTTGTTTCTGTGATAGATCATCACTGAGTATGATAGACCCTAAATCCATCCAAGTTGCTGCAAAGTGCATAATTTTGTCCTTCTTTATGGCTGCATTATATTTCGCCATGTATATGTGCTGTATTTTCTTAATCCAGTCTACTTTCGATGGGCAGCATGGTTAGCTCCATGTTTTTGCTATTGTGAATAGTGTTGCAATAAACGTGTGTGCAGGTATCTTTTTTTATAGAATGATTTCAGTTCTTCCAGGTATACTCCCAGAAAGGGGATTGCAGAGTCATATGGAAGGTCAATTTTTAAATCTTTTAGGGATCTTCACACTTTTCCATAGAGGTTGTGCTAGTTTACATTCCCACCAACAGTGTAGAAGTATTCCCTTTTTCCCGCATCCTCGCCAGCATCCATTGTTTTCTGAGTTATTAATGACGGCCATCCTGACTAGAATTAGGTGGTATCTCAGTGTGGTTTGAATTTGCATTTCTTTGATGATTAGTGAGGCTGAGCACTTTTTCATGTATCTGTTGGCTGCTTGCATGTCTTCTTTTGAGAAGTTTCTATTCATATCTTTAACCCAATTTTTAATAGGGCTGTTTGTTTTTCCTTTCGGCACATTTGAGTTCCTTGTAAATCCTTTGAGATATGCAGTTGGCAAATATTTTTTTTTCCATTCTGTGAGCTGTCTCCCCACTCTCTTAATGGCTTCCTTTGCTTTGCAGAAGCGTTTCTGTTTGATGAGGTTCCACTTGTCTATCTTATCTTTTATGGCATGGGCTTTTGATCAGGAATTGGTTGCCTATTCCAATTTCTCTAAGGGTGTCTCTCACATTTTCTATGATTCTTATAGTTTGAGGTTTTACATTTAAGTTTTTTATCCATTTGGAGTTGATTTTTATATATGGTGATAAGTTGAGGTCCTGTTTCATTCTTTTGCATGTGGTCAGCCAGTTTCCCAGGTTCTCCTCCCCCCAGAATATTTTTTTAATCTGGGGAAACAAAAAAGTCGATAGGGGGGAGATTGGGTGAATAGGGAGAGTGGGGCACAGAGATCATGTGTTTTTGTTCAAAAACTCCTGAACACTCAGGCAGGGGCAAGTCTACTGGTAAAGCATTCATCATGAAATTAGTAAATGCATTGAAAGAATCTAAAAACAGAGTCACTGAAGCCAAACTCAGTCTCTCACAACATTGCTAGCTGGTACACTGATAGTGATGGATTCCTGTAACACTGATCTAGTAGGGAGAAGTTTATACGACATGGGGCCTACCCTCAAGAATTTTGGGTTTTTTTTGTTTTGTTTGTTTTGTGGGGTTTTCCCCCTCATATATGGCTCTGGTATTTGAATAAAACTTGGCTTCGAATTACCAGGTCTAATTTTCTGAAATGTTTGCATCTCAGGCCTTCCATGGGATTTCAGGTGTGTAAGGTAGAAATAGTGGTTGGTTAGGCTTCTTCACACATTCTCTAGCACAGATGTGCTTTGACTGAGATGCTGGGAGACAATTCTCCATGAGTTTCTTGTATTTCTGCAGTTCTTATGAACTTAGGACCTGATCATCTCCATTCTACCTTTTCAAGAATTTTTGCATAACGAAAGATATACTGTCTTTTTCTAGGACAAGGATCTGGTTTTGCTGGGCAAAGATCAGACCAACTTAATGTCTCTTATAAAAAACTTGAGTTCTGTAAGCTCAGAGTTCCTCTCTTCTAACCCAACTTGCTGAATGTGTAGGTATCTCATGGTCAATTTTGCCTTACTTTTTGAGATTTGGTACTGAAGGAACTCATGTGAATACAGATACTCTTACTTCTGTAATTCCTGTGAATAATAATGTCCTTTGAATCTGACTCAAAAGTCATATGTCTTGTGCCAGCATCTATGAACAAGTGGGAAGCCAACTTCTCAGCTTTCGTGTAAGGCAAAAATCTCAGACTCTTCACAGTCCTTGCCACAAGAAACTTAATATCTCTTTCTAGTCATTAAAACATATTGCACAAGTGCATAAACTAGAGCAAGGTCAAACTCTGCAGAAGAGGAAATACTTCAGATGTGTGCTGTGCCTTAATGATAGAATAACAACAAACTCCTAAATTTGCCAAATTTTCAGGAAAGTAGTAATGCACAGCACTTGCAATCAAATATACTTGGTTTTAAAAGATCTGTTTTATCTATGGATATTGTTTAACCTCCCTAGAAATTATTTTCTTCATTTATAATATGGGTGAAGTTATAATAACTACCTCAGTGCTGTTATGAAGAGTATATGAGGTAATGCATAAAAAGAACTAGCACAGTATAGGATATATGAGAAGCACTCAAGAAATATTTTATATTGCTTTGGAGTTACTTAAGATACCTCATTAAATAATGCAAAGTCTAACATGGAATTTTTTAGACCTTCATATTGTATATCCCATGGGGTTGTGATTTGAATGTTTTCAGAAGTAACCTATCCTATTTTGAGTTCTGTTCTACATCAACAATAGCAGTAAGACTCCTGCATAATGTTATAAAGCTTTCCCTGAAGAATTAAAGCATCTTTACACATGTACATACAGAGACCTCTTATGAACAACTGGTTCATAAGAGTTCATACAGTTGTAGATGGTTGCCTGTGTGGTGCAATCCATCGCCCACAATCACCATCAAATAGTTCTAATTTACAATCCTGATTATGTCACTTTCCTACTAAAACATTCATTCTACTGGGACAGTCCAAACCACTTAGCATTGTAGTATTTTACATGTTAATAATTTCTTATTTTCCTCTCTCATGTACCATGCATCAAGTTTTTTTCATATCATCTTCAATATCTCCACTTCAGATATTATATTGTGCCCAGAAATGCCCCCCTCACTTATTCCTTGTGAAATTTTACTCATTCTTTAAGGACCTGATCAATTATCATTTCCTCAGTGAAGCCATTCACAACTTCCCCAGAATAGTTTGTCATTCCTTCCCTCTACTACTATTCAAAAGTATTCTATACACACATCCTCCTATGGCATTTATAATATGGAGTGCAATAATTTATTTACATGAATCTTTCCCTATTGTTTAGATCATGCTTGTGTTACCAGTGCTGAGGACAAGGAAAGGCTTGCTATTTTGTCTGTTTGGTTTTTGAATTAGCAAATAAACAAGATTGTGTCTGTCATGATATTATAGATTCAATTCTACCATGAGAACTTATTCCATTTGAGTCATAAGTATATATATTCTCATAGAACATTGTATTAAAACTAAAACTGGTGAAACACATTCAGCCAAACACACTGCTGTCATAGTCCCTTTGAATTGACCATGTCCTCTGCCCTAGAACCTTTTTCCTTTGAATGTTCGTTCACATGTCTTGATCCATCAACTCCTTCAAACTTTTACTTAGTTATCACTTTCTCATTGATATTTACCTGCACAATCTGATTTAAATAGCAACACTTCATTCTTCTTACGCCCTCTTCCCTATATTATTTTACCATAGAACTTATCAACCATTAATATACAATGCAATTGTTTAAAGTATAACATCCATTGTCTATCTACACTTATTACAATATAAACTATACTAGGGAAAGGATATGTTTTTCCTTGTCTTCACGGAGGCATTTCTAGTAACCGAAATAATAATCTTTGAGTATTTGCAAGAATAATTATAAGATAAAAATTTTAGCAAAGATTTTTATATCACATTCTTACTGAATTCAGTATCTAATGAAAACTGGTTCAGAGAAAAGTACAAGGATTTTATTTGTAACGTTGAAATATTTCTAACAGATATTTCACAGTCTTGCCTGTATGTGGTAGATTTAGAGACATATGTTTATATAAATGATATGTATGTATATATGTGGATATATATGAAGGGACTTCAGAAAGTTTGTGAAAAATGAAATTAAAACATAAAAATTAAACTTAATTTGTCAACGTAAGTGCCATCAAGTTCAAAACACTTTTGTAAATAATGGTATCAGTCATTCAGGCCATCCCTAAGAACTGAGGATCCTGAGAATTTAACCATGCCAATGCAATCTTTTAAATATATTATTACCTAAAGAAAAATGGCTAAATTTTAGGGCCTTTTAAGGTTAGAAAACAAAAAGTCAGAGGAACCAAATCAGAACTATAAGATGGATGCCTAATGATTTCTCATCAGAACTCACAAAATTCCTCTTGTTTGAAAAGGAAGCTGGGCAGCAGCATTGTTATGTTGGAATAGCACTATCTGGTAAAGCTATCTCAGAACTTTTTCTGCTAAAGCCTTGGCTAACTTTATTAAAACACTCTTATAATATGCAAACATTATCATTATTTGGTTCTCCAGAAAGTCAATAAGTAAAATGCCCTGAGCATTCTTCAAAATTTTTGCCATGACCTTGGTTCTTGAGCAGTCTGCTTTTGATTTGACTGTAAAGCTACCACATATTAGTAGCCATTGTCTTGATTGTGCTTTGTTTTTAGGATCATACTAGTAAAGCCATGTTTCATCTCCTGTTACAATTCTTTAAAGACATACCTCAAGATCATTATCCCACTTTCTTAAAATTTTCATTGAAAGCTCTGCTCTCATCTGTAGCTGGTCTGGGTGCAACAGTTTTAACACCCATCCAGGGTAAGTTTGCTCAACTTTAGTTTTTTAGTCAGAATGTGTAACTTGAATCAATTGAAATATTCATAGGGTTCACTGTTGTTTCCACTGATAACCCTTACTCTTTTTCAATTAGGATCAAGATTAATTTTTTTCTCACAAATTGATATTGATGGTCTATCACTGAGGGCTTCATCTTCAGCATCATCTTGTTCCTTCTTAAAATGCATTATTAATTGCTGACTTACTTGGAGAACTGGCCCTATAAACTTTCTGCAAAACATCAATGACTTCACTATTTTCTCACCCAAGCCTAACCAAAATTTGATGTTTGTTCTTGCTTCAATTTTAGTAAAATTCATGTTGCTCTGATGGGGCGTTTTTCAGATTGATGTCTTATTGTTCTTAGTGTCTCAAACTATAACAAGTTAGTACAAATTTATTTTGAAATTCATGCACAGCTATTGAGTAGTATACATTTTTCATGAACTTTAAGCTGCTCATGTGTCTGTGTGTGTATAAATTTGTACATTTGCACCAATTAGAGCAAATATTAATATCTCTAACATTTAAAAATGAAATATTACTAAGTAAATAAGATATCCAGTCAAATATTAGGTCAATAAAACAATCTTTTTTTCCCTCTTGTGGCTATTTGTTAGCTCCCTCTAAAATATAGTTTAATGTATGAAATAACTGTAGATTTTTAAAGCATCTTAAAATGTCAAGAACTAAGACAAGCAACAGAAGGGCATGCTAAAAACAGTCAATTAATTTGCGTTCTGGTGAAGCAGAAAAGAACAGAAGAGAGAGGGAGAATGAAAGATGAAGACTGGCTCTGTTACTCATCCTGAGTCACTGGTTACGAGCCTGAAAAAACAGATTTTTTGTGTGTGTGAGGAACTCAACCTCTTTTAAACCAAAGGCATAAGTAACCCTTGATGGAAATGGCAGTATTTAATTGGTTTCTGGATTATTATTTAATCTTATAATTGGGACAAAATCCTATTCTTTATATGAATTTTCTCATATAAGATATCAAACCAACAAATATAGGTATAAGTTTAATAAGCAGGATTCAGTTTTCATAGTTGATATGATATTTAGAACTATACAATTTATTTTAGAACTACTATAAGATCATTTAGGTATTTGCTTGTTATTTCATTGGTCAGGGATTTTTAATTACCTTTTATTCTAAACTGTCTTAAAATACTTCAAATATCTAAATTTTTTTAAAAAGTGCTGCCAATTTACCTCGAATAGAAAAGATACGCAGTTAAAAAGACATTGTTTTGGTTTCTGTTATTCCTTAATAGAGTACTTATGTTAACAAATAGGGAATGAAGGAATACATCAGGGGCAAATAATTTTTTTTTTCTATTTCTAAAATGTTCTCTTGAAAGTTTCATTGTTTATGCAGGCTGAATGAATAGACAGGCCTTGAATTCTTAAAGGTATCATGTAGTATATTGATCACATCCAATTAATTTGTCACAAAATGAAGATTTTGCTGGGATTGAAAGAGTTATTGATTCAAAGTTAATTATACTGGTCTTTCAAATTCCCAAGGCTGTGGCAACTAAAAATTCATCTATATTCTTACAAATTAGGCCTGAACATATGAATACAATCTTGATCAATTTGGTGTCACATTAATGAGTGATGCATCTAGTAAAAGAATGTGAGACAATGTGGTATTGTTTGTAGATGGAAAGAATTGCAACAGTGACTTCTAGCATTCTCATTTGCATATAAAAATCGAAACCACAATGGATACATTGGACATTTCACTTCATTCTTGGAGAATTCCATTTATTTCTATTGATGGAGGACAGAATAAAACTGTTGACCACATAGTAGCTCTGTTATGTATAGTTTTTTTCAAAACCCTCATTTGTGATACCCTTTAAAATAAAGATAATAGTAATCTCCTCGTGGGTTTCAAAATAATTTATTCCTATATAAATATAAGCATATTTATTTTATATTTAATATATTTATAAAATATATAATTTAAAATTTATTCATTTTTAACATGTTTATATTTTTAAGTTATGTATAAATATGTGCATATGTGACATGTATGACATGTGTATGACATTCTTGGCTTAGAGAGCTATCAAAACCTTCAACTCCATCACCTTTCTATATTATTGAGTGAAAACTGTCTTTTTAACTTCCACTTTATTATATTAATTTTGCTTTTTGGAGCTAAAAGTTTCTTTGCAAATCTTTTTATTGTTTCACAAATTGATTGTCTGATTCTCTAGGTTAGGTGTTATTAAACCTGTAGCTCTTTTTAGCTGATATAACTTCAAATGTCCTCCAAAATATACTTATTTTAAAATACACACTTGCAAGTTTCTGAAATGCAATGTTCCAAACTCTACTTGCTACTTGCAAATGCAGATTGCTTGGATTAGAGTAGCACACAATTATCTTGAGGTATACATTATACTTAAATAATAATGGGATAAAATTGCACTGATTTTTTTTTTTGCTACCTTTTGTTTCTATCCTATATTTAAAACATAATTGCTGCCAATAATCATATTTAGAGACACTAGATTTGAATCTTAGCTGCATAGCCACAGAGTCGAAAGTTTATTTTATAATAGGTATTATATTATTTGGGAAAATATCAAATTTATTTAGCTTTCATTGTTCTTTTTTGTAAAATAGGTATAATAATATCCATGACATAGATTGTGCTGAATATGGTGTCTGGCATGGGGCACACATATTAATTAATAGTGATATTAGCAGAAAATTATCATTTCATAATTTTATTTTCTGTATTATCATTATAGAGTGTTCTAAGAAGCCACATATATTTTAGTTAATTCATCTTTTTTGTTCTGGAAAGGAAATAATCTCAAAAAAGTAGAGTTTTGAAATGTTCCCTCTCTCCTTAGTCATGAGAATTTTAAGTTGTGAAGTCTTCCTGGAAGTTAGGGAAACCCATATTTTCAATATACAGAGGATATCTTCGATTACACTCAGTATTTTCTGCCTTAGCCATAACATATATTAAGATAGTGTGATCACTTTTCCCCAAATGGATTGACTTGACTTTATCTTTGTTCTTTCAGATTCATATCCAAAATAGCAGCTCAGCTAGCTAATCCTTTTACCTTTTTGGGAGAAGAAATAAGCCTCTAAGACAGAATAGAAAACAGTAAGGGCTCTTCTTTTAATAATATAAAAGCTGTGTTTATTTTTATCTGAATTATTGTATTTCCACATTACAAAAAAAATTTTTTTTTTTTGAGTTGGAGTCTCACTCTGTCACCCAGACTGGAGGGCAGTGGCATGCTCACGGCTACTGCAGCCTTGACTTGCTGGATTCAGGCGATCCTTCCGCCTCAGCCTTCCAGGTAGCTGGAACTACAGGTGTGTGCTACCATGCCCAGCTAATTTTTTTGATTTATTGTAGAGACGAGGTCTCGCCAAGTTACCCAGGCTGGTCTCGAACCCGCAGGCTCAGGCAATCCTCTTGCCTTTGCTTCCCAAAGTGCTGGGATTATAGGCTTGAGCCACTGCATCTGGTCAATGCGTTTTATCTCTGACAGTTTTGTAATTAAATCTTTGTTGTATCATGTATCTCACATTTCAATTTATTATTTTAAATGGCTGACACATATCCATTAATTCCAGACAGTCTATGGTATGATTTTCCTTCTCCTTAAATCTTTATCAAAAAAATTCCCCACCATCCTAGAACTTTTTATATATGTAGTTTTTTAAACACAAAATATAGTTATATATCCTTTTTTGAGAAAAGCATACTCTTTCTTTGAAATATCACAGACGTGGACTCAGTATGACCAGTGTTAGTGGTTTCTGATTTTTCCAACATCTAAAAAAATTTACAGCATTTATTAATAGAAACATGTAGATATCTGAAACATATTTTCTGTCTATGACTTCTGTGATTATTGGTAAATTGCCATTCACCCTGGTTGACTTAGGATATGCCATCCTGGCATAATTACCAAGTATTCTTGCACTCTCAAAATTAACATTTTGAAGGGTAAATTATACAGCTTCTCTTATTGGAGATATAAATCTGCTTAAAATTTCACAGCATACTGATAAACTATCAAACAAATAAATATAAATTGGTGATATTTTCAATCAGGTATATATATTTCTAAGGCTAATTGCCCACATTGTCTTTATATCTGATTCAAAAAAGAGTAAAGTTGCTTATTAATTTTAGCACAAACTTTCTATGGCAAGCAGCAGTCAGACTCATTCACTAATATGCCCATTGAACAGTTAATAAGTGAATGTATATTCTGGTGGCACTATAACAATTGTCATAGTATAAAGGATATTTATTATGGACTCTATATATTTCAAAATGTATTTGAGGAGAATAACCAAATGTACCTATGACTAATATGCTAATCAATATGATGCAATAACATGATCAAAAATATGATCAATGCTCATATACCTAAGACAAGCAATATAAGTGTTCTATAAGGTACTGTTCATTCTCACAAATCTGTATTTTTTATTTCTACCACTCCTGATAGCATTTTCTACTAAGCAATTTAGAACTTTTTAGAATTCCCCAACTGCACGCTGCTGTTTAAAACCACCTAGGCTTTGTATATATATATATTTTTTTCCTTATCCTTTTCCCCTGACAAGCTCCCACTTATTAAATAGCATCCTCAGATAATTACTCTTTTCATTATCATTTTAATTGCTTGTTGTTATATCTCTTTCCTATATCAAATTTTGAGCACTTTGAAAGCAGAAATCATACATTTAAAACTTCATACGCTGCATCTTGTGTACAACATGGAATTCAGTGAATAATGGAATAATGTAAGACTTGCATGAATGAATGGGTAGCTAAATGGAAGTGTGAGTGAACTACTAAATGTATAATGAGTACAATCAGCTATGAAGAATGCTGTATTTGTATTTCCCATTTATTAATATAAAATAACTGAATGGAAAAAAGGAATCACATTCAGGCACTACAGGTGGAAACTCACTTTTCTGACCAAAAATAAGTGAGAAAATGTGAATAATTAAAAATCTGGAGATTTTACATAAAAATCCAAAGTCTTAACTTCCCTTAGAAAATCACAAGATTTGGTCATTGAGAGTATGCATTCTTACATGACAACCATTGACTCAACTTAAAGTAGATGCACCTTTGAATCTGGCATACAATCCCTATCCCTATATTCTTATATATAAAGTATCTCATTTATTAATGAGGGTTCACCTGGGGGATGCATAAATTTGACCCCCAGGATTCAAAGAGTTCTATTAGAGCACTAAATTGGAATTGTTTTGTTAAACACCTTTCTCAGTAAAAAGGAATGGTGGGCATTTTAGGGAGGGGGGAAGGAATAAAGAAATATGAGGTACATTTAAAAAAAATGTAGGAGGGCTTATCTGAGTCTTAAAATAAGCAATATAATACATAATACAGTATTTAAGAGCCGGTACTTTGAATTTGGAAATTTGGTTTAGAATCTTGCCAGATTGAACTTATTGTTCAACTTCTTAGAGTTATTCTCATTGGAGAATCTATTTCTCACTGAAATATTAGAGCAATAACAATTATAACTGTTTAAATCTACTTATTAGATTTATTGTAAGGATTAGATAAGACAATTTATATACAGGACTAGTTAAGTGTAAAGGATTTAGACATGCCTAGACATGCACAAACATTTATCATAGCCTAACACAAGCCTAAGACAAATACCTGGGCCTTACAGAGAGAAGAGATGCAGGAAGAAGGTGAAGGAGATGTTTAGCAAGGGTCTCTGAGCGACAAAGGAGAACTCAAGTAGTAACACCTGGATCCACATCTAACAGCCTTGTCCCTGTTTTGCAATAGTACTTTGTGTAAACTGGACATCCAAAGGTTTGTGTTGTCTTACTTTCAAAATGTGCATAGTATGTTTAGACACAGCAATGCCTTGCAGTCCATCCATCAGGAGATGATATGTAGGTGGTAGGCGTTGCTCCTAAGAGGTGGTACGTAATGAGTAAAGATAGTGATATCCAATAGCTACCTTGCAAACAAAAGGTGGTGTGACAATAGCAGGTGTGTTCATTAGTGCCTGTGTGACACTTTCAGAAGGATATTTGATGGTTACTTTGTAGGTAGTTAATATCCTTTGTGATAAGGAGCAGCAAAGGTCAGTAACATTTATTATATAATGTTACTATGACTTTATCAGACAATTGCATTATATATATAACAAAATGGAAAGTGCCACGTTTTAATATTTGAAGAACTTTCTACTTATTCCCAATCCTGGGTGTAGCAGAGGCAACTTTGCAAACACCAAAACCCATAACCTATTTTTCCTGGCACACAGCTAGATAATATTTCTAAGCCTTCCTTTCATTTCGTGTGGTCAATGGGGTGTGCAAGGAAGTACTGTGCACAATTCTAAACCTGTCACATATGTAAATATCTCCAATATGAGGCTATAAACTTCCTCTGATGATCAGACACAAAACAATCTTCAGTGATCTTTGAGCCCTATTAACTATGAGAGTCACATGATTTAAAGAATCTGGACCCCTGAATGGCTGTGGAAAGCTGCCCACCAACCAGAAACATTAGTCTTAAGCAAAACAAGAAACTTATTTTGTGTGAAGCCACCAGTATTTGGAGATTACTTATACCAACAAATAAGCCTAGCCAACTAAATATCCTGACATACCATCTCTTCACATCTTTTCAGTTATCTCTCTGAGTTTATGTAAATGAGAAAAAAACTAACAGTCAGAGCTAGTTGAAACCAGAAACCACAGACGGTCTTTGTTCACAAGTAAGTAGTTATTTGATCAGTTGCACAACCATCATTATTTCAATCTTTGCATTGTCTACCTGAGAACTATCAAAAGCACTGTCTGTCATATTCCATTCCTGTCTGGAAGAAAGTAGATATGTTCAAACTTCCATGGTCTTTCAAGCAATATTGTTAAAAAATCAGTGCACACTCACAAATCTGTACCTTTTTTCTTTTTTTTCCTAAAATAGGGTGTTGACCTCAAATGAAAACAGGTTTAGGCTACATCTACATGGGTGACCATGTGTGGCATAAAATAGATTTTCCAGCATGCGTTTATTTGGCAATGACTTAAAAGTGCAACCAGATGTTTTCATAGAGCACAGCACTTTTAGCCACGAATGTTTCCAATTTAAATGCATTTGTTTTGACTCTATTTTGCTGCAGATGGAAAACATCCATTTTTTTTTTTCTTTCCAGTGGGGATAGACAGTGAACATTGGCAAATCTCATAGAGAATGATTACCAGCATAGACAAAACTTCGGTGAGAGCTGTATTTCCATAAGGAGATTTTTTTTAAAGACAATCTTGCATTTTAAACAGATTGGCTCTTTTAAGACCATTTTTCCCCTTCTAATTTGTAACATAAGTCTTAAACATCTGTCTGTGTTTTATCCTAGAGAACTACTTTACTTTTAAGTGATAAGTCAAATGGATCTATTCAGAATGACAGCACAGCTTCTGGGTGTGCCATCGATAGCTACTACAAATAGATGTTTAAGATTTTCGTATCAAAATGCATAATTATGTAGAAGTGCCTTACCAAATTTACTTGCATTGGCAGGTTGAAAAATAACAGGAATGTTAAAGTCTATAAGAATAACAGAAAAGTTTTTCTTATTTGTTCAAGAAAAACGAATGTGTACGTGACAGAGTATAAAATGATATTGGCAAGACTATAAATTTCTGTTTTAAGAAGCTGGGAATTATATTTTAACTCATAAAATATAATGTTTTCTTTAACAAAATTATCCTTAACATTTGTTGTTTTAGTTTAACTCTATGATTTATGAAGCACTTCTTGAAAGCAACAAAAAAAAGATATTTTTAAAATTTTATTTCCTGTTTTAGATATTTAAATGAGTAAAAAAGCCTAAATGCTGTTTTGAGTAGTAAAATTATAATTATTTTTCTCCTGGAAGAGTACAACCTGTATCTTCCAGGATGTAGTATTGCCATAGAATGAGCACTGTGATACACAAAGTTTCTTTTTAAAATATAGTGACTTTAAAAAGGAGATAGAAATACTAAAATGAATATAAATTTGTATATTAGTAATTAGATTGATGCAAAAATCATTTTCTGTGCTTCCCCATCTTCTCACATTCAAGTGTTTCATTAAATGAAAGGTATCATTCTTTGTGAAAAACATTCTTTTTTATTTTTTCCTTTTAGATAGTATTAATGTTTACTTGTTAGATATCTTTTGATTACTGTCTTCTGTCATAGATTTCCCAATGAAATTTCAGTAAAATAAAATAAAGTTCATGTTTCTTAAAATAACTTCACCCACTCGTCATTCTATGTTAACTACTTAAGTATTTGCCACCTAATAAATAGTCACTTTGGGCTCATTTACAGGATATTGGTCTTACCAGTTGATACCTGCTGGGAGAAATCTAGGTTTCTCTTATTCCTGTTACAGAGAATACTGGGAGATCTTGGCTCTTTTGCAGAACTTCTCCAGTGGCTCTCCCAGTTTGATATCACTGGGGAAAAACTTATCTTGCCAGATCACAGGGCTGGAGAGGGTTCTGAGAGTATAGAGTAGTCATAGACTGTTTAAATGAGCTATTGTAATCGGCTCTTGGATGGGAGATATCTGGATAATAAGGCACTTTTTAGCAGCAGAGTGCAATACATTCCCAAATTATCAGGTATTATCTGGAAAAGAAAAAAAGCTACATCTGTGTGCTCATATTTTTCCCTAACAGTACTATTTTGTTTAATTTGTAAATTATAATGATAAATAGCAAATATCTTCATTTTACTGTTTCCCCAATCTGACATGCTGTATATGTTGTGAGTTTCTAATAGGAGAACAAAATAGAAGACTGTCCCTAGCTTCCACTTGGGATAAATATGTAATTTATGCTACATTTAATTTTAACAGTTCAGTAGCTCTGCATTTTTTTCTAGAAAGTTTGCCATTTTAGAGTTATTATAAAGCACTTTCAGTAGGAACATTTTCTATGATCATAAAACATAATTCTTTCTTTTTAAATCTGTTGATAGTTGGAATATTTATCTTATTTAAGCACAGTTTTTGTGTTTGTTTTTAAATGTTTAATAAGTTTGCCTATTTTAAAATATAGTTCAGCATATTTTCCAATACAATACTGAAAGACAATTTCTTTTACTTAAACAGTTTAACATTTTAGTTTGTCAACTTTATAAATGAGAAAAATATAAACAAGATATGGAAACAATCACCATAACATTTCTACCTTTTTTTCACTATTTGAAAATAAAATTTAAAAAATTATATAAAATGAAATAGTTATAATTATTTTTCTAAGTATAAGAAGAATTAACATTTAAAAATTAGCCTATACAATTGTCTTATTATCTATGTGGTTTGTAAATCAGCTTCCAGATGAATAACATGAATTTGCCCAAATAATTCCTCTAATTGCCACTCTTATTTTATGATGAACATTTATTTTTGTCTACTGGTTTAAGACATTCAAACGTAGCTCATATATACAAAAATGTCTTTAAAAAATTGTCAGACTAATCAGACTTGTGAACATTAAGTTGCAGTTCTGTAAATTTCAGTTTTCTTAGAATGCTTGCCTTTACTATTTTACATGCACTTATTTTAAGATTTCTCAACCTATGCATATAGCTTTCACTTACTCCCATAAGTGTATATGTGCCCTTTTCAAAATCAGAAATTCAGTGGGATCTGATTGATATTTTAGATTACTTTATAGTTACACAACGTAGACTGCATATAGTAAATGGTACTTTAATGATTATCTGCAGGAGAAACATTAGAAATCAATATTTCATGCTCTGTGAAAATAACTTAACTTTAGGGAAAATTTTTTACATCATTTTCCTAAATTTAGAAAGTTATTGCTAAAATATATGATGCAAAAGACTAAGATGATGAATGTAGTAAACAATAGTTTCCTCTCATAAATGATGTCATGGACTTATGGGAATTCCTGGGTTCTACATCTGGTATATGATGACTAATACTGAGCAAGCAGTATTGATTCAGTAAAACTGAGTAACTGTAGAGATGTTAACAGCAACGATAGCAACTCAATCTTAACCTATGGGGAAAAAAAGGATTCTGTAAAAGCCAGAACATTTATCTTTGAAATGTATCAGTACATTTTTTACACAATTCATCAAAATCTGTGAGAAATTAAAGTTCATAGTATTTTCATCACAAAGAATTACTTAAAATTTAATTTATGAGGAAACATAAATGAAAAAAAGAATAGTCTCTAAAATAAATAAGGTACAAACAAAGATTCACAAAGATGATTGTAGAAACTTGATAAACAATGTACCTTTAGTTTATGACTACTCTTCTTAGTCATTTATTTACATCTATATTTGTCTAAATTGTATGTTGGAGGAAATAGGATAAATTAATAAGACAGTAAGTCATCTAGTAGGGACTTAGGGCTATTAATCATCACTGTATTCTCTTTCCTCTACCTTGAAAGTGAGGCCATGGCAGTTTATGTCCTTGAAATCCAGCTTTTGTTTTGACTTTTTAAACTCTCACTTAACTAATATATTTTTTCTTCTTCTCTACTAATTCTTTATCTCATCACTTCCAGGTACAAAAAGAATAATAATCATTTCAAAAATATATTCTTAAGTTAATGTACATGACACTCTATTATTGCTTTGTTTCTTCTACACTGGTGCGGATTTATTTAATTGTAAACCTATATCAGTTGCTAATGGATATGAAAATTACAGAGTTTTTAGGCAAATAGAGTGCTGGATCAATAATATATAATTATATTTGTCTATAATGAATATCATAAAATCTTGACATTAGACCTACAGGTTAATTAGAAGTTAATTCAAGTAGTGTTCCATTTATGCAAATAATTTATACTGAACATTAAAGCAAATGCTTAGAAATGAAGATTTAGTCTGCAAATTACTAAGAAAATACAACTTCAAAATAGGAAAGCCTGGGTAGCCATCCTGCTTCTAAAACTGCTTAATATTTACATACCAATTCTATGTCTTTGGTAAGTTTCTTGATTTCTCTAAGCTTTAGTTTCTTCTTCTGTAAAGTAAGTGTAATAAAAATTCCTTCACCAAAGAATGATGTGAACTTAATATGAATTTATGCAAAGTTCTTATTACAGAGCTAGGCATATAGGAAAACATTTAATAAAAGCCAGCTGATACTCTTAATAATAATAATAGATTTTAAAACCTTTTGAGTGGATTTAAAATAATAGATTTTAAAATAATAGATTTTAAAACCCTTTAGTACTGGTTACACATGTCAAAAATATACAGTACTATGTTTACTTTTAGATTCATGTGGCATAATTAGATACTAAATTACATATTCAGAATGGCGTTTATCAAACAGAATCTGCAATCATATTCATGAATATTCTGGATATTTTGAATGACCAGTTACAACCAACTACAATAATACAATTTCTGTGCCCATGTTTGCATGAGTGCTTATAATCTTGTTAGTGCTCTGTTAGCAATAAAAATTATAGTACTGAACTTTTTAATATGCCAGAAAGCAACTATCCCATGTATGATATTAGAGTCATGTTTAATTATTTCTCTAAGTAGAAAAAAACTTTTCAATAAAAATCTGCAGTTTAAAAGGCATTAATTTGTAATACTATGGTGGTAAATTTTTAATGAAAAAATGAGAGAGAAAGACATAAAATGTAGCAAATATTTCAATAAAATGTAGTAAAAGAGCTAAACATTGTGCTTTATGAATGACAATTGCACAGTAATTAAAGAAAAATAAAATGGTTGATAAACTCATTTATCACAGCTCGTGGAGCTCATGTTCTGAGTATTAATTTATTTTCAGAATAATATATGAAATTAAACAAGTCTTTATTTGAATTTCCTTCATTTTATTCTTTTCCTTTATATATTTTAAGTTTATAGTTATATGTAGCTACAACATTACAAGTTTACGAGTATTCTATCTTGACTCCAGATCATTTCCAACTCAGCTGTGAAAAAGAATTACAATTTTATTTTGCTCATAGATCCTGCCAATCAGGATTTTAAACAGGTCACAGTGGTAAGTACTTGGTTCTACAATAGCACTGGTTTACAGCTAGAAATCACCTGGAAGTTTCTTTACTGACATGTCTAGTGCTGGGATGAATCTAAGAATGGCTCAGCTGGAACTATCAACTAAAGTGTATATAATGACCTCTCAATGTGACTTGGGTTTCCTCAGACATGGAGGCTTCAGATTTACATTATAATTCCAAAATTTGAATTACAAAGTTATCTACTAAACAAGGCGCTTGATCTTTTTAAACAGTCACAAAAGCTACATATTACTTCTGGCATATTCTATTGGTTAAAGCACCATAGCATACTCAGATACAAAGGAAAGGATCCTAGATCTGACTTCTTGATGGGAGAAATGTCAAAGGATTTGCCACCACTTTTTAAAATTACTCTAGTGTACCCTGTGACTCTAAATTATTTATATGTTTATATACATGCCACAAGCAAAATTCTATTCACTGTCTTCCCAGACCCTCTAATGACTGCAAAAATCAAACTCATGGTCAATAATCTTGATATTTAAGTCAGGTCTAGACATGATAAAAGAAAAGCGAAGACTCACAGCAGTTGTTAATCCATAACAACTTTGTAAAATAACCAGATCTATATGCCATCATTTGATTAGGACACAAACCTGCTCCCTGAAAGTGATTATTTGTGGCATGTGCTTTCTCCTCGCTACCACAGTCATGTTCACATTTTAGTTTACTTCCCACAGAAGTTTGGGGATATAAAGTACTCTTTTTATTCCCCAAGGTCTCTATCCCTTTCAGTCCCGGCTGGTGTAATCCCTTTATAAACATTGTCAGTTGTTTTAACATAATGATAATTTAATTCATTAGATAAAAGCCATATCTAAAATACCTTAAACTTAAACCTTTCACTATCTTAAGTACCATTACTGTAGGACTGTTGTAGAACACATTTCTTAAGATTGTTAGTATCTCTGAGGACCTACCCTAACATCCTCAGAAGGCCTTATGTCTTTCTGAAACATCTACGAGAAAAACATTTAAATCTTTCTGGGATTTTAATAGAGGGTTTTTCTCTCAAACTGTGGCTTCATTTTTACCTTGAGGCCATGTATTCCTGGCAGTGTTCTGGATCTGCTGTTTGTCTTGAGGTCTTTCTTACTTTGAGGCTCTTGCTGGCTGGAAAGACTGTTCTGAGTTCTCTGTGAATTTTCTCTAAAGTTTACTTGAAAGCTGAACAGTTTGTTCTTTAGTTTATGTCTTTACTCTGTAAGTTTATTATAAGCAGCAAGAGAAGCCAGGTCAACATCGTGGCTGAAAATTTTCTCAGCTATAGTAGTGACCCATTAGGTACATTTCATTTTTGTAAATGTTATTATAGGTACAGTGATGTCAAATTTTTTCTACTGCATGACAAAAGTTCTCTTTCCTCCAGATTCCAATAACATTTTCCTCAATTCCTCAATCACCTTCACCCTTTTACAGATAGATTCTTCAAGGAACAGCATATTATCAGTTTTTTATGAACTCCCCAGATTTTTTGTTTCATTCCCAAATTATCTTCTGGTTTTCTATTTATATACAAACCCCCCAAATATTAATGACAAAAAAATCATTTTATTTTGCCCTTGATTCTGTGTGTCAAGATTTTAAATGGACATGTGGAGAGAGCTTGCTTCTGTTTCACAATATTTGCAACCTCAGCCAGAATATCTGGGAGTAACCTAAATGGCTGGAGTTTGAAATAACCTGGAGCCTTTTTTACCCATCTATTTGGTACCTGAACTATAAGGACTCAAAGTCTAGATTCAGTTGGATATTGAACAGAACTTATATTCAAGTTTTCTCTGTCCTAGGTTTTCTCACAGCATGGGATTTGTAGGGATACTCAGACTTCCTATATGATGATTCAATTCTTTAAAACTGGGTATTCCAGTAACAGGTAAAACACATGTAGCCTAGTATTACCTAATTTGGGAAGTCTTATAAAATAACTTGTGTCATATTCTTGAGTATGAAATGGTCATAAGCCTAGACAAATTAAAAGGAAAGAGTAGGATCTACTTCTCAATGAGAGAAGTGTCAAAAATTATAAAATTATCTTTTAATATTATCATAATACTATGTATTAAGTAACACTGGCTTTCATTTTTTTGTAATACAGAAATAAATCCATATATTTCTTTTAAAATTATATGCTTTATATTTTTATTTTTGCAAACTGATCTAGATTTTTAATATTAATATTGATCTTAACATAGATGTTTATTTGGTTTATGTGTGGTTTGAATAGGCTATGTAACACAGTCTCCAATAATGAAATGATCAAAATGTAGCTATCAGGAGTGAAGGCAATTAAATACAATTATATAGTTCATATGCTGTATAGATCAGCAAATTTATCAGAAAGCAATATAACTTAAAAACTTTAAAAGAATGCAAAATATATTGCCTTTTTAAAATTAGTCTTTCCAACTAAACAAAGTATAGTTGTCTTTTCTAACTCTTTGACTTATTAAATCATTCCCGTTATTTTCTGTTATATACATAATTTTTATAAATTGGAAATTTAAAGAAGAAATTTGAGTCACAAGTACATATATTGTTTCACATTAATCTTTTAACTGAAATATGTTATTGAAATTATCAGAGAGTTAGAATTTTCAGGGCCAAATACAGAAGAGAAGAAAAAAAAATAAGTTGACCGTATTTTCTCCTGCCCTTAAGACAATTTCTTATTCTGAAAGCTGAAGATGAGAAACTGAGTAGCTAAATGTTTTAGCAGAAACAGGATTGTTGAAAGAAGAAGATATTAATAAATCCAACAGGTTTCAGATGGGACTCTGAGAGATTCCATCACAAGAATCAGAGTACCATTATTTTAGAAAATTACTGAGGTTCATAACTACCAAAGTCCATATTTGAAAAAAATTTGCTAAATAAAAAGAAGTTATCACAAAGCAAGAAACATTTAAAAACTGATGGAAAAACTGACATTTTAAATTTTCAATATCTGAAACTAAGTAATTAATAGATGAGTTTAAATAACATTGAAGAGAGGTTTAGTAAACTGGGAGTTAGAAGAATATACCCAACCTAAACTTACAAATGATCAAAAGTATAGAAGTTACACAAAAAACATTAATCAAATATCAAAGACTAAAAAAAGGTTAGTATACATGTAATGGGTTTAAATAGGAGAAGAAAAGAGAATTGAGAGTAAACAACATTTGAAGAAATAATAGCCAAGAATTTTTCAAACCTGCAAAAGACAACAAGCCACAGATTCGAGAAACACTAAATATACTCGAGCAGGGTAAATACAAAGAAAACCACATCTAATGGTGTCATATATATTAACTTAATAATTAAAGAGAACAAAAAAAATTCCATGGCAGTCAAGAAAACATAAATTATAGCATCAAAGAAGTATCAAAAGGCTTGATCATGGACTTCTCAATAAAAATAAGGGACACCACAGGAAAATAGAATTATTGTAGAAATGCTGAAAACACTTCCAAACTAAAAATTTATATCCATGAAATTTCCATAGGAAAACATGGAAAAATAACTTTACATAATTTTATGTAGGCAATTTTTAATATAAAATAAAAACCTAAACAATAAAATTTAAAAAGATGATCTTCATGAGGGTTATAAATTTCTATTCATCAAAAGATACCATTAGATATATGAATAAACAAGCTAAAGACCAATAGAAAATATTTATAATAATATATTTGACAGCCCGGCGCAATGGCTCACGCCTGTAATCCCAGCATTTTAGGAGGCCGAGGCGAGAGGATTACCTGAGCCCAGGAGTTTGAGACCAGCCTGGGCAACTTGGTGAGACCTCATCTCTATAATAAATCAAAAAATTAGCCAAGGCGTGATGGTACACACCTGTAGTTTCAGCTACTTGGAAGGCTGAAACAGGATTGTGTGGTCCAGGAGGTGGAGGCTGCAGTGACTGTGAGTGTGCCACTGCATTCTAGCCTGGGTGACAGAGTGAGACTGGCTCAAATAATAATAATAATAGTAATAATAATAATAACACATTTGACAAAGGATGTTTCTAAAAATACTCTTTAGTAATAAAAAAGACAAGAAAGAGTGTGAAGTGTTTAAAAGACTTGAATAGACATTTTACAAAAAATGATCTTTGACTAGTCAAAAGCTCATGAAACATTATAGGCATCAAGTCAATACAAATTAAAATTACAGTGAGATTCCCTTTAACATATATTCAAAGGTTAAAAAGAAAGACTGATATTACTATATTTTGATGAAGAAGTGGCATGGCCAGTCTGACTATAAAATGCTGCAACACCTTTGGAAAACTGATTAGCAGTTTCTGGTAGCATTAAGCAAACTCAATAATTGTTTTCTGAGTATTTACCCAAAACAAACAGGTCTACACAGACTTCTATAAGAAAATTGTAGTTGTCTTACTTATAATGTGCATAGAGTGGAAACAACTCAAGTGTCAATTAGTAGAAAATAGAAAATTTGTGATATATTCATTTAATGGAATATATTAAGTGATTAAAAAGGAATAAACCATTCATACATGACACTATGGATGTGCCTCAAAAACATTATATTGCGAGAGAGAAGGTAAATACAAAAGGAAACATACTGCATGATTTCACGTGTATGAAGTTTATAAACAGGTGAAATTAGCATAAGGTACATAGAAATAAGAAAATTTTTGTATTCGGAAGTGGAAGTGGGAAGAAAGTGACTAGGATAGACCATAAAGGAATATAAAGTTGAGTATATAAAATTGCTAATACTCAAAGAACTCAACATGTAAAAAGTAGACACATCATTATATGCATATTAGACCTAAATAATACACATAAAGGATATAGAAAAATTGTAGTCCTTAATTATTAAAGAAATTAAATATTTCATCTTCCCCTCATCCCCAAGAAGACTGCAATTTATACACACTGTCACAAAAATGAAAGTAAGAATCCCAACTTGGTTTAAGATCATATGGCTACCATACCAAAACCTGATGGGGACAACATAGGAAATGTAAGCCACCTCTCTCATGAATACTGATTTTTAAAAATGTAAATGAAATACTGACAATTTAGTAATTTTTGTGAGGGAGAAGTTGTAAAATCACAACCAGACTGGTTTTATTCCAGGAATATATGGTCATTTTCACATCTAAAAATTTATCAACGCAATTCACTGTATTAAGGGGATGTAAAAGGAAACACATTTTACGAGTAGGTACTGAAAAGAAATTTACTAACATTATTATTCATGACATAAAAGTCTCCATAAACTAGGAATATAAAGAAGTTTTCTATGAAGATCTATATATAGCAAATATAAACTTAATGATGAAAAGGTAAAAACTTTTCCCTTGAATCTGGGAAGGAGACAATGCTATCTGATATCATTGCTTCCATTTAACATTTTACTTGAGACTTCTCCAAGTCAGTCAAAAGAAGGCAAGTGAAAGGAATAACGGAAAAGAAGAAATATCATTGTCATTATTCTAGATATGAGATATGTATTTGCATGAGAAAGAAAAACAGAATCTATAGTAAACTATTAAAATAAATAGGTAAACTTAGTAAATTCACACTATAGCATAATAATATAGAATATTAATTTTATTCCCATAAACCAACACAGTTAGAAACTGAAATTTATTTTAAAAGTTCTATTAACTACTGAATAAAAAATCATAAGACATCTAAGAATGACTATAACTAATGTTTTACAAGATTCCACAGAGAAAATAAATCATTGCAGAGATAGTTTAGATTCTAAAATTTGTATTGAAATACAATAAGAAAAAAAAAAAAGGAAAAATTAGAGAACTTAGTTTACTGTATATCAAACATTTTTGTAAAGCTATAATAAGTAAGATTTTGTTGACTGGCACCATGTCAGACAGCTAAAACAATACAGAATTCAGAATAGATGCACATACAAGAGCAGATTGAGAACAAAGGAGGAAAGTATGATCTTTTCAATAAACAACCTAAATGTCCATCAATAAGAGAATAGATAAATAAATGTAGATGTATTCATATGGATAAAATATTATACAGCACAGTCGTTCTCAAAGGGTGCTCTGGGAAGGCATTGTTCACTGAGATCCTTACGGATGGTTTACAAAGTCAAAACTATTTACAGAATGATACTATGACATTATTTGCCACTTTCACTCTCATTCTCTCACAAATGTTTAGAGTATGACAGTTTATCAATACGGTTTCAGGACCAGTATAGTCGCTCATGTGTGTAATCACAGCAGTTTGCAAGGCCGAGGTGGGGAGATTGCATGATCCCAGGAGTTTGAAACCAACCTAAACACAGTAAGATCTCATCTCTACAAAAACAGTAAAAACTATCTGGGCATTGTGGCATGTACCTATAGCCCCAGCTACTCGGGAGGCTGGGGCAACAAGATCACTTGAGCCCAGGAGTTTGAGAATAGGCGAGTCATGATTGTGCCACTGCACCCCAGCTGAGACGACAGAGTAAGATGCTGACTCCCCCTACTCCCCTCCCCCCAAAAAAACTAAGAAAATGAAACAGTTTCAGTTCTATGCCCTAACTTACATTTAAGAAACTAACACTTGTTTTTTGTATAGTGCCAAAGCTTTTATACAGTATCATAGAAGAATAGCGGCAATTACCTGATAAACATATTAAAACAATCTTCCCTTCCCAACTGCATAATATTACATTTCCTTCAAAGTATTCAACGAAATATAGCAACAGATTGAATGCAAAAGCTGACATAAAAATCCAAATTTCTTCCATTAATACAGATACTAAAGAGATTTGCCAAAAACAATGCCACTCACCTCACCTTTTTGTTTAGGAAAATATACTTTTCATAAAACAGTTATAAAATATTTATATTAACATAATTTTAAAATTATTATTATTATATTAAATTAAACATTCTAGAATATTTTACATTTAATTTTAAATATATTGAAATTACATATGCATTTATTTAGTGATATTTGTTACTCTGTACACTTGTGTATATTTTATTTCAATAAAAAATTTATTAAAATATAAAGTTTTTTAATGTGGGAACAATGATTTTGTGCACGGAAGAAGATTCTGTAGCTTTTTTTAAATTAAAATAGCACTCATTTTTAGATTGTGCTTTAAAAAAATTCTTAGTTATAATTTTCAGAAAATGAATAGAGTATTTCTAATATTAGAAATGTCAACTTTATTTCTTCATTACTTTTCTTTTCCATATTTAATCAGAGATAGAGATTTTTAAAAAGCATTACTAAAGCTCTCATGACCTTTTTTTTTTTTTTTGAGTTGGAGTCTCACTCTGTCGCCCAAACTGGAGTGCAGTGGCCGCTCCCCGCCACCGCAGTCTCGACCTGCTGGGCTCCGGCGATCCTTCCGCCTCAGCCTTCCATGTAGCTGGAATTACAGGCATGCACTACCACGCCCGGCTGATTTTTTGATTTATTGTAGAGATGAGGTCTCGCTGCCCAGGCGGGTCTCGAACCCGCGGGCTCAGGCAATCCATTCACCTCAGCCTCCCAAAGGCGCGGGATTACAGGCTGAGCCACCGAGCCCGGCTGCTCTCATGATTTTTAATGAGGTAAATAGTTGGCTGTCCTTTAACCATTCTGTTATATGAATAATAAAACAGAGCAATCAGCCAGATTTTTGTTTCAAATTCATAGTCAGATTGGTCAGACAAGCTGATCTCACCAGCAGTGGAGATATTATTTCAATACAACTTAAGATTAATAATGGAACACACGGAAATATCCTGCAACTTTTCCAGGTCGCAGTCCAAAGATGTCAAACAGAATGAGCTGAGGTCTTGGAGAAAAAAGAAAGATGTTACTAGGAAAGATGTTACCAAAGGAAAGGAAAATTGTGACAAGGAATTTATATCCTACTATAAACTAGGAATTGTCCATATTTACATTAATGTTGTCAATGACATTATGAAAGAGGTGATTTTTTTTCTTGCTGCAATTAGACATCAAAGAGGCTGTCACATAACTGCAAGTGATCTAGCTAGAGGGCTAATACACGTCTATTTTCAAAACTTGTGGCCTTCCAATTCATTGTAAAGGTATTAGTAATTAGAAGTGCTTTTAAAGATGGTAAATCTCTTATGGCACAGTTATTTTGCTATTGTCATGAAATACAGGCTTTAGAAAAGTAGCATCCAGGTTGACTCTGAAAAAAAAATTCAATGTCAGTTAACACTGGGAAGCTTTGGTGTTTCCAAAATGATCTATAGACTAAAATCTATGAGAACTAATATTCTAGAAGATATTTTCTTAGCCAAAATCTTGTCTACTTCCATATAATCACATTTCAGTAAATTAATCCTTTTGATGATCTAATTCTCTCTGGATGTCAGTAACTTTTCACCAGGGTCTCCTGATATGGACAGACTTATAAGGGTCATATAACAGAATTCTTTTAAGTTTGCAGAAATTTGAATAGTCAGATTCAAGAACTAGAGGTAGAAAATAAAAATAGAAAGGCTTTTCTTTTATCAATTTTTTTCTTTTTTTAAAAACTTTAACATTTTCTCTCACGATTCAGTATTAACTTTCACTTAATAGCAATTTCAAAAGTATGCTTCTTAGTTCCCTAGGGAAAGTGGTAAACCAACAAAAACAGAGACAGTACAATCATTTTTGGCACGAAAGCATAACTTATTTGAACAGATCAGGAAACATCAGTAAAATATAGTGATGCTCAAGATAAATGGAAATGCGATATACTGTAGAGTTATAGACTGAAAAGTGTCTCTTCTCCTAATATACATGTCAATGTAGCAGGGAGATTGTCTGTAGCTCTCTGGTGTCAATCAGGTCACACTGTCATCCTGGGAAGATATAGTGCAGATTATGTAGAGGTTCACAAATAGGACACTGAAAATAAACAGAGAAATTAATGCCTTCATGAATTCCAAGAGATAATGTTTCAATTGGAGAATTATAGTATTCAGCCTTGTGGAATATCACAGTTTTCAGATTTAAAAAATACCTTCATTGAGGCAGTGGTTTATGAAATACCTAACTCCTTGATTAAAAGAAAATGAGAGGAAAAAAAAATAAGAACAGAAAGAAAACTTCACATTCTGTGCTATATTTTTCAGAACTTAAGGAAATGGAAAAGTTAATTAGACCATCTGGGATAATATATGCGTGATAATGTAGCCTCAAATCAATACATTTCTACAAAATTATCATCAATAGTTTATATGCTAAATGTGTTCTCTATTTCAAATGTTCAAATGTGAAAATATTTATTAAGCTTATCTTTGAAAAGTAGATGAGTTTAATATATAGAATGATAAATAATGTTTAGCAGGCTCCAATTTCACGTTATTTGTACACGTTAAAATATTTGCAATTTAAAAAACATTTTAAAAGTATAAAGTTTATTTCATTTATAAGACCATTTAAAAAAAATCAGTTGGAAGACATTTTAGTTATATAACCTTCCTCAGGCAAAATATTATATATTTATTCAGTTCAAAATATATCCCTTAAAAAGGGACTCTTATTAACCTCACTACTGAACCAGACATTTCTAGACATCCAGGAAAGAATAATAAACAGGATACCACTCTTGTCCAAAGAAAACTTACAATTTTATAGGGAAATGAAGAGACAAACATAATTTAAATGTACTATGGTAATTTAGGTGAGAGAAACTTGAATTGAGGCAATGTGCTTAATTAAGAACCTCTTCCCTGAGGAAGTAATACAACAGCTGACTCTAAATGTATTATATATTGACTAACCAAAGTAAAAATAAAAGGAAGTCTGTTTCTAGGAGAAAAAAACAGCATGAATGAAAAGCACAGACGTATGAAATAGCATAATGTATGCATGTGTGTGTGTGTTTGGGGGGTTATGGGGGGGGAGAGAGAGAGAGAGAGAGAGAACGCAAGTGATTGAGCGCAGATGATGCAGCTCAAATAGAAGATCATGATGACCTTAAGTGATGGGGATTTTTTAAAAACAAAATGATACAATGAGACTTATGTTTTAAATTCACTCATGTGAGTCTGTTGCAAATGTTTGAGTGTTGCAAGCTGATTCATGAACAGGACTCTGTTACTCAGGTGATAGGTAATAAGAATTCAAACGCGCAATATATACAAACGGAACAAAAGAGGACAGGCTTTTTTCAGTCATATGCAAATGATGAAAAGTGTAAGATTTGATGCTTAATTAGATGTGGCCTGTTAGAGGGAGAAGTAACCAAGTCCCTATGTTGGGTATTATATGGATGGAGGTTTCCCTAATGAGACAGGAAATGCAGAAAGAACACCGGGATATCTGACTGAGAGAACGTAGAGAGTGGGAGGCCCAAGCGAGGGGACTGTCTGAGCCCAGGGGTTCGAGACCAGCCTGGGCAACTTGGTGAGACCTCGTCTCTACAATATACCAAAAAATTATTTTTTCTTAATAGCCTACAGCTAAAAATAATCAATAGGCCATCGTGGCATATTTGGGGATGGCATGTTCTGATTCCCTTAGAGCTAACAAAAATTTTAAAAATGTTTAAAAAGATACTGAGACTACAGTGGAAGTTAACCTCTCTATTATATATTTTTAGTTAGAACTTTTGATGCCAATTTCAAATTCAGGAAAAATTCAGCATACCCTCTCCATCCAAAGTACAGTTTAAATGACTTTTAAATATAAATAAATGATAAGAAATATAAAGGTGTAAAAAACAAAAAGAAAACCCATGGCAATCCAGAAATTATAAGAACTTCTAGAATATTTACAACAAATGGATAAATTATGAGATAAATGGACGACGCAATACTACAGTTCAAAGCCCAAACTAAGTGCAACAGGACCCTTAAGAAGCTTCGTGCTGGGAGTCAACAAACTCAAAATCCTTGAGTAAGCCTTAGGCTAATTGTCATAGTAATTAAAGGAAATTTTATTCTTTTTAAAATTTTAAAGATGTGGGGTATAATTCAGGGTTAGGTATTTAAGTGGTCATTGTGCAGGTAAAGTTTGAGAACCCTTATTGATGTTATGTGCCCCGCCCCCATGGCAGTGTCCCACTACTGACAATCCCTTTCTTATAGTATTATGATAAATGTTCAGGGTCTGCTTATGCATGAATACATGTAGTACTCAGATCTTTGTTTCTGTGATAGATCACTCAGTATTACAGACTCTAAATCCATCCAAGTTTCTGCAAAGTCTATAATGTTGTATTTATTTACAATTGTATATCAGATTAACCAGATAAATCCAGTGGATTTTGTCCTTAGCCTACAAACCAAGTGCTATGAAGGCAAAATGAGCCATCTCCCCAGGGAACAACCCAAGTATGGGTGTTGCAATCTAAGGAATCATCTGAAAAGCAGACCTTGAAATATAATAGCTAAAGATTCTTGACTACCACACTTGGATAAGAAGAAATGATGACGAATCGTATATTTGAGTAAACCAAGCTGGTTTTACACAAGATAAAACCTAGCAATCCTCCCCAAAAAACACATGAACAAAGACATAGATTATATTAAAAAGAAAATTTTAATATAGGGGTGGAGAATGAATCAAGGTATTTAAGAAGTCCAAAGACAAGGTGGGGGAAGAACTAGTCAAAGAAATACTATACTACTAAAGGAGAAGATTAAGAGTGTCCACTCAGCAATTAGTAAATCGAATTAAAATAGCCCACACCAGACAATTAGAAAATTATCTCTGCTAGCCCACATACCGAACACCGCTACTCACATTCCTCAGCATTGCTTCTTTCTGCTTTTCCTTTCAAATAGAGCATGTAGATAGATAGATAGATAGATAGATAGATAGATAGATAGGTATAGACATAGATATAGACATATATATATAAAGATTATTCATATATATGATCACTTTGCATATAATCAGTCAAACATTTTGGTAAAGATATTTAATGTAGCTATGGAAATAATAAAAAGTTAAGTGAGTTAAACATATAGAAAAAGTCAAGGAAGCAGAGCAATATTTTTCTTATCAGTATACAACTTATCCCCAAATTAACAGCAAATGTATTTTTAAATTCAAAATAGCTAGTAATAAAAGAACAGTATGAATTTCATTTGGAAACACCAAATTTCAAAAGATGAAGATTAAATGATTCATAAGAAATTTTCAATAGACATATAATGTTATATAATCATTCTTTTGTAGATACAAAATTATAAATTTTCCTGTAATTTCAAAGTGAATTTTGTATGTAAATAATATTTAAGTAAGTTTGAAGCTAAAATAATGCCTGGTTCAATAGAGATTAGATGTAAATGGAGAAAGACAATTTTTTCTAAAAGAAAATATGAGTTTTTATCTATTAAAAAAAGAGTCATCCAGATGAACCAATTTGAATTTATGAGACACATTTTTATCACAAGAAAATTTTAGAAGTGAGCAACATATAATGAGATTTGAAAACTTTAATTTTATTAAATTATAGATTTGGTGTCCACTTAAAATGTGAATGAAATCAACAGATATGAAAGGAACATGTTCTTAATTTATAATGAACATTGTTTTCAGCTATCATTTTTAGATCTATGATACTTAAGCTTGGAGAAGGATAATAGAAGCAGTCAGTGATACAAAGATGGCACATTGTCCTTGAGTGCCTTTTTTTTCTTTCTGCAATACATAGGATGCAACCAACACTATGTATTTTGACAGCACTATGTATTTCCTGTTACATCTCATCAGGAGGCACATAACGTCTCTTAACTCATTTGATTTGATTTTCTATCTCTTTTTTCTTAAGCTGAAAAGTTAATTCCTAACAACATTGACATAGTTTCTTACTTGATTTATTCTTTGTTACAAAAACAATAGCATTAATGAATTCAGTTTCAAATTACATAACCTTATTTATGGATAATTCTGTCTGAAGACACTTTATTTTGTACTTATTGTTGACTTATTAGCATTGAGCTCATGGCCAGCCACACTGTAACTCCTGACTGAAGAAAGCTTATGTAACACAAAAATTTTCTCTGTATGGCATATTACAACTATTTTGCACTCCAGAACACTAGACAGCACAGAAGCACTACATTGGGGACCATTTGAAACAGTGAACCCATCAACAAAAAGCACAATAATGTAAAAAATATGGTATTAAATAGACCACTAAAATGATACTGTTTACAATATGAGAACTGAAACATTGGAAGCAGAGTAACTCCTTGGTTAACAACTGCTGGAACCTTGGGCACCTTGGGCAACTTAGTTTTTCTGCCTCCTGTGAATGTCCACAAATGACTATGAAAGCTTTGTGAATACTTATTTGGAGGCTACAGATAAATTTTAGTGAATAGGTGGATTCTCAAATATGGAATCTGTAGATAATCAGACTAGGCTCCATGGGAAAGATTCATTGGTAACATATGGAGGGAAAAGATGTGATGCTGAAAGAGTGAGGAAGAGTTATGTCAGGTTGACTTCTCAGCCAAGGAATTTTATAACCTAGAGGAAGTTGGGCATGAGAAAAAGGGATTTAAGGATTTTAAGTTGGGGACTGTTTTGTAATGATTTTGTTTATGTGTTATGGGGAGAGGGGAGTGGTGATGGAGAAGTTGGAGACTTAGCAGGTTATAGCAATAATCCTGGTAAGAAGTTATAAGGCTTCAACTAAGGATGTGGCAATGGGCATGATGTAGAGGAGTTGGCCATGGTGACTGATTCAGTGTGAAGAATAAATGAAGAAAATTCAAAGTTGACTCTTTAAAAAATAATGGTGTACTGGGACAAGGAATAAAAGAACAAGAAATCGTTTCAAGAGAGAAAAAAAATGGAGAGTTAATTTAACCAGGTTAAGTTTTAGTTGTCAAAGAATATCCAGATGTAAATTTCCAGAAAATATTCACGTAGAAATCAGCTTTTAGATGAAATTTAAGTAATGAGGTAAGAGCTGAGAACTGAATTAAGGCAAAACAAAATAAATCAAAAGAAAACTGAGAGGTTGATGGAGATAGAAGAATATGTGCAGTTAAAATAATTTTTTAAAGTGGCTAGAATTCTTAGAAACAGAGAGTAAAAACTTTTCATGAAAGAGAGTTTAAACAAGGAAGAAGTAGATAATAATGCTAATTATGACAAAGAAGTAAAACATGATAAGCTCAGACATAGGAGAAATCTGGCAATTTAGAAGGACTTGGTGACCCTAACAAAACAGGGTTTTATTGTAATAAAAGCCAGATTGGTTTAGATTGAGAGGGAAACAGATGGTAAGAAAGCCTAGACAGCCTATTTGTGATCAAGCACATAAAATCAGGCTTGTTGTTCAAATTTCAGTTCTGTCACTTGAAAGCTGTGTTAACTTTCAGCAATTTATTCAGTGCTTGTTTTTGTTTTGTCATCTGTAAAATAGATTCAATAATAGTACTTAAAAAATATATGTGAGTGTTGTTTTAAAGAAGAAATGAGTTAATGCATGTGAAGTAACTGGACATTTTTAAAATATTTTAAGTCTAAGTAAAATTAAGATGTAAGCCATCATAATATATGGTATAGAATTCATTTAAAAATGATAATGCTAAAGTTTAACATATATAAAAATATTATAATGGATCTTTGAAGGAAACGATCTAAAAGTTAAAAAAAACCATTAGTTTGTAAAATTGATTTATATAGCATAACTAAACATAAAAAATAATTAACATAAAAATTAGTGAGATAAATTTCTAGAAGTGATTACCTATCACAGTATAAGCACTTAAACCAAGATTCCAATAGCATATTTTTTATGATAAAGTTACTGTTGAAAGAAACACAACCTGAAAATAATATGTTGGCATATATGTAATTTTTAGTTTTAAATCTATTTGCTGGAGAAGAAGTAAGGCATATAATCTCTATAAATATCTTTTCTGTAGTAGTCCCACCACTTATTTATTTAAATAGCCAACATGTGGAGCACTGACAACACTAAATGCAAGTGAAGATGTGGAGCAACAGGAGCTCTCATTCATTACTAGCGGGAATGCAAAATGGTATAATCACTTTGGGAGATAGTTTGGCATTTCCTAGAAAATTAAATATCCTCTTGCTATATGATCCAGCAATTACATTCCTTGGTGTTTACTCAAAAGAGATGAAAACTTATGTATACCCTCAAAATCTGCACACAGATATTTATAGAAGCCTTGTTCATAATAGCCAAAACTTGGAAACAAACAAGTTGTTTTTCAGTAGGTGAATGGCTAAATAAACTGTGGCACATCCAGGCAATGGGAACATTATTCAGCAGTAAAGAAATGAGCTAGCGGGTCATGAAAAGACATGGAGGAAATTTAAGTGCATATTAATCAGTGAAAGAAGCCAGTCTACATACTATATGATTCCAAATTTATGATATTATAGAAAAGAAAAACACTATGGAGGCAGTGAAAAAAAGAATCAGTGGTTGCCAGAGGTTGGGTGGGCAGGGAAGGTTGAATAGGTAGAACAGAGGAATTACAGGGCAGTAAAAATACTCTGTATGAAGCTATTATGGCAGATACATGTCACTTGACTTTTGTCTGAACCCACAGAACATGTAACACCAAGAGTGGACCCTAATGTAAACTAAGGAATTTGAGTAATAATGATGTGTCAATGTGGGTGCACAATTTATAACAAATGTACCACTTCAGTGCGAGGCTGTGCATGTGTAGGTGCAGGGTATGTACAGGATATCTTTGTACTTTCCTTTCAAATGATCTGTGATCCTAAAATTACTCTTAAAAAGTCTTCAATAAAATGAAATTTGAAAATCAGGGTAGTCCTTGTTGATCATTAAGCAACAACAGACTGCAGAAAGTTTAACTGTGCTGCATACTTGAATTTCACAAAATAAGTTTTTATTTTTAACTTTGAAATCATGCTCCCCTTAAAGAACTTTTATAATATTTCCTGTATATATGCAACTCTGGCCTTACCATTTTAATATTCATTTGATTCTATACATGATGTTTCGCATCTTATTTTTACTTAGAATGTGTTCAAAAGTTTAAAATTTTAAAAATTACTAAGATGGCAATTGTACCTTTATTCTATTTGATTTCCTTTTTAATCAAAATGTTATGTTTTATTTATTTATCTTTTAACATTATGAAGTGTTGAATTTTTTTTAATGGTGTGGTTTTTCTGGATGCTGCAATACTGTGAAACTGCAATGCTTTAAGTGTGAAAGCATTAGCAATTTGGCCTGAATATTTTTCTTTGGCAAACCTTCAACTTGAAAGACATACATGCCTAGTTGTGGTTTCTTTATGATTTTGATCCTCTTTGGGGGAGAAAAATTGGCTTAACATGGTTAAAACTATCTTTGTGGGGTGCTGGCAGGTAGCGAGGGAAACACATAAGAAAAGACTGACTAAACAAAGGATTCTCCAAGGATGTCCCATGGGGAAAAATCATTCTTTTAACCATGTTAAACAAAATACCCATATTAGGTACAGTTCATACTTGACAAAATTGTGCTTTATGTTTATTTTAGCTAGATTTGCCTTGGTATTAATCCAAGTTATTCAGTTTTCTATTTCTAGAACTTACTGTTAGAATTGTCTTTACATTAAAAAATGTCTCATTTCTCCTGAGCAATTCACAGTTGCCCCAGCAAACCTCAAGCACAATTTTCCCAAATTAATAATTATCAGATTTCTCCTACTATTTCACATCCTCCTACATAGGTATATTTTTAATATTATAGGGGTTCAGGATCTTTATTCTTTTAGTATAATAATTTAATTAAGATATTGGGTTACTAATATGTACTGTACATTTTCTGTAGGTATTGATGACAGAAATTAATAAAATCTGTCCAAAATTCCCACTGTGGATCATTCAATCTAGGGACAGGTCAAATTTTAAAATATGTTTTTGAAATAATTATAATCACAACTTTGTAAAGAAGCATGATGAGAGTGACTCATAAACAGACTTAACTTGTCTGAAACCAGATTGCAAAGCCAAATTCTAGAAGCAAAAGCAGAAACAGTAAGTGCAAAAACCTTATAAAACAGTAGACGCAAAGACCGCATGGAATAATGACCTCAAGGTGTTCCTGCAATAAGGCTAGAGTTAAAGCATGGTTTGTATATGGGGGAGTTGGGATAATATGTTGCAGTAAATGTGGGGATAAAGGTAAGAATTTTATCACACAAAATTTAATATTTATTAAGATGATTATTGGACTTTCTAGGCACTGTTCTAAATCTAATATTATTTTAGCTCATTTAATTGTCACAATAACCCCGTCACAAATATACATTTTGTCCTCATTGTATAGAAGAAGGAACTTGGCACAGAGAGTTAAATAACTTGCCCAAAATTACATAGTTAGTAAGCAGGAGAGCTAGGATTTGAAGTGGTTCCAGAGGATGTTTTCTTAGCCAAAGAGTTTTATAGTTTCACTAGCAGGACTGCTGGCCAGTGCTTAGGGTTTAACATCATATTATTTAAAGTCTACATTATACCGAAGGCATTTTTTTACAAGTGGTGTGAGCAACTACTGAAAATGTTCAAGGAGAGAAGCAAGCAGCACGGTAATTTTGTATTAAGAAAAGCTTGATGGTTTGTTAGCGAGTGGGGTCAAGAATCACAATATGTCTACTACAGTTTTCTAGAGGTGCAGTAAGAGTGACTTAGACTTAGGTAATGGCATCAGAGATGAAGAAAAGTGGGTAAATCTGCAAGCTACTCAGGCTTAGAATTTAAAATGATTGGTTAGATTTGGGTGAAGGAGATATTGCGAAAGATTCCTAGGTTACTTTCATAAAAAACTTTTATACCTAGCCTATGGAAAATACAGGCCCTTTACCCTCCAAAAAATATATACTAACACATGCATATAAACATAAATATTGTCTTCATATTTCATGGGATTAAGAACCACATAAAACACATTCAATGGACACCCAAGTTTTCATAAATTTCAACTTGAGAATTGCTGTCATAAATATCTTCTGCGTCATAAATTACATGGTAGTTACAGACTTCTTGAGATGACAGCAAAGCCAAGTTTCAATTCTTTGAGAATATACTTAGATCACCAGAAATTTGTCTAGATAGCGAAAGCAGAATTGAAGACAAATTGAAGTATGAATCCATTTCAATGACAAAATACACCTAGCCTAAGCAGGTTGAGCCTAATAACTAAAATCCAAACAGTATATGTTATATTTAAGTAAGCAAGAAAAATTTAGAAATCAAATACTAATACTGTGATTCCAAAGGTTGTGTGACCACTTGACAGACACTCATGAAAGCACATGCCTGGGCGTTTGTAGGTTTTTCTTATTTATTCTTATAGGTAACATATTTAGTCTAGTACCATAAATTTATAATCAGTTTACAAAATTTCTTTTAAAAATTACTAAAATCTGACTTGTTTTTCTATTTCTACTGTAATTGTCCTATTTCACTAGAGTATAAGTTACGTTAGTGGAGATATTTGCCTACTTTTTTCATTTTTGTATTTCCAGCATTTAGAGGAGAGCTCAGTCCATAATAGTCCCTCAATAAATATTTGTATTAAAAATCATGAATTTCCTGACTTCTTTGTCTTGCATATAAGTAAACAAAATAGCCTCCTACTCTGTCCCACCTTAACAACACATCCTGAACGTGCCCCCAAAATACAGCATGAATAAGTATATCTTTGTGTTAGCCTTCCATCTGTGATAGTCTGAATTATAAGAGACAAATCCTCCTTCTGAGACTAACTATAGAAGTTGTATTAAATAGAAATCTAATAGCTACTAGGAAGCATTAGAAACCATATTAAGGCAAATCTAACATTTTTCATTAATTTTCAACCCAAGGTATTTGTATGACATATGTAAGTAGTGCAGGCTTATCAGTGGTTCAGTGCTTTTAGAAGTCTGAAGAGGACAGGTAGGCAAAAAATGGAGATGAGAACAACAAAGTAACTGGAAACTGAAGGGCTGAGATCACAGAGAAGCCAGACCTATAAAGAAGTGAACATAAAACTTTTTGCTCCTTTTCTTGGAGGTGTTTCCCAATCCCTGGGCTGCATGTGATAAGTAAGCAGAAACCAAGACTGAAGAAGCAGAGGCTAAAAAAAAAGTTAGGAAAACATTAATAACATAGTGCTAGGAAGACGTCTTAAGAAGAAGGTACCTGGAACACAACCCAGATCTTCAGTCAAGGTGTCTGAAGCACCACACCACAGAAGCAAAGGCAAACAAGATCAGTCTACACAAGTGTTGAAATACATCTTTAACCCATTTTTTGGTAATCTGCTCCTACTCAAACAGAATGCCAGACCAAATAAATTTTTTCTGAAATCAGAAAATGTACTCATAAAATAAAAAATTGTATAAGCAATAATCATTAAGTCAACATAATTACAGACATATCAGCAGTGTCAATTAACAAAAACATAAAAAATTATTAAAAATAGGCATCATTGGAAACATGACCATATATTACAATTTTCAAACATGAATTTTAGAAGAACAAATCTGTTCAAGAAAATATATCTTTGGAAAAAAAAAACTAGAGAACTTCACCTGGGAAATTGAATCCATTAAAAAGTAAAAAATGGAAATCCTAAATTGAAAAATATAATAATTTCAAAAAAGAACTCAATGAATGAAACTTCAGTCAAATGGATACTGCAGAAAGATGGTTAATAAAGTGGAAAACTGGTCAGTTCAAACTGAAGAAAGGTCAGGGAAAAAAGATAAAAGACAAATGTATAAGAGATATTTGGATCATAGAGAAAAGTTATAGCATATAGGTAACTGGGATTCAACAAAAAAAAAGAGAGAAGAAAAAAAGTAGGACAGAGGCAATATTGAAAAGAGTGGCAAAAAATATTTTAAAAACTAAGTTAAAAAATCAAATTGCAGAGTCAAGAAGCTCTACAAATACCTAACAGGATGCCTTCAAGAAAACCAAATCTAACTTCATTTTAATAAAACAGAAAACCAGAGAACAAGAGGAAATCTTGAAAATCGCCAGCATCTTTAATGACCAATAGGACTGGCTGCTGATATTTTTAACAGAAATAATAGGAGACAAAAGAAAATTGACTTTTTAAAATGATAAAGGAAAAAAGCAGCCACCTAAAATTTTTTCTAGATGGGGTCTCAGAATTCGAAGGGTTTTTGGTCCCAGCAGAGTTCCTTCCTATGTAAGTGGATGGCACAGAGGCTGGACATGGTGGGGAGAGACTGTCCTTGTCCTCATAGCACTGTCTTATTCCTCAATGCTTCCGCCCTAATGTACTACCCACAGTGGGACCACCTGGGCTTGGGCCCAAATGGTACAGGGAATCCCCATCCAGTTGCCTTCTGAGAAGAGATATTCTCATCCTGTCCCCTTTTTTCATAAGCATAGCATCTCTTCAATCACTTTCGGGAAGATACCATTTTCTTCACCAGCTTCCACAGAAAAGGGTATAGTGTTCTCACAGGCTTTTTTAGGGGGACCACTCTGGCTGGAGGGATCTAAGGAATCAATCCCTACTGCCTCCTCTAGCAGGAATAGTAGGAATTGCAGATGCATCCAGCAAAATAGCCTCCGAATACTGATTTGTACTTTGCCAGGTTCAGTCTTTGCTACAATCAGTGTCTCTATACCATTCAACCATTAATCTTCACTTCCTCTGGCTACATTGATCAGGCAGTCCCAGCATCACCAGTATCAACACGAGCACAAATTTACTCCTTTACTCCTAGCTGCAAATCTCTGTTCCTTGCCCACCCCGGTACATTAGTGTCATGACTATTCAAAAAGACTAAATGCCATCTTCCTCACTTTTGACATTTTCTACTATCCACATAAGAAGCTCATTAGTTTCCTCAGAGTGTCAGAAGTATCCCACAATGTGTGAGTAGAGGAAGCATAGAATGGTTATTGGTTACAGGGATTTGGCATCCAGCAGACTTGGCCAATCTGCCTTTGATGTAAGTTATGATAGCAAAGTGTTTCTAATTTTAATGGGTGAAAGCAACTACTGTTGAAGATCAACTCTCTTCTCTGGGAAAAGCATTCAGAACTGAATATTTGACTAAAACTCGGTGTTCCAAGAATAGACACATCAGTTTCAGTGAACAACCTGTCTCTGGAGATAGAGTCTTGTCAACATTAGTCTATGAAATAGTCACAGATGCTTTATCAGCAGGAATGGTGGGACGCTGGGAGAATCGGCCATGTTTGAATATGCAGACATCCAAATCCTGTTTGAGTAAAGCTGACAAATGTGGGAATCCATTAGTCTCTGGATTTGATGATATTTTGATTTGGTTTTACAATTCTTGTATAATAAGGTACATGAGAGCTGTGCACTATAGAGATGTATCAGATGTATCAGATAGTTACACTTTGTACTCTATATCCGACTGCTTATTGCAGCTTCCTAAGGAAGTCATGGAAATTTCTGTAATTTTGCTGTATCTGATGTGAAGATCATTAGCATATTCTAGAGGAAGTTGATCCAGATGCAGTATTTCAATAGGCCATGCATTTTGTTCACATATGGCCCCTTAAGTAATGCAGATAATCTTGTGATCAGCATATAATGGTCAATGCTAGTGAATTATCCTTTGTTTAGATACCAGCTAGCACTTTATGACATTCTGATCAGAGTGGAGCTTCATGTTTCTCAAGGAACACAACCAGGAGATAATAAGAACAAGTTGAGGGTTTCAGAAACATGGAAATCTTATGTCCCTATGTTCAAAAAGTCATGCCAATTACCAACAGAAAGCCAAAACTTATTCATTACTTTATAAAGGCCCTCCAAAAAATAGAATTTTCTGCTATCACCAGAGTTGTTTCTTGGGACTATTCAGGTCAGTGAAGTGGCAGAGGATTTTTAAGGAAATAGTCAGCTTTCGATCTACAAAATGAAACTGACTCATTGAGATGGAAATTCTGCGCCATCCACTATGATTGGAACACAAGATTTTACCTAAAATATAATTTTAAAAACATATATAACATTATGCCCACTGCTATTTAGATCAATCACTAAAAAGAATATTAAAATGTTGTGTTAAATTATTTTCATGGGATTTCTGGTAAGATGGTAATGGCATAGGTGGATTTGTGAGACTCTCCAAACCCTGCTGGTGACACCCCAGATCCAGCACCCAGCTGTGCAGCTGATCCCTGGTGCCTCTCACCCAGAGACCCAGATGAGTGGAGAGAGAAGATCCCTGAAAGTGAAGCTGCCACCTCAGCCATTCTCCTGGCAGATTTGCATTGCCCTGCCCACCTATCAGAGCCTCAACCTCGGTTCCTAAGGTAACGTCGTTAAACCTCCCCTCCCCTATGCTGAACAGACAGAGACAACTAAGCATCGCAGGCCTCCCAGTCAGCAGGCTAGCTGCCTGCAGCAAAAACAAAGGGGAGAGTCTGGAGATCAGAGCTGAAGTGACTTTAGACACTCAGGAAATATTCCAGAGCTAGTCTAATCTCTTATTTTTGACTTTTGATTTTATCATTCTGACTGTATGTTTTGCTCACTTTTGTTTGCTTTCTGACTTACACTATCTGTTTCATGATTTCATTGGTCTGTCTCTATGTAGCTACCAGTATTCTTTAGGGAATTTTCCCTCTGTGTTTTTTTTTTTCACTTCTCTCCAGCCTTGTGCCTCTTTTTCACCTGTTAGTTGGCATGTATGTCTGTTTTCCCTCTCACTCTTCTCTCTTTCTAACTTCCTGTTGACCCCCTCTTCCTCCATTATTTTCCTGTTCTGTACCTCCTTTTGATCCAGTTACCAAACCTATGTACCGCAGCACAGACAGATTGTAAGGCGGTGGGAAATAGGTTCCAGTGTGCTCATACACCTGTTGGTAGATGCTGGAATCAGCATATAGATTCTGAATCACTGCTTCCCTCTCAATTAAACCTCAAAACTGCAAAAAGTACAGCCCGCAGCCCACACTCCAACCTAAAAAGTAAACAAAGCCAGAGGATGCTCATAAGGAAGAACAGGAGATTATACAAGTGAAACAAAAGCAATCCCACCTTCCCTGAGAAACAGAATTAAAGAAGGGGAGGGAAGCCGGGCTTGGTGGCTTAGCCTGTAATCCCGCACCTTTAGGAGGCTGAGGTGAGTGGATTGCCTGAGCCCGCAGCTTCAACACCTGCCTGGGAAGGCGAGACCTCATCTCTACATTAAAATAAAATAAAATAAAAATTAACCAGGTGTGGTAGCACGCACCTGTAATTCTGGCTACTCAGAAGGCTGAGGCGGAAGGTCGCCGGAGCCCAGCAGGTGAGGCAAAGTGGCCAGAAGCAGCCACTGCACTCCAGTCTGGGTGACAGTGAGACTCCAACTCAAAAAATAATAATAATAAAATAAAATAAAATAAAAAGAAGGGAAAGGGGGACAGAGAGAGAAATCTATGCAAATGAAAAAAAACCAAAAGAAGAATATGGGTCTCTCCCAGACCCCTGGGAGGCCAGACACTGAGAAAACTGACTTTGGAATGCAAACAATGAAGAGCCCCCAGAATGACTGGTCTCAAACTACAAACCTAGATATCAAGACATTAATGGAGAGATTAAAAAGAATTGAGGAGAGACAAGAAGAAACGAGAAAGGAGCTGATAACTGAGATAACAGTAATAAAGAAAACTGTGAATGAAATAAATAACAAACTGACAAGCATGAAAAGCAGAATTACCCAAGCAGAAGAAAGAATCTGAGAGCTTGAGGACCAACATATAGAACTAACCCCAAACTCTTAAAAACACAGAAAACAAGCTAAAAAAGACAGAACAAAACCTTCAAGAGATGAGCAATTACTTCAAGAGACCAAACCTAAGAGTAATTGGCCTTCCTGAGGCAGAAAGAGAGACAGAGACCACACTGGAACAAACTTTCCATGAGATCATTCCAGAACACTTTCCTTATCTAATCAGTGATGCAAAAATTCAAACACAAGAGATTCAGAGAACTCAGTGCAAGACAACAAATGAGAAGACCAACTCCTAGACACATAATAATTCACCTAAACAAAGTAGACATAAAGAAAAAATCCTAAAGGCAGCAAGAGAAAAAGGACAGATCACCTATTCTAATTGGAAGACCAATAAGAATAGCAGCAGATTTATCTACAGAAACACTGCAGGCTAGGAGAGCTTGGGGCTCTATCTTCAAAGTCCTAAAAATAAACAATTTCAACCAAGAATAACCTACCCAGCCAAGTTAAGCTTCATCAGTGAGTGAGAATTAAAATCTTTCCCAGATATCCAATTCCTAAGAACTTATGCTGCCAACAAACCACCTTTACATGAAACACTTAAGAAAGTACTAAACACAGAAGAAAAGGAAAAAAGAACAATGTTCTTCAGAAGAGTACAGGAAAAAGAATAAAATACACATGAACCAACCCCAAAACCAAAAGAAAGACAAAAAACCAAGTGGAAGAGCAACAACTCTATAAGAACTCTATGGTAGGGACAAACTCTCACATTTCAATAATTAGCCTGAATGTGAATGGACTAAATGCACCACTGAAAAGACATAGAATGGCAAAATGGATAAAATATCACCAGGCAACAATATACTGCCTTCAAGAGACCCATCTCACTAGAAAGGACATGCACAGATTCAAAGTAAGAGGATGGGAAACAAATTTTCAGGCAAATGGAACACAAAAGAAAGGAGGAGTCACGATCCTAATTTCAGATAAAATACCATTTAAGCTATCAAAAATTAAAAAAGATACAGATGGCCACTACATAATGATAAAAGATTCACTCCATCAACAAGAAATATCTATCCTAAACATATATGCACCTAACATAGGTGCACCAACTTTCATAAAGCAACTTCTAGGAAAACTTAAGGAAGATATTGACTCTAGCACCATCATAACTGGGGACTTTAATACCCCACTCACAACACTAGACAGATCATCAGGACAAAAAATCAGCAATGAGATCCGGAACCTCAATGTGACTTTTGACCAAATGGACTTAATTGATACCTACAGAACACTCCATCCAAAGACCACAGAATACACATTCTACTCATCACCTCATGGAACGTACTCTAAGATCGACCACATACTTGGCCATAAATCAAGCATAAGCAAATTTAAAAGGACCGAAATTTTACCAGGCACCTTCTGGGACCACAGTGGAATAAAAATAAACATTAACACCAACAAAGTTCCCCCAAAACCCACAAAACATGGACACTAAACAGCATGATGCTAAACAACCCCTGGGTCAATGATGAAATCAAAACAGAGATCAAAAGATACCTGGAAACAATTGAAAATGAAGAAACAAGCTGGGCTCGGTGGCTCAGCCTGTAGTCCCACGCCTTTGGGAGGCTGAGGTGAGTGGATTGCCTGAGCCTGCAGGTTCGAGACCCACCTGGGCAACTTGGCGAGACCTCATCTCTACAATAAATTAAAAGATCAGCCGGGCATGGTAGCACATGCCTGTAATTCCGGCAACTCGGAAGGCTGAGGCAGAAGGATCACCAGAGCCCGGCAGGTTGAGGCTGCGGTGGCCGGGAGAGGCCACTGCACTCCAATCTGGGCGACAGAGTGAGACTCCAACTCAAAAAAAAGAAAAAGAAAATGAAGAAACATCTTACCAAAATCTCTGGGATGCCATGAAAGCTGTAGTAAGAGGGGAATTTATATCCCTACAAATACACATGAAGAAAATGGAAGGATCATAAATTAACAGCCTAACAAGCCACTTAAGGAAGCTGGAAAAGCAAGACCACAAAAACCCTAATTTCAGCAGAAGAATTCAGATCACCAAAATAAAAGCCCAAATCCAGGACATAAAAAACAAAAAGACAATATTAAAAAAACAATGAAACAAAAAGCTAGTTCTTCAAAAGGATAAACAAGATCAATGATCCCCTGGCTAGACTGACCAAGAAAAAAGGAGAAAAAACCCAAATAAGCACAATCAGAAACAAAAAAGATGAAGTCACATCTCACCCTGAAGAAATACAAAAGATCATTAGAGACTACTATGTATACTTGTATGGAAACAAACTTGAAAACCTCAAGGAAATGGTAGACTTTCTGTCATCACACAACCTGTCTAGGTTGAAACAAGAAGAAACTGAGACCCTAAATAGACCAATAACAATCAAGGAAAGTGACTATGTAATAAGAAAACTACCTACAAAAAAAGCCCTGGACCAGATGGCTTTCCAGCAGAATTCTACAAGACATTTAGGGAGGAGCTGATTCCAATCCTACTGAAGATATTTCAGGCAACTGAGAAAGATGGATCCCTCCCCAAATCATTTTATGAAGCTAGCATCACATTGATACCCAAGCCAGGTAAAGATCCAACAAAGAAAGAGAACTACAGGCCAATATCTTTGATGAACATAGATGTTAAAATTCTCAACAGGATCCTAGCAAACTGAATTCAACAATACATCTCAAAAATCATCCATCATAACCAAATAGGCTTCATACCTGGGATGCAAGGCTGGTTCAACATTTGTAAAACCATAAATGTAATTAAATACATCAACAGATGTCAAAACAAAAACCACATGATTTTATCATTGGATGCAGAAAAAGCTTTTGATAAAATCCAGTACCCCTTCTTGATAAAAACCTTCGAACATCTAGGCATACGGGGAACATACCTCAAAATAGTAAAAGCCATCTATGAGAAACCCACAGCCAGCATACTCCTAAATGGACAAAAATTGGAACCACTTCCCCTGAAAACTGGAACAAGACAAGGATGCCCGCTCTCACCACTGTTGTTCAATATAGTATTGGAAGTCCTGGCTAGAGCAATCAGAGAAGAGGAGGCAATCAGGGGTATCCAAATAGGAAAAGAGGAAGTCAAGTTATCTGCCTTTGCAGATGACATGATTGTGTACCCTGAAAACCCAAGAGAATCTGTGAAAAATCTCCTGATAAAGGCCTTTGGATAAAGTGTCAGGATATAAAATAAGTGTGCAAAAGACAATCGCATTTCTTTACACCAATAATAAACAAACAGAAACCCAAATAAAAAGCACAATTCCATTCACAATTGCCACAAAAAAAAAAAAATGAAATACCTTGGCATCTTCCTAACCAGAGATATGAAAGACCATTACAATGAAAACTACAAAACTCTGCTCAAAGAAATCAAAGATGACACAAACAAGTAGAAAAATACTCCATGCTCATGGATTGGAAGAATCAACATTGTGAAGATGTCCATCTTACCTAAGGCAATCTACAGATTCAATGTAATACCTATCAAATTACCAGCAGCATTCTTCTCAGACCTAGAAAAAACAACACAGGAATTCATATGGAAACACAAACCACCAAGAATAGCCAGAACAATCCTCAGAAAAAAAAAAAAAAAAAACAAAAAACTAAAGGAAGTGGTATCACATTACCAGACATCAAACTTTACTATAATGCTACAATCATCAAAACAGCTTGGTATTGGTATAGGAACAGGCATATAGATCAATGGAATAGAATTGAGATTTCAGAAGCAAAACCTCAATTTCTCAAACAACTCATCTTTGACAAAGCCTCCACCACCTACCACTGGGGAGAGGAGAATCTATTCAGTAAATCGTGCTGGGAAAACTGGCTGACCACATGCAGAAGATTGAAATAGGACCCCTATCTATCCCCATACAGAAAAATTAACTCCAAATGGATCAGAGACCTAAATGCAAAACCTTAAACCATAAGAACCTTAGAAAATGAAGGAGATACCCTCATGGAAATTGGAACTGGCATCCAATTCCTGAACAAAACACAAAACCCATAGGCCATAAGAGATAAGATAGACAAGTGGGACCTCATTAAATTGACAAGCTTCTGCAAAGCCAAAGAAATCATCAAGAGAGCAGGGAGACAGCCTACAGACTGGGAAAAAGTATTTGCCAACTCCAGGTCTGACAAAGGCTTAACATCTTGGATCTACAAGGAGCTCAAACATGCTGAAAAGAAAAAAAACAAACAACCCCATTATAAAGTGGGCAAAAGATATGAACAGACACTTCACAAAGGAAGACATCCGAGCAGCCAACAGACACATGAAGAAAAGTTCAACTTCACTAATCATCAGGGAGATGCAAATCAAAACCACACTGAGATAACACCTAATTCCAGTCAGAATGGCAATTATCAATAACTCAAAAAATAACAGTTGCTGGAGAGGGTGTGGCGAAAAGGGAACACTTCTAGGCTGTTGGTGGGAGTGTAAACTAGTACAACCTCTGTGGAAAACAGTGTGGCGATTCCTAAAAGCTCTGAATATCAACCTCCCATATGACCCTGCAACCCCCCTACTGGGAATATACCCTGAAGAACTCAAATCACTCTATCAAAAAGATACCTGTACCCAAATTTTTATCGCAACATTGTTCACAATAGCAAGAACCTGGAACCAACCATGCTGTCCATCAAAAGAGGACTGGATTAAAAAAATGTGGTACATATACACAATGGAATACTATGCAGCCATAAAAAAGAACAAAATCATGAATTTCACAGCAACCTGGATGGAACAAAAACAAAGATCTGAGTATAACATGTTCTCACTCATATAGTGGACCTTAATCATCCTACATACTACCATAAGAAAATGACTGACAGTGGTGGGAAACTATGGGGGTGGGGGGAAGGGAGATGGGACTAATGGTAGTAATCATCTGTCTGGGGACCGGGAGACACCTCTTATCAACAAGGGTGCCTGAACGAAGCACATTTGTATACCTAACCCTTAACTGTACCCCACAATATCATAATAAAAAATATTGATAAAAAATTTATTTTCACTAGAAACTAAAGACAGAGGAACATTTCAACCTATATATGTTGAATTGCTGGCATAACAAATGCTATTTTAAGATGCTGTATAAGATCTAAGAAAAAGATTAAGGAAAGTTGCTTCTCTGTTTTATTTTGTTTTGAAGTAAGCCTCTTGTAAGTGTGAAGTATCTTCCTCTCAAGGTTTCTCTTGGTAGAAATCTACAATCTGACACATTGTTGAAAGAGTTTGTTAGGAAGAAGCTAAGTCAATTGTGTTAACTAGTAAGAAACTTTCAACTTCAATTGTAGGCCTTTTTTTAAAACATCTGAACAGTGTAAATGAAGGTCATGTTTATTTTTTATTAAATGTGCCATGCAGGAAGTAGGCCGCCGTTTTCATTTGTGCCTTTTTCAGCAAACATCATCACACTATGTAAACACTATTTTTTCCAAAATCTGTGATTTTGTTTACTGTAATTTATGCAATTATATTTCTAAATAATATGATGAAATATCTACATATAATATAAAGAGCAGTTTTGCTGTTCATACCTGAATTTAATTATTTTTTAATTTCAGTAGAGGAATGGAAATGATAGTTTTATTCCAGTACAGACATAGTAAGTATTATAGCAATATAATTTCTCTTTTCTTCTTAGCAGTTAAATATTTGGGATTTCATGAAAATGTTTTAGTTAAGAATGATGTCTTACAAAGTGGCCAAATCAACTTTAAGACAGGCTACTTGTAATTTTTTTTTAATTTGAAAAAATTGCTTGTAGAGATTTATTGCAGAAGATCTAAGATGGTCACCTGGAAGTAGTCGACTGGCACCTTTCTTACAGAGCAAAACAGGATGACAGCCCCAGCAGCTGGTAACTCCAAGCAGCTTCAGCAGGCATAGATGGAGGATGTACCCTACATCCTGTAGAGGACTTCTGGAACACATAGGGATCAAAGAAGAGAGAGAGAAAGTGCCAGTGTTGGTGCTGGAGGCCAGGCTCACATCGGATTTGTAGTTCTGCTTTGTATGCGAGAGAGGGTGTGGTAAGTGCTCCAGACATGGTCTGTGACAGTTCCCCTCCCCCTTGCAATGCATGGATCTTTAGTCCCAGTGGAAGGAGGCCTGGTTAGGACACAGTGGGTGCTGCCAGAGCCCACATGGAACTGGGAACCCACCCAAGCTCAGAAAGCCTACTGCCAGTCAATCTCTGAGAACACATTCCCTGCCAGCAGTGTGGAGGCCAGTTCCTCTCTGGAAAAGTTCACCTGCTAGCTGCACTCACTCAGTACCTGCCACCAGTGTCTGGCAGCCAGCCCTTGGACCAGAAAGGATCGCCTGCCATCCTCACTTACCACAAGGACATGTCCCACCATGGCAGGGACTCTGCTGCTGTTAAGTTCTGAGTATGACCTTTGGCAGGGGAGAGGGAGTTGTGAAAGACAACTATCAGTCTTGTTTTCTGGGAGAAGCTCTTCTGGGTTGCAGATGGCACTGCCACCCCAACAGTGCTGCTATGGAAGCCAGGGGACCCATCCCCCCTCTGGATCCCTACAAAGACTTTGCAACTGGAGGTCAGAAAGCAATATGGCAGCCAGACCATGGGAAAAACTTTGCAGCAGAGAGTTACTTTGAGTTCTGAGGAGCACTGTCTAGCAAGAGTGGCAGAGCTGAAGTAGCTGCTCCCTCTCTCTGGTGCATGCAAACTATTTTGAAATGCAGAAAAGGCCCTAAGGCAGCTAGACTGTATCTAACTACAAAACAACAAAACTAAAAAAATAATCAAAAGGGAAAAGTTGGTCCACACAGATGAGGAAGAACCAGTAAAAACACCAGCAATCCTCAAATTCTCAGAGGCATCACAGAATTCAGACAATGAATGGCTAAAACAGCTAAGGAAAACCATAAGAAGTTGGAAGCAAATGTCATCTAGACAACAAAGGCAGTGGAGGAAATAAAAGTTGAGCTGGCCAATATAAGAAAGGTCCAATCTGAAATCCTAGAAATGAAGAATTCCTTCTTGGAATTTCAAAGCTCAATGACAGATGTAGGTAGCAGAATTGACCAGGCAGAGGAAAGAATCTCAGAGCTTGAAGATCAAAATATTGAAATAACCCAGTCTGACCAAAAAAAGGAGAAATGTCTCAAAAAAGAAGGAGCAAAGCCTACAAGAGGTATGGGATTATGTAAAGAGATTAACTCTATGATTGATTGACATCCCTGAAATAGAAGGGGAAACTGAGAACACCCTGGAACAAGCCTTCCAAGAGGTCACACAAGAACATTTCCCATATCTTGCTAGAGAGGCAGCCATTCAAATGCAAGGATTCAAATAATTTTTGCAAGGTATTTCATGAGACCATAACAAGATACATAGTAATCCATCTCTACAAGGTTTTCATAAAAGAAAAATATCTGAAAAATACTAAAGGCAGCTAGAGAGAGGGGACAAACCACCTACTGAGGAAGACCTATCAGAATGACAGCAGACTTTTCTGCAGAACTCCTGCAAGCCAGGAAGGACTCAAGTCCCATCCTTAACTTTCTTAAGGACAAGCAATTCCAACCAAGAATTCCCTATCCTATCAAGCTAAGCTTTATCAGTGATGAAGAATGAAAATCATTCCCAGAGATTCAGCCCTTAAGAGAATACATCACTTCCATACTAGCCCTTCAGGTGATGCTTAAGAAAGCTCTGAGCACAGAAACAAAAGAATAGTTCTACCCATTGAAAAAGCACAGGCAAGTGCAGAGTTAACAGACCACACAGATCATCTACAAAAATCTAATAAATAAATAAGAAAGAAGCAAAAAAAAAAATCTTAAGAGCATTATAACAGAGATAAACTTTCACAGATGAATAATTAACTTAATGTGAATGCACTGCTGTAAAGGCATAGAATAGCAAGCCAGAGAAAGAGAAAGAAACATGATCCAATATTCTGCAGGCTCCAGGACACCCATCTCACTGTAAAGGACACCCACAGTCTCAAAGTAAGGGGATGGATAAAGATCATCCAGTCAAATGGAAAACAAAAAGGAGGGGTAGCTATTCTTATATCAGGCGAAAAAGACTTCAAATCAATTAAAGTTAAAAAGGAAACAGAAGGACACTACATAATAATAAAAAGTCTCATTCCACCAGCAATATTCATTTTAAATATATTTGCATTATGAGAACAATTCCTACATAAACTTAGAGAGGACAGAGATACCCACAGAGAAGACAGAGATACCCATATAAGCATATTCAGAAACTTTAATACCCCAATAATAGTTCTAGACAGATCATCAAGGAAAAAATCAAACAAGAAGATCCAGAATGTTAATTCAGCAGTTAGCCAACTGGATTTAATAGACATCTACAGAACATTCCACCCTACAAACCACAGAATGAACATTCTATTCATCAGCACATATAACAGGCTTCAAGATTTAACACATTCTTGGGCATAAATCAAGCAAAAGCAAACTTCAAAAAGTTGAAATAATACCAAGAATCTTCTCAGACCACAGTGGGATAAAAATAAATATCATCACCAATGAGAACCCCCCAAAACACACAAATACATAGAAACTAAACAACATGGTTCTGAATGACTTTGGGGTCAATGCAGAAATGAAGACAGAAATAAAAAGATTCCTGAAACAAATGAAAACAAAGACACAATATATCAAAACCTGTGGAATACCATGAAAGTGATGTTGAGAAGGAAGTTTATAACATTATACACACATATCAAGAAGATAGAGGGATCACAGGTAAATAGTCTAACATCATACTTAAGGGAACTGGAAATGCAAGAATAATTAAATCATAAATTCAGTAGAAAAATTCAGATCACTAAGGTAAAGTCACAATAGAAGACAAGAATATCATAGATATTATCTACAAGAAAAAAATCTAGTTATTTGAAAGGTGAAATAAGATTAATAAAACCCTGGTAATATTGACTAAAAATAAGGGAGAGAAAGTCTGTATAAACACAATTAGAAACAAAAAGGTGATATCACAACTGACCCTGAAGAAATTCAAGATATTACCAGAGATTACTATGAACAACTATGTTCAAATAAACTAGAAAATCTTGATGATATAAAAGAATTCCTGGCTTCACTCAATATCACAAAGTTGAAGCAGGAAGAAATTGAAATCCTAAACAATAATATCAATCCAGGAAATTGACTCAGTTATAAGATATCTCTCTGATATAAAAAGCCCTGGGCCAGATGGTTTCTCAGTTTAATTCTACAAGATGTACAATGTTGAGCTGATACCAATTCTACAGAAGGTATTCTAGGCAATTGAGATGAAAGGAATTCTTCCTAGCTCATTCTCTGAAGCTAATATCCCAATACCCCAAATTAGCAAAGACCCAACACGGAAAGACAATTACAGGCCAATTTCCCTAATGACCATAAATGCAAAAGTTCTCAACAAGATTTCAGAAAACCTCATCTGACAACACATTGCAAGAATCATCTATCATGACCAGGTGGGTGTCATTCCCAGGATGTAGGGTTGGTTCAACCTTCACAAGTCTGTAAATGTAATTCAGCACATTAGCTGGTGTAAAACCAAGAACCACATGACTATCTCACTAGATGCAGAAAAAAGCATTTGATAAATTCCAGCATCCCTTGTTGAATAAAAATGCTTGCACACCTAGCCAAAACAATTTTTGCCTCAAAACAATAAGAGCCACCTATGATAAATCTGCCACCAATACTGTGCTTAATGGGCAGAAGCTGAAAGCATTCTCCCTAAGAACTGGAACAAGACAAAAATGCCTACTCTTACCCCTCCTATTCAGCATAATACTGGAAGTCCTAGCCAGAGCAATCAGGCAGGAAAAAGAAATCAGGCACATCCAGTTAGGAAAAGAGGAAGTTAAGATATCCTTCTTTGCAGATGATATGCTTCTATTCCTAGAAAACCCTAGAGAGTTTGTTGAAATCTCCTCATACTGATAAATGACTTCAGTAAAGTCTCGGCACACAAAATCAGTGTGCAAAAGACAGTTTCATTTCTATACACCAACAACAAGCAGGCTGAAAATCAAATGAATATCAATTCCATTCACAATAGCTACACACAAAAATGAAATACCTTGGCATCCATCCAAAGAATGAAAGACATTTACAAAGAGAACAAGACACTGATCAAATAAATCAAGGATGATACAAATGAAAAAACATCCCATGCTCATGGATTGGAAGAATGACTGTTATCAAAATGTCCATTCCACTCAAGGCAATATCAAATTGTCAAAATGATTTTTCACAGACCTAGAAAAGACAATACAGAAACTCATATGGAAGCAAAAAAGAGCACAATTAGTTAAAGCAATCTTCAGCAAAAGGAACAGCTAAAGGTACCATACTTCCAGACTTTAAACTTTATTACAAGCCTACAGTAACCAAGACAGTGTGATATTGGAACAGGAATAAGCACATAGAACAATGGAACAGGACAGAGAATTTGGAAATCAAAGCATGGACTCTCAACCAATTCATCTTCAACAGTCATCAATAACAAACATTGGGGAAAGGAGATCATATTTAACAAACAGTGCTGGGAAAACTACCTAGCCACATGAAGAAGAATGAAACTGGACCCTTATCTATCACCAAATAAAAAAATTAACTCAGAATGGATTATGGACTTATATACAAAACCTCAAACTATTAGAAAACCTAAGGATCACCCTTCTGGACATTAGAATAGGCAATGAATTCATGGTCAAAGTCCTCAAAGGCAAATGCAACAAAAGCTAAGATTGACAGGTGGACCTTATCAAAATGAAAAGTTTTTGCACAGAAACAAAAACTGAATACTGCAGGTTCTCACTTATAACCAGGCCCTACCACTGGTCACACTAGCACAAATGTGGGATCGGCATATGCTGGGCACTGCTGAGTGGGGAGGAAGAGAGGAGGGCAGGGGGCACATGGCAGCACTCAGGCTACCTGGTCCACTATCGGGGGAGAAAAGGCCAGCTAGAAGCCCAAACTTCAACTGCATGCAACCTACTTATGTAGTAAATCCCCACTTGTACCACACAACTCTTTTAAAAAAATTATTTCTGACGTTTTCATATGTTTGAAAAGTCATTCATCTCATACCCTGTGTTATTTTTTTAAAATCCTTGTGAAAACAAAAAGAAGGCAAAGATGTTTTCAGGCAAAAGGAAAAAAAATTGGTTTAAGCAAATCTTCTAAAGGAGTTCTTTGGGCAGAGAAAAGAATCACCTGTGATGGAAACATAAAAATTCAGAAAGGAATAGGAAAAATTAAACAATGGAAAATAGGCAAATCAGAATTAATATTAATTACGCAAAACAATCATAACCTACAAGTCAATATATCTGACAAAAAAGCACGAAATACAAGAGGGAAGTAAAAGAAAATCTACATGAGGCAAGGTCATTGCATTGTCTTGGAAATGATAAATCCCGATATATAGCAAGCTGTAGTAAGTGAGGAATGCATATGGCTATCCCCAAAGGAGCCTTAAAAACAAGCTAAAAGTGTGCATAATGAATAGCTATAAAAGAGGGGTGACACCAAATAATGAAAGGAAAATTATTCTTAAATCAAAAACAATATAATGCCAACAAATTTGAAAATATAAATTCAATGAACAAATGCTTAAAAGAAAAAAAACTCTAAGTTTACCAAGTAACATGATACAAGAAGAAATAGAAAACCCAAATTATATACCTTAAATAAAAACTTTCTCACAGTGAAAATTCCAGGTCCAAATGTTTTCTTTAGTGAACTTTTCCAAATATTTTTAAGAAACACAAATATTACACAATTTTTTCAAGTAATATAAAAAAGAGGAAAATTTTTTTGAACTTGTTTTATGAGATCAGTATAACCTCGATACCAAAGCTAGACAAAAATATCACCAGTAAATAGATTGAAGAAAGAAAAATTATAGGTTAATCTTTCTCATAAGCATTGTTACAAATATTCAAAACAAATATTCATGGATTAAATCCCGTATATGTGCATGTATATACATTCAACTTATATATGTATTCAGAATGTATATCTATATATTCTGAATATATGTATATTCAGAAACAAGCAATTAAAGAGTATCTTTTTAATCTGAGATTGGGCATCTACAAAATCATATAGAAAACACACATACTAATATATTTGTTTTCAAGACAAGCATGCATAGTATCCTCCACAGTCAAGTTTAGAAATGAGGCGAAACTATCCATTATCACCATTTCTATTTATCATTGTTTTGGATATCTTAGCTACTATTAATAAAACAAAATAAGGAAGGAAAGGAACAAAACTGTCATTGTTTATAGTTAACATGATTGCATAGTAAAATGTCTAAAAGAATCTGCAGAGTATGATTCCACTTTGTTATGATTATAATTTTACTATTAGAATTGATCAATTAAAAAGGTTGATGATACAACACTAACATAAAATTCAAATACATTGTTTTGTAAACAATTATAGTATGAACTTTAAAAATAATACCATTTAAATCATATCAATAAAATATTTGCAATACTTCTACATTGAATACTATGTTACTGAGGAAAATTACCCAGAATGTACAGTGGTAATAAATATACTTAATAATTGATAGAATGTCCACAGTTGTTTCATGGATCATGGAATAAGGACTATTATCATAGGAAACAAAATTGGCATGCCTTGGAACCATGCCCACCATCATTCCAGCCAACACCAATTCGAAAACAAAAGCAATATCACATCTCTATTGTGCAGGCCAGGATTTTAGACTGTATCCAATTCCCATGTGAGCTATAGGGCACTGTGAGTGAAATTCTAGTTTCAATTATTACTGTCAGACTTGGCAGGCAGTGTGAGACAAACTACTTCAAATTCCACCCTGAGTTTTAATCTAAAGAGAAGTTCAGGGACTAAACCCTTAGATTCGTGTGACTTGTCTATAAAGATTTCAAGGACCATCTTCTATGCTATGGTCTCAAGTTGGCCCTAATTTTTAATTACATAAATTCTGATAATATTCTGGAAATCAGAGACCTAAATTCCAACTTCATACAGAGAAACATTGGTAGTTTTATATCAGTGAACAAAGAAAGAAATGTAGACCTAAACTGTAAAGGAAATACACATTTTCTTGGGTTAAAAAGGACTTAGAGAAATTATTCAAACTCAAGTATAAAAAAGACAAATAAACATGGATTTGATGAGAACACTGTATCTAAGTATCAGATTCCTTCAAAGAGAAAATGTAGTAGTTTGTAACACATGTTTTGATATGAAAAGACCAGCTAATAAAAATGAAAGAAAGAAGACACTGTGATTCAACTGAAAGAAAAGGGATATGTCATTTGGAAAAACGATTGACACCTGAAAGTTAGACTAGAAATATAAATTATAAAAAGTACGTGTTGAAGGGAAAAGTTTATGTTTTTAGATCGAATTATTCTTAAAGTGGTAAATAAAGGGGGAAAATGTGTTAGCTGTTACCAGATCAAATTGTTCTGAAAGAACAGATTGAAATAATTTCCCCAGAACAAGCCAAGATCCAGAAAATGATGGGAAAGTGCCTCTTAAATCTTCATGGTAAGAGAAATTAGGAAAATATCTTTTTAAAGACTGAGACATTTTAAAAATAATTCACCGATTTGAGATAGGAAGATCATGAATATTGAAGTAAAATATTCAACGGATTACAAGAAAATTTTCAAGATGATATGATAGGTATAGGTGCAGCTACACACATTGCCTGTACCTAAGAGATATGTGAAATTGGCCTCTAAGGAAAAGTCTGGGAAAGAGAGACATATTGAGGCACAGAGGGTAGGATGAAAAGACAAGAACAGATTGACTTGAGACATTGGTGATGTTCTCATGGGAGGAAGCCTACTGGATGTGATTCTTCCAAATAAGAAACTTGGAGAAGGACAAGAGTCATTGGAACTGGGGGTAGTTTTGGAAGTGTCTGAAATAATGTTCATTATTGGCAGACAACACAAGACAGCATATAAAAGATGATATACATGAGGGGCAGGCAGATATTGTGGCAAGAAAGAAAAGGAATAGGAAAAAAGAAAACATTCTCTCTCAGAAATCAGTTTGAGGCTGAATACACTAAGGATGAAAAGGAGACAAGTGGGACTTGTACACATTCAGCTGAACCTTCCTCAAAGAGATAAAGAAGATAGAGGGACCAAATACTAGAGTCAGGACCGACTGCTGCTGAAAATGATATAGCAGATAGAATGATGCTATAAAGCTACACAAGCTTTTCCAAAGCTGAAGAAATAGATAGACAGTGTGGAATGACTAACTCTAGCTAATTAAAGCATGCATTACCTCACATAATTATCACTTTTGTGGTGAGAACACTTAACATCCACTCTCTTAGCATTTTTATGCATGATACATACCATTTTATCTGTCAATAAAAAAATAAGTAAATAAAATGAAGAAATGCAAAAAAAAAAAAAAAGAAAAAAAAGAAATACCAGTATAGAAGAAAGTAAAACCTGAGTTACAATGCTTTAGGAAGCACACTTTCTGACTTAAGGTTTGGCTTGACATCTTCTGACATTCAGAGCTTACTCATTTTGACTTGTGCTACGGAGTCCAAGTTTCAGAGCATCTTCTGCAGTTTCAGTTCAGAAACATCCTGAGAACAAATATATATCTTAAATAAATGTGGAAATGAGAGATAAACCTTCCTAGGGAAGGTATCAGCTGAAAGCCTGTGGAAGACAAGTCATCTCTACAGACCATAGTCAGCACAGGAAGAGAGCTCGAAGGTGCTAGACAGGCACATCTTATACAGGCTGGACCAAAATGTCTTTCTCTGAAAAAGGAAAGAAGATAATCAATGACTTTTCCCCCAGCAGAAAAATGCACAATACCCAACTAACCACTTGAAAGGAGACTCTTCCAATTAAGTCTTAAGTCTCAAGTTGTGAACTCTGGACAACTACTATGGTCAAAATGGTATCTGTGGAAGCAAATACAAAATTTCCCTATCTAATCTCCTTATCTGACACATTACTGAATCTTCACTTTATATTTTGGAATAATTTTGGGGTCTCATATTTTCCTGAAGTAATTGCTTCAGGAACTTTTTATTTAAAACTCAAAGGTTAGACCTTTCAATTTTATTTATTTATTTATTTGTGTGGGGGAGGAGTGCTGTGATTATCTTATTTATGCTACTAGTTCTTGAGCTCTTTTAAAAGAAACGCATGAGACTAATTATGACTCTTAAGTTTTAGAAGAATCACAGTGATTTCCATGAAAATCCAGGCTACAGATGTTTAAAGGTGCTCACATCTACCCAGTCACTGAGAATGTCTTTGGCTGAGACGTGAGCAGAATAAAAAATCATTAAGTTGTATTTTTTTTTTTTTTATTTTTTTGAGTTGGAGTCTCACTGTGTCGCCGACACTGGAGTGCAGTGGCACGCTTCCGGTCACCGCAGCCTCGACGTGCTGGGCTCTGGCGATCCTTCCGTCTCAGCCTTCCAAGTAGCTGGAATTACAGGCACGCACTACCACGCCCGGCTCATTCTGATTTATTGCAGAGATGAGGTCTCACCAAGTTGCGCAGGCAGGTCTCGAACCCGTGGGCTCAGGCAATCACTCACCTCGGCCTCCCAAAGCGCGGAATTACAGGCTGAGCCACCGAGCCCGGCCAATGTATTTTTTAATTTTAATTTCTTGGAACTTTGCCTCACATGGCCAAAATAATTTGATTTTGTTCCTTAGTCATTTCTACTCTTTGAACTAGCAATTGGAAAATTTGCCAAAGTCAGTCACTTACGGCTCCAGAAAAATTTGCCCCAAATAATTTTTGGGGTGCATTTTTGTGATAAAGTTTGGTAAAACATTCATAACCAAAAATAGGACATCAGTCGGAAGAATATTATTCAGAAATTGGAGAGCACATACACATAAATATGTAAAATTATATGTTGTACATATAGTTTATTTGTATAAAGATGTTAGATAGGTGGATAGCTAGAAAGATTGATTGGTTGATAAAGTTGGAGCACAGAAAACAATAACCTAAATTATGGTGCTTTGGCATACTAAGCACACTGAATTTAAAAAAAAAAAAAGTGAAAGGCCGTAGAAATTGCTTCCAAAGCCATTAACTTTCTAACTTCTTTTGCTTTTCCTTTCCACACCACCCTCTAGCACAGGAAAGGACTCTGAATTTTCTTATTTAACTAAGTAAACTTCTTTCTAAAAGAAATGCAATTGTCTTAAAACCGATCTCTCCAGGAATCTCATTAAATAAGCAGGAAAGACCAATCACTGGAAAACCGACTAAGACTAACTTTTCAAAAGAAGGGGGAACCCCAAAAAGCAGAAATATCTTTTGGAGGGCGGGCCCCTTGTAGTACAAGATTCCCCCACTATAAGTGTTCTAGGAACCCATCTGCATTAATGTACCACCCACGGTTGTAAGAGGCTGAATCCAGCTTCAGTGAATTATTTTTCGGAGATTCTTTCAATATGTATACCCATCTCATAATGGGTGACTTATGAGCACACCTGTCTACACTGTGCTGTGTGTTCAGCAATTTTTGACCAAAAACGGCATGACCCCGTGCCCCACCTTCCCTATTTGCCCAATCTCACCCCAGTGACTTTTTTTTGTTTTGTTTTTCCAGATGAAAAATGTTCTCAAAGGGAAACATTTTGCCTATGTGGAAGAGATGAAACAAAAAATAGCAGAAGGACTAAAAAGTATCAAAACTGATGAGTTCAAAACTGTTTTGAGCTGTGGAAAAAGCATCTTGACAGATGTATTGTATCAAATGAAGAATACTTTGAAGGTGACTGAAGTTTAAATATGTAAGAATAAATATGCAATTTCTGACGAGATCGGGCGCGTTCAGGGTGGTATGGCCGTAGACTGCAATTTCTTATAAATAAATTTTGTTTGTTTCAGGGGGATCCCCTCCACTTATATTCTTCTGAGGGAAGTTCTGAGAGATTGCTGAGGAGACTATATGCATAATAAAACAATCATGCTCTTGGTAAAATTCCACCCTCCACCTCCTCTAAATTTGCCTCCATTTTCCTCAGAGCTCAAAGAAACGTTTCCTCCGGTCAATTGTCTGTTTTTTAGGCTCATTCATTTTCCCTGAAAATAATTTAGTACTACTCATAATTACTTACATCTCCCATTTTCCCTTTCCCATTTACGGAGGTATTTACGCTTCAATTATCTTGACCTTCTTTGAGTCTCATATTTGTGGAACTATTGTGTCTATGTGCACATAAATAAATTTGTATGACTTTTTCTCTAGTTTCTCTGCCTATTTCCAGTTTATTCTGTGAATCTTCAGAAAGAACAGAAGGGAAGTTTCCCCTCTCCCCCCTACAATACACAGAGACATGCATGCATACATAAATGCATACACAGCATTGATGATTCTTACTGGTTACATCACAGTGTGTGAATAGAGGTTGTCTCTTGGTTAGAAATATTACTGATATAAACTGTGACTTTTTTGATTTCTAACCATCCAAAATATATAAAAATATGATTAAGAGTTGAAGCAGAAACATGTTTTGGGAAGACTGAATTTTTTTCTGCAATTAAAAAAGGAGTTTAAATATTAATTCTGTCTTTTATTTCTGCTTTTCTTTCATATTTTCAATAGGAACAGAATATGAACAGAATGAATCAAATTTACTCTCTTCTAAAAGATTACCAATTGAAAAAATGTTTTCCTAACTTATATTTGGAAAAAGAAAAACAGGTGATTGAAAATGAATCTGGCCGGACTCGGTGGCTCAGCCTGTAATCCCAGCATTTTGGGCGGCCGAGGTGAGCGGATTGTCTGAGTCCTCAGGTGGGTTCAAGACCCACCCGTGCAACTTGGTGACACCTCGTCTCTACAATAAATCAAAAATTAACTGGGTGTGGTAGCACGCACCTGTAGTTCTGGCTATTTGGAAGGCTGAGGAGGAAGGATCGCTGGAGCCCAGTGGGTTGAGGCTGCCGTGGCTGGGAGCGTGCCACTGCACTCTGGTCTGGGTGACAGAATGAGATTCTAACTCAAAAAAAAAAAAGAAAAGAAAATTAATTTAATAAAACAATACTGACAACAATGGCTAAGATTTTAATAGCATTAACTTAAGTGCCAGATGCTGTTCTACAAGCTTTACAAGATCTATTTCATCCTCAATATACCATTAAGAAGTAATACTCTATTATATATTAAGTACCTTGCCCAAGGCCATGCAGCTGTTTCTGATAAAATAATTATTAGAGTTGGGATACTATTGTTTGTTTGTTTTTTTAAACATATTTTTTTATTTTAAAATTGTGGGGTTCAGTTAAGGGTTAGGTATACAAATATGCAACATTCAGGCACCCTTGTTGATAAGGGGTGTCCCCCTATCCCCATATAGATATTGACTACCGTTAATCCCACCTCCCTTCCCCTCCCTGCCCCCCATAGTTATACTGTACAAAACTCAATAAAAGACATTTCAATTTTCAGAAACTGGTTGACATTTCTGACAACACTGTTCTGTTTATTTACTTTTAAATATAATGTCAGAAAAAGGACAACCATTTAGGCTGACTTAAATATTAGTGGTCTAACAAATTGCTAGTTCTGGAATCTTTTTTGTTTTGTTTTGTTTTTTTGAGTTGGAGTCTCTGTCGCCCAGACTGGAGTGCAGTGGCCGCTCCCGGCCACCGCAGCCTCGACCTGCTGGGCTCAGGCAATCCTTCCACCTCAGTCTTCCAAGTAGCCGGAATTACAGGCATGCGCTACCATGCCCGGCTGATTTTTTGATTTATTGTAGAGATGAGGTCTTGCTGCCCAGGTGGGTCTCAAACCCGTAGACTCAGGCAATCCACTCACCTCAGCCTCCCAAAGGTGTGGGATTACAGGCTGAGCCACCGAGCCCGGCTAATTCTGGAATCTTAGCAAGCCCATAAATTTGATATTCATTCCTTCAATACATGCTTAAATGTAAGAAGGTATTCTAGGTTCTGAGGGTATGGTTGTGAAAGAGCACGATCTCTCCTCTTTGAGAGCCTACATTCTAGTGAGAGCCTTGTGTAATAAGCAAGCATAAGACTAACTAATTATAGGTGCTTAGTATGCCTTACCCTCAATTTTCTTTTCCATGAATTAAGAAATATACTATTTCATAGCTGTTGCCGAGATTTGATAATATGTGAAAAGCATTTAATACAGTAAAAATTGCAGCTTTACTGCAGCTACTGTGGAAATATATATTTAATTTTTGTTTGAATTTCTCTGTATCAGACCTGGACAAGTGACTTTCTTAAGTATCACACTGTTAATGAAAAAAAAAAAACCAGATTGTAAAATATTTTTAAAAGGTTTATTCTGAACCAATACTAATGACCATAGCCTGGGGAACAGAGTCTCAAGCGGTCCTGAAAAAGCGCACCTGAGGCAGTCATGTCACAATTTGGTTTTACATATTTTGGGGAGGCAGGAGTTGAGAGCAAAGACATAAATCAATACATGGAGAGTATGCATTGGTTAGTCCAAAAAAGGTGGAATATCTTGAAATGAGGGCTTAGATATTATAAGTAGATTCAGAGATTCTTTAATTTGCAATTGGCTAAAAGAGAAAAGTTGTGCTAAAAATTTGGAGTCAAAAGAAAGGACTGTTTTAAGTTAAGATAAGGAAGTCTCTTAACTAATAGACTTGTTATGAGTGTGTGACTTAACCCTTGTCTGGGATGGCCTTGGATCCTGTTTATAATTTGGTATCTTATTATCACAGAGTCCATTTTATTAGTCTTATGATCTCTATTTTTACATTAATACTAGTCAATTGTTCCTAAACTCCAAAAGAGAGGAGGTATAATAAAGCATGACCAAATCACCTTGCCGTCATGGGGGAATTCAGTTTTTCAGTTTCTTCCTAAGGTCTTCTTAGCCAAGAGGGGATCTGTTCAGTCTGTTCAGTAAGGGCTTAGGATTTTATTTTTAATTTACAACACAATAAGATCTTAGCTTATTCTTAAAAATCTAGGCCCCCATTTGTCCCAGTGTTAGCAATATTCTATTCTCTGTTCAAAATCTTTCCCTTTATTAATGGCTTTAAGGAATTTAAGATAAATATTTGCATAAGAAAGTCTGTATTGAAATGATCCAAAATCGACATATGCTTTGTCATTTGCAATACTTCCCCTAGGGAGTAGAATGAATAATAAATGACCAGCCAGATGTGGGACTTATTTAAGTACTTAACTGAGAGTTTATATTTGAGGCATTTAGCCATAACCATACTTCAGCTGTATTTTTGTCTTAAGACAGATTTTTTTTTTCTAATCCAATGAATACTAGAGAGAGTTTCAAACATCTACTTTAACACTTTAACTCTCTCTCATTCTCTCTCTCTCTCTCTCCCTGGCTCAAACAGAATTCAGTAGTAAGAGTGTATATAGTTAAAATGTGCTAAAGAAAAATCAAAATTTACTTTAATTTGACACGATGAATGACATTGCTTACAGGGATTTACCTACAGGTCAATGGTTAGTTTATTATAAGTACAAAAATAGTGAATTTTGAGATATTCCTGAGGCACTTTATTTCAGAATTATACAAAGTACTATAAGCTTATACATTATAAATAAGCAGAAAATTTTACTGTGCATTTAAAAAACAAATATATTGAACAGCTGTTTTATGGCACTTAGCGTATGTCAGACCCTGTTTTAAGCAATTTGCAAATACTAATTCATTTAGTACACTGTTAAGAATCTAATAAGGAAAGTTCTAATAAAGATTTTATTTTACAGATGAGGAAGAAGACAACAGAGAAATAAAGTAAATTTTCCTAGACTGTATAACTAGTAAGTAGTTACAAGTCAAATTCAGCACTAGGAATTGGCTTCTGAGTCAGAGTTCTTAACCATAGCCTTAACCACTGCTGCCTCTTATTAGAAAAGCATGTGGATAAAGTAACTTATGAGTAGTAAAAGAGAAATCAATGCTAGTTTTGTTTAATATTATAAATCCCTGAACTTTTGCTATCCCTTACTAAATATACTATTATATTTTGCCCACTTTGTAATGGGACTGTTTGTAAGTCAAACAAAAATAAACAAAAGCAAAACAAAAAAACTAAATATACTATTATCTATATCTAATAATATTCTAAGATAATTCCTGCATTTTTAATACATACCATTTAATCTACTTAGTTACTGAACTTGGCATGATTGTGGAAAGGAAAATGAATTATAATTTTCCAAGGAACAAAGATATAGTCACAATAATTAGAAAGTCTATATATGTTTCATAAGACATTTTTGCATTTTTAGTAGAAAGATAACATATAAGAATTTTATATATAATACAAAAACAATATGTATTTTGAGATTTTGCAAATATCACATAGTATACAAATAATATTCATGTTATGTGTGAACAAATTTCCAAAAGAAAATTAGGTACGTTGATAATGACCTTTAATGTTTAGTTGTTTTTTTTTTTTTAATTCTGTGGCTCATCATAGTTTCCTAATAGGTTTTTAGCTATGGTGTGTAACTATCAGAAATATTATGACATCTATCAGTATATTAGACACTGGAGAGTTCTGTAGCCCTGATCCACACAGTAATTAACCAAAACTTCTGGTAAAGAAGAAAAGAAAACTATTATAGAAAAGAAAGAAGACATATTTCAGCTAATTAGTGAAGAAAATAAAAACCAAAATGACAATAAATTACATTTCACACTAACACTGGATAAATTTGTCATTTTAAATAGAAATGAAATTGCTATTAATTATTAATACGTTTGCATTCCCGGCACAGTAATCTCGATCAACCATTAATTATATGCCACTATTACCCCACTTTGGGTCACCATCCTCTGATATCATAATTATATAATATGTGATTGGTACTTAATCCAGGTCAATTGTTTATCAAAGCAAAAAGTCTTCAGACTTGACCAATAAAACTGAATAGTTCTATACAGGTACTTGGAAGTTTAATCTTGAATTCCTCTCATAAAATGTCTATCAAAAGTTCATCATTATTGAAAAATAGTTTCTTGAGTTAATTTAGAGTCTAGATGATCAGACAATAGCCTATTGGACAATGTTAGGTGCATTTTCCTCTTGAAAAAATTTCCTAAACTGCTTTTTAGGCTATGGTTTTGTTTAAATTATAAAATATTGAGATAAATAGATCCATGAAACATCATTACAACAGAATCTTGAGAGGGACAGTGTTCATTACTTTAAACGATGTCTTCTTTATTCTATACTTAGAATGCATTCGTTTCTGATTTTGGCATAAAAAAAAGCTATGCTTCTTCTGAGTAATTTTTTAAGTCATAAAATGTGTGCCTACCTACATTTCCCTCTTTGATCTGTTTGCTGAGAAGCTTTAAAAAAGAAAACAGCAGTCTCCAGCAATTTTAATCATGTTAGTGTGATTTTTAGGCAGTTTTGCATACTACTTTCGTCTTTGCTCACCATAAAGTTCCTATCATTGTTTTCTTTTGGAAATCTCTCTCTGATCCACTTCTAATTTATGTTATTGTACCAGTGTTGGACTCTTACTATTTATTATCATCTTCCCCTGTTCTGCTTTTCACAGGGGGACTGACCCTTGCAGGCTGCATTTTCCCAGCTCCTCCCAGCTAGTTTTCCACTATGTTCAGCCAATGAGGGGCACTTTTGGAAAACTGGAGTCCAGAAACTGGGAGAAGCCAGAGAAGATCTCCCTATGGCTCCCTTTCTCTCTCCAGAGGTGCAGCAGCAACAGCATCTTCCCTGTGACCCTGGTCCCTGCCAGATAGGCCTGCAGTGGTTCTAGGGCCTATGGGGAGACTTCAGTTCATATGTTCGTTCCACTATTACAGCCTTGTCCACTGGTTCCCCAGCTGAAGGATGACAGCTGCCTCCTGCTGTTGCTAATTTCTGTGTTATCTAACCGTCCTCTATTTGCCCTCGCCCTCAGTTTATCGCCTGTGTAAACTATTTTTTCTATTAAATTCATTCATTAAACATGATTGAAGCAGTTTCTACTTTCCTGGTTAGACCCTGACAGTTATCTTGCTAAATTTCATGCATTTCCCTATAAGGTGTCTTATAACCTTTTGGAACACAGCAGGGAGTCTGGATTGACAGGCAGATGTGGGAGAGGAAGGTAGAGAGAAAGATGGAGACTGATCAAGATAAAGATGAAACAGACAAAGAGAAAAACTATGTAAATATTCTAGGTTTATAACTGTAAATAGATTTTTAAGGCATAACTGTTTCAAAGTTCCATTTCTCAGAATATTTCTTAGCACTTCATTCAGGTTTTTAAATTTGCCTTAAGCATTCTTCGTGTTCTTTATGAGATTGTTGTGAGAAAAAGTTTAAAAATTTAATTTATCAAAAGAAATGATTAGCTGTTTTTTCATAACTGCGAAAGTAACAGCAATCTTTTAATACTTTCCATTTTTCATTCAAATTTATTTTAAGCATTCTTCAGTCCTGCCTAAAATAACATTTCTTATTACATACTCTTAGACTTCAAGTCAATTAAAAAATGATGTGCAAAGTCTGATTTTTTTCTGAGAAAGGCAAAATCATTTTCTTTTTAATGTCATTAATATTAATCACTGCTAGGAGGCCATGATACTAACATGTGGGAAGGATAATGGAGATATTATTAAATCTGTTTAACCTTACAAAAACCTAACAGCTGTCTTATTCCATATGTGCTCCAGATATTTTTCCAGAATCCTTTAATGAGACATACTTGTATTATTATGTACACACACAATTGTAATGTGTTTGTTAGGGTTTACTTTATTTAATTTTTCATTTTTTTAAACATATCTTCCTGACATACCATATGTCGAGAGAAAGACCTGTAATATGAGTTGTAGCTTTTCGGTAGCAGCTGTATGTCATGGGTGACCTTACGTTTCCTTTTGTTAAATATTTATGTGACATTCACACCACACGCTAAATCTAAACAAGCAGCACTGATTTTTCCTCTACAAATCTTTTTTTAATAAATATATTGGCAACGGCAGCTACTCTTCATTGACCAAATATTAATTATCAACATACAAATTTAGTAATTATTACTAATTATAATTTAAACATTTGAGATAAGGACTCTTCCTCAAAAGCAGAATGAAGTTTCACAGATTGATAATTATTATTTCTGTTAATAATTATAATGTTTATTACAATATTTATTTTTTCACAATTCATTAATTTCTCTCATCTTTATTTATGATGAACACTCCACTCTATTCCAGTAAGATTTTGAGTTTAATAAAAGTAAGAATAAAATAAAAGGAAAAAAATATTAAAAATTTAAAAATAAATTTTAAGATCCTAGATACAGAAATTACCAAACCCTAGATAAATGAATCACTATTAAGTGATAAGTATGGTTATATATTTCCTGAAAAATAAAACTATAGCAGGAAAACAAATGTTGTGTCACTCTCAGACAAAAATATGCCAATTTACATATAATGAGACATATTTTCTCCAGAATTTAACTACAAATTTACTCTTCATGGCATGTAATAATTGAGTAAACCCTTAACTACAAAAAATTATCTTAAAATAAATTTTAATTGTTCCCATAACACCTGTTTAACTCAAAATTTCCAGAAGATGCAGAGTCACTTTAAATGGTTAATCCACAAAGCATCCTTCTATGAAGTGGGAATCAATATAACAGACTGAGACATAAAGTCCAGATACTTGAAATTTTATATACTATTACTTAATATTCAAATAGAACTTGGAAAATGTATTCAGGTAAACAGTAAAATTGTTCACTATGCTATCCTGAAATGTCAAGGTTTTAAAAGAGATCTTGATGGGTACAAGATAGCAGTCAAGACAGGATTGAATTCTCTAAGTAAATTTCACTCAAATATTTTGCTTAGTTGAAACTCATATGCTCTCTCCAGAAAAGACAGAGTCCTCAATATAATTTACATTTTTAAAAATTGCATATTTTGCCTCAAAGGCAAGTCAGAATTGATACAGGTATTATGTATCAGCAGTTAAATCTAGGTTTGTACTTAGGAAAAACTTTTGATCATAAGTATTTTGAGAAAATGTTAAAAGTATGAACTTTAAACCATAGGAGATATGATGGAATGAAGATAAAAAATTAGGGAAGTGTTAGTGCTGCATAACTCATAGAATGCCTAAGATACATAAAGAATTATACTAGGCTATGGTGAATTAAACCATAAAGCTAAAAGATGCTATTGAGGCTATTTTTTAAATCTATCTACTGGTTTGAATGTTGGAGAATACATATGGAACAGGATCTTTTTTTATTAATCAGAATTGATACTGAGATGCCTTTTTTAGGCACACGTCAGTAACCAAGCCCAATCTCAACATAAACCCACTATCAAAATGCATCAGCAATGCATTTGTATCATCTTCATAGAGAAAAAGCACTTATTCGATTCACTAGAAAGTTAACAAGTAATTATAGAGTACATAGTAAAAAGGTGTAAGAAACTAGGTCTTTGACAATATTCAAGGCTGGAGTTATAATGTAAGAGTAACTAATATGGAAACAGATAGCCTAAAAGATAGCTAATAAAGGTGAAAAGAATAAGTTAAAATTTGTGCAGAGAGGAAAATAACGAGAAAATTAGAATCAATGTTTTAAAATCATCTTAATAAATTGTTTTCAGTTAATACAGGAGACTAGTTCAAGTAATTTGGGGATATCAGAAGAAGGAAGTAGATAATAACCAAAATTAGTTTTGGTTTAAACTCAATGCTTACATAATAACTGAAAAAAAGTATCTTGTTTATTCAGTCTTATTTCTAACTGGTTTCAATAACTAAAAGAAAGCATATCAATCCACTAAATTGGATAAAACTTCTTCTGAAACTGTACTTCCTTATTTGTAATTTTTCTCTTTCAATATCTCTATTTTGTGATGAAGAAATTTTTATATACTTAATACCTACTGAGAGTGCAATAATTCAAAATATGGAGGCACGCTGTTAAGAAAAAACGAAGTCTTTTCTTTTTTTGGTTGTTTTTTGATGCCACAATTTAAAAAGAATTTCTTCAGCAGCTTCAATGGCTGCTATTGTTTGGATGTGGTTTGTACTCACTAAAACTCATGTTGAAATTTGATTTCCAATGTGGTAGTGCTGGTGGGTGGGGCCTAGTGTGAGTTGTTCGGATCATGGGGGAGGTTCCAACACAAATAAATCTATGCCCTCAAGTATGGGTGACTGATTTCTCATTCTAGTGGGAATGGATTAATTCCTGCAAGAAGTTGTTAAAAGTGTCTGACTTCCTTGGTTTCTCTCCCTTGCTTCCTCTCTTACCTTATGAACTCTTTATACATACTTACTCCCCTTCTGCTTCCATCATCAATTGAGGCAACATGAGGCCTTCACCAGATGCAGCAGCCTAATCATAAACTTTCTAGCCACCAGAATCATGAGCCAAGTAAACCTCTTTTCTTTGTAGCATGCCCAAATTCAGGTATTCTGTTATAGCATTGCTGAATGAACTAAGAAAATGGTAGTGACAGTCAATTTTCAAGACTTCTTTTTGAACTTCTGTCTTTCTTTTCTTGCTTAAATTTAATTGTCTTAAAGTCAACTTCCGATTATCTCTACTAAGTCCTACTGATTCAGAAATGCCCTACTACTCCACTGTTATCTGTTGTCCCAATAATTTTAGTTGTAAAAATCATAACTGTGAAATAGTTATGCTAAGGAAAACTATTTTATAATTTAAAATTAGTAGTATTACTTTAATCCATCTATTGCATCCATTGTGTATTTCTTATCTGTTCAAACTATGACTGCAACTAAAACGTAATACCAGATGTAAACTCTGATTCAAAATTGCAGTCTCCTAAGGACAAAGAACAAGCAAATTAATAACTTTATTTTTTAAATTTTCTTTTGTAGTATGAGATCTCACTATTTTTCCCAGATTGGTCTCGAACTCTTGGTCTCAAGTGATACTCCTTACTTCAGCCTCCAAAAGAGGATTAGAGTCGTGAGCCACTGCGGCAAGCCAAATTAATAACTTTTATCCTAACATCAACTATGAAGGAGATTGACAAATAAATAAGAAACACTTGAATTTACCTATGAAAATCCAAAATAGAAGTTAGTTGTTCACATGCACAGTGCGGAATCTTCACATTTCAAATGCTCACCAAAATGTAACTTTAGTTCTAAAGACAACTTTAAAGTTAATTGAAACTAAAATAGTATCTTAAAACCAAAATCAAAAGCATTAGAAAGTGCTACAGGATCTTGAAAATCAAACTTTTTACTTATTTTCTCTGAATAGACTGAAAAATGATTTATTTTTACCTAGATTCATAAAAGTATATGCTCTAGTTTTAAGTAAATTAGTTGAGATTAACTATTGATCTTATGATTTAGCATTTTAAATTTATTTGTAAAGGGAAATAATTTTTGTTCAGTTGTGGTAATGTTCTCCTCTATTCTAAAAAAGAAGAGGGAGGGAAGGAGGAAGGGAGAGAGGGAGGAGGAAGGAAGGAAGGAAGGAAGGAAGGAAGGAGGGAAGGAAGGAAGGAAGGAAGGAAGGAAGGAAGGAAGGAAGGAAGGAAGGAAGGAAGGAAGGAAGGAAATTTGAAGTCCTGACAATGAAACAACTTGAAAATATAATACATTTTATTATATAACAGTCAAGTCTTTGTGCAGGGGAGAATAATGTTGCTAAAATATCCCAAAAGATAAGCTTTAAAGAGTCCATTATTATCTGTAGTTCAACAGGAAAGTCAGAGCAGCAAACTAATTGGAGTAAAAAGGGTTATATTAGGGTAACAGTTTTCAAATTTAAAATATAAACTTTTGCTCTCCCTAATACATAAATAGTTTTTGTTTGCTGGCAATACTTCCTATTTATTTATTTTTTTCTCTTCTTCCATGAAATTTGGTTTTTTTCTACAGTCTCTTCTAAAATGGAACAGGAACTCCAATCTGGGATTGTCTTCCTCCATTGGTAGCCAATAATCTACCCTAAGAACTTTTGGAGAACTCCCAGTTTCTGGAACATAAATTTAAAATCTAGCATATGAACTTACCAATTGTTAAAACAGTAATATATAGATGTTTATATGCTTAATAATCCACACTGCAGCATTAACACCCTTCCTTGCTCATAGTAATGAAATAGACTGAACATTATTTCAATAATCACCTTAGTTCTAAAGCCAAAATAACTTAATTTTAAATGATCTTATAATTATAACAGATAAAAGTCCACCACAGTTGCATTCTTTCTTTACTGAAAGCTACATTGAACTGTATGTGATTCTTTAGAGAGAATTTTATATTTAGATTTATTTTTTAGAAAAAAAAACAGCTGCTTTTAGTTTAAATAGTTTACTCTTCCTAAAAGTGATGGCAGTCCAGAAACATTTTTCTATCAAGGTTTATCTTCAGTTGTTAAAGTTTAGATAAGAGACTGCCAGATTTTCTGCTTCAAAAGAGATAAGAACAAATGTAACCACAGACTCTACTCATTTATCATTAGCATGTATGGTTTTACAGAACAAAGTAAAAATGCATCTATCTCTGTTTAGAAAGAGGATACACTTGAATTAGACCAAAATGAAGCATGAGGTATTTAATTTCAAAAGATAGTGGCATAGATTTTATATAAGAGGAGAGAATAATTCATAACAAATACAATAATGAAATGTTAAAGTTAATTAGCTTTGGACTTCACTAGACTCAGGTGTTTTTAAGGGCTTTTGGAGAAAACAGAGTGTTTTAAAACAGTCACTCATCATTATTCTAATGCTTAGAGTTAAAACATAGCGATTTTTCTATCCGACACTATTTGCAAATATTTTTATACCTACATAGTATTCCTTTTTAAATTCAGCAATTAATATTTATTTGCACCTAAACAAATACTGAACAAAGTAACTATTGGAAATTATAGTGCAAATAGTATAGTCTAGGCATGCTAAACACTGAAAATTAAAAGACAAAAAAGAAAGAATCTAGAGGGTGAAGATATACAAAGACACAAGTAATCCAAATGCACTATATTAGGAATTATGGGAGAAAAAGGAGTGAGCAATTCATGGGCAAAGATTCATGGAGAGGAGATATTGGACTTGAACTTGAAGAAGAAGAATCAGGATCACTTCAAGTAGAGAAAGGGAAAATACATTCTATGTAAGGGGCATAAGCAAAGGTACTGAATAATAAAAGAATATCAGGAGTTTTAGAATAAAAATATAGCATGACTTGGTCATATATCATCAGTTGTTGAAATGGTGTGTTAGGAAACGATGCAGGAGGTGCATATTTGGGCCAGGCGGATAAAAACAATTTAATTAAAGCTTTGGCAAAATTGTATGGTACATTTCTTTCATGGCAAATAGATTGCCATGACTAAAATATACGATATTTTTGAATAACCAAAGGAAAAAAGAGGTAGAAAAAGGTGATGGGCGAGATATGTACGTAACAAATTGAGAAGCATCTTGTATATTGTGCCAAAGTGCTTGTATTTTAGCTGCAGTCAATAAGGAGCCACTGAAGGCATTTAGCCTGGAAAATGATGTGGTGAGTTTTGTCATTTGGGATAACTGCAATGATTCTCTGTAGATGAGAATGTGAAGAAACAGACTTGCACAAGACCAGTGTCATATTAATTTGACTTTCCATCCCTTTTGCTCCCATTATAGTGGAAATTCCTTTCCCTCCCTCTTGCCCTCCCTCCCTTCCTCCCTCCCTTCCTTCCTTCCTTCTTCCTTCCTTCCTTCCTTCTTCCTTCCTTCCTTCCTTCTTTCCTTCCTTCCTTTTTTAGTTCTGAGAGTAAAAGACATCCTATCATACCTTGGTTGGACTAATTATCTGGGTTAATGATAGTAGTTTTTATTCCTGGCAACTGTGAAAGAAACGGAGAACCAGATATGTACACCTAGTGGGGCTTCTCCAGAGATTTTTTTCAGATGTCACTGCTAGAGAAGAACTTAGTTTCATTGTAAGCACAGAACCACTTGAAACTTCAGAAACAGCTTACTGGGACTAGATGGACTGAAAATTGCAGATTAGAACAGATGAGAGAAGAGAGAAAAAGACTGATTGCTGGTTGAATTCTATCTCCATATTTAATCTTCTCTAAGAACAACTCCATCTCATTCCTAAATTTTATGTCATTACAGTAGTTTGAATGTAATAATAGCCCTAATTCTTTTCCTTCCTTTAAATTGTGACCTTGGCAATGTGACTTTTCAGCCCCTCTCATAAAAAAGTCATCTATTCCCCACCCTTTGAATCCAGGATAACCTTATAACTTGCTTTGGCCAATAAAATGAGGTGGAAGTAACCATGTACCAGCTCTGAGCCTGAGTCTTAAGAGGTTTATTGCAATTTGCTCTCTTGAAACTCTGTCCATGTTTTCGCTACTGTGAATAGAGCTGCAACAAACATATGTGTGACGGTATCTTTTTTGAAGAATGATTTGAGTTCCTCCTGGTATATTCCCAATAGAGGAATTACTGGATCATATGGAAGGTCAACTTCTAGTCCTTTCAGAAATCACCACACTGTCTTCCAAAGAGCTTGTACTAGTTTGCATTCCCACCAGCAGTGTAGAAGCATTCCTTTTTCTCCACATCCTCGCCAGCATGTGCTATTGTTTGTTTTATTAATGATGACCATTTATACTGGGATTAGGTGGTATCTCAATGTGGTTTTGATTTGCATTTCACTGATGATTAGTGAAACTGAGCACTTTTTCATGTTTCTGTTGTCTGCCCATATATCTTCTTTTGAGAAGTGTCTATTCATGTCTTTTTTCCATTTTTTAAAGGGGTTGTTTGTTTTTTTCCTTTCAGTGCATTTGAGTTCCTTGTAAAACCTAGATGTTAGCCCTTTGTCAGATATAGAGTTGGCAAATATTTTTTTTTCCCATTCTGTGTGTTGTCTCCCTGCTCTCTTGATTTTTTTTTTTTGTTTGTTTGCTTGTTTGTTTGCTTTGTAGAAGCTCATCAGTTTGATGAGGTCCCACTTGTCTTATTTCTTATGGTATGGACACATAGGGTTCTGACCAGGAATTGGTTGCCAGTTCCAATTTCCATAAGGGACTGGACTGGCTAAAAAAGTGTGATACATATACACAATTGAATATTATGCAGCCATTAAGAAGGACAAACTTATGGATTTTGCAGCAAATTGGATGGATTTAGAGTTGATCATACTTAGAGATCTATCACAGAAACAAAGAATAGAGTACCATACATTCTCTTTCATAAGCGAATCTTAAACAGTTATCATAATACTATAAGAAAGGAATTGGCAGTAGTGGGACACAGCCAGGAGAGAGGGAGTGGCATTGGCAGTTGAGGGAAACTGCTAGGGGAGGGAGGGGCACACCTCATCAACAAGGGAACTTGAATAATCAAAGTTTGTATACTCCACATCTCTAAAATTTTTTAAAAAGTACAAAAGAAGAAAAATAAAAGAAACTCTGTCATTGCTGTAAAAACAAATCCAAGCTAGCTTTCTAGAGGTTGAGATACCCTGTGGAGGAGAGCTGAGTCATCCTTGCCAGATGGCAACTGACCTGCTAGTCTACCTCAATTATGCTAACCCAGATGAGATTATCCAAACACAGTTCATATCAGTAGATGTGCTCACCCAACTCACAGAGCAAAATAAATTTTTAGTGTTATATTCCACTGAGATTTTATGGCTATTTCTGACATTGTTAATTGTGACATTATATACTTGACAGTATATAATTGCGACAATATGTCATTGATACAATAAACCAGTAAATTTCCCTTTTTTGTAATTTAGCTGAAGTTGGAATTCTGACAATACTAAATGAATCCTAATATAATCCTGTGGGAAGACATTTCAATCACCAAGGCAGCTGTTCATGGTCTGAAATACCATGGAATACACAAGTATTTAAAACAAATAAATACAAATTAGAAAACCTAAAACTGCTCTAAAAATATAATAGCTTTAAAAAACAACAAATTAGATGGGTAATGCATAAAATTGTTATATAATTGGCTGCAGTTTGAGAGTAAGGGGATGTTATTAAAAATAATGCTAATGGCTGGGCATGGTGGTCCTATAATCCTAGCACTTTCAAAGGCAGAAACCGGAGGATCACTTGAGGTCAGGAGTTGGAGACCAGCCTGGGTAACATAGTAAGATCCAACATAGGGCTCTAAAAAATAATAATAATGACAATAAAATAAATAAATAAATAAGCTGGGCATGGAGGCATGTGTCTTACATAGTCCTAACTACTCAGAAGTCTAAGGAGGAAGGATTGCATGAATCCAGAAGATCAAAGCTGCAGTAACTTTTGATTGTTCCACTGGGCAACAGAATGAGACCCTATCTCTTAAAAAATTATACTAAGATCTCAATCTAGAAGAATTGGGTGTTTGGTAACTAAAATGGGGAAAAAAGAAGTAGAGAAGGAGACCAAGAAAACAATAAGCATAGTTTAGGTATGCTGTATCTGATGTCCGAAGACACATATAGACAGAAGTCAGAGGAAGAGTGATCTTCAAAAGGCATTAGCACTTAATGTTTCAAGGAGTTATGAATAGGTCAAATACAATGGAATCTTAAACTGAAGACATTGGATTTTATAATTAGCACAGTGTGGTTGAATTTTCCAAGACAATTTCACTGAAAAAAACGAAGTGAAATGTAAGAGAAAATAAACTCTGATAAAATCATTAACAGCTATTGTTATGCATTATATATTGATTTTAAATTATGTGTGTGTGTGTGTATATATATATAAAATGAAAGACAGAGCTATGTGTTTATTTACTCATTCATTCATTCACTATTTCTTGCTTTTCACCATGTTTATTGCTAGGGATAGGGATAAAGTCTCTGATCATATCCCAGTGAAGGAAATAAAATGTGGGCATATACATGAAATGCATCAAATATAAGACGACAGCAGGAAACATTTAATAATATAACCCACTATTATTGTAGAGAAATAATCAGTCCTACTTTTCAGAAGGTTTTCTAAAATATAACATATACATTGGGTTTTGAAGCATGAATCTAAATTCTCCATTTAGATAAGCAGCTATATGACCATATAGGCAAAATTAACTATTTATCAGAATACACAGAGTTGTAAAGTTGTATGCAGCATGATCAAGGAGATATTAACAACTTGATTTAGATGAGGCACAAAATATGCTGGGGAAATTGTGACCACTGAGGCTGTGGACAAAGTTAAGAGCCAGATTATAAAGAGATTTATCCATTCCTAAGATTGGAATCTGTACTATAGGGAAGACTAAAAGTCCAAGACACCTAAGTCAGGGGGGCTACAGGATAAGACTTTTGTTTATAAAAATAACTCAAAGGATACTATGGAATTGAAAAGAAGTAGGGAATGAGGCTGAGGTAAAAATGGTCCGGATAACATTTTTTCCAGTTATCAGGCATTCCCATAAAAAGACACCAAGATTTTTTGCATGTCAATGTATTAACTATATAGTATTTGTAATGTTTTACTATATATCACCTTGCTTTAAAATTCAAGCGTATTCATTCAGAATGAAATTAATGACACTATCTTAAAATAGAATAGTTTTATTTTTGTGGTTTATTCTTGCATAGCATTTAAAATAATCTTCTGTACTACTAGCACAAATGAACAACTTGGAAACAGTGCCCTCTGTCTCCAGTGGTAAGGAAAAGGAGAAGAGAGAATTGAGTGACACAAAGATATATTCACCAAGATCTGGTGATTGATTAGGTAATAATGGTAATATTAGCTTACTTTGTATTAGACATTTAGTATGTGCTGAACACTATGGTAAGGACTTCACCCTATGAAAATAGAATGTGTTGTGTCCATTTCATAGAATGATCTACATTTTATAGATTGGAAATGGGCACAGAGTCTTGTAGGATATATCTCATCCAGCTGGTTTTCTTTGAAGACTGGTGGATAGAATAAAGATTCAATATCATTGTGAATAAATAATCCTTTATTGGTAATTTGGACATTATTATTAGATATTATTATCTGATTTCTATGGTATTTGGTGACATTAAGTCCAGGGACAAGAAAATAACCAAATTCTCCCCTGCCAATCAAAACTAACTCTTCTCTCCTACTATCACATGAATTTCCCTGTGGAATGATACTTAAAGAATGGTAGCAAATTGAGGATTAAAGTGCCAATTGATTAAGTGCTGATATAACGTTTCATATCCCAAAGAACTCTGGTGAAGTTGAGTTGAAATATTTGGTGTGAGCATTCTGCCTTTTGCTCATCTATCTGCTATTGTTTCTCAGTTATTTGGTAAATATATGTTGGGTATCTACTCTATGTAAACTTCTAGGGTTATAGGACTGAAGAAACATCTCTCTACACTCATGGATTTTATGTCCCATTTAGAAAAGAGAGACAATTAACAAACACAACAAACATTTAGTGTCTTGAATGGTTGTAAGTTGCTTGGGAAAATAAATTAAGCAGAGAAAAATAGTAGGGAGAGCCAGAAGGTTAGCAATGCAGTTTGTAATGGGGTGAACAAGAAAAATCCCAGCAATTTGGGAGGTGGAGGTAAGAGGACTGCCTGAGCCCGCGGATTCGAGATCAGTCTGGGAAACATGGGGAGACCTTGTCTCTACAATAAATTTTTAAAAAAATTCCCTGGGTATTGCGGCACATACCCGTAGTTCCAGTTACTTGAAAGGCTGAGGCGAAAGGATCGCCTGAGCCCAGCAGGTTGAGGCTGTAGTGGCTGTGAGCGTGTCATTGCATTCCAGTCTGGGTGACATAGTAAGACTCTGACTCAAAAAGAAAAATCTCATTGAGAGTTTTGCACTTTTGACAAAGGTCTGAAGGAGGTAAGTTGTGAAGGAACTGAAGTAAAAGTATTCTATGGAGATGAAACAGCAATGGAAAAAAAATCCTCTGCATTTGAACAAGCATCAGGAAGATATGCTCAGCTGGGTGGGATAAAAAGAGAGCTGGAAGGTTCTTCAGGTTCTTATCCACTCAACTGCCTACAATGAGGAAGTGAGAGAGAAAGAACTACACAATGGCAGCCACTTTTTAAAGCCATAGTGATTCTATTTTCTAGTTACTATGGCTGATCAGGCAAATTAGCTACTAATTTCTCCTTTAGGAAAAGCTAGAAATGGGTTTACTAGAAGCAGGCATGGTATGAAAATAAGGGCAAAAGTGTTTTCCATTGATGCTAGTCTTTTAGATCATAGATAGGTGACTAGAGGATCTTTTTTCAAATAATTCTAATTCATGCCATAACAATCTGGCATTCAATGGATTGCTTTTCCACACTGGTTTGCCTGTATCATCATAACGTATGCATTCACATAATTTCATTCCTTGCTGAAGTAAAGCCAATACTATGCTTAAAGACAACAGCTGTTTTCTAGTATATTATGGAATAACTGGAGGTAAGAAGTTTAAACACCATAATCATGCAATTAATTATCATGTTTCTAGAGTTCTTTCACTTAAATATAATCCTATTTGTAATAAAATGATTGAACTTCAGTTTATACAAATCATATCTCATTTTAAAAGAATTTTATAACAGTATAAATATGTATATAACCAGTAAAGTTGTTCATAAGATAAGAACAACTTCCAAATATAGGATATTATTGAAATGAATTTCTTGTTTCTCCCACTGGAAAGATTGTTTCTAACATCATAAAAAAGGGGCACTTGTAAAGATAAAAATAAATCACAAGCAGCTCAAATGTCAGCAAAATTTAATAAAAGAAACACTAGACTGACTTTTTAATGTTGGCTTTACCAGAACTAGGAAATGAGAAATGACGAAGGCATAGATGTCACGGAGTTACACAGGCTCTAGTGCCTTAAAAAAAGGCCAGGGGACTTTTCCCCAGATCTTCTTGTGCCCAACAACACAATATGCATGATTTGGACCTAAGATCATAGTAAACTCTATGATCTGCTGGATTCTTTGAATTGTTCTATAGTAAAAAAAAGACATCTGTCCAGCATGCTCACCTTTTTTTTATACCAACCCTAGGGTAATACAGGTCATAGCAGAAGATAAGGTTTGGGATATTATTAGTATCACCCATAGGTACAAGAATACCCACTTCTTCCAAAGATGCAGATTTAAATTAAAGCTGATCAGTATTCTATTTGGGGATTTAGTAATTTCTTATTCTGTGGTCAAAATAGACATCTAACCTCAAGTTAAGTATTTTGTAGTTTACTTAGCTCTTGGGCACTATTTGCTAACCAGGGGTTAGACTGTGGGGAAGATAAACAGAAGCTCCAAACATAAATCTTACTTTCCAAAAGTTTGGGTTCTAGCAGAAATTAATTCATAATTGTACTACATTATGACATGATATTTACTGTGGGAAAGACATGTCTAAATGGCTCATAGAAGGAAGTGATTGTTCTCTCTGAGGAAGTATGGGGGGCCTTCCCAAAGGTGGTAACAATTTAATTGGATATAAAATGTGGATATAAGTCAGCCATGTACGGAAGGCAGTTGTAGCATTTGAAAAAGCACATGAAAATTTGTGACAGCATATCATATTTGTGGAAGGAAAATTAGTTCTATGTGATGATTGCATTGGGCAACAGGTAACAGTAGTCTGAATTTTAAACATTGTTGAGTATTTCAGACTAGATCATTTGCTGTGGTCCCCAACCATTTTGGCATCAGGGACCAGTTTCATGGAAGACATTTTTCCCATGGAGGTGGGGAAAGGGTTGGAAAGATGGGGTTGGGGTAGTTCATCAAGCGTTAGATTATCATAAGGAGCTGGCAACCTAGATCCTCACTTGAGCAGTTCACAACAGGGTTTGCGCTCCTATGAGAAACTAATGCTACCTCTGATCTGACAGCAGATGGAGCTCCGCTCACCTCCTGCTGTGTAACCCGATCCTTAACTAGCTGCTGATCATACCTAAAGCAGAGGTCTCCAACCCCCAGGAGCCTTTGGAGGTTTGTATGTAGGTTATTAAACTTTATTTTGAGAAAGATTAATTGTAGAATAATGTGCAAAATGAGTATTATTTATTGTAAACACTTGAACGACACTCAGTGGATCAATGGAAAAATAAAAGCTATGTATTTATTTATACAGACATCTTCAAATACTATATCACAGCCATTTATCACCTTTGGTTTTTAACCTCTTGGAACCATTTTATCCTTCATTTTGTAAAATGGTCATAATATATCTAATTTGCATGATAGACAATGTTCACACAACATTAAACATGAGGTAGATGTTCAAAAAATATTTTACTACCAGTGGATTTTATACACAGGGTTGTATGCAGATAAAAATTAATTACTAAATTTAAAGTTCCTAAGATGACTCTTGGTATATACTAAACATGATGTTTCATTTTCCTTTCTTTTTACTTTTAACTGAAATCAGTGGATTTTTATATTTATTTTTATGAGAAAGAGCACACACACAGAAATTGCCCAGTTTGAAAATGCCATAAGGAAATCTTGGGGAATAAGCAGTGTGAATGAAGAGGAAGAACAGCAATAATACAGTTATGTAATATACATTCACATACAATAGCTTTCAAATGGAATGCTGACCTTTAGATACATGACTAAATTATAGAGTTCTGATATGGAGGGTGGAAAAGGTCTATAAATATGATCATGGAAAGATATATATGCTTTAGTGTTGGGAGTATAAAACAAATTATAGAACAATATCTGTAGTCTGAACACATATTAAAAAAGAAAGTATATATTATCCTGTAAATAGAATAACATTGAAATAAGATGCACCACACTGTTAATATCATCTCTGTGATGATGTGTTACTTTCAATTTTACATTATATTCTGCATTTTTTGCATTTTTCACGGTCATAGCCATGTATTACATTTTTATTATAAATACAAAATGGTAATACACACAAACACACACACACACACACACACACACACACACACACACCACACACACACACCCCTACCTCTCACCAAGCTATTTATTTATTTTGCATTAAGATAATACACAAAAGATAGGATGAAAGAACAAAATACAAGTTCCTTTTACACATGGACCCGGTAGACAAAATACATTGGGGAAGCGGTGGCTTTGCCTTAGTGAAGACAAAGCTGACAGGGAGAAAGTCCAGGAAAGAGTCATTGAAGAAACGTGCAGCATGTGGCTCCACTCATGCTGCTCATGACCAACACTGCTGCTGCTGTGCGTGGACAGCAGAGGCAATCCATGAGCCATAAAATTAAGTAAATAAAGATAAACCTCCCCCTTTATTCCACACAGAACTAGAAGTAAAGGGAATCAGGGACCATGGTGACAAATAGCATAAAATTAAAGCTCAGCATACGGCACCTGCAACCATACAGGATGTTTTCAGAGACTTCAGTTAGTGTTAAGAACCAAAGTTGGTGTCATTTTTAGACGACAGATTAAAGGTGTAAGATTGTAAAATGGATTAGTATGAAATCATATAGAGATTCATTCTAAGTTGCACAAGGAAAAGTTGGCAGTGTTAAGGGGAAAATGTTATTTTTCATGTACATGGGAATGCTGATTTTCTCTCTTAAGCACTTTCTGAACATTTTGTATTTGTATATATTATGCTTTCTGCTTAGCTAATCCCAAGGATGAGAGGGAACACTTGGAAAAACACAAACTGAAATTACCTGCTAACCCAATATATCATGTTTAATTTCTTTTCTCCCTGAATTAAATCTTATTTTTCTAAGATTAACCACAAAATCCCACCTGCTAAGTCCTGTAGACACTAATTTGTTTATATTAAGTGTGTATGCAAACATAAAAGAGTGATAAAATTTAGTAAATGTAGCAAGAATAATTTTAAAATCATTCTTTTGTGCTTATGGCTATAGATGTCACCATTTTTGTTTCTTAATATCCAATTTTCTTTTTCACTTTTATTTTTACAATGAGATATATAGATAGATAGATAGATAGATAGATAGATAAATAGATAGATAGATAGATAGATAGATAGATAGATAGATAGATAGATATAGATAAATATCTCACCAGAGGTTCCAAAAAATGTATACTCATTTTAAGTTTTTGGATGCTGATGGTAACCACTTTGAGCACCTCTTGTAATTGCAGAAGTCAAATATGACTTGCATTCATCTTATTGAGTATTACATCTTATTGAGTATTACATTTTTAATATCTTTTTCCTTTCTTAAAATATGCATACTTTGACTGTATATGTATTTATGGCTATATATATTTCCCCAAAAAGAATTTATTTATTAAAAATTTGTGTAATTATTTTTACATGTTTAAACTTGTCACCTTCAAAGTATTCTCCGTTTGATGCAGTACACCTATTAAGATGATTTTTCCACAGCTCAAAGTGGTTTTTGAACTCGTCAGTTTTGATGTCTTTTAGTGCTTCTACCTTTTTTTTTTCACCTCTTCCACATCAGCAAAATGTTTCCCATTGAGGACTTTTATCATCCAAGGTATAAAAAAATGTAGCTCGGGATAAGATCAGGTGAATAGGTAGGTGGGGCACAGGAGTCATGATATTTTTGGTCAAAATTTGCTGGACACTCAACTTGGTGTACTCATAAATCACGCATTATGAAATGGACAAATGCGTTGAAAGAATCTTCATTAAAAAAATTCACTGAAACCAAACGCAGCCTCTTACAACACTAGTTGGTACACTAATTCCAATGGGTTCCTAGAACACTTACCTAGTGGGGGAAGCCAGTACCACAGGGAGACCACCCACCAAAAAATAATTCCATTTTTTGGTCCATATATGTTTTATATATATATATATATATATATATATATATATATATATATATATATATATATATATGAAATCCGTATAAAAACTTCTAATAGAATATTGGGTTTCAGTGGTATTTGTTAATATCACAGAAATATGAATATGTTTGATTTAAATTGACACTGTTGCTAAAAAATACATAAAAAATCATTCTGCTTTATATATATATATTTACTATATATATGCATACACATATATATACACACGTGATCTCACACATATACTATATAATAACAAGTATTTTCCAATTTTAATTTCAGCAGTATAATGCATTTTAATAATAGAAAAATATATATGATTTTCTGCCATATATTAAACAATTCTAAAGTTGAATATTTAGGTTGCTTCAGGGTTTGAGTACTATACAAATGCTGTGATAAGCATATTTGCACACTTTTTCCTCTGCATATATAATTATTTTTTTGAACTGGATGAATTAACCACCTCAGCCTTGCTCTCAAAAATCAATAATAATACCTATAATAATAAATAAGTTCCTGATACTGCTCACCTTGTCCCAAACCTGAGTGGTTTATAAGTAGCAGGTCAACTTTAAATCAACACCCTTTCATTTAGAGTTTATGCCTGTCTGAGTTTTAATTTTGACCTCATAATAAAATCACTATTTGAATTCTCATTCCACAGAATCTTAAGGCTTATTGTGTGCTGTTACTGATTGACCATCATGTAAGAGTCTTAGTGTACCTTAGTTTCAATTTTCTGAAGTGAAATTATATCAGCCAAGATAGCCTAGGTTATCTCATGGTGATACACAACATAAATATCCTAGTGGTTTTCAAGACAAAAGTTTATTTTTTTCACACTCCATATCCATTGTAGCTGAAGAGGACTTGAAAAAAGTCTTCTCTGGAGCTAGACAAATGCTTTCAAATGCCAGCTCTTGGAAGCCAAAGCAGAAGAAAGTATCCCTGTTGTCCTATATCAAGAAACCAAAATACATGAGGCCAGAAAACAAACTACTAATGATGCTCCAGTGCTATTTACATTTTCAGACGGTGTTGATGAGAACTAAAATTCAGGTGGTAACCTCATTTTGAAAGCAGTTTGGTTATATGGATAAAGAGTTTCTGAAATAATCATCTTATTTAGTTTAATCCAATGAATCTTTTTCTGAAGTGTCAAATAAATGAAAGATTTCTACTTGTTTGTCTAGCTGATCTGTTTCAATAAAAATAGCTGATATGTTTTTCAAAATGGAGAACATGTATTTTAAATGGTATGATTTAAATTGTATTATACGGAGCATATAAAATTCACATGCAGGGAGGTCATAGAGGACCCTCCAAATAACAGACAGAGTTACTTCTCATAGGTTGTTATTATTCACAAATATTCCCTGTACTTCCCTTGGTGGGCGGGATTTACCTTCTCTGACTCACTGACTCAGGCATGGCCATATGACTCACTGTCATTAATAAACTGTACACAGAGGTGACGTGTGTGGCCTCCGAACAGCTGCATGAAGTCACCTCTGCAATGCTGACTGGCAGTGGGCCAGGGTGAGGCTGTTTTAACGACCTGAGTGAGAACTTCCTACCAAACTTCTAATCATAGCCTACACAGGACTCCATATATGATCTACTCTTGTCCATCTCCAAGCTTGCCTCTAAATATCCTCTTCCACCACTCTTTGAACTCGTCCAAACATGCAGATCCATCTGTTGCTCTAGAATTAGCCATGCCACTTCATGCTTTTATTCTTGCTCTCCCTCTCCATAGAGCATTTTTTTTTCCTTCTTGTGTTTTCTGTCTCTAATATGATCTTCATAAAGAAAAAGGCCGTCCCTGATCATGTCTAATATCACTCAGGTCCTTCCTCTGTTTTCTTTGTCTACTTTATTTTTTCTAATTTCTAAAACTGTTGCTTTTACTATTTCTTAAATGTGTTTACTTATTTATTGCCTGGGTCATTCGCTGCTGTGTTCTCAATGCTAGGAAAATACCTGACACATAACATCTATTCAGCAGCACATCAAATTAAATTAATAAATCTTGTAGAACAAAATTGGGTTTCACATTCTGAAATAAATGGTTTCTTCTCTTGCTACAAGGAATTTTTGTGCAAGGAGAATGTGAATTAGCTCCTCAAAATATATGCTTAAAAACCTGGGAGGCAGAACACACAGATACAACAACAACATTAGCATATCTATCAAAATAGATATTTTAGCTATTTCATCCTGAGGTTATAAGAAAATGAAAATAAAACGTATATCATGGTGGAGCAAGATGGGAAATCTATAGTAAAGTACAGACTAGACGTATATCGCTTAGTAACTATCATCATGCCTCATTCCTAAGATTATTGTGAAGATTAAATTAGAAATCGATATTCATTTTTTTGTATAGTGCCTGTCACACAGAAAGCACTCAATTAATATTGACTATTTTCAGTATCTTTAATAAATATGTTTTGAATATTGGGTATATAACATCATTATTTAGAAGTGGATTTCTTAAGCATAAACACTTTTTTAATAAAGTTAATTATTAATAAAAATAGGCATTATATTAGTTATACAATTTAACTTAAAAATTTGGTTAAGCTGGGCTCAGTGGCTCAGTCTGTAATCCCACGCTTTGGGAGGCTGAGGTGAGTGGATTGCCTGAGCCCGCGGGTTCGAGACCCGCTTGGGCAACTTGGCGAGACCTCATCTCTACAATAAAAATAAAAAATTAGCCAGGCGTGGCAGCGCGTGCCTGTAGTTCCAGCTACTTGGAAGGCTGAGGCGGAAGGATCACTGGAGCCTAGCAGGTTGAGGCTGCGGTGGCCGGGAGTGGTCACTGCACTCCAGTCTGGGCAACAGAGTGAGACTCCAACTCAAAAAAAAAAAAAAAAAATTGGTCATTATTCATCTATTGAGTACAATGTGCACAGGGGTGGTCAGTACACTTAAAAGCCAGACTTCTTTCCCATTATTCAATGCATCAAGTTAGCAAAAAAATTATTTTAAAAAAAGGAAAAAAGATCATTGTAAACTAAAATTATCTTTTCTCATGAATATATGGAATCCATATAAAAACTTCCTATAGAATATTGGGTTTCAATGGTATTTGTTAATATACTGTCTTCTTTATCACAGGAATATAAATATGTTTAATTTAAATTGACACTGTTGCTAAAAAAATTCATTAAAAATCATTTTACTTTCCTGTATGAAAACCAGCGTTCTTAATTATCTAGTGTATCATCAAATCAAATGAATGTTACTTGAAATATTCATGACCAGACGTTAAGTGAAGTTTTGTCGTCATAATTTTAACAAGATAGTGTTTAGTTTTTTCCTGTCTTTTCTTTTGACAACTTCATTTATAGATTTATTGTAATTCCAAACAAAATTGAAGAAGATTTTTTTTTAGATATTGACATAATGATCCTAAAACTTATATGCAAAGACAAAAGACTTCAAATAATTAACAAAGTACCGAAGAAGACAAAACAAATTTGGAAGACTGGCAGAAATCATCTTGCAGACTTACTACAAAACTACAGTAACTGACACAGTGTTGTATTGGTGAAAGAAAATATAAAAGATCAATACAGTAGAATAGGGAGCTCAGGCATAGATTCAACTAATATAGTCAGCTAATCTTTTACATAAGAATAAAGACAATTCCGTGGAGAAAGGATAGCCTTTTCAACAAATGTTTCCATAACAACTGGAAATTCATATTCAAAAATATAAATCTAAACACAGATTTTATGCCTTTTGCAGAAATTAACTCAAAAGGTGTAATAAATTTTATTTATTTATTTTTATTTATTATATTTTAAAGATGTGGGTTACAATTCAAGACTAGGTATACAAGTGGTCATTGTGCAGGTAAAGTTTGGACCTGCCTTTGGTACCCACTTTGCCTGGTTTGAGATCAGGTACCCTTATTAATGTTATTTGCCCCCCACTCTGTCCTCTGGCAGTTTCGACTACTATCAATTCCTTTCTTACAGTATTATGGCAAATGTTCAGGATCCACTTATGCGTGAGAACATATGGTACTCAGTTCTTTGTTTCTGTGATAAATCATTGAGTATTAGTATTATAGACTCTAAATCCATCCAAGTTGCTGCAAAGTCCATAATTTTATTATTTATAGTTGCGTAATATTCCATCATGCATATGTACCACATTTTTTTATCCAGTCCTGTTTCGATAGGCAGCACGGTTAGTTCCATGTTTTTGTTATTGTAAATAGTGCCGCAACAAACATTCTTGTGCAGGTATCTTTTTTGTAGAGCAATTTAAGTTCCTCTGAGTATATTTCCAGAAAGTGGATTGCTGGGTCATACGGAAAGTCAATTTCTAGTTTTTATAGAAATCGCCGCACCGTTTTCCATAGAAGTTGAATTAATTTGCAGTCTCGCCAACAGTGTAGAAGCGTTTCCTTTTTCCTCATCCTCACTAGCATCTGTTGCTTTTTTGTTTTATAATGATGTCTACTCTTACCGGAGTTAGGTAGTATCTCAATGTAGTTTTGATTTGCATTTCTCTAATGATTAGTGAAACTGAACACTTTTTAATGTGTCTGTTGGCAGCTTATATATCTTCTTTTGAGAATTGTCTATTCATGTCTTTTGCTCACTTTTTTTTTTTTCTTTTTTTTTTTTTGAGTTAGAGTCTCACTCTGTCGCCCAGACTGGAATGCAGTGGCCCCGCCTGGCCACCGCAGCCTTGACCTGCTGGGCTCCGGCGATCCTTCCGCCTCAGCCTTCCGAGTAGCCGGAATTACAGGCACGCGCTACCACACCTGCCTAATTTTTTGATTTATTGTAGAGATGAGGTCTCGCCTGCCCAGGCGGGGCTCAGGGAATCCACTCACCTCAGCCTCCCAAAGGCGCAGGATCACAGGCTGAGCCACCGAGCCCGGTTTTTTGCCCACTTTTTAATGTGGCTGCTTGTTTTTTTCTTTTTGGCATCTTTAAGTTCCTTGTAGATCCTGAATGTTAGGCCTTTGTCATATATATAGTTGGCAAACACTTTTTTTCCCATTCTGTGGGCTGTCTCCCACTTTCTTGATGGTTTCTTTTGCTTTGCAGAAGCTTTTCATTTTGATGATGTCCCACTTGTCTATCTTACCTCTTATTTATTCTTGTCATCTCATTACTGACTGCACAATACATTTTCTCCCCACAAAGCAGCTAAAGTTGGTTACAGCAAAAGTATACATAATAAAAAAACTAAAATACATTAAAAATGAAATTTCAGGATTATGATCATATGAAAACAATTGAAAATGAAGATAAGAGAAGAAATTTGAGAATGAAATTTTGTTTAGAAAATATATACATAATCACTCTGAAACACTGAGAATACTTATTGAAACCCATTAAAAATACTCTACCTGATTGTTCCTTTATGTAGCCTGACTCTGTTATTTCAATAAAGTGCTATTGTTACCAGGTGTGTTAAACAATTGTTTACATCAATACTCCCTCTAAAGAAGTATTATAATAATACAGTTTATCTTCCTACCTTCACTATCTATGCCCTGCTACACAAGAAAAATAGAACTATATGCTAAGTTTCTGCCTCAAAATTATGAACAATTCTGAATATTTGGGACGGAGGGAAAAGAATATTTAAAGGTTTTCTTTAGAAAAGTAAATATTGTTTACCTCAGAGTTTGCTAGTGCTCCCGAAAATGTATTCTCCACTTCTACATTAGTAATAGAATGCTCAGTACTTAGCTGGGCATCACTCTTTCAGCTATGTTTGACCATGGAACTAAGTTATGACAAAGGTAACATAAGCAGAAGAGACATGCTTGGGCTCTTGAAATGTGTACTTAAAAGAAAGGTGCACTTCCTTCTTTTCTCTTTTTTTGTCTGAAATCCAGACTTGATGGGAGCTTGAGTAGAGCAGCCGTTTTGTACATGAAATCAAGCTAAGTACTGAAAATAATACAGCAACAAAATAAAAGGAATTTCACCTGTCAGGTACAATGTGAAAAGGTGAGGGTGGTGGATATACATAATCCCCAGACTTCTTTGTCATTAAACAAGGAAGGAGCCAAACAAAACTGATTTTTTTTTAGTGGAAAACTAATATGATTAATTCCAGCAATTTATTTAAAAGTACCTAGGACCAAGAAATAAATCCACACAAATACAAACATCTAATTTTTGACAAAAGTGTGAAAGAAATTCAATGAAGAAAGTAAATTGTGTATTTACTCTCACACGTTTGAACTTCAGTGACTTTAAAGTACTCTCTGTTTGATACAATACACCATCAAAACACTTTTTCCACGGCTCAAAACAATTTTTGAACTCGTCAGTGTTAATGCCTTTTAGTGTGAGATCAGGTGAATGGATAGGGTGGGACACAGGGGTTATGTTGTTTTTGGTCAAAACTGCTAAACACTCAGTGCAGGAGACAGGCTTGCTTGTAAATCACCCATCACGAAATGGGCAAATACATTGAAAGAATCTCCAAACAAAGAATTTTACTGAAGCCAAACACAGCCTCTAACAACACACTAGTAGGTACACTGATGACAATGGGTTCCTAGAACACTTACTTAGCAGGGGAAACCTGTACTACAAGAGACCCACCTTTCAAGAAATAATTCCAGGTTTTTTGGGTCCTCCTTACACAATGCATCCAAACAAAAATCATTTGTGCCTCCTAAAGTTATTGAAATTTTTTAAAAAAGGAATCTGAGTCCCGGATGATCTCTGAAGCTACCATGCCAATTCTGGATATATACCTCAAGATTGGTTTTATATGAAAAAGAAATAAAATTATTTTAAATTTTTTGTCAATGGTAGCCATACCCAATTCTAACTGAAAAATCTACATCCATGGAAATTCTTTCATATTACTAAACATACTTAATATCAGAATACTTAACATTGCAAACAACCACAAAGACTCACAAAGGCATAGATAGATTCCTTAACATCACATGAGTGATGTTAAATATTTAACTGGAAGGGAAATCAGAGTGATTTAAATCACTGCTGATTAAATAAAAATCTAAAATTAAGATAATTAAGATAAAACAAACCAAGGTCATAATTGTTTTAAAAGACATTTATGTGTACCCTGTTTTAAGTTTCATTTCACTAGAGAGAAAGCAAAAATATCTGAATTCATGTTTCGATGGTAAACACCTGTTCTCCCTGCAGTTAGTGCACACTAGGCAATAGTTGATGTGGAAGGTGAAGCTCCGAGAAAGAGAGACCAACTGAGAACAATGTTAGACAGTTTTATATGCAACAATGTCAAGCTCTAAGTGAGCCAAACCTAGTTTACAATTGCAGAGTTGAAATCCTGTTGCTTCAGGGAAGATAGGATCTTTAAGGATATCCATCTAAAAACAGATAAATCAGCTGTAGAGCAGTGTTTTTGCTCTCAGACAACAGGGCTGGTAGGAACTGAACAAGAAAGGCAGTACCCAGCCAGCCAGTTGATTGGAATAAAGGCCAAAAGGAAGCTACAGCTAGAGTAAAACTCAAAACCTATGTAAGTTTTAGCAAAGACTAGAGGAGATGGTAAGCAGAACCATTTCAGGAAGACAGAACACTATGTTAAAGCTATTGAGGCAAAAAGCAAAGGGACAAATACACAAAGACACCAAAACAAAATATATCAGTGTTCTTCCAAGAAACTACCAAAATAGCAAGAAGGAAAGGGGTGAAGGTGAGCTCTGAGGTCACTCAGAAGCTTAGAGTCTGCATCCTGGCAGATGGAACTCCACAAAAGGACTGTCCCACGCACTGTCTTTCCCACTTGTGCCTTTTAAATAGATCACTCAAACAGCACAAGGGAGAGTGGCTTGAGGGAAAATCAGTTGGGACTTAGCCTTTTAGGACAATGAGGCAGTGAAGAAATAATAAGGGTTTCCACCAGAGTAAAGGAGACAAACAGGAAGAGGACCAATGGCATTTAAGACATAATTAGAAAGCAAAACTGAAAGCCTCCAGAGAGATGAGCTGTGGGGCAGTGGGAGAAGAATGCGATGAGCCCGGCTCTTACTACAAGGACCAGAGTTCTAGCTTTGCTGGTTTTGCAGATGACTGCACAACGGGAACAAAAAACCATTAGCGAAAACCCAGGTTTAGGAGGAAACCACATGCTCTGGGTTTGGAAGATATTATTTGACCCAGGTGTATAGATGTGTGGGAGTTTTTCTTTCTGAGTCAACCTCAGAAGAACCTTTTGAACTTCATATACACTAAACTCCAGGCATAACACTGTAAGAGAGATACACAAACTTCAGCTGAATAAAATGCAGACCACATTATTATGATGTTAATAAAAACAATATTTTTTCCATTGTCTTTACTGTCATGGAAAAAGCACAAAAGTCAAGATAACACGAGTGTACATCATTGACCACATGCTGACATGATCAGAATACCTCTGCCAGCCTTCTCTCTTCCCCGAACAGGACTATTACATAAGAAATAAAATGCACAGTTTAGAGAGGAATCATGGGACCAAAAAGGGCTTTTGCTATATTTTTAGACATGTGAACATCTTGTGAATACTCATGGTATTCTAAGGTACATAGAGACACCATTTAAAGATTCAAACTGATGAATTAAGGTGACTGAGAAACGTATAAGCCCTGTGCAGCCTATTGAAAACTGTAAGTATTGAATAAATCTTTAGTCTTAATGCACACTCTATATTTGGGAAATGTAAAGCTAGAGTTTCAAACTAGTCTGCTAAGAACTCACCTTCTCACAGGTTGCACAGTCACTGAAACACCACTGGTCCTATACCGTAGGTGAAAGAAATGCTAAATCTGCAAATCAAACCAATCTTCTAAAGCTGTTTTTTAAAATCAGTTCACCTCTCTGGGTCTGGAACTCCTGCAGGTTTCTGAATTGGCAGTGTTATGTCCCTGGAGGTTGGAAAGAACATACCTGCCCTCATTATTCCATTGTATGCTACTGCTTGCTAGCTTGTGCTCTTGCTTGTTTTGCATTTCAGCTTCATTTCTGCCAACAAATTCATCCCCCAGGCTTTGCTTAGAAGGGCTTCTTCCTAGTCAGGGATGGGGGTCAGATCATAAGCTCCGGGAAGGAAGCCAGATGAAGATGCACCTTGGCTTGCTCCTGATGGTAGTTAGAACTGAACCTGAGACTGGCTATCTCTGCCAGGGCTTTGTCCTGATCCCTTCAGTCTTCAAGGTAGGCTAAACACGTCCTTTTCTCTGACAGGGTTTAAAAATTTTAACTCATTCTTCATTTTTTAAAATTCTTTTGAAGTACTGCAGATCTTTTGGGGTTCTGATTAAATTTTAATATGTTCTTTATGTATATGATATCAGTTTAAAAATAAGTAAATAATGAAACTAAGGTTTTGAATTAAAAATAGAGTTGATCTTGTTTCAGGACTGGCTTTGGCTCTATCTGTGTGACTAGATGGGCAAGTCATTAGAATTTTTTGTTCTCTTTGCTTTCTGTGAAAAAAGAAGAGGTGATTTTTTTTTTCATAGCAGGGTTGTTTTTAATTTTGGCAATTATAGAAAATTTTGTATGAAATTATTATTCCAACCTTTTAGTGTACATTTTTTTGTTGTTATTTTGAGAATATACCTAAAGGTGGAATTTATGTGTCATGTAGGAGGCACAATTTTTGCTTTAGTATATTCTGTCAATGGTTTGTCAAAGCCGTTGTGACAATTTTCACTCCAATAAACAGTGTATAAGAGTTTTCCAGTTACACCATACTTTCATCAATACGCCTTTGCAGTTGTCAATGTCTGCGGTTCCAAGTAATATAATGCTGTGCATCCCTATGAAAAAGATTTATAATTTCTTTGAAATAATTTCTCTCATTCATAAAACACCTTCTGGTATCTGCACTAAAGGGCAGGAACCCTTACTGCTTTTGTTTCAGAATAAATTCTGAGCTTTTTCCCATCAGAGTCCCTTTTCTTTAACCCCTTTCCCCATCAATGATTAAAAAAAAAAAAACCTCCTCTGCTAAACTAGCCCTTCCCTGCTAACCTTTAACTCCATGGTAATTAGCATTACAAGGAACTCATACTTTAGTCAGTTATATTTAAAGATGCGGTTTTAAAGTGATATGTCACAGAGCACTGGGCAAGATCTTCCCAAAAAGTAATTTGACCTCTAAATAGTTTCTTGCTCATATCCTGCCCAGATGATGGCAGCACTTTCTTGTTTGAATAGAGTTATCTCTTCTTTCTACTTTCTTGGAAAATAATTAAATCAAATGTTCAGTGTATAGTTATAAAACAAAGGGTCAAGCAGAATTAATATTGAAAATCCACCCCTAAATGTGTTCTTGTTACAAATTAAACACTTCCTTTTCTCAAAAATGAATGAAGTTATAGATCCTGTCTATGTAAAGCTGTAATAATGATTAAATGAGATAAAACAGAGCCTGGCAAACAGTAAACACTGAGCAAACATTATCTATTGCTATTAGGTCATCTTCACATATAATTAAAAACGTATGACAAAACATTTGTCAGTTTCACACTAGCAAAATAAATCCTTATAACTTCATCTGTAAAAATTGCTGGTGTTCTCATCATTTAAGAAATTATATTATTTCCTTGATAACTAAATGCACAGACCTCTCTGAATCTGAATCTATTAAGTCCTTTTTTTTTTTTTGACTCAGAGTCTCACTCTGTTGTGACCCATGTTGGAGTGTGGCCCAGGTTGGAGTGCAGTGTCACGCGCACAGTGACCATAGGCTTGACCTGTTGGGCTTAGGCAATCCTTCCATCTCAGCCTTCCAAGTAGTTGAACCACAGGCATACACCACCACACCCAGCTGATTTTTTTTTTTTTTGTAGAGATGATTTCTCACTATGTAACCCAGGCTGGTCTGAAACCCCTGAGCTCAGGCAATCCCCTCAACACCACCTCCCAAAGTGCTGGGATCACAGGTGTGAGCCACTGTGCCTGGCTCTATTAAGGTCTGATGAGATTCCTGGAAAAGTAAGAAAGAAAGGACAAGATTTATAAGATTAGAACCTTGGAAAAATTTAACAAAGAAGAAGATAAAAGTAATTTGAAATTTAGTTAAATAATTACTAATGTGATAATGGAAGTGTTCATAAAATAGAAAAAAAAATATTCAAATTGGCAGGATTTAAGATTATCACAATATTGGAAGATGAAGGCAGCATGAGTTGAAAAGCTCAGTAAAATCTTGCTATTTACTTCAGAAGCTATTCACCCTTCTAGTTAACACTTACAAGTGCTAGTTTCATGCCTGCCTTCCAGACTTGCTTGTATTTATAAGGGCAGGAACCAAGGTTTATTTATTCAGTATTATATTTCCAGTGCCTAGCACTATCATAGTAAGTGCTCAGTAGATATGTGCTGATTTAAAGCTGAAGTGAATGACCCAAGCCAGTAGAAACCACCTCCCTAACAGCACCGTCAAAAGAATTTTGAGGTGTTGTTATTTAAACAGTAAAAAAACCTGGAGACTGCAGTATGATTGATTGTATTTTGAAATTGAATGAAACAAACAATGGCAAAATGATAATTATTGACATTCATTTTAAAAATACTTCTCATGTAGTTCCTAGCCTAGCCCTGTCCTCATAGAGCTTAACATCTAGTAGGTAGAGACAATTATATATATGTATATATAATATATATAATTATGAACATGATTATAATTTATGTGAAATATATACAATTTCTTTGAATGTGCTTAATACTATATATTATGTATTATAATATAAATGCAATATAAATGTGCTCTTATAAATGTGTGTGTGTGCAAATAATTTAACTGAGGCATGTGATCTGAAATTGAAGTGCATCATATTTTGAAATGTGTAACAGGGTCAGAAAGGTAGGCGGGGGGACAGTTGGTGACATTTACACTTAATGATGAAGTCGGCGTTAGTCAGGCAAAAACTGGTGGGTGGGGAAATAATTCCAAGCAGAAAAAACAGCAGATTCAATGGCTTTGAAGAAGGAAAATGCTTAGTTTATTCCCAGAACTGAAAAAGTTCAATGTGATGGGAATATAGTGGACAAACGAAAAAGAGGTGTGTGATGAGTTGAACTGTCAGGGACAGTTCATCTCTTGGTTAGCCAATGGGAAGTCATTTAAATATTTTAGACTGAAAAATGGCACAGAGTTACATTTTAAAATGTATACTCTAGAAATGGGTAAAAGATGGAGTGAATGTGGAGAAAAAAGTTTTGAGTTAATTGTAGTAATAAAGGTGAAAGAAAATTGTGGCTTGGACTACAGTGGAGCCCCTGGAGATGGAGACACATTAGTGATTAAAGATATGTTCAGGAGGTAAAATTGATGTCTTGGTGACTGAATGTAGAAAGACACAAATAAGTTACAAAAAAAAAAAAAAAAGACATTCTTGATTCTGGTTTGAGCAACCCGGATGGATGTACCTTTTCCTGAGTAGAAGATTGAAGGGCAAGGAGGTACTGGGGTTCAGTTTTGGATACATTCAGTTTAGATTCTGAAAGCTCATCCTGGCAGTGATAGCAAGTGGGTACGTCAATCTCTGCCTTTGTCTCTACCTCATACTTCAGTACTTTCCCACTGAGCTGCCTCACTGAAGTTCCAGACAACTTCACCTACAGTTATGGCAGTGGAAATACACTGAAATGTTTGAAATGAGAAGGGAGTTGTAATATTTTAGGGAACAATTTTAATATAGATAAAACTTTTTTTACTCTTGTTAGTCAAAGGGTACAAAATTTCAGCCATGAGATGAATAAGTACTGGAGACCCAGTACAGCATGATGACAATAGTTAAAAATAACATATTGTATACTTGGAACATATTGAAAGTAGAAATCAAGTGCTCTCATCACACACACACACACAACACACACACACACAACACACACACACACAACACACACACACACACACACACACACAAATGGTAACCATGTGAGATGATGACTATGTTAATTAATTTGATTGTGGTGATCCTTTCACAATGTATGCATATATCGAACATGCTTTACACCCTAAATATATACAATTTTTATTTGTCAATCGTACCTCAATAAAACTGAAAAAGATACTGAGAAAGGTAATGGGTAAAAAATAAACTACAAAGATGATACAATAAAAATTGGACATAGCAAAGGTGGAAGAACTGCATGTATACTCTGTGCTTATTAATTCTAGAATGACTCACTGTATTTAGTTTATAAGAGGATTTGGGAAGAACAAGTGACTGTGATTAAGAAGGAAGGAGGCTAATAAATGAGAGTGATGTTTTAGATCTCTTTGTTGACCTTATTTCTGAGGACATGCAAATGCCTTCAGAAAACTTCTCTCAGCTCTCCACAAGTTTCTTTTAAATTTTTTTGGTTATTTTTTCCTCATTCCTTTTTCTTTCCTTTTATAATCCTTACTTATCTCTTGCCCTTTGCTCTCCATTTCTAAAGCAGGAAATGTCAGCAGAGGAGAGATATTGTGAGCACTAGTAAGATTTATTTTTTAAAAAAGACTTTTTTAAGATGTTGGTGGTAGTCTTTACTGTTAAAATAGGACTGCCTTTATACTTTTGTGTAATCAATTTCGTTTTCATATTAATGATAGGAAAGATTTTGCAGGTGGTACACATGTATCAAAAAATATATCTCAACTCCTCCTGTCTGAACTTTACGTAAATTGAGTATAAAAGAGTAAACAATGTAAAGGAAGATTGATCTGGAAAAATTTGCCAAACAGAAAGACTGCTGTGAGATGATTTTGTACAGAAAAGAAAAAAATTAGCCAGGCTCAGAACCGGAACTCTACAGGTTCACTCCTGTAATTCCAGCATCTCAGGAGACTGAGGTAGGAAGATCACTTGAAGCCAGGAGTTGGACACCAACCTTGGTAACATAGTGAAACTCTGTCTCCTCCAAAATAAAGATAAATTAGCCAGGCATGGTGACATGCTTATAGTTCTAGCTACTTGGAGCCTGAAGTGAGAGGATCACTTGAGTCCAGAAGGTCGAGGCTGCAGTGAGCTCACTGTGCTACTGCACTCCAGCCTGGGCAACAGAGTGAGGCCCCGTCTCTAAAAAACAACACACACAAACAACAAAAAATTATTGCAGACTATAAAAAGAGTGGAAATCTCTAACCATGTAATTATCACTGCTTCCCATTCAGGAAGAAAATATGTATATCATGTTTTTCTGGATTGTATTTAGCAGAATTCTAGTGCCTAACCATGCAATGAAATGTCTTTTTAACTGTGAGGGTTCCACAATACTGTAAATCTGAAGAATACGCCATACCACGCTCCCTCATGGAGCTTCAAAATACACATGTAGGTCCAAAGGCTCTTGAGTATTTTGCAGCAAAATGGACTGCATAAAGTATCTCAGCATCTCCAAAATGTATTCAAGTCCTAAACATCTTGCTCTTCTCAATACAGCTTTTAAGAGTCCTGCAAAATGATATTCTACAAAAGACCAGTTTGGGTAAAGTTTACCAAAGTCATAAAAGAAATATTTTCTTTTTCTTTCTTTTTTTTTTGGGTTGGAGTCTCACTCTGTCACCCAGACTGGAGTGCCGTGGCCGCTATCGGCCACCGCAGCCTCGACCTGCTGAGCTCCGGCGATCCTTCCACCTCAGCCTTCCAAGTAGCCGGAATTACAGGCATGCGCTACCACGCCCAGCTGATTTTTTGATTTATTGTAGAGATGAGGTCTCGCTGCCCAGGCGCGTCTCGAACCCACGGGCTCAGGCAATCCACTCACCTCAGCCTCCCAAAGGCACGGGATTACAGGCTGAGCCACCGAGCCCGGCAAGAAATATTTTCTTAAGAAATGTCCATAATTTGAGATTCCCTAAGTTTTCTTGTTTATGTATGTATTCTGAAGGCTTCACAATTGGGAAAGACTGCCTGGTACTAAAGTATTTGATTGAACTGTAAATCTTATTCTTTCATAACCAAAAGGACTTAGGCATTTCCTCTAAGACTGACTCTTTGGACAACCAAAGAAACATATTCAATCATACTTGTATCTTCTCTTCTCTAGAAGATTGATCCGGAAAAAATTGTCAAATGGAAAGATCTGATGTGAGATGATTTTGTACAAAATAGAAAAAAATTAGCCAGGCTCTGTGGTTCATTCCTGTAATTTCAGCAACTCAGGAGATTGAGACAGGAGAATAGCTTGAAGCCAGGAGTTGGACAACCAGTATTGGCAACAAAGTGAGTCTTCATCTCCCCAAAAATAAAGATAAGAAAAACCATGCCTGGTTAATTTTAAATCACTTTTATAATTTCATAAAGTCAAACTTCCACTTATTAAACCATTATTATTCTTTTATAGGGTATACATTATTTATTTTAGATCACACTGATATATTCCAAACTGTTACTTCATTTAGATTTTAATTCATCTAAAAAGTCAGAAGTCTGAAAATAGACAATGTTTTGTAAAGTTTTGAAAATACATGGAAAATGAACATGAAATCCATCTGCCTTTTGTTTACCTCATTTCATTGCAACATACTACCCATGTTGATTTCTCTCAGTTAAGAAAACTCATCAAACGAAAACCTTTTGTTCATTAAGTAAGAATATTGTGAAACTTCTCAATGCACAGCAGATTGCATATTTTCACATAAGTAATAAGTGGACAATTGTTGACTCAGGATGTTTTTGCAATAATTGATATTATCCTTTTTCCTTCAGTGTTTTAATGTCAGTTCTTCATAGAAGAAAACCAGATGGGAAATGTTCACCAGCAGAATCTAAACTGTATTAGTTTGATGAAATAAATACCTTTATCAATTAGCAAATTGAAATCTAATTTTCCACTTTTATTTTTAGTAACCACATTTATAAATATAAATGTATAAACTAAGTCAGTAATTCCTCTCTTTTCCAGTTGCATGGTCTAGTGTATGAAATATACAGTAAATCCTTTTAAATTAGCTCTACTTACTAATTCAGATCTAAAGAATGTAATTCAATATAAAATCCTAAAATGCTTAATCTTCAATGAGTGTTGCAAAAGTTCTGCAAGAATTAGAAATGTCTTGTTAACATTGATAAGCAAAATGAGAGAGAATTACAGACTATTAATAATTATAAAATATTATAAATATACATTGGGTATCATTACGTGTGAAGCACTGTGCAAAGTAAATAATATACAAATACTAATAAGACAATGCTGACATCTCCAAGAAGCTCAAACTGATTGGAAGTGATTGTACGTCAAAAATAAGGCAAAAGAAAACTAATCTAATGCAGTCATAGGCAGACTATCATAACACCCGAAAAAGAAGGAGTAATGGCACAACAGGCTAAAGGAGTGATGGCTTTTGAATAGGGATGTTGATGATGGATGCACAAAGGAAATTAAGTGACAGCTGAAGGTTTTTAAGTGTTAAAGTTAAGTCTGGTGTTCACAGGGAATGTGTGAACACAGACATGAAGTTTAAATGTGAAGATGTTCAAAATGATGAAAATAAAATCATGGTTGTTTAGGAATATTTGGGAGAGATGAAGGTGCAAAGTTACTTTGGAGTAGTTGTCCTCCAATCAGACATTGTACCTAACAAGGTATCTGAAAAAGTCCGATTTTGTTTTTGTTTTTGGTGATGGTTGGTTTTTGTTGCTGTTGTTTAGTTTTCTAAGATTACTATCTATGCCAGAAGAATCAGTAGAGCAACATTTTGTGGGGAGAGGCTGAAAAATACAATTTGAAATAATCAATGGTGTTATAGCGCTGTCTTTGGTTAGATCATTGATGATCAGTTCTTCCAGTTTTTAGTAAATCCATTTGATTCGTACTTAGTCTGAACTTAATGCATATTTTAAAGAGATACCAAAGTGATTAATTTAGAATCAACTTTGTAATATACAGTGACATAAGAAAGGAAATTAGGTTATAATTCATGACAGCATTTTATATATATTGGCAAATTACAGCATGGCACTATTCTGGCAAATAAGAAGAATGACTATTTATATTTTACAGTGGGGGAAACAGAAGTGCACAGAGCCTAATGGTTTACTGAAGACCTCTTGTAGTGTCTGGATAAAAGTGGGAATAAAATAATAATTTTTGCCTAAGGTCTATAAATAAATGAAGATACTTCTTGAAACCAAGTACATGTAATTTCTGTCAATAAAATCAATGTTGCTGCTGTTTTTCACATTAAAGTCCTAGGGCAGATACAAATATGGTCATGCATATAATTATAACAGAAAAGAGAAGCATTTTGATAAAATATTTTATTATTATTAAGAATAATAATATAATCATGGTTATAAAAATAACAACTTTATTAACTACAGAAACTTTATAATACGAGTCATAACCACAGTGTTCCCTTTTTTGGGTAAGCATCCAGCTATACCACTCAATAGGCAGCTTATCAATTTCCTATTTATACACAAGACAAACAGTCATAACATCCACAGTATCCATATTCAGTTTCCTAAAGACAGAAACTTTCTGTGCAAATGGAAATTAACCTACTTAAAAGTTACACTGTCAAGATTTATAGAGTCCAGAAAATTTTAAATTTTTTGTATTAATAAATTCTAAATTCAGTTTAACATTGAAAAATAACTTATTTTGGGACTTTATCATGAAAAGTAGTCTATTCAAAAATTATTTATGTCTTTGTATGCAAATTAATTTTATTTTTCAAATGAGTGTATATAAATATGGAATATAATTAATTGAAAGTAGTTATTTTTGAATCTCAGTAAATCAATTTAAGGTTTTTTAGTATGAGAGCTAATTAACATACTTTACTGCATGATCTCCATATTGCAAAACCAGTATTTCCTTTTTAATAATATGTTTAGAAACAACAAGAAAATATCAGGCAGCAATTTCCCACTTCTTGACAGTGTTCTTTTCAAGAGAATGTTGTGGCTATAACATTCACTTTGTATAGTACCATTGGTACCAACAAGAAATATTCACAGGAATAAGTGAAATACAATTTTGCTATCACATGCCATTATTGTTATTTTTCTTGCCCCCCAGTGTCTCACATTTTCCATAATTTGAAACACTTAGATAGCAAGCAAGAGCCTGATAATACTAGAGACTGAATTAATATGTCTTACTGAGGACCTGCCTACAGCAAATAGGTAAAAGTATTATACATTTTACAATAAAATTAAAGTAGTATACAAAAGGATTATCATCCCTTCTGCACAGCAGAGGCATTATGACAATATTTTAATTTTATATTCCATTTCCTGGTAGACATAAGAAAATGTCTACAATTATACCAGTATATAACAATTATCTAAACAGGTAAAACAACAATAGCATTGAAAACTTCTGATTTAAAAGGTCCTTTTGTCCATGATGCAAAATAAAATGGATTATTGAATAAATTTGACTTTAAAAATTATTTGTAGTTTATTCAGAAAAGAACACCCGGTAAATAGTATTTTTCATCAGAGAATAATGACATGATTATACCCTGTTCTACCACTTAAAATAACATGGATCTTGATCATCTAGCATTCAATGTCAAATCTACTCATTTCCCTTTCTTACAAAGGAAACTCCCCAAAGAGAGAATTGACTGATGATTTACTGGTGTTGTAGTTTTTATCCTTTAATAAAATGAAAAACACTGAGTTCAAAATGTCTAAATAGTTAGCTGCATCTTGTATCTAGATAATTCTTATCTTTCTTTCCATGGAAATTTAGAGAAAAAGCCATAAAAGAAGTATTTTTAAAATGTGAATATTTTAAAAGTATTACAGTTTTTATAAAAGTTTTACAATATAATTAACATGTGACAATAAAATTTGGCTGGTTCAGCAAGAAGAAACTAAGAAGAGTACTTTAATATTTTGACAATATGCCCTTGAAATTTCTATGTTTTTATTAAAATGGTGTTTTACATAAGGGAATGAAAAATGCAATCAGATAGAATGAGGTGGATTAGCAAGTAGTCTGATCTCCTTTTTGCTTCCACTTTAAGATTATTGATACCAGTCTATCCTATTGCTCTGTTATTTCATTTCTCAACAAATGCAAGACCTTTAGATAAGCATGACAAATGCAATAATAAATATGGTAATTTGACTGTTATTATAATTCAGAGCACACAATTTAAATGAATATAACTCTTGGCATTAGAAAACATGAAGCAGCAGATTCAACTCTACTTTTAAAATATAATTAAATACAGAGTTTAGAAAAACTAGTTTTTTTTCTTTCCTCTGACAACCTTTCTTTTACTTGAATAAAGCTTTATTAGGCTAAAAGACTCCCAGGTTGAGAAAAGTATTTTCATTTTTTCCTTTAATATATACTTTTTTGCATGAGTTGATCACGAGCTATGTACAAAACTTTGGATACATATGAAAATTCTCTTAAATAATTTTTTAATATTTGAGGAGACTAAGCTAGAAGCCAATTACAGCAATAAGTCTTAGACTTAACCTCCTTAAATACATTTTTAATGACCAAAATACTTTTAAACTTCTTCAATTAGATAATTTTCTGAGAATTTTAGAAATATTTTATGAAAATAGATCTACAAATATCTTGCATAAATATCGGCCCTAAATTTGGAGGAAAGAAATAACACAAGTACAACTCTTATCCTCTTTCTTTTAAGAATTAGAAATTACATAAAATAACTAGGATAATAAATATATGTAAACACCTAGATTAAGCATGATTTAACTCTGTGGATCATGACTACACCTGAAATGCCAATCAATGAAGGTCATCTTTAGGCTAGCTATGGAGAATAATTTAGTCATTTCAATCTTGCGTCTTTCTTTAATATTTCTACTGGTCTTCAGAAACATCTTTTTTTTTTTTCGGGAAAAACTATTGTTATGTACTTCCAACATATTTAGGTATTACATCCAGTACACCATGATTTAAACTGTAGTGCATGCACATGTACACCCAATCATGTGAACATGGGCATGTGTTTTGTAAAAGTGTGTTTGTGTACCAGTATGGCAGGATACATGGTGAAAAGAAATGAAGAAGTACAAAATATGGCATATGAAATGTAATATAATTCACTTATAGGGTTACAATTTAAGGACACCAGGTATAAACTGTTTTGGTGAAGTTAAAATAGCATTTAACTTATGGCTTATTCATTATTAAGAAACTAATCTTGGGAAGCAGCGTAGGGAGATTAATTGATCTTTTCCATTAAATGTTTTATCATCCAGCAATTATACCTGTGCATTTTTTAATCCATTCAAGTATCTTCAGGAGATATGTTACTATACTTGCATGTACCTTAATTCACTTCAACATTTACAAAATAACACTGACAAACAAAACAAAACAAAACACCCATAAACATTAATGAGTATTTTAACAAATGTGACTCTCAAGTAGTTGTCTTAGGATTGTTTTAAGCGACATTTTAAATTCCACATTCTCTGACATTTTCATGTAAAAAAGAGCATATTGATGGATGCTGTAGACACACTTACTTCAGCTACAACTGTGACACTTTATATGTTAAAATAATTTTGTGTATCCATTTTGCATAATATGCTACTCGGACAAAAATACCAGGACGATTTGGAATGGCACATCCACGGCCAGGAACAATAACACCAAGAACCATTCTCATTTTATGTTGTTCACAAATAAGTGGGCCACCATAATCCCCCTAGGAAAAGACATGCAACAACAAAGTGTTATTAGAAATAAAAATAATAATACATTAACATTATCCTATATAGATGTACATCTCATAGGTACATACACACACAAAAAACAAATAACCGCAATTGAAATATAAAGATAAAAATTAGTGTACTAGACCATTAGCTGTCCTTTTACTGAATTAGTTAGGTAAGACTGATATAAGTACAGAGTTCAAAGTATTCTGTCATGTGTAGTATTCACTTAAGAATAGCTAGACTTTTTGAAAATATTCCCTTATCGCTTAAATTGTGCTTTTCTTTGTTGCATGCGGACTAACATATTGATACTTATTTAATAAGGCATATTTTATATTTAGTTTGAGCTTCTGATGTTCAATGCAGAAAAATTGGAACAAATAGAAAAATAAAAGTAAAAATGACATTTTCTTTTATTTTGAAAGCTTTTTATTTCCCTTCACCAACCCTGCCCCAAATGATCTTAAAAGTTAAATTTAAAAAATTATAAATGATAAAATAATTATATTGATTATTAAAACAATAATAATTATATTTGTGTTTTCAGGCAAGAATGTTCCTTCACTTACTATTAGTATTAATAGTTAATATTATATTTAACACCCTCCTTTCTGGAGGGTAGCTTATGATTTAATGGCATTTCTTTATGGTAAACCTGTGGTATTATCAGATAGAGATAGATGAGAGATGAAGAAATAGATTAATTTGTGTTGGTATGTATATATATTTTATTTATATATAATAAATACAATAAATGAATAAACATAATAGATATATATAATAAAAACACATATAAATATAGAATATATGCACATATAATTAATACATATAAACAATACCCGTATTGTTATGTATAACCATTACAACTGTGCTATATGATTTTCATGTCCCATGTTGACTCCTAAGAATGTAAAGACTGACTTGTGGTATCCTTATGTGAAGAAAAATGTTTGGACTACATTGATTTTTTTCCCCCAACAGTGGTGTGGTGAAGTAAAACTAAACCACCACTAAATTTACTTCTGTGATGCAGATGGAAAAAAAGAGAGCCATTGACATTCTATATTGGGGAAAACCAAGGTGGGGATTACGTAGAAAATCAAACAGTAAGGAAAAACAGTTTATTACAAGGGACTTTGTATAAACTATGCCACATGAGGTAGTAACACTGATTCTTAAACAAATACACCAGAGATTACTAATACGAATGCGTCAAAGTAATTCACTCTGGAGACTTTCACAAAATGTGATGTTATTTCTTTTTACACTTGGGAGATTTCTACTTCAAATTTATTTCACGGTTAAACTACCTTAATTTAAATGTCAATGATACAGTCTTTAAAAAAATTCTGGAAGATAAGACTTTGGTGAAGTGGCAGAATCAATTTGAAGTCAAGTCTCAACAACAAGGATGAAAATAACAAATATGGTATAAGGGAGAAATATTTCAGTGCTAAAGTAAGGTAACAAAACATGTATAGTTGATAAACCAGATTAACAGCTATTCTTAAAAAGCAGTTGTCAGGTCGTTTTTAGTAATGGCAATAATCCTATGATCTCAAAGACTGAGTCTAGCTCAAAACTTCTGTGCTCATGGGACTCTCATTCCTTTTTTCTCCTAGTAAATTTGTCCTTGATATAATGGCCATGGTAATACTGATGCAATGGAAAGGTGCAGATTTGAAACTGTTTATAAACACATAACATGTTTCTAATCTATCATCTTAAAGCAGCTCTAAAACCCTAATTTAGTAAACACTACCTTTTTGGGAATTAACTCTCAGAGCAAAGTGTATAACACGTGCATTTCAAACGTGCATTTATATTCCATATTTAGAGCACACATTTTCTAACATATCAAAGAACATCTCACTATTATTGAACTTATTTTATGCTTTGCTCCACATAGTATTTCACAATTCTACAGCTTCAAGACATGGAGAACATGTCTCTCACATTCAAAAGATAACTAAAATAACAATTTAACAGATTGTCTATGTAAAATAGGGATAGGAACACTGCCAAGTTGAAGTAACAGTTGCCTAACGAATAAAAATGTTCAAGTTCTTAAAGTCACAAACTTTGACCTTTAGGTTTTTAAAAATAGAATTTACTTAAACACACACACACACACACACACACACACACACACACACACACGCTAGTGTACCCAAAGCCAGATTTAAAAATTTAAAGCGACACATGTATCTTTTAATCATATTATTAATAGGGTTCATTTAAGGAAAATTTGAGAAGATCAAATAAATTTAGAAAAATGTATTATATCAAACTGATTTTAATACTTCCAATATATGTAGCTTTCCCTTAGAGTTTCTTGGCTGTATTCATTTATTGTTCTTTTGAGAGACAGATGTCATGATAGTTTGCTGCTAAGATAACATGGGATAATAGTTATTTTTTCCAATCATCTGTGTAAGAACAAGTTTGTACACAGTGATTTTGATTTGAGAAAAATAAACTGGAAAAAATAAACATAAAAAATTAAGCTATCGTTCACACAGTGTTTATTCAAAAATTTCCTTTTTTACCTCACATGGTCCTGATGCAATCTTTTCAGCCCCAGCACATATTTCAGATTCGTTCAGAGTCACCTTCCCTTGATGATACTGGCTGCATTTCTCATTTCCCATAATATAGAGATGTGCTACTCGTAATACACCATCAGAGTTGATCACTAGAATGATGGGAGTGGAGAACAGTGTATGAGCACAGGGTAAAGTGGAAAAAAATAAGAAACAAAGACAAATGTGGACTTTTTGAATAAAACAAGTATCGCCTTATCTTTTAAAAACTAGCTTACATCCAGTGTAGCCCCAGCCATAAACACTGCAAGTGGTCTTTTCAGGAATTGTGCATCCATAATTAGGTAAATCAATCGTACTAACAAAATCATCCAGGACAGCAGGCCTGAAAAGAGAAAATATGATGGTAAGTCCTCTCGATTGGATTCAACATAAAAATAACATAAAGTATAATGTTCATGTGAGTATGACATTTACAGAGAATGGTTCTTTAAAAAAAAGGAATGTCTAATATATAATAAAATTTGGAGTGTGTAGTAAAGAAATTAGTCATTTATTTGCTAGTATTTAAGCATAAATGGTCATTGCTATTTTTAATCACTGTTTTACATTTTCAAGTTACCAAGTTACTGTTCACTGAGCTTAAGTTTTAAAGCATACTGATCAGACTGTTAATCCAACTTTCTTTAGTCATTTTTGAAAATTGTGCAAAAACCTATCGCTATACACACGCAGGCATGCACACACACATACATATACATACATATAACACATGACATATGCTTTTATAATAAGTATATACAAGAAACAAAGTATAGCCACACAGCTAAAGAAAATGCTTCAACAATTCTAATGTAGGTTAAAAATACAAAATCGCAAGTAACTAACCTAGCAAGTTTCAGTAAAACCAGATCTGAACCTTCGGGTCCATATACCAGCTGGGAAACATTTAGAACCTGCTTGCGTTTCTCATCTCCTCTTCCATGGACGTCATGAATCCCAAGCCAAGCTTCATAATCTTTCAAGTCTCTGTTTTCAAGTAAAAATTTAAAATGTAAAATATAATTTCCAAATTGTGTAATATTGTTTCCATAGACTGTTATTTCAGCTCATGAAGGCACACAAGCACCTACATTTAAATTTTGATTTAAAGTATAATAAAGAACAACATATTTGTTATGGATGATCCTGAATACTATAAGCAGACAGAGCTTTTAAACTGCTGAAATTCTAAATAGTTATTTTAAAACTTGAGTATGCTTGCTGGAGAGTAAGTCATATGTGAAAAAATTCTCAGGTAAAGTACTTTACATTAATTATAATTTGCTTGCAAATTTTTCTTTATTTATCTCTGCTATGTATACAATTGACTTGATAATGGGGGTTGAAGTTTTATACACACAAAATCAAATTGACTGTTGAAAAGCAGGATGTATGCTATCTTTTCCTTAGGCTAATTTTCACTGAAAATTTTGCCCAGGATGATTCTGAGGCTGGTTCTACATAAGAAAAAAAAGCGAGGACCGAAAAATATCTGTTGATAATTTAGCGAAAAAAAAATTCTTTTCAGAAATGTAGGAATCAAGTGGAAGGTTGTGGTATAAATTATTTACATAATTTGAGCAAATGTTCCCTCCAACTGAGAGAATGCTAGTTGGGAAAATAGGTAAACTGAAATGGTACCCAATAAGTAAATATCAGTTAAGTCAAAGGAAGCTTTGTAAGCTACATTCTTAAAAGAAATTAATTTGTTCACCCTATGCTGTTGAACCTCTGTAAAACGAATATATGCGTCCTAACTCTAATAGCTAAGTGGAAGACATATATATTTTTAAAACCTCAAAACAAATATTGGTTTCAAAAGCACTTTACCGAGAAGGGAAACATTGCCTTGCAGTAAGAACCCAACTTTCTTTTATCAACGATCCTCCGCAGATATGTTTATTTCTATGAGAAAGAAGAAAGAGAAACAAGTAACATCTGTGCAGAAAGAGTGACTGCCAATTAATGCAAAATCTGTGGCGTCGTTTTTTTCGGTTTGTTTTTTTGGTTTTTTTTTAAACAAATGCACTGCAGAGGAAAGTGCAGAAATTAACCCAACTGGAATAAAATGAGTAGTCCTTTTATCTGAAGGATGATATTCAGAGACTGTAGCATTAACATTTTTAAAAAAATAATGCGATTACAATTTTATGAAATCAATTTTACTTTTGTGTAAAGAGCTCAGTTATTATACACCAGTATCCATTCCCAACACAAATATTCACATGTATGTGCATCTATCCTTGTGAGAGAAAATATATGCTACAAATATAGGATAATTAGAATTTTTTAAATGTGGACCTAGCCGGGCTCGGTGGCTCAGCTTGTAATCCCGCGCCTTTGGGAGGCTGAGGCGAGTGGATTGCCTGAGCCCGCGGGCTCGAGACCCGCCTGGGCAGCGAGACCTCATCTCTACAATAAATCAAAAAATCAGCTGGGCGTGGTAGCGCATGCCTGTAATTTCGGCTACTTGGTAGGCTGAGGCGGAAGGATCGCCGGAGCCCAGCAGGTCGAGGCTGCGGTGGCCGGGAGCGGCCACTGCACTCCAGTCTGGGCAACAGAGTGAGACTCCAACTCAAAAAAAAAAAAACATAAAATGTGGACCTATTTTAAATTCAGTGTTTGGTTAGGAAAAATGTAAAGTTGAGTTTTTATTTAAATTCTGAAAACGCTCTGGTAGTAGAAATAAATATTGTTTGTATTCTATTTATTTCTTCTACTACCACTATGTGGTATTGATATGTGAACTTAAAATATAACTGAGTTTGAATAAATTTTTGTTCAGTGTAAGATCAGCAATACACTATTTCATTTATAAATATAAAACAGTTTTGCAAGACAAATCATTTAGGAAATTGTAAAATATTTGTAGAGAATACTGAGTATTAGGACATTTATTTTCTGATATCCAAAATCTATAAATCCATTCTTTTTTTTGGCAGAGGCATGGATAAAGTGCAAATTTTCACAATTTACATTTCCAAAGAGTACAGATGTTCAGTGCTTCAGAGGGTAACACTAGAAGATTCCCAGACTAAGACCACAGTTATTTATGGCCTTCACCACACAAGAGGATAAGAGTATATATCGAGTTCTAATTTCTATTCCTCTCAGTATGTATTTTGGAAGAATAACCAAGCAGATGTTGTTCCTAAGAACTTGGATTTAAAAGGAAAAAAATTTCTAGAAGTTAACAGTACTCTGATCTGACAGAAAAAAAAGGGTTTCACCTGCTTCTATAAAAACAGAGATTACCACAGGAGTATCCTTGTTTATTCTATTGTTGGTTAAAAAAATAATTTAGAAGTCTATGTCTTCCTTTTCCCTCTGCATTATAAGATTAACAAAGAAGCACTAATTAACTTAGAGATGTGGATTCTTGGAACATTTTCTGTAATAAGGAAAATTAAACACTCCAATGAATGTAACGTCTTTATTAAATCCTTATATAACACAATTAGCACAGAAAATAGTTTCACAATTCTCTCTCGGTATTACACATCTAGTACAGCTACACTACAATTGTTGGCATAAATATTTATAAAATCTGATGAGCTATAAGTTATCCCTGAAAAGGACATACAAAGAACTTACACCATCTCCTACAAAATTACTGTCACTTAATGTCATTGTATATCAAAGGATATAAACTCTTGAATGCCAAGAATTGATTTATTCATAAAATGACTTTGGTTTCAGTTGTCACTATTCTATTTTATTATAAACGTGATTTAACGATAGTAAAAAAAAAATACTTTCTTCCTTTACTCTAGGAAGTTTAGGGTGAAGGAATAGGATAGTTTCTAAAAGAGGAGAAATTCAAGTTGAGATTTGAAGAATGAGAAAGCATTTTCAGGCATTAAACATGGAGGAAAAAAAGTACAACATGCAGTGGGAACAACATCTCAAAGGCCTGGAGGGAAAAACATGTGTTGTCTAGAAAATCAGAGAAAATGTGCTAGATTCAGATGTATTTTGGGGTGTGTTGCATGATGAGGTTCTGATATGGATAGAGATATAGATCTTTTAGCATTCTAATCACCATAGAGAATAACGTATGCAATAAATAAAAAGTTGTAAGGTCAGATTTAAGTTAACTTGTATTTATAATAGTTGATTGTCTGAAATATTTATTAAGCTTAATTTTCTTTAGTGACATGATTTGCAAAGTGATTTTACATAGAGTATGTCATTGAAGCAAACTGAGAAACAGACATCAAGAATTGTTTATCCATACTGTTAATATTATATCAAGATTACTAAAAAATCAATAGTTTATTAATCTTTATTGTAATTATAAAATATTCTAAAATTCAAAATTGCCATTTTTCATTTAAATGACAAGGAAAACAGAAATTGAAAAATATAAAATGTCTGATATGATTATGCATGCATGTTAGAAAATAAACTCATTCTAGATTAGAAAATTAATAACACATATTACAATCTCTATGTTGATATTAGGGTATAAATTGGCCTCTATATAGTTATTTTTTGCTTATTCAGAACCAAAGTGTATTTTGGAATCAGGAACAATGCCAACACATATGGATGGTTCCATTGTGAGCATTTAGAAAGTCACTATCTCTGAAAGCACAAACTGCAAAGTTCAGAGCTTTCAGTTTGGCAAGCAGAATGTGATTAGTCCCCTCTTTTACCTTCTCAGTTAAGTACTATAAGGATGACACAACCTTTATGACCACAAGTAGACATATTTCTGGGAATATAACTTCAGCAAATAGTCTGAATATGTCTGATGTGCTTCTATTAATAATTACCTGTACTTCAAACTAACCATCCAGCCTACATTTGTTCGCGTTGGAATCCCATTTACAACTCTCAATTGTTTTGTTTTGGCACAAGATATTACAGGATCTGAAAACAGAATCAAACGTTTTAAAATAACATTTTGAAATAATCAGTGCCTGTCAGTTTCCTTAACTATAATAATCACTAGACAGATGTAACTATTGTTTGTTATTGAGTCAAATGAAAAGTTTGAAAAAAGAGTAGTTTTATGTGACCACAGTACCCATGATAGTCCCTAATGTTTACCATCTTTATCTAGGGAGGTAAGTGACACAGAAAAACTAATCAACTCCAGGCAGACAGGATTGACATACTAGTAACAGGGCGTCTGCTCACCATGTGCTAAGATCAAGTTCATCAGGCCTAACACTAATGTATTTCCCTCACTACCCTCAGCATCAAGTGAACCAGGGTTATTTATAGTGTTTATTTCTAAATGTCAATAGAAATCAATAGACTGAGGAAAAAAATAAAACCAAACAACATTTGGTTATTACTTCTGAACTTGTACATTATGAATGTAGAGCTATTTTGAAACATGCTACCAACATTAATTTACTGAAATTATATCCAAATGACATTATTATATTCAAATTATTATGTCCAAATTGCATAAACAGAATTCTTTGGAGTAAATGTTTTCCTGATCTTCTCTGTCCTTCATCTTATCCTCTCTATTTCCATTTTCTTCCTTAGCCCGGGGCACAGCAGGTGGTCTTTTAAACCAAAACACTCAAGTGACCTCCTCCAGCTCAAGAAATATGTGAAAATCAAAAACAAGCAACTCCCAACAGATTCTTATACTGAGGATTAACTGAACCTCTCAGATTATATAATCTTTTGACTAATAGACTGTAGGCCATGCAAAAAGCTTTCAACCAAGAGCACTGAATAATTTTGCAATTTTCAGGTTTCATTCTTTCTGACTTTAGCATCCTGATTTTATTTAAAGGATTGGGTATAAAAAGGTGGTCCATTATATGCATTGTGCCCCAAAGTAAATGTAAATGCTGTCTTCAAAATCACATCTAACATCTTATAGATTTTCTGAGGGATAACTGAATTTTCATACTCAGTTGCCTTTGAAACTCCTTTATACCTACATGCAGGAAAAAATACTTTGAAAAGAAAAACAAAAACTTATTTTTATGATGCAAATTAATACAGATAATTTTCTATGAAGAAAATAACGATGTTATTTCTGACACATAGAGACTTAAATATATTTTATATTTTAAAAGATTACTTACGGTCTAAATTGACTATTGTAGGTGTGGTATCACCTTCACCTGTAAAAACAAATGTATAGATACATAAATAATTCATGTATACATGTTTCTATTATATAAAACTAAAGCTATATATGAAAATCCAAGTATCCATGAATTGGAATATTTACTGAAGTTCTTTATATTTTACTCAAAGGTAAAATGTAATAGTACTCTTTTGAGTAATTATGAATCAATTTTGCCAGATGATATTTTAGGTATATGTTAACTGGTACTAGGTAATGTGAGCAGAGTCTTATTTTATGACTATGAAGGCTTTAAGGTGTGTAGTTTGACGGTCATTGTCAGCTTGAATTACATTGCTGGCATAAAGGAGCAGCCTAATTCTACATGCCCAACAGTGTATACAATGGGCATTCCACTGAACAGCATTAATGCATCTAATTGTTTGCTTGGATGCTTCATATAGAAAGGCCATACTGTTTTTACTATAATTTACATCATTGACATTTTTTGGTGAAAAACTTTTATTTTTATATGGTTAAGGATAATTGAAACTACTCATACTTCAGAAATTTCTGCAGAAATTCTAAAAGATAGGAATCCATGTACAGATAACAAATATAATGATGTTTTCTAGTTAGAATATTTCAAAGATTGTTTTTTCCAGATGTTAGTAAAAAAATAATAATAAGCATGAGAAGAAAGAGAACACTGAAGACTACAAATTAACTCTAGTTAAGATCTCATAACTTACAACATTTTCATCTCTATTGGGGTTTAATTGCTGCAAAAAGGAAGGCTTGGAAGATGCTAGGATTTGGAAATACTTATGCAGTAATAAATGAGACACAAGACATTTCCTGGAGCTTAACGTTTAACTTTTTATAATTGATGGCAAAGAGTTCAGTCAGGCACTGTTTAGACCCAGATGGTTGTTAATGCCTGGAAATGCACTGTGCGCAAATAAACCAGCAGCAAAACAATAATGACATATGGATTCCTTTGTAAAAGATGCAAATTTGATTGTTAATTATGAGGTTAGTTGAGAGAATTAATACATGCTTATTCATGTTAATTTTCCAAATCAAGATATTTTCAATGCAATTTCATTTCTCTTTCCCCTCAGTTTATCCTAGAGGAGGGTTTTATCTTAGAGTCAGTTGAGGTCAATATCTTAGTTCATAGCATAATTTAAGATCAAGGCAGACTATGGTAATGAAAACATCAAGAATATTTATTTTTCCACAAAGTCAACTAATTGAAAATGTTGAAGTGAGAAAGCAGATATTTATTTCTTATATTGTGATGAGAAAGACCAAACTATTGATTCTATTTTTAAATGTATATTAAGTCTTATTCCTGAGGATCAAGTTAATATGTCAACAAAGCACTTAGTTCATTCTTGATCTTAGCAAAATACTTAAGTTTTTAAAAATTTACAGATATTGTAATTCTGGGTTTTAACAATGAATAGCAAAATATATGTTTGTGTCCTATAATTCACAATTTTTCATACTTTAGAATGAGTTGAAATACCATTTTAAATGAGATTTCTGCAGATTCTGGTCTGGTGGCTGGATCCTGAACTTTTAAAAAGCATTCTAAGTTCTTTTGTTGTACACTTTGAGCAAAATTTTTATAAACTCTCTAAGTCATTGCCATTTCACGATCAAATACTATTCTCACATTTCTTCTTTTACTTTCCCTACTCTCTCTACCACATTACCCATGTCTGAAAAAAAATATGTGATACCAAACTTATTTTGTATTGGTTCTACTTAAATTTGAAGAAGAAAAACTTGTCAATGATAAAAGTTTTAACAATGGAAGAATAGATTGTATTGTGTGAGGGAGAGCCTGTATTTGTAGGGCCTCAGAACCAAACATGAACTGTTACTGAAAACATAAGGAAACTCTTCTTTTACTATATTTTTAAAGCTTCAACTCAAGTTCAAACATTTATGAACGTCACATATTTCTCCAGGCAGAAATCTATGTTCAAATCTTCATTTCATATATTAATATATATTTATTACATGATTATTTTGTTTTATAATTGTTTACATAAATGTCTCCATCTTATACTGTAAACTATTGAGGTTAAGGGGTAGTGTTTATATTTTTACATACCTAGCATATTATACATAGAGTTTTGCCCACAATAGCAGCTCAATAAAAAATAATGAATAAACTAATAAATAAAAACGGAAATAGAAATTAAGTTTTTGAGTATGTAACATGTCATATTCACAATAGTCTCATATGATAGTACTTTTATTATACAATTTTGCAAATACAGAAAATGAGTCTCAAGTAGGTTGAGTAACTTGCCCAAGACACTTATAATGTGATGGTTCTGGAATTCTTACTCAGGAAGTCAGAGTTAAAGTTCTTAACCATTCAACTTTCAATAGTTAAAACTTAAGATTTTCTAAGCTATACTAGAAAAAGTATATTTTAACTAAGCTTAAAATGTAACATTATTTTGTAATCATTTTAGAAAAATAAATTAAAACCTTTACATGTGTTACATGAGAAATCTGCAGTGTGAAAATGATGTATACAGTTTCTCCAGTTATATAAATAACTAGAACTCATAGCTTCTAAAGATAAATGTCATTAGCCTTTCACCAGGGAGAAAATGTAAATAAATCCGAGCTATAAATATTAGTTGGAAAAATGACAGTGTAAAAATCCTTATTGAAATTAATGTTTAGCATACATAGAAATAAAAATGAGTTATCTGCAATAGCATTTAATCAAATACTAGCAATACTCTAAAGTTTTTCAATAGCACATTACTTTTAGTTTAAAAATATTAATTGAAAAAAAATTTTTAATTATTAGAGTCCTTTCTCCCTTAGTTCAGCTTGTAAACCAAATCACAGTGCCCTGAGATTTCTACAGGAGCATTTTATTCTTAACTACACATGTGTGCTAGATTGAGAGACTGTGATTTTTACAAATCTTAAATTCAATGAAGAAGTATAACCTGTTTTAGAAGCCAGATGACTGACATTTTTTTCTTCTTAGATCATGGTATATTCTATGTGCCTCTATAATTTTTAATCATAAAGACTCCACACAAAGATAGTGTCATAAAAATAACAATTACAAAAACTATAATTTAAAAAATATTTTTTTAATGACATCCTCTGGAGAAGTAGGTCTACTTATTTGCTTATTTGAGTATTAACACTTGAAAGACGTTTTTCTTGAAAGAACATTTTCAGGGCCTATGTAAAATGCTAATATGGGAAAAGTACAGAACATAGGAAAACACTATTAATTTGAAAGGCTATGATAGTGTCTGACAGAATAAAAATATAATAATTGGAAATATTTATTTGCAAACATATAAGTTGCTTAGTAATTTATTATTATAAAGAATGTCCCAACATACTCAAAACAGGTTGAACAATTCCAAGTCTTAATTATAGATATTTGATTAGCCTATTTAAGAAGTTTGCCTTTTAATCCTTCAATTTCATGAAACATGACTAGTGTTTCCACTTGAGGTGAAAATTCAATCTTTAATTTGACATAAATTCTGGAAAAAAATAGACTTGTGTTTGTATTTCTTTATTATTATTATTTTTATTTTAAGGGTGTGGGATACAATTCAGGGTTAGGTACATATTTCGTTTTTAAAGCAACATTATTAATTTTTCAACTGAATCTCTTTTTAGAGTGGACATTTTTACTGCTATTCTTACGGTACTTGCTACTATTATTTTAACAAGGAAAGCATCCTAAAGCAACTTTCTTATTGAATTTAAAAAAATACGTACTTTCTAGAAACAAGATACTCTTAACATGTGGTTAAGGATGTTTGCTATAAACATGAGCTATAGATAAGTAGTGTAAAATGGTTTCTTAATACTGATACAGCTTTATAAAAAGAATTTTTCACTTAATAACATATTAAAGACATATTTCCACCTCAGTACATATTGATCTATATCAGTGGTTGTCAGTAGGGATAATTTTGCATCCAAGGGGTCACTGGCAATGTCTAGAGATATGTTTGATTGCCACTACTTGGTGCAGGTGTGGTGCTACTGGCATCTAGTGGATAGAGGCCAGGGATACTACAAAACATTCTACAATGCACAGAACAGCCTCCCACTACAAAGAATTATCTAACCCCAATAGTCAGTGTGCCGAGGCTGAAAAGTCCTCATCTATATCAATGGTATTATCGCTTATGATACATTTTCCCAAACTGACTTCCAGGCAGAATTTTCAATTAACACTGAAAGTAACATAGTACTGAAAGAGAGCTTGATTACTCAGACTGATTACTAATATTGACTATTGACTATCATTTTATTTGCCAACATGATAGGTAGAAATGATTTCTCATGCTGTTTAATTTCATTTTTTTCTTGCTAGTATTAATGTATTTACATTTAATTATTAACTATATTCTAGAAGATGTATTTTCTTCTGAGTTTTCACATCTTTTTGTTATTGATAGATAAAGAAGCTCCTTTATATGAAGTATATTAGACATGAATTTTATATGAAGTATATCAAACATATTATGTGTTCTACTTATGTATTTTACTTTGTACATTGATGCCTTTTAACAAAGTCATGTTGGACCCAGATAAGTCATGTTGGACTCAGATAAATCTCCAGGCTCTTCTTAATTTTGAGTTAAAGAACTGCCGGGGGTGGGAAGGCACATCTTATCAATAAAGGTACCTGCATAATGAACATTTGCATACCTAACCCTGAATTGTAGCCCACATCTTTAAAATAAAAACATTAAAAGCTAAAAAAAAAGAAAGAAAGAAAGGAAAAAAAGAGCTGAGAAGGAGATGGAAACATCACCATTTCGTCTGCTCATGAGTCTTTTAGTGGGCTGGAGACCTTGCTGAGATGTACTATTCAGAGGCTGAACTGGTAGTATTGGTCCTGGAGTGAGAGTGGGGAGATCCTTCCAGCCCAGTCATACTAGAACCATAGCCATTTTTTGCTTCTGGATCCCAAATAGAAATCTTCTGAGGAAAGAAAATCTATAAAGTATTAGCAGAATTTCTTCTTACCTAGAAGAGTGGAGAGATACAGAGAGAGAGAGAGAGAACGTATGGTGTGTGTGTGTCGAGAGAGAGAGAAAGAGAGAGAGAGAACGTATGGTGTGTGTGTGTCTCTGTGTGTTGCCCTCTGGAGCATTCTCATTTGGGGATCAGAGAGAGAGAGAGAGAGAGAGAGAGAGAGAGAACGTATGGTTCATTCTCATTTGGGGATCAAAGAGAGAGAGAGAGAGAGAACGTATGGGGATCAAAAAGAGAGAGAGAGAGAGAGAGAGAGAGAGAGAGAGAACGTATGGTGTGTGTGTATCTCTGTGTGTTGCCCTCTGGAGCATTCTCATTTGGGGATCAACTCCAGACCTGTATTTTTTCCAACTCTGATTAAGGTATCATTTTAGAGGCGATGCAGTATAGGAGTATATTTTAAATGTTTTACATGAAAAAGACCTCTAAGTGTACTTACAACGAGAAATAGGACAATAATCCCAAGGAATGAGTGGGTTCCCTGTGTAGCACCAGGGCCCATGGGCATCATCATCTGGATTCCGGCAGTAATTCTCATTCAGCTTACTAGCATCTGGCTCCCAGAAGATATGACTGCAGAAAAAACAAGCTTTGAACATCACAAGATGCTCATCCCATCCAAGAGAAACAAAATATTAAAAGACGATATAATCCTAGCACATTATTATTATTGTAGATAGAGCACAAGCTTCTACTTGAGGTGAATTTCAGTTATTTTGCTTGGTATCTACTTTGTTGCTGCTGCTGTTCTTACAGTTTGGAAACAGATTTTCTAACTCGGGAATATGAAATAGGGCACTATAATCAGCATATATAAAATGATGAGAAATTTTGTGACTGTGCCTCTATTTAATTATTGCAATGGCAAAGTGACAATAACTCTGTGCATGGAAATAGAGAAACACTGTCTAAAACAAGCAGATAGCAAAGATTAAAGTGATAAAATACATAGAAAATATAAGCTATTGTGGCCGGGCTCAGTGGCTCAGCCTGTAATCCCAGTACTTTGGGAGGCCGAGGTGAGTGGATTGCCTGAGCCCGAGGGTTCGAGACCCACCTGGGCAACTTGGCGAGACCTCATCGCTACAACAAATCAAAAACTAGCCGGGCGTGGTAGCGCGCCCTGTAGTTTCAGCTACTTGGAAGGCTGAGGCTGAAGGATCGCCAGAGCCCAGCAGGTCGAGGCTGCGGTGGCCAGGAGCGGCCACTGCACTCCAGTCTGGGTGACAGAGTGAGACTCCAACTCAAAAAAAAAGAAAATAGAAGCTATTGTAAAAGCATTTTTCACACTTCAGATACATATGAAACATCGCTAGCAATATCATTATGACAAAGAACAGAAAAATACACTGTAAATTAATAATGATATGTTAATGAAATTATTAAATTCTAAATTTTACTGATCATATAATTACAAAATATGATTTTCTGAAAGATAACTGAATAATACCTCGTTTTCTAATTTACATCTTAACTAAATTTATCACAAAAGACAGGCAAAAATACTATATATTATTTTATAAGACCATGTCCATACATGTAACATTAATATTTACATTGACTTCAGTAACATCAGTGAAGTCAAATTTTACATGGCCACTCAAAATCAAGTCATGAAAATGATACATCTAACTGAATTTGTTCTGTGTTAATTGCTATTATTCTTGAATATGTGTCATTTTAAATAAATTTTTTTTTTTTTTATGAGTTGGAGTCTCACTCTGTCGCTCAGACTGGAGTGCAGTGGCTGCTCCCAACCACCGCAGCCTCGACCTGCTGGGCTCCAGCAATCCTTCCGCCTCAGCCTTCCAAGTAGCTGGAACTACAGGCGCGCGCTACCACACCCGGCTAAATTTTTTTTTATTTATTGTAGAGATGAGGTCTCGCCAAGTTGCCCAGGTGGGTCTCGAACCCTCAGGCTCAGGCAATTCACTCACCTTGGCCTCCCAAAGCGCAAGATTACAGTCTGAGTCACCAAGTCCGGCTTAAATACATTTTGAAAGAGTTTGAACATAGAAACTTGAACTATATTTCTGGACCAAGAACAATAGCAAAAACATATAGTACTTACTACATGCCAGATTATGCTTTAAGTTTTTTATAAATTCAAGTTTAGATCAATCTTATGAGACAGACTCTAAGATTATGCTACATTTCATTTGAGGAAACTGAAAGGACAATTAATTGTCTAAAGTCACATGGCTTGTAAACAGTGGAGTTGGGGTTTTGACCTATGGCTGTTTCAAACCACCATGCTCTATCTACCCCTTACACAGTTTCTTAAAACCAAATGGTAGAATGCAACTTAAACATTGACCAATTTCCCACAAACTGATTCCAAAATCAAACCTAAACTCAATTAAAAGTTATTACCATTGGGAACTTCTAAATAAACATAGCACATACTTGCAGTGGTCTGCTGCTGTTTAACAACTAGACTGTGAGGTGCGTGTATGTTGGGGAGGAGGAGTTGTTATTTGTAGTCCTTTCGAATTTCTAAGGTGTAAATACTTCCACCATGAAATTTTCAAGTCTCCAATGTAAATCACAATAGGCAGCATTAGAAAGAGATGGGAACAAGTATCTCTCACAAGTCCATATGAGTAACCCACCCTACCCACCACTGCATGCTTCTAAAAATGCTTTTAAATGTAGCAGTGCAAAAATGAGCATTTAATTTTAATTATGCCAATTATTGTTTAAAATTCTTTAATAACTCATATTAAAGTTCAAGGTAAAATTTCAATTTCTTAACTCAGTTTCCAGGACTCTCTATATAGTGTTGCCACTTGAGAATTCCTTCTCTGTGGGTATTGACCAAATTGCATTCTTTCAGCCTTACCAAAATTATTTCCTATATTAATTATTTCCTTCAATGTTTTGTCCTTTGCACATTTCTTCTTCTTATACATTCTTACCAATTCCTACTCATCATATATGCCCCAGCTAATGTCCTTCCTTTCGAAAATCTTTTTGACCATCTAAGTCGGGGTAGGTACTTCCTTGCATTCCCTTAGCATATAAAATATGCTGTCTTTCGTGGTTTTTATAATATGGTATTGGCATTTCTTGTTTGTTTGCATCCAATACTAGTACATGAAATCCATGAGGGAAGAACTCTGCTGCTCTTTGAAGTCCTAGAACTATGGTTTCCAATATGGAAGCTACTCACCACATAAGGCTACAGAGAAATTGATATATGGGTAGTCAAAATTGAGAAGTATTATAAGTGCAAATAGATACTATATTTTGAACAGAGTATAAAAAATAAAAGATACCATTAATAGTTTTTATAATTAACTTATATTGAAATGAAAATACCTTAGATATATCAGATTAAGTAAAATATATTAAAATTAAATTTGCCTGATCATTTTTACTTCTTTAAAAGTGGTTACTAGGAAATTAAAAAATAAATATGTGGCTTACATTTGTGAGTTGCATAATATTAGAAAACATTACTTTAAAACAATACGTGTTTGTGAAGTAAATTAATCCAGTATTTAATACATTTTGTAAAAGAATAAGGGATTTAAATTAAAACTGAAGCAAAATGACTCAACCTCTGAACCCTTAAATTCAATATCCACATACAGAAATACAGTGTTATTTGATCAAGGACCCGGGGTCCTTGATCAAATAACACTAACGTCTTTTCTTTTATTTCTAGTGCATATATTCTGGGATGTTTACTAAAAGTCTGTCACAATTATGCGTCATACTTCTTTTGCAATTTTGTAAATACTAGCACTATTGCTAAGGTTAAGTGAATGCTAGCTAGCTTCTTTGTGATTATACCCAACATAAAACCTTGTAATTTTCTGAAATATAGTCTTTTTTCCATCATACATACATTCCTGTAATTATCACAAAATTTTATGAATAAAAGCTACACAAGCAAACTTGTAAATAAAATTGTAATGATTAAATGGATATAAAAATATGTATATGAAAATGATCATTTATTGATTTTTTCATAAACTAGTATTATTATTAAATGAGAGCATAATAATGCTAAAACATGCACTATTCAAAACACCAGACTTGTAAGTTAATTATACATTGTCTTACTAAGTTTTGTAATTGTCTTCTCAGTGTGACCATATCCTACCTGAAGGTGAAACCAAAATATGTGCCTATTTTTTTGGTGATGTTTCATTTGGTACCATTACCAGAGCACATAGTAAATGTTCAATAAATATGTGTTCATTTAAAATATGTGTTAACTTAAATTGCATATTTAAAAGTTTTCCACACAGAAACAAAGAACTGACTGGCGCATGTTCCCAATCCTAAGTGGTCACACAAGCACAAGAGTAGGAGGCCCAGAGGCTGGGCATTGCTAGGGCTAGGAGGGAGGAAAGAAGGAGGGAGGAGGGCACGTGCTGCACATGGGTACCTGCTCCACTACTGAGAGAAAAGAGGGCCAGCTAGAAACCCAAACTTCTCCTGCGTGCAACATACTCATGTAGCAAACCCTTACTTGTATCCCACAGCTCAAAATAAAATAAAATAAAATAATAAAGATAAAAAATTGCCTCATAGACAATGCTATGATAATGCAAAAAAAAATCATTCTAATGTTTTTATTATCTTGCTATGATGTATATTAAAGAATGGAAGAAATAACAATATATGCATCTGAACATGCAATCTGTTCTTATCACTAAATTCTATAAACTGAATTAGATACATTTACAAACCGGTGTAAATCTTCCATGTTCTTGTCCCACATTGAACATGTTAGTCCAGATCTTGTTTTGGATAAATTGCCCATATAATTTTTGCCATTCCCACGGTAACAATCTAGACATAATACATACAGAAAGAAGACTAATGAATATTACGGAGAATAAAACAATAACATTTCTGCAAGTATATGATATCATAAAATTCAACATAAACATTTTAAAAAAGCAATTTGAAATCTATATAAATTGGAGACTTAAATGTCTCAGATTAAAGTGTCTTTATTTTAAACTCAATTTCTTCATTAATATGAGGGCTTATGTAAATTCAAATATTACAAATGATAATTTCAAAACGAAAATGAAATAAGTGGTATTTTGGGACCCCAAAGAATTGAGAATTTGTAGAATAATATACATTTCCCAACATTTCCTTCTGCAATACCTTATACCATAGAAAATTCCCAAGAATAACAAAATGAACACTCATATACCAGTAACATTCCTTGTATTTTGATTTTTCTTTCATGACATTGACTCTCTGAGTCACCCAAGCCAGCTGTTTTGCAATTCAACTTGCTGTACTTTAATTCCAATTTGTTTGATTATTTTCTCATGAATAAAATCAAGTCAAAGATATTTGCCAGGAATATTGCATCAGGGATGTTTTGTTCTTTTCAGAGCATTGTATCCTGTTTTACATGATGCCAGCTTGTTCAGTCACTGATGCTGTGTGTTTGACCACTTGGTCAAATGATGTCAAGGAAAAACTTCTCTTCAAGCTTAATAAAACAATCTATTGGGTTTTTGAGACTGAATAAACATCCTATTGCCAAAAATTTTCAGAAAATGGCTTAGCCACACTTTGATGAATTTTGCATGAATCAGTTATTACCATGCTCATTGTAAAACAGTTATTTTTCTGTTTCTAACAATTTTTTTTATTGTTAATTTTGAATATGTGGGGTACAATTCAGGGTTAGGTATACAAATATTCATTATGCAGTTACCCTTATTGATGAGGTGTGCCCCCCCCCTCCCCTGGCAGTTTTCCCCTACTGCCAATCTCAACCCCTCTCCCCTGGAAGTTTCCCACTACTGCCAATCCCTTTCTTATAGTATATGATAATTGTTCAAGGTCCACTTATGAGTGAGAACACATGGTACTCCGTTTTTTGTTTCTGTGGTAGATGACTCAGTATGATAGCCCCTAAGTTAATCCAAGTTGCTGTGAAGTTCATAATTTTGTCCTTCTTTATGGTTGCATAATATTCCTTTGCGTATATGTACCACATTTTTTCTAATACTTTTTTATGTTTATTAGTTGGCATTCTTTTTAAAAATGAGTCTTTCCTTTTCCCTATCTCATTCATTTAGTTTTAGTAGTAGAAGTAATAGTATTCATAGCAGAAATAATTTAAATGCGAACTGGTGAATTTTTTTTTACTCATTGTGGGTTATATAATCTATGTTTGTTATTCATTCTGATGCTCAAATTATTCTGAATTTGGCCAATGGAAGCCAATTTAAACTGACTCTTGTTTCTCTTACCATGTCCCATGAGGTTTTTTCTCTTTTTGTAATTGAGCAATTTGTGTTCTTTTAACATTTGTAGAAATGTCTATCTTCTTAATCAAAAGAAATGTGATAAGAAACCAAGTTCTTCAAAAAATGTAAGTGGCGGTTTTACATTTAAAAAGAAACACCATTCTATATTTTTAAATAATACTAAATATTTCTAAGGTGATTTTATCTATTAAAGAGTCTTAATTTTTATATGAATAAAAATTGTATGCTTGACAACAAAATCTTATCTACAAATGTACATCACCATAAAAAATTATCCTAAATTCTAAATTTGAAAAGTATAGCATATTATCATTTATTTTAAAAGGTGCTATATAACTATAATAAATAATAGGATACAAATTCTAATAAAATTGATTAAACAGTTTAATTATTTGTCTAGGAATCAATAAACATAAAGAGAATACATAAAATAAGTATATTTAATTATCATGTGTTGATATCCTTGGATCACATTTGCAATAATGGTATAAAGAATTTGGGATTTAAAAAAACTTCAAATAGGATAGGATTTGATACAGATAAAAATAACTCATTACGGTACACCACCATGTTGTTGTAAGAAAGCATTAACCTGTAGAATCCAATACTGGCACACCTGGAGAATATACCAATCAAAACATGTTTCTCTAACAATACTATCTTTTTTGTATATTAAGAAAGTTTAAACCTTTGACTATCAGGTACTAAATTCCTTAGGTGGAGTTTTACTGATGAAAACAATTGTGCAGCAAGTGTATCAGTACAGCTCTTTTACACATTTTTGGTTTTTTTACACCTCTATGTTAGTAGAACACAGATTAATTAAAGAAGTCTTCCCTACCACCTCCACCAGCATCCTTTCATTTGAATATGGGCTATGAGCTAAGTTTCTCTTAGCATACTTTTCATTTTCGCATAGTTTTTAGTTTACAAGGAAGTTGTCAAGATAGTACAAGAGTTTTCATATATCACAGTTTTCTCTACTTTTAACATCTTACATTGCATTAATATGACAGATTTGTCACATTTATCTAACTAATATTGATGCATTATTAAGTGAAGTCTATACTTTGTTTACATATTCTTCGTTTTTACCTAACATCGTTTTTCATGTTCCAGGATCCCATATGATACCACATTACATTTAGTTATCATGTTTCCTAAGGTTCCTCTAGATGTGACGACTCCTCAGACTGTTTTGAGGTGAATTGGTCAGGTATTTTGTAAAATTCCCATTCAATTGAGTTTTTCTGGTGTTTTCTTCTTGACTTGATGTGAATTATAGGGTTTTTAGAGGAAGGAACAAGTTTCTGAGTACTATCTAATGTTACACCCTTTCGTTTGATAACAGCTAGGCATGTGTATCTCTGTGTGTGCATGTGTGTGTGTGCGTGTGTGTGTGTGTATGGTATGTATTTGCATGTATTTATCATGAGCAAATACTGATTCTTCTAATTCAACAGTTCTTCCACTTCTCCTCACTTTTGTATAGTCTTTCTTCTACAGTGGGAACTCTTATTCCAGGTAACATCAATATCTTTGCTCATTTTATCCATTCTACAATGCATACAGCATAATTTCAAAGTTGCTACATATTAAAACTAGCAGTAAACCTGCAATTTAAAGTTCAAATTGTATTCACAGCTATTTTCGCCTAAAATGTATTTCAATGAAGGTATATACACTCAGAGAAACATGTACAAAAAGTAGCTGGATTCTTTTGTCTTTTCTGTAGCAATAGTATACATTTGACATACACAAAGCCACAGTTCTGTTTTTTATTCCATATTTATCTTTTTAAATATTTAAAATATTAACAAGGACTAACAGTCAAAACTACATAAAAGGACGTATTTACAAAAGTATTCTTTTCCCTTTCCCTTCTGCTTCCATGTCATTTCATTTCTGCTTCCTAAATCATTGTAAGTAACCAATTCCATTAGTTTCTTTTTCATGGCTCTGATGTGTTTTGTTTTCTCTACTTTTCTAGCAAAACTAAGCTGATTCATATATACACATATATCTACATATGCAATATAAATATACAAATTTGTATGTATATATGTTCCATATATGTATTCTTATATTCCATTTTTTATTACCAGCAATAAATCCCTTTTTTATTACTAGTGATATTCCAAACATACACATTTGTGCTTGGCTTTTAAAAAGTTAATTTCGTACCTGAAAATTACCTTGTATTCGTTCATGGAGAGTTTTATCATTTTTATTCAAGTTTATAGCACTCGATTGTATGACAGTGCCACAGGACATTTGGGTTGTTTACTATGACAGATAATACTGCAATGAAAAAATCTTGAGGCATATATTTTTGCATATTGTTGAAGCTTTATATTCAGCTCGTGGCAGGAGATGGACCAAAATCTATGTGGTTTTATTTTTTATATTCAAATCTTTTATCCATGCAGAATTTATTTTCAGGTATAACATAAGGCATAGATTTCATTTGATCATTTTTCTAAATGGGTAACTTGCTGATTCATTATTATATTTTAAAAGTTCATACTTCAACCAGTGGTATAGATTGCCATATTTTTAGTATAATAAATCTCAGAATACATTTGAGTGTATTCTTATACTTTGTGTTTTGTTTCAATTGTTAATATATTCTTGTGCTACAACTACACTCTTTGAAGTTATAAACTCTTTATAAAATATTTCAGTATCTGATAAAGTTATTTCCTTCTAATTGCTCTTCATTTTCAATGTTTGTCTTATTAAACCTACATGCTTATTTTTTGAAGAGTACTGGAAGGAATTTGTTTAATATCAGCAAAAAACCTACTGGTTTATTAATTAATATTACATTAAATTTATAGATTAGCTTGGTTAGAATTTATACATGCGTAATGTTGAGTTCTTGTATCAAGAACATGTTAAAGTACACCTATGTGGCTTCCAGGAGTGACTTAAAATATTTACCATATAACTTTTATCCATTCTAAATGTATCGCTAAATTTTTGTCTGTTTGCTGCATTATAGATATAGTTAACTCTTTAATTCTTCGAGCTCATAAGTAAATGCTAGTGGTATTTGTATTTTTTTTTTTTTTTTTTGAGTTGGAGTCTCACTCTGTCGCCCAGACTGGAGTGCAGTGGCCGCTCCCGGCCACCGCAGCCTCGACCTGCTGGGCTCCGGCGATCCTTCCGCCTCAGTCTTCCGAGTAGCTGGAATTACAGGCATGCGCTACTACGCCTGGCTGATTTTTTGATTTATTGTAGAGATGAGGTCTCGCTGCCCAGGCGGGTCTGAAACCGCGGGCTCAGGCAATCCACTCACCTCAGCCCCCCAAAGGCGCGGGATTACAGGCTGAGCCACCGAGCCCGGCGATAGAGATCTTTCACGTTGTCTTTGCCAGTCTTTTGGAACTTTTAGTTTGTCTTTTATTCTAATTACATGGAATAATAGTTCCAATACAATGTTAAATTATACTTACACTGTTCAACAGTAATAGAGATAGTAGAAACAATTTTTTCTTTTGACCATATAAGAATGACTCTATCATTTCCCCATTAAGTAGCAATTTTATAAGTGATATATGTGTACATTTGAGTATATATACATATATATTCAATACAAATGTTATGGAAGTATATATGTGGGAGTACGTGTGTGTGTCTATATGTGTGTATTTTAAAATGTGATATGGATGTTAAGTCTCTGTATGCATAAATGGACATACATGGATATATGAATTGTGGGTATACATGTATGTATGCATGTATATGTGTACATATATGAATTGTGGGTATACATATATGTATACATGTATATCCATACATTTTCACTTAGTTGAATATTTTTATGTGAAAAGAAGGAGTTTTACCATAGGAATTTCAAAATCTGTGGAGATTTTTCTCATGATTTCTTACATTTAAGGTAAATTATGCTAATAGGTTCCTAATACTGGACTATTTTAAGACTGGACCATTTTTGTATTCTTAGACTAAATTACACTCGAAAATGACATACTATTTTCTTAATTTTTTGGTTAGACTGCTCATTCAAATTTCAGTTAAGACTTTTATATTAATATTTACAAATGAAACCAGTCTACAGTTTTTTCCTGTGCTAGCTTTATCATGGTTACATATCAATATTACACTTGCATCATAAAAATAATTCTAAAGTTTTATTGTATTTGATAAGTTTCACTGTATTTGAAAGAATGTTTTACTGTATTGGGGGCAATTATATAGCATTGAGATTATCTGGTGTATGACTGCATCTGGACATGATATATTTTTGATATGACAATTCTTTATAGATTTCTATAGTTCTTTAGAAATTGGTCTATTTAAGCTTTCTTTATCTACCAGGGTTGATTCAAGTAACTTAAATTTTTCTAGTAAATCAATGGTTTATCTTCATTTTTAAAGTTTTTACATAAGGTTGAATAATATAATCTCATATTTTATAACTATTCTCTTGTGATCATTACTTCTCCCTTGAAAATTATTATATTTTATATTTGTGATTTCTCTGTTTCCTGATCAGTTAACTAGTGGTTGTCTATTTTGTTAATTTGCTGGAAAAAAATCATCCTTTTGATTTATTCATTAATTCCACTCTTTTCTTACATTTTATTAATGTCTGCTTTTAATTTGATTATTATCTTTCTCATATTTCTTTTGGTTTATTTTGCCCCAACTTTCTGAGTTGGAAATGTATTCACTTTTTATTATTTTATGATATTGAAATAAATAATTAATCCTATGAGTTGTCATCTGTTTATTGCCTTATATGTATCTCATATAATTTGCTAAGTAATGTTTTACTAGCATTTTTTAGAAATTCTGCAATTTCAGTTTTCATTTTTCTTTAATAGCTTTACTTAATGTCCAGTTGAATGAATATCTGCATATATATTTATTCAGATGCTGCAAGATTTGAGAAAAGGTTTCCAACTCATCAGATTGTATACTAAATTTATATTGTCTGTTATACTGTGAGGATAAGAGCAACATCTTCATATATATATATGTCTGTTTATGTAAATTATTTCTATACAAAGATATAAATAAAGGACTTAGATATAGATATATAAAACAAAGCATACTATTAGCAGGGCAACATCATACAATGGCATAATTGCCAGTTAAAATTTCACAGCTAAATGTTGAATTGACTAACAGTGTTTCTTGAATATGAAGCCTATGCCTTTATTTTAAAGTTATCCCACAGAGTCTAGTCCTTAACAAATATAATGTTTTGTTAAGGAATGAACGAAAGGAAGAAAGTATGAAATAATGAAAAAGTCATTGTAAAGAAAGTCAGATTCAATACCAGCTCTGCCAATTTGATAATTTATGCAAGTTACTTAAATTACATAACACGAATTTGTTATCAAATAACAAAGAGATTTGTTTGATAAGCAGGAATATCTACTTAACCTCTAGATTCCAAAATTTTCTTTTCTTTTTTTTTTTTGAGTTGGAGTCTCACTCTGTCTCCCAGACTGGAGTGCAGTGGCCGCTCCCGGCCACCGCAGCCTCGACCTGCTGGGCTCCGGCGATCCTTCCACCTCAGCCTTCCAAGTAGCCGGAATTACAGGCATGCGCTACCACGCCCGGCTGATTTTTTGATTTATTGTAGAGATGAGGTCTTGCTGCCCAGGTGGGTCTCGAACCCGCGGGCTCAGGCAATCCACTCACCTCAGCCTCCCAAAGGCGCGGGATTACAGGCTGAGCCACCGAGCCCGGCCAAAATTTTCATATTCTATTACCTAATCCTTTTGTAAATGATATATATGCCTATGTGTACATGTATATTAATGTTCAGTACATACGCTAAATAGCGCCAGAAGCTTATAAAATCATTATTCTTCTTTCCTTCTATCACTCATAAATTATCAGCATATGATCAAATAAATGAAATTGGGACACGGAAAACTCAGCTGGGACCAAACTTTCCTTAATCACTAGTTTCAACTTGATTTTCAACTGACCTTTAAAATCTGTCAAAGAATAGAGAAATTGACTGAAAAGGCACTCACCCCCGCTTCCCTCTACAATTCTATTTTTAGAGTTGTTCATGGACAATGGCAACGTAAAAAGTTAAAGAATAGAAGTGTACATAGGGTAACAAATCTATGAGATGGAGCTTTAAATTGTATTGTGCTTTTTAGAATAACTTAGGACTAACCATGATTATAAGCATTGTAATTAATTTTACGTGAAACAGAATAAGATCATTTAAAACTTATAACTCTCAATTTAATATATACCACCAAACTCCCAAGGCTCAATATTATGAATTTTTAACTAATGAACTCTTTTTAAACTCTATTTTAGTCTGCCTTTACTACTGCTCTCTGAGATGGTAATTTTCAATGGAATCTATGTTTCCAGACACAATGGGGATTTATCTCAAACCCCACCACTACACTTTAGCTTAACAGCTAACACCCAGGTCCCAGTCACTCACATCTCTTGACTGGATATTGAAACGGCCACTTCAACAGTTCTTCTTTTTTTACCCCTGTCAAGAATTTTGGCTGTTTTCCATAATGTAGCCAGAGTGATCCAGTTAAAATTTAAGTTAACTGACATAACTTAAGAAAACAGGGTGCTTTCTCTTACAAAAGTGCAAATCCTTACAATTCCCAAAAGGCTGGTGCCATTGTAGCCCAATTGCACTTCTAATCTCGTCTCCCACTGCTCTTCATTTGCTCATTTTGTACCTGCCACTGTGAAGTGTTTATTTCATTCTTTAACTTTTCCAGCTCTCTCATTCCTGCCATTTGCATTTGCAGTTTTCTCTACCTAGAATGCTCTTTACACATATACATGCATGGCACTTCCTCACTTCCCTCAAGTCCTCCTTAAATGTTACCTTACAAGTAAGATCTTCCTTGACCATTGAAACATAAAATAACAACTCTCTTCTCAAACTCTGGGACACTTTTCTCTCTACCATTTACTATAAACTAAAAAATTCTCATTTTTATTTTGCTTGTTTTCTGTCTGCTGGAAATTAACTCCATAGGATCAGAGAATTTAGTTGTGCTTACTGGTATATCTCCAGTACCTAGAACTATGCCTGACATTAGTGCATATTCAGTTAAATAAATAAATGTTGAGTGAATGAATACATAAGATAAATTCAACTTTAAACTTGCTGATTTTATTTTCTAGCCAGCAAAAATCAGCACAACAAGAGGTAGATATTCTGTTGCAAAGCGTGTCCTCCCTTTAGGCATTCCCCCGAATTAAATCATGCCCACTCTCGGAATGACAGCTATTACCTTGTCCACTTGACACATCACAGTTTGGAATTTGGGAACAGTAGCCAACTCGGATGTTTGGATCAGTGGTAAAACACCAGGGTGACTCAGACCCATCAGGATTTCGGCAGTAATTTTCTCGCAGGTCCCTATTGAAAATAAGCCTGTTAATGTAAATTGCCTGAGTACATACACTGATGAAGTCAACACTATTACATTTCTAGAATTTAAGAATGTATGCATGTTTATAAATAGAGCTCTAAGTTTTTGGATTTAGGATAGTTATAACAATTTAGAATTTGGTATACAAAACTACACAAATTGCTGAAACAAATGCTGTCACATGTTAGGTTTTTATTTTTTTAAGTTTCCTTCTACAGGACTGAAGTTCCACACAAATGTTACTGCCTCATGAAACAGAGAAACAATACCTCTCCAATCTTCTCCCTTTTTCTCAAGATTCAGATTCTCAATTGGTACCAATTCAAAATACTGGCCTAGTTTATTTATTACACAGCCTATATATAATATAGAAATAGCATATGTCTCTCTTTGCAGAAGAAAGATTATTAATATTCATTAACTACTATTTATTTATTTATTTATTTGAGTCGGAGTCTCACTCTGTCACCCAGGCTGGAGTAGTAGTATGCTCATGGCTACTGCAGTCTCAAACTACTGGGCACAGTCGATTCTTCCGCCTCAGCCTCCAAAATAGCTGGAATCACAGGCACGCGCCATCACGCTGGGCTAAACTACTCTCACTGAAAATGGAAGTTCAACCTATTTAAATATTTGCTACATAAAAAAGAAAGCTATTTTTTCCTTGAATTCTTTATTTCTTTGATTTATCTAATTTGCTGTATAGAATTTTTAACTACAAAATACATCTATTTTTGATTTAGAGAAGATAACTAAAAGCTTTATAAATACTTCAGTAAAGTTAAAGTCTAATTATAATAGAGAAAATCTAATAATAGAGCAAGTTGTCAATGTAGTACAGGTACCTCCTTTATCTTACCAGTATTTTAATTAGAAATTGAGAGTTCCTAACAAAAAAAAAGTCTATGATAACATTCTCTGTGTGTAAAGGACTTAAATGGTTTTCTATCTTAATATAAGGTTCACTATTAAATTAAATGTGAATTTAATGATATGTGTTAAGTATACTGTCTAATTTCAAGCAAGCAGGTGGTTTTATTTCATAGATCCCTGGCTAATAAATTCACTAAATTAATATTCAACCTACTGGAAACCACAGTGTATATCACTTAGGTCCAATTAGAAGTACTTCAATTTATTTAAATAATCAAATTTATCATCAGAAACTGAGAAGTTTTTTAGAACGAAGCTTGTGCTTGGTTATAAAATTAACAAGTAATAGTCTATCTAGTCAAACTAGGTCCTGGAACAAACTTTAAGGATATGAGAACATTCACTGCCAAGAATTAAGGCCATTATATAGCAAATGCTCATACTTACAACCCATACTGAAAGCTATATAGCTTTCTTATAAAATTTTTAACTGCAATAGATGAAAAAATATACTTATGTTTCTAAAAATTTATGTCAGTATAAAATATGTGTGTCAAATTTTACATGAAATTTACACACATTTGCAATTTTAGATGAATAACTGCCTCATCAAATTATTTTGGATTGCTAATTTAAGGCAAGATAACTAAGTGACAATGAAAGATCATCAGAAGTGTTAGTTTGGATGCACTTTTAAAATCTTTATCTAGAAGCACTCCATAATCTAGGTTAAGCAGGAATGAAAGTCAAGATTTGTCCAAATATTTTCCCTAAATTCTTACTCTTCACTTGAGGAAAAAATTGTTCATAATTACTAAAGTGAATTGATAATTTAATGATTCATATAAATTCATCAGAAGCGGTATTGTTCAGTTATAGTGTTTCAAAGATTGTCATTTATAAGGAGTCTCAGCATTGAGGCAAGTAATATTTAATAGAATCAGAGATACCTGACCAGCTAGATCACAAAGAGAAATAATAAGTCAATGTCCTGAGCAAAATGTTGAGTCTGTTTTTATTAGTCAGATTGATAGCACAGAATAACTTTCTTTTCTTAATATTCCTGTTCAGTTATTTTAGACAAATAACTGAATTTTAAAAGGATGGCTTAAATTCCAATAAATATAACAGTTAAACTTTTGATAATTAAGTGTTAATTGTGATGTCTGTGAGTTAACTTCTTATAACTTTGTTTCTCTTACAGATGGAGTTCAGTAGGCATCTGCACATATACAATTTCTTATTAGGTATTACCAGTCATTAGACATTAATAAAAAGTGTGAATGGCACTGACATTGTCTGCTTTGTCCAATTTAACCAATATTTTGTTTCTTTGTTTTCTCTACTTTGATATTTATTTCTGAAGTGTGAGACACACGGCTCAAGAGAATAAATTGCTGTGAAGGAAATGAGGAAAACAAACCCAGAATGACGACTATAAATTTTATTATTGTAATAATTTAAAAAATCATGGCATAGGAATATTTATTATCTAAACAAGTAAATTACTGAATTAGCTAAAGCACACACATGCATACACACACCTCCCCTTTCCTCTAATGGATGGGCTAGCTAGTGCTCACAACTCTTCATCCTGAAATGTTAAGCTGTCTTATTAAAAGTCAATTACATAAAGGCTATATATGTTATTTATAGGTGCTGTTTCAGCAAAGCCACCATGAATGACACGTGTGTTATACATTTCAAAAGCAATCATTTTATGTTCCTCATAACAAGGCAGACAATTTAAAAACACATGGCATTGTGTCTGTGTCTGTCCACAAAATTCAAGTGATGGAAAAAAAGCAGCTATGGAGAATGCACAAAACAGTGATGCAATTGATATTCAAGGGCAGGTTTTTTGGGGGTTTGACTCATTTAAATAGTTGTTTTATGCCTGGACTTTTCAAAACAAACCCAGAAACAATGGAATAGATTCACTTAAGCTTTGAAAAATCATTTTGTTCATAGATCTTTAAGGATGGAAACTTGTCGGTTTTTAAAATATTGACTAAAATCAAGGTGAGCCTCTTCTTTCAAGAGGAAAAAATGTGAAATCACCATCAAAGCTAATATGAAAATTTAAGAAGTCACTAGTTTGAAACATGCCTGGTTATCACTACTACTAATTGATTTCTTAAATAGACCTGCAAGAGCAAAGCTGTGACCTGAAACAACCTAGGAATGTGTTTCCCAAAGCATAGTGAATCAATCTTCACACCTAGAGTGCTTATTAAAATGCATACTTAAGGGCCAAATCCCAAACCAAAGGAATCAAATCTCTCAGTAGAGGAATAGTCTGTCTTTTAATTCTTGATTATCACTGGGCACCTTCAAGTTTGAGGATCGCCAACACAAAAATTAGCAAAAAACTAACCATTCTACCCCATTTCCCCCAGAGCCTACTGAAATTTATTACATTTGCCTACTTTACTCACTTGCACTTGAAATTTTCAGGAGTTATGTCATGTTGGTGAGGATACTGAGAATCCCAACGCTGACATGGGATTCCATTCCAAATAGTATTGATGGTGCCTCTATAACCTTCTCCTTGACCTTGAATGCATTCAGTTGTTTCCATCAGAACATCAGTATCATTCACAGTACTGTGAGCTATTGGTAAAAGAAATGTAAGCTTAAATAAAAGCTCTGAAGATGTCATCTGCCTCTTAGAGTTCATTGATATTTGCATTAGCAAGATTTTATATACTTTTATAATAATTGAGTAGAATAAGAAATTTAACATTATTTCTATCTCTCTTCCAATTTTCCTTTCATTCAAACCCTAAATTAGTTTATTTTGAAAAGTTATTTAAAGGCATTTTACTTTCACATATGTAACTTATATATGCTGAATAAATAGTATTTCTGGAATAACCATACAATTATTCCTAAAATTAGGTTGCTTAAGTACATACAAAATAGGTAACAAAATTAACCGTGTTTTGTCCACCAATATGATAAATATAGTCTAAGCTGATCCATTAAATATATTTTTAAACAACTTGTTGTCAATAAAGAACAAATTAGTTGTTCCAAAGATTTATTTTCTGCTTTTTTTCTTAGTTCAACTTCAATGCTTACCATACTTCATGAAGATCATGAGTGATTTGTCCATGTTAAAGATCATGAAATCCTCAGTCATTAAGTTAAAAAAGAAATTAAATTTTTGCTACAATTTGGAATTTTTCTTTTTGTGCTTAATGTTTACTCAATCAAAACATGACTCAAAATATTCTGGAGCAACTAAAATTCATACATCTTCTTAAAACATACATGAAAATGTTTGTGGTTTGATAAAGGTGGCATAAACTACCCTGCTACCATTACAATCTAAACGGTTATTCAAGGTGCCTCTGGATGAAATGCAAATTGACAGCCTCTAGGACAATTTAAGATTTGAATATATTTCATTGATTCATCTCATTTTGGAATTAGATCTGCCATCTCTACAAAGGTACATCCCATTTTGGAATTAGATCTGCCATCTCTACAAAGGTAAGGCCAGATACTTATGTGATGCCTTCCGAGACCAAGGATACCTATTAAAGTTTTTTTATATTTAATAGTATAATTTTTTAATGGCTCTTAAATTTCATATAAAATTGTTTCTTTAATACAAATAATTACTACTTTAAGTGGGTGAATGCTTTATTTTCTTGCATTCTATGAACTAAGCTTAGGTAAACTAAATACAGCCTATGTTTAAAGTTATTCTATGAAGCTTTCTGAAAAAAAGAAAGATTACATTAATTACCACCCCAATCAATGGAATAAGTTGTATTATACAAATTTCTACTAAATTCTCTTTTAATGACTTTGCTTGGGCTCCTTGAAAAATGTGTTTTAACTTCTTGTATATCTAACTTAGAGAATAGAGATAAGGCTCAGAAATATTAAACATTACAAAGAAATTCAAATGGAGATGAAATGTCCAGATGAAATTGTTGACCGATAAAGTTGTAATTGAGAACTGATAGCTTAGATAATTAATATATACTGATATTGATGATACATATTAATACAGAAGAACAAATATTATTAGACTTGGAAAAATGACAATACAGAAAAAGTTGATACTGGCTGCAAAAGTCCTTCATGATTTGCTTACAAAATAAGATGAATTTCATAAGTCTTAAGGAACTATATTTCATAAAAATCAATGTCAATAAGCTGCTCTATTTCTGATTACTTGAGCTAACTGTTAAATGAGTTGAGGATACTGAATGTGTAGGGGAAAGTCTTTAAGGTGATAATTCTAAAACAGACAAAAGGCCAAGCTCGCACTGCTGTATTTCATATCTAGTTATGTAATTATGATGGAAGGAAAACAAAAATAAATGTCCTCAAGAATTCATCAGGTCCCAGCTACTTGGAAGGCTGAGGCGGAAGCAACGCCTAAGCCCAACAGGTCGAGGCTGCAGTGGCCATGAGCGTGCCACCGCACACCAGCCTGGGCAACAAGAGTGAGACTCCAACACACACACACACACACACACACAATAATAATCCATTAGCTCCTTAGCTTAACATATTAGAGAAAAGTGTTGATTCGCCCCACCTCTTGGGCACAAGATCTAGAGTAGCAAATTCATTATCTCAGTCAGGTCTCAGTACTGACAATAGAAGGGAGTTCAGTCAGGGCATCCGGTGTAAACACACTTCCACTCGTCTTCTCATAGACTTTATCGCCTGTCTCTGGACCTCAATTCTTTTTTTTTTCCTACTTAATTGTATGTGTTCTGTCTTGATTGTTTACTACTGAACCATTTTTCTCAGGCACCAATTTTGCATTGTGCACATGTAACCCACAGACTCAGTTTTTTGTTTTTTGTTTTTGAGTTCTAGATATTTCAGGGTCCAGATGTCAGGGTCATGTTTGGCTAGATATGGGCCCATCAGACCTCACTGAGAAATTAGTTCAAGCGTGAACCCTTGAGAAATTAACACTTTCTGCTCCTTGTACACTAATATGATTTGCCAGATTCCAATCATAACAATAAATAAAAGGAATATAATATTCAGACATACATAAAAATTAATAGAGTTATTTTTTTTTAAATATTCAGACATGATTAGGGATTTGGTCATTGTTTGATGGAATTTGTGAATATGGAAGCAACATCAGAGGGCTATTTCCTCCAATATGTGAAGCTAACTTTACATTGTAAAGATAGGCTTGTATGAAGTGAGAGAGTAAAGCAGTCTGCCCATAGTGACAGTGTAAAAATAAATATCAAGTATCATTTACAGAGCATGACTGGAATCTCAAAGTAATTTTTCATAAATAACTTTTTAAAGTTACACTTGCAGAAATGACCCATAATAGTGAATATTTGAAGCAATATATAAAGCTTTAAATTAAAAAAACAAATGGAGGGCTACTTCCTCATGTCCCCTCCCACTGTCTTTTCTGTCTTCTCAATAAATCCTGCTTTAAAAACAAAACAAAACGAAAACCAAATGGAAATATACTTTCTAAAAAAGATGATTAGTAAAGTAGACAAAGATGATCATAATTCATTAATATGTGGTAGATGCAATGAATAACTGTAAGCAACCACATGATTATCAGGAAATATTAAGAGGAATGATAAAATGTAAACACTACTATAGGATAAATATATTCCTAATTTGAGGACAAATTTTAAAACTTTAGGAGTCATTGTGAAAGGAAGATCTATTTATTTTTTCTATAAGCAAAAAATAAAACACTAGAATAAATATTGAGGAAATTCTTTCATTGCTGATTTATACTAAAATCTCAATGTCAAGGTCAGAGTTGTTTGTGCTCATTTTACACCTCAGTTGTAGAGGTTTCCAATTAGATTTAACTAAAAAAAATCTTTCATTTAAAAAAATAGAATTTATAAAAACTCATCACACAGTTTTTTTCAAAACTTTCACTAGTATATTGTAAAGCCTTTATTATAAACTTATCTTAAAGAATCACTAAATATTCACCAGAAAAACAAACTGTGCTAAAATGGCTAAATACAAATCAAATTTTGAATTTGGATTATTTGCTTCTAATTTGGCAGCAGAAAATAAAACATTTTGGAATTTCCAAAATTACAGAATACAAAGAATTGCTGCACATTAATACAAAAACAATATTCTAATAAATAAATATAAATTTCCATTCAACTTTATCAAGATAAGAAATCTAAATCATATCATTATTATTTTGTATTTTATTTTAATAAGCATCTATAACTTTAAAATATATAGCCTTAACTATCTTGACAGTTCTACCTTTTTCTTGTGTTTTAAATCATTGGAAATATTTATCAAGCTTTTAACCACACACTAGCATTATTCAACTAGTATTTTTTTATGTAACTTGAAAGCACCATCTGAAGTTAGTTCAGTATATTTTTTCCCTTTGACATTCAGCTGCTAGAATTGACCCCATAAATAAAAACTATATCATTCTGGTGGCAATGTATAGAATAAATCATACAGATGAATAAAGATGCATTAGTGCAACAAGGTAATGAAATAGTTTTCATTAATAAATAAGAGTTTTATGAGACTTCATGAACCTGTTTAATAAATATTATCTGATGAAGACCACGATGAATGATCTGTCCATAGACCATCTAACTTTGATATACATGTTTGATCTTTGCTGCTCACATACTTGCTATTCAAACAAAATTAATTATTCCTGAATGGTAGTGAAATAAGCTCCTTCTGCTGCCCTGCTGTATAAATATCAAAACCTAGTGCAAAAACAAAGCAAATGTTTTAAGTCAATTGATTTGGAAAGGGCTATTCAGTGTTGGGGAAGGCATTCCTTTGTACTTAATACTTTAACATGGGACCTGAATAAGGGAGGGTTTTGAAGAGTCTCCTGTGGCCAAACTAAGTATCAAAGCAGCACAGAAACATCCCCAAACATCAGCTGAAGCTGATCAAGTTTAGGCAAAGCAACAGATTTTTAAAATACAGCATGCTCATATACACAAATATTTTGCAAGAATGTATATACCAAGTTCACACTGAAAATACCAGGAACTCTTTTGAGAGTTCCTCACAAATAAAACATTTTGCCAGGGGTGACAGTGGTGATCACTCCTTGGAAGCAGATGCAACCATATTTATATAATCCTGAGTGGCCTATGATTGAAGGAATGTTTTCCTTTGATGATTGACACAAAGTTTTCTGTTTGGAAATGCTTTAAGGAAAACAACATTTGCTATTGAAATTTTTCACTGACCTGTTAGAACATGATCAAATACAATGGCTGCCTTTTGAAACATTAATTTTACTTTGCTGATGCAAATGTGCTGTGATTTAATTGCTATACTATTTGGGAGTTTTAAGATTTTAACCTCTTTTTCTCTTTTTTTAGGGAAAGCACATTAGCTGTTGTCTAATTCTTGAGACAAATGTCTTGCCTCTTAACAGAGAGAGACCAATAAAACAAGATAAATAATTTAAAATTTCTATTAAGTTTCTTCAAAAAGGGCTGATCAAAGCTTTGCAGAGAGGAAACAGCCCTAGAGGAGGGCTGTGAATGGCAGCTGGGGAGTAGGAGTGTACAAGTATATTACAGGGGACCACACCCAGGACTCTGTAGGCTTCATATAAACAATGAGTAAATTCTTACGTTTACAGTCCCTCCGCCCCCACACCCACCAAAAGAAAATCCAGTTTTCCCAATGGAGTCAAGCTATTTCTGTTATTTTTCCTATGCTAAGAACAAGTTGCTTCAGAGGGCTGTGGACAAGTGACTGATCCTCCCTTGGAGTAGTTCAATCCAGCCCACTACTTCTTATTCCTAGCTACTGAAGAGCAACTGAAACATAGGATTTACTTTATGATGGTCCCTGGAGATTGAGAACAGTGTGGAAAACCACTCTCCCAGCAGCAGTACTTGTGTTCTTTAGGCCACAAAGGGCAGGATCAGGCTTATTGTAAGCTTAAAGAGCTTCGTGTTTTAAAATTGACATGAGAAAGACCTCCAAAATACAAACCTCAAATTGCTTGCACATTTGCTTTCCATGTGAAGCCAGGATTCATACCTGAGACTTTCCCCTGTACTTTATTCAAGTCGTTTCTGGTATAAAAATGCTCAGGAGACAAGACTTTCATGAAATATCTTCAATCCTATAGTCTTATTCCTTAGAAGATGACTTGGAAAAGACCTCTAAGTAAAATATTTTTCCCTTGAGAAAAGACATCAATAGCACTGTGTTTTCCTTACTCAGAATATAAGATTTAGTTTCTATGAATCTCTATTCTGGTTTTAGATAAATTAATAAAATTCAGTGAAGCAAACAGCTTTCTTTAGGAAAAAAAATAATTTCTTAAAATTATTTTTCTCACCATAAACACACATTGAATATTAATAGATGATGTAGATGATGATATTCTCTTAGAAGGATGCCAATGTTCATTGGTTACCAAGAGGTAACTCCAAGAGGAGTTTTTGTGCATTTGTTACCAAGGGCAACACCCACCTATATTAGGCTTCTTATACTGCCACAACAAAATACTACAAAGATAGCAGCTTAAACAATAGTAATTTACTTTCTCACAGTTTTGGGAACTGGCAAGTCCAAGATCCAGGAGCCAGTCAACTGGACTCCTGACAGCTCTTTTTTTTGGTCTGTAGCCAGGTAGCCGCCACCTTCTTGCTATATCCTCACATGATGAAGAAACAGAGTTCTCTCTTTCTTCCTTTTCTTATAAGACCAGCAGTCCTCCCAGATTAGTGTCCGCTCTTATGACCTAATTTCAAATTAAGTACCTCTTAAAATCCCTACCTCAAAATACAGTGACACTGGGGGCTTAGGGCTTCAAAAAACAAATTTGGGGATTCACAATTCAGTCCATAGCAATACTCTGAACAGAATCCTTAGCTCTCAAAGACCTACCTAAGTCTCACTTCTAAAATGTCTGTGGACACTTAAGTATAATAGTTCCTCCCTACCTCCAGTTTTGCTTTCTGCTATGTCAGCTACCTGTGGTCAACCGTAGTCCAAAAACAGTAAATGAAATTCCAGAAATAAATAATTCATAAATTTTATGTTATATGTCTCACTCTGTTCTGCCTGAAATGTGACTCATTCTTTTGTCTAGCATATCCACATTATATATGCTACACATTCATTAGTCACTAGTGGACTTCTTGGTTATCTGTTTGACTGTCATGGTATCGCAGTGTTTGTGTTCAAGTAACCCTTATTTTACTTAAAAATGGTCCCAAAGCACAAAAATAGTGATGCTGGCATATTGTTATAATTGTTCTATTTCATTATTATTGTTATTAATCTTAGTGTGCCTAATTTGTAAATTAAACTTTATCTTAGGTATATATGTATAGAAAAATACATATTATATATACCATTCAGTACTATACACGGTTTCAGGCATCCACTGGGTGTCTTAGAGCACATCCCCTGCACATAAGAAAGCATGATTCTATCTAGATGCTTAAAAAATAAGAAGAATAGCCAGGCTCAGTGGCTCAGCCTGCAATCCCAGCACTTTGGGAGGCTGAGGTGAGTGGATTGCCTGAGCCTGCGGGTTCGAGACCCGCCTGGGCAACTTGGTGAGACCTCATCTCTACAATAAATCAAAAATTAGCCGGGCATGATAGTGCACGCCTGTAGTTCCAGCTACTTGGAAGGATGAGGCGGAAGGATCGCCGGAGCCCAGCAGGTCGAGGCTGCAGTGGCCAGAAGCGGCCACTGCACTCCAGTCTGGGTGACAGAGTGAGACTCCGACTCAAAAAAAAAAAAAAAAGAAGAAGAAGAAAAAAGAGGAGGAAAAATAGAAGCAAAATAAGATAAAACTTATTTTGGTAGTAAAAGAAAAGTCATCAATACAACTAGCAACAAATGAACAAAACTAGCCCTGGAAAGCATAAAACCTGAGGATGAGTTGAGATAACAGGAAGAATGTATGAAGAAAATCTTCCTAGTCAGTAATATCTGATAAAAGTCAGGTTTTCATATGAACAGCATAGAAGAAACATCAGGAGACAGAAAAAGAACAAATGAGAAGCTACTACTTTCTAGGAAGCAGAATGTTCTAGGAACTTTCATTCATTCAACAAATACATGTTAAACTCTTATGATATGCGAGGCAATGTGGTAAGCCAGAGAGGATAAAAAGCTGACATGGTCTTTGCTCTGTTGAAGCTTACGAATTTTGGCAGAGGCAGCTATTAACCAAAAAATGTAAAAAAAATAAACTTGAAGCCAAGGCTCTGAGAAGTAATTGAGAAGAGAGATTTATGGTGCTATGAATACATAATAAAGGGTATAAGATGGGCTTTGACCAAGTAAGGAAAGTTAGATGAATAATTGGTAAGTGAAAAAATGATAACTGAGTTGAAATTTGAACAATGAGTGGCTCTCAACTAGGTGAGGAAAAGAGAAAATGTTTCAAAACAGAGATAACGTCAGGGGTAAAGGAACCATAATGAGAACAAGGAAAATATAAAGCACAGGAAGAAAACCACTGTGGCTAGAACATACAACAAGACAGCTTAGAGAGAAATTTGGTAGTATATGAGGCTGCATATGAGGTTAGAAATGAAGGTAGGAAGTAAAAGATGGCTTTGTTCTGATGGTTTTGTCTTTAATATAAAATCAAAGAAAATAATTAAAGAATTTTTAATTGGTGTGTGTGTGTATATATATAGATAGATGATAAATTATATAATAAGAATTTTGAAAACATTTTGTTTGCAGGGTAGAGAAAAAATGGAAGGGAAAAATGGTAGATATAGATACAACTTCACGCAGAAAGTCATTCATGATAAAAAAAATAATAATAATAATCTGGACTGGGTGCAGTGGCTCAATCCTGTAATCCCAGCAATTCGGGAGGCCGAAGCGAGAGGATTGCCTGAGACCAGGGGTTCAAGACCAGTCTGGGCAACTTGATGAGACCTTGTCTCTAAAATAAAAATTTTTTAAAATATTAGCCAGGCATGGTGGTTCATGCCTGTAATTCCAGCTAGACGTTCCAGTAGGTCAAGGCTGCAGTGGCTGAGCATACCATTGCACCCCTGCCTGGGCACCAGAGGGAGACTCCAACTCAAATCATCATCATCATTATCATCAACATCATGATTATCATCATCATCATCATCATCTGCTAGATAAAGGAGACAGTGATGGAGTGACAAGGCCATATTTGGGAAGATAACACCAATAGGTCTTGGTGATGGGTCAAATGTGAGGAATGAAGGAGAGGGCCATGTTTAGGATTACTCCAAGCTTTTGAATTCTAAACTGGGTAAATGATGGTACCACTCATGCAAAAGAGAGTTTAAAAAACAGAATACCCTCCCACCAGATGAAAGAAGAAAATAAGAAAAAATGATCATACATGATGGAAGAGGTAAGTTTCTGATGGTGAGAGGCTGAGGGTAATTGGAGCAGTCACAGGTACATTGTAGTTAGTATACCTTAAGGTGACTGTATCAGCCTTACGTGTTCTGACACAGAGCAAAAAGCTGTTTTCAGATGGTCTAGGGACTCCAGAGGTTCCTGAGATACTTTTAGGGGTCCATGAGATCAAAACTATTGTCATAATACTGTTTAGACATCATTTGTATTTACACCATGGAGTTTCTAGATGCCACATAATGTGTGATACAACAAAACATTGAAGGTAGAAGTAAATACAAGACACATAGCTGTCTTCAATAATGTTGACATTAAAGATATTTGCAAAACTGCTAAATTAAAAAAATTATAATGCCACTGTGTTCCCAATTTTTCATTAAGATACATTCATTAACATCCAATGGGCTTATTACTATTTTGAATGAATTAAAAATGTTTCTTAAATTTCTGTTTTAATTTCTAATAGAATAATATGAATTCATATAACCCACACAGACAATTTGGGATTCCAATAATGTTAATGAGTAAACAAGTGTCTTCAGTTCAAGAAACTTGTGAACTGATTTAAATAATAGATGTCAATAGAGACCAATTGAAGTTTACTTTCAGAAAAATACAATTAGCCCTAACAAATATTATTATTTCTCTCTGAAAAGCAGTGAACTAGTATGTAGGACAAACTGTTATTCAAAATATGAAGTTATTATTGAGGAAAACCATGAGAAAATCAGTATGTACTTCAACAAGTTATTATAAAGAACTTCCAATCATTATTATATGTTTGCAATGTGTTAAAATTCCATATGCCAGGAATTCTGTTAAAAGTTATATAACCAGAGTATTTGTGGGCTCATAACATTTGTGCAGATATTCCCTCCTGAGGAATATGATGTGAAGGAAGGCTCAAAAGACCTGTCCCAGAGCACCCTGGCACACATTTGTCAGACAACGTGCAACATTCATCCTTCACTTCCAGTGATACATTCATCATAAGATAGAAGCTTGGAAGCAAACTAACAAAAACAAATTTATAGTTCATTCAGCTTTTGAACAAATAAAATAAACTGAGAAGAGTATTCAAACTTTGACTCCGAATGGTGTAAACATCCCAATACAAGGTAGTGTCAAATTTTGCTTTACGGGATTGTGTTAAAGTTCTGAAACTTCAATTTTGCTATAGGCCTTTATATGTTTTCTTCACTTCTACATCCTCAGCATCTAGAAAAGTGTATAATATATAATAGTTGCTGAGACAATATTTATCGAATGAATGCTATAGAGAAAGGGCAAACAACCTTCCTTGTGTACTCGATAAACTCGCTGGAGTTGTCATATGCCTAAGGTTTTTGCTATCGTTATTCACTTTTGACTTTCCATGACAACTTCTAGAGATGAATGATCTCAGATGTGCTATGAACACAGATGCCAAGCACCTGCATTTCAATATAAACAGCACTAAACTTATTATCTTTCTCCTCAAATTAATGCCTCTCTTATATATGTATCATCTACCTAATAACTTGAAAATATTTCACTTTCCTCTTTCCCAATCCCATTTTCTGTATATCCCATCTGTCATTATATACTGTACATTCTACCCTTTTAATATTGTTCACAGCCTTCCTCACCTTGTTTTTCTCACTGCTTAATGACTTAATTCACACTTTCTTTAGAGTCTTTTATCCCTCGCCTCAACATACTTCTCTGAAAGATTTTTATACATTGCAAGTAAACTTTTAAATTGCTTGTGACATGGGATTCTATGAGAAAATAACACAAACACACACAAATACACACACACAGGAAGAAATCAGTCTATGTACATATACTATGTAGAGATACAATTCTTAGTAGTCTGTCGATGATAAACAGCATGAATATATGTTTATGTATTTCCAAACATCTTTCTGTTTTGTGTCCCCGAGGTTTTTAAACCCAAGGCAATACACTACAGTAAAATTCAGGAGCCATTTTTTCTTTGTTCAACAAAGTAGGAAAAGGCAATAATGAATGGGAAGGCAAGAATGTTGAACTTGCCTGACTTCTGAGAAGTCCATGCATCACAGGCAGGGGCCTTTGGGAGATAATTCATATGGAAGTAGAGGGGCTAGAACTTGAACCCTTTGGGTTATCTGTGCCCAAATGCCCCTAGGAGACTCTATGTTCTCCTAGGTCTCATGGACACCGATTTGGAGACCACTATTCTAGATAACAAATGTGGTAAGATCACTCCCCTGCTTTCTTTCTTAGTGTATCTTATGGCAATGTAATGGATTGCTCTTGGAGTCTACTTGATCTGTCTTAAATCAACTTAATTTTTCTCATCTTCTTCCATTTTAATTCTTTTTTTTTTTTTTTTTTTTGAGTTGGAGTCTCACTCTGTTGCCCAGACTGGAGTGCAGTGGCCGCTCCCGGCCACCGCAGCCTCGACCTGCTGGGCTCCGGCGATCCTTCCACCTCAGCCTTCCGAGTAGTTGGAATTACAGGTATGCGCTACCACACCCGGCTGATTTTTTTTATTTATTTATTGTAGAGATGAAGTCTCGCTGCTGCCCAGGCGGGTCTCGAACCCGCAGGCTCAGGCAATCCATTCACCTCAGCCTCCCAAAGGCGCGGGATTACAGGCTGAGCCACCGAGCCCAGCCATTTTAATTCTTTTTACCTCATACCCTACCCATATCAATCTACTTACCAGGTCTTCATACTGCAATACTGCTCCACTCATCCATGTCTTTTGCATCTTTCCTCACTAGCCTAGCTACACCCATTTTGTAGAATTGCAATGAGGATTATTAATACTAGATGGAAAGTACCTGTTTGTGTGCATTAAATATATGGTGGACATTATGATTTTCTAAAATGGCTAACATATAATAAAACAAGAGTTTTAAAATCCCTCTTCACTATTCAGGATAATAAATGACACAATCATCAACTTTATTCTTTTTTCAAATGCATTTAACATATTTTTAAGTCCAGAGTCAGCTGGACTGGATTAAGAGATAATGAAAAAATGGCCTGAGAATTTAATGACACAAATAAAAAGTGATAATCAATTACCTTCTATAATCATTAAAGTAAATACATGTGTAACCCTCTAAATCCCCACCCACTACTTTATATAATCCCCTGCCCTTGAGTGTGGATGAAACTTTCGAATACAATGAGTTAACCCTGTGATTAGGTTATGTTATACAAAAAAAGTGAAGAGATTTTGCAGACATCATTAAAGTCCCTAATCAATTGACATTAGTTTAATTAAAAGGGAGATTTGCTTAGGCATAACTGATCTAATCAGCTCAGCTCTTTAAAAGAGGGTCTGGGTCAAAGGCTCAAAGCAAGAGTGATGGATCCTCTTGCCCTTGGAGTAGTAACCTGTCACTGTCATACTACGGAGAGGGTCATGTGTCAGAGAATGTCAGGCAATCTCTAGGAGAATTACAACCACAAGACACTTCAGTTCTGTCAATAACCAACGAACTCAAAAAATGACATGAAGTTTTAAATAAGAACACATGTCTGGTGGGCACCTTGATCTTATAAGACCCTATGAAAGGAGACCATCTGAGTTATGCCTGGACTCCTGACCCACAGAAACTATGAGATAACAAATGTGTATTTTTGTAAGTCACTATGTTTTTTGGTAATTTCTTATGCCACAGTAGAATGCCAATGCACAACTGAAACCATCACCAAATTCTTGGTTTTGCACTATAGGCTTTACTAAATGTAAGTCAAAACATTTGAAATAATATTTATGAACATTATCTCTTTTGTTTTCCAGAATGTCAACTTTCTTTAATTTACTTTAATAAAAGTATAGTCTCTTCATAGCCATATTTAGAGCCTTATCTATTGTATATGTATTTTTAAAATTAAAAGCTATCTTTTACTAAAATATTTCTAAAATAGTCCCAAAGTTCAGAAAATTATTATAGCCTGAATAATATAAGTTTGGCTCAGAAATTCTACTACCATTTTCTTAGATTTAACATCCTATAAACATCGCCCACTGTTTAACAAAGCCATTGGAATTATTGCATGTTACTTACATATCTAGAAAATTCTCTTTGGACAGAAGATAAAAATCTATTTAATAATTAGAAAGTGTCATATTCATTCTATTTGTTGCCTCTCCAACTCTCTTTTAAAAAATATCCCAAAGGTTGGTTTGGAACTGAAGAGGAGGAAAACACTTGGATTTCTTGGTATATGCTTGACAGCTGAAGAGTGAATGCACAGATGAGTATATATGTGAGAGAGAGAGAGAGAGAGAGAGAGAGAGAGAGAGAGAGAGAGAGAGAGAGTGTGTGTGTGTGTGTGTGTGTGTGTGTGTGTGTGTGTGTTTATACTGGTCCTATTTCAGAGAAGATTTATAAGAGTACCTAAAACACAGAAAACAATGAAAGGGAAACAGTTGGCTTATTGTACTTAACTGGTTAGAATGATAGAAAAATTAATAAGATCAAACAAGTCAATGAATGGAACTAACCCAATCTATACAGAGAAACACTATCAACAGGAGTCATCTTTTATTTTAAAGGACAAAATAGATGATTCAATTTCCTTGGAACACTGTGTTTCCCTCTGAAAGCCTCCCAATTCTGCAGTTATTTCACTTATGCCAAGCACATCCCCCATCTATGGTCTTTATATGCATTGTCCAAAATATTTCCTTTTATTAGCAGGTCTAGATGGAGAGAGATTTACCTTGGCAGTACCATAGTAGTGTGGATAATGTTGAATTAGGTTTGTTCAGATAAATATCCCCATCATGTTGCTATAGGGAAATACACAAAAGTCTATCCATGTCCTCATAATTGTAGATGTTACTCTGGGTGCTGGTACTCTGGGTGTTGATACTTGATCTTATGTGGATTACTTATCTTTAAATATATATAAAGTCTTACCATCAAGCCAACTTATAACATTATTATACTTGACTAAATTCCTGCAATCCTATTGATTTTAAAGCATTTTAAGATGCAGTTGAAAAATAAGACTTGTTTTCTGAGAAATAAAAACATTATTTAATATTATTTCAAATAAGAATGAAAATAAGTGAGTTAGCCATGGAGGAGAGGAACCAGGTACACAGATTGAAGGATCACCACAAAACAAGTAAGTGGCCTTTTTATCATAAATTCAGGAAAGTTGGGTAAGAGGCAGCATACAGAAAAGGACTGTAGGGACTACTAAAAGATAGGTTGGAACAGATTGCAGGCTGGGTACAAGGCCAGCCAGAGAGGTCAAGATCAGCTACTAGAAAGCAGATATCTGTGAAAAACTTATCTTAGACTTAATATTCCTCACTCTGTCATTCACCAGAAGAGGGTCACGATCATTTGACAGCTCATGTCTGAGGAGGAAAGGTAGGAAAAGAAGATAGGCTTGGAAGGTAAGGATCTAAGGTCCCAGTTTTTATTGTCGTGATGGCTTTGTGATGTTGCACTTATTTTCATTTTATTTTTCCTCTGTGGATTTTTTTCCTTTTCCTGATAACAGTGGAATGTTTAGGCTCTCACCATAAGTATAAGTGCTTTCTATGAACGTGTGCACTTGCATATTTAATGCTTTCGAAATATGGGTCGCTGAAAATGGAAAAGATTGGGTAGGATTACGTAACACATTCTTAAAGTATTAAAACCTGAACACATTAAAGCATCAAGTAAAATAGTTGTTAACCTTTCTCACTAATAATTGCCTGCTTAGATCCAGTCTGTGAGAGGAAAAGGAAGCAATAAATTTGACCTTAACTTACCACACATTTTAATTGCACAGTACTCCCAGCGGGTGTGAGGGTCAAGAGTATAGCACCATGGCCTCGGCTTGCCATCAGGATTGCGGCAATAATTATCATCAAAGCCCTTGTCGGAATATCTGCAAACCACACCAAGAAAAGTGTCACGTAAATCTGCCTAGAAACACCACCCAGCCCTCAGCTCACAAAGCAACTTTCCACCTAGGTTGTATACAACTAACTGGGGCAAGAGGCGATTTTCTATGCTTTGCCTTGTTAAGTACTGCTAGTCACTGACCATTGAATTTATTAATATACACATCCCACTGAATATAGAGTATCATCTCCTTTGTTAATAAATTAGGTCCTATTTGGCACCTTCCCAGTTGAGGTTCCAATCTGAATCCGTTTCTTATGGAACCCCATTAAGGACCGATTACAAAAACATAACCTCGCATAGAATGCTCATTAAAAAAACAGGTCCTCTTCTCTGGCAGGCTTAAAGTTCAAACTGAAAGTTCGGTTTCAATAGGTCTGTTACTAATGACAGCTCAATTTTGGAAATAGAGACTTTCTAGGTCATGCCCTCGCCTCCACCAGAGCAAGAGACAAACTCCATCACACCACTTTCTCCACACCCCACCTCCCTTTAAATGAACAGAGTCCTGAATTGGTGACTTTGTTTTAATTGCTACCATAACCCTTCTGCTTTTACTTAAAAGACAAGACAAGTATTTTAAAAATAGGCTAGAGTTTTAATTTCAATTAAAACAACATAGCAAGCAAAAAAAGCAAAAAAGGAGAAAAAACACCTAAAGCAATTTTCAAAGATAGGTGAGGATGAAGTTTCCTCTGTAATTATTTGTATTTTTATACTTTAAATAAAAGTAAAGAAATTTCTTCCTTTTTTTAATGGAAAAATTTCCTGTAAAATGACTGGGTAAACGTAAACATAATTTTGTTTTACAACTTTTCAAGCCAAAGTCCTAGTCCTGGGGAGAAAAGGTAGACTTCGGTGCCAAATTCTCCAATTTGGTTGTTCAAATTGGCTCTTCATACTGGCAATTTCAAAATATACCAGGGCAGAGCAACAAAAGAATGATTTGGTGTACCTCTCATTCCCTTTCTGTAAGCAGTACCTAGGTCATAGTGTCACACGTGACCTACAGTCCCTGAGTCTGAAGATTGCTGCTCTGGAAGATTTGTTCACATTGGTTATAAGACCTCAAACTCACAGTTCAGGCTTGTCAAAGTGGTCATTACTGAATTGGCTCTGTTGTTGTGTTTTGTTGCTTGTTTTTTACTTGAGAGGAAGCTTCTGTTAGTGCTTCTACTCTGTACTCCATGGATGGTCCTGTGTTCAGGAGCATCCTGATTTTAGGAACTCTGGCCAGTTGTAGGTGTAGTCAGTGTTCTCATACACCTCATGATAAATCATTTTGCCTTAAGATGACTTCCTCCAAACACAATGGCCAGCTGTTCTGTCAGAAAAATCCTGAACACTTAAGTTCTGAATTTTACGTCCATGCACTATCAGAAATACATTATGCAGAGAGAATTTCCATGGTAGTATGTCATAAAGCAAATAACAGTTTGTAAAAAGAATCACTGGAAGCATGACTCATGAATATTTTACCTTTCGGGCAAGAATTTGTGCCGGTGTGGTGACTGGTGATCCCAGCGCTGACAAATCTTGCCTGATTCTGTATGATCCATAGGACCTCGATAACTTTCCCCATTGCAGGTCATGCATTCAACTAATAAAATTAAAGTATGGCACGTTAATTGTTTCTGACAGCAAAATGAAAAACACCACTGTTCTATTTAAAGAATAGCACCTGTTTAGCAAACAGATTTTTAGAAACTCCTACACACCATTCTAGTTTTAAATTGGGGCCTAATGTCCATAAATAGTAGCATAAATTACCCTCTACAGAATTTTTCATATAGTTGAAACACGAATTTTGCCATTAGTTTCATATAAATCTGTCATAGGGTCAAGATACTGCCTATTTAGTATTTCAATAACTGTCTGAAAGATATCTAGAAACTGAAGTATAAGATAGACCTGGGGGGGGCGGTTCTCTGTTGGTCTAAAATGCAAAGATCATGGTATCTATATTGTCAGCACAATAGTGTTCCTCTCTTGATTTGCCCTCCAAACACATACACAGGAATTATACAATTTACATTGAGTTCAAGGCATACTTCTACAGTTAGTGCCATAATCAGGACCACACAGATTTAAGAGACTGACTTCAGATAGAAATTCTGGTACAATTACTGAGAAGACAGCAACAGAAAATACAGACTTTGGAACTCAGACGATGAAGAGTCCCCAGAACGACTGGTCTAAATGTATTTTAACAATTAAATATAAAAGTCCAACACCCCCCAAAAAAATTAAAAAAGAAATCTGTTACAATTCAAACGACAGAGATTTTTTTTTTTAAATCACAGCTTCTTTTTCTTAGCGAACATCCTTTTTGAATAGGCTAGGCAGGCTTACATTCCTAAAATAACCCGCTATTGAATTCCACATACCCACTCTTTGTAAAATGTATAAGCTGATCGAATTATGCAGGATCTTACTGATGATTCTGTAAGGTCAATTCACTGTTCTTTTCTGGCTGGAGTCTTAATTTACACCAAAAACTCTGAATCACATCAACTAGCTGAAAATGAGACTTCTCAAACATATAGATTGATTTGTAGCACAGAAAGTATCCTGCGGAATAAATCATTGCTTGGCCTTCCTATGAATTCAGCAAACTTTCCCAAGCACATCATTTGTGTCTGGCAATTACTGATAATCATCTAACTTTGGTTGAAGTGGGAAGAGACATTAATGTTGAGTTTCATTCATTGGACTCTACCCTAATGAATGTTAGTAGTGATTTGAGATGTATTATTAGAATCATCACTTTTGAGTCTTTGATTCTTACAACCTAATAAAACATTAGCTATTAACTTTCTGAAACATGTGATCATTTGTCTTGATCCATTTACTTCCTTTCATGCACTAAATTAAATGTGCATGAACTAAAATAGGGGACCAACTCAAGCCTCCCATCATTTGATACTGAGATTACCCAGAACTACAGTCAATAAGCACTTGAACTGTAAATGAAAGGCATCCAAGAGCATACGAATAAAAGTTTTCAGGTAATTTCTACATTGAAGTGCTCAACATAGGTTATGCATCATGACATTTCAGCTTTCCATTTGAATAGGGTCCAGATTTATTTAGTTCTCTTTTTAAAAGAGCATAAGGATTGAAATCTTCAAAGAAAATGCAGGATTCATCGCTGTTGCTTGCTCCTTTGTATTGAATCATAAAATTGAATAAAATACTGCATCACACATGCAATTATTCACACATACAATTTCTTTCTTTGCATAGAATTCAGCAAATATAATGTATCTAATACATCTCCTTCAGCAAATGCAGTTTGTAATAGTATATCCCTTTCCAATGAGGGTGACTAAAATTATTTTCTAGGAAGCAGTATAATGAGCATTGCTATACTACATTCTTTTCCTGACTTACAGATTTTAATGGTCGTAAGAAAAAAGAGCTACATAACTGAAATAGTGATTGAGTAAGATGCTGATTTTCCAGTATGAGTGTTTATTCATAAACATCTACATAAACATTGCCTTGAGATATTGTTAAAAGACAAATTCTGATTCACTGGATCTGGGCTGGAGCACTAATAACAAGCTTCCAAAAGAGGCTGATGCTGCTGGTAGTAAGTTTGTAGATAATGTGGACTATTCTGAAAGTTCTAAGTGTTGTGTAGTAACAACATTTTTTTTTTTTGAAGAGACTGAATTTTACTTGAACTTTGAAGAATGGATGAGAGTTGGATAAGTTATAAAGGAACAAAATAACACACAACATAAATTGTATGTTATGTTTGTATTAAAGTGAAGAGAGAGTTACAGATGCAGTTGTGGGCCTCATGAAATAAAAATAAATAAATAAAAGTAAGCAAGAATGATGTTAAATTTTAGAAAGCTATAGAAGTTATTGATGGGGTGGGTTTATACACGTCTTGTGAAAGAACTGAGATTGTCAAATATATTATAGTTACATATACTTTCATGATTTATTTCATATTTTAATAAGATGCTATTCGATTCTCACAGTGAGGAAAACAAGGCTCACAAAAGTTTTAAGGGACTTACCCAAACAGAAAATGTCAAACTTGTGTCTGGAACACAAGTCTTCTGGCCTATAGTCTAGTATTGTTTGCATTATCCCAAACTGCATTTTTATTCTACATATTATTTCCTACACATTCTAACTGGTTGCACTTTACGGTAGACTGAAAGCAATAGTTTTAGAAAATCAATGCTCTGCCTTTTTCAACATTGTCCCCATGACCCCCTGCCTTCTTGTTTACAACAATAAATTACTCTCCTGTTGGAGTCTTACCCACTGGAGGATGGGGTAAAGAAAGTTATGGGAAAGCAACTAAATTTCCCATCTTACCCAAGGTCAATGGCTGAAAAGTTGGTTATTTTGCTATTGAATCAAACCATCAAGTTAGTCATAAAAATTACCTCAAGAAAGTCAAACTTTGAACTCCTATTCACCTTTTAAACTTCTGTAATTCTCAGACTTCCAAATTTTCCTAGCTCAGTGTCAAGCAGTTCAGGTGAAAACTACTCAAGTTCACCTACTCAAGAAAACAGGGGAAGGTATGAACTATGTAACAGTGCCAGAGGGTGATGCCCTTTTAGCTCTCTCTGTTGTTGCCAGTGTGTTATGTAATCATTCCTGCAAGTTTTTCTCTCAAAAAAAAAAAATTGCCCTAGACCATAAAACTCAAACTGAGTAATAGCATCTGTTCACATTATTTTTTTAAAGAATAGTTCTGGAATAAACAATAGTAGAAAAATACAAAAACTACATATAAACTACAATATAAGTAAGATTAATTTAACATCTTTCTCATCACACTAACCAAACTCAAAAATTGAGTTCCATTTTTCTTAATCATATAACTGCAAATGATGTGACTAAAATAATTATTTTAAAAGTATCTGAAACTGTTTTTAATCAGTGTTTACTTATTCCAGTAAAGGTAATTGCTCAGAAAAATTTGTGGAGGTGATTACTTCAGCAAAACTGAATGTTTAAAATATGAAAAGTCTCAAAATTCATATTCATAAATAATAGTTTTATTACACCTTTGGTTTTAAAAATTTTTCTTCATATAGCATAGGTAATTATACGCATGAACTTATGTCACTATTATTTGGAATTTTAAGTATAACATATTCAAAAAATAATAATTATGGCTTAATTAAAAGTTATTTACTTGAATATTTGACAGTCATGGAAAATGACATCTGTTCCAATGACTAATAATTGCTTTATTTTAAATCCCAAGTAAATGAATACTAAAGGAAGAATTTATTTTACACACCTCAGCTCTCCATAACGCTTGAATTAAGCATTAATTAGTAGTATTTTCTTTCCATAATTATGTAAGTTTCTTTTTTATTAGCAGATACAATTGGACACATTTATTATGTACGACATGATGTTTTGAAGTATGTATACATTGTAGATTGACTAAATCTAGCTAATTAACATATGTATCATCTCACATACTCATCATTTTTGTGATGAAGACACTTTACATCCAGTCTTTTGGCATGTTTCAAGAATACAATGTATTGCTATTAACTATAGCCACCATTTGTACAATAGATTTCAAGAATTCATTCCTCTTATCTAACTAAAAGGAGTTAGATGTAAAAGATTCTTCACTCTCTTTTGGAATAATTAACATATTTTAATGTTTTAAATTGTAAGAAAATAATGTTATGAATACCAGATACAATTATTTTATGAACCAAAATTTTAGACAAATTTCAGATGATTATTTAGCCAAGATTTTAATGTAGTTACAAAAATTTCAAAAAATACATATTGTTCCACATATCTTTTTCAACTGAATAATCCATAATTTGACCACAGGTATTTTCCTTGCTTAATTCTAAATATTCAAAATGATTTTATAATTACTACCTCACCATAATGTTGTGACCTTCATAACTTGCCATTTAATTAACATTCATGGATATAAATGGCCCATCTATCATACTATTTAAGCATTCTGGATTTTGAGGTTTCTCTCTCCTATATGTATTTTGGTAAAAATTTATATCATATCTACATTATTTCATATATTTTATATTATCCATGTTATAAATAACACTGTTTTTCTCTATTACTGCTTTTGGCAATGCATCTTATTTCAGCTCTTTTTCATTAAAATCCTGCTAAAGCACTGCTCATGTTAGCTTGAATTTAAAATACCACAGGTCAACTCACACTCCCTGAAATGTGTTTAACCTACAGGGCAGGTGATGGCTCTGTTCTCCCACAGGAGGGTTATTCCACCATTGCCAGGCCTCTAATTGTTTCTAGAAAGAGCATATCTGTAACCTTTAGTGCCAGTGATCAACAGCATCGCGTGTCGCTAATACCAATAAGCAATGCCTTTTTCTAAGGGAGGTGTGAAGGCCTCAAATTATTTAAGGATATTAAAGAGTTATTCCAATGAGATAAGGATAACTGGAAACAGGATTTTTAAAAATTTACTTCTTTTTATAACACTTTGAATCTATGACACCTATCAGTTCAGATCTATGTTAGTCTATTTTGATGAAGGTACTTCTTACAAGCCAGGAGGTAAAAAAAAAATCACATTCTCACAGTGATCAGGCAGGTAACATATATGCTAAGCTGTTTCAGTTTGACCAAGTCACCTGCCTTTGGAAACACTTTGTCAAGTCAAACAAAACCAATAAGCAAACTCCTTGCCAATTATTTTCAACATCTGAAAACTGTGACAGCAGAGATTCCCCTAAGAGTAGGGTTCTATGTGCAAATTTAAAACAATTATGAGTTATAAGCTTATTCATACAAAACAGACTTGTTCATAACGTTATCATAGATAAGTTTATTATTTTTAAAAGAAAAGAAAACAACGAAGAAGTTATAGGGAACAGAATATATGGAATGGAAAATAAGAATTTACAAACAGATGGAATTGGCTCTAGCACATAAAGTCAAGGATTTTAAATTAACTAACAACAGAAAACAAATCCTTCTTTGTGACAATTAGCTAACAATGGCCTTTATTTTTCATGTGATAAATATCAACCTAATATTAAGTGGATATTTGTGGAATAAATATTTTTTAAAATATTTGGTTAATAACAAACAGGTAAGCTATCTTGCTATAAAACTTGGACAGCATTCCATCAATCCCCCTCCCCAAATATTTCAAAATCCTAATAAATTTCTAACAGAATTTAATTCATGTTTCACTTGAACTTTTGGAAATTTAGTTTCTGACAAAACTGAAAAGCCCAACTATTCAGTAGCCAGATAACTAAGACAAATGAAACCACACACAATGCTGAAATGGTTACTCTTCCATCTTGTCAGCCATTCAGTTTTCCACTGCAAAAGTAAGAACAATGCCCTTTTATGCTGTGAGAAGAGGTAAAAATACAGACATGGATTTAAGGTGCCTGCCTTCAAGACAGCTCGGAATCCATTGCTTTGATCTCTTCAGATTCTACTATGAATAGTACTCTTTTCCAGTTTATGTGTCAAATTTGGTTCTAGGTACATTTTCAACAAAATGCACACACAGTGGGAGTCAAGCTTCCAGTGTTCCCTCTTATACTGTATTCTCTTCTGGGTCCATATACCCTGGTCACACCACTTCAGAGTAGTTTTGAGAAAATTTCTGTGGAAGCCAGTACTGGATGAATAGAATTAGCATTACTAATAAAAGTCTAAGTTTCCTTCCGCTCCTTTCAGGTGCTGTATGAGAGCAGAATTTTGAGATATGTGAGCTCAAGACTGTAAGTAAGTAAGCCCACTTTCACTCTTTCCAGAGAGATGTCTCAGGTTGTATTGAAATTCAGATTGAGAACTTGTTCCTTTATTTTGCATGAATATGGTGATAATCAGATAGTTAAGACATTGTGTAAAAATGCTCAAATAATTATCTATAGTTGCATTTGAATGAACAACATAGTCACTGAGGTTGCTTTGTTTCTGTGAACCTTTAATGTGAATTACAGTTCTACACATAGGGGGAATAGAATGCCCCACATGGCATTCAGGTTCATTTACCTTCTGAACACTGAGGAATGTCACAGACTTCGTAGCGTACCTCTGGATTGCTTGTGAAACACCACGGTCCCCCTTCTTCCCCTCGAGGATTTCGACAGTAGTTTTCCTGTAGGTCTTTACCCCGATAGCTCGAAGGCAAAAAGCTAGTTTTAAAATGATAATCATTACAGTATAAGAGCATGCAACTTCATTTTTGGCCTATTAACTTTACTTAACTATGGGTATGTTTTTCCTGAAAGTAAAAAAATTAATCTAGCTCATAAACTTTCATATATTTTAACTTAAATTCTGTCATATCCATACATTCTTAAAATACATGAATTTTATCAACATCCATTTAACTGAATTTTCATATTTGACATAAAGTTAGAAAGATTCGCCTCTTGATTTGCTAAGAGCCAAACATTCTAGAACTTAATTTATGTTGTTGGAAACACAATTTCAAAACTCCACTCCAAGGTAGCCAGTGATTAAGCAAGGCCACTTAGGAGAGAACTGAGAAAACACTGCAGCTGACTTTGAAATCTCACCATTTATTACATTGCTTATTCAAGATCATTACTTGTTTATTTATTGCTTTTCTTATGAAAAAATAATCCCCTTTTGTTCTACACAATTGAGAAACAGATTGCCGAAGTAACACGAACAAAGGGTCCAGAATCAAATTAAACCTGTACTCAAATGTCAGCTTTCTCTTACTGTGATCCAGCAAGCAATTTCACCTCTCAGCCTATTAACTTGCCTGTACACAGAATACAATCATAACCTATAAACATGTTACACCACATATGGTTGTTCTGAGAAGTTCAAGGAGATGATAGAGCAAGTGACACAACAAATGCTACTTCTTATTCAGCACTACTACAGAAGAGAACTGCTTATTCTCTTCAATAATTTTGACTGACTAAGGCTTGATACTCCAAGTTTTACTTTACAATAGTAGTATGTTGGGTGTGATAACTGTAATACGTCACCTTCACTTAAAATTTCTAATGCCCGACTTATAGTTTTGTTGCTAAGACAAGCATTTCAATGCATCAGAAAAGGCTGAACACGTTTTTGTACGTTCTTTTACATTGCTTGTGTTATTGGACTCAACAATTAGATTCTACATTTGTCTGTTAGACTGCACATGAAAGATCATAATAAAGAATAAAAATCTGTAGATAACACTAGCAAACATTTTATAATCCAGTTATACTTTTAATATGGAATTCAGATTTTGCTAAAAATGTTTATTTCTACTTTTACTGATCTCTTGAGTTCTACATGGCACTTAAATTAGAGTGAGGCCCAAGGATTTTAGTCTCTTAGTAAATACCATTCAAATGTATTCCCTAACCATTGAAACTTCTAGTTGAAAAAACATCATTTTTCATGTTGTGACACAAAACAAATGCAGACATGTTATCAGGTACCAAGCAACATTTTGCAAAAAAAATTCTTTCATTTTGACATGAATTTACACCAGAGTTAAGTCCTCAGAAAATATAAATTATTGATCAAAACAGGATATTCTAAGAGCTTACTGCTATCTAAACATTTTCAAGGAACCAATTAAATATTATTATGAACAATATGCAACTCCAAAGCATTTTTAGATTAAAAATTTATATCCTTACTACAGTAGCATTTTAAATATGGGGAAACAAACATATGACATTAGGTTATATGACTTACAAAAACTATAATGCAATTAAAGTTTGTCATAATTTCACAAATTCATAACTAATTTTCAAGAAAATAAGTCATTTTTCTTAGTTTTAACCCAGCATTTCAGAATATTTGAATGTATCTCTTGTTTGTGCCATTGCTTTAAATTTTACTTTATTTCTTTTTTTGACACTTCTCCAATTTTTATAGTAAATTTATATAAAAATGCACATTTTTCTGACAGAAATAAAAGTGACTTTTACTTTATATATTTTATAAAGTAAAGCTCCCATCAAATCTATTTTGGAAAAATCCACTGCAACTCTATTTTGTGAAAAAGCTAGGTGTAGTAGTATAGTAGAGTGGGAAGAAGTTATTATGATTAATAATAACCATAAAAACCTACATTGTTTTCCCATATATTGTACAACACCTAAATACTATATGAAATTAGTCCTTAGACAAATTATTTACCTCTCTGGGTTTCAATTTCTTCATTTATAAGATGAATGAAGTGAACTAGATTTTTTTGTGTTTTTATTTTAAAGATATAGGGTACAATTCATGGGTTAGGTATACAAATGGTCCAGGAAAAGTTTGGGCCTCACTTTGGTCCCCACCTCACCTGGTTTGAGATCAAGTACCCTTATTGATGATGTGTGCCTACCCACCCACCAACTCACCCCTCGGCAGTTTCCCACTACTGTCAATCCCTTTCTTGGTGAACCAGATTAAGTTCCCTTTTTCTGTGTCATTTTATGTATTAAGATTGCTTAAGAAACCTAGTGATCTTAGCACATGTTCAATACTCACATATTCAATATCTATAGTTTTAGAGAAGATTTTTGTACCTGCACACACAGGTAAATACACACACATATACATTTCCTGATGATTTGTGAAGCCCAAAGAAGCTGTGAAGAAGTAGTGAATGAATCAGTCAACAATTTTTTAGGAAGAAAACAGCAAAAAGGAAGAGAGATAAAGTAAAAATCAAAAGTAGATATGGCCAAAAAATAAAGTTCTCCACTGTAATTAATAAAATAAAAAATGAGAAAAGATGGGCTTCCTTTGACAATACTGAATCAATCCATATCAAATTCCTCTCTAGGATGTGGAGGTTAAAGGGCAGTCTGGATCAATTCACTTCTTCATTCTTTGGTGTATTTTACCTTGTATCTAAATTAACTGTTTTTCTTTTTATGTCCCAAGGCATTCTGCCTGCTTATTTTAGCATGCCATCATTAACCAAGGGATGAAGCCAGCCCTGCTCTGCCATTTATATGCATTCATTCAACAAATGTTTATGGGAACCTATGACAACCAAGGCCTGTGCCAGTCAGAAAGCTGCGTAATAAGCATTTATTCATATATGCACTAACTTTGACTCTCTGTCCTTGCTGCTAACAAGACTTTAAGAGAGGTAAGTAAAGAAATAGTTAAAATTGGGTTATATCCAAATATACTTTGAAATATGAACTAGGTCTTTTGGGTGCTAGCCTCTCTTTCTTTTCTTTTAATATTAACTGTGTTTATAGGATATTTGATCTATTCCATCATCTGATTCATTAATGAATGCTGGGTGGCCAATGAAGGATATAGATGTAGATATCAGGTCACCTGATTTTCTGGTTAAGCTTCTATACTAATTTCATCATCAATCATCATCTTTCCATTAAGCCACTTGTAAAATATTTCAATGTAGGGAGTCAACAATAAATCAACCCTCCAGACAGAAACATATTTATTTTTCCACTTCCCAAAAAATTAATCTTTGGTCAACATAGCATAAAAGTGTTAATCTAACATGCAGATAATTCCAATAAGCTAGTTGATGAAAATTAAGTGTTGTTCTTGATGAATACAAAACAAGAATTTGACCAATATACTAGATTCTCTCAGTCATAAACATCTATATCACAAGGAAGTGTTCACTGGTAAAATAGCTGATTGGACTGGGAAGCCAGTTCCCAGGGAGATCTATTTCACCTTTATTCCTCTAGCAGAGAATCACAATCATAGAGAAGTTGGAGTGAAATAAGACCCATACTAGGTCAGTCCAGTGCATTCTCCTGGACTAGTGAAGGATTGATTTCAAATGTTATCCTTTTGTTCATGAAAAACTTACTCCATCTATTTAAATAAAATATTTTCCTCACTATGCATGAAGTGACACCATGCAAACTCTTAAGAGGGAATAAAACCAATCATGTTGTTTGTTTTTGTAATACTATGTTCCAGAGGTATTCCTACCAAATTGTAAGTAAGCAATTTGTGAAAATTGTTATTTTTCGTTATTGAAATGCTGCAGAGCTGATCAGCCTGGACACTTACTAGCTGGAGTTAATTAGGCTAAGATCACTGGTTTTATCCTAGTGTTGAGCAACTAACTCTTTTTCTTTAAATGTTGGTCAATTAATGCATCTCTGTTTATTAATGTAAAATCGTCTTGCAAAATTATGCCCCTCAAAATAGGATGGAATAAGAAGTGAATCCATCAAACAGTCATCACAACCATTGCAAAACAGTCACAGCATGAGTTTTACCAATAGGCCAAGTGCCTCACACCCTGAGGTTGTGAAAAGCACAGATTATAGACAGATGGCACCTGGACTTACATTCTGGTGATGCCACTTCCCAGCTGTACATGACACTGGAACTTACTAAGGTTCTTTGTGCTTCAGTTTCACTATGCATATAAAGTGGAATTAATAAAACTACCCACTGTGTGGTTCTTGTGAAGAGTAAATGAAAAAAAAAAAACACGTAAATTGCTTAGCAAGGTAATGGCACATAGCAAACTAAGTCTTCCAATGCATTTATTACCCAGGGGAGAGCTGTTTTAAACCACTTTAGTTTTTGTTAAAATTAATTGTGGAGCAAGTCTTGAAAATTGTGGCTGTACTTAGTGCTCCAGTAGGTTTAAGATATCTACATTTTTCCTCCATGATGAATACAATCTCAGTCTAATGAGCCTATGGATATTTTGCTTGTTCATCTTTAAATAGTGTTCATCTGTTCCAATGAACACAATTCTCCTATTCTGTGTAGACATTTCATTTCCAAGGAATGAGAAATTTCTCTAATCTTTAGGCAATAGGTGAAATTGGAAGCTTGTCTATCTGAGACACGAGCTTTCAGCAGTGGTTCCCAACTTTGGCTGCACTTTGATATCATCTGGGGAGCTTAAAATGACACTGGTGCCTGAGTCCCCCCAGAGATTCTGATTTAATTGGTCTGTGTCGCCATCTGGATGGTAGGATGCGTCAAGGGCTTGCAACAGGTGATTTTAATGTGCAGTCAAAACTGAGATTCACCAAGGTTAAAGAACACTCATCCCTCAGTAAGGTAACAATCTGATCTACTTTTGATTTTTCATAGTCAACCTCTCCAGCTGCATAGTGCTGTACTTTCTCAGAGACAAAAAGAGGAAGGAAAAATACTCTCTTTTTAATGAAGTTTATATTATTTCTTCACAAACATCAAGATCAACAAATTGAGGGAAGATAATATTAGGTCACATTTTATTGATAAATGTATTAGTCCTTTGCTAAATATCAGTCATAAATTTACATAAACTTGGTCCTAATACTGTTCAGCAAAGTTGGTTAAGTTTTTATAGAACTGTGGAATTATTCTGAAGGACTAATGTGAGAATGTTAACACATATAAATAATTAGAAGCTTCACCCTCTTTTCTTCATACTGTTCTTACCTGTGTTCATGTGGTATCATGGAACTCCAGGGCTGGCATTTGATGCCACTCTTAGTGATAGACACTGTTCCCTTGTAGCTGCCTCCTTTACCAATGATGCAATTTCTTATGTAGTCTGTGAAAGAAAGCAGAGAAAAATGTTGTAACCATGCAAAGCTTATGCTGTATTTAGAGATTAAATGCTGCTGTAGAAGAGAAAAAATAAAATTCCATTCAAACCTGCAAATAATTAACTTCTGTAAACTATTTCAAATAACTTTGAAATTTCTTGCCTAAAGCTTATACTAGTATTTTCAAAATGACACATTTCAGAATAATCCAAAACAAACAAATAGACTACTGAGAAGTTTTAATTTTGTGTGTATATGCATGAATAACTACAAAGATTAGTCTCTGCGTTCAATATAGATTAGTCTATATGCACAACTGGTCAGGCAACTGTGATCTGCTCAAATATATAGACCACTGTGAGAAAACATTAAAAACAAAAATTAGACTAGGTACAGTGGCTCACGCCTGTAATTCCGGTATTTTGGAAGGTCAAGGCCAGAGAACTGCTTAAAGCCAGAAGTCTGAGACCAGCCTGGGCAACAAAGTGAGACTCCATCTCTATTAAGAAAAAAAGAAAAGAAAAGAAAAGAAAAATTAACTGGGCTTGTGTGCCTGTAGTTCCAGCTACTTGGGAGGCTGAGGAGGATAGCTTGAGCCCAGGAGTTTGAAGCTGTGGTGAGCTGTGGTTGTGCCACTGCACTCCAGCCTGGCTGACAAAGTAAAACACAATTTCAAAACAAAAACAGAAATAAAAGTGTTTTTAAAACCTATACTGAATTCAGAAAGTTATATCAGAGAATAACATTAGCTAATTTGTATTTCTTCATCTTAGTAAAATTGTGTGGGTTTATATATATATATATATACACACACACACACACACACACATATATATATATATATATATATATATGGTCATGTATGAGAATACTATAGTAGGTTGATTATTATTGTCTACATTTTTGCAAATATTTCAGCCACTAAATTATAGGACAATGAAACTATAAGTATATATAGTTCTATATATAGTTCTATTTATTAGTGACAAGAGAGGTCTGAGATGGATTGACAGGAAAGCCCTTCTTGTCCTGATACACAGGAATTAAAATAATAAAACACGCAGTTATTAGCAAGCTTGAAGAAAAAGTGAAGTAATAGTGTTCTTCTATTAGACCATGAATCATATTTGGGATTTGCAGAATTATTGAGCTGTATAGAGATAATCTTATTTTCTGCCACGAATTTATTTAAACCTTTACCCTATGGACATGAAAACATCCGTGTATAGTGCCAAATACCACATCTAAATTTAATAAGACTTAGTATAATTTAAAAAAACTAAGATTGTAATAAATTATTTTCATAAGAATAATCCGTAAGTATTATTTTGTGTTATGAGACATTTAGCTTGTAAAGTTCGTACTTATTTAACATTCTTCAGTTATTTAATTTATTTGATTCTTCTTTTGAGCAATGTAAATACCTTGTAAGCATATCACTCCACAGAATAGACAACTAACAAGTAATATGATCTTAATCCCTCCTTTAAAGACTTTTTCAAGTATATGATTAAATATAAATCCAACTCACTTTTCCAAAATCTCCACGTTTTGTTATTATCAGTAATCACCACTATAACTTAGGTTAGCTATTCAACATTGTTATAATGTAAAATACTGTGGTAAACTCCAGATGTGACAAAGTATAATAAAGTGCTTTAAACTAATGATTTGTGGTGGCACTTTCTAAAATGAACAAGAAGAATGTGAGTTCTAGGAGATGCTCTTAAAAAAGTACAAAAAGGGAAGGCGAATCCACATTATGGAAAGTTTGGGAAAAGCTCTCTTTATAATACCATAGTAAAAATAATCAAAGTAGTGGTTTCATGTGTTGTAATGAATGAATTGATTGCATAACAGATCCAGAATATAACAGAAAAATTAGTGAGCAAGAGTACCATGGCAGGAAATTACAAACATATATTATGCAATATTTAGGGAGAAGTCAGTTACCTTTGTTTTCATAGAGGTCAAATTCATGGCCAAATTCTTTTTTCACTCCACTTGACATGCTATTGAAAGGAAACCAGAGGCATCGTTTTCTTGCTTTATCAAAAACAAAAGCCCTAAAAAGAATCAGAATGAAAAGAAATAATATTATTATTTATACAGTATTTAAAGAATGGACACATAGTTCACCAAGGAGGACAATATTAAAAAATGCATAATTACATATAATAATAAATATATAAGTAACATTTGAGTCTAACATTTTGTTGGCCAAACAATAAATAGCAGAATTAAGTTTTTGGATGTGTAGATTTAAATATCAGATTGAATACTATTTGGAAAGTCTCATATTATTCTAAATGACTTTTAGAAAAATAAGAACTTCGATGATTAAAATCATTATATAACACAACTACTGGGATTATTTCTGAAGACTTTATCTGTCTATCTCTCTATCTATCTATCTATCTATCTATCTATCTATCTATCTATCTATCTATCTATTTTGAGTTGGAGTCTCACTCTGTCACCCAGGCTGGAGTGCAGTGGCAAGCTCACAGCCACCGCAGTCTCGACTTGCTGGGCTCAGGTGATCCTTCTGCCTCAGTTTTCCAAGTAACTGGAACTACAAGTCTGCGCTACTATGCCCAGCTAATTTTTTATTTATTGTAGAGATGAGGTCTCACCAAGTTGCCCGGGCTGGTCTCGAACACGCAGGTTCAGGCACCTTGGCCTCCCAAAGTGCTGGGATTACAGCCTGAGCCACCGAGCCCGGCCTATTTTTTTTTACTGCACACCAAACTGCACAGCAAGTTGAAGGATTTTGTTTGCAGTTCCATAAAAATGATTATATTTGAGATATCATGAGTAATTTCCCAATTTTTTTATTATATAAGGTATATTCTAAAATGACATTTCCTAAGGTATATTAGATAAATCACCACCCCAGGAGATTCTTCTAGAAAGAGGGAGCTGAAATCAAATGTTTGAATTTTTTGCATGTAATATATATGTATACCTGTTTGATGAGCTATGAAACATTGAAGCTTATTAAAGCCTATGAAAAATCTTGCTGAGGATAACTATTTAAGCCAATTCTTTCTAAGGATATCTGTTTGTATAAACATTTTTAATTTTAAAAACCTATTAATATTAGAGAATATTTTTGATATAATTCTCAAAGGAAATTACTAAAATATGTCATCCCTACTATTACCATAAGTATTAATAAGTATTATAATTATTTATACCACAACTATTAAATATTAAATAAGTATACTTTTTTATTGTTGCTCACTAAAAAGTCTATCTAAAATGAAATGATAAACACTTTTAAAAAGTTAAAAATTTGTTTTTAAGTGATTCCCTCTGCAAAGTGGGTAACTATTTCCAGTTTTTCTGACCTCATTCATTCTTTCCTCTCATTCCATGACAATGACATATTCTCTAAGAAAAGTATTTCTTTATATTATTTCTACCTCCATATAGAGTGGGTAGAAACCATCAATTTCCATGAGATGTATCTGGTTTTAGGTTTGATTTTAAGAGTCTTTTATTTTAGCATTATTTTAGTTGCAATTTTTTTTTTCAGTCACGTATTTTTATCTATTTCCTAGTTGTTTATGGCAGGAAGGCAATTCCAGTATCAGTTGCTCAGTCATGGCTGAAAGAGAAAGGCCTTCTATTTTCTTCTCATAAGTCAATCCAACAATTAGCAATTTTCTGAAGAACTTAGAATCAACCATACTGATAATCTTTACTACCCAGCAAAAAATTTGAATCCCCATAATCAATATTGTTGATGCCTTCTCAAGACCAAACAATACTTGAGAATGTTCCACCTTACACCCACTCACTGCCCAGATGCTTTCATACAACTTTTTTGGTGTTTTCTAAGTGGGTTTGGTATATTTTTCATTTTAAAAAATAATTCTGGCCGGGCTCGGTGGCTCAGCCTGTAATCCCGCGCCTTTGGGAGGCTGAGGTGAGTGGATTGCCTGAGCCCGCGAGTTCGAGACCCGCCTGGGCAGCGAGACCTCATCTCTACAATAAATCAAAAAATTAGCCGGGCGTGGTAGCGCACGCCTGTAGTTCCAGCTACTCGGAAGGCTGAGGCGGAAGGATCGCCGGAGCCCAGCAGGTCAAGGCTGCGGTGGCCGAGAGCGGCCACTTCACTCCAGTCTGGGCGACAGAGTGAGACTCCAACTCAAAATAATAATAGTAATAATAATTCTGGTTTATATAACAAGTCTGAAAACAGGATTCTTTGATTTATTAAGAATTTCAAAGTTTAATAGTATATTCATTCAATTCTGTATAACTAATGTATTTAATGATCACCAATACACATATTCACGTGTGTGTGGATGGATGGATAAATGATTAGATAGATAGATAGACAGACAGACAAGGTGGATTCCACCACTTCTGGGAAGGAGAACATTGACTCTAAATAGGCAATATTACATGTAGTTTTCTGCACAGGTTGCCACAAATTTGGATACTAAATATAACTTAACCAAAATGTGGTAGGAAAGTATGAAGTCTCATAAACATGGGGTATGCATTTACTAATTTACTAATGTCTCCTTCCGATGCACTAAAATCATTTTAGTTTCCATTAAATAAAACAAAGGAAATCTTTCCTAAGCAAAAGGTGAATGTGAAAGTGAGTGTTAGCAATACTAACGTAAAGAGTGGTAGCAATACTTTCTCTAAACTGTGGGGCCACGAGAGTGTATTTGCAGATTCAAAGTTAAAAATCAACAGTGAGATGTCATTCATTTATTCCCACTGTCCTCCCCCTCCAACCCAGAGAGGAGAAAACACAAGTCCAGCCTCCTCAAGTGCCAGAAGAACATCTCCATAAATCTATATAGCTGAGATGTTGCTTGAGAGTGATTTTCTCTGATTTCTTTTTAACAATCTCAAGGCTCTCATAGGAAAGTCAGGGAATAAAACAGAACTATCAAGGGATATACTTGCAAAGTCAATTCTCATTCCCCTTGCCAGAAAATATCTCCCTGAAAGTGGCAATTTGGCTATAAAAATTGATAAATCTGATAAAGGCCTTCTATGACCATGTCCTTTCTTCTTAAGCCCATAACACTTCCCTGAAAACAAGATGAAATGAGGACCTCTTGCTTTGACATTACTAAATCCTGTGTTCACATTATGTGTCACTATCCAAATGTAATTAACTAGAATTCAAAATTGACAAGATTTTATGTACAATTCTGTTTCTAAAAAAAGGTAAAATGGGGACTGAAAGAATAGGAAATAAGTGAGTAGAGATAGTACTTATGAAGAACTAGAAAATGTGTCTTCTTCTAACACTTTGAGATACCATTCAGATGAAATTGTGACCTTCCTAGCTTAAAACTATAAGTTTTATCATCTGACATCACTGGCAAAGTAGTAAGGAATTCTTATCTGTGAAGTCCTACAGTATCTGTCAAAAGATATGAAATTATCTGAGTCCCCTCATGTCTTTTTAAATTGCCCTATCAATTTTTACCTGAAGCTTCATCATTGTTGTCCCCTAACATTTTTAAAATAGTCTCTACCACTGATACCAATCCCTCTAGTTTTTAACTAATTTTCTCAATACCTCTTATTTAAATTCCTACAGACAATGATATAAGTTGCAATAAATTTTGGCTGTTGCCCAACTTCTGTTCTTGTAAAAAAAAAAAGTTTACTTTGAATAGAATATTTTAAAATGTTAGAGAGATAAAAGTCAACCAAATTTAATTATAGTTTCTCAAATTCTACTGTTCATAAGATGAAAAAACAAATTTCAAACTAAAGCCACTGTGAATTTTAGAAGATAGCAGTGTTTATACACTCTCCTCCTCAAGCTATGTTTCCATAAACTGAGAGCTAAGTCTTCTGTTGTAATGAGTTAAAACTGTCAACCTTAGAATTTGGTGGTCAAATCACATTGAAATTTTAAAAAAACATGATTATAATACATACATGCTATATTTGGAAAATGACTTTAAGAACAAAATGAAGTGACTTACTTGCAAGTAAATGGAAGCCCTTTATTTCTAGTACATCTATTAGCACATTGATCTGCAGTGTTCACTTTTTTGGTTTTTATCTTCAGTAATGGGTCTATTTTGATCAAAGTAGTCTTTGTTGACTTTTTGAATTCATGAATTGTATTTCTTCTTTTCTTCTGTCCCTCTATTAAATATGAAAATAAAAAATAGGAAAAATGCTTTTAAGGTTCATATTAAAAAACATCCTTACAGTTCATCTGTAAGAAAACGATTTCATGCGACAACACACTAGACTTAGAGGTGCAGTGAGGTAGAAAACATTTAAGAGTAAGAGAGATATTATAATCAAAGAAAAACAAATAACTTGTCGTGTCATTTATATTTTTTCCAAATGAAAGCACTTTTAAAAATTAGGACAGAGTTCATTCTAAAGAAATAAATACCATGATATTCTCCAAGCAGCATGAAAGCAAGTATCAGTGATAGAAACATATTGTGCCATGCTTTCTAATTAAATTTCTCATTTCCTTCTACAATTGTTCCTTATGTCAGCTGTAGTATTAATTAAATAAGCCAATTCTAGGTAAGAAACTAAAAACGTGCAGTGTAGACATCCTTCTGATCCACTCTGTAAAGTCTTTCATACTATTCATATTTTAGTCCTCTTTTCACTGACTGCATAAATGTTTTCGTGCTTTTGGACACTATTTCTTGGTATCACTGAACTGTCTGTTCTGAGATCAAGCCAAATGCTATAAATCAAATGTATGTAAAACTTCATCCTTTAATGTAACGAAGTCATTTTTCTTCATGCCCCTAGATAACATGAAGCCTCCTACTGAAAACCTGAAAAACAGAACTAAGAGAACCTTTAAAAGACTTGATCTTAGGGATAACTTTTGAGTATCAAAAACTTGTTTCTAGATTCTCAATTTTCCCCAAGTATCCCCGATCTAATGCTGATCACCACTTTCCCAAAGTATATCAAAATGTCTACTAGATTGCAGCTATTAAATAATAAGGGTGGATGTGATAGTGCTACTCTGCCTGCCAATTCTTTTAAACATGTTTTTTTTTTTTAGGCAGTAATGATACATTGACTTTTAAGTCAAAGAAGCCAAGACATAAAGGAAAATTAATTGACCTCTGAGAAGATATCAGATTGGAAACACAGCTGCCTGACTTCAAAACCACTACTCTGAACTAAGGTTGCTAAGATTATATGTGGAAATAAGGCTATAAACACTTTTCTGAATATTTGGTTTAGATTTCCTTAGAGAAGAAACCTGAATGGTAGAGCAGGAAATATTCCCGGGCTTATTACTGGTCTTTATATGTGGCTAAATGTGTCAAGAAAGAAGCATGAAAATATTTGGTACAAAATTTGGAAATATGGCCAGAGCAGAGTAAGGTACCAAGAATGGCATCATACTCAAGTTTGCCAGCAACCGCTGGCTCCATTTGGTTTATTAAACATGCAGATACTACTAATTAACATCCTTCCTAACCAGAAGGTCACGATAAATTAGACAAAACCTGATGTCCTCTAAATTTCCAGTCCTCTGTAAAACTCCAAAGCACAATCTTCAAAAGACTAGTACTAATTCCTATAATGATGTTTTCATTTTTAACTTTTCTTTGCCCTACAAGATGGAATGGTGGGGTGGTGGTACAACAGATATAATTTAAAAGACATTTTGACATGAAAATGAAATCGACCAAACCATCTATCAGCATGTTATTTATTGAGTGTGGACCAAATGCCTTGGATAACGTTGGCAGACAGATGATAATTCTAGCATTCTTCTGACTTCCTGAATGACTATTTAATTACCTGTAATGTTAATATCCCAATTACTCAATCTATAAAACAAAAGTTATATTAACTCTAAACTAAATAAAAAATTTATTTAAACTATAATCATTAAGTAAATGTTTGGAAATCAATTTGGATTAAAATGTTATAAATATACAAGGCTTTAGTTTGTTTTTGAAATCTGTTCTTTAATCTTTGTTTAATTCTATAGCTCTTCAGTTGTTCTACTGAAATGTGTTAATGTGTAGTTGTATCTGTTAAGTCTATCCTTGCTTGCTGCTAAGAGAAGAAACTCTTATTCTTTCAAGCAAAGAAGACATAATTCTTTTCAAATTTGGGTTTCTGTCATAGAACCATGTTAATGGAATATGAGTTTCTCCATTAAGGGTTTTTCCTTCCTTTGACCTTCTTGCACTATTTCTTAGGTGCTGTGAAATATTTCATGGCATAATAGTTATCTAATTTCCTGAATGCATTTGAATATTTCTTAGAAATAAATGGTAGTTACTTGGTGCAAAAAAATCTATCAAAAAACAACTGTCCGCCAAAATGGAATAATTGTATTACATATGAATCATATAAATGAATTATATTAAATAAAAACATAGAATTAAAACTGGCCTGAGGTATAATGCATTTATTATTTGCATGTCTAAGGGTGAGAGAAAATCATAAAAGTAGGCTCAAATATTTTAAGACAAATATTACATTCTTAGTGTATTTTAATGTAGCATATAAAATAGAACTCCCAGTCAATGTTCTGGTTTCTTTTCTCAATACCATGCAAAATGAAGGCAAGCCATGAAGACTATTCTGTAGAAAAGAGGTCTCTGTGGAATTGTTGATCATGTTTAATTCTACAGTTCTTCAGTTGTTCTACTGAAATGTGTTAATGTGTAGCTGTACCTCATAAAAATAGTCTATCATTGTTTACTGATAAATTTTCCACCAATACCTTTCATTTAAAGATCAAAAAGCATTTTTAAAAACAAATCTATGATTCTCTTTACTAGATAATAAGTAGAACTAAAAAGTTTGTCTGAGGCTACAAAGCTAATCAGAGGCAATCGGAACCAGACACCAGAATTCCCTTCTCACTATTTACTTTTCGTGACATGAAAACTTTCCCTTATAATTCAGTCATTTATACTGTCAGTAACTAATTACTCAAAAATATGAAGTTGGAGCTGGTTGTGTATCATGTAATCCATGCATCTATAAAATTGATTCCTTATTCAATAAAAGAAAAATTCAAAACAGAAGTCACTCAAAAACAGCATCTGAAAATAAAATTCCTTTGCTGAAAATAGTTTCAACTTTCTCTTTACCATATGTATTAACAACTGATGCTTGTTTTACTGAAAACAGTTAAAAGCCAAGCTTAATTTGGGAAGAAACTCAAAAATATCTTTGGATCAGATTTTTCCCTACTATTTTTTGTGCGTGACTGTTAGTTGAAGTTTATAAACAAAATATTGAAATGAAATCAAAGGGTGAGAGATCACTACAAATTTGTCATGCTTTCCTGTACTTTAAATTACAACCCCTTTTTCCTCTTCTCCCAGTATGGGAAAACATTCTGGAAGCTATATTTCCTGAAGAACCTGAAGTCCCTGTTTTAGAACTGAAATCATTAGGATCCTAGTGAAAACCTACAAACAGAAAGTAAGGTCAAATGTATCAAGGTGCTTGAAGAAAGACACATTTCTCCCTCTGGTCTCCAGGCCTCACACTCATTTCTCTCAGTACCTCATATATTTTCTTCTCTGTGTGGACTAACCATTGACTTCAAAGGAAAATCATGCAAGGAAAGGATTTGCAGAGTGTGGAAAGAAGCAGGAATCTGGCTCCACATATTCTGAGAAACCTACCCACATGATTAGTGATTAACAGTCTGAAGTGGCAAGATGTTAAGATGAAAGTATACAAATAATTAATGGAAGGGAATGGTTGTGGCTGGAGATTTTGTACTCTCCAAAGACAAGAATTTCAAGCAGAATTCCAAATTTTTATTATTTTACCTAGGTTTCAAATTTCACAAGTCAACAATCATTTCTCCTTCTTCAGAGATGCCAACAATATCACAAATAAAGATATCAAGAAGGAAGAAATTATGTCAGATGTAAACCAATTGTTGGCATTTGAGAAGCAGCAAAATAATCTCTTATAAGAGGTCTTGCAAGATGAAGTGATGTTCAGTGTGATTTCTGGAGCCTTTCTAGGTATTTCCCTCCTTCTCATTCTTTCCACTTCTTGTTCAGGGTTTCATTATTCTAGAAGCCTCATCCTGGTCTCCGCCTTCAGCGTCTGTTTCTGTCTACAACTCTCCCTCCACACAGAAACTGAAGTAACCACACTGAAAGACAATTTCAACCAAATATCTCGTCAACACAGAAACTTTCAACTGCTGCCCATGATATTCATTATAGATACCACATGGCTTAGCATGACTTTCAAGCCTAACCATTCTACTTCATCTTACTTTTCCAATCATAGACCACACTCCCCCTCACATACCCAGTACACCTGCTTCAAATTGTTGCCTTCAGTTGCTTTGTGGAGATCCTTTCTGGGGCATTCCTGATACTATCTCATTTCTGTACTTTGGGCCACTTTTGTTTTTTGTTCCTTTGCTTAGGTACCAACCATCCCACCACACACACTTAACTTGGGTGCCGCATACCCCCTGAGCCTAGTTTGATTCCCTATGCTAGAAATGAACTCTCAACCTTAGTATAATAGTATTTTTAACAGAGGGTTTTTGGAAATATATAACTTAACTAAATGATTTTTTAAAGTAAGTTTCCACTGATTTCATTACTCTCAGCTTTAGTATAAATAAAAGAAAAAAAACCCACCACTTACTTCATTCACATATATTTGGGTAGGAATCTCAGCTTTGTCCCTTAACTCATTAAAAAAAAATAAGATAATCAAAGGATTTAAACCTCAATTTTCTCATGTAAAATGAGTTCAATAGTGTCAATCTTACTAGAATTAGAATGCTTAACTTTAGAACGTGGTACATAGAAGTCACTCAACAAATATAGGTTCCTTTCTTATTTGTTCAGATTTCTATCCCCCACAGACTCTTGGACATTAGGTGCTCATTTAATGCTTCTTGTGTTACAAAGGACTGATTTTTTTTTTTTCAGTGCAGATGGGATGGAATAGAGGTTAATTCTACATAGACCAGCTCCTAAAAAGATGGCTTGGGTCTACTATATTGAATGTTTCTTGAGAAACTTTTTAGTAAAGTATTTCAATGTATTCTGTTCATAACAGCTGTCAACTCATTATAGTAAATACTTATTTTCTAACAATGTGTTATTTTACAATATGTACAAATATAGATTCATAGAATAAATGAAAAATTATAACCAAAGCAAGTAACAACAGCTTCAAAAGAAAAACTCTAAATGTTCAACATAAGATGACATTTTTAAAAAGAACAAACTCTGTTCTAAGAGGGCTACCTATGTTTTTCATTTTGGAGGTTATTTTAAAAAATCAAAATAAACTGGCCACCCAAGGATGGACCCTCTTTTGATGACAATTTTAGAATTATCCACTTCAGGAATTATTCACAACATATTTGTAATTCCCAACTGGACCCTCCTGGCATGCCAGCACGCTCTTGGGCTGTGTTTCCCCTATACTCAGGAAACACAGTCATTTCTACATTAGCCAAAGTGAAATATAATTACGAATGTATGTCTCCTGCCAAAACGTCGTAACGTGTGCCAAAAACAGATAGACATTGTCTATGGTTGATCTACTGTTTGGGTTTTCCACACTGTGTTCTCCTTGCATTAACACAGATGATTTCAGGTAACCATATTCTACTTTAGATCAGTGACATTTTAACCTTTAAAACTGAAAGCTCTCCAAATATGACCCATGATTTCAATCTGTGCTCAAAATAACTCTAAACCAGTAATGTCTTCTCCATTTTGACATGACACAACTCAAGCATGATAACCTGCCTGATTTGAACAACTTTTTCACCTCTTCAGAAATCTTCCCTAAATGCTTTCAAAGTGACCCCTTTTAAACAGTATTATTTTCCAAAAGGGCCACTTCACAAATAAAAGAAAACCAGGTGGGCTGGATAATTTCTCTTATCATGTAGCAAATTCTTGAGGTTTTCAATTCTTGTATTACATCAGAAACTAGATCAGACGTCTGATAAATTTCACATGTAAGTTATCTCAAAAGATGCAGCCAGTTCCCTGTTTTGTGTTGTAAAAAGGCCATGTCTACCATCTGGGTATTTGCTCCATTCTTCTATTCCCTGGTGCCCACCCTTGATGTTCGCTGTCTTCTCCCGTTGGCACCCCAGTCACTTTAATGATAATATAGCCAAATACAGATGTTTCCTCTTATCCTGATAACAAGAGAAAACTTCCCACAGCAGCAAATGAGATCTCTAAACTTCTATACAATATTTCAAGCAACTCCTCCCCAACCTGCAAATTCAAGGGAGAAACAGATACTGAGAAGCAATTCTGCAGCCTTAATCAAAGGAACACAATTTTTGCCTCCCATGAACTGTAGTTTCAAAAGGGCAGACAACTACACCCAGAAAGAAAGAGATCTTAGCTAAGAAGCTTTCTATTTCATTTTTATATCATGCATACTCAGAGTTTAATCTGCCTCCTGTAAATGAAAACCTGCATAATGTCATAATTTGACCCTGAATGTTGATTAAGTGATGTGGGGTAATGGATTACCATGAAAAATTATTCCCTGGAAAAAGATGAGTCCCTGCTGGACTGACCATAACTCTTCCCTCTTCAGACTAGACCCTCTCTCCAACTTTAAACTTGTCCAAGCCAGCAAAGTTCTTGCTAGTGTTAGTACTTCTTTCCTGTCCCATAATCTGTAACTATTAGGCTAAGTGTGATGGGATTGGCGGGGGTGGCACTGAGGGGGTGTAAATTATCATTTTAAATGCTTTTCTAGCAGAAAATTAATGTCAAAAGAAAGCATAACGAGAGGTTTAGAAACCCATACCACCATACCACAGACTGAGTTTTAAAAGGATGCTGGGAATAGGGTAAAAAAGTGTGTTAAGAGGAAAAGGAAATGTCAGCAAGAGAGAGAGTTAAAATAATAATAATGAAGAAAACTAACCTGCATAGGGGATGGCGATGGGGAGCAGGAGGAGATGGAGAAGGACATGATGCAGCAGCAGGACTGGCAGGAGTTTGGTCACCCACATGGTGCTGCCGGGCTTGCTGGCGGATCCCGCTGAGGAGATGGCTGGGTGGAAGAATCCTGTTCGGAGTCAGTGCCTAAAAGAGCCAGTCGGCTCTGAGCTGCTTTTTATTGCGATGAGCTAAGTTTGTTGTGTGATTAACTGGAAAGATCTAGGTCTGAACTCCCTCTTACGGTAAGAAACTGTTTAACAACAGCCCTTTACTCTCTTCCAGCCCCCTCCTTTCCTCACTGCCCCCCCTCCCCAACATCACCAAGCAGATCCCAACCCCCCCTTCTCCGCTTCCCCCGCCCCCCCTTAGGAAAGAAACTTACAAAGAAAAGGTCACCTGGCCTGAGGCCAGCTTCAATTTGGAAGCTGGAGCTCCAGATCCCAGTGGCTCCTATCCGAGTAGGGAAGGGAGGAGCAAAGCTAAGCCCAATAGCTAAATCAAGGCACAGGCAGAGGACCAATTCGCTAAATTTAAACAGGAAAATACATGTGTTTACATATCTATTTGGGAAAAGAGGAAGGGGAAGCGGCATAAGAAGAAAGCAAAGAGCTGCCTTTCAACCAAATGTGCCCCAGCTCCTAATCTGTCTCCTTTCACTGCTAGAGCAATCTAGGGATTCAAAACACTGGCACGGGTTCCCTAGGGTTTTAGAGACCCAGGGAGAGGAAGGAGGGAGGCAAGGAGAAGAGCTTAGGCAAGTCCAGTACAGGTAGAGAGGGGTTAGGTAAGAAAAGGGCGTGGTATTGTAGGGTGAAAATAAACAAGCAGAACAAGAGCACCTAGATTTGTCAGGTGGGAAAACTGTCCTTGCCCGATGGGCTCAGGGCAGGCAGCTTTTTTTCAGAAACTGTGTTAAATTCCCAGATAATCACAAATTTACTCTCAGTGTATGAAAGAAACTTGTCCAATTTCTCTGGTGATATTGTCTCTTAAAAAGTCTAAGAGATGGTCATTGTCCAATGCCTGTCCCTGACAGGTAAAAATGCCATGGACCATCTGTCCTTGTACATACACACGCACGCACACACACACAGTCACACATGTATGTGTGTCTGCACCTTCTAGGACTAACTTTTACTGGAAATCCCTCAGGCTGTTTTAATTCGTGAATTATGAATGTGCCTCTCTTTTCCAGTTCCATCTGCCTGCACACACCCAGCAGCCACCCTCAGTCTAAGTGAAAAAAAAACAAAGAGCATGCATGGGTGGGGTGTGGGGGATTCGTAGGTTTGAATTTTTTTTTTTTAGATCATTGCCCAGACCTCTCATTTATTCAGAGAATTTGTCTTTGGTGGATACTCTGGTTGTGACCAAGAATTTCCATTTCAGCTTTTAAGAAATGGTTTTAAGCCTTTCCTCTCTCTCATTCTCTCTCCCTCTCTCTTTCTTTTTTTTTAAATTTGAATTTGTCTGTTTCTTTCTTAAACTTTTTTATTTTATTTTAAAGTTGTGGAGTTCAAGTCAGGATTGCATACATAAGTCGTTTATGTACAGGTGAAGTTCCGAGCCTCCCATTGGACCTCACTTTGCCTGGATTCCTCTCTTAGCCTACACTATATAAAGATATATTTTTCCTTTCCTTTCTAATCTATTGTGTACATGCTTGTGGGATTCCAGAAGCTGATCATTTAATAGCATAGTCTGGAGACCCCATGGCAGATTTCTCCATTGCTCACAGCTGGGATTATATGAGCCAGCCCTCCAGGTGGGCAAGTCCAGATAACCACTGAAGCAAGATCAGATCCCTGTACACTCCCAAATATCCCTCATTCCTTTCTTTCCCCCTTGAAATTCCCTAGTCTTAGCTTAAAATTTTGAAATGGTTTCTTTGAGACACAAGCCTAGTCCATTTCTCCACCTGCCCACTTTTGGAAGAAGTCATCTTCCGTGTACTACATCCCCTACTTGTCTATTTCGCCCTGCAAGTGATGAGTAGCAGAATGTGCAATCGGCAATGTGGGTACTTTAAGCAAGAACTTGCTTTATTTTGAATGAATGTTGAGGGATAGTCACCCTGTGCGTCTCTGAGATAGATATGAGCAGGAATCAGGACCCCTGTCGAGAGAGGACGGGAAAGTGGGCGGAATGTGGAAATGACTCTGGAGCAGTGTGCAGCCATATAGAAGTGATAGTGGTGCCCAATTAAAGCCATCCATAGAGCAACCGGCCCTCCACATACAACTTTCCTTCTGCTTCCTCCAGCTTCCCCATCCCCACATTCTAGGGAGGGAAAACCTGTCCCTGAGGTTTTGGGATGTCTACAGAAGCTAGAGATTAAGAGAGCTCTTTTTGAGAGTTCTATTTTATATTACCTTTTACTGTTGCTAATCCTTCTTTATCATGATCTCCGTATTTAAAAATCATTTGTTAGCCTCTCTCCGGTGTCCTCAGGCTCCATTTTACTTGCTCTGTACTGTCCATTACACTTTTTGGAAAATCCCAATTTCAAGGTATTGCCAGACCATGACCCTGCATCTCCTGTACTTTATTAGGGTGTGGGGGCTCAAAAAATGATACCCAAGGATGAAGGCCTCAGAAGCAGCCCTTATCCTGCCCCTGTCTCATGCACCCCCCCCACCCCACCCACCTGCCTCCCTCTCAGGCACTTCATTCTCCCCTGAGGCTAGCCATAGAAACTAAAATCCCTTGACCCCCCAAAAGTGTCATAGAAACCAGAATACCTTTCTCCAAAAGGCAGTCATAAAACATCAAAATACCACTCTAACTGCCCCCCTCCAACTTTCTGTGTAAAACTGGGCCATAAAGAAATTATCTGACATACTTAGTTTGATTGTAGTTCCTAAGACCCCATTCCGGAGAAGATCCTGCCCCATTCCCAGAAAGAAGGAATGCTGTGCAAAGAAGAATCTAAACTTGGTGGGTTTCCCGAGTCTATTAATTAACATTAGATCATACCCTTTTTGTCCAATTATATTTCTACATGGCTGTCCATACTTGGTTGAACCATGCATAAAAATTGCCAATTTCTCCCCTATCTTTGGATTGACATTTCAAAAGCTCCCATGTCACATAAAATTATGATCAAAAACATTTGTATACCTTTGCTCTTATTAATCTTTCTCTTGTCAGTGATTTTCAGCAAAATTTTGGAAGGCTATGAGGAAGTTTTCTCTTAGCCCCAATAAAGGAGAAAAGCTATTTTTAAAGAAGCTACATTTTTCTGTAAGTAAATTTTTGAAGGTAAAAAATGAAAGAGACCAATTTTTCCATTTACTTTACCTCTCACTCAGAAAAAAAGTAGGGCCAAGTTAGTAGAGTCAGTTATCGTTACAAATTTGAAACAAAATCAATCTAAGATAAGAGATTCAGGGCTACATAAGAAAATTAAATGTATTTATTAGATCACACATTTTCACAATTTTTTATTGTCACATTAAATATGGGAAATACAACTTAAACTTAATTAAAATTATATATTCGTTTATTTTTTAAAAGAGATCATTTGGTTTCTCTTTATTTAATTTATAGCTAATATGCACGGAGCTTTTTGTGTATACTAAACATCTTGCTAGGTACCCTTATAATTGTTTTACTTAATTGTTATAATAAATTTAATAAATAATTATCAAAAGTCCAACTTTGTAGTCAAGGAAACTAAAGTAAACTAATTTTTATTCATAAATAACTTGTCCAGGATCCTAAAGTAATATTCAAATGTGAGATCCAAATGGATTGGTCACATCCCATAGACTGGAGTAAAATTGCTACAAAACCAGTGAGAAGAAGAATTATGTCTTCAAGATTATAAATGCCAAAATTAGTCAAAGACTGAACATGTGGGAGATGCTTAATAACAATTTACAAAATAAGCCAATGTATAAATAATGTTAAATCTCACAAAACTACAATGAAATATCCAAATGAAATGAAGTATTAATTATGCTATTATTTTACTTCATCTTGATAACACATTCTCTTCCTTCTTTCTTAATCATAACAATGTTTTCCCCATCCTCAGCTAATTACCTTTATACAGGCATACTTCATTTTGTTCCATTTTGCTTTATTAAGCTTCACAGATATTGCTGGTTTTTTTTTTTTTTTTACAAATTGAAGATTTTTACAACCCTACAAAAATCTACTGGTGCTATTTTTCCAACAGTGTGTGCTCACTTTGTGTCTCTGAGTCACATTCTGATAATTCTGTCAATATTTCAAACATTTTCATAATGATTATATCTGTTATGCTGATCTATGACCACTGATCTTTGATGTTACTATTGTAATTATTTGGAGGCACCACGAACCACACCCCAAACTTAAGCCAGAAATGTATGTACTCTGACTATTCTACCAACCAGCTTTCTCCCTCTCCTCAGGCCTCCATATTCCCTGAAACACAACAATATTGACATTGGGCCAATTAATAGCCCAGTGGTCTGTAAGTGTTCAAGTGAAAGAAAGAATCACATGTCTCTAGCTTTAAATCCAAAGCTATTAATGAGGGAGGCATGTCAAAGACCAAGATAGGGTAAAAGCTGGACTTCTTGAACCATAAGAGAGTGAATGCAAAGAAAAAGTTCTTGAAGGCGATTAAAAATCCCACTCCAGAAAGCACATGAATGATAAGAAAGCAGAACAGTCTTTTTGCTGATATGGAGAAGGTTTGAGTGATTTGGATAGAAGATCAAATCAGCCACAACAACCTTCCCTTAAGCCAAAGCCTAATCCAGAGCAAGACTCTCAACATAAAGGCAAGACCCTCCACAAACAAAAAGATTAGGACTCGCTGAAGGCTAAGATGATCATTAGTACTTTTTAGCAATGAAGTGTTTTTTAATTAAGGTATACACATTTTTTGTTTTAGGCATAATGCTACTGCACACTTAATAGTCTGCATTTCAGTGTTAACATAACTTTTATATGAAACAAAACATTTTTATGACTTACTTTATTGTGATATTCGTTTTATCACAGTGGCCTGGAACCAAACCTGCAATATCATCCTAGAGTAATAAACTCTACCGTACTTCTTGGGTATTAAACAGTTTGTATAAACAGCCCCCAAAATAAGCATGTTTGAAAGTTTTTGATGAAATGAACTATCTTGTAATAAGGATACAAGTAATTGCTTCACAAGTAATTTCTTAAATACTAGATGGATACTCATTGCCACATAATATCATTTTTAATCTTTTCTGTCATTGAGGGCGCTAGTATCCCATATAAACTAGATGGATTGAATAGAAACAAATTTTTATATTTTTTAAATCATGCCCTTGATTACACACACACACACACACACACACACACACACACACACACACACACATCTATGTCTTTAAACGCCCATGTTCTCAACCACAAATGTTTATAAAAATGTACATCGGGAATAAGCTCATCTGATCTCGTGATCTCCAGATTACTAATGAGTTCTGCTCTCTGGAACCAGTCATTTCATTTATTAAATGCCTGTCACATGCCAGGTGCCATTCTGTTTTCTGCTACCGTTTGGGTAGGCTCAGTTTAGTCATATCCTTGGTGTCATATTCTAACTGTCCTTACTAAATCTCTTTCGAATTTAGAAAGATAATTAGTCCCTAATACCTCGATTGTGCTACCACCAAAATGGGACACTATGTCCTAGGTACTGTGCTAAACATTTCATATCTAGTGTCTCACTTGCCCTTATCTTTTTCCCCAGAAAAAGGGTATGCATACCTGAGAGGTATATCTTATTATTGTCACTGATTTACAGATAAGGAAATCAAATTTTAAGATGGTAAGTAACTCAGTTTAGGTTAAATTGTTAATAAAGTGTGTGATTCTAAGCCACCAGCTATCCAGTTGTCAAGTCATGGCTATCACTATGCCACACTGAAAGAGATCTAGATTAAGATATTTCCAACATTTCTTCCTGCTTTAAAATCTGATTATTCTACTTATCTGAATTCTTTAGTGGTGACCACACTTCTATACAATTCCTACCTTCCACATTTAAGAAAGAAGCACTTGTGTAAACAAGCATAATGACATATTTATTTGCAAAATTATTGAATACTGGGTGCAATGTTCATGCAAAGAACTGTCCTGTCCAACAAGGTAGCTACAAGCCATGTGTGACAATGTAAACTCAAAATTAAATTAATTAAAATTAAAATGAGTCTTCCTCTGTTGTGTTCAGATGACACACATGTGGGTTAGTGGCTCCCTGCAGGTGAAGAATATTTCCATCATTGCAGAAAGTTCTATTAGATAATGTTTTTTTACTCTAGGATGATTGGTGTAAATGTTGTATAAATGTGATTATGAGTTCAACCAGAAGGGTAAAGCAAGACAATGACTGTTACAGGTATAATAAAAAGAGATACTAAAAAGTAATCTCTATGTTAGTGGTACTTTGATTGAAACCCTCACTTTTTTTCCACCATTATTTTACATAGTATGAGCAAGGATAACAGGACTTCGATTATTTTGTCCTTTGAACATAAAGTAACAATGACAGAAGATAGCTTACTGTTTGGAGGAGTATGTCAAGCACATACTACAAACCCAAGCCCAGCAAAAATGGTTAGGAGGAAAATGTTTTAAATAGTTGTTTTTAATGAAACACCTGTCTACTAAGGAAGGTGATGCAATCCCTATAGTCAAGTATAGAGTCTCTGGGGAATGTGGCAATTCTTTGTCTATTACATAATAAAAATGGCCTAATTGAAAGCAACTGACAAGACTTTAGGATATGTTATAGCCAACATAAAGTTTGGTTTTTAAAAATTTATTCAACATTGATTAACCATTAAAAGAACTAACAGTTACTCAATCAAATCATAGACTCAGTCACTCACCCATGACTTTTGTCACACTCCCAGGAAATTTGTTGCAGAATTTGTGGTGAGACCACAAAGCAACATCCAAGAAAATGACAGCAACAGTTAAAGTATATCATCACAGAGTAGGAATTGTCATGTGTGTAAGAATAACAGGGTTATTTCTTCTCTAGAAATATGCCATATATACTTAAGCAGAATTTTTTAAATGTTATTCTCTATGACCATACAACAATAACATGGTGCATACTAAAGGAAATTTTCCTCAAACCGAAAGAATACTCATGACTCGAGCTCTGCATTGCCTTTTGGAAGTAAAGAGAAGATAGGCGCTGAGAACACCAGGAAATCTGAGCTAAAACTAAACTCTGATGCTGCATTTTCAGTTTTCTTTTCTGAGCCACAAGGGACCATTTTCTGAATCCAGGGGGCCTAGTTAACTAACACTCATCACCTTGTGCTTAGAGGCCAGCTTTTATGTATTTCCAGGTGTTGGCTGCTTTGTTAAATCTGGAGTGCCCCTAAACTTATAAAGCTTATGCACTCCACACCTGGTATGCTGGACACTGACATATTAGTAAAATGCATAAATTGAGGGCATCTATTTTTTTTTCTCAGCTTAGAATACAACCATGATAAAAATCATTAGTGTAAAAAAATGAAAATATTCATGATAAGTTACTTTTCAAAGTAACTGTTTAATCCATTTATTTTGCATTTTAAAAGCCATGTAATAAAATTGTGATTTCCCTTTTACTATATGTACATGTTGCATGTTTATTGTGGTCTTGGGGATATCTGAGGGCAATTCCATTTACCAGATGGCACTCAATACCAGGAATTACATTTCCAACCTGGGAGAAAAAGGCTCTACCTGGTGGAGCACTGCTTTTCTCCATGGGGGAGGGGGTTGTTTCCTTATAATTGACTATACTGTGCACAGCTCATCTGGTGCATTGGCCTTACTTACAAATGACTTAAAGAGCTATTTAATGCTATGACAGCATAGCCCCATATGATATATTACTCCTGGCTAACTTTTTAAACTTCTGAATTTACATCTAGTTTATGTTTAGTGAGGTAGTATGGTTTTGGTTTTTTTAAGAAACTTGCATTTACGTTTCTAATCTATGTCTGGGAATCCTCACTTTAAATGATAGGGCTCTTGACAGACTTTTTACCTCTCTTAAGTTTGTGAGTATTTGCAGTCACTGGACTCCTGGAAGTTTTGTAGAGCTAAGGGACTATCAAATCCACCAGAAATATCACTTTTTCTAGTCATGGAGATTGCATATGAAGAAGTAAATTCATTGTTCCTGAAACCGTCTATGTTCTTTAATTATTTAATTTTGCTTTATTTATATGCTTTCATAATTCATAATAATGTTGGAGAGAATACAGCAAAATTATTAAAAATGCCAAGGGCTAAGGACAGATGAAGTCCCTTACTTAATGCTTTAATCCCCAATGAAGGGAGAAAAGTAACTCTAGAATGAAACTAATGTTCCCGTGCTGTAACTCTAAAACAGAATTATGTTCTCATGTGTTGGATAGGTGATGACATTTTTCAGGACACCCCCTATAGAGAACACCAACTTATAACTATCCTTAAACTTCTTTTTTGCTTTGCCTTAATAAAAGAAAAACGTTCATAGAGTTTTCTGAGTCTTTTTTGCATGGTTAATTAATTTATTTTTATGTGAATAAGAAAAGTTGAGCAAAATGGCTCATACCTGTAATCCCAGCACTCTGGGAGGCTGAGGCAGGAGGTTTGCTTGAGCTTGTCTGGGTAACATGGCAAGACCTCATCACTATTAAAAAAAAAAATAGCCAAGTGTGGTGACAAGTCTGTAGTCCTAGCTGCTTGGAAGGCTGAAGCAGGAGGATCATTTGACATTTGAACCCAGGAATTTGAGGCTGCATTGAGTCGTGATTGTGCTACTGCACTCCAACATGGGTTACAGAGTGAGACCCAGACTCAAAAAAGAAAGAGAGAGAGGGGGGAGAGACAGACAGAGAGAGAGAGAGAGAGAGAGAGAGAAAGGTCACATCCCTCTCTTTTCAGAGTTAAGTAAGGAAAATTTCTTGTTTACCTATCTCTGTGCAGCCCCCAAATGATATATTTATCCTAGCATTTCTTATGTTTAAAGATAAACTAATATTTTTTACACATTTTTCTGTCTTTTTACTAAGAAACCATTTCTTAATTCTCCAGAGTGCTATCATACCTTATAGCTATTCAGTGTTGTCCTAAGTACTGCTTATCAGAAGAAAACTTTGAGTCTTGTTTAATTTTTAATTCAGAACTTGTGCACAATATATAGCTTAAATACCTTACTAATTAACATTTCTTGTTATAGATTTACTTGTTTCCTTCCTAATATACACAATGAGATAGCACAAAGTCCAAAACAGCTGGTTCAAGTCCTAATTATACTGCTTACTAACGGAGAAACCTGGACAAATTAATTCACTGTATTCATCTGCAAAATGATTATGATAGGGTTGTGACAGTTATGTATAATTATATTTATTGTATACTAATTATAGTGATGATTGGGGAATAAACATACGAAGAACAGGAAACATATTTAGAAACACAATACAATTTTAGTTATTATTCTTGTTGATACTAAAACATTTGAGATATTCTCTTAGTCATTCAATATATCAAATAGAAAGTACCTCAATTAAAATGCAGAGTGAAGACATGATCTTGGCATAATATTAGGAATTCCTTTAGATTGGGTGCAATGGCTCATGCCTGTAATCCCAGCACTTTGAGAGGCCAACTAGAGAGAGTCACTTGAGGCCAGGATTTCAAGACCAGTCTGAGCAACTTAGTGAGACCTTGTCTCTACAAAAAAATTTTAAAAATTATCCAGGTGTAGTGGTATGTGCCTGTAGTTCCAACTAACCAGGAGGCAGAAGGACCACCTGAGCCCAGGGGATAGAGGCTGTGGTGAACCATAATCATACTGCTGCACACCAGCTTGGGTGACAGAGTGAGACTCCAAAAAAAAAAAAAGAAAGGAAAATCTCTTAATGTTTAGCAATTATTTAATCCAAAGTTCAAAGTATCTGTCAATATTTTACAATTAATTTTAAGTGAAACTAAAAATGAATTTAAATATTCCATATACATTCATGTATTAACTACCATAGGGAAGCAGAAAAATATTTCATGTTACAAAATATTGCTAGTAAAAAAATTACATAGAAGTAAAATTTTCATATTTTAAAATGTATAAAGTTTTGGGGATGCTCAACTTTGCATTCGCATCTTGCATGGATAAATGTCATTAAAATAATTTTTAAAGTTACTTAAGGGAAATATAACATCTGGAAATTAATAGCATTTGTGTTTTGTTCCATTAATTCAGTAAAAAGACATTAAATACCAAATGCTTTGTTTAAAAGCTCCTTATTGACTCAACTTCTCTATGCTAAAATATTACTAAATCTTCTTATTTTAAAAGAACTCAAGTCACCCCTGCTTTATGATTAAGTCCACAGAGTACATGATTGGCTATTGTACGCCCCTTGTGAGTTAGAGCCTACTGCAGTGTCTGGCATATTTTACTGATGATCAAAACATGTTTAGACTCTGAGGCTTTATTAGTTTTTACCTAATACAGTCAAAGTATTTTATGTCTGTATTCAAACAGCATTAAAAGATAATAGTAACTTCATCATTGTTTTTTATCCACACATACACATACATACATGTATATATATGAATACATACACACACAAATAAATGCATAAGTAAAATCAACTCATCAAAATCGCTGTAAATTACTCTAAGCCAGTTTACCATTTAGCAGACTGCAATTTTTTTTTTTTTAATTGGAGTTTCACTCTTGTCACCCATGCGGGAGTGCAGTGGCTCGCTCATGGTCACCCCAGCCTTGACTTGCTGGGCTCAGGTGATCCTTCTGCTTCAGCCTTCCATGTAGCGGGAACTACAGACGCACACCACCATGCCCGGCTAGTTTTTGAGATTTATTGTAGAGACAAGGTTTCACCAAGTTGGCCAGGCTTATCTAGAACCCCCGGGCTCAGGCAATACTCTCATCTAGGACTACCAAAGTGCTGGGATTACCAAAATTCAAAATTTTTAAGTGACCCAAAATCTGTCAATTTACAAAAGAAGAAATGAAAACTGAAAGTAGAGTTCTGTTTTTCCAGAACTTTCAAGGATTCCCATTCTCTGATACACATTTTTGTATATAGTTTTAAAATAAAACTCAAGTGTCATGTCCATTGACATCATATTGAAACTGAGTTCAGCTCTAATAAATAGTATTCTAAATAGTATATGATTTCTCATAGCAAAAGTTATGAGCTATTAATATGTATTGAAATTAGAGTTTATTTTGTATAAATATAATAGCATTAAATAATATATTTGCAAGAATGTAAGTATAAGTTCCATTTTTTAAAAAAAGGGATTAGGTTTCACTATGTTGCCCAGGCTGGAGTGCAGTGACTTTTCACAGGTGTTATAATAGCACACTACATTATAGCATAAGCACATAATACATATTTACATTTTATCTCCATGAATATCTGTACATATAGCCTTAAACTCCTGGGCTCGAGCAATTCTTCAGTATCAGCCTCTTAAGTACCTTGCCACCTCATCCAACAGTTTATAAATTCTAAATTGAACTATTTGGATCTTTTGACTTGAAATAATTAGATACTTCTGTAGCCAAAGCCAAGTCATGCAGGTTTATGTATAAGTAGTATCTGTTTTCATAAACCTAAAAACATCTTTTTTTTAAATGTTTTTTTTAGAAACAGGGTCTTGTTCTGTCACTCTGATTGGAGTGCAGTAGTGCATTCATAGTTCTCTGCAACCTTGAACTTCTAGATTTAAACAATCCTCCCACCTCATCCTCCCAAGTGGCTGGGACTACAGGCACATGTCACCATGCCCCCCTAATTTAATTTTTAATTTGTAGAAACAGGGTTTCACTACATTGTCCAGGCTGGTCCCAAACTCCTGGCCTCGAGCAATCCTCTCACTTCAGTCTCCAAAAACTACTAAGATTGCAGGCGTGAGCCACCACACCCAGCAACTTTTATTATATCTTTATTTCTATATACATTTTTCTATTTACTCATTAATTCAGAATGTTTATGGAGAACTCTCTAAGGGCTGATGATATCACATTGATTTGTACGTTATGGAAGGCAAAATAATGACTACCAAAGACTTCCATGTCCTAATCCCCAGAATTTGTGATTATGATACCTTACGTAGCAAAAGGGACTTTGCGTATATGATTAAGAATTTTGAGATGGGGGATCCAAATAGGACCATGACTTGAGTCCTTTAAATCAGAGAATCTTTCTCAGCTGTGTACAGATAGAGCTGTGATGATTGAAGAAGGGTCAGAGGAATGCAAAGTTTCTGGTTTTGAAGGTGGAGAAAGGGGACCACAAGCTAAGAAATCCAGGCAGCCTCTAGAGGATGAAAAAGGCAAGGAAACAGATTCTCCTATATTTAGAGCCTCCAGAAATGAGCATTGCTCTGCTGTCATCTTGATTTTATTCCCATGAGACCCATGTCAGACTTTAGATGTACACTAACAAAGATAATACAATTGTGTTGCTTTAAGTCATCAAATTTGTAGTAATTTGTTACAAAAGCAATAAGCACGTAATACATATTTACATTTTATCTCCATGAATATCTGTAAATCTTCAAAGGTAGAAGTCATATTTCATTGTATCTTTCCAAATTACCTATTTGGATGCTTTACACTTAACAAGTATTAAAGGAAGTCTTGATTGAATGATTGATATCAGGAAGGTTTTTTTTTTTAAAACTGTACTTAACCACATATAAGTTTTTGCTTTGCCCTGTGCAATGATGCATTAACTGTCTTTGAGAGAAATGTTTTGCAATATGCTGTTTATTCAAGTAATCAGAAGAAAGCACAAAAATTACACTTGACTTTGCAGGAAGATTAGCAAACAATAGTGCTGTTTTGAAAGACAGAGATCTGTATCTTCGAAAAGGGAAGTTGCAAAACTGTCTTTTCCTTTATCTATTCAGATTCCTTAAGAAGGAGGATTTTACAACCAGTATTATCCTTGTTGGAGACTCTCATATGTCTGGCACTCCGCCAGATCAAGTTTATCTGATACCCTAAGGCTTCCCAGAGCCTTCTCTGGGATGTAGATTCAAAGTTTTGTGCAAAATGTTACTGAAAAATGGATGTAGCAGTGCAAAAAAAATTGCCAAATAACTTATTTAAAAGGAGCATAAAAATAGTTATAGAAATTGCACAAAATTTGTCAGACAGATGGCTTTTGCTAAAATTCCTGGCCACATCCTCTAGGACCTGTGGGTGTAAAGTGGGTAATTGAAAGTATTTTTATTTCCACCCCCTTACCTTATTGGCCCATTTACTATGCCTTGGATGACTTTTGTATTTACACATCTTATTGCATACATAAATCATATGTTAAAGCCTACTCCAATTCTTGCACCTGCCGGGAAATGACATTAGTAATCACTGAGTGCCCAATGTACTAATAGATATGAGGTCATTCATAGAAACAGAAGACACACTCCTCATCCAAAGGAGGAATTATCTTCTGCCAATAAGACTAACAATAATAACCTAAGTAGAGCCGCTAGAGATTTCATGTAATATATAAACATATTTTAATAATATATATGTTTAAGGTTTTTCATATATTTTTATATTTAATTGTGTATTTCCACTCTTTGTATTATATTTCCTGTAGTTTAAGTAAATAGCGCTCATTTTATTACTCTTTCTTTCTTCCTCAGTTATCCTAGCATTTGATGACCAATACACTAGTATATGGCAAGTCTAAGATTGGAACCCAAACATTTTACTTCTAGAGTATATGCTATTAACCTCTAGGGGAAAAAAGGAGAAAAATGTGTCACAGCAATCTAGGAATGGAAGATGGTTATTTTTGTATAACTTGGACTTGTGTTAAGCATGGAAAATGGGGAGGAATAGATCTTTTAATCATAAAACTCAATGATCTCCATTGGGTAGGTGGCAGCATGAATAAGTCAATGGTCTCAATCATTATTCAGGATTGCCCCATCCCCTACGTATATTTATATCACTTTTCATCTTTTTCTGAGTCTATACTGGTTACAAGTTTTTTGTATATTGAAATAAATCATTGATTCTAGAATCCTAGTTTATACATTGCTCTTAACAAACCTTCAACTAGCAGTCTTTTATCCTCTCTTATTTTTTCAAAGGGAGGAAATCCAATCATTTTAGTCAGGTCTCTCTATTACTGAGTCATTGTACTGTTAGAAAATTATTCTTCATATTAATCTGAAATCTACCACCTTAGAACTTCCATGCATTTGGTCATGATTCTACCTCCCAGAGCCAAAGAAAATCAGAACAATCTCTTTCAAATACTTAAAGATGTGCACTGCTTCATATGACACACCACTTCAGTTCTTTCAACTACAAATTCTTAGCTCTTACTTATATTCAAATGCTCTTTTAAACCCCTAGGTCCAGAGAAGAATAGAACACTGTAAACATGATCCACTCCACACAGAATGGAGCTCTGATTATCTCTATTCATGTGCTAAAAACCAAAAAAATGTCCATTGAAATCAATCCTTATAATGCAGAACGCCATCTATTGACAGGCTATTATATGTCCAAGATTGGGAAAGGACTTTATAAAACACCGTATCATTTAATCCTTATAACAACCCCCTGAGGTGGGTACTGTGGGGAGCAAAGCATACTATTTCTATCCAGATGCAATTTTTCTTTCTCCACATTTTGTTCGCTGTGGTCTCTCGGTGCCCACTCAATATCACTTCTTCAGGCAGCCTCATGAAACTTCTCTTACATACTTTGTGGATATTTAGGAACAATAAAATATAAAATGCACATAAATATATTTTATAGCAGTATTAAAATGGTGTAGTAAAACCATTCCCACATAATAAATCCTCATAAATGCAGTAATTTTAATGTGCTATTTTCTCATGTAATCCGTTCTTTAACTCATGCTTATAAGGTTATGTCAGCTTATATATTTACATATGATTTGATTACGTAATTTTGACAGGTAAACATTTGGTCATAGAATTTTTAGCAGTTTTTCAAAACTGAAATCTGCAATATTTAGAAAAAATACATATCATTTAAAAAAAAACTGTTTGGAACATGAAAATAAAAACAGCTATGACAAGTAACCATAAATCAAAAAAATTAGACTTTGAAACATTTATCCAAATTTAAAACCAGAGATCTTTGTTTTTCAACTGGAATAAAATTTAATTATAATACCATTAGGACTGAGAGTAACTGTCCAATAATGTGTTTTAAATTAACTACATGACACCTTACACTCTTTTCACATCTACTCCAGAAACCCCTGATCTTTATAGTTCACAAAAATATAAACAGACATGTCAGACTTCACTAAATATATTAAGATTTGGCAGAATGCCTGCACCAAAAAAATAAAAGGTTTCAGAAGGAAGTTTAAAATAAGTAAGAAAAATAGCCTCTTGAAGTCAACCAGCAGAGCAAATCAGGTTGCAGCACACTAGTGAAGTAATAAGTTCCTTTAGTATTTATCTATTGTATATTTATCATTCCATTTATTTTAACAAAGTTCTAAAACAGATTTACTGTAGACTGAATTCTTTTTATTCTGAAAAATATAACCAAAATTTCACAGAGATAAGTCTGTGTCGTGAAAATGAGGGAGAAAGATGAAAAGTATGTTAACAAGGTGATGCTGTCACATACGCTGATGACTTAAATTTGTTTTCACCTGTATTTTGAATTTATGTAATACTCTGTATACCACCCCTGCATTATGTTGGTTTAGCCAACATTTGACATAAAACCTTGAACTGTGCCTACATCAAGATAAATAATACAATAATAGGTAAGAAATATTTTAGAATATTCATAGAAATAAAATGTATTTAAATCACCATTCTTTAATTTCCTTTTTTTGTATGCTGTAATGAATATTTTATTTACCATTAGGTAACTAAGAAAATATTAATGAAAAGTGAATACAGACAAAAATATAAATTTATACATTCAAGATATATGCAGAGAAATTACAAATAGTAAATTCACAAATATTTCTTAAAATAGTTCAGTGTCATTATTCGTCTTCCCAAAAGTATATTTGCTTTTATTTATAAATATTTCAGTACTACTCATTAATAGTTTCTGTTAGTGTAATAATAGTTTTTCAAAGACAAATATCTTAAAACTTAATGACTAAATATTTTTTATTTAAGAAGAAAGATTGATTTTTTTCAATAGAATACAAATTACCCCAAAGGCTTACTAATATGGTGCACCAAACCGTCCTGGGTCACAAAGGCAAAATGCATATAGAATCTAGTCTCAAAAATAGGGGATATAAATTTTCCAGATATATCTGTAATTTAAACTGATTGTTGCTAATGCCAGAAAGGAAAATTACTTCTGAAAACAATGGAGTTTTATTTTAACAAATTCCTTTTTTTACTTTAATTCTTGAACAAAAATGAGAAGTCAACTTTTTTTTTTGGCCTTCCATTGACTGTATCATAAAAACAAAGATATTCAAGATATAAGACACAAACAAATTTAAAGACTAAACTATTAAGGACATAATTACCTCCAAGAGTTACAGATTAAGTTTCACTAAAATAAAATTTAAATGGTAATAATTTAAATGTAATTTTAATTTTCTTCCAAGAGAAATATTGTTTTCATTCTTACTAATCTTTCCCAGCTATTGAACTACTGCTAACACTACATTTATGCCCAAATATGGCCACTGATTTTAGAGGAAAATGATTATATATAATAGGACAAATATTGTGCTCTGATGTAGAGAAAGATAAGTCCATTTAATTGTTCATATGCAATTGATATTGCTATATGTTTTTCTACTGCTATTATATATATATATAATATGCCATTCCATATAAATGTGATATAAAAGGTTAAATGCGAATGTATATTTAAAACATCATGATGATAAATATTTCAAGGATGTTTGGGTCCCAAAACAGAAATACTTTACGGTTATTTTTAAACCTGTTACTGATTTTTGAATAAGACTAAAAGTACAATTAATAAGTTAGCATCTAAGTAGGACCTACATATTTTTTACTATCTCTGACATTAGCTAGTAAATGACAATTTACTTTTGTTATTATATTCCATTAATATTCACCATAAAGCACCTTCTCATTTGGTTTTCATAGTATTATACTGTTATATTTTTTACTGTGTGTTTTTATTTTTCTTACTCATTGGTTCAATTTTGTCACCATACACCTGTATCTTTGGCTACTCTCCAAAGGCCAGTGCTTCCTTGTGTTCTCATGCCTAAACACTCCCCCAGAAGCCTGCTTTATGGTCACGGCATAGCTCCTTCATGGCAAGTCAAATATTTCATTAAATTATGATTCCTTAGTATTTAACTCCTAGACCCTCACATGTTGCAGTCAAATTATCTACATTAATTTCTTTATTTTAATTTTTTTCTATCAGAATTTATTGAGAAGTGAGGGCTCACTCCTGATTCCCAGCAGATGGGAGACTGAGGCAGGAGCATTGCTTCAGTCCTGGAGTTTGAAACCAGCCTGGGCAACACAGTGAGACCCTGTCTCTACAAAAAATAAAAATTAAAAATTAACTGGGCATGGTGGTATGGCTGTAGTCTAGCTACTCGGAAGGATGAGGAGGGAGGATTTCTTGAGTTCATGAGCTAGAGGCTGCAGTGAGCTGCGATTGTGCCACTGCGTTCCAGCCTGGGTGACAGAGTGAGATCCAGGCTCAAAAATAGAAGGGAGGGAAGGAGGGAGGGAGGGAAGATAAAAGAAAGAAAAAAAGAAAGAGACAGAAAGAAAGACTGTATCGAGTGCCTACTTTCTGTCAATTATAGTTCTTGGCTGTGAAGATACTCTAGTGAACAAGATAGGCAAAGGTCCCTGGTCACTTGAAGATATTTTAGTCAAAAACAACAAAAAAGTAAATAAATAATGACTGAGATTATTTCAGATAATAACAAGTGCAATGAAGCATATAAAGCATGGTGATGTGTTAGAGTTGTGGATCAGGTGGGGATGGAAAAATTTGGATTGGACTAAGTAAATTTAGATTGGACTAAGACAAAGTAGGAGAGGGGACAATACAGTTAGATGAGAATGTCAAAAGGAAATAGTTTTGGAAAACCTGAAATAAGAAAATTCAAGCAGAGGCAAGAGCATATATGAGTTGAAAGCTGGATGTCTAGAATGAGCCTCTCATCTAACCGACCCTCTCAATGATTTCCAATCACTTCTGGTCATTTTGGTAAGTATTTGAATGTCAACTCTGAGTGAATTTAAAAGACCATCAAACCAACTTCCTTTTAAAACTTTCTAACCCTTTTAACTTTAAAATGTTTTAGAGTGACATTGTAATTTTTCAAATCTCCAGACTCAGAATCTTGAATGAGTTAAGACCCACATCCTTCCTTTTCATGAAGTATTAACCAATATTTTTTAGAGATGTTCTCTTATCTTTTTCTTCTTATTTTCCTAGATGTGTCAACTTGGTCCAATAAACATGACTTCTTTAAAACGTAGCTTTTCATCTATAAAACAGGAGTGATACTTTTAATGGTAACACACTGCTAATGGAAATAACAGAGGTTTTGAAAAGGGGCACACAGATTTAAAATCTAGCCCACCATTTATTACCTATGGCATCAGGGAAGTGACATCCTATTTTAATATCATTTTGTTCTTACTTTATAAAAAGAGAATCCAGTCCAGGCACAATCACTCATGCCTGTAATCTTAGCACTTTTGGAGACTAAGATGAAAGCATAACTTAAGACCAGGAGTTTGAGACAAACCTGGGCAACATAGTAAGACCCTGTCTTTATCAAAGAAATCAAAAAATCAAAAAAATCAGCTGTGTCTGGTGGCACAAGTCTGTAATCTCAGCTGTTTGGAAGGCTGAGGCAGGAAGACCACTTAAATCCAGGAGTTTGAGGTTACAGTAAGCCATGATTGTGCTACTGCATTTCAGTTTAGCCTAGAAAATAGAACAAGACCCTGACTCAAAATAAAAAGAAAAGAAAAATATCTATAAAATAAAATGATGCACTTACTTCATATCACTTTTGTAAAGAATAAGGAAGCTATCACACAAAAAGAACCTAACAAAAACATTTAATGAATGCTAAATAAGCTCCCTTGTCTTTTTTTGTTATGGAACTAAAGGAATGAATATATAGTAAGCATATTACTGATGATGTAAGATATTTTGTTAAATATTTTTGTTTTTCTTTTTCTTATATCCCCAATGATCTAAACCCTCAAATCTTTCCGCTTCAATTTTTCTTTAATTTTTGTATATGGTATAAATGTTTATGTTCCCCCAAGATTATGTTGAAATTCTAATCCCCGAAGGAGTTATGAGTTGGGACCTTTGGGAGGTGATTAGGTCATGAGGGCAGAGCTTTTATAAATGGGGTTAGTGCCCTTCTAAAAGAGACCCTAGAGGGATCCCTTCCCCCATCTACCATATGAGCACACAGCTAGAATGCACACTCTTGAGCCAGAAACTGGCCCGTGAGAATCTGCCAGTGCTTTGATTTTGGACTTCTCAGCCTCCAGAGCTATGAGAAATACATTTCTGTTGTTTAAAAATCAACTCAATTTATGGTGTTTTATTATGGCAGCCTGAATGCCCAAAGACAGATGCTAAAGAAAGAATTCATAATTCTTCTGCCTTTAGTTCTCTCATGTCAAGCATATTGAAATTAGAATATCAGAGGTTAGGGCCTGAAGATTTTGCCTAGAATAGATTATGGAAAACAGAAACTCACTGAGAACAGAATTTAGCTGTTCAAGTATCATTTGATTTTTGCCCCACCACTAATAGCTCATTGGGAACGATGCCTAAGCCCAGTGTAAGGTTGAAATAGGATCCAGTCACCCTACATTGGGAGTAGATCCTTCTCCGTTAAACTGTGATCTTCTAGAGATCAAAGCCCAGTCTCTTTTACCTCAGTATCACCAGTGCTTAGCACAATATCTGGATTATGGTAGGTGCTTAATAAATGTGTGTTTTTATTTTCAAATAAGAGGAGTATATTACTGAGTATGAAACCACCAAAACTTCATTATTCTTCTCATTACTGAGTTTCTAAGGGTGCAGAGGTTGACATGGAGAAATTTGTGACCCCTGGCACCGTGTTGCTTGGGTGACTGGTCATTCTGAAAGGATTGCAATCACTGAGCCAATTGGGAGAGCAGTCCTCAGCCTAGTCCTGTACACCCCACACCACCCATGATCAGTAGCCTGGCAACTTCCCCAGAAGACTTTGCCAACAGTGTGACTATAATATCATAGAGCAGGTCACAGCCCTCAGAGATCAAGAGAGAATCTCTTTTGAAGCCATCATTCCCTGCCCTGGAAGTTCCAGAAAAGAGGAGCTTTTGCTGTGGTTGCTTTATTTATTTTGGGTTGTTTTTGCTTTTGCTTTTCTTGTTTTGTTTTGTTTTGCTTTTAACCAAGTTTAAGGCCAGAGAAGTGTATCACCCATAATGTAACCCCAGCACTTCATGCCAGAGGAATTTCTGACAAAATGAATGGTTTCAAATGCAACAGCCTGCTGACCAAGTTCCCAGCTTGCAATCTCCCTGGAATCTGCAGTCTTGGATTAACCCTCAGAAAGAAAAAAAAATGCCCCCTCATTCTGATGCCTCTGCCACCTCTATTGTCTGCCCCAATCCTGTGAACCCTTTAGATAGGATAAACTAATTTGGACAACTAGATGTGTGGTCATACTTAAAAATGATTTTGTTCTATTTCTTCCAAATATATTTTTTAAAGGACATAAGGAGAAAGTAGCAAAGCCTCTTTTAAAAACCCAAATTCAAAGCACAGCAAAAGGAACACAGGAAGTTTTACTGAGTAATTGAAGTGATTACATGCAAAGCACTTTCCCATAATCAGTGAATTTCAAAGGAGGGTAGAGGGTGATTGACAGTGTTGGCCACCCTTGAAACTACATCCTGATTGGAGAAAATAATTACAAACAGGGAGAAAGAGACCCAGGACTCCACATTGCCTTTATTTTCAGATTTAATCTGAGAGAAGAATGATTACAGCAGAAAATAAAATTTAGAAAGTTTAGAAATTTTGTTCTTAGGGAATGAGAAAGCCGAAGTCCCTGATATACTGACAGCAACAGATTTTTCTTTTTCTTTTATTTACTTACTGAGCACCTACTATGCTCCACTGTTGGAAAGATCAAAAGATATTTTAGCATGAAAACCAATCATGTGAGCTGTAAACCTATAAACAGATATCAACCTTCATTGTGGATATTAACTTTTCGAGAAAGTCATTAAGGCAAAGTGACAAGCCATGATTCCAGATCAAGTCTGCTGTCTATCTGCTAGAATGTATATCTATCTGCAGGTACATATATGTGCCAGACAGAGCAGAGCCATTTCAGTTGAAGCAGATACGGGGTCACTTGACTCCAAGAATTCCAGAGCTCTAGGAAAGCCTTTGAAAGCCACTGGCCTACAAGAAATTATTTATGCATCCTCCTCTGCTGTTAGTTATCTGACCCTTCAGAAGGAACCAGGCTGTTTTCTTGATATCCTCCTTTTTCCCTCTATTTGTTCTCACACTGCAATGCTCCTACATTGAATTCTTGAGCTTCTTTTATTTTTTAGAGAACAAAAGGCTTCCATCTTTCCTGAGCATTCCCAAATTCACAGATATCTTTTGATTTCTCCCAATTGCCTGTAGCAACTACTAAATACAGTATTTAGTTGCATATCATTTTTATATTACTTATTCAATGTAAAAATTTCTCATAAGTCCAGAGAAGCTGATGATGTAATTATCTATGTCTTTTAGAGTGTATATTACAAGTACCCAGCCTATGGAGTCATCCGCAGAGAGTTTGAATTCTGGTTCTATCACTTAATTGTCATGACCTATAAGCAAGCTGCTTATCATCTCTACACTTCATTTACAAAACAGTGATCATACTAGTATATGCCTTATATGTTTATTTTAAAAGTTAAATAAAAGCATACTTGATGTTTCGCACAGTGCCTGGCAAATATTAGTACTCAAATTTCAGCTACCGTTATTATCGGTGTTATCATTACTGATCTCAAGAGAGGCTTACTAAATGGAACTCTATTGACTAAAAATTAGAATAGGTCTATGTTCCACATTCTTTCTCAAGCAGAAAAATGGAAACTTTCAGAATGTCACCCATTCACAAGAATGTATTGCCAAAGCCAAATGAGAGGGAACTGAAAAATCCTGAATGGAACTGGCTAAGCAGAAAGTCTATTAGACTAAACAACAAGCTGGGTGATTTAGGGAAATAAGGCATTAATATGAAAGCATTGGCTTTGAAATTCCTGTTCACCCATGGTCAAGTTGGATGAGCAGAAAGTGATGCAGCCCAGCTGCCTCCCTCACCACTGCTCCTTCCATGTTGCGAGCGTTTTCTTCTGATAAGATGAATATAAGCGGTATTTAATCTTACCTTTATGTGTTCTGGTCCATTTCATGATTAAATCATTCCCTAAGGTCTTTAGTGGGCTTTATAAGTGAATTATGGGTGGCAGAATTTAATTGGTCTGGAAACAAGTGCAAAATTTGGATGCCTTTAGAAACACAGATGCCTAAGCTACTCTCAATGTGGGGACTGGACCCTTAGTTCTGCTGTGTGCTTTATTTTGGCAATAGAGTAGTGAACCATGAAATACTGGGCAAAACTTTAGCTTGCTACCAAATAGAAAGCATCGTGACATTTACAAAATGAAACATTTCATAGATAAAGTGCACAACAAAACTCCTTTAAAGGATTCCTCCTTTTAGTTATGTATAAATATATTTTTTAATCTTGTTAATTTTTCTAATTTGGTCAGCACTCTCTCAGCAATCTTGTTAATTAAAAAAATGCTGTCCATTGGGCAACGTCATCTTCTCTTTCTCTGACTTTCCAAGACAAAAGTAGTTCTTTTCTCCTTTGTGGTAATTGAAGTTGACAATGAGCTGACACATGGTTTCATCTAGTATGTGTCTATGTCTTAGCTCACTGAGGCTCTTAGCTTGTTGAGGGCAAGTATTTTATTTACCAGCCATGTAATTTGTAATTCAAGGCACATATTAGATAAACAAGATATGAATGTTGAATACACTCATGCTATATATTTTGTGAATAAAGATGAGTATTTTTTCATTGTTTATGAATTCTGAGACCTACACTTATAGAACTCTACTAGCTTAGATACTTTCTTCAATTTAGAAGTTTATTTAACTTCCATCCTAACTCCAGGAAGCCCCTTAATAATATCCCTATATGGTTCGGTTCACTCAACAATATTCTGAATTTTATTTCCTTATCTGCTAATAGGCTTAATTTTATCTATTTTCCAGATAATATTGTCAAACAAAAACCAAAAACAGAAGGCAAACATTCAGGTACTAATTAGCATTTAAGATCCAGATTTGACTTTTGTTACTTTTGGAGTAACTATAAGAGAAGCAATAATCTTTGAGAGAGTTGCTCATTGGAAGACCATTCCCAGAGGAAAAGACTTGTCAATTATATTTCAACAAACACATTTTTTTTCTGGAAAGCTTTAAGTCCATATTTCATAAACGATGCTCATCCATGTGTAATGTTAATGAGGATGCCATATAGTAATCTTGCAAAGCAGAAAAAGAGGTACTTATAGCTCCAAACTTTTCGGTGGAAAATAATTACATCAGACTTGTATCATTCAAGATATTCCACTAGGTAACCAACAGGCCACTATCGATTTGGCTGCTTCTTGATTTATTGTTATTTATTCAGGATTAAATATCTCTTCTTCTAAAAATATATCCTTTCATTGAGAAATAGATTAGGTATTACAGATTTTGTGTTTTGAAATACATTTATGTTCAAAAGAATGATATTATTTGCTTCTAATTATTCTTCATATAATTCTTCATATAATTTATATAATTATGATTCTATAAAAATATAGGTAATTTCACTGTAAATACTGATAGGAGATAAATATAGATATGCATATGTCTATATATATACTTCGTTAAATGAAAATGCATTAATCATTTACATTTCCAGATTTAAATGCCAACATATTGAGACATTCCTGCAAGATTCTTTCTGTAACCCATACTTCTGATTTAAAAGAACTTTAAAGTATACTTATTGACAGACACATTTTTAAACATAAAATTTACTAAATAATACCTTAATGAATTACATGTATTGTTATGTTAAAATGCAAAAACTTCAGGTGAATTTTTATGTATATTGCAGATTGTCCACTGACGTTCATGAGATGGTACAAATGATAAGAAATTTTGTCTAAATTACTCTCAAAGAAAATGCGGATGTAGCTTATAAAATAGAGTGCAATAGAAAATATGTTTACCTTAGAAAAGTAGTGTGTATATTTCTTTATGGCTGGCAAAATAAGTGGTAATTCTTTGCTTTATTGTGTTATAGCCCTATGTTGAAAAGGTTAATAACAGATCTTGACTAATTAGACAGTGACTGAAAAGAATCTTTGTACAGAATTTCAAATTCAGTGTTAGTTTAACCAGTGTTAGTTAAGAAATCTCCTTCAGCACCAAAACATGAAATCAAAATGTAAATAAAAGATCAAAGGCTTTGCACAGCTGGCCACAGTGGACCCTCAATTCACGCCAGGCCTCACTGAGCAGTTAGCAAAATCATGTTTAATAGCTATGCTGAGTGTCAGTGTCACCTTGAAAGAAGTATAGGTTTGGAGATCAGGGAAAGAAATGTTGAAGGGGTTAGAAAGAAGAGAAGCTGAAAATATCAGCAACATTTGCCCAACAGAGAAGAAAAAGGATTTTGTAAAACTTATTCCATCATTAATTAGTAGATTCATTTTGCAGACAATGGCTTTAAACTATTTCTTGAATTAGCAGCATGCATTTTGACTTTCAAATAAAACCACAGGGTGTTATCAAACAACCTAAAATAAGATTTGACACACTGTGAATTATCAATTTCTCTCTTTAAATCAGGCATGCAAATTCCAAGTCACTTGCTGAGGATCAAGAGTGAATTATGTCTTGCTTATATGAAATTGCTTAATGCAGGGGTCCTCATTCATGGAATCATTTCAAAGAACATGATGATAAATATTAATTGAATTCTTCCAGAATGTGATTATAACTCAGAGCAACAATGGGTGGATCTCACAATTGGAGAAATAGACCCCCCCTTCTTTTTATAATGCCCTTTAAAGTCTGTCTATAATACATCTGGTGTTTGTTCTCCTAGACTGAAAATAACTAGTAGACCACCAGTAATTTAAATTGTACCCTGTTCCAAGGATATTTGACATGTGGTCCCTTTGGAAGAACTAATGCAAAAAACTGACTCTAACCCTGGAAATAAGGTTACTATAGACTAACAGAAGGTTGCAATTAACTAATATCAAGAAGGTTAACCTGTAAATGTCTTTCTCAAATACATACTAATCTCACTTGTAAGCCATTTTATGCAGTTACAGAGAATAAAATAACAAGTTTATAATGTTTAATGTTTAATTTCAAATCTATAAAATGTTTAATTATAAATTTGATGTTATTCTTTAAAAAGAAAAACAAGAAAAAAGTCAAATTAAGTTAATAGTTACCAGTCTACCAAAGAACACACACAGTGAATTTATTTAATGCCTAAAGTTTATAGATAAATAGATAGATAGACAGACAGATGAGAGAGAAATGGGGGAGACAGAGAAATTGTTTCTGAAGACCTTAAGTTTTATTTTTATTTAATCATTCTCAAAAGAAATGAAACTTTATATTTTAAGATCTTCCTGAATCATTCTACATTATTATGTTTTCCTAGTTGAGGAGAAAAAAGAATGGACTCATTAGAATATTAGAAAATGAAGAATTAGAAATTATATAATTTAATTGCTGCACTTTGTAGATTAGGAAATTAAAACACAGGGCACCGAAGCGCCTTGCTGCAGTGTGCACTGCTAGTTAGTAACAAACACAAACTAGAAATCTGTTTTCCTGATTCAAAATCCAGGGCACTCTTTTATAATACCATAGTGTCTCTCATAAAATTCCCTGCATGTATTTTCATAATTAATAAAATATAGGCACACTTAAATAGAAGGTTAAAATATTAGCATATAAAATTCCATGATAAATTTTTTAAAATTCTTGCACAAAAATAGTTTCATTTAGAATGTTTTTTAAATGGAGAGGAGGGGCAAAGAGTGAATTTTCTAATTTAGAAAAGTAACATTTATTTAGATTTAGAAAATAATAGAATCTGATCACAAAGCATTTAACATTTATGGGTTAATGAATTAATTTAGATTGATGTTAACTACTTAAAGCAATGTGCATCAGTTAGCATAAGAAGGGACATGCTATTTCTGTAAATCATAGCACTGCCCATTCATACATGATAGGATCAATAGATATTATTGTGACATTTTCTTTTTTCTCTCTGTTACTTGAAAGAACATTATAAAACTACACACCAAGCTTAAAAAGTACAATAAAATAAAATAAAAATTGAGCCTGATCTAAAATATTAATTTATATGACAAAAAAACAAGAGTTATTTATAAAATGATAGAGATAGATATATAACCTTCCTGGGAATCAGAAATTTATTGCTAATTCTGGTCAGTTAAATTTGTTCTGTAGCACAACACTATGTGCCTCCATGATGAGACTCCCTTAAATGCCTTCCAGTTCTTGTTTTTCTTGGCTCTTGAAGGTAGTACAATCATCTATCTGTGGAAACGGGGAATCAGTCATTTAATTCCTTCTTGCAAATGTAAATGCTGAAATACAACTTGTAACATCATTACACCCTAAAACAACAAATACTGTTGCATTAAAATCATTCTTGATTTTTAAATAATATATTCAAAAATTAGCAATAAATTTTTCAGCAAAAATGTGACAATTTGGCTAAAGAGCAGATCTTCCAAATGGGAAAGTGAATAATTATTTGAAAAACTTAAAAACAATGTCACTCATAATAAAGTTAATAACCCTTAAAATAAACTCAGCTATATAAGTATTTGTAATTGATATTTTTGCAAAGTAAAAATATTAGAAAATGTTATCTTATAATCGTGAAATGTTGACAAAACTTTACTACTGAAGAACTGATTTTGAAAAGTATCAAAATTCAGCTATGCAAACATTAAAAAGAATGAAACCATGTCCTTTGCAGCAACGTGGATGAAGCTGGAGTCCATTATCCTGTGGGAACTAACTCAGAAGCAGAAAATCAAATATCGTACATTCTCGCTTGTAAATTGGAGCCAAACAATGGATACACATGGGCATAATGATGAAAATAATAGACACTGGGAATTCCAAAGAGGGGAAGGGTGGAGGAGGGTTGAAAGTTTACCTATTCAGTATTTGGGCAACCTGTATGTACACTAGAAGTCCAGTCCCCACCATCACGCAATATACCCATGTATATTGCATGTACATATACCCTCAAGTCTAAAATTAAAGAAAAAAAAGAAACTAAACTTTTGGCAAAAGAAGTTAAACTTTCAGCGAATTCCTTTTTCTTTCTCTTTCTTTCTTTTTTTTTTTTTTTTTGAGTTGGCTCTCACTCTGTCACCCAGGTTGGAGTGCAGTGGCACACTCATGGCCACCACAGCCTTGACCTGCTAAGGCTCAGGTTATCCTTCCGCCTAAGCCTTCCAAGCAGCTGGAACCACGGGCATATGCCACCATGCCCAGCTAATGTTTTGATTTATTGTAGAGATGGGTCTCGCCATATTTCTCAGGCTGGTCGTGAAGTCTGGAAACCCTGAGCTCAGGCAATCCTCTCTCCCCAGCCTCCCAAAGTGCTGGAATTACAGGTTTGAGCCACCCCGCTCGGCCAACTTTCAGCAAATTCTATTTCACTATCCTCTTTACAGAGTGCTTGCAAAGATCTTATTGAGATCTAAACTATGACTAGAGAATAATGGTTTCTCCTGCTTGGAGAGTAGTGGAATCCTCTTTAAATAAAAAGCAATGTTGGCCAAGCTCCTCGGTGGCTCAGCCTGTAAACCCAGCATTTAAGCACAGGCGAGTGGATTGCCTAGCCTGTGAGTTTGAGATCAACCCGGGAAACTTGGCAAGACTTCCTCTCTACAATAAAACAAAAAATAGCCTGATGTGGTAGAGCCCGTCTGTAGTTCCCATTACTTGGAAGTCTGAGACCGAAGGATCACCGGAGCCCAGCCGGTTGACACTGGGGTGGCTGTGAGCATGGGTGCCACTGCATTTTAGCCTGGGCGGAGTGAGACTCCAACTCAAAAAAAAGTTAGAGACTGAGGAAAAAAAAAAAAAAAAAGAAAGAAAGAAAGTTATTAAAATTCAGGAAAGATAACAAGAATGAATGAAAACAATATTCAGTGCTCCTCCACACATGATAAAAATTATAACCAGGCTACCTTTTTGACACAAAGTCACCCTAAAGGAACTCTATCAAATTTTATATCATATTTTCTCCTCAAGATCTGGAGAGAAGGTCTCTAAGAAGGTGAAGTGGTAAAGTAGCAATGAAACCATAGAGATTATTAGTGTGATTCATTGGTTCAATTTCTTGAACCACACTTTTCTCATCTCAAAAATATGAAAGTCATAAATATCTTGCAAACTTAAGTTGAGTTTTGCAAATAACATATGTAAAATGCCTGGTGCAGAAGTGAAGTTTAATAAATGATAGCTAATGTTATGAATGTGATTGGAGCGCATAGTCTCAGCATAGCATGGGGAGATACTTCTGAAAGAAACCAGGAATAGGATACACCACAGCTTTGCTAGGTTTGGCTCTATTAAACATCAACTTGGCAAGAACAAATAATTTGTACAATGAAGCATTTTTTTCATGCAGGTGCAAAGGCATGATTTATGCACTTATAAATAAATCTGGCTTTACACATGGCTGACTATGTAAAATGAGGCTTTTTTTCCAGGGGATATGTGATCTTGGTATATGCACATCAAAGAGAGTGGGACTATAGAGAACCAGTAACAACAGGAATTATGGAAATGATGATGTTGGAAAAAGCATAAAATCTTAAAAATGCATTTCATAAAACACATACCCAATCACATGGTCATAGTCTCCTTTTTATAAAATAATACTTAGCTGGGCATGGTGGCACACACCTGTAGTCCCAGCTACTTGGGAGACTGAGGCAGGAGGATCACTTGAGTCCAGGAATTCGACGCTGCAGGGAGCTGTGATCATGTCGCTGCAATGCAGCCAGGGCTAAAGAGTAAAGAAATTTTGTCTCAAAAATTAGTTAATTAATAATACTTATATCTAATATGCTGCCATCAGCATCAATGTGCAAGAAATAATAGGTTTCAAGCTAGTGAAAAGGAGTTTAAAACTGAAATCATAGGCAGCGTGCTATCATGTAAATATCTATACTGAAAAGAGCAACAGGTATTAGGCAATATTTCAGTTATTCATTTGCTATGTGTGGGACCATAGATTAAAAAATACTAGATCGCCAGGCTCAGTGCCTCAGCCTGTAATCCCGCGCTTTGGGAGGCTGAGGTGAGTGGATTGCCTGAGCCCGCGGGTTCGAGACCCGCCTGGGCAACTTGGTGAGACCTCATCTCTACAATAAATCAAAAAATCAACCGGGTATGGTAGCGCATGCCTGTAATTCCAGCAACTCGGAAGGCTGAGGCAGAAGGATCGCTGGTGCCCAGCAGGTCGAGGCTGCGGTGACCGGGAGCGGCCACTGCACTCCATTCTGGGTGACAGAGTGAGACTTCAACTCAAAAAAAAAAAAAAATACTAGATCTTAATTTTATTAACAGTTATGTAAGTCAGTGTGTCTCTAATTTGCCATCATTTTACTTTATTTTTAGTTATCTGGTTATTTAGGCAGCTAGTTAAGTCATGAAATACTTTTTGCAAAAGATAGCTTATAAACATGCCTGCTATTGAAGACAGATAAAACTCTGTCTTCTCTGACTGAAGTAGAGCTGGTGACCTGCCAATCTCCCAGGTCTCACTTTGAGACAAAAATCTTTTCCCGATGATTCTGGTGCACCTGGAATCCAGTTGAAACAATCTTTCCAGGAGTCTTATTAGTAAGAAATATCCTGATATAGTGATTCATTTAAAACAGTGCTCCACTTTCCTTAAGAAAGTCCCTTTGTGGTGTTCAAAACAGGATAAGTATTCTTTCCAATTTATTTATATAAAAACAGTTTGACATGACTCATCCATCGTTGTCCTGAAAAAGTAACATGGTGTAAAGTAACTCACAGAGTTTTAGGCAGTAAAACCTAGTTTGGTTCTGTTTGTCTTCACTTATAATATAGGTGACCTTGGTGAAATTATTTAACTTCTCTGAGTCTCAATAATCTCAAATATCTAATGCACACAATTATCTCTACCTATTTCAAAGGATTGGTATCATCCTCCAATAAGATAAATATATTAAAATACTTATAGTATTTTTGTTTAATATTAAAATTATTTGCTGACCTATTTCTTGCTTTAACTCTGCAAAAAATAACTACTTTTTTTTTTTTGAGTTGGAGTCTCACTCTGTCGCCCAGACTGGGCTCCCGGCCACCGCAGCCTCGGCCTGCTGGGCTCCGGCGATCCTTCCGCCTCAGCCTTCCGAGTAGCCGGAATTACAGGCATGAGCCACCACGCCCAGCTGATTTTTTTATTTATTGTAGAGATGAGGTCTCGCTGCCCAGGCAGGTCTCGAACCTGTGGGCTCAGGCAATTCACTCACCTCAGCCTCCCAAAGGCGCAGGATTACAGGCTGAGCCACCGAGCCCGGCGAAAAAATAACTACTTTTAAAAATAAAATACTAGTTTATAGTCATCATTAAATATTAAGGAATTTTACTCTTGCAATAATAATTTATATTTAAACTGCTGATTGGTAGAATTTTAACACATGACAAACACAGATTCTTTCAGTCCAAGGGAAGAAAATGTTCAGATATGAACAATAAATGTGAATGACATGGTTCGTTCTTTTTAATGGCATCAATATAGCAATTAGACTGTATCAGAAGCCAGTCACCTTTCATTTACAGGAATGTTAAAAATGACATAGCTTAAAAGTAGTTATTCACCTTTTTGGCTTTTCAAAGGCCAAGCTTTAACTCAAAGCCAATTAGAAGATTTTAGCTAAATTTGGAGACTAAATGAGAACTTTGGTGTATCCTTAAATATGTTTAATCTCTGTGAGTTATTTTTTGTTTTCCATTTGTTCTTTTTCAGTTTTGTCTTATTCTTCTTTTGTGGACATGATTATCTTTTCAAATCTCTCTGAGGGTATTCAATAAAGATTTATTAAAGTCTGATTCTGTATTCTAAGAATGGACTGCTTCATGTGTATGCAACCCATGCGGTCTCACAGGGCCCCATGTTGAGAAGATCTTGCTTTTGTTTTAATGTTCTGCTTGGCCATCTTGACATTTTTATAATTTTCAAACAAACTGACTCATGTTATTATTTTCACTAGATGCTACAAATTAAGGGTCATCTCTGTTCTAAGTCTACTCCTTCTTCCTGGGCTAACTTTATTTGATTTTTCCTAACGCTTACCTTGTTCTCTGATTTTGATGTTGATTCTTTCCTGCAACTGTTTAGTAATCTTTGGTTGCCTATTTGTTTTTTAAGACAGAGACAATTAAAAAGTTTTCTTAGTATACCTGTGTATACAGGCAGAGTTTTGCCTTAAAGTGCTCATTCAGGGAACCTTTCCCTTTCTTCAGGGACTTGGAGCTTGTTCTTGGGACATTCAGTTTCCCCACAGAAGAAATTTCTAATAATGTGTGATATTGATACGATCACCTTTCAAGTTAGGGTCACTCCAAAGTGCAGCTGAAAACACACTCTACTTTATCTTCCTCATATGTAGCAGAATATATCCATGTAAAATTTTTTTCCAACGATTTCATTTTCTAGGGTAATTTGCCTGTTATTTTATATTCATATAGCTGAAAATGATTTATGTTAAGAGTTAAAATAAAATGTAAAGATCGATTTAGTGAGAGAAATGCTGCTTTAAGTTGCTAAAGAAAAGCCACTTATAAACAAGGTGGTTCAGGCAAAAACAAAACAAAAAACTGAGGGCACTTTAAGGTAAGATATTTTAGTGCAACAGCAACAACAAAAAATGTTCAAAAAATACCTTTAAGGTAAGATACTTTAATTGTGGACATAAGAAAATGCTGGCTTCAGTGTGTACCCACACAAGCATACATGAGTTCCTCCTTCTGCATATTTTTAATGATAGAACAGATGCATTGAGGACAGTAGAGATATACAGAAAAGGCTAGGGATGCTGCCAATTTAGTAAAAGCAAGTCTGACTTTTCCTAATTTTTACTCTACCTTTTTATTTTGTATTCATCGTGTTAACATTTTACAATCTAAAAGACATCCTGTAAGTGTAATTTTTCTACTACTCAGGAAGTCTTTGCTTGAAGCGGCTCAAAATAGTAAACATTCAGGGTAAACTCTCAATCTGAGTGACAGTGGTACAATTTAAGTTTGTAGCAAAATAATATATGAGCTATGATGGATATCATTGCATATGAAGAAAGGATATATTTATGAGTTTAATCTTTCAGTAAATATTTCTATAAGTAAATTCTCTAATTAAAAAAATACTAAGTTAAGAAAATACTGAGACATGCATGTATGTACAGGTGAGATATATATATATAAACTGCCTAATTATATATTTCACAATTATATTTATGTATTACTATATCACAATTATTTTTATATGTGTAATTATCTGTAACAATATATATCGTTTTTTCCCTCTTGAAAGGGAAGAAAGAAGACTTAGAGCTATTATCAAATTCTAATTCTCCCATGGATCTGAAACTCAGCAAAGTTAAAAATACTGCTTCTTTTTGTAAAACTAAGAATAAAAAGCACTGGCAAAAATTGGGAGATAGTATAGGTACATATTTCTGCAATTTCTTACCAACCTTACTCATATAATTTCATTATCACTGTCTTAAAGAAAAATATAAAAGATATTTAAGATTTACAGATACTAAAGTCCAGCCAATTGATAGTTTTCTGTATTATTTGGCAATGATGCTGGGCTACAAATATTTCACAGATATCAAATAATTTGCCTGCTCTTTTAAAATAAGTTTATTTTTTAAAATTACACCTCAAAATTACATCTAGGTAATGCTACTGGCAGAGTGTCTAACATCAGTGACTAATTTTCTGTTTCAATATTTGCATTTGTATAGAATTAACAACAGATTTCCTGTTGTTTTTCTTTTCTAAGATACACACATAGTAAAAAGTAATAAATTAAATTATCTATGTAGATTAGAAACATATTTATCAAAATTTTTAGAGAAAGCAACTCCAAACTCTTTTTTAAAAACTTTATTTTTCCCTAAAATGATATCAACCTTCATCTTCAATTTCATTCATTTGGCTCTTTTTAAAAAATATAAACTTAATTACCAAAAATCTTTTTAATGATATATTTCAGGTGTATTTCAAAATATGTTTGTATACACAGTGCATTCAGGGAGCTCTGATTTTACATTTATTTTTATGAAAATCAGCTGTAAGAAGAGAGTTGCTCCATCTATTTTGAAACAGTAATGTGTTTCTAGGAATTAAGAACATGAGCCCTGAAATCAGATTTGAATTCTGGTTCTATCACTAACTACCTAGGTAACTCTGGCAATTTATTGATTAATATTATAATTATACATTAATGTACCTTCTTTCACTGAGAGGGTGTGGGGATTGACAAATGTAAAACACCTAAAACACCATCTGGCACATGGTGTGCACGCAATAAATGTCAGATAAGTTATTGCTACTGTTGTTGCTGCCAACTGTATTGGACATTGATCCTATTTGGATAGATTGTCCAGCAATTCATTTCCTCTCTTAACAGCACTTTGAGGAATTACCATTCCCCACTCTGGATTACTGGTGGGATCGTGAATTTGGATGACTGCTTTCCCACTAGGGAAGTCTGTGGGGTCTCTAGAGATTGTCTACATCAGAATATTTCTCTCACTACCCCCATACAGCTAAGAGTAGTGCATATCCCCTAAGCTCAGCTAACCTCTCTCTTGTCGAACTTTAAATCCTGAGCATCATACAGATATGGAACCGTTTTTCAAAGTACCAGTGTACTTTTGGGTGTTTTAGAGGTGGCTGTTTGTATCCCTCCCTGAAGGTGGATTTACTCCCTCATCCTTCTCCTTCCTTCTGCATTCTGGCCTGGGTTTAATGGTGAAGAGGAGGAAATAGTAAGAGTCCCAATTAAAGTGTTTCATTTTCTTCTGAAAAATGCTATCTGGTTCAATGTTATGTAGTTTTACGAGATTATTAGATTTTATTCTCATTTCATTTTAATAATCCCTTTTCCCTCTGTTTAGTTAATTTACTTAGCCAAATTTATCTTAAACTAATAGGTTTACCTGGACCTCACCATTGACACAGTGGGGAGTGGGTATGCAGATGATGGCAAGAGAAGGAAAGCAGTTCAATATCTCAAAAGACTGCCACAAGTAAACACTCGTTATAGAAGCAAAGACAATGGAAAAGTACTTAGAGTGCTAATGCTTGGGAGAGATTGTTCAACTCTTTGGGCTAACAAGTCACCTTGTTGTAGTTACAGACCCAAAAACAGTAGAAAAGTGAGACTTTAATTAAAGTGCTATTACTTGGGAGAGATCATCAGACTGTTACAGCTACTGAGACTTTAAAACAACTGGTTCCTCTTGGGTCCAAGCAAGTACTCCATCCTGTCCTTTGATTCTATGAGTTCTCGCATCTCTTTCCAATATGTTCACTCAAGTTACCCAGAGATGGTTTCTGTTATTTGAAACTGAAGACTAACTGAATCACTGCTTTACAGTGTCACTTATGAGATAAACTCCTTCTGAAAATTAGTGCTGAGAAATTTGTTTTCCTGGCATTCTATTATGCTTTGCATGAGATAATTTGTTCTATTTCTCCTTTTGTGTCCTATCTACTTGGAAGTTGAGGACTAGAATTAGCACATAACTACAGTAGCTATATTAAAGCAAAGATTTTGGAAAAGAAAGTAACACCCTCTTTTTTTTCTACTTTTAGTACTTCTTTACCTTGATTTTAATTTTATGCTTAAATGGATGAATTTAAAAATACAAAACTGTTCTTTTAAAAATCAGAGATAGAGATGGTACATTTTTATTTGTCTATTAAATCATTACCCATTTCCATAAGTTCTGCTATTCTCCTACATATGCATCCAAAAGAATTAACTGTGAAAACATAAATTTTTATTTAATGTAATAAATTAGCCTTTAAGTTTCTTTTATTAGATTTCTTTTAAACCTGATATTTGCATGTGTTATAAGTATGAAACTTCGGTGTCAGTAAAGCAGATTATCACAAAAATTTGCACAATTCTTTTTTTCTCTTATATTTAATGTCATTGGCCCCTTTTCTTTATATTTAAACTCTTCAGTGATACTCACTAATGATTAATGACCCACTGACTCGTGCTGCCTTATAACATGAAAGTCACCGAAATGCCTTTTCCCTAGAGAGCAATTATTCTATGGAACAATATCCCCTACCTGGTGCATTGAAGTCCCAAAGGTTGACTGTTAAATGTGCAGTTGTAATTCGTGAAAAAGTCCAGAATGCCAAGTTTTGAACTGCTGAGGATTTTATGCACAGTTTCATTTTACTAGAAACAACTTGTTTCTTTTTTGCCTTAGCTTGCAAAGATTTTGAATAAGTGGCAGAAATGGCACAAACTTGAGCTACATGCTTTCCTATTTAAATTTAAAGATACCTTACTGAAGCCTAAGTATCTTCTAGCTTATTAAATTATATTGCTGATATTTTTAAAAATACAAAAAATTCAGGCAATTGTATATATTTAGATGTTCAGCTATTTGGATATTTCAATAAGGTAAGACAATTAGACAATTAGACCTCTGTGTTGCATTGTAAAGTAGTGAATAATTTCACTAAATAATATGATTTTGCATACAAAGCTCTGACCCTTGAAATAAAGGGTGCTTCTTATTAGAAATGTCCCTTGTCTGCAGAATACTCAGAATATATATATATGTACATATGTATATTATACATATATATAGAAATAAAGCTAAAATCATTACACACACAATGTCTAAAGAAGTCACTTTCCTCCTTGAGATATTTGATACTTAGGGAGACCTTGCCAATTTTTATTATATGTTTATGAAAATAATAATGACTGTTTAGTGAATCCATCAGTTAGTACAAATATTACTTCTATGTGCCTTCAACTATTTTGATGCTATGACTGGTACAAGTGATATTAGTTTTGCACAATAATTATTTATAATATTTTTAGTAGAGAAACACATCTTATCCATTAGAGCACAATGAAGGACCAGGACATATGATACTGATAAAAATCATAAGAATTCAGAAAATGGAGACATCATTATAGACTTGCTAAAATGCAGAATATGGATAATGATTTTTAGCTGAACCTCCAATTTGGTTAAAGTTTGAACAAAAAGAGAAGAGATAAGAAGGAAAGAAGATAGAATACTTTAAGACAAAGTTTTGAAGCAGAAATAAAGTGACATATAGGAAGTGGATAGAAAATGGCCTCTTTTGAGCATGGTGTAAATGTTGGACTATCTTTAGAAAGTAGACTTGGATGAGAAAGAATTGGACATTCCAGAAGAAGTGTTGGATTAACTAGGGGTTGTGAATATTGACAGGCCACTTATCTGAGGCCAGAGTGGTAGATGATGGAGTATAGGCAAGGGAGTCATCCTTAAGGCTTTTTCAGTAATTTACGTCTAAGGTGATGAAAGCCCAGAGTAGTGAGGTAGCTGTGGGAAGGAAGTCGGGAGGCAAAGATGAAGGAGTGATAACTTCTGGGGACAGGTCATAATTAGATGATGAAGGAATAGAAAGGGTAAAAGATGACTTCAAATTTTCTAGTCTCATCCAGATGACTGGAAGAGTAATAGTATCTGTGAGAGATATGATGCAGTGAAAACGTGATGAATGTAAGATGTGGTAGAAAGACAGTTCAGTGGCAGCACCATACAAGCAACTGAAAATATGACTCAGGATAACTGCTGAAAGATCTAAGCCATATATAGATAATTAAATATATGTATAATTCATGAATGAGTGCCATAGAAATAAACAAACAAGAAACTAAGAGATCTAAGCTAGTTTCAGCTTTGATATAAGTAAAATTAAAATGCCATGTTCAGAAATGTCGTTTATTCAAATTTGATATCTAGACAACCCCAGATAAGTGCCTCGGTCACTTTGCACATCAGTCTCCTCATCTGTAAGCTGAAAATAATAACCATGGCATTACCCGACTCAAAAAAAAAGGTATCAACTTCCTTATCCTAATTATGCTTTGTACTTATATATTTTTAACATAGCAAAGTTATTTATTTTTTATAGTATAAAATTTTTTTGAGAGTTGTAGGATACATGTGAGGATTTACTACATGAGTAAATTGTGTACAGGTGAGATTCGGGCTTCTGGTGGGCTCTCTCCCTCTGCTAGTGGACATGGTACCCAGTGTATGGTTGTGTTTCCCTTATCCCTCATCTCTCCCTCTTTTGGCAGCATCTAACATCTGTTATTCCCACCTTTGTGCTCATGTGACCTCTCTATATCTATCTATCTATCTATCTATCTATCTATCTATCTATCTATCTATATATATATATTTTTTTTTTTTTTTTGAGTTGGAGTCTCACTCTGTCGCCCAAGTGCAGTGGCCGCTCCCGCCCACTGCAGCCTCGACCTGCTTGGCTCCGGCGATCCTTCCGCCTTAGCCTTCCAAGTAGCTGGAACTACAGGCGCGCGCTACCACGCCCAGCTAATTTTTTAATTTATTGTAGAGATGAGGTCTCACCAAGTTGCCCAGGTGAGTCTTGAACCTGCGGGCTCAGGCAATCCACTCACCTCAACCTCCCAAGGCGCGGGATTACAGGCTGAGCCACCGAGCCCGGCTATATTTATATTTTTTAAATGCTTGGTCAGTGAATCAGTCAATAAGTAAAAAACTTTCTTGTGTTTACATTTTGTATTACTAGTAACATAAAGATATCCATGAAATATAATAAAGATATTCATGTAATATATAAAATACATAATGCAGTTTCTCACTCATACACACATTTACAATTGTTACTTATTGCTAGCTACCTCGACTAGCCAGGTACAGGGTCTCCTTTCTGGGTTGCTGTGGAGTATATCATATCCCTTACTGTCTTTCTTATCTGACTGATGTCTAACTTATTTACTACAACTCACCACCATCCTCTTCCCTCCCATTTCTCCGTCCTGAAGGCCTGGGGGGAGCAGTGAAATATGGTGGCAGGGACATGTGAAGAGAGGACATGACTGACAAGAGTACAAACTGGCACCTGGATCCTATCAGGTCATTAGCAACCCAATACCCCATAGTTCTCCTCCTGCAATGAAGAGAAAGTGGAATGAAAAGAGGAGAGGGAAGAGGCAGAGAGGAAAGCTAAAAAGTTAATAAATCAGGGAAAACAGAGAACAAGGACATGTTATTTTCAATCCTCAAGGAGTGTTCTGGAGTCCCTCTATCACGCTAACACCTCACTCCTATTTCTCAGGACCTAATCTCTGATACTTGAATTCTGCTGTCTCTTCTATCCTCTACTTAAAGTCCTTGCATTGCATAATCTTCAGGTCCAGGATATCGAAGGTACTGCCACCCATCTAGAGTTGGGAACAGTTCTTTTTTTCATCATCTGTCACTATCTAGCAGAATACAAAGAGATGAAACAATGAGAGAATGGGAGAAAGATGGTTTTCTGCTTACACTATTGTGTGATTTTCCTGAAACTTGGAGGTCACTATTATACATGAAATCTATGTCACTGATAATAAGATTTTGTTGTCCATTTCCTCTCCTTTAACTACATATGAAAAAATACATGAGAAAAGAGTTTTAGCCCTTATACCTTGGAAATTCTATTTTACATTTTTCCATTCATAATGTGTTTATTATATTTTTCATCTCTAGGCTAGATCCAGTGATTGATATTTTCTGTTTCCTTAATTTTTTAATTGAATATTTTTAATCTTTCATATAATCACTGTGTGGAAGAAATCACTAACCAAAATGAAAAATATATATATAATTATTATCCAATTCTGTTAAGTGGCCTTGAGCAAATCAAATTTATTTTGGTCTTTTTAAGTTTATGCCATTTCTGAAATTCAGTTCCTTTAATGTAAGCTGGGGCTAATATTTATCTTACTGGACTTTTGTGACTTTTAAATTAGGTAATGTTCTTAGAGTATATAGTAACTATTATTATTGGATGATAGCTTTAAATTTCTTTCTTTTTTATTTTCACTTTTTAATGAGACCATCACAAATGTTCTGCGATACGGGATGACTTTGGGATATGGAATAATAGGTGGGATAATGAAATTAGGAAATCAAGCCTCATTATATATTAATTATTCCTGAATTCAGAAACTCTTGATTTTCTAAAGATTTTTTTAAATGTTTTTGAGTAGAGAAAAATACACTTTAATATAAAATGTAGTTGGATAAGAAATAACAAATGTATAGAACTTCAAACAAGTGGACCGATCCTCCAAGTCCTTGGAAAACAAGGTGGCAAAACCACTGCTGCCCCTGACCCACTGTCCACTTGGCAAAGGTCAAACTTTTCCTTTCTCACCTTCCACCTGTTGTGTGTTTTTGCATTTTAGTTCCATAATTAGAGCAGCAATAGGGTAACAGATACATAGGGAAACTCCCAGGTGCCCACTTCTGTGGGTGTAACAGAAAAACAACTAGATGGTTTTCATAATGTTATAAATTAACTTGTAAATATTTTAAATATATTTAGCTTCAACTTTTGTTGATTATAAAAATCATGAGCTGAACGCAGTGGTAGTTGTATACATCTGTAGTATCAGCTATTTGGGAGACTGAGGCAGGAGGATTGCTTTAGCTCAGAAGTTTGAGGACAGCCTGGGAAACATAGGAAGACTACATCTCTAAAAAAATAAAGAAATATGAAAAATAGAAATTTAAATTTTAAAATTTATAGCATAAAAATAATTCAATACCAGTAACTCTAAAGATTTCCTTCTTGCATGTTACAGACATTTTTCTGTTCTCTCACTGCATGAGAGGGGACTAAAAAAAAATTGAATTATTTTGGAGGGTGGGTCCCTTCAGTACAGGCTTCCCCCACTAGGTAAGTTTCTAGGAACCCATCAGCATCAGTGTAGCAGCTAGCATTGTTGTGAGAGACTGTGTTTGGCTTCATTGAATTTTTTTGGAAATTCTTTCAATGCATTTGCCCATTTCATGATGGGTGATTTACATAAACAACCTGTCCACCCCCTGCTGAGTGCTCAGCAGTCTTTGACCAAAAATGACATGGCACCCATGACCCACCCTCCCTATTCAATGGATCTCATGCTGAGGAAATTTTTTTTTGTTTCCCTGATGAAATAAAGTCAAGTTTGTGTTATGATTTCTATCATAAAATACATTCTACAAATTGTTCACAAGCATCCTGTATATTCTCTGGATACCAATGACCTTGAAGGGATCTCTTTTCCAGAGTTTTGCCCATAGAATCCTCTTTATAAAAAAATAATTTCAGAGGCTTAATCTTAACTATGTTCAGAGTTAATATGTAAAGTATATAAACACCATGATAAGGAATAGTTAACTAAATATCAGCTTAGTTCTAGGGTATCATTTAGTTTCCCTTTGCCTCATCTGTGAAATAGGATTGTTAGGAGCAATCAAAGAAGCAGTCATGTGAAGACTTAGCACATGACCCATGAGACAGTGGCAAGCACTCCTTTGATGTTTGGCACTGCCCTGGAAACTGGTGGTTGAGGTTATAAGCACAGTGCATGAAAACACACGCACACATACCCACCACTGCCTCCTTTCCTTCTTAGTGCTGAAAGATGCAATGGCACTGTTCAGAATATCCTGTGTATTTTCTTCAAATGAAACCACAGTTTTTATAAATACAACAAAGTGCACATTGACGTGAAAAGCAATAGAGTTGAATTCATTTTCTCTTTGGCCCTCCTGTGTCTTACTCCACCATTCCCAGCGCAAACTGCAGCGCTTCAAGACAGTGAGACAGCGACAAGGTTAACTCTCCACACTTGACTGCAGAGTATAGAAGAAGCATCTTCTCAGCTTCCTGTCAGCTGGTTTATAACAATCTCCACTCGGGTCTCACTTAGAGGAGAGCGCAGATCCAGAAGAAAGCTATTCTGTTTGGGACACTTTCCAAACATATTAAACTGAACATTACAGAAAGTTTTAAAGAGAAAAGAAATTATAGAAGCCCAGCTTGAATGCCTCTTTGCAATGCTGCTTTGGGTTTACTGGCAGCCTGCCGGAAAGTACCTTATATGCTAGTGAGAGAGGCCTTTTTAGACTTTGAAGAGACAGAACAGGACAGACTCCCTCAGAAATGAGCAGTGGGTGGGGGGAAGTGTAGCTTCATATGTCATCAGACCAGAAATACTGAAGTTAATTTAGGGAACTTAGAAAGGGTTTATGACAACAATGTACTTACAATGGCATAATCTTTACATTTCGATACTTTTTGCAGTTGGACTTGCTATGCTGAAAAGAGTCTGGTTTTAACTAAGACCAAAGCAGTGGTCCTTTCCAGGTGAAAAAAGAGAAGGGAGTGCTACTTCCCTCAGAATAACCAGTGTCTCGGGGATTCAGGAATGAAGATATTCTAGGAGACATGCTTACAGTGGTACAAGACACTGACCTTACCCCCACTAGTCTATACAGATCATGAGGTCCACCCAAAGCCTTGCGCTAACACAGGGGTTGCTTGCTGATGCAGCAGGATTATTTTTAAGTATTATTTAATTGTCTGGAGTCCCTTGTTGGAAAAAAAAACTTAAAAAGAACAAATGAGACAGAGAATTTCTCTTTTTAGAATAAGTAAGGGAATACATATCTGATGGCTCTGACCAGATCATCAAGATTTGATATAGTAAAACTAACTCTCCGGAATAAAGTTCCACTTAGTGATCTGCTTGTCACTACACAAACACCACTGTAGGTACAAAGTAGCATCAAATTCTGTAACAACCATCCAAGAATTCACATTTCTAAAATTTTCTCACAATACTTTGTGAAGGAAATCAGTCATTGAATGAGAGTGGTCCACCCTGTATACTTTAATATTTAGTGACTGCTAACACTAACTAAAAGTACTATATCTATCTACCTATTTATGTATATCTACCTACCTACCTACTTACCTACCTACCTACCTACCTACCTACCTACCTACCTACCTGTATACTAAACATAGTGGCATTATGGTCAAGCACTATTAATCTTTAAAAAAGAGTCGGCTTAGTGAGAGAGGGTTCTGCTAGCTATATGACTTCTAAGACACATCGTAAGTTGACCGGTTTCGTAGGGGGTTATCTGATTTTTATAATTAAGAAGTGCAGAAAATTTATTTGGTCAACACACCAGAAGTGATCTATAACAAATATATTAACCCAACTTAAAGTAAACTCCAAATTAGCCAGAATGACAATTACCAATTTACAAAAAGACATGCAGTTGTATTCAATACTGCAAACTTTTCCCCATGTGATCAGCTCATTTTCTTTCTACTGGGAACTAGCATGGGATCCAACCATAACTTGAAGTGATAAGCATACAATCAAAATGGAAATAATTACATACATTATCTAAAACAAGATACAAGTTTGAATGACTAGAGAACTTACTAAAGATAGATTATCTAGACACACCCTGTAAATACTGAGTGGGGTATGGGAATTTTACTTTAAAAGCACCTCAGGTAAACTGTTGACATCAGTTTGCATTTGAGAATAACTGAAAAATCAATGTGTACACATTACTCTAGGACAATCAAATGTGTCATCTGATGAGTGTGTTTGTGTGTGTGTGTGTGTGTGTGTGTGTGTGTGTGTGTGTCTGTGTGTATGTATTCCAGCCCCTAACTAAACAATTCATACTCTTATTTCCTGCCCCCTAGGCCTAGATGAATGAGCTGGCCAGTGAAATACTTTCTGGAAATATCTATAGCAGAGGAGCTTTGTTCTAACAATGACATAATCTTTATATTTTGATACATTCTGGAGTAATGGCTTGTTTGTTTACATACTTTGTGACCCTCGCTTGATTTTGTTGTGTCCTGAGAAATATTCTGCTTCCTCAACAGCAAATTATTTAAGCAATAGTACTATTTATGGAACACATGTTTATTTTGTATAAGATCTAATGTGATGCAATTTGCATGTATTTTTTCATTTAATCCTTACAATTGCTGTGAAATTTTATCCTTAATTCATCAGTTAATTTCAGTGAAGTTAACAGATTTCCCCTCAGTACGACTGGTAAAAGAAAATGGTAAAACTGAAAGTGAGATATATTCTAGGTTAATGTAAATTTCGATGTCATAACCACTAGACATATTGCCTTGTACATTGGTTTTATACTTCAAGTCACAAAGGACACTATGAATTCCAAGCACTTGTGTAGCCACTTGCTGTTTCTCTTTGTCTTCATGCATTACCAGCCTAGAGACTTGAGATACTTAATTCTTATAGAGAATTCAGAAGTTTTATTTATTTATGTCTCTTCTAAGCACAATGAGAACATATTTCAGTTATGTTAACGAGTCTACATTAATCGTAACAATATTGAAAATGCCTAAATTTCAAGAGAGAGCTTTTATTTAAGTTACTTTAAATATGGAGACTAAATAGCGCATGGAGATTTTTATTAGGAGAATGTACACACGTATGATGGAATGGGAAAGGACTAATAAATATTGAAGAAAATATGCTGTTAACTCATTATGAAGTTCTTAGAAAACATGCAACTTTCTTAATCTTGCTAGAATCTACCCCTTCCTCATATTTTTCCCCTTACCTTTCTCACCTGTGGTGGAAAGGTATAATTAGGGTAAGGTGTCTTTCGTAAGAAGAAGACAATACTAACAAAGGTAAAGTTTATTTAGCTTTTGGGATGCTCCAACAGAAAACAAATGAAATGTTTAAAATCTCTTTCTGCAATGAAAAGCAAGTCACAGCTACCTGCGTGCAAGTATTGCCTAGATTTTCCATCATTAGTAAGGAAAGTTCCCCAAAGGACCAAGTCACTAACTAAAGGACTCTGCAGAGAATAGGAAAAGTTAAGGACAACAAAAGAAGAATAAAAATGACAATAGGAAACCATGGTCAACAGATTTCAGAATACTGGAAAAGAATTCTAATTGGGCTCAACATGAACTCAATAGGAAAAGGAAATACTTGTCTCATACCATTCAACAAGCTCTAGATTTCACTTGTGTTCTTTGGCATCTAAAATGACTGTTTTATTTTAAGAAGAAGACAATACATAAAGGTATTACCATATATTGAAGATAAAACTAAGAGATGAGCTTTCATTATCTACATTTTCTTCCAGCTAGTCCAATAAAGAAATTAGTATGACTAAACTTCAAATTCTGTCAAATTCTCATCTTAATCTTGCAAAAAGCATCAGTGGTACTTGGCAAATACTCAAAGGGGGGAAAATGTTCATTCTACCTCCTCGTTAATTTCACACTTGATTTTTCTTCCCAATTTGATTTGAAAATTGCTCAATTTTATTCACTCAACAAACTTATATTGAATAACTACCATAATTCAGACACAACTGTATAGTAAGCTGTCTGCTGATTAAAGCTTCACTATTTGGTGAACTCATAACAAAATATTTTACCTCCCAGCCTGTTTGAGTCTCTATAATTGTACTCAAGGTTGCTCGTTTTGCTCTCATGTTTTACTATACTTTGGTCCAAAATGTAAACATCTACTTTATGTTTTAAAACTTAGGCCAAGTTTTGCCTGCTCTCTTAAGCCTTCTTTGCCTTCCCACCTAAAATATTGGACAATGCTTCCTTTGTGCTTGGAATAAGCTCATCTGTATTTCATAATACCTGTGTTACATTAATATACCTATAAAATATCCCTATTGAAAATTATATTTTATCTTCCTAGCTAAATTTTAGAAATTACCTCTCCCCATTTTTGTCTCTGAGGTTCCGGTGGAACTGACTTCAACTCTGTTTACAGGATAGACACATGACCCAGATCCAATCCAATCATAACATTAATTTTTCTGGCCACAATGCATAACTTGCAAAGAAAATATAATCCAAGTGGTAAAAACAGATTCAATTTTGAAATTGACATGAACACTTGAAAAGAAATGGTCTCTTTTCTGAGCTCTCCTGTAAGCATCATGTAAATTTGTGTGTCATATTTGCCACCATTTATTGGAAGCATGCCTAAAAGTGAAATCATTCAAGAGTAAAGAACAATCTAGAAGTCAAGGGGATGAGAATGAATCCTAAAATACATGTTATTTGAGCTCTTGGATCTGGCTGTGGCTTAAACCTTTTGTATTCCTAGATACTTTAGCTTTTCTTGTTAATGAACATTATTTTGATTAAATTAATTTAGGTTGAGTTTTGCATCATTTACAACCAGAAGGGTTGTAAATGCACTCTCTCTTCCCTTAAGAACTGAAAAAGAAAAGTTACCTGGAAAATTATCTACCCTGGCATTTTGAGAAAGCTTTAAATCAATGAATTGGTGGCCAATTATTTCAATGGATTGTTCAGTGTTTCCCTCTTCTAGAGTCATTTTTTGTTATTTTAAGTTTTGCTTATTGAGTTATTTTGATTTTCCTTGTAGAATATTTTCTGTTTCTGCTAGGTTTCTGCAATTATTTACCTGTACTTTTGTAAAATTGAACTAAAAATTATTTGTTTACTCACTCCTGTGTCTGTACCTTCCTGCTTTTTGTCTTTTGTAATTTCATGTAATTCTGTTTTCTCATTTTATTTACTTATTTTAAGGTACTTCATCTGAAATTTGTCTCTGTTTTATTTATCAGTGTTACATTACTGTTTTCTGATTCACTTACTTCTGCTTTTGACTTTATTTGTACCTCTATTTTTTTTCTCTGTCACTGTAATGTGTTATAGGAATTGCCTCTACTAGTTTATGACAGAACTTGGAACAAAATGGGTACTCAATTTGTTTGCTGACTAAAGAGCAAATGAATAAATAAAAAAAAACAAATAAAATAATGCTAGAAAAAAGTATATTTATTGCTGTCATCTCAGTCTATCAAATATTTGATGCCCTTTTTCCAAACAAACAAACAAACAAAAATACCACTTAAAAATCCTATTACTTATTTTCAAATTCTTGCAATGCACTGTGTTAGTCTTAGTGGATCATGATCCCTTGAAAAATCCTTGAGATGACTTACTCAGATTGGATGAATTTAGTAAATATCTCAGGATAATCAAGCCCTTTATTTACTTCTTAACACCAAATGATATCGTTCAGGTCTTAAAGTTATTTTAAATGGCATAGGAGATGGCGTGTCTGTCTGTTCCCTTGAGATCAGATTTCATGGTCTAATCAGACTCACCATTAACAATCTTCCCCTGGACAGAAACAGAGCTAATATAGTGTGATGAGAGAGTGTTGGCCAGTGAGTGGCTCAAGCAGCTCTGCAAATCTGCACATGTGGATTCTATTTTCCAACCTATGATTGATTTACTTTTAGACTATGGCAAACCCTACATTCTCCCATATGATGCTTATCAACAAATGGTGTCTGCTTAACTCATTTAATGAGAAAATATAACAGCATTTCAGAAATTTAAAATTATTTCCCATGAACAATTTTTGCTTTTCTTACAGTAGTACAGTTTTGCATATGTGATACACTACATGACCAAAATAAATACATTAAGATAATTTTTCTTAATTTCAAAAATTCATTATCCCCTTTCAATTGAGCTATTGACTTGCGTATATGATTTGATATTTCTCTTATCTCCATTTCTATTTTATTTATAACCTCTACTTTAAAAAATAACTTTTGAGGATGCAGTGTTTTTAAACGCTCTCCAATTGGTTTCCGTCTTATGGATTGCAAACTACTCAGACAGGGATGGATAAATATAGAACAAACATTCATTTATTCGACTTAATAAACTTTGAATTTGCTATAATCATCAGTTTGCATATTCATATAAAGTGATGTGTGTGTGTGTGTGTGTGTGTGTGTGTGTGTGTGTGTATGTGTGTGTAATGTTCAAATACAAAGTACTAGAAAAAGAATGTATTCATTTGGAATTCATTTTTGTTTGGATGAGATACAAATTTGAAATCACTTGTGTTGGAAAGAGAGGGTACAAGCCATGAAAAACGGTTCGAGTTTCTGAATTATTGCTATAACTTAAAGTCAAGAGCTAGGATAGATGACCTTGGAGGATGTTTTAGAAGTGACTTCTATTTGAAAACTGATATTAGATAACTTGAGAAATTATATAAAACACTGTCATCCCATAAATTTTCCTTATAATTTTTTTAAAAATGTACTTGTTGGTACATGGATTTGTGGTTAATGTTATATTGACTTATCTCCAGGTTATGGAACAATGAAATAATATCAGCACTCTCTCTTCCCTTAAGAACTGAAAAAGAAAAGTTACCTGGAAAACTATCTACCCTGGCATTTTGAGAAAGCTTTAAATCAATGAATTGGTGGCCAATTATTTCAATGGATTGTTCAGTGTTTCCCTCTCCTAGAGTCATTTTTTGTTATTTTACGTTTTGCTTATTGAGTTATTTTGATTTTCCTTGTAGAATATTTTCTGTTTCTGCTAGGTTTCTGCAATTATTTACCTGTACTTTTGTAAAATTGAACTAAAAATTATTTGTTTACTCACTCCTGTGTCTGTACCTTCCTGCTTTTTGTCTTTTGTAATTTCATGTAATTCTGTTTTCTCATTTTATTTACTTATTTTAAGGTACTTCATCTGAAATTTGTCTCTGTTTTATTTATCAGTGTTACATTACTGTTTTCTGATTCACTTACTTCTGCTTTTGACTTTATTTGTACCTCTATTTTTTTTCTTTTTTTAGGTTTATTGTGTAGTCTATTTATATGTTCTTGAGTTTAATGTTTAATTCAATATTTTGCTTAATTTACTTAATTAATATATCAAATTAAGTATCACTAAAGTACAATGATCTGAGCCCAACTTTAGCTCTATCCTACATATACATTTTTTAGATGTAGTGGCTTCATTTTACATGTTTTCTGTGTATTCTGAAAACTAGATATATTTCCACACATATGTATATACATATATATAATAACTGGATACTTTAGCAAATTTCATTGGCGTTATTTTCTATACCACATTTTTTGAAATGTGCTTTCTAAAAAATACTATTTTTTGAAAATATTCTAAAATAACTTGAGAAGTGTTACTTTAGCGATATATTTATTCATGTACATATTTGGCTAAACCTTACTAGTTACTATATACATCTATATCCTTTTGTTTATCTACTTGCTTTTTCTTGAGATATAAGATTTCTTGAATTAGTTATCTGTATCTGTAAGAATCTGCAGTTCTTGTGTTATGTATTTGATTATATTCTATTTGCTGCATAATGATTCAGTCTCTCAATCAGGAACATTCGTTTTCTATAAGTTTGATGCTAATCCTGTACCCAAAATAAGCTATCTTTTCTATGGCTACTTTAAAGATCCTGTCTTTTCTCTCATTATTTTTGTTTTTAAGTATGCATTTTTCCCCTAATGGTCACTGATATGTTAATTCTTTAATCACATGGTTTGGGTGCTCATTTTGTTTTCTTAATTCACAGTTTCTAATTTATTTTTGTTTCATTATCACATCCTTGTCTCTCTTTTTTTTTTTTTTTTTGCTGTGTTGATTTCATGGTCTTTTGTACTTCTGTAAAATTATTTTTAAAAGAAATTTTCTTTAGTATTGTGTAAAATCTATAAGAAGTTGTTTTAAACCTGTATCATATTTTATGTTCTTAAGATTGGGGTAGCATTTTTTTATAGTGGTCAGGGAATTTTCTTTTCATCTTCCTCATAATTAATGTGTGTAGTTATATCTGGATATTATCACCCAGATAGGGTTTATATGAATTTCTCATGTTTCTTTTACTTTCTTATCTGAGACCTGTTGGTGTTCACCTCAGAGTATCATAAAGTTTGAGGGCTAATTATTGCTGGTGTGTGTTCTGTCTGTATTTTTGTGATCTCATATTAGATCAGAGGCACGGCTCCTCAGTAGAAGCTGTGTGTTGACATGATTGGTGGATTTGATGTCTGAAGTTTTAAAATTAAAGACTTTATACTCTCAATTCTCCTAATCCAGTAGGAGATACATTTGAGTTTAATATCAAAGCTAAATCATGAAGGCTTCAGCTCCCATGAATTTATTCAAAGGGGTCGAGTTCCATTCCAGGGCCAATCTTTCCCAGTAGCATTCTACCTCCTTTCTTAGCTAGAAGACAGAAAAGGAGACAAATTTTATAGAGTTCAAACATAGCTTTCTTTGAAGTTTTTCCCTTGGGTATTTGCACAACTACAGAGATTCTTGTATAACTTATTTTCTGTTTTTGTTTTTCTATCTGATAATTCCATCTTTATTTTTGTTGACCATTATTATTTTATGTTGCCTTTGCTGCCTTTCTACCTGCAAGAAGACAAAACTCATTAATCTTTAATGAATACTTCTTATGGTGATGGTGACATTTGCCTTTTCTCTCCCTTAGCTATCTGTCTGCAGATAGAATTAATTACTCTGGAAACGAGGTTTGCCAATTATTTAACCTGAAATAATCTCATTTTATACAATTTAATCAAAATTCTGGGAGGTAAAACTTCTGAAACAAATAGTTCTTGATATCCTTAATGCTCCATCTACCAGAATACTCATTTTCTTCTGAAAATATTCATTCTTCTTTTCTTTGTTCTACAATGATGATGAGTCACAAAAACATTTTAGCTTTTTGTTTTAATGTCTGTAGGCTATGACTTCTGCAAAACTAAAGGCAAGTCTATTTCTTTAGCTTTTGCCACTCTAATTTGTCCTGGTCAAGCCAAAATATCATTTTAGTTCATGTGGTATTTAATTGTGAACAGCAATGGCTGGAGGATTTTAAGGGTCACTAGGTCCAGATGTTTGGTCATTAGTCACCACCATATAACCCACCTTCAATATAATAAATATGGATAAAATAAGGAAACACTTCAGCCGTCAACAAGATTAGTGTTCAAGACTAATAGGAGCCTGATTTCTGCTTTTTAACTTTGTTAACATTTAACCCTTTGAGGGCAGAGGATTTCACTTGAAGTAAATCTCTCCTCACACACTCTGCTCTTATTTTATGAAGCTTATATACCTTCATTAATGGCACGTCCATTCACCAAAGAAGTGCAGGCATGCTTTTAAGTATTTTAATACTTTACATCACACTTCATATCTTTTTCTTAACAACATATTGGAATGTTTAAGAAGGTGGTTGTGTTGGACAGTCAGGTAATTGTCTGATAAAGTAACCTATGTCTGTGGCTATAGAATAGCCTATTTAAAAGAATTTATTGGACATATTGGCCTGATCTGTACTCCCTGAAGCAATAAAAAGATTATTTTAAAACTTCTTATACGTGTTTACTTTTTCTTTTTTCTTTTTTTCTCTTTTCTCTTGGTATTTATATAGAAAGAAAAGCAAATCCCTCAAAATATTTCATCTCTTATGTAGTATTTTTTACCTGGTATAATGGAAATAAGACTTGCAACTGTGTGGTGCAGGCTTTGGAATCTAACTATGCTAGAAGCCATTTCTGTGACTTCTGTAAGTTCCTCTGCAGTAAATGGGGATAACAATAATATTAACCATGCAGAGTTGTTATTTGGATTGAATGAGATCATGCACTTATTCAATTAATGTTAATTTTCTTTTTCTCATTTGAGTGGATGTTCCATGATATTTTGACAGATACTTTTGCAAATAAACTGTCTACTTGAAAATGGATGGGATTGTTGACTACAAGGTGCAAAGTGATATTTTGGCATTATGTAATGCCAAGAATATCTATTATTATAAATCTAATCATTTTTATATAAATACTTTTATTTTTTATCAAGTTAGATATCACTTTCATCCCATATTTGAGTGTTTTTTCCTGTCAAAACAGTCCTCATTTTGAATTATTAACAAGTCACTTGAATTCTAGCTTTATCTTCAAAATAAAAGTTCCAAATTGAAAAAAGAAAAGAAAATGTATGCCTTTGGCTAGTTGATTCAGTTTATCAGGATACACACACACACACACACACACACACACACACACACACACACACATATATTTTACACAACTAGCATTCTTAGAAACTTCTAAGGATTTTATTCCAGTTTTATTGAGGTATAACTTTCAAATAAAAATTGTATAATTTGAAGTGTTCAATAAGTGATTTGATATACAAATATATTGTATAATGATTACCACATCAATCAACACATGCATCACCAGAGATAGTTACTTTATTGTGTGGATGCAGGTGTGGTGAGAACATTTAAAATCTAATCTCTTAGCAAATTTCTAGTAAACAGTACAGTATCATTAACTATAGTCACCATGCTGTACTGTGGATTCCCATAACTTATCTTTAACCAGATGATGGCATACCTTTGGATCTTCATGCCCCACTTCTCCCCTTGCCCTGGCAACTACCATTCAGGATATATTTTTGACCAAGGTGAATTTTGATAAAAATACAATGTCAGTTGCCACCTCCCTGAGTAAGGATTACTTATTCTCTATTCCATTGCTCCAGAACCTTAAGCTTGGCCGTGGGAGAATCATGGCTTGTCTCTTCCATGTCTTTGAGACCTTCCTTGATTTGTCACAGAAGCTAATTGGCAATGATCCAGGTAAAAATAATCGTTCAAAAAAGAATGCAATAGGACCATAATGGATCATCTAGTTCAACCTAAAAGTGGTGGGTCCGTCAACTAAATTCCTAAACAACCTCAGAATCCTTCCTTTCATCAGGATTGTATGATTTTTTTCTTGTTTTCTCTTCCATCTACTACTGTTTTCACTCCCTCTCTTTCAATAATGTGTTGATTTCTCTGCTCCAAAAATTATAAACATCATCTCATTCCATATGGCCTATTGTGATGGCACAATGCATGTATATGAATAAATAAAAAGTAATTCAAGACTATGTCAATTATGTGATCTCAAAAAGCCAAATATTTGTAAGTTTCTATACAGTTAGCTGTATTTTTCATTTTCTATTGAGATGTTTTTATATTTTGAAAACTCAATCAGCTTTCAGTCTTATTGAAGCACTGAATTAATTTTTTTTGTTTTCTTATCTATAATCTTTATTTTTCAAGGTTGTTTCTTAATCAATATATATATATATATATATATATATAATGTTTAGTATGCATGTATAACATATACATGGGTAATTATCTATTGTCCACACCAGTACATACATATATGCACATCAATATGCAGATTAAAATTTACTTATAATTTGTGTGCTCATATAAATTTAGAAATTAGTTTTCCAATTCTTTGACCTATTTCTGTTGAATCATTGTCACATTTATGCATTGTACTGCTATAAGGTTATAAATGGAATACACACAATTTAATTTTCAAATGTCGACAAAACACTTTATAGATTTTTATTTCTTCCATCCTCTCCTGTAACTCTCTTACTTGAATTCTTAGTATAGCTGTCTGAAAAGTCAGATTTAAGACCTTCAAATGTTTCCTTGGTCTTAGAACAGATGCCTCAGGAGACTTTCTACCAGAAAAGTTCATTGGATTAGTACAGCTTATTTTTCAACTAAATTTTTTTTTTCCAACTATATTCTTTAAATAGAACTGAAAGTCCCCAAATAAGAATGACAATTTATTTGTTAGAATGTGTATGGAATTTAAAGAGAGGGAGTATCTTCACCTTATCAGTATGAAGGAGACCAAAATAGTTTATCTAGAAAACAATTTTATACCATTCCAATGAACAAGAAGCGGACAAGTGAAATACATTTTAAAAGCATTAGGCTTCTGGCAAAAGAAATGGATGCTAAAAATGGACAAAATCACAAGAGAGTTTTAGTGGTGAAGGAAATTGGTGTATCAAAATAGTAGACTTATCAATGCAGGCACAATTAGATGTTAAGGATATTTGGCATACGATAGGAATTTTGTATGCATACACTATGATCTGGTTTCATCAGAACACATATATCAGTGTTTATCGATTTAGTGAAGAGTGCTGCACCTGTTGCTTTTCACCAAGTGAGATTTAAGGATTTATTTTTTCTTTTAACTCTGAGCTGCATATATAGCCTGGATAATATCTCAGAATTGGAAAACACAACTTTAAGATGAAAGGTAGAAGTAGCCAAAAATTATGGAGTTAAGGTTAACTCATCAAAAATAAATATAAAATATAAACAAATTATAAATAATTGTATTGCACTTCTCTAATTGTACTTTGGGAAAAATGTTTCTGAATATAAATTTGTGTTTGGTTTACAGAGATTTTCCCCTTGGCAATGGGATTTTTCATCATGAAACAAAAGTTTTTGCAGACTGGATCTCAATTTCTGATTATACTTAGTTTATGGAGGCACTATTTGAGCTAAAGATATTGTTAAACTAATGAGGCACTTTCCTGCAGAATGCAAATCAAGAAGTCCCACACAAATAACCTGCACATGCATTTTTTCCTTCATTACTTTAACAACAAAATATACATTTTAAAACCTGGGAAATAAAAATATACTTAACGTTACCATATCTAAATTTTCCTTTTTAAAAAGCTATACCAAATTCAATGACATTTTTAAAGTAAAAAAGGCTAAAATAACAAAGAATATAAATAATTATATATATGTGGCTAAAAAGACAATATTTATTGTTTAATATGGGCCATTTGACTTCTGAATTCTAGTGTAACATAAAGAAATTGAAAGTTATTACTCCTATCTAGATGAGAAAAAAGATAAACTGAAAATTAACAATTCTTCTTAGCTTAATCAGCAAATCAAATCAAACTGATACCCTAAAAACTGGAAAGATGGACAGGCAGATTCAAAGAAGAACAGCTTGCCCAAAGTAGAAGCCCCAAAACAGAATCCTACAACTGGCACCAGTTTCAATAGGAACATGTTAAACTATAATTGATGAATTGCTGGAGATATAGTGTAGGCTAGTTTGACAATTAAACACTCTGAGGAGACCCAATCATAGGAGAGATCACCCACATTTCTGAGAGTTTTAGCTCTAAATGCCCAATGGGTTTCTAACTATTAAGATATGAGGAAAATTATCTTTTATTTCCAGCAGGGTGAGGGGAAAAAACAACCATCTTGAAATATGCCCAGAGCTCTTTGTTCTCACTAAAAATCCATTAAAAAAATAAAATCCTGCCATTTGTAGTAACATAGATGGTATTAGTGGATATTATGTAGACAAAATCAACCAGGCACACACACAAAAATATTGCATGTTCTCACTCATATGTGGGAGCTAAAATAATTGATCTCATGAAGGTGGTGCAGAGTGGTGGTTACCAGGCTAGAAGGGTAGGGAGAGAAGGAATATGAAGAGAGGCTGGTTAATGAGTACTCATATATCATTATAAAGAAGTAATAATGTCTACTATTTGATAGCAAAGTAGAGCAACTATAGTTAACAATAATAACTTATTGTATATTTCAAAATAGCTAGAAGAGAAGATTTGAAATGTTCCCAACACTGAGAAATAATAATTGTTTGAGATGACAGATATCTCAATTACCTGATTTGATCACTACACATTGTATGTATGTATCAAAATATCACATGTACCCCATAAATATGTACAACTGTTATGTGTTAATTTTTAAAAAGACATGGTCCTAAGGAAATTATTTATCAGAGACTAACTGATTGGGGTTTTACCAAACCCTTACCCACCAGGGAAAAGGGAAATATCCAACTCAGACTCGCTAAAAGACTAAGACCTAATTATAGGACTGTAGAACATTTCCCTCTTCCCCCATGTCACTACATCAAAAGCACTCCTATATGATAACAGGAATGCAGTTAAAAGAGCTACAAACCTCAGACGCTATTTTAGTAGTCTCTAGGGAAACCTAAAAACCATGTAGGTGGCAAAAACATGGAAACTAAAGGAAATTTTAGCCTCTGACACCACAGCTACAGCAAACATAAACATGGCCTAAACCCTAGAAAGAAAAACATAAATCTTTACACTAAAAATCTGTCTACATCAGTTCCTTTTAGCTGATAATCAACCCTGACTTTCAATGAAAAATTACAAGGCATGCTAAAAGGAAAAAATCACACTCTAACAAGCCAAAGGAAGCACCAGAACCAAAACCAGATATAGCAAAGATTTTGAAATTATTACACAGGGAATTTAAAATACCTATAATTAAAATGCTATGAGTTTTAATGGAAAAAGTGAACAACATGTAAGAACAAATGGGTACAATAAGCAGAGAGATGGAAATTCTAAGAAAGAATCTAAAGGAAATACTGGAAATGAGGAATATCTTTGATGGGTTCATCAATAGCCTGGACACAGTTGTAGAATAAGTCAGTGAGCTTGACTATATACCAATATGTACCTCTAAAACTGAAATGTAAAGAGGAAAAGGAATAAAAAATATGGAACAGAATATTCAATAACTGGGATAATTTTAAAAAGGTATAACATATGTATAATGGAAATGCCAGAGGAGAAGAGAAAGGGGTAGAAGTTTTTTTGTTTTTGTTTTTTTTAAGTGATAATGGCTGAGAATTTTCCAAAAATGATGACACAAACCACAGATCTAGGAAGCTAATAAAACCTAAATCAGAATAAGTATCATAAACTCTACACCTTATATACATCATCTTTCAACTGTAGAAAATCAAAGACAAAAACAAAAAATCTTGAAAGAAGCCAGAAGGAAAAAAAAAAATCTTATCTACTGATAAACAGGGATTTGAAATACAATTATAGTCAGAAACCATTCAAGAGAAAAAGAGTGAAGAAAAATATTTAAGGTATTAACAAAAAAAAAAAAACCCTAAACTGCTATATCCAATAAAATTACACTTCAAAAGTAAAGAAAAAATAAAGTCTTCCTCAGACAAACAGAAATGCATGGAATTTGTCACTGGTAGATCCGCCTTGTAAAGAGACATTCTTCAGAGAGAAGAAAATTATATAGGTCAGGAACTCAAATCTATATAAAGTAAGGAAGATCATTAGAAGAGGAATTGTGAAGGTAATATAAAATCTTCTATTTCGATTCTTAACTGATCTAATAGATAGCAGATTGTTCAAAATAATAACAATGAAATATAATTATATAGCTTCTGGATAAGTGAAACATATGACAGCAAGGTTATAAGAGACAGGAGAAAGGAATTGGAAAAAATTCTGTAATTGCATCACCCATGAAGCAATATAGTTTTATCTGAAGTTGAACTTGGATTAGTAGTAAATGTATACTGCAAATTCCAGGGTAAATATTGGTCAGTCATTTTACATGGCTTAACTTGCATTATTCTTTTAACTCAAATAATAGGTATTTATATTGTATCATAGATTTGAAACTAAGCATAGTTTAGCATAGTTTAGGACACCAAACTAAATAACTTTTAGGTGAAAAAATAGAAATTAGTTTGCACAACTATTAAGTAGAGGACTCAATTTTAACCCATCTCTGTTCCAAATGCTACAATTTTCACCACAGGCTCATGATGCTTCCCATTTGTGAGATGTCTTTGAAATATGCATCAAAGAGCAAACCCAAGATTAAATAATCAAGGAAAGCTAAAAAAAAGAGATGATACATAGTTTTTAAATGACACTGATATAAAAAATGCATTGAAAGGAGTAAATGCACTTGGCACATCAATATCAGATAAAAGGTAGTAATTTAAAATACATATCCAAAAAAGTCCAGTTCTTTGCATTCCAGGAATGGTATTGTTACCAATCAGCTTAAAGCTATAAAACATCAAAGACTGAAAAACTGACGTTTTTAGAGAGGTGTGTCTTCATTCATTCCCCCATAAATGTTTACTCACTAGGTTCAGCACTGCTCTGAACAAGACTCTAGTACTTCTAACTTAACTTTTATGTGTCTTGTTATTGTTCTCTTCATTTATAAAAAAGCTGAAATTTTCACGCAATAACTCTCATTAGTCCCAATTCTGCTCTTTGAGGAAAAAAAAATCTTTGCCACTTAGTAGCCCTAGAAATATTTAAAGTATATCTCATTACTTTTCTGGGCTAAACATTCTTATGGTTTTCTTCTTGGAAGAGAAAGTCATGACTTGCAATTTTCTACTGATACTCTGGGGAATAATTCCAGATTGGTGGCCCATGCTTGCAGAATATTTCTCTTGCCCCGCACAGAGTTTAAAAAAAAAAAAATCAATTGTCAAGATTGAAAATCAAAATATACCATATAAGAATACATGTTTACTATGTTTTGGTAAATATTTGAAGGTTCCAAGAACAAAGGCTCCATGTGTATTGGAGTCATTCCTCATAACTAGGTCATTACCCAGTTAACCTCATACTTTACTAGTTTTTGTTTTGTTTTGCATTGTTTTTGAGTTGGAGTTTGACTCTGTCATCCAGGCTGGAGTGCAGTGGCATAATCACAGTTCACTTCAGCCTCAAATCCTGGGTTTAGGGAATCCTTCCACCTCAGCCTCTCTAGTAGCTGAGACCATAGCCACACACCACTACACCTGGCTACCTTTTTAATTTTTTTGTAGAGACAAGATCTCATTTTGTTGGCCAGGCTGGTCTCGAACTCCTGGGCTCAAATGATTTTCCTGCCTCAGCCTTCCAAAGTACTGGGATTACAAGTGCGGGTCACCGCACCTAGCCTTCACTGGTTTTTATTGCTGTTCTTGCATTGAGGAAGGCCAAGTGGCAGATGCCCTTGAGCATCTTGTTGAATTTTTTTGTTTCTTTGTTTTTCTTTCTCTCTCTCCCTCCCACACTCCTTTCTTCTTTTCTTTCTTTTTATTCATTCTGTCATTCCTTCCTTCCTTTTCTTTTTCTCTTTCTTTTTTTTCTCTTTCTTTCTCTTTCTTCCTTTTCTTTTAATTCTGGATCTGCTTAACTCCTTTACAAGCCTAGCACCTTAAGCAATTAAGTTTGTCTTTAACTTTTATGTCCCTATGTCTCATAAAAAGCAATATTCGAGCTGGGCTCGGTGGCTCAGCCTGTAATCCTGCGCCTTTGGGAGGCTGAGGTGAGTGCATTGCCTGAGCCCGTGGGTTCGAGACCCGCCCGGGCAGCGAGACCTCATCTCTACAATAAATCAAAAAATCAGCCCGGCATGGTAGCGCATGCCTGTAATTCTGGCTACTTGGAAGGCTAAGGCGGAAGGATCGTGGGAGCCGAGCAAGTCGAGGCTGCGGCGGTCGGGAGCGGACACTGCACTCCAGTCTGGGCGACAGAGTGAGACTCCAACTCAAAAAAAAAAAAAAAGCAATATTCAGAATTGAGCACAGAATATTTAGACCACCTTCTTTGATGTTGATACCATATTCCAATATAAAGATAAAACTGTATTACATTTTTTGACATCCCAAATCAGCCTATATTAAGTTCACAGTCATGTGGACTTCTCAAGGCTGAAACCCTGCTCTCCACACAGCTGGAATTCTTTGAAAACCATCTGCAGACTCAACATTTCCCTACATCCTAGTGGGTTGGGATTCTTGGAGCTCTAGCTAATCATGAGACTAGACATAAGTCATCCCTGCAATGACCCACAGCTATGTTTTAATAACTCACCTTATTCTCATTAGAATCTTTATTCTTATGACTAGGTCACTGTCTATTTACCTTTGCAGAGGCTTCTGCTTGATATTTGGCCATTCCAGAACATGAGCCTGGTTCCTAAGCCATAGCAGTGTAACTGATGCTGTTACTGACTTTAGACAGCAAGCTTGCATGTGTTTAAAAATAAGTCTTGCTGCCAGATTTCCTATTCCCCCAACATTGCCGTTTGCCATTACTTCTGTTCTATCTGTTGGGTTGAATGTGCCGGTCACAGCAAAGGGCTTTTGTCCCCCAAAATCAGCCCTATGTCTAGCAGGCAGGGTCAAATGAAGGCCACAGGTATTGCGTTGCTGGTGGTCTACTTAGTGCTTCTGTTAAGTACATCACATTTGCTTTTTATTGCAAACAGTTAAGTGATTCTTTGTATTGTAATAGTTAATTTTAGTCTTTATTAACAATAATATTAGTAGTATAATCAATAACACATTTATGCTATATAACTATTTTTATATTAGCATATTGCTATATTCCCAAAATATTTGGAAAAGATATTTATAGTGTTCATGTTTTCCAATTGTTCTTTCGGTTATCACCAACCTCCATGTTGCTCACTTTAGCACTAAACTACATCCTATAATTGAATTTTTGAACCCAAATCTTTACAACATGTAAACCTTTAAAAAATCTAAACCTTTAAAACATTTATAAATGTTTCTGTTCTATTTACCTAGTTAAATTTAACATTTTCTTTCATTTTGTAAATCCTTTTTCAGTCTTGATTTCATCACTCAGCATATTACTTATGAATTCTCATTATAAAGCTTCTGAAAAATTAATAACTATTCTTTTATTATTTATAAAGTAAAGCAAACTTGGATAGACACTTGTGGCTTCACTCTATAGAGAGATTAATATTTGTATTGATTTGTATGTCTCATTGAGCTTTGATTTTAGCCTTTCTTTTTATTTTTACTGTAACATTGATATTTTTAATAGAGAATATTCAACAAATAAATTTGGATTGTGGTATTTAGAAACTCTTCATTACAATTTTTTTTCAGTATGATACAAATAATCCAGGTAGAAATGATATGAATCCGGTATAGGTGGTATAACCAAATATTTGAATTGTAGGGATCCACAGAACTTGCTAGCGCTTCTATGCCACTCCATAAAAGATACCAAGTCCAAATGGTTCCCTAAGAAAATGTTGACAGATTTTTAGGAAACAGTCACCAGTGGATTTCAACTAGGGATGATTTTTTGCTTGCCAGAGGACATCTGCCAATGTCTGTAAAACGTCTTTTACTTTTACAACTGGGCAGGGTGGAGGGAAGGAGGGAGTTGCTCTTGCTAGCTTCTAATAAGCGTAGGCCAAAAATGCTGCTGAGCATTTTACAATGCACATGGGTTCACAGCAAAATCTATTGACCCCAAATCAAATGTGCCACCCTGGCATAGAGCAGAAATAAACAAATGAATAGAAAGCACATATATATTTATACACACACACTTTTTTATTTTATTTATTTTTTATTTTATTTACTTCTTTTTTTTTTTTTTGGTAGAGATGGGGACTTGTTATGTTGCCCAGGTTGGCTGATCTCAAACTCAAACTCCTGGCCTCAAGTGATCCTCTTGCCTTGGCCTCCAAAGTGCCAGGATTACAGATACAAGCCACTACACCTGGCCTCTTAGTTTATAGTCAAAGGCAAATAAAATTCCAAAACTAAAAGCTATTAAAATGGCTATAATAAAATTATGTATAAAGTTTACTTATAATTTTGCTGTTGCAAATGTAACAATAAAACATGAAACATTCCAATATTCTTATTAAAATAACACTTCATAATAAAGAAGGCTTTTTCCAACAGTGTTTGAATAATTTTTAAAAAGCAAATCTATAATAATATCTAATTTCAGTATATCCCAAACAGCATTTTATGAAATTTATTATCCAATCCTAATTTAAAAATAATAATCTTTGCCTAGTGATTGAAACTTAACATAGTAACAAGGATATATTAAAATCAAAAATTATATTGAACAGTGAACTACTTAAGGCATTCTTATTAAAATTAGAAAGAAGAAAAGTGTAACAATCACCAGTATATTAGGTTGTACACTATAATATAATCAGTCAAGAAAATATCTAATAACATAAATTTCAGAATGAAAGAGACAAAATATGCATTACCTATATATGATAGGGAATAGAGAATTAAAGAAAAAAACATAAACATGTATTCCAATGATTGAAAGAATAGCAAAAATTGTATTAAAGCAAGATCATTTAAATTATCAATTTATTTAATATTAGGAATAATGAATTATCACAAGTTAAAATTATCATTCTAATTGCATTAATAATGATAATATGCTTAAAATATAGACTTTTTTTGGTTACTTACTCTCTCTTCCTCCCTTTTATACAGCAATATCCAGTTTTATGGTGAGAACTCAAGATGTTCTTCACATGCTGCTAACTGGATCCTCAGAGTTACTCTGAACATCTATTTTTTCTAAAACCATTATTTCTTGGTTTGAAGAGATAATCTACAAAGTTTTAATTTATTTGAAATTATTAAAGTAGTTTTACTGATTTCACCAAAGAACTAAAAAGTGATTGATGTAAGGAGGACCAAAAGAAAGAAAATTTAAATCAAAAAAAGAAACTAAAACATGAACTATTTGATATTTATTTTCCCTAGATGGGGAATCTCATTTAGTAAAGAAGTTTGTTTTCTCCCAAATTAATGATTATAATTCTATGTTGTCACAATTCCACTTTTATTTTTATTCCAACAAATTAATATTGTAGTTTATTTTTTAAATAATTGCAACAAAATGGAACAATTTTTTTCAGGTATAGTATAGAGAGGATCTGTTCATTGGACTATAGAAACAAAAAATAATTCCTGTTTGCTACAGGAAGAAGCAAGAAAAAAACCACATAGATGAGCAGAAATAAAAGAAATTGTAGCTATAAATCCACAAATGATAAAATTCTAATTCAAAATCAGTAAAAAAGGTATGCAAACAACTAAAGTTATACCCCTACCTTTTATATTACACATGCACAGACAAATTTCAGTTTGATAAAAAGTTTAGATTTAAAATATAAAAAACATATGAATTTAAGAAAACCATAAGAGACTACTTTCATCACATTGGTGTAGACAGGATTTATGTTTGCAAAAAGAATTCTAGGCCAAACATCATAAAGGGAAAGACCATTACATCTGTTAATATTAAAATATAGAAATAAAAGTTACTATTCCATATAACAAAAGTGATCATAAGCAAAGTTTAAAAATACAATAAATAAATGAAAATGTTTTATCTCATTAGTAATCCAAGAATTGAAATTTTAAACAACCAGTCAAACTGAGGATGATTGAAAAGACCAAGTGAGAAGGAAACTCCAAACAATGTTGATATAAATTAGTACATTTCTGATGTGTAATTTGGTAAAAGGATTTAAAATTCTGAGTTCCTAGCAATTTTGACTTGGTAAATTTTCTTTTAGGAATTTATTAAAAGAAAATAATTTGAGGTGAGGAGGCAAGATACTGACAGAACAGGTTAGAGAGTGAGAGTTTCCACAAAATCCAGTGTCCATAAATTCTCTTTGCATGAGTGGTTGTGTGCCACTGGGTGAGTGAAAGTTCATCAGAGGGGACTTGGGTTCATGCACTCGGGGCTTTCTTCCAGAGGCGACTGCAACCCACCACTGCCCTGAGATTGGAGCCCCTGGCATGCCAGATAAGCTGCTGTTCCCAGGCTTTTTTGAGAGGAGGCAGTAGAGAACAGCTGCTCCTCACCACCTGGCACTTGGCCCATGCTATCACATGTGGCAGCAGACTGGCATGAGCCCTAGGAACCCTGGAGAAGGAGGACGTGAAAATCTGGAACAGAGTCCCCCTGTGGTGAGGAAATGCTGACTGGTGCCATCTTCTTTGTTGTGGGACAGGGCAGAGACCTGCATTACCCCACCAGCTCTGTCCAGACACCAACCTGGGACCCAGAGGTTATGTTCTCATTGGACTCAGAGAAGCACACACCCCTCCCTCACACTGAAATAAGCACAGACTTGACAGATTTGATTGGGAGACTCAACAGCAGCAGCAGCAGATGAGTTGGGTGAATCCAGATCTGATCCAGCCTCTTCCCACAGTAATCCAAGGGGTCCTGACCCATGCTGAGAGCAATCCTATCAGCCTGTGCTGAGAGTAGAGGGGACTGGCTGGAGACTGGAACTGCTGTTTAACGCAGCGGTGGCAGCCAAAGGGGACCTGAAGTTACAGAAATGGTCACAGAGCAAGTTTGTTTGGTTTTTGTTTATTATTTTAGTCTTTTTCTTCTCTATTTCTTTCTGTTATTGTTTATGTTTTCATACTTACTTTGTTTCTGTTATTTTGTTTTTTGTTTTTTCTTTTTAGATTTTTCTGTTTGTGTATGGGTATTTTTGAGGGCGAATACATCAACAAGGTTTTTTTGTTTGTTTGTATGATAGTCTGTATGATTTTTTGTTTGCTTCTCTGTTTATTTGTTAGTTGTTATGCCTGTCTGTTTTCTCTCTTCTCTCTCTCTCTCCACCTTCTTTCCTCTTCCTCCTTCCTTTTTCCATTTTTTTTTCCCCTTTTTTTTTTCTCAATTTACTTTCAGGGGACAAATATACACCCCCACCGAATGGACAGATTGTAAGGCACTGGGAAATAGGTTCCAGAGGCCTCACACACCTGTCAGCAGATACTGGGATCTGCAGATAGCTGCTGAATCACAGCTCCCCCCTTAAATCTCAAAACTGCAAAAAGCACAGTCCCCACCTGCAGTCCAGTTTCAAAATTGAACAAAGCCAGAGGATCTACATAAGGAAGAATAGGAGACTGAGCAAACAGAAATAAAAGCTATCCCCCCATCACTGAGCAATAAAATCAAATAAAAAAGGGGGGTCTACATAAATAAATAAAAGCCAAAGGAAGAATATGAGTCACATACAGACTCTGGGAGGACAACTGAGAGTGCAGACTTTGGAACTCAAACAATGAAGAGCCCCCAGAATGACTGGTCCCAAACCACAAACCCAGATATCAAGATATTAATAGAGAGAATAAACAGAAATGAGGAGAGACAAGAGGAAAGAAAGAAAGAGTTGATAACTGAGAAATTAGCAATAAAGAATGCAGTGAATGAAATAAATAATAAACTGATAAGCATGGAAAGCAGAATTAATCAAACAGAAGAAAGAATCTCAGAGTTTGAGGACCAAAATATGGAACTAACACAAACTGTTAAAAACATAGCCTGTAGTCCCAGCACTTTGGGAAGCTGAGGCAAGTGAATGGCCTGAGCCCACTGATCTCTAGGTTCAAGACCAGCCCAGACAAATTGGCAAGATCTCATCTCTACAATAAACCAAAAATTAGCTGAGCACAGTAGCACATGCCTGTAGTTCTGGCTACTTGGAAGGCTGAGGCAGAAGGATCATAGGAGCCCAGCAGGGTGAAGCTGGAGTGACTGTGAGCATGCCACTGCACTCCAGCCTGGGCAACAGAGTGAGACTCCAACACAAAAAAACAGAAAAACTAAAAGAAAAGAAGCTTACAAAAGACAGAACAGAGACTCCAAGAGCTGTACGATATCATGAGGCCAAACCTAGATTAATTGGAAACCTTGAAGCAGATAGACAGAGATCACCCTGGAAAAAACATTCCATGAAATTATCTAAGAAAACCTCTCTCATCTCATCAGAGACATGACCATTCATACACAAGAGATTCACAGAAAACCTACAAGACAACAAATGAGAAGATCAACTCCTAGTCACATAGTAATTTGCTTACACAGAGTAGATATAAAATAAAAAATCCTACAGGCAGCAAGAAAGAAAGGTCAGACTACCTTCCAGGGAAGACCAATTAGAATAGCAGCAGACTTATCTACAGAAACGCTTCAGACTCGTAGAGTTTGGAGTTCAATTTTCAAAGTTCTCAAAGGTAAACAATTTCAACCAAGAATTACATACCCAGCTAAGCTAAGTTTCAATGCATTGGAGAATTAAAATCCTTCCTGGCCAGGTTCGGTGGCTCAGCCTGTAATCCTGTGCTTTGGGAGGCCAGGGTGAGTGGATTGCCTGAGCCCACGGGTTCGAGACCCACCTGGGCAACTTGGTGAGACCTCATCTCTACAATAAATCAAAAAATAAGCCAGGCATGGTAGTGTGTGCCTATAGTTCTGGCTACTTGGAAGGCTGAGGTGGAAGGATCACCAGAGCCCAGCAAGTCGAGGCTGCAGTGGCCAGGAGCGGCCACTGCACTCCAGTCTGGGTGACAGAGTGAGACTCCAACTCAAAAAAAAAAATTCCTTCCCAAACATTCAGCCTCTAAAGATTTATTCCAGCCCCAGACCAGCTCTACAAAAAACACTTAAGAAAGTATTCAACACAGAAGAAAGAAAAAAAGAACAGTGCCTTTCACAAGATGGCAAGAAAAAGTTTGAAAAAACACATAAATCAACTCAAAAAATTTAAAAAAGACAACAAACAAATAGCAGCAGCAATAACTATAAGAACCTTATGACAAGGATAAAATCTCACAACTCAATAATTAGCCTAAATGTGAATGGACTGAATTCACCACTGAAAAGACATAGAATGGAAAATTGGATAAAATATCATGATGCAACAATACATTGTCTCCAAGAGACTTATTGCATCAGAAAGGAGTCTCATAGATTCAAAACATAAGGATGGAAAACAAATTATCAGGCAAATAGAACACAAAAGAAAGCAGGAGTTGTATTCTTAGTAGCATACAAGATACTCTTTAAGCTATCAAAAATTTAAAAAGACACAGAAGATTACTATATAATGATAAAAGCTTCAATCCATCAACAAGCAGTATCCATCCTGAACATATATGCACCCAACATAAGAGCACTAGCTTCCATAAAGCAGCTCCTAGTTAAGCTAAAAAAAGATATTGACTCTAACACTATCATAACTGGGGAATTAAATACCGCACTAACACCCCTAGACAGATCATCAAGACAAAAAAATCAACAAGTAGATCCAGAACCTCAATGTGATGCTTGACCAAATGGACTTTATTGATACCTACAGAACACTCCACCCAACAACCATGGAATATTCATTCTACTCATCACCACATGCAACACCAACAAAGTTCCCCCAAAATGCGTAAAGACATGGACTCTAAAGAGCATGATGCTGAACAACTCCTGGGTCAACACAGAAATCAAAACAGAAATTAAATGATTCCTGGAAACAAATGTAAATGAAAAAGCATCTTACCAAAATCTCTGGAATGCCATGAAAACAGTACTAAGAGGGAAATTTATCTTTCTATGAACACACATGAAGAAAATAGAAATATCACAAAACACCTAAGGAAGCTGGAAAAGCAAGACCACCAAAACCCTAATTTCAGCAGAAGAATCTAGATCAACAAAATAAAAGCCCAAATTTGGGACATAGAAGACAAAGAAAATACAAACAAAAATCAACAAAACCAAAAGCTGGTTCTTTGAAAGGATAAACAATATTGATGGACTCCTAGCTAGACTGACCAAAAAAGAGAGAAAAAGCCCAAACAAATACAATCAGAAATGCAAAATGTCAAGTCACAACTGACCTCAAAGAAACACAAAAAATCATCAGAGATTACTATGTACACTTGTGTGGAAACAGACTTGAAAACCTAAATGAAATGGAAGACTTCCCGACATCACACAACCACCCCAGGTTGAAACAAGAAGAAACTGAGACCCTAAATAGAGGTTGACTATATCATAAGAAAACTACCTACAGAAAAAAGCCCTGGACCAGATGACTTTCCAGCAGAATTCTGCAAAATATACTAGGAGGAGCCGATACCAATCCTTTTGAAAGTATTTGAGGCAATTGTGAAAGATGGAATGCTCCCCAAATCATTTTGTAAAGCTAACATCACACTGATACCCCAACTGGGTAAGGATCCAACAAAGAAAGAGAACTATCCTTGATGAACATAGATGCTAAAATTCTCAACAAGATTCTAGCAAACCGGATCCAACACATCTCAAAAATCATCCAGTACGACCAGGTAGGATTCATCCCCAGGATGCAAGCTGGTTCAACATCCACAAGATCAGAAACATAATTAAATAAATCAACATCTGTAAAGACAAAAACTACATGATTATATCTTTAGACGCAGAAAAAGTTTTCAATAAAATCCAGCACCCCTTAATGATAAAAACCCTCGAACATCTAGGCACAGATGGAACATACCTCAAAAGAGTGAGAGCCATCTATGACAAACCCACTATCAACATACTTCTAAACAGATAGAAAATGGAATCATTTCCCCTGAAAACCAGAACAAGACAAGGGTGCCCACTCTCACCCTCTTGTTCCACATAGTATTGGAAGTCCTAGCCAGAGCAATCAGACAAGAGTAGGAAATCAGAGGTATTAAAATAGGAAAAGAGGAAGTTACATTATTTTTCTTTGCAGATGACATGATTCTATACCTTGAAAACTCAAGAGAATCTGTCAAAAATATCTGTGCACTGATAAAGGTCTTTGGCAAAGTCTCAGGGTATAAAAAAATGTGCAAGCTGAACTTGGTGGCTCAGCCTGTAATTCCACGCCTTTGGAAGGCTGAGGTGAGTGGATTGACTGAGCCTGTGGGTTTGAGACCCGCCTGGGCAGGTGAGACTTCATCTCTACAATAAATCAAAAAATCAGCCGGGTGTGGTAGCGCACGCCTGTAGTTCCAGCTACTTGGAAGGCTGAGGCGGAAGGATCGCCAGAGCCCAGCAGGTCAAGGCTGTGGTGGCCGGGAGCAGCAACTGCACTCCAGTATGGGCGACAGAGTGAGACTCCAACTCAAAAAAAAAAAAAGAAATGTGCAAAAGACAGTCGCATTTCTATACACCAACAATAAACAGAGACCCAAATAAAAAGCACAATCCCATTCAAAATTGCCAAAAAAAATGAAATACCTTGGCATTTCCCTAACCAGAGAAGTGAAAGACCTTTACAATGAAGTCTACAAAACTGATCAAAGATATCAAAGATGATACAAACAAGTGGAAAAATACTCAATTCTCATGGAGTGGAAGAATCAACATTGTTAAGATGTCCATCCTACCCAAGGCAATCTACAGATTTAATAAAAAAACCATTTAAATTACCAGCAACATTCTTCTCTGATCTGAAAGCAACAATACAGCAATTCATATGGAAACATCAATGACCAAGAAAAGCCAAAATGGTCCTCAGGCAAAAAAAAAAAAAAAAGTGGGAGGTATCACACTCCTAGACTTTAAACTTTATTATAAAGCTACAATAATCAAAAAGCCTGGTATTAATACAAGAACAGTCATATAGACCAATGGAACAGGATAGAGATTCTGGAAGCAAAACCCAAATTGCTCAACCAAATCATCTTCAACAAAGCCTCCACCGTCAACCACTGGGGAGAGGAGAACCTATTCAGTAAATGGTGCTGGGAAAACTGGCTGACCACTTGCAGAAGATTAAAACAAGACCCTTCCTATCAACATACACAAAAATCAACTCTAAATGGATCAAAGACTCAAACATAAACCTCAAACTATAAGAATCTTAGAGAATGTAGGAGACAACCTTATGGAAATTGGAACTGGGAAACCATTCCTGATAAATCCCCAAGCACCCATTCCATGAGAGATAAGATGGACAAGTGGGACCTCATCAAACTGCAAAGCTTTTGGAAAGTCAAAGAAATCATCAAGAGAACAGGGAGGCATCCCACAGACTGGGAAAAATTTTTTGCCAACTGCATATCTGACAAAGGCCTAACAGCTGGGATCTACAAGGAACTCAAAACATACTGAAAAGAAAAACCAAAAAACAAACAAAAACAGCCCCATTACAAAGTGGGCAAAAGATATGAATAGACACTTCTCAAAAGAAGACATACAAGCAGCAAACAGATACATGAAAAATGCTCAGCCTCACTAGTCATCAGAGAAATGCAAATTAAAACCACACTGAGATACCACCTAACTCCAGTCAGAATGGCCATCATCAATAACTCAAAAAACAACAGATGCTGGAGAGGATGTGGGGGAAAGGGCACAATTCTACATTGTTGGTGAGAGTGTAAACTAGTACAACCTCCGTGAAAAATAGTGTGGTGATTCCTAAAAGATCTAAAAATCAATCTTCCATACAACCCTGCAATCTCCCTTCTGGGAATATACCTGGAGAAACTGAAATCACTCTATGAAAAAGATACCTGCACATGCATGTTTATTGCAGCATTATTCACAATAGCAAAAACGTGGAACCAACTGTGCTGCCCATTGAAAGAGGACTGTATAAAAAAATGTGGTACATGTATACAATGAATATTATGCAGCCATAAAGAAGGACAAAATTAGGAATTTTGCAGCAACCTAGATGAACTTAAAGGCTATAATACTGAGTGACCTATCATAGAAACAGAATCGAGTATCACATGTTCTCGCTCATAAGCGGACCTTGAACAACTATCATAACACTATAAGAAAGGCATTGACAGTAGTGGGAAACTGCCAGGGGAGTGGGGGTAGGATTGGCAGTAGTGAAAAACTGCTGGGAATGTGTGGCGACACACCCCATCAACAAGGGTAACTGTGTAATGGACATTTATATACCTAACCCTGAATCAAACCCCACATCTTTAAAGTAAAAACTTAAAAAAAAAGAAAAATAATAATTTGACAGGGCCAAAATAATGTAACTGCTTGTTTCTTTGTCCACAATAACAATTATTTGGAAGCAACCTGAACAACCATAATGTGGATTATTCTTGAACAAAGTATAACACAACCATACAGAAAAATTATATACATTCACTTAAAGATTTGAATTATAACAATGGTTAATGAACATATGTTTACAAAACATTAAGTAAATAAAGCATGTTGCTATATCCAGCATATAGACTCTACCTTATGGGATATAATCCCAAATTATTTAAACACGGTCTGGAAGAACATACATCACATGATTTGAGTAATCATTGAAAGATAGGAAATTAGAATTTTTAATTTTTTAACTTCATACATTTTTGTACACTTGAATTTCTCCCACAGATCAAACATTATTTTTCTTTTTTCTTTTTCTTTTCTTGTCTTTCTTTTTTTTTTTTTATTTGGAGTGTCTCTCCGTTGCCCAGGCTGGAGTGCAGTGACATGCTCATGGCCACCCTAGCTTCGACCTATTAGGCTCTGGCAATCCTTCCGCCTCAGCCATCCAAGTAGCCAGAACTACAGGCACATACTACCATGCCCGGCTAATTTTTTGATTTATTGTAGAGATGAGGTCTCACCATGTTGCCCAGTCTGGTCCTGAACCTGTGGGCTCAGGTAATTCTTTCACCTCAGCCTCCCAAAGTGCTGGGATTACAGGCTTGAGCCATCGCACGCAGCCCTTTAACTCTTTTTTGGAGACCTATTGTTTATTTTCATCAAATATTGTTTTCTGATTTATGCATACTTTAGTATCAATTCAATTTGGGGGAAAAAAAGTAAGGTCAGAAAAGCAAATCATACATTTAGACCCATATTTGGACCTCTATTAGTTGATCCAAAGAATTCAAAATAAGAAAAATCTGTACAACTATCTTATTGGATTATAATTTATAATTGCAAAATATTAAAACCAGCATAAATCTCCAGTAATAACAGAATATGCTGTATGATATAATAGTGTAAAATCATCTAAATACAATTATGAAGCCTTATAGAAATTTGACACAACATATTTGACAATCTTAAAAAAAAGCAGGATGCAAATTGTATGTTTATAATATTACAACTATGTGCATATAAATGATAGATTTAAATAGCATATTAATGTTGATAGGATTTTTATCTGTTTATGTGTATTTAATTTTTAAACTCTTATATATATCATTTATTTTTATATCATGAAACACTCGTTAATGAGAAATGCTTTGTTTCTTTTCATGACATTCCTTTGACTGGTCAGTGAAATTCTGGTAGACGGTCAGTTTACCATTGATTCTATATTGTCATTTCATATCACATATTATGGTTTGTGATTATACACTAACTTGTATATTATTGGCTTAAAACCCTTACAAACTTAATTATGTAATAACAAGCTATTTTTCCCCCATTTTACTCACTAGATTCTAAGCAGCATGAGGTCAGCTGCCATAACTTTACTTGCACTCTTTTCTAATAAAGTTATTACAATATTTCCATATGCACACCTAAACAGTATTAGTCTCTCATAAAAAAAAAATCCCAGATAGGACAAATATGTTTATAGAAAAGAGAAAGGAGCACAGTAAAAGAAAACATAAAAGCAACACCACCACCACTGTTAACACATACAGTCCTTAGTTAGGTACTAGGCATCTCAGAAGCCACTTAACGTGTATTAACCACTTTCATTGTGATGACAACCCTGTGTAGTAGGTACTACTGATCAACTGGATTTTACAGATGGGAAAAAAAGAAAGGCAAAATGAATCATAGAAATAAGGACAAGGTAAGCTGCAGATGTCAATCAAGGCAATCTGGGGCTTTCTGCCTCCAGAATCTACATGGTTCACCACAGGTGTTATCCAGTGTGGTTTTTGGTATTGTTATAAAACAACATTTCAGTTAATATAATGGGATATATACATTGAATAATTCATCTTAAGAAAACTCTTGAACATATGCATACATATCACATAGTACTGAAACTTCTATTTATAATTTTTTAGAGGATTTCATGGTGTTCTTAGAGGATTTGGTCTCAGAACTCATTGAGATCAATATAAACTGTAGTTTAGGTCTAATTAATAATCTTCTCTGAAAAACTACCAGATAAAATCCTTTTTCTCTAATTCCAGAATGTCATTTAAAATTGAGAAAAGTGCTGGGTAGGGTGGCACACGTCATTAATCCCAGCATTTAAGGAGGCCAAGGCAGGAAGATTACCTGAGCCAGGATTCTGGAACCTTCCTAGGCAACATAGGACCCTATCTCTAAAAAATAAAATAAAATAAAAAATTTAGCCAGGCATGGTGGTACATTCCTTTAGTCCCAGTTATTCAAGAGGCTGAAACTGGAGGATCACTTGAGCCCAAAAGTTTGAGACTGTAGTGAGCCATGATTATGCCACTGCAGTTCTGCTTCTGCTACACAGTGAAACGTTGACTCACAAAGTAGATAAATAATTAAATAAAATTGAGAGACAAAATTGCATATATCTAACTTTCACAAAATTTAGGCTATTTGGGTGGTTCATCTGTCTTCATTTTTTTTTTCAAGACAGTCCAAGTAAATAAGACTTGAAATTATAAAATATAGTTGGTCGAGTTTCCCAAACAATCTTAATGGATTGCTGGCAGGAGAACAGGAATTTCCATTATGTAGAGGGCAGCAGTCACTAATTCTACTTACAATCAACCAACTGAAAGATGTTCATCAAAAAAAATTTTTATAAAGTTATTTGCAATGCAGCACTAAAGTATTTTTAGGGAGACAAAATGATAGTTTTAGGCCAGGCGTGGTGGTTCAAACCTGTAATCGCAGCACTGTGAAAGGCCGAGGTGAGAGGACTGCCTGAGCTCAGGGGTTCAAAACCAGCCTGGACAACTTGGTGAGACCTTGTCTCTACAATAAATCAAAAAATAAGCCAGGTGTGGTAGCGCACACCTGTAGTTCTGGCTACTTGGAAGGCTGAGGCAGAAGGATCACCGGAGCCCAGCAGGTCGCCACTGGGGTGGACGAGACCATGCCACTGCAACTCCAGTCTGGAAGACTGAGTGAGACTCCAATTCAAAAAAAAAAAATTGTTTTAGCAGGTAGGTTCTTCCACACCTTGAAATGTGTTTTTCACTTGTACTTCCTATGTTGTTGGTAATGTGGGAAATTCATTAATTAAGCGTCTTGCCTACTGACATGCAGTACAAAGTTAAGCTATGAGAATATTTGAAGTGTAAATATGATTAAATCATATCTCTTAGAAAGGCTGCTTTAGAAACTTAATACAAAATTTATAAGTTCTTTTTTTCTCATTTCAAAATTGTTTGAAGCTATTGTATAGCTATAGCCAGGCGGTTCTGGTGTGATATTATTTTATTGTTTATTTTATTGTTAAATAATCTTCTTTAATGACACCTGTATGATAGTTATAAACTCTTTACCTATTTGTCTTAATAAAAGCGACCAAATTATACATACGTTTGACAATAATGAACATAATTATCTTATCAACAGATTTAGAATTAGTAGTGTGAGACATCAACAATCTGAAAAATACTCATTTTAATACCTTTTTTAGGTCAATCAAAAGGACAGTAGTGTTCTATTATTTTGCTATCTATGGCTTTTTTTGTTGTTCTTGTTTTGAAGAGCCTCATGCCATCTATAGAGAGTGGGTCTTACTTTTCAGAAATACTCTAAGCAGAAAACAAAATAATATACATAAGGACAACTATAAAAAGTATAAATTAAGCAAGATATACTTCATCATTCTTATGGCTTAATTCTTGTGTCTTTTTAATTGTATATTTTCCTCTTTCTTTAGTACAGCTAAGTATCATACTTCCTTCCCATCATCTCACACAGAGTATGTACTAGTCATTAATGTAGCCAGTCAGTCTATGCCAAGTAGTGTGAGGGAATTCACCTCATATTCAAAAAATTAATTAGTTTATGTTTAAACAATGGAAGAAGATAAGCTGTTGATTCACAATTCAATACTGTCATTATAAAACACAACATTTGGTTAAGTATTTGTGATTTTTTTTTGTTGGAGGGGGCTTTAAATGTATATCTCCTCCCGACACACACACACACACACACACACACACACACACACACACACACACACACACGCACACACACAGGACTCAGATTCACAGTAAGAAATATAAAGATAATATAAAACACCTTTTGGAATCAGACAAAACTGAGTCCTTATTTTGTCATTTTGTGTTTATGGGATTACCATTGAACTACTTAACCTCTCTCAACATCAGTTTTCATATCTGTCAAGTATACATAGTAATAAAAGCTCTTAAATTGTTATGAGGTTTAATATACAGCCTTACGGCATTTAGTAAATTCTCTTTGTGAGCTATTTACTGGATCTTTTTCTTTCTATGATAATTAAGCTCAACTTCACTTTGGACAGCTACTTTTAAAAGTCCTAAATAATCTTCTTTAATGACACCCGCATGGTAGTTATAAACTCTTTACCTATTTGTCTTAATAATAGTGACCAAATTATATGTAAGCCAAATGTTTGAAGAAGTTCAAAATGAGAGGATATTTGCTTAAGACTTAGATGTATCTTACAGACTAATTTGGATTCTTGATGTTTAGTTTTCGCTTTCATTCTGCCTGCATCCAAGTTGATAACAGAAACGAGATATAAGAAATGTTTATAGTTTAGTTTATCCTCTCATGTTTGTCATTAACTTACTGTGAGTGTTGTTCTTTTGAAAGGCCAAGGTTCATGGTTCTGTTTTTTAATTGCAATTCAGCCTTGCCTACTTCTTCCAGGAGCATCGACTTTATCATTGCTTGTGAGATTTACAGCGCTTCCTTCCATCGTCAGCTTGCTAATAGGCAGTTGTTGAACTCCCCAGAGTCTAAAGTAGGAAATATGAGCAGTATGTAATTGCTACAGCTGGAATCACATTCCACTTCAGAAGCTTCTTAACAGCATTCTCAGATGTGTGAATATCCATTAGTGACCCAAGGGGATTACTCCCTGGCACCAAGTTTACCTTTATGAGGGGCCTGGATGATGAGACTTTCCCCTCCCATCAGCAGAAAGTTAGACCAGGGGAGGGACTTGAAGGCTGGTGAATTCAAAAAGAAAATGTGTGGGAACAGAGGATACTTTTAAAAGAGAAGAATTCAAAACTATGAAATTTGGCCATAGGGTACGTAAGTTTAATATTTATATTGAGTAAATAACTAACATATTTATCAAAACATCCAAGGGCACTAGGGCTAAGTAACATGACTTGATCTTCCTGTGTCTGTTTATGTGGATAGTAATTGACAGTAAGCAACACTGAACTTTCACTTCCTGTTCACTGTATCTAGGACAGACTATACTGGAAGGATGACTCAGTTGCTCCTGCAGCAACTGCCCTTTGAGGAAAAAGCTTCCTGATTTCACCATGTCTCTTTTTACATATTTCTACTCTTCCTCTCCCAACAGCTCTTCAGCTTCTCTTTTTGCAACAACATCTCTAACCACTGTCCCTTAGATATTATAGCAATCAGAAGGGCTCCATTTCAGTTTTGGATTAGAGAAGAAATATTTTTGAGTAGATGTGCTCATTCTGTAGAAGAGGTTCATGGGTTTTCTTGCATAAACCATGACTGCATTACTTCATTTACACAATCAGAGGGAAAGACAACTGCATGTTCAGTAATATATACAGTGAGAGGATAAGCAAAAAGAAAATCCTAGGGTTAAATTTCTGATTAAACCTATGATATCAGCTATGTGAAAAAGAGTTCAAGTCAGAATATGGAAAATATCTGGCTACATTGTTATCTTCTTTACAACCCCTAGTAGAAACTTTTGCTTCTAGTAGGAATGCATACTATATAAAATTGGTATAGCAAATATAAGATAAATATGAGATAAATATATACAAAAATAAGCAAATATAAGATAAATAGTATACAGTTTAAAACTATTATTGTGTGAGTTTTGAATGAATGAATATGTAGACTTTGTGTACATTAGAAATATCCTATTAAATTGGAATTAGAAATTACCTTGGCCAAGAGTAATGGTTTTTGAATGGTTCATGAACACAAATGTGTATTCAGATTTCATCCATTAGAGCATGTTTCACAACTCTAGCTGTACATTAGAATCACCTAGGGAGCTTTTTAAAAATGTTGCCTGAGCTCCACCTCCAGAAATGCTGATTTAATTGGTCTATGGTGGGCCTAGGTATGAGTATTTATTAAAAGCTCTCCAGATGATACTAATATGCAGTCAGGGTTAAGGATCACTACAGTACCGTCTTGTAAGTAGGTATTTAGAATGACTTGCAGATAACAAGAATGGACATTTGTTAACTTATTAGGGGAAAGGAAAAACAAAAGAGAGAGAAAAGAAATACATATATACTAATTATTCCACATTATAAAATATGTTTGCAACAATTGGCAATTTGTATTGATTTCTTACTGGATGTCACATACTCTGTTAAGTATTGATGCTATAAATACTGAGCATAAGCAGGCTATTGTGGAGCATATAGTCTATGTTGAAGAAACTGACATCAATCAAATAAAACAGAAAGGTCTATGAAATTACAACTCTGACAAAGCCATTAAAATAAAAATCTCTATAGGAAAGGAGTTTTACTATACTCCTTGAAAGGCATGTGCTTCCCCATGAAATGGTATTTGAACTGAGATTCTAATTACAAGCAAAGATGAAGGAGTAAATTGATATAAACCAGAGGGAATTGTACACGTAAAGGTCCTGAGCCTTCAGGGACTATTCAATGAATGAAAGCCAGTTAGGTTGTCATATAGAGATCAAGGGGAAAGTTAGTTTGATGTGCACCTGAAAAGTCAGTTCATGCTCATTGACCACATAACACTGGTTTGTGGGAAACATTAAGACTTTTGGCTATTAACCTAAAAGCAGAGGAAATCAATGAAGGATTTTAAGAAAAGGTGAAGCATCATCAGACTTGGATTTGTAATGATGATCTAGTGAGGAAAATGTATTGGAAAGAGATAAGAATCGATAAGAGAGACTAGCAAACTCATCCAAGTAAGAGAGGATAGAAGCTTGGCTTAGGGAGGCAATAATTCAAATAAAGAGAAGTAAAAGTATGTCAAAGGGTGTTTGAAATATTGAATGCAATGGGGGTGCAAAATGTTAAAGGAGAGAATCATATTTAGGAAGAAGATTGTAGTATTTTGCCCATACTGAATTGTACTTACATATCATTCAAATAGAAATATCCAGCAAGATGTGAGTTTTGTGCTCTTGGGGCTCAAAGCAGAGTTTTTAAATATGAAATAATACAAATTTGGGAGTCACTTTCAAAGAAAGTTAATGAATGTCATTGTCTGAAATTTCCTTCGGAGAAAGTGCAGAGTTTGAAAAGACCCTAGTGCCTGATCTTTAAAAACATCCAGCATTTTGACCAAAAGAAAACCAAGAAATCATGGCCTACATTTACTTTAAACTCTCCCTCTTTTTCTTCTTTGCATTCATGTATCATAATACAGACGTTTTCTTGAAGCTGGAACCGGTTTAAACCAAAATATTATCAATAATGTGTTTGTTTCCAATCAATTGACTGCTAGAAATCTAGATTCATTAAGTATTGACAATAAAGATAGATTGAGAAAGACCAATCATCTGCTCAGATTAAAAAGATCATTCAAAAGAATGCATTTTTAATTGATACAGAATTACACATATTTATGGGGTACAATGTGGATATTTTTTAATTTTATTTTATTTTTTATTCAGAGGATACACATGCAGGTTTGTTTTATGAGTATGTTGCATGATGTTGAGGCTCGAGATTCTACTGAGCCCATCACCCAAGTGGTGGGCAAGGTGCCCAACAGGTAGTTTTTCAAACTCTTGTCTTCTCCCTCCCATCCCCTGTTAGGAGTCTCTAATGTCTCTTGTTGCCATCCTTATGCCCATGTGTGCATAATCTGATACTTCTCAAAGGCTTTCTTCATTTTTTAAAACTATTTTTTCTTTATTGCTGTCTGACTTTGTTGGTTCCATAAATTGGTATGAACAGTGCTATAATAAACATGGAAATCCGGGTATCTCTTTGACATACTCCTTTCATGTCCCTAAAAAATAAATAAATAAATAAAAATCAGTTATTACAGTCATTCATACAGCTTTAAAAAGACATACTTCATAATTTAAAATAAAGACACATTGTGGAAAATATATATAGTAAAATACAATACCATGCAGTTGCTTAACAAATGAAGTAGATCTATCCATTTGTATAGACATTTTGAGTTTTAAAAAAAGCAAGTTAGAGAACACTGTATAGCGCAGTTTCCACCACTGCTCCTATTGGCATTTAGGACTGGATAATTCTTTGTGATGGGGGCCTGGCCTGTGCGTGGGAAGGTGATTAGCAACATCACAAGCATCTACTTACTAAATTCCCATTAAACGATACACTATCCCTGTTTTTTGGTGATAACCAAAAATGTCTCCAGATATCACCACATGGCCCCTCGGGACAAAAACATTTTTGACTGAGAAACACATAAATAATTATTCCACTTATATAAAAACAACATCTATGTCTATTTGTTTTATACATGTGTGCTTATTGTTAACTGCAAAGAATAAGTACAGTTTGAAGCATATACATGAGATAATATACCTGGGGAAGGGAATGTAATTGTGGATAATAGGGAATATTGAAGAAAGGAATAAAATTCTTACTTCAAGGAGGGAAAGAGAAAGAAAAATGAATTTTTAATAATGGTTCATTTTTGTGGTATAAACACTCATTCCATGGCTTATTTCCTAAATCCAGTGATGTCACTGGATTCAGTGTTTAGAAAAGATTCATAAATTGGATCTCAAAAGGCAGCTCAAATCAGCTCAGCTCAACCCATAACTGAAGCAAATAGATAACAAATAATAAAATTAAATCTTGGGAGACCACCCAACTTTCCTAAGCTCATACTTTTAGCAAAGGGAACATCTGAAAGAGAATGCTGATCTCTTTATAAGTTTTGTGCCTTTTATCCCTATCATGCTAAGGAAAGTAATATAGATCAATTGTTCTCAAAGTGTAGTCCTGAGACCAACAGTGTCAATAGCATTTGTGAAATGCTTAGAAATGCAGTCACAGGCTTCTCCTCAGACTTACTGAATTTAAAAATCTGGGGATAGAACCCAGAAATGTGTGTTTTAACAAGCACTCTAGGTAATTCTGATATACTGAAGTTTGAGAACCATAGGCCTAGACAATAGTAATATCTTGATGTACTTGTTGCTTTTTAAACAATTGCCATCTCTAAGCCGTCTTATAACCCCTAATTCTAATAACAGTGTAAAACTGCTTTTTAGGAAGAGCCATGTAGCAGTTTTGTTAGATTTAACAAAGGGAAATTGAAAATTTAGAAATGATTTCTCTTACTGATTTATTATGCTGTGAATAAAGAAATGGTCCTAAGGTAGAATCTGTAGCAATGACATCTTATCGAAAATGAAAGCTACCACACAGAAAGAAATTGAAAATGCCTCCAGGGTTTCAGCTTGGTTAGCTAGAGGAATGAAGGCTTCAAAAAAAAATAAAAAATAAAAAAATCTGTCTGCAAATCTATACTGGTTTCTCTTCAATTTGTTGCTATGGTTTCCCTTCTTTTGAACACACTCAGAACTTTAGAAATACATCTCATATCATATGTATTCTCCTTAATAGTATTTTTTCCAAGCTATCCATTAGAGGATACATAGCTTTGTTTATTCTTATATCACCTGCAAAGATTGGCAGATCATCTTCCACATTGTTGATAACCCTAGTAACTGAGATAAAAAAATCCATGTGTAGAAATCATTTCAGAAATGTAAGTAATCAATATTTATTTTGACACTTTAGAACAATGGGAGGCACTTGATGAAAATATAAAAATCAGTTGGAGTTAACCTACCTGAAGCACTCATAACCACATAAAAACCTTTAAACAAGTTTCTATCACAGCTTAGTTCAATTTCATACATTCTTAAAGGAGTTTCCTTCTGTCAGCACACATTCCATATATGCCAATCACTGATTTCAGGGCATTCCTTGATTGGTTGATAGTTCCTGAGGTCCTGAAACTGATAAGCTTTTTATTTTATATTCATGTAGAAATCAATCTCTATTATGGAACCTATTTTTATATGTAATATGTAGGATTATGTATCTCAATGTACTTTAAAACTAATTCTCTAATAGCCTTATACTCTGAACTATTTTAGCTAGTTAGAAAAAAAAATAATTACCTTCACACTTATGAGTAACAATGGGCATGAACTATTTTGCAGAAAATAAAATAGAAGCTTTTATTAATTGGTCAAGTGAATAGGCATTCCTGAGTTGATGAGTAAAACTTAAATATATTTACTAAAAAAAAAGAAAAGAAGGGAAGGAGGGAGGATTTTACATACTCAAATACATGTTGAATTATAGAAAGAGGTGGTATGTTTAATTGGGTATTATTATGTTATATGCTTCTACTCTCAAACAGACTAAATTATACGGAAGTGAGTAAGGAAACATGCAGGTACTGGAACATGATGCCTGGAATTGAACCAGTCTGTCACTTTAAATCCATGACATAGATTACACTGAACTCGAATCAAATAGGCTCACCCTTTTTTTAAATTAAAACACTTTAAAATTTTTCCATCTTGCAACTGTACCTATGAAAGAAGGACAGTAAAGGAAAGGATTACTCGTTTAAGCACAATAAAAATCCTTTTACATAAAGACTCCCACAATCACAAAGTATAAAAAAAAAAGAGAGATAAATTTATGCCATGTAGGTCTCAATCTAAACTGGTAAAGATGATAGTAAAGCCTACTAGGAAGTGTTTTCCAAAGGACTATTTGTCCTAAATAGAGCAATTAGCATAGGACCTGAGTCATAGTGTCTGCCTCACATTTATTAGTTTACTATTAACTGCTATTATTATTATTATTGATGCATCTTTTTTCATCAGTAATAGCAACCCAGTCATCTAGGTTTAGTTAAGAATATATTAAATAAAAATTTAATTATTTGAAAGTTAATCAGATGAAATTATTACTGTACACATTTTTAATTGTCATATTTTGGTTATGCTTTTGTTTAAATAGTACTGCTTCAGAGATATACTGAAGTATATATAGATGAAATAACATGATGTCTTGGGCTTGCATGAAAGTAATCTGGAGGGGAAGAAGTAGATGAACAAAAGTAGACATATTGTTAGAATACATATGAATTGGTTTCATTTAACTAAACTCTTCACTTTTGCATACATATTTGAAAAATTCCATAATAAAAGTAACTAATAATATGGTGAGACCTCATCTCTACAATAAATCAAAAATTAGCTGGGCACGGTAGCGCGTGCCTGTGGTTCCAGCTACTTGAAAGGCTGAGGCGGAAGGATCGCGGGAGCCCAGCAGGTCACTGCACTCCAGTCTGGGTGACAGAGTGAGACTCCAACTCAAAAAAAAAAAAAAAAAAAAAGAAAAGAAAAAGAAAAAATAAATAAATAATGAATGAACTATACTTTTCTGTGCTTTAATTTCATTGTTGTTGTTATTGCTAGTCTTTAACAAATCTCTCAGTTCTCAAGTACACGGCTGCCTCACCTGTATACCCATGGCTTCATTGACTGCCAGAAGACACAAGGATCACAGGAAGAGAGCAAAATGGCTGCTTCTGCAGCTCCTTCCTAGCAGCAAACCAGTAATCATCCTCCACACAAATACAAATAAAAAGGATTTTAATGGAAAGCAAATGTATTACAGATGAATGAAGTCATTTTTCAGTAAACATGAAAGGAAATAATATTTTTTTGTAGCTAAAGGTCAGATAGCCCCGTAGATTTAGAAAACTGAGTTGTTGGATAAGGCATATTTATATATTGATAAGGTAGCCATGAATAAGGCAATATAGAGTATATCAGACCATAAAAATTTATATCAGAGTAGTGCAAGTATGCAAAGTGGTGTCCAGTTGACAAATTTACCATGACTATTAAAAAAGTGAATACATTTCCAAACTTTTGCAACTCTATTCTTTGGAAATCTTTCTAAATAATAGGTAGGCTCCTCGTGGATGGGGATCAAAGGGAAAATGCATGAATAACACTGAACTTCATTTAACGCAACCAAAGTCCACATAATTGCTAGAAGGAAATTTTCAAATCATCTAAAAAATAAATGTATTTCAAGATAATATATTAGTTTCATTTTAGATCTAGTTAATGTAATATTCCCTATTAACTAGATTTTTATTACATTGATCAAAATAAGATTGTTCTTGATTTTGGTAAACTTTTTATGTAATTCATAAAGTCATTGGGGTGAAAAAGAATGTTGTACTCCTAAAAATTTTTATGTTAAGTGAGTACTGTTCTTTAAAGTCACAAATGTCCTAAATAAACCTAAAAGTTTTGGTTTTATCTCTTACAAATATATGACTTTCTGACAACCAGACACTGGTAATTAAATATACAGTACAAACATGAAAAGCCATAAATCGTAGTATCATTTTAAAGCTAGTTTGATGTACTGTATCTGTATTTCATAAAACCTGGAGCATATTAAGCTTGCTCAGAACAAAGCAAACAAAGCCTTCTTTATCATTGAACTTAAGATATCTTATTATTAGTATTATTATTGTGATGGCTATAGTTGACCATAGAAAAACAGCCAACTTTATTTTTTAAAAAAGGTGAAAAAGGACAGTGTTTTAAATAGTATTATATAGCACGTACTTTAAGCTAAACTTATAGATATTCATGGACAGAATTTATAGGAGCTTTCTACTTAAATTATTATTTGTGTCCAGTTTGATCTATTTGAAAAGAATACATCAAGAAACCACAAAAGATTACTATTTTTTTAACCGTATATTCTTAGCTTATGGCAAAGAGTTTAACATCCATAGGTATTTTCTTCTGGTGTTCAGTTAATACTAGATTTATAAAAGAAAATAAAATATGTCTATTTAGGTCTCCAGGAAAAAAAAATACTTAGAGTTTTACAAGTTGGAAATACATTTTCTTTCATGAAACATACAAAAGTTCCTCCTTAGTCCACATGGAATTATTGTAGGATGTTACTCACCATCAGTGATAACCCTTGACTTTTGATGTGCTATCAAGTTGTAGGCTGAAAAAACAAGTAGCTTTAGATTGTGATATGATCACATATTCTTTTCAGCTGGATGTAGACAGTATTAGTGTTAAGTTACAAGCCATTCATCACGATGACATGAATATGAATGATGCAGCATAGGACCCAAACTTCTGAACTCAGTCATTCCCTTCTGCATGAATGCCTCTTGATCTGTGCTCTGAATTACAGAACAACTCTTTCAGTCTGGCTGACAGTCTGTGAAAATCTGAATATACTGTAAGCCCAGCAGATGTCTCAAACTATACTTCACATTTTTATGTTTATTAAAACCTGTAACAATCTTTCCTTTTTTTTTCCTTTGGGCTCGAATCTTCTGATAAGTATTACCCTTTTAGATTAACCCTTAAAAATCAGAGCATGAGCTCATGACAGAAGGAAGAACTGGCAAATTAAGATATGTAATTTCTATTTATCATAGATGTATTTTAAAGGAAATGGAATCCAAATGTCTTAATTAAATATACGGTATCAACCTTTAAAGGACTGCCCCAAGAAATGTTGTTTTCCCACTTGGAGGAAGTGGGACAATGTTAGCACATGTACACCAATCTAATAGCCATATATTCTATTTGTAGACTCTAACCAAGAAAGATTTAACAAACAGAACACATGTTCTCATACATATTTGTATGTGTCCTTCAAAACACACACACACAGAGAAAGAGACAGAGATGAGGGGAGAGAGAGAGAGAGAGAGAGAGAGACTCTCCTAGTGTGTTGACTTTTCTAACTTTCTATGCCACAAACTGATTTAGGTACATGTGAATCTTGAAGAAAATATTTTTATCGCTGATGTGATGTAAAAAGTTATTACTCTGTTTTTCTTTTAGAGCAGATGATTTATGTTTTATAAATTTTATGCAGTTTCAATACAGAAATAAAAAATGTAATATGTTCTTGATGCTCTTAAGTTCAGATTTTAAAATAATATTTCAAGGGAATTGTGCAAAGAAATTGAACAGAAGTGCCATGAGAACTGCATAAGTCAATGATTCCTAGACTACATGAGCAGACAAAAAATTTAAGATGTGTGTTGAGTTAACCAAATGTGATCCACTATGGCCCAAAGGATTTTTACACAGTTTTACAAGGCATTTAGCAAAAGTATTTAGTTTTGACTCCTAAACTAGTATGACAGAGGATTATATTCAATAGATATTTCATTATATTACTGTTTTTTTCTCAGATTACTGATCAGAAATTTGTTTATTACTTTAAAAAATATTTCAACATTATAATTTTTCCTCACTATGCATAGTTTTTCACTTTTGATATCCAAGGTATGCATAATTTTTCACTTTTGATATCTTGTGTGAGTTATTAAAGACATGAGTATAGCAAAGAGTCCTTTTCATAAATCAGAATTCCTCTCCCATTTTTAAGATGGATAATTGATAACCCCTCCCCCAGGGATATGATTTATAGCTCAAACCCTAGTGGAAAATGACTCTATAGATAATGATTTTTTATTAGGGGTCATAAGAACATGTCCATTTATGAACCAAATTGAAGATAAAGCAAGGAACCATTTCTTTGCTTTAAACATTTTAAATTGTATTGCAAGGGTAGGAATTCCCATGAGTTACTTAGGGATTTTTAACAACAAAGTAGTGTACAGGGTCATGTAATTCTATTGATAATATAATTATCATTTCTATGTTGTTAATTCTACATTAGTATTTGTAGTGAGTTAAATGGTGACTTCCAAAATATATATCTGCATCCTGACCTTGCAACCATGGCACACAATCTTATTTGGAAACAAAAAGGGTCTTTGCAGCTCTAAGCTAAAAATTTCAAGATGTAAATCCTCCTGTATTATCAAGATGGGTCCCAACTCTAATGACAAGTGTCCTTGTAGGAGACAAACACAGAGAGAACATAAGGAAAAAGAAGGCCAAAACATAGTCAGTGATTGGAGTCATGCAGAAACTGGAAGAAGCAAAGCAGAGTTAGTCCTTAGAAATTTCAGAGGGAACTCAGCTCTGCTAGCACCTAATTTTGAATTTCTTGCCTCCAAAATTGTGAGAAGACAAGTTTTGTTGTAAGCCACAACTTAATGGTAATTTATTATGGCAGGCTTAGCAAACTAATAGAGTATCCAACTGGATAAAGAGCATACACCCTTCCATTAATTATGGACCCTTAGATAGGCACAGACAAGAGCCTTACTTCTTTTGGTCATGACCAAATGGAGAAAGCTGGGTATATAATAGGTGCTTAAAAAATGTGTTGATAAATGGCATTTATCTTTTCATTTAATATTATAATTCATGTAAAGGACAGGAAGTAAAGCACATATTTCACATCTAGTGGCATATTTTTCTTTAATATAATGGGCAAACAAATTTTCAGTGTTTACAAATTTCTTAGAAGCTTGAAATCAACAGGTGTCAGTCTGAAAGAGATCCTTATACCTGTCTATTGTGAAAATACACTGCGCAATATGCATCTTTTTCATGAAAAGAACAACCTACTATTACTTGCTTTTGTTGCAAAGTCATGAATAAACAGCACAAGAGTCTTCAACTGTTTTATGTAATATGAGATACATACAAAAAAATGTAAAATGTTGTATGCGTGTCATAAAAGAGCATGAGTTCCCCTATCCCCACTCACTTAGGAATTAGAACATTAGGAAAAAGATTGCTTTCACCTTTGTTCTTCTTCCTTGGTTTCCCTTCGTCTTCTACCCACCCCATCTGTATTAGTTTCTTTCTTGCTTGCTTTTTTTTTTTTTTTGAGACAATGTTTAATGCTTGGAAAAGACACAAATTCAAGGTGATAAAAATATTAAGACAACCTGCCTCTCAAGTATATCAACATTTGACTCAAGAAAGTATAAACAAGTAAACAACACTTCCTTTATTTTGGGCTCCCAAAATCAACAGTAAGATTAGGACTGATATATTCAATCTATCACAGATATTTAGAATACTCAGTGCAATAATGCACTAAAAATTTTTTTTAAAATACTGCCATATTATACTGCTTTTCTGTGTTTTACATCATTTTTTTGTCACATCTCAATTAAGACCAGTACAATAGCTTTGTATTTTCAACAACTGTGTTTAGTCTGGTTTTGCCCCTTGGCATTGTTAAAAACATAACTATATAGGTCCAGTGTATATTTTTCCTTATTTTTTCCTTTTAGCTATCTGCTTAGATGAGTAAATACCATAAATGTACTTTTCCAAAGAAACAGTACCCTAATAGTTTATTTTTTCAATAGGTTTATTGAGGTGTTCAAAAATTAGTTCACCGTTTAAATAATACAATTCAATGTTTTTTAATATATTCACAGAGCTGTGCAACTATCACCACTACCCATTTTAGAACATTTGCATCACCACAAAAAGAAATTATGCTCCCATTAGAAGTCACTCTCCATTTCCTCCCAATCCTCTCTGCCACCTCAGCCCTAGGCGACCGCTCATCTACTTCATGCCTCTGTAGATTTGCTTGTTCTAGATATTTCATTTAAATTGAATCATATGTGATCCTTTGTGACTATTTCACTCATAATGATGCTTTAAAGTTTCATCCATCTAGTAGCATGAATCATCATTTCATTTCTTTTAATAAGTGAATAATATTTCATTCTATGGCTATCATAGGCTTATTCATTCATCAGTTTATGGACATTTGAACTGTTTCTAATTTTCAGCTACTACAAATAATGCTGCTATAAACATTCACGCACAACTTTTTCTGCAGGCATATAATTCTTCAAACTATACTACGAGGCTACAGTAACCCAAACTGCATGGTACTGGTACAAGAGCAGACATGTAGATCAATGGAACAAAATAGAGAGTTCAGAAATAAATCTGAATACCTATAACCAACTGATCTTCAATAAAGTAGATAAAAATATACACTAGGAAACGGACATCCTATTCAGCAAATGGTACTGGGAAAACTGGAATAATTACATGCAAAAAAATAAAACTGGATCCCTCCCTCTCACCATACACAAAAATTAACTCAACATGGATTAAAGATTTAAATGTCACCCCAGAAACTATAAAAATCCTAGAAGAAAACCTAGTAAAAACTCTCATGGACATTGACCTAGGTAAAGAATTTATGGCAAAGACCCCAAAAGCAAATGCAGCAAAAACAAAAATAAATATGTGGGACTTAATTAAACTAAAAAACTTCTGCACAGCAAAAGAAATCATCAACAGACTATATGGGCAACCTACGAAATGGGAGAAATATTCACAAACTGCATATCTGAGGAAGGACTAATATCTAGACTCTACAAAAAACTCAAATCAAGCCAGGCTCGGTGGCTCAGCTGTAAACCCTCAGCTTGGGAGGCTGAGGTGAGTGGATTGCCTGAGCCCGCGGGTTCGAGACCCGCCTGGGCAGCGAGACCTCATCTCTACAATATAAATCAAAAAATCAGCTAGGCGTGGTAGTGCATGCCTGTAATTCCGGCTACTCAGAAGGCTGAGGCGGAAGGATCGCCAGAGCCCAGCAGGTTGAGGCTGTGGTGGCCGGGAGCAGCCACTGCACTCCAGTCTGGGCGACAGAGTGAGACTCCAACTCAAAAAAAAAAAAAAAAAACTCAAATCAGCAAAAACAAAAAAAAGAAAAAATAATAACCCCATTAAAAAGTGGATAAATGACATAAATTGACATCTGTCAAAAAACAAACAAAAACAATGATGTATACACAGAAACAAAAACTGAATACCACATGTTCTTACTTATAAGTGGGCCCTAAACATTGGGTGTGCAAGCACCTGACTTCTTCACCATTACCCAATGCATCTATGTAAACAAAAACCATTTGAACTCCTAAAGCTATAGTAAGAATTTCTTTTTTTAAAAAAGGGAAAAAAATCCCAATAAATATTAGGCATTGCCATGTTAAAAAAAATGAAATGAAGTTTCAAACAACAAAAAAATCTGAAAAAATTTATATTCATACACTTTCCCTAAAAGTGCTACTAATAGTATTTCAGAAAGAAGAATATCAAACTTAGAGGAGGAAATGGAATGCAAGAAGCTATTATTAAAAGAAAACAAGGACTCTTTGGGAGGCTGAGGCAGGAGGATCACTTGAAGCCACAAATTGGAGACCAGCCTGGGCTACAAAGCAAGATCCTATCTTTACATAATAATAATTTAAAAAATTAGTCCACCTGTATTAGAGTTTTATTGCTGCCAAAAAAACTCCCACAGACTTTAATGGTTTAAAACAACACTTACTTATTATCTCAGTGCTTGAGTTCTCCGTCTCAGGAAAAATTTAAAGACTCAAGGAAGTCGTGTTTATTAAACATGCCACTATATTAACGAGAGTCCATCTTCCTACATCATTTGACCCAAAAGCTAGTACCTGATCTATTTCAAGTTTTCAGATCCAGCATGCCATTGTATTCTGAACAAATTGAGAACTGTATGCAAAGTTGAGATGGACCTCTACAGCTAGAAAAGAAAATGTTGCTTGATCACCAGAAGAAACTCATAACAGTCCTTCTTCTGCAGTCAAATTTCCCATCCAAGCAAAGGAGCAAATGATAAAGTTTACCAAGATAAGTTTACCATAAAGAAGAGAAAGCAGGGGGAAAGAACATATTATGTGAAAGGTTACTTATTATTTCATACAGCGGCACAGTCTTTTATTAACTCTGCTAAACAGTGGGCAGAATCTTGCAAGTAATGATTTTACCTTATGTAAAGACATTCACCAGCTTTTCAGAGGCTACATCTTGAAAGTTCTCAAACTTCAGGTAATAAAATCACTTAGTGGTTTTGTTGTTTTAACAAGGCATAAGCATAATGTCCAGAATAATTTAACAATAAATATTGTTTTTGTCAGAATATTTAGTTAGAATAACTCAATTGGAATTTTTAGCCTTATGAATAATGACAGTCTAAAACATCATTATTTATGCTGCTAAAACCTGAACAATGTACAATAATCTTCATGAAAAATGTAATAAGACAAAAGCACTAAGAACTTATCAATGTCAAAAATACATTAGCTAGATAGTTGTGTAAAAGCTATGACATTAGTTATTTTCCCACATGTAAAACTGTACAGATGCCTTTAAACACTCTAGAACTCCTTTGAAGTCTATTACTGATTTTACATTTTTAAAATATTAGTTGAAAATTTATATACTGTATGAATTTATAGCACATACAGTATATTAATATTTTATATACTGCATATGATCTATAATAAATGTACGGATGTATATAGTCTCCCCCCTGAAATCACTAATTATCCAAAAAAATGCAAATCAAAGTCACAATGAGATATCATCTTACCTCGTCAGAATAGCTATTATTTAAAAGACAAATAAGGTATATGCAGGTGAAGTTTGGGTTCACATTCGCAGATCCTGCCAGAGTATGATGTGAACAAGAAATAAGCCTTGACTGTGTTATGTCATTGGATTTGAGTGAGTATACATTACAAACACCAGCACTAGTTCATTTGATTAATACTTCTATCCTGAGTTAAATGTCTTCCATTTTGCTATAGTAATGCCATATGTATGTATCTGTAAAAATTTCTACTTTGGTTCCTTTTTTTCATTTGTTCCTAACCCCTCATAAGTTCCTGAAGGGCAGGGCCTTTGCAAAGCAATGCATAAATGGCAAAAAATAGATGCACAAAATATTATTAGCAAATAAATATTCAGATATATTAAATTAAAAGTTACATATATTAAAAATAGTAATTAATTCTGACAGAGATTCTGTTAGGCAGATATTTATCTAGAAGTTATAATCCTAAGCCAGGAAAAGAAAGTAGCATTGAATAAAAATCTAAGAATCTTCACATAGCTTGAAGCAGACATTTAACACCTGAATAATTTGATAGAAATAAGTTAGGCATTACAATAATCACCATCTTTATGACACACACAATTCACTCCATTTCCTCTAGGTGCGATTATATAATGCAAAAAAATTATATGCTAGTTGCTAGAGTTCTTTTACAAATTTTAGAGAAAAATATGTTTTGTAACTTATTACAAAAAAATGAACTTTACATAGTAAGTGAATACACACAATTGTGCCCTCACTCCCCAATAAATCTTAGTTCATGATAGCAGAAATCATAAGCATATATATAATGTGTGTACACTATAACCAACTGAAATGCAAGTATTTATGAATGTGAGTAATTATGTATATATTATGCCCCCAAGCCAGGAAAGAAAGTCTTAAATGCCAGAAATTATTAGGAATACTAAGAAACTAAGAACAGATGATGAAATTAAAGAGTGACTTGGCAACCTAGAATGTGAGAACCTGCGGGAGAATGCTAGCACCAAAAGTTGCAACCTGAAGGCTGCTCCAGGCCTAAAGGAAGCAGTGGCTGGGAACTGTAAGGGACTTGGAGCTACTCAGAGTAAAATTTGTTTGGCCACCAAAGCTGTTGACTGCAGAATTCTGTTCTCAGATAAATTCATTGGTATACAAGATAAAGGCATTTTACTAAAATACAGTAACTCAGTTTACTACCAAAACATTCTCAAAAAACTATTATAGGAATTATTTCGTTAAGAATGAAAATGAATTCCAAGAGGAGATAGTGAGATGAAGAATGTAATAGTGTACTAAAAGTGTAGAAAAATATGTCCCTATATAATTAAGAATCATTTAAAAAAAACAGAAAAAAAATTTAATTTTGCCTGAGCTACAAACACTAGCTACACTAGATGAAAGCACTAAGAAATAGTGAACAATATATGTATTTTTTTCCCATTATAGCTGAACTGTAAAGAAAGAAAAAGAGAGCCGAAGCTTCCAGAAGAAACTTGAAGCTTTATTTCATTCCAGAATGAAGAGGGAATGTAAAAACAAACTGAAAAATTCTCCAGGTCATTATTTGGAAGAAGGAACTGGACCCAAATATAGACCCTGACATCTAGGAGGTTGGAGTTTTGATGACCAAAAGCAAGAGAAAAACATGGTGTCAGATCTGAATTTAATGTGGTGTTAAAAATGAGACTTTTGAGACTTTTTTTAACTTTTAATTTTTCTTTCTAAAGATGTGGGGTACAATTCAGGGTTAGGTATACAAATGTTCATTATGCAGGTACCCTTGTTGATGAGGTGTGTCCCCCCTTCCCCAGGTTGTTTCCTACTATTGCCAATCCTGCTAATCCAGACTAATCCAGCTTCTAAATAAAGCCGGGATTTACAAGGTTCTCCATTCAAGACAAATGAAGAAGTGCATCTTTAAAAAAAAAAGCATAGCTGTGTCCCCAGTCCGTGACTTTGGTTGCAAAATTAAAAAAAAAAAAAATGAAGTCTTACATGAGAAGTAAGGCCTCCAAGGTTTTATACAAGTTCAAGCACGTGATGCACATGGCACTCTGAGTGAGGAAGGTGGTGAGGGATTAACCAGGACCAGGAGGAACCTCACAAATGAAACCTAGAAAATGGTAAAAAAAAAAAAAAAAAAAAATCTACCATAAGGAGAAATAAACAAGAGGTCTTTCTAAATGACCTTGTTAGACTCTTCAAGCCCAACTGACAGAGCAGACATGCAATACAATATCCATTCTGCCACAGCATATGAGAAAAGACTTTACAAGTATTGAAAGACATTCATCTTAAAATGCCCAAATAAGGCAGCTATAACACATTATCCCAAACTGAGTGACTTTAAACAACAGAAATTTCTTACCTTACAGTTCTGAAAACTACAAAACCAAGATGTTGGTGGGTCCATGCTCCCTCCCATGTCTCTAGGGGAGAATTCTTCCTTGCCTCTTTTAGCTTCTGGTGATTGCCAGTAATTCTTTGCATTCCTTAATCTACAGCAGAGTAATTCCAATCTCTGTGTCTTTACAGGGCCTTGTATTCTATTTCTCCTCTGTGTCTCTGTGTCTCCAAAGCTTCCTCATTTTATTTTATTTTATTTATTTATTTTTTTGAGTTGGAGTCTCACTCTGTCGCCCAGACTGAATTGCAGTGGCCGCTCCGGGCCACCGTAGCCTCGACCTGCTAGGCTCCGGGATCCTTCTGCCTCAGCCTTCCAAGTAGCCAGAATTACAAGCACGCGATACCACGCCCAGCTGATTTTTTGATTTATTGCAGAGATGAGGTCTCGCTGCCCAGGCGGGTCTCGAACCCACGGACTCAGGCAATCCACTCACCTCAGCCTCCCAAAGGTGCGGGATTACAGGCTGAGCCACCGAGCCCGGATGCTTCCTCATTTTATAAAGACTCCAGCATTGGATTTAAGGTCATCCTAATCCAGTATGACCTCATTTTAACTTGATTACTTCTACAAAGATCCTGTTTCCAAATAAGGTCACATTCATGGATATCTAAAGTTAAGACCTCAATGTATCTTTTTTAGGGACGTAATTCAAGCCATCTTCATACTGCAATGCAAAAAGACAAAAAAGAAAGACATTCTTATAACTTCCTGTCAAAGATTTGGCAACTTGTCTAGCAGAAAATTAGCAATGATGATCAAAAAATGGAAATTTTCATATTCTTTGACACAATGACTTCATTTTGAAAAATGTACTTTATAAATGGTAATAAGCAAAAAATTAGATACGAGGCTACAGAATATAGCTTAATGTATTATGTAATACAAGAACCTCTTTAAAATACATATTATTTAAATAGTATTAAAGCCTTTAAGTTATATATCAAGCAGTTTTAAAAATATAGTACAATTCTAATGAAATACTTTAAAGTAGAAAATAATATACCAGAGTTTTTTTGAGGTATGAGAATCATATGTTTAAAGAGGTTTTTCTAGGTACCATAGTTTTTTATTCTCCCTTACATATTTTTAAAAGCTTCTCCAATGGACATACAAATGTATTGCTTTTATAAATCAGAAAAATAAATAAATAAAGCAATGTTGTTCAAAAACCCACCTGTTCTTGTGATCATTCCAACTGCAATGACTTCTTAATTTTCAGTTACAATAAACTGTATCTGTTCATCTGCTTTTTTATCTTTTGTTTTCCTGAATTGTAATCATGTCTTTCCTCAGGCTCTTTTGATCAACATTGTTATTATTTTTCATGTCCTACTGAAATAATAATGTATTACGTGTGTTTACAGATCTGCTGAGGTAAAAAGAAAATTATTCTGAAAAACAATTACTTTTTAAAAGTTAGAATGCTACAAAAATATAACATACTTCAAAACATAAGCTCTCTCACAAATGTGGCAAAGAATAATTAAGGGAATGGTAGTAGAGTACCCAAAGCAAGAAGTAAAGGAGCAAGGACGAACACAGTTGCAAATTGCAAATTAAGGAACTGAGTAGCTAAAATATACTTAGAGCTGTTATATTATTTCAATATAAAGAAGATTTCATAACTTTGTGTGCTATGCTTATTTCAATAAAAGATATAGCCTAACAAGTAGACTCTCTACAGCACTCACAAATAAGTAACATGATGATAATATTTTAATGCCCAGCGTGTGCTGTGCATTATTGAGACCTATCCAGGAAATCTACACTATTGACCTTTAAGGTAGGAATTTACAGTCTCATCAGGAGCAACAGTCTAACATTTAGAACAACGTGAGGAAAAAAAGATTAACTTTGAAAATAAGTTACCAGACTACTACAGTGACAGAGTGTTGAAATCAAAAGAGAGAAGTCAGATCTGAAAACATACACTTTAAACTGAATACTGGGGACAAGGAGAGCCCTAAAAACTCAAAACTCAAAAACTCAAGAAAGCTTGTAGGGAAGAATGAGTTATGTACCAATCCTGACTGTAACTGTCTGTGTTGTGAATATGTGCCATCTTCTAGGGAGATGACACTCCATTGCTGATGAATCTGACCTATTATTAATATGATGAAATGCCTTAGACTCCATTTGACTTTCAGTCTTCCTCTAAAAAAACTAATGAATGATAAAAGTCTTCAGATGTGTAGATATAATACTTCAGTGAATTAAAGTTGTATGTAGTTGTTTCAGTGACATGTAATTGTATTGATGTGACACTACTAAACCTGTCACATGTTTATTCTGATATTAGTTTTTTTAGCTGCAAATAATGGTCAATAATAAATGTATATAAAACAAAAATGTTATGCTATTCTTATATCAAGTTGTAAAACTTTAACAAAAATGATTTGCCGAGTGTTGGCCAGCAAATGAAGAAATATGTATCCTCCTGTGCTTTCATAAGGCATTTAAATTGGTATATAATTGTTGGAAGGAAGCTACTCTCTCTGTGAACAGGGCCATCTTAATTAAGGAGTTTTGCTTTTGTGAATTCATTCCAGTGAAAAATAAGGAATATTGTACAGTAATCGATTAATAAATATATTCATCCTGGTCTTGTTTATAACATTTTTAAAACTGTAAAATAACCCAGTATCCAAAAATAGGCTATTAATTAAATGTGAAAAATTATTGTGAAAAATTAAATATATACAGTAATAATAATTAAAAATGAAATATCTAGATATAGAACACTTTACAGTAATGAATAGAACAAAGTGGAAGTTAAATATTTAATGTCATGAGGAAGTAATCCTGCTACATCATTAAAGCGAAATTAAAAGTAGGTGAAGAATATATAGAGTATGCAGTGATCTATCACAGAAACAAAGAACAGAGTAGGTTATGTTCTCACTCATAAAGCAGATCTTGAACAATTATCATAATACTATAAGAAAGGGATTGGCAGTTGTGGGAAACTGCCAGGGGAGTGGGGGCACACCTCATCAACAAGGGTACCTGCATAATGAACATTTGTATACCTAATCCTGATTGTACCCCACATCTTTAAAATTAAAAAAAAAAGAATATATAGAGTATGGCCCTGTTTTTATGCAGTGTGTCACACAATACACACCCAAAACTTGTCAGTCATCATGTGAGCAAATATATAGATATTTTTGAGTTTGTGTTTCCTTGTATTTTCTGAGATTACACAATAGATTTGTGATGAGGGATAATAACAAAATAAAAAGAAGGTGGAAGTATATTTAACTCTTTCAAATATCTGAATTGATGATTTTGATTGCCTTGTCATCAATCTTCTAAAAATCTTTAAAGCACACTAGTCATGGCTCAGGATTGCTGGTGGAGGGCAAGGCATTTGCAAAATTTATGGTAGTGAAGCCTTTTGTCACTATAGTGATGATGGTTATTATACAAATTGAACAGGCTGGACAGAGTTGCCCCAGCTTGTAATTCCAGCATTTGGGGAGGCCGAGGCAAGAGGATTGCCTGAGCTCATGGGTTCGAGACCAACCTGGGCAACTTGGTGAGATCTTGTCTCTACAATAAATCAAAAAATCAGTCAAGCCTGGTAGTGTGCACCTGCAGTTACAGCTACTTTGAAGGCAGGGGCAGAAGGACTGTGAGTGTGCCACTGCATTCTAGCCTGGGTGACAGAGTGAGACTCCAACTCAGAAATAAAAAATAAAAATAAAAATTACACAATGAGTTAACTTTTTCTGACTAAACTAAAAGCACAAAAAAGAGACACACTGAAATCCTTGAATTGAAAACTCAAAGCATGAATGGAGAATCAACCGGTTTTGGGGGAGTTATTAAAAAATTAACATTTTTAGCCACAGAGAAGACATGAATAAAGATTCAGCCCAAGGCCTAATCACTAGGGTTAAAAATGTGCAATTCCAATGAAATATGTGACACCTTCACTCTCTTCTGCAAAGAAAAGAGAATAGGTTTACTATCAGTAGTACCCTAAAGTGATTTGGAGACATTTGGCAGATACAGACAGAAAAGATGGAAACCACAGAATACTCAAATCTTCCCTATCCCCCCAGAGAACAAGTTTACCCTTGTCTAAAAAACTGTGAATAACTTCATCAATGGGAAGGTGGTATGGATTCTGTTGTCACTGATCAATTCCTCTTGCCTCCAGGCCTGTAGCAAGATTTATATCTCAACATAGTCCAGGTATAAAAATACAAAATCTTGAAGGATGAGACACTAAGGAGTCTTGCCTATTTGCAGTCAGGCATTCAGGCAACATAGGTGGAAATTATTACAAGAGTATTAGATGAGAGAGGATAAAATATGATTGATTTTAGCTGAATCTAGGGAAACTCTAATCAGAGATGGAGCGAATATATTTGCTTAAGTACCTAGGAGTAGAGTTAACAGTGTACTTGGTCCATTAACCAAGTAAAAACTGAACTTAATGAAATACTCTCAATGCTGTGGAAATAGCAACTCTTCCTGGGATGCTAAAAGGAAAAGTGTGATGGCTTCTGGAAGACTGGAGTAGATCGTTGCACAAGTTGTTTAGCTACCTCCTATTATGTTCTCAGGAAGGGCCAGAGGACACCATTTTCTTTGAGGCATTTAGCAAAAACTAACTTCCCTCTCAAAATTACAGTTTTTCTGACATTGGTATAACAGCTTTTCCTTCTTGTGCTTTTACTCTAGAGATGATTATGGGTTCCAGCTGTTGCTAGTCTCTGGGCGTTTCACTATTCTTTTGTAGGTCCTTAAACCATCCCAAACTTTGTAAATAATTCCTAATTATCTCTTAAGTTACCTGATTAGGCTACCAACTATTTTCCACCAGGAGGCCAACAGACACAGATGGTCACACATAGATGTGAGAAGGTGAGATTTGTAAAAATACTGAGAAGAGGGAGCAAACAACAGTGGCTATATTGAGAAAGGATGTTCTACATAAAGATAAGAGCAAATGCTAAAGCCTGAGGTAAAACTGTAATCAACTAGTTTACTTTAGAAGCAGTAAAAAGAGACAAATTTGACTGAAGTGAAAAAAAAGCAAGTGCAAGAGTTGTAAGAAATAAGGTTGGGAAGAGTATAGGCTGGATGAGATCATGTAGCATGCTAAAGGTCGCTGTAGGAATTTTGGGATTTACTCTGTACAATGGAAAGCCATTGGGAGGTTTAAAGGCAAAAGTGAAATTATTAAGCAGGATCACTCCAGCTGTTGTGCTGAATAGACCCTGAGGAAAATGTGGAAGATACAATTGCAGTAATCTTGCAGTAAATCAGGCTAGAGATGATGGTAGCTTGGATCAAAGTGATAGCTGTGGAGGTAATGAAAAGTAATCAAAGTCTCAATGTATTTTGAAAGGAAAGCCAACAACATTTGCTTATGGATTAGACAGAGAGTATGAGAATAGTGAATCAAGAATGACGACAACTATTTTGGCCTGAGCAATGGGAAGAAGGATTCACAATTGAGATGAACTTTGACTTATATCCAAGGAAAATAGAAATACTAATTTTATGATCAATACATACCCTATTTCTTTTGAAGAAACATGGTATTTTGTTTATCATCTATCTTTTGCAAAGTATCTAGCAGCTCCTCAAATAATGTTTATGAAGTATTGTCTGGACATGGACTGTTTCACTCTGTACCTGGCTTCTTCCTGCCCCCTCCCTCAAGGAGCAGCCTCTTGCCAAGGCTGGTCTCTGAAGGGTATGTGTATTCCCAGTAATGAGTCATACATGATGATGCGGGTGACCAAGAAAAGCTGAATACAATGTAGTCATCACTTTTAATCAATGTAATTGTACACACCCAGATAGGAATTTGAATGATTAACTTGATTACTTGATTATAACACTGTTTGCTGTACTGCCTCAAGTGCAGATTCTTCACCAACCTGCCACCATTTGTGCCACCCATAAGTTTTAATAAACCAATCAGAATCTTTTGTTGCTGGACCTCTGGGTGACTTCTTTGGGGTAGGTAAATATTAACAAATCAGTTCCCAGTGAGTGCCACTGTTTGTGTGGAATTTGCATGTTCTCCTCATGTCTGTATGGGCTTTCTCCAGGTACAGTACTGTAATTTCCTCCCACACCTTGAAGATGTGCACATTAATTGGGGTGTCTAATTATTCCAGTGTGAGTGAGTGTGTGTAGTCCCTGTGAGGGAATGGTGTCCTGTTCAGGGCTGGTTCCCACCCTGAGCCCTGAGCTGCCGGGATAGGTTCTGACCACCCACAAACGTTAACTGGAATAACTGGGTACATTATTATCTTACTTATTTTTATTAATCTTTCTTAAATGTTTAATAAATAGCTCACATTTATTTCATTGTTTAACATTAGAAGTGTTTTGGTCTTCATTTAGAAGTTTGGTGATGTTTTTGTGATCAGAAATATAACATAAACATTTAACTCATAAATTAGTCTATGGTAAAATCGCTTTCATTCTTATGTCATTTTGCTTAAAGTCACAGTCTCTGAGAATCTGTTGTACGATGTATTATATATTGTTTTAATGTTGTTTTATGAAGATTCTCTAAATATCAAACTGGTTGACATTTTGGAACCTAATTTACTCATTTTAAAAGTACGCAGTGTTTATATACTCCATTTTCATAATACAATGTAAGAAGCTATATAAACCAAAAGGAATTGTTTGATGGTAGCAACTCAGTCTTTAGACTCATTCATTAAAGAAATTAATGAAAGCATTTCCCCAGAATGACTAGTACTCTGTAGATTATAAAACATACCATCAAGAGTACTTGACAATTTTTAGGAAAAAAATTATGTGGTTAGGTCACTGACGTCAAAGCAATGATGTGTCTCCCAAAAGCAAATCCAAGCTTTCAAACATTTCATAACATAAACACATTGTTTTCTTAGAAGCGTTTCAGTTTTATGCTAATCAGAATCTGATGTCTACTTAAAAAATCAAACTGTTGCTACAAATGGTCCTACAGTTTGTGTAAGATAAAAAAAGAACATCAATGAATTGTTAAGATATTATTTAAACCTTTCTATTTTCTTTGAAAAAAAGTTTATCGCACTTACAAAGAGAACTTTATAGAGAGAGAGAAAGGTAATTTATGTAAATTAAACGTGATTAAACAACCACTCTCATTCTCCACACATGGATTCATCAAGGCAAAATCATGAAGTAAGGAATGTTGCCTTTCATATCTCTTAACACATGCTTTGTTGCATCCATTTCCCTCTGGATATTGTTTTTTAGAGAAATATTTAATGACAGGCAAGTGAAAGATTCACTTTTTATATAAATCTTTAATATTTCAAATGTAAAAGTGACAAGGGCAGAGGACACAGAAACTATCATATCTGAGCACCTGAAATACAGTGAAAATCATCATTCCAACCATCACGGTAGTGCAATGCTTTCTTTATTAGGGCTCTAGAATGTCAATGCGTTTTTATTGACAATGTATTAATTTATGTAACTCTTACAATGACTCTATGGGGGTATACCTAATTAATTTGTACATATGTACCTCCTGACTTAGAATATACAATTTTATCAAATAAGTCTTCATTTTTACTATGCATTCATGTCTCTCTAGATCTAAAGCTGATAGACCATCTTTGGATGTATCCCCTAAGTAATGCAATCTCACCTAGGAATTGAATATCAAATGATAATTGCTTGTTGCTTATTAACCAATACTTATTTGAAAATAAATATAGTTATCAATACTTCTCTTAATGGTATCTGTCCATATACTTTTATGAATAATAATCTTTCTAAGTACTGGTTTAGGTGCTCCATGACATTTCAATGTATTATTCACTTTGTTTATTTGTTAATTTTCCCCAACTAATTTAAAGTTTCTTAAATATTTCTTTATCATTTGTCCCCAACTTGGTGGTTCCTTCATCAAAAAAGTAAAATAAAATTGATTCAATGATATGAAATTTAAGTTTCCTGTAGAGCATTTATTTTACTTGATATCACCAAAAAAAGTTGTTAGCACAGTAGAGGATAGGGCAAAAATGAAAACTAACGATCACAGCTGTTGTCAATTCTGTACTTCACTCTGCAGACCTGCTTTCCCAGCACAATAGTCCCATCACAGAAGTCATAAAGATGACTTAAAACAAAATCAAATTGTTTTACTTTGTACATGATCCAACCCCTATCACCTTCTTCAACCCCATTTCCTATCACTCAGCCCTACTCAAGCCTCCCTAGATATCTTGCAGTTTTGTGGGTGTTGGACTGCACCTTAGGGACCTTGTACATATAATTCTCTTAGACTTCAATTCTTTACATAACTGTATCCTTTCTGTAGGACTTACTAAAACCCCAACATTTTAAGTGAACTAGCTGTCCTGGGTACCCTATCTAAAAACATCAGCAGGTTGTACATACCATCAATCTCATTCCTTACTCTGATAATCTATGTTTTCTTAATAGCATTTTCAATATCTGATATTGATTTGCATATTTATATATTTATTGACTTCCCTGATTAGAATATAAACTCAATGACACCAGGGATTTGTCATATAAATATCTGTATTTCCAGCACCTATGCCAGGGCCTCATATTTAATAGATGTTCAATAGATAGTTCTGGAAGGAAAGAAAAAAAATGATGAAATAATTTAAACTGTTAATGTTTTTTTAAAGTTTATTCGGTGTTTTAACCAATTGAATACCTTGTTTTAGTTGTCATGCTATCAATAGAATTTGGTGGGTAGACATCAGTCTTTTAATTAGTCTCAAATAAGAGATGGGTTAAATGGTACATTTGGTGATCATGTATAAATAATCTTGTCAGAATTACATTTTAATATATTGTGAATACATTGATTTTTATATTATGTTTTTAAATTATAATAATAATAGTTACAGATTACCAATGCAGATGTTTATTAAGTACTTGGACTTTTTTCAGTATTTGTATTTTAACAAAGTTTTCTTTAGGATACTTATTTCATAAATATTTGTTGAGAGTTGCCATTGCCAGCACTGGTGACACAGCAAGGACCCCAGCTGGGTCAATAATGATAGTTCATTCTTCCAGCCTTAGTGGCTGAAGTATTGGCAAGTGCCCCAATCTGGTCGAGGCAGAAACTTTTGAAAGGATTTTTAAACAGGAGAAATGATCTCTTTTCTCTTTAGCTTTAGAGGTGGGAATTTTTTTTTAATTCAGTGCTGCAGATGGTTATTTTGCCCAGTTGGTAGAGGAGCCCATCTGTGTCAAAATCATAAATATGACTAACAGAGAAAAATAGAAATTAGTGATAGACAAAATCCTACAGGCGTTTGTTGTGTGGTCTGAACTGCTCTGACATTGGAGCTGCCCTTTCTGAGGTTTGGATGTTCAGCACTTTCTTCAGTTTTCTGCACTAACACAATATGGGTCTAATATGAAGCTTATTATAGGTTAACCTCTTACAAACTGGATTTCTATCTTAGCAACTAAGAGAGTTTTGGCAGAGTATTCATAACAAATGACTATTTTTTTAAAATAGTATTTGAACCCCAAAATATTTTATGATACTATTAAAGAAAATACAGATAAATCGGAACATAGAATTTGCTTCAGTATATTACATGAACAAATTTAAAATAGCATAGGTTATGAGATACCATTAAGGAGGGCTGGGGCTAAGAGTATTGAGGAAAAAAGGGAACTTTATATATCTTGTAGCTTTTGTTTGTTTATAATCAGCATTTATTAAAATAAAGAAGTACAGAGCTATTTACAAATAACAAAATAAGGGAAGTAGACAATAGTCTATTTGCTAATTTAAAGCAACTTAGCCTAGACAGAGAATACTAAGACTGTGTGTAGACTAGTAAATCACGTATGTATGTTTGCTAGTTGAATTTTTTTTCTTCAAACTAAGCATATAATGGCAATCTCATTTGACCCTTTTTAGATTTCTATAAGCTTCTACCTATAATAAGGGAACCTCACAAGGTTAAGATATGCTTCTAAGTCATAATATTTTCTCAAGTTGTTTGATACATTCGTAGACTCTAGAAATTCAGCAATATAAAACAGAAGGTATGTTTTCAAAAGCAAAGGAAAAATTATTGCTATAAACAGTTGAGAAAAAGAAGCACAGAGATAGGGTTATACATAGATTCTTTTGCATAGAGACAAATTTTGGCCAATATACTTTAAGCTTTATTATTATAGTCAGAGAATGAGGCTGCTCACCCTGTCACTCCCTTGTTCTCTGGTTTCATAGCAACTGACACATGCAAGAATTGGTGGACACTTTGGATATAGAGTCTCTCAGAAATATGATGTGAATTTCTGTCTGTTGAAATGAATTAACCTTACATAGAGAATATAAGATATTTCTCATATCAAGCACTTATGACACACAGGTATTGTTTGAACCAACTCCTGATTTCAAATTTCCTGGATCCTTTTTTACCAAGGAAAGATGATGTATCAGTGGAAAAGAGCAGGACTTTTGAGTCATTCAAATCTGAATTTATTATTATTATTATTATTAAGTTTAGAGTTGTGGGGTACATGTGAGGATTTGCTACATAAGTAAACAAGTAAATTACATAGAGGTGAAGTTTGGGCTTCTAGTGAGCCCTCTCTCCTTCTAGTTGGACATGGTACCCAGTGGGTGACTGTGTGTCCCTTATCCCCTCTCCCACACTCTCTCTACAGGTGTTTGTTGTTCCTACCTTTGTGTTTGTGTACCCAATGTTTAGGATCCACTTATGAGTAAGAACACATGGTATTCAGTTTTTTGTTTCTGTGACAGTTCACTTAAAACGATGGTCTCTAGTTGCATCCATGTTGCTGCAAAGGACATGATTTTGTTGTTCTTTATGGCTATGTAGTATTCCACCATGTTATATACCACATTTTCTTTTCTTTTCTTTTTTTTTTTTTTTTTTTTTTTTTTTTTTGAGTCGGAGTCTCACTCTGTCGCCCAGACTGGAGTGCAGTGGCTGCTCCCGGCCACCGCAGCCTCCACCTTCTGGGCCCCAGCGATCCTTCCGCCTCAGCCTTTCAAGTAGCTGGAATTACAGGCATGCGCTACCACATCCAACTGATTTTTTGATTTATTGTAGAGATGAGGTCTCGCCAAGTTGCCCAGGCGGGTCTCGAACCCGCGGGCTCAAGCAGTCCACTCACCTCAGCCTCCCAAAGGCACGGGATTACTGGCTGAGCCACCGAGCCCTGCTTATTGTAGTTTTGATTTGCATTTCTCTGATGATTAGTGAGGCTGTACATTTTTTAACATATGTTTGTGGACTGCTCGAATGACTTCTTTTGAGGAGTGTTATTTGCCCATTTTTTAATAGAGTTGCTTGATTTTTTTCCTGCCAATTTTTTTAGTTCTTTTTTTTTATTATAAAGATGTGGGCTACAATTCAGGGTTAGGTATACAAATATCGATTATGCAGGTACCCTTGTTGATGAGATATGCCCCTCCCTCCCCTAGCAGTTTCCCTCAACTGCCAATCCCACCCCCACCCCCCACAGTTTCCCACTAGGGATTCCCAGTTTGACAGTTCCTTTTTTTAGTTCCTTTTAGATCCTGGATATTAGACTTTTATTGAATTCCTGGCTTGTAAATCTTTTTTTTTTCTTTTTTTTTCTCCATTCTGTGGGTTGTCTCTTTACTCGCTTAATGGTTTCTTTTGCGGTGCAAAAACTTTTTAGTGTGATTTTATCTGTCAATTTTAGATTTTGTTTTTGAGGATGTAGCCATAAATTCATTGCCTACTCTGATGTCCAGAAGGGCTTTCCCTAAGTTTTCTTCTAAGATTCTTATAGTTTGAGGAAATTGACTTGGTAATAAGAAACCATCCTGTCATAAAAAAAAAAAAAGAAAAAGAAACCCTGGGCCAGATGGTTTCTAGTTTAATTCTACAAGACATACAAGTAAGAGCTGATACCATGCCTACTGAAGGTATTCTAAGCAATTGAGAAGGAAGAAATTCTCCCTTGCTCATTCTATGACTCCAATATCATCCTAATACCCAAAAATGGCAAAAACAAAATAAGGAAAGAAAACTACTGGCCAATTTCCCTGATTAACATAGATCAAATATTTTCAATAAGATTCTAACAAATCATATCCAATAGCACATTTCAAGGATCATCCATCCTGACCAGTTAGGCTTCATTTTCAAGATGCAAGGCTGGCTTAACATATGTAAAACAATAAACGTAATCTATCATATAAACCGGTGTAAAACCAAGAACCACATGATTATCTCGTTAGGTGCAGAAAAGGCATTTGATAAAAGTAAACATCCCTTTTTTTAATAAAAACCCTCAAACATCTAGGCATTGAAGGAACAGTCCTCAAAATAATAACTGTCTATGACAAACGCACAGTTAGCATTATACTTAATGAACAGAAGCTGAAAATATGCTTCCTAAGAAATGAAACAAGACAAGGATGCCTACTCTCATCTCTCCTATTCAACATAGTACTGGAAGTCATAACTAGTGCAATCAAGCAGGCGAAAGAAATTAGTGTTACCAAATAGGAAAAGAAGTTGTCGTCCCTTTTTGTAGATGATATGATTCTATACCTAGAAAACCCTAGAAAATCTATCAAAATCTTCCTTGAACCAATAATGACTTTGGTGGTCTTGGGTACAAAGGCATTGTACAAAACACAGTTGCATTTGTATACACTAACAACAAGTAGTCCCAGAAGCAAATAAGAAACATAATCCCATTTATAGTAGCCACCAAAATTAAAATAAAATACCTTAGCATCCATCTAACCAAAGAGATGAAAGATCTTTACAATGAGAACTTCAAAACACTGCTCAAAAAAATCAAGGACAACGCAAATTGGATAGTCCACTCTATCCAAGGCAATCTACAGATTCAATGCAATCCTTATCAAATTACCAGCATCGTTTTTCACGACGAGAAAAGACAATACAGAAATTCTCATAAAAGCAAAAGAGCCCAAATAGCTAAAATAATCCTCAATTTAGAAAAAGAACAAAGTTGGAGGCCTTACACTTCCAGACTTCAAACCCTACTACAAGGCTACAGTAACCAAAACAGCAACGTACTGGTATAAAAATAGACACACAGACCAATGGAACAGGACAGAGAATCCAGACATAAAACCACCAACCTTCAGCCAATTCATCTACAACAAAGTTGATGAAAACAAACATTGGGGAAAGAAAATCATATTTTGCAAATGGAACTGCTAGGAAAATTGGCTAACCATATACAGAAGAATGAAACTGGACACCTACCTATCACCATGTACAAAAATTAAATCTGAGTTTTAAATGCTGCTTCTGTTACCAGTAAGCTTTGTGATTCAGAGAAAATTACTTAATTGTTTTACACTTATTTTCCTAACATAGGAAATGGGTTACTAATGTAGAACATATACAGAGTTTTTGTTAAATGTAATTGTGAAAAGTTGGGCACATAGTAGAACATTAACAACTCATAACCGTTATTAATCAGTATTAAGTTCAGTTACACTGAGAGAGCATTGTTGAATGAAAGCATCATCTTAAATAGTAACAGAATTAGGGCAGTATCTTTTAATATTTTTCTATGAGCAATTAATTTAATCTTCACCAAATAGAGAAAAGTATTTTTGCAGTTATAGTTGTTTTAAAAACATAGCTTACTTGGACCATTAAAATGCCCTGTCAATTCTAGTAGTAATAATGATGAATTCATTAGACTACAGTAAAAATTAGCTTAAACCCTAAACTCTCAAGAGATGATATCTGTGGTGAAATTATCTGGAACTTCATTGCTAACAATATTCATGCTTTTCTGGAAATAGATGTAAAATAAACTGCTCAAATTTTATGTGTAAATTTCTTTAAAGTTCTTTCCGATGCATAATTTCCTCTACAGTTGAAATTTGCCTTCAAGATTTTACAGGGCTTAAGTGTTCTTTTGAGAATATAGCTTTAAGAATAATTAACTATCAAATAGTAAGACAATAAAAAATTGTTTCTTGAAGGATCAGGAAATTGTACCCCAGATCTTTTCAATTATTTGCCATAATGTAATTCTAATGGCATGGGTTATGTGATTTTTCAACAGCTTCTATATTTGTATAGATAGCAAGGCCACCAAGTACAATTTCCTTGAAGTGTGAGTGAGTGACAGATGTTAGTAGAAGACAGGAGAACAAATGATAGGCCAACAATGGAAAAACAAACAGGGCAAGGAAGTCTTCTATTCCTCCACTGGATCAAGACTGCACTCAATTTTTGATCCTTTAAATTAAAAATTTAACTAAATGCTGTCTTTTGTTTTTCTATAATCATTAGTACAAAAATTAATAGTGATCTTTAAAAAGCCCTAGTATAGCTTTAGATGCAGAAATTTCATGCAGCATTCAATAGTTATATTAATGAAAACGTTGACAAATATTAATTCATTCTGTACTATGTCTTGGCATTCCTGGACAGATTTCCTGATATGAACTTGCCCTGATTTATTTAATTGAAGAAAAAAAAAGGTTGTATAAAAGTTTCTTTGAATACTCTATCAGAGAAAATATAGATACTAATGACTATTCAGAATTCCAATATTCTAAAGCCACAATACATTAATATCTTACACCAAAGCATATTTTAAGATGAATCATAATATGTGTGATTTAGGAAAATATAAATTTGAGAATTTTATTCCATATAAAAATAACAAAATCCATATCTGTTTAGTATTTAGGAATTAAATTATAAAATAGTCTAGAAGGAAATATAGTTAAAGCAAATTTGTGTGATAGCAGTTGACTACACAAAAACTATATGTATCAAGAGCCTTAGAAATGATTTTAACTTTAGATCTTATAATTTGACTTCTAGGATTTTATTCTAAGTGAGTTGTGAGTTATAATGTAATATATATATATAATATATATATATAATATTATGTACAAAGATGTTGCAGATGGATTTATATTAGCAAAAAATAAAAACAAAGCAAAACCTAGAATTCAACTCTAACAAAAGAGGAATGACTATAGACATAAAATAGGTAATTTTATTTTCTTCTCTTTTTTTGAGTTGGAATCTCTTACTGTCACCCAGGATGGAGTGCAGTGCCATGCTCATGGCCACTAGAGCCTCAATCTGCTGGGCTCTGGTGATCCTTTTGCCTCAGCCTTCCAAGTAGCTTGGAACTACAGGCACACGCTACCACGCCCAGCTAATTTTTTATTTTTTGTAGAGATGAGGTCTTGCCAACTTGCCCAAGCTGGTCTCAAACCCTTGGGCTCAGCCAGTCCTCTTACCTTGGCCTCCCACAGTGCTGAGATTATAGGCAGTTGAGCCACTGCACCCGACCAAACTGGATAATTTTCAGAGAATTGTCTTGGAGGTGAGAATACATATGACACAGTAGTTCCATTGAAGAAAAATAACAAAAGAAAGCAGAATGTTAATAATAAATAATTTGGATTGATGGAATTAGGATTATTATTCTATTCTATATTTTTAATTTTTAAAACATCACATTAATTTCTGACTTAAAGCAAAATATTATACTAAATCATAAACACAGAATATATGATAAAATATGATTTTTATGTCTAGCTTCTATATATGTGAGAAAAACATTTTTCTTTCTATTTCAGTTCACATTTTATCTATCAAAAAAACAAGTCTAAACAAAACAGCTAAGAAATTTTTTGTGTAAATGTTGATTATATGAACAATAGTAATAAGATTGATAGAGCTTGGCTGTAACAGATTTCACTCAGGGAACTGAAATATATGGTACATATTTTTTCTTTTGATTATAGCATAAGATTATTTTCTAAAACTAAACACATTATTTTTAATGGTAGTGTATATCATACAGTTTTGAAATATTTTAAAAGACCTTAGACAGTACAATACTCCCCATAATGAAAATAGCACAGAGGAATTTTCATGCTGTCTTCCTGAAGAATATCAAGGTGCCATCTTGGCTAAAATCATGCTTGTTTTTCCAATTTGAAGCAAGTTAGCATTATAATAGTTGACAATGCAAAACTATAAAAATATGGTATGAAATTAAAATCTTTTCTGTATAAAATTTCCTTCCATGCTCAGAAAGTTCATTTGGCCAATTGTATATGCATTCGCCAGAACCTTTCACTTACAGCATAAGAACTGATTCCTGTTTATTCACTTACCAATACATGGTACTTCTAGTATATTTAAAGTATAGTTTAAAGGAGGACCAACACCATCTTTTGGTAATTTAATGTATGCCATAATACATGATATAACAGAAGTGATAGACATTACAAAAGTTGTAACAATTAATAGCCTACTTTAAAAGTGATAGACGATAAAAAATTAGTTTTAAGAGTGGCAGGCAGTGGGTATGTGTGTGAATGGGTGTGTGAATGGTTGTTTCCTACCACCAGAATACTCATGAGTTTCTGATATTAGTATCTAACTTTCCTTAAGCTGCTATGAGTTAATGAAGGCAATGACATCCATAAGTCTGGGTTTTATTACTTAAAAAATGAATTATTTGGGAGGTTGCAAACATATGGAAAAGTGAGAAAAATGAGTTCGAATCAGAGATGAAAATAAAACAAAAGGGATAAAGGTGGGCTATTCATCAGAAGAATATTACAGTCATGCATTGCTTAACAATGGGGATATGTTTCGCAAAATGTGTTATTAGGCGATTTTGTCATTGCGTGACCCTCACAGAGTGAACTTACATAAACCTAGATGGTATAGCCTCCTACACACCTAGGCTATACAGTATAGCCTATTGCTCCTAGTCTACAGACCTGAACAGCATGTTACTGTACTGAATACTTTAGGCAATTGTAGTGTTCATGTATTTAAACACATCTAATATATCTAAATATAGAAAAATATGCTATAAAACATTTCTTAAATGGGACACCTGAATAAAGCACTTGCCATGAATGGATCTTACAGGACTGAGTGTTGCTTTGGGTAAGTGAATGGTGAATGAATGCAAAGGCCTAGGACATTACGATATACCACTGTAGACTTTACAGACACTGTACACTTAGGCTACATTAATTTTATTAAAAATTTGTTTCTTCAATAATAGATCAAACTTACTATGATATTTTTACTTTAAAAACTTATTTTTTTAACATTTTTACTCTTTTGTAATATCACTGAGCTTTAAACAAAAACACATTGTCAGCGACATACAAATAATTTCTTTATATCCTTATTCTGTAAGATTTTTTAATGTTTTATTTCTTTTTTGCTTTTCAAACTTTTTTGTTAAATACTGAGACACATAAAAGCTAGCCTACACACATGTACCCAGGTCTACAAAGTTGTCAGGATCATCAAGATCACTGTCTTCTACCTTTGCATCTTGCCCCACTGGAAAGTCTTCAGAGGTTACAGCATACACATGAGGCTGTCATCTCCTATGACAATATCTTCTGGAAAAACTTGCATGAGCCTCATTTACAATTAACTTTTCTTGTGAGTAGAAGGAATACACTCTAAAATAACAATACCTAACCCCAGCAAAAATGGTCATCATTAATAAAACAAACAACAACAGATACTGGCGAGGATGTGGAGAAAAGGGAATGCTTCTACACTGCTGGTGGAATGCAAACTAGTGCAACCTCATTGGAAAATAGTGTGGCAACTTCTAAAAGAACTAGACATTGACCTTCCATATGAACTAGCAATTCCCCTATTGGGGATATACCCAGAGGAACTCAAGTCATTCTACAAAAAAGATACCTGCACACACATGTTTATTGTGGTACTATTCACAATAGCAAAAACATGGAACCAACCATGCTGCCCATCGAAACTGGACTAGTTATAAAATATGAGGTACATATACACAATGGAATATTATGCAGTCACAAAGAATGACAAACATATGGACTTTGCAGTTATTTGGATGGATTTAGAGTCTATCATACTCAGTGTTTTATCACAGAAACAAAGAACAGAGTACCACATGTTCTCACTCATTAGTGGACCTTGAACAATTACCATAATACTTTAAGAAAGGGATTGGTAATAGTGGGATACAACCAGGGTAGGCGTGGTGGGAAGACACAACATCAATAAGTGTACCTGATCTCAAACCATGCAAAGCGGGGACCAAAGGGAGGCCCAAACTTTACCTGTACGATGACCACTTATATACCTAATCCTGAATTGCACACCATATCTTAAAAAAAAAAAAAAAATTGTAGCATAGTAAGTACTAGGCGACGGGAATTTTTCAGCTCCTCTATAATCTTGTGGGACCACTGCTACATATGTGGTCTGTCATTTAAAATATGTAACAATGCTTTAAATCGTCTCTTCAGCTCTAAAGCCTGTCTTTCTTGTGGAACTTTTAGGTCTTGAATAGCTCAGTAACATTAAAACATTATTATAGTCTGTCCGTCCTCATTTCACTTTCTCCCCAGGTTGAGAGGAAATTAACAGTTTTCTATCTTAACCACAAATATTTCCTTTGCCTTTGGTCATTTTACAAATTCTTCATCTTCACAACTCACAACAGCTGTTTTTGACAATCTCTATCTAACCCCACAGCCTAAAAACAGAAAAACATGATCAAGTACAAACTGATCACCAAAACAATTTTCAAAATTGAAATGTTCAATACTGAAAACCCCAGATGTATTAAAGTGGAAGACATTGGTGTTACCAAAGACTGTAACAAAGATGGTGCTCATTCTAGTAGGCCGCATTTTGAAAGACTTTTCTTTAGTTTTGCAGATTTTCTCAAATGCATGGTCAGTAGAAACAGAAAACTCTAGTTTGTGTTTCCCTATTTTTCTATAGTGTATGAAGAGGAGTTCTCATTTTGATGCCACTATTCTGTTTCACATAATCAAAGCTGTCAACAAGAAAGTTTCCATTGTAATGCTCATGGTCCTGGTTCTTACCTATACTTTTGTTCACTCAGGCACAAATCTATTAGGCTTGCAGAAATAATGGGTTTTTTTTCTGCACATAATATATTCATTCTGATATCTTTGATATGGTTAATAAGACCATGCTTTCTCCACCTGCTCTTGGGATAATCTCTGCAGAGTTGGCTTTTATGATATGGTCATTTAGATTTCTTATATAATTTTAGCCCCTATTTTCTTTATTTATTTTTCTTACTCGTATCACAAGTAGATCATAGCAGAGTTTCAATCTTGCCCACCGAGTACTTAAAGTCACATACAGTGATATTTCTCAAGTTTTTCTTCCACATGACTTATTTCCAACATCCTTTATTCTCTTGCTGTGCTTGTTCATACCATGTATTCCATAGTTTGAGTGTTGTTTTCACTATTGTAGTCATGGGCTACCAAAGCCAGTCTGGGGAAAAGGTCAGCCAATAAGAAACACAGCATTATTGTTTCTGAAAAGTAAATTAATACTGTACAGAGAACTCTAGTTGAATCAATAAATATTTTCCCAATAAACAATTTATTCCTGCTTTAGAATACTGAGAGGTAGAAATGTTAAGAAATGACTCTAAGCTTATTCAAAAAGAAAGAGCAACACTATGATCTGTCGCTAGGTCTTACTGATTGTATAGGTTCTTTCCAGTCAGCAGATAACAACCACAACTGCAGAACATTCTTGTTTTCAGGATTCACACAGGATTCATTCAATGCTTACAGGATTTCACGCAATCCTGTATCTGTGACAAATGCTAATAGATCATTGCATCCTAACCAGCTAAATCTGAACTTAACCTCCTAATCTTTCTCAAAAAGAAATTGCTACACAGACATTAGCAATTGACTAGAGTTGGCACTCAAACAGAAAACCATTTTTCCTCACAAAATTAGAATGCACTTTCTCCCTAAAATAATTTATGTTTACTTATCTGTAGAATAGGAACATTGTACTAGAAAAATATCTAACATCTTTGCAACAATAAAATGTTATGAAAATCACTCATTTATGCATTACCAGAAAGTACAAAATTTAGAAATTCCTAAGTATTTCCCATAGAGGATATATTTGAATTATAGCATGTTTACAATATGAAAGTAGTATTACCCATGAACTTACATTCATTTTGTAACCTTCAAATATTTTTCCTCAGGATGGAAATTTCTCATGCTTGATCACAGTCCAAAGATAATTGTGTCCTGGAAAATACACACACCACATCTTTATTCATCTAAAAGTCCTGTCCTGTATGTGAAGAAATGGGGGAGGGGTGAAGAAGAACCACACACAGTTGAAATAGACCATGTGTCTGGTCTTTACTAAGGAATATTCTCCTGGGAATAACCATTTGAAATATGTTTTACAAATTGCATTTTAATGGAATATATGTAGTATGAGATCAGAAGAAATTCTTTGGTTATTTCTTTGAAGTCTAAGTTTTACAAATAATGCCAATACCCATTTAGGAATCTTTCAAAATTACATAACTGTGGTTTCCTTCTGCTTTTTAACCTGGAGGTATAATCTTTTTTTCTCTCTGGAAGACACTGGTAAAGCACTGCTCTGAGAAATCTCTTCCTTCTCACTCCCTTATCTTTTGGTCAAATATGCTCACATCTGTCCAGTCCTGAGTAAGTCCTAGCCACCACATGCAGTCTTTGTGCTTTTAGCCTGAAGCCCAGGATATTATTACCTGTGTGGGCAGACTCTCCATGCATGACTGCTAGATTCAGCAAAACTGAGAACTCAGCAAAAAAGAAAAAAGTTTTATTTTTTTCCACCAAAAAATCCACTTTATTTGAGGTTTCATAGTCAGGGTTACAAACAAAGAAGTGTAGAGTTGCAAGGTGTATTCCCTTGCAAATGAGAAAAACAAAACCAGACATCGTAGTATATCCACAATGATACTTAGGAACATTTTTACAATAATAAAAAAAACAACATGTTTACCAAGTGGGGGGCACACCTTGTCAACAGGGGCACCCGTATAATGAACATTTGTATACGTAACCCTGAATGGAACCTCACATCTTTAAAATAAAAAAAAGAAAGTTCTGTCCCTGCTTACCCGTTTAATCATGACTTCAACCTATTAAGCACAGATTATTATCTCCACTTTGTAGATGAAGAAATTGAGACAGAGAGAAGTTGAATATATTCTCCAGGATTACAGGGATTAAGTAGTGGTGCTGGGATTTGACTCATGAATCTCTGACTCTGACTCACAAACTTAGCCCCTAGACTGTGCTGTCCCATTGTTCACATAGATTTACACACAACACCTATGCACTCAGAATCCTCACAGTCCCACAGATATTAAAGTGCAGTAATTATTTCTTAGTTGTTTTTTTTTAATAGGAAGAAAGTATGGGAAAAAGCCTACTGTTTTGAGAGTTCATCTCTTCCACACAGCCTTTAGACCTAAGCAAATGATATTTTAGGAGTTTCTTATATGATTCTCCCCTCTATGATACTTCAAACTCCCGCTTTATAATCCAATTGGGTGACACATGACTAAGTCTGCCTCTTGCATTCTGTTACTCTCTTGCACCTAATCAGATGACTTACTACAGTTTGTGGCAGGGCAGTGATAGAGAATCTGGAAATTCTCTTAAGTGCCCTGTAATGCCTGACTTTCCAGAGTGTAGGAGATGACTATATTCCAGGAGACTGAGTGCTACAGCCATACAAATGCCATTTAATCACCACATGTCATTATTAGTGTTATCCCCAGAAGACATTCCCTCCTATTTAGTGTCTTGTTATACATAACAAAAATACTCTGAGGAATGTAAAATTAACATCATTTGGTGATCCAAATTGGTATTCATATGTGGCCAACTAAAAAGACAGGATGTGCAAGTATGATGTAGTCCTATTTTTCAAATGCAGCACTTAGTTTTAATTCCAGTTTAAATATCTAAACAATCATTAGTAAACAGTAGCCTCAGGGGTTTCTAAAAGTGGATTTATTTGTCTCAAGCTTTGAGTTCCTCCCGATTCAGACATGTTCAAGCAGAGGATGGTGGCCCATCTTCCAAGGCAGTATTAAACAAAATACCTATATAGTGTACAGTTTGAATGAGACAGTTTAAGAGTCCATTCTGTAACTAGCATTTATTATTTTGAGATATTGTGTACTATTAGTATATTAGGAGTGAAAAAGAAGAGTATAAATCTTAATTATGGGTTTTAAATTATTTAGAATATAATTTAAACCTAAACCAATTTCCATATGAGCAGTGGTAAATTGAATTCGGTTTTAAAAAAATTATTCTGGCTAGATTTCTGCAGCTAATCTATATGGTTATGCCATGTGGTTGGGAACAGGAAACACCTGTCTCCCTGCTTGCTAGCACTCACTTAACATGATCCCTGGCAAAACAGTTTTTTCAGCCGCACTCCAATTCACCAGAGGTCATTTCAGTATGGACTATTTCAACTTGTATTACAAACCATCAGTGTTTAACAATTTTCAAGCACTTTCTGGATATGAATCATTATATAGTCACTAGAGGTTTTAAAACTATTGTCCTTAGGTCCTCTGAAAGAGATCATTTGCAAATTTCAAATTCATTGGGATTTCAATACATAAAATACCTTATTTTTACATTTTTATTGTCATAGAGAGAATATATCTCACCTTGCAAAATGAAAAGTGTATTATAGTTCTTTGTTTTTAAAAAGCATAATAAATAAAATCTATTGTAAGAGTTTCAAATGTCAGCACAAGATATTTGCCTTAGGGCTTTTAGTTTCTTTTTTTACTTTTTACAGTGCTTGAAAACAGAATCCTCATATTTAATATCCCACTCAAGTTCTGGCTTTGAATTTTGCAATGCAAAGTTTGACAGTTATCACCAGTACAGATGCTTCAGATATGCTAAGAATTTCAGTTTCAGTAATGAATATTTAGACTTTTTTTTTAACATTGCCATAGTTTCATAACTGACAGTCTGCCTAGGTTAACCAAGGAAAAAATGAAGTTGAGCAATTGCTTTACCAATCCCTCCAGTTATGAGTATTCTCATTTCTAAAATAAGGAGTAAATAGACTAGAATTTTTTTTCTTTGACTTGAAAGAGGAGGTAAATACTGACTTAAAATAGTAAATTGCAGAATACCAATTATAATAAATAATCCACAATTACACCATTTACTCACTCTTATAAAACTTTGCAGCTGATTAACAGAGTTGTTTTCACTTCTGACTCCACTACATTTTTCTACCTATACATCAGACAAAACTATTTGATATTCTAAGTAAACACAAGGTAGTTCTGGCTTTGAATTTTTATACTATGTATTTTACCCCTTAAATTGTAAGCTGCTTCAATTCATATCATATTTTACAACCTACTCAGTTAAAAAGTCAATTTGAGAGACATCAATATAACAGCATGTATTCTTAATGGAAATGAAAATAAATTGAAATTTGATAGTCATCTTTACATATTTGTGTCCATCAACTTGCCATTGCCTTTATATACAGGAATATAACTGATTAATATAGGTTGACCAGGCAGACAATAAGGCAAAAATTAAGACTAACATTTTATAAAGTAAGTGAAATTCGAAATGCTGGCAAAGTGCCTATTACCCCCTGCCAAGACCTACAAAAGTTTTTGGACAATTAACTGCTCCAATAATGAGGCTGGTTCATAGAAAAATAAAACTGGAGGGTAGCAGCTGCACTTTGTCAAAAACAACTGCTAGCCATGAGTTCTGTGGGCATAAGTCATACTTGTAGAAAAAAGCAGCCATATGTCACCTTTTTTTCAGGAATCTCAGTCTCTTAATAGAGATGCCTTTTGAGACCCGGGGAATTTTTCTTCCAGCTTTAAATGTATTGCCATAGATTTTAAAAGTACATTGCACTTTGAGAGTCATATCATTACCAAGGGAACTATAATTCAGACCAAAGATAGCTTAGGAGAACAACAAAAGAAAGACTTTTTTCCTACATCAAGAACTTACCAATCTTTACACAGAAATTTCTCAGTACTGAACTCTTGAACTACCCCATACCTCATAATTCCAATTAGGAATACAAAAAAAGTTGAAGGTAAATAATCCCCTTATACATACAATATTAATTTTAGAAAGAAAGGAAAGGAAGGGCAGAAGGAAAGAAAAGAAGTAGAAAGGAAGACAATATAAATTATAGAGCAATTTCAATGAGATTTTTAAAAAATTCATACATTATTAGACTCATTTTGACTTATTTTTCTCCAGTCATCTCTTAAAAAATTTAGGCCATCTCCCCTTAGTAGAGATTTAGTGAAATTCACCTATTATTGAGCAATCTCCAATCACTGATGTTTAAAAAGATACAGAAATTGGTAATTTATATTATCCAGTCTAACAGGTTTTAGAAAAGTGTTTTAAAATCTCAAGTAAAACTAATATAACTCTAGCTTTAATTTATTATACTATGATATTGGTAGGGTACTGGGTTGATTCACTTACTAAATAAGGAAGTGCAAAATAAATTGGATAATATCCAATTAAAAATGGATTCGTCTCACATACCAAATCTCTTCTCTTTCCCTCTACCATTTCTCACTCTTGAGTTTACAGGAGGTGAAATACATCCCCATGTTAATTTTTACTAAGTTCTTAAGTTTTTACAAAATCTGGTTACATTTGTGAGAAAAATAAAGACAAACCATTTTCTCGGTGATTTCTCTAAGCAAAACTGGCAGGTTAAAATCCTAGTTATATACAAGGTAAGATCCCCCCCAAAAAACCAGAATTATCTTGAGTGTAGGCCCTTATAGTACAGGCTTTCCCTACTAAGTATTCTAGAAACTCATCAACATCAGTGTACCAGCTAGCATTGTTGTAAGAGGCTGTTCTGCCTCAGTGAGGCTTTTTTTTGGCGAATCTTTCAGCGGGTTGTCAATTTCATGATGAGTGATTTATGAGCACACCTGCCCATACTGTGCTGAATGTTTAGCAGTTTTTGATAAAAAAACATGACCCCCGTGCCCCACCCTCCCCATTCACCTTATCTTACCCTTAGTGACTTTTGTTTGTTTGTTTCCCCAGATAAAAAAAAAAAGTCCTCAGAGGAAAACGTTTTGCGGATGTGGAAAAAGTGAAACAAAAAAATGGCAGAAGCACTAAAAGGTATCAAAATTGAGGCATTTAAAAACTGTTTTGAGCAGTGGAAAAAGCATCTCAGTAGGTGTATTGCATCAAATGAAGAGTATTTTGAAGGTGACTGAAGTTTAAACATATAAGAATAAATACACAATTTATATAAATTCTGTTTTTTGGGGGGTCCCCCTTGTATTATTATTTATTTTATTTAATTAATTTATTTATTTTTTGAGTTGGAGTCTCACTCAGTCGCCCAGACTGGAGTGCAGTGGCCGCTCCCGGCCACCGCAGCCTCGACCTGCTGGGCTCCGGCGATCCTTCCACCTCAGCCTTCCGAGTAGCTGGAACTACAGGGGTGTGCCACCACGCCCAGCTGATTTTTCAATTTATTGTAGAGATGAGGTCTCGCCAAGTTGCCCAGGCGGGTCTGGAACCTGCGGGCTCAGGCAATCCACTCACCTCAGCCTCCCAAAGTGCGGGATTGCAGGCTGAGCCACCGAGCTTGGCTCCCCTTGTATTATTGAAGCAACTGGTTAAAATACTCCATGTGGTGATTTAATATTTAGAATGAAGTTTACTATGACAGTAGATTGGGAGGAGGGCCTATGTAAAATTAGTGAAATACTTTATAGTTTGTAAACTTTTGTAAAGTTTTAAGAAAGAAAGAGACATCAAAGACAGTAGAATGGAAGCAGAAAAAAAAATCATAAAATAAGGAAAAAAACAGTCTCAGAGGCAAGCTTCTAAAATTACTAAACCCAAAAATAGTATTTCCTGCAGAACTCTAATGGGCCAATTCTCTGCCACATACTGAAGATAACAGGGTCAATAAAGGCCATACATGACAAATTCACAACTAACATTATACTCAATGAGGAAAAGTCGAAAGTTTTTCCTCTGTGATCAGGAATAAGACAAGGATGCCCACTCTCACTACTCCTATGCAACACAGTACTGGAAGTTCTAGCCAAGCAATTAAGTGAGAGAAAGAAATAAAAGTCATTCAAGTTGAAAATAATGAAGTTAAATTTTCTCTGTTTGCAGGTGACATAATCTTATATACAGAAAGCCCTAAAGACTCCACCAATGGTCTATTTGAGCCAATAAAATATTTTAGTAACATTGCAGGATACAAAAATCAGTAGCATTTCTATACTACAATCATGAACTATTTGAAAAAGAATTGAAGAAAACAATTCCATTTACAATGGCTACAAAAAAATTAGAAATTAACTACAGAGCTAAAAGATCTATACACTGAAACTACAAGGATTTGAGAAAAGACACAAATAAATAAAAATATCTCATGATCATGAGTTGGAAGAATTCATATCGTAAAAATGGCCCTGCTACTCAAAACAATCTACATAGTCAATGCAATCCCAGGGAAAATTCAAAATGACATTTTCACAAAATGAGAAAAAAAATTCTAAAATTCCTATGGAACCACAAAAACAAACAACAATAACAAAAGCACCTTGAATAGCTAAAGCAATTTTGAGCAAAAAGAACAAAGCTGGAGGCATCACTGTATCTGAATTCAAAATATACTACTAAGCCCTAATAGCCAAAACGTCCTCTAGATATATTCATGTTATCAGAGATAAGTGGAGAAAAGAGAACTCTTATACACTGTTGGTGGGACTGTAAATTAGTATATTTATTATGGGAAACAGTATGGCATCTCCTCAAAATAAGTAAAAACAAACTCTCATATTATTCAGCAATCTCACTACTGGTTATCTGTCCAAAGGAAATAAAATTAGTATGTCAAATTATTTCTGCACTCCCACATTGATTGCAGAATTATTCCTAATAGATAGAATATTGAATCAACCTATATATATACATATATCACAATGGAATTCAGTCATAAAAAGAAGGAAATCCTGTCATCTCTGATAACATGAATATATCTAGAGGACATTAATAGCCCAAAAAATATATCTAGAGGACATTAATAGCCCAAAATTAGCCCTAATAGCATGACACTAACATAAAAACAAACACAGACAAAAACAAAAACAACAAACGAACACAACAAAAACAAAACAAAACACCAACAGAGAGACATCCCAGAAATAAATCCATGTATTTACAGTGAATTGATTTTCAGCAAAGGGGCCAAAAATACACAAGGGGAAAGAACAGTCTCTTCAATAAATGGGAAAACAAAATATTCATGTGTAGAAAAATGAAATTAGACCCTCCTCACATATCATATGCAAAAATCAACTTTAAATGGGCTAAGACTTAAAAACCTGTAACTGTAAAGTTTCTAGAAGAAAACATAGTGGAAAATCTCCATAACATTGATCCAGGGAATTTTTTTTTTTACTATGGCAAAAAAAGCACAATAATAAAAGCAAACTAGACAAATGTGATTGCATTGAACAAAATAACTTTTGTACAGCCGAAGAAACAACAGAGTGGAGAGACAGCCTATGAAATGGGAAAAAATATTTGCAAAACACACATCTGATAAGGGGTTAATATTCAAAATATATACAAAAATCAAGTAACTCAATATTAAGAAAACAACCTAATTTAAAAATGTGCAAAGTATCTGAATAGACATTCCTCAAAAAAGGATGTATATACAAATTGCCAACAGGAATAAGAAAAAGTGCTCGGCATCACTCATCATTAGAGAAATACAAATTAAATCCATATTGAGATATCACCTAACACATATTAGGCTATTATCAAAAAAATAAATGATAACAAGTGTTGGCAAGGAAGTGGAGAAAAGAGAACCCTTATACACTGTTGGTGGGACTGTAAATTAGTATATTTATTATGGGAAACAGTATGGCATCTCCTCAAAATAAGTAAAAACAAACTCTCATATTATTCAGCAATCTCACTACTGGTTATCTGTCCAAAGGAAATAAAATTAGTATGTCAAATTATTTCTGCACTCCCACATTGATTGCAGAATTATTCCTAATAGATAGAATATTGAATCAACCTATATATATACATATATCACAATGGAATTCAGTCATAAAAAGAAGGAAATCCTGTCATCTCTGATAACATGAATATATCTAGAGGACATTATGTTAAGTAAAATATGCTGCACACAGAAAGCCAACTATTACATGATTTTACTTATATGTAAAACCTACAAATTATGAGCTCATAGAAATAGAGAGTAGAATGGTTGTCACCAAGGTTTGAGGAGAAGGGGTGTGGGGAGGGAGTTAGGAAGATGTTGGTCAAAGAATATAAAACTTCAGTGAGGAGGAATAAGTTCAGGAGATCTATTGTGTGACATGACTATAGTTAATAACAGTGTATGTATTCTTGAAAATTGTTAAGAGAGATATTAAGTATTCTCAACACACACAAAAAGTTAGCTAATGATATGTTAATTAACGCAATTTAGCCATTTCACAATATATGCATATTATAAACATTATGTTGCATATAATATATATAATTTTTGTCTATTAAAATAAATAATAAAATTTGCGTTAGCAAAGGCACAAGACTGGAGATTGGTTTGCATTGAAAAGAGAAGAGAAATGGTGCACCTTTAAGGACCTAAAAAAATAACTTCTGCTGTGAACAATCTACCCTATTCCGTCCCCAAAGCTAACAAGAAATGAAATTTCCCGAATGTAACCTAGGGGCATTGGGCATATTAAGTCTATCTTAGCTAAATTAGGTAGGTAAAAGCCAAGATTGCAGCTTTAATCTGGGAACAATGTTTTTATCACAGGGGTTACCATCAATGTCTGATAAATTATTAAGAGTTAGTATTAGCAGAATACATCAAGTATGGTAAATATAGATATATGCTTCTTTATAGGGTCTCCTACTATAATGAGATTCTGAATTACTGATTCTCTTAATCTTCCATCCATTCTGACAGCCATCTCAGCACACTTCACAGAAAAAGATGAAGCAGTACTTTTATCCCCAAAGTATCTGAAGTCAGTTTCTTTTTCCATTAAAGAATTCTTTGTCACAAAGTTAAAAGGCAAACCCATTTACTGAATAGATACACTTTAGCGTTCACTTGACATAGCTTTTTTTGAGGATATTTTTCTTTTGGTCTTAGGGCAACAGCATAGAGTCTCCTGAAACATTTATAAATTTGTTTATGTAATCTGCCACTCTAGAAGGGTACATGGAAATAGAAAATATTTCCCGCATAATGCAGGAAATATTTCTACAGAATGAATTGAGAGTTTAGACATCAGATTCACTACAGACAGGAATCTGAAGACACCTGGGAACTCTGAAGCACACTTGTGAAGATTGCTTTAGCTCAGACAACCTCAGAATTGAAATGTGGATTTCATATTTATTTCTTGTCTAACACAGACAACATCAGTAAAGGTATACATTGCCAAATATGATGTCAGCCTTGTAGACAAAAGATTTGACATAATTTCAAAGAAATGTCTTAGTGAATTCTGGATTTCCTTGACATAAGCCATACTTATCTGGAGAAGTGGTCATGAGAATTTACTGTGTGTATTTGTTATGTATACATTTGTGAGGTTGGATTTTCCAGTGTGCTGTCAAATAGAAAAATGGTCAAAATTAATAACTAGTCAATAATTTTATGTGTGAATTGGTAAGGACACTCACCAATTCAAATTGTTATTCATATCCACAACAGCATCTTTACAAAGAAAGATACTAGGAGCAGAATTAAATTTTAATTTATACAAGTTGAACTTAGTTTCATTTTATATTTCATTTTATTTTATCATTTTGTTTTTGTTTTTATATTATTTGAATTGGAGTTTTACCCTACTGCCCAGCCCAGAGTACAGTGGTACAATCTTAGCTCATGGCTTCTGGGCTCAAGTGATCCTTCTGCCTTAGCTTCCTAGTGGCTGCCACAACACCCAGCTAAGTTTTAGGGGATTTTTTGGTATTTGATTTTTGTTTTTGTAGAGATGATGTCTCACTATGTTGCCTAGCTGGTGTTGAACTCCTGAGCTCAAGCAATCCTCCTGCCTTGGCTGCCCAAAGCACTAGGACTATAAGGCATGAGTCAACCACATCTGGCCTAGTTCTGGTTTGGTTATTTATTTATTTATTTATTTATTAATGAAATGGCTATAAGTTTTACAGTAAAATAATTAATAAAAGACATTTAATATTTGAAATATAACTTTAGAATTTTTATTTTGTGAAATAACTTTCTAATGCAATGAATTTCAGGTAAACTTTTAAATGGAAGTGTTGATGTGTATTGGATGAAGTAGAGATGGAAGAGCTTCATAGCTTTCTTCTGTGTTAAGGAAGTCTATTATTTTAAAAGATCAATATACTTATATGTGGTTTGTATTTGTTTTTGTTCATATTATTAAGTTATTGGCAATTATACATGCATGCATTATAAATTTTATATTTAATTTTGTGGTGATCGACAAGTCTTCTGACTTACATAATGTAAAAAGAATTTGACACTTTTATGTTCCCTTAAGATTGGAGCACCAAAATTTTCCTTCTTATTGAATATATTATTTTACTTTTTGACACCATTTATTGATAAGTATTATATTTTAAGATATCTATTTAAAAAATTATTTTTATATTTAGCTCCCATTTTGTCATCATTAATATTATTAGAGGACTCCTTAAATGCCTGCTATTCTTTTTTTATACTTAAATATTTATTTTTTTGCAGACTGAGAACATGTTAAGCATTTTTTTTTTAGTTATTTTCATATTTGAGAGATCCCTAAAGTAGTTTTCAAACATAAATGACATTCTGGCCACAGATAAAAGTCTTGTTTTATAAAATTTCACTCTAAAAATGCAGTGACTTTATGATTTTGTGTTCTATTCACCATCTTCAGTTCCAATTTGATTTTTATTCTATTTCAAATAAATTTACATTGTTGAATATTATAAATAACATTTATATTTATTTTTTTCATTAAAATATATTTGTTATATTTTCACTAACATTTCACAATAAAGGTTAATAATTTTAGTTGTGCATAACTGGGTATGTTTTGTTAATAGACTGGATTTCTTAAATATATTCAATCTTGTTTGTTAGTTCATTCTTTATAACTTTGTGTAATTGCAATACTTCATTAAGTATTAATATTTTTTTAAAATGTATAAATTTAAGTGTTTCCCAAGTACCCATACCATAAGAGATAAGATAAATAAGTGGGACCTCATCAAAATGACAAGCTTCTGCAAAGTAAAAGAAACTATCAAGAGAGTGGGGAGATAGCCCACAGAATGGAAAAACATATTTGCCAACTGTATATCTGACAAAGGCCTAACATCTAGGAGCTACTAGGGACTCAAACATGCTGAAAGGAAAAAACAAACAGCTCCATTAAAAAGTGGGCAAAAGACATGAATAGACACTTCTCCTAAGAAGATAAAAGGGCAGCCAACAGACATGAAAAAGTGCTCAGCCTCACTAATCATCAGAGAGATACAAATCAAAACTACGAGGACTTCCGGCAAGATGGCGACGGGGCAGCCTGGTCTATGAAACCCTCTGCAAAGGAGAACGGAGGGTCTCTGGCTCTCTCCCTGGGGGCTGCAGATCCCAACGTCAGCAGCCTGCTCTTCACACAGAGGTCGGCTGTTGCCACCACTGGGGCATCACAGCGTCTGGACAGCCACTGCAGCCACAGACAGAGCAGCCACCAACACAGCAGCCGCCGGCACCACCGCCGCCTTCTTGGCAGCCATAGTGCATCATGGCACCTGTGCCTGAGGCAATCTATGACTTCAGTTCTTGAAGCCCCTGCAGGCAAGATCTCCTGGGATCACTCTGTTGCCACCGTGGGTCTCCTCCTGTGTGCCCTGAGGCAAGCTCCCATCTCAGCCTCTGCCCAACTCCTGTCTGGCTCCACCTCCTCTGGGGCAAGCAGCTGAGATAGCACCACCTGCTGGCGATTCAAGGTAACAACACCAAAACGGGAAAAAGCTTGAAAAACAAGACACAGGCCAGATTTGAGTGAACTGACGATGATCTGAGCTGTCCTTCACAGTAGGCCATGGGCAACTGATCCTAACTGTGAACTAATTTACCAGCTAGAGAAGACAACTAGAAATCAGAGCTGAAAGGACATTGGACTTAAACGAAAAGTATCAGAGGTGTACTCAATTGGTTCTGTTAGTTTAATGACTTGATTCTATTCCTACTGTTTTGTTCCTTTTTTTTCTTTTCCTCTTCCTTTTCTTCTCTTTTCTCCTCTCTGTAAACCATATCTTTATATAGAGGAACAGCACACCAATAAGGAGGTTGGTTAGCTTGTATGTTAGCATCATTGTATGTTTTTTTTTTTTTTTTGTATGGGAGTTGGTTAGTCTGTAGCCGTGGTCTGTTGTTTTTCTGTTTCAGTTTAGGTCTCTATTTCCATTTGTTGGTACACTCTTCTGTTTCCCCCCTTTCTCCTCCCTCTCTCCACCCCCCTCATCTCCCCACTGTCTGCTCCATTCTCTTCCCTCTGCTAACATCATTTTATTTCAGGGAGTAAACCTACAGCCCCACTGCACAGACAGATTCCAAGGCAGTGGGAAGTGGGTTTCAGATTATCCATACACCTGTCGGCGAATACCAGGACCTGCAGAGAGATTTTAAATCATAGCTCCCCCTCCTTAAGTAAATCTCAAAACTGCAAAAAGGACCACCCCCAACCTACAGTGCAACTCCAGAATTGAGCAAAGTAAGAGGGCATACATAAAGAAGAGGAGATTGAACAAATAAAAGTAAAAGCAATCCCTCTATCCCTGAATAACAGAATTGAATAAGACAGTGATGTGGAGGGAAGGAAAAGTAGGGATGGGGGAAAAACCACACAAATGAAGAAAAACCAAAAGAAGAATATAGGTCTCACACAGACCCCTGGGAGATCAGACACTAAGAAAACAGATTCCGGAACACAAACAAGGAAGAGTCCCCAGAATGACTGGTCACATGCAATAAACCCAGACATCAAGACATTAATAGAGAGAATTAAAAGAATTGAGGAGAGACAAGAAGAAAATAGGAAGGAGCTGATGTCAGAAATAACAGCAGTAAAGAATACTGTGATAGAAATAAATAACAAACTAATAAGCATGGAAAACAGAATTAGCCAAGCAGAAGAAAGAATCTCAGAGCTCGAAGACCAAATAACAGAATTAACCCAAACTGTCAAAAGCATAGAAAAGAAGCTCAAAAAGACAGAACAAAACCTTCAAGAGATGAATGATCGCTTCAAGAGACCGAACCTAAGAGTAATTGGCCTTCCTGAGGCAGAAAGAGAAACAGAGGTTACACTGGAACAAACATTTCATGAAATCATTCAAGAAAACTTCCCTCATCTCATCAAGGATGAAAACATTCAAACACAAGAGATTCAGAGAACCCCTGCAAGATGACAAATGAGAAGACCAACTCCCAGACATATAATAATTCAACTAAACAAAGTAGGTATAAAATAAAAAATCCTAAAGCCTGCAAGAGAAAAAGGTCAGACTACATACCAGGGAAGACCAATTAGAATAGCAGCAGATTTATCTACAGAAACCCTTCAGGCTAGGAAAGCTTGGAGCCTATCTTCAAAGTTCTAAAAGATAAACAATTTCAACTGAGAATAACCTACCCAGCGAAGCTAAGCTTCATCAGTGAGGGAGAATTGAAATCTTTCCCAGATATTCAATCCCTAAGAACTTACACTGCCACAAGACCACCTCTACAAGAAACATTTAAGAAAGTATTGAAAACAGAAGAAAAGGAAAAAAGAACAACAATGTTAGTCACAAGAGTACAGGCAAAAGATTAAAAACACACATAATCCAACTCTAAAACCAAAAGAAAGACAACACACAAACAGGAAGAACAACAACTGTGTAAGAACATTATAATAGGAATCAACTCTCACATTTCAATAATTAGTTTGAATGTGAACAGACTAAATGCACCACTGAAAAGACACAGAATGACAAAATGGGTTAAACATTACCAGGCAACAATCTATTGTCTTCAAGAGACTCACCTCACTAGAAAGGACACTCATAGACTCAAATTAAGAGGATGGGAAGCAAATTTTAAGACTAATGGAACACAAAAGAAAGGAGGAGTCGCGATCTTCAATCTCAGACAAAATACCCTTTAAGCTATCAAAAATTTAAAAAGATACAGAAGGCCACTACATAATGATAAAAGGTTCAATTCATCAACAAGAAATATTCATCCTAGACATATATGCACTGAACATGGGTGCACTAACTTTCATAAAGCAGTTCCTAGGTAAACCAAAAAAAGATATTGACTCCAATACCATCATAGCTGGGGACTTAAATACCCTCACTCACAATCCTAGGCAGATCATCAGGACAAAAAAATCAGCAATGAGATCTGAAACCTCAGTGTGACTCTTGATCAAATGGACTTAACTGATACCTACAGAACCCTCAATCCAAAGACTACAGAATACACATTCTACTCATCACCGCATGAAGCGTACTCTAAGATTGACCACATAATTGGCCATAAATCAAGCATAAGCAAATTTAAAAGGACTGAAATTTTACCATGCAGCTTCTTGGACCACAGTGGAATAAAAATAAACATTAACATCAACAAGGTCCCCCCAAAACCTACAAAGACATGGACACTAAACAGCATGATGCTGAACAACCCCTGAGTCAATGATGAAATTAAAACAGAGATTAAAAGATACCTGGAAACAAATGAAAATGAAGAAACATCTTACCAAAATCTGGGACGCCATGAAAGCTGTAGTAAGAGGGGAATTTTTATCCCTACAAATGCACATGAAGAAAATGGGAGGATCACAAATTAACAGCCTAAGAAGCCACCTAAAATGCTGGAAAAGCAAGAGCACAAAAACCCGAATTTCAGCAGAAGAATCCAGATCACCAAAATAAAAGCCCAAATCCAGGACATAGAAGACAAAAAGATAATACAAAAAATATCAATGAAACAAAAAGCTGGTTCTTTGAAAGGATAAGCAAAATCAATGGTCCCCTAGCTAGACTGACCAAGAAAAAGAGAGAAAAAGCCCAAATAAACACAATCAGAAACACAAAAGATAAAGTCACATCTGATCCTAAATAAACACAAAAGATTGTTAGAGACTACTATGTACACTTGTATGGAAACACAATTGAAAACCTTAAGGAAATGGAGGACTTTCTGTCATCACACAACCTGCCTAGGTTGAAACAAGAAGAAATTGAGACCTTAAATGGACCCATAACAATCAAGGAAATTGACTACATAATAAGAAAACTACCTACCAAAAAAAGCCCTGGACCCAATGGCTTTCCAGCAGAATTCTACAAGACATTTAAGGAGGAGCTGATACCAATCCTACTGAAGGTATTCCAGGCAATTGAGAAAGATGGAACTCTTCCCAATACATTTTATGAAGCTAACATCACATTGATACCCAAGTCAGGTAAAGACACAACAAAGAAAGAAAACTATAGGTCAATATCTTTGATGAACATAGATGCTAAAATTATCAACAAGATCCTAGCGAACTGGATTCAACAACACATTTCAAAAATCATCCATCATGACCAAATAGGCTTCATCCCTGGGATGCGAGACCGGTAACATTCATAAAATCATAAATGTAATTAAATACATCAACAGATGTCAAAACAAAAACCACATGATTATATCATAAGATGCAGAAAAACGTTGGATAAAATCCAGCACCCCTTCTTGATAAAAACCCTCGAAAAGCTAGGCATATGGGGAACATACCTCAAAATAGTAAAAGCCATCTACAAGAAACCCACAGCCAGCATACTCCTAAACAGACAAAAACTGGAACTATTTCCCCTGAAAACTGGAACAAGACAAGGATGCCCACTCTCACCCCTCCTGTTCAATATATTATTGGAAGTCCTGGCTAGAGTAATCAGAGAAGAGAAGGCAATCAGGGTACCCAAATAGGAAAAGAGGAAGTCAAGTTATCTCTCTTTGCAGATGACATGATTGTGTACCTTGAAAACCCAAAAGAATCTGTCAAAAACCTCCTTACACTGATAAAGGCCTTTGGCAAAGTCTCAGGATATAAAATAAATGTGCAAAAGACAATCGAATTTCTTTACAACAATAATAAACAAACAGAAACCCAAATAAAAAGCACAATTCCATTCACAATAGCCACAAAAAAAGGAAATACATTTGCATCTTCCTAACCAGAAATGTGAAAGGCCTTTACAATGAAACTATAAAACACTACTCAAAGAAATCAAAGATGACACAAACAAGTGAAAAAATATCCCATGCTCATGGTTTGGAAGAATCAACATTGTGAAGATGTCCATCTTACCTAAGGCAATCTACAAATTTAATACAATACCCATCAAATTACCAGCAACATTCTTCTCAGACTTAGAAATAACAACACAGGAATTCATTTGGAAACACAAATGACTATTCTTGGTGAGTAGCCAGAACAATCCTCAGCAAAAAAAACAAAGCAGGTGGTACCACATTACCAGACTTCAAACTTTACTATAAAGCTACAATCATCAAAACAGTTTGGTATTGGTACAAGAACAGGCATATAGACCAATGGAATAGAACTGAGGTTCCGGAAGCAAAACCTCAATTTCTCAACCAACTCATCTTCAACAATGCCTCCACCACCTACCACTGGGGAGAGGAGAACCTATTCAGTAAATGGTGCTGGGAAAACTGGCTGACCACATGCAGAAGATTGAAACAGGATCCCTATCTATCCTCATACACAAAAATTAACTCTAAATGGATCAGAGACCTAAATGTAAAACCTCAAATCATAAGAACCTTAGAAAATGAAGGATATACCCTCATGGAAATTGGAACTGGCATCTAATTCCTGAACAAAACCCGAAACCCACAGACCATAAGAGATAAGATCGACAAGTGGGACCTCATTAAACTGACAAGCTTCTGCAAAGCCAAAGAAACCATCAAGAGAGCAGGGAGACAGCCTACAGACTGGGAAAATGTATTTGCCAACACCAGGTCTGACAAAGGCTTAACATCTTGGATCTACAAGGAACTCAAACGTGCTGAAAAGAAAAAACAAACAACCCCATTATAAAGTGGGCAAAAGATATGAACAGAAACTTCTCAAAGGAAGACATCCGAGCAGCCAACAGACACATGAAGAAATGTTCAACCTCACTAATTATCAGGGAGATGCAAATCAAAACCACACTGAGATACCACCTAACTCCAGTCAGAATGGCAATTATCAATAACTCAAAAAATAACAGTTACTGGAGAGGATGTGGTGAAAAGGGAACACTTCTACACTGTTGGTGGGAGTGCAAACTAGTGCAACTTCTGTTGAAAACAGTATGGCGATTCCTAAAAGCTCTAAATATTGACCTCCCATATGACCCTGCAAGCCCCCTACTGGGAATATACCCTGAAGAACTCAAATCACTCTATAAAAAAGATACCTGCACAAGTATGTTTATTGCGGCATTGTTCACAATAGCAAGAACCTGGAAGCAACCATGCTGTCCATCAAAAGAGGACTGGATTAAAAAAATGTGGTACATATACACAATGGAATACTATGCAGCCATAAAAAAGAACAAAATCATGAATTTCGCAGCAACCTGGATGGAACTAGAGTCTATAATACTGAGTGACCTCTCACAGAAACAAAGATCTGAGTATCACAAGTTCTCACTCATATAGTGGACCTTGAACATCCAATGTAATACTATAAGAAAATGACTGACACTGGTGGGAAACTATGGGGGAAAGGGGAAGGGAGATAGGATTAATGGAAGTAAATATCTGTCTGGGGATGGGGAGACACCTCTTATCAACAAGGGTGCCTGAACGAAACATATTTGTTTTATACGTAACCCTTAACTGTACCCCACAATATCATAATAACAAATATTGATTTTAAAAAAAGAATGTGGATAAAGTGGTATTGTAGAACATCCACACCTAAGACTCAAAAGACTTGCAGCTCCCTCTCTCTCCCTTTGAGCCCTGATTCCTTCATGAGAAGAGCCTGGGCTAGCCTCCATGTGGATGAGAGAGGCAGAGAGAGAGAAAGAGAGATAGAGAGAGAGAGAGGCACAGTTAACAGTCAGTACAGGTGAGGAAGTCCCCGGTGAAGCCAGTAGATGACTGCAGTCATGTGTGTGACCCCAGGGCAGACATCAGGAATGCCAAGCTAAGTCCAACCCAATCACCAACCCACAGACCTACTATTGTTTAAAGTGACTATGTTTTTGAGGTAATTTGTTATGCAACAGTAGATAACATACCTCGGGGAAGTAGCTTCTCAAGACTGATTTTGAAAAGATGTATAATATGTTATTCACAGCAGGTAAATGACTTTTAGAGTAGTCTTTGGACTCTTAGAAGCTTTCTGAGCAAGTCTCATTCTAGTCTTGAGTGGTAGGTATAGTAACTATGGATCTGCACCTCACCCCTGAGCATACCAAAACACTGACTGGCTCATCAAACTATCTCATTTCACAAAGAAATAAATAGAAAGCTTAGTGTGTGTCTGAGGGATGGCTAGGTAAGGAGATTCCTCTTCATGGGGCATCACATTTCATAGGCGGGCAACTTTCATTGTTAAAGGACTCAGGAGAATGAAGAGTCAAAAGTGGCCTGATTAGCTCAATCTGATTTAAAAGAATGAATATATTTGATTTCAGTTTATGAACTAGCAGACCAATGTTTTCAAGTTCAATAAAAGCAACTTAATCTATGTAGCTAGCATTTTTTTTTAAATGATACCTGGACACCTATGTTCATGGTAGTATTATTCACAATAGCCAAAAGTATAAACAACCCAAATATCCATCAACTGATAAATGGATAATAAAAAAACTGTTGTATATACACATGAGGGAGACTCAAAAACTATTGTATATACACATGAGGGAAACCCAAAAAAACCAGAGAATTTATTCATAAAAAATTGTGTAAGCCAGGCTCGGTGGCTCAGCCTATAATCCCATGCCTTGGGAGGCTGAGGTGAATGGATTGCCTGAGCCCGCGGGTTTGAGACCCGCCTGGGCAACTTGGCAAGACCTCATCTCTACAATAAATCAAAAAATTAGCCCGGTGTGGTAGCGTGTGCCTGTAATTCCAGCTACTCGGAAGGCTGAGGCGGAAGGATCGCCGGAACCCAGCAGGTGGAGGCTGCAGTGGCCAGGAATGGCCACTGTACTCCAGTCTGGGCAGCAGAGTAAGACTCCAACTCAAAAAAAAAAAATTTTTTTTTAAATTGTGTATTTATTCTTGCATGTTTAAACTTGTCACCTTCAAAGTTTGAGGTAATACACCTATCAAGATGCTTTTTCCACTACTCAAAACAGTTTTTGAACTCATTAGTTTTGATGTCTTTTAGTGCTCCTGCCTATCTTATGTTTCACCTCTTCCACATCAGCAAAATGTTTCCCTTTGAGGACTTTTTCATCTGGGGAAACAAAAAAAAAAGTTGTCCAATGCAAGATCAATTGAATTGGGAGGGGGACACAGGGGTAATGCCATTTTTTGGTCAAAAACTGATGAACACTCAGCATGGTGTGGGCAGTTGTACTTGTCAGTCACCCATCATGGAATGGGCAAATACATTGAAAGAATCTCAAAGAAACCCAAAATCATTGAAGCTGAACGCAACCTCTCACAACAATACTGACTGGTACAGATACTGATAGGTTCCCAGAACACTTACTTACCTAGCAGGGGGAAACATGTACTACAAGGGGCCCATCCTCCAAAACGTAATTCCAGGTTTTTTTTTTGCTCTCCCCAAAGGACTATTATTCAGTCTTTAAAAAGAAGGAAATTCTGACACTTGCTACACTTGAGGACATTATGCTAAGTGAAATAAGCCAATCACCAAAGGAAAAATATTATTCTACTTATATGAGGTACATAGAGTAGTCAGATTCAGGGACAGAAAGTAGAATGGTGGTTGCCAGATGCAGAGGAGGGGAAATAAGGAACTATTGTTTAATGGGTATGAAGTTCTAGTTTGGGAAGATGAAAAATGTTCTGGAGGTAGATGGTGGTGATGGTTGCACAGCAATGTGAATGTACTTAATGCCACAGAACTGTAAACTTAAAAAGTGTTAAAATGGTAAATACTATGCTATGCATACTTTACAGTTTAAAAAAGGATAGCATAGAATATGTTACATAAACGTGTTTACTGTGTGAATGTGTGTCAAGAAAATAGACAATTTTCTGTCTGTTTGCTATGCTTTAATAAAAGAATTATTAAAAACCAGAACAGAAAAACAAAACAAAACAAATCAAAACTACATTGAGATACCACCTAACCCCAGTAAGAATGGCTATCATTAATAAAACAAACAACAGATGCTGATGAGGATGCGGAGAAAAAGGAACACTTCTACACTGCTGAAGGGAATGCAAACTAGTGCAACCTCTTCGGAAGACAGTGTGGTGATTTCTGGAAGAACTAGAAATTGACCTTACATATGACCCAGAAATCCCCCTATAAGGAATATACCCAGAGGAATTGAAGTCATTCTTCCAAAAAGATACCTGCACATGCATGTTTGTTGCAGTTCTATTCACAATAGCAAAAACATGGGACCAACCATGCTGCCCATCAAAGCTGGACTGGATTAAAAAAATGTGGTACACAATAGAATACTCTGCAGCCATAAAGGAGGACAAGCATATGGATTTTGCAGCAACTTGGTTGGATTTAGAGTCTATCATACTCAGTGATCTATCACGGAAAAAAAGATTAGGTATCATAAGTTCTCACTCGTATGTGGACCTTGAACAATTATCATAATACTATAAGAAAGGGATTTGCAATAGTTGGGAAACTGACGTGGGGGGGTGGGATTGGCAGTTGAGGGAAACTGCCATGGGTGGGAGGGGCATAGCTCATGAACAAGAATAACTGCATGATGAACATTTGTATACCTAACCCAGAATTGTACCCCAATCTTTTAAATAAATAAATTTGAGGGGTTTGAATGCCATTTTATTACATGAATATATTAGGTGGTGATGAAGTCTGGGCTTTTAGCATAACCATCACCCAAATAGTGTACGTTTTATCACCCAGATAGTGTACGTTGTGTCCATTAAGTAATTTCTTATCCCTCACCTCCTTCTCACCTCTCACCCTTCCACATCTCCAATGGTTATTATTCCATCCATATGTCCATGTATATACATTATTTAGCTCCCTCTTATAAGTAAGAACATGTGGTATTTGACTTTCTGTTTCTGAGTTATTTCACATACAAAAATGGTCTCCAGTTCTATCTATGTTGCTGCAAAAAAACCATGATTTCATTTTTATATAGGCCAGCTAGTATCCAATTATATATATGGAAATATATGAATATATATGTGTGAGGGTGGATGTGTATATGTGTGTGTGCGTTTGTGTGTGTCTCTGTGTGTGTGTATCACACTTTCTTTTATATATATATATATATATATATATATATATATATATATATATGTATATACACACCACACTTTCTCAATCCAGTCATTCATTGATAGACACTTAGTTTGATTCCATGACTCTGCAATTGTGAATTATGTTGTGATAAACATATGGGTACAGGTATTTTATGATATAATTATTTATTTTCCTTTGGGTAGATCCTCACTATGTAATTGCTGGATCAAATGATGGATCTATTTTTAGTTCTCTAAGAAATCTCTGTACTATTTTCTTGATAAGTTATACTTATTTATCCCAGTCGTGAGTGTATAGGTGTTCTCTTTTCTCTGCATCCTCAACAACATTTATTTTTTTTAAAATATGCTAATAAAAGCCATTCTGACTGGTGTAAGATGGTATCTTACTGTGCTTTTACTTTGAATTTCTCTGATGATAACAGATGAGCATTTTTTCATGTTTGTTGGCCATTTGTAAGTTGTCTTTTGAAAAATTTCTGTTCATGTCCTTTGTCCACTTTTTTTTTTTTTTTTGAGTTGGAGTCTCACTCTGTCACCCAGACTGGAGTGCAGTGGCTGCTCCTGGCCACTGCAGCCTCAACCTGCTGGGCTCCAGTGATCCTTCCGCCTCAGCCTTCCAAGTAGCCGGAATTACAGGCGCGCGCTACCATGCCCAGCTGATTTTTTTGATTTATTGTAGAGATGAGGTCTCGCCAAGTTGTCCAGGCGGGTCTCGAACCCACAGGCTCAGGCAATCCACTCACCTTAGCCTCCCAAAACGCGGGATTACAGGCTGAGCCACCGAGCCCAGTTTTGTCCACTTTTTAATGAGTTTATTTATTTACTATTTATCTGTGGTCATTGTTGAGTTGTTGGGGCTCTTTGTAGATTCTTAGTATTAGTCCTTTGTCAGATGCATAGTTTGTAAATATTTTCTCCCATTCTGAAGATTGACTGTTTATTATTTCTTTTGCTATGCAGAAGTTTTTTAGTGTTATTTAGTCCTATTTGTCCATTTTTGTTATTGTCACATTTGCTTTTGAGGTCTTAGTCATAAATTATTTTCCTAGGCCAGTGTGAAGAGTTTTTCCTAGGTATTCTTGTAGGCTTTTTTTATAGTTTCAGGTCTTACATAAAATATTTAATCCATCTTGGGTTAATTTCTGTATAAGGGGAGAGAGGGAACCAACTTCATTCTTCTACATATAGCAATTCAGTTTTCCGAGCACCATTTATTGAATAGAGTGTCTTTTCTCTGGTGTATTTTATTAGCTTTATTGACTATCAGTTAGTTGTAGATATGTGATTTTCTGCTTTCTTTATTCTGTTCCATTGATCTGTATGTTTTTATTCCAGTACTATGCTGTTTTGGTTATTATAGTCATGTAGTATAATTTAAAGTCAGGTAATGTGATACCTCCAGGTTTTGTTGTTGTTGTTCCATATTAATTTTAGGATTTGGTTTTTTTTAACTCTGTGAAAACTGCTGTTGGTACTTTAATAGGGGTTGCATTGAATCTATAAATTGCTTTGGGCAATCTGATCATTTTCAAGATATTGATTCTTCCAGTCTATGAACATGGGATGATTTTCATTTGTGTCATCTGCATTATTTCATTAGTCTTTTGTAGTTTTCCTTCTAAAGATATTGCATCTCCTTTGTTAAATATATTCATAGGCATTTTATTTCTTTCTGTAGCTATTGTAAATGGGATTCACTTTTGATTTGGTTCTCAGCTTGATTGTTATTTGTGTATAAAAATGTTACAATTTTTCAACATTGATTTTGTATCTTGAGACTGTATTGAATTGATGTGTCGAATCTAGGAGTGTTTTGGAAGAGTCATTAGGCTTTGTACACTCTGTTTCTTTTGTTTTTTTCACTGTTTGTCTTCATGGGTTTGGTGAATTCCTGTCATTTTGTATTTGACTTCTTTCTCTTTCTCCTTTTGTAATTTGGTACTAAGTTCTGTGAGTTTTATACTTCCATGTGCTTTTATAATGGTGAGTATTTGCCTTTTATTTCCATGTTAAGAACTTATTTGAGCATTTCTTAAAGGGCTGGTCTAGTGGTGGTAAGTTTCCTCAGTATTTGCAGGACTGGGAAAGACTTATTTCTCCCTCATTTATGAAACTTATTATAGTAGAATACAAAATTTGTGGTTGACAGTTTTGTTTTGTTTTGTTTTGTTTTTATAGAAGATTTTCATCCCTTCTACCTTGTAAGCTTTCTGCTGAGACATTTGCTGTTAGTCTAACGGGGTTTTCTTTATAGGTGACTAGACACTTTTCTCTTGCTTATTTTAGAATTTTTTCCTATTTATATGGACCTTAGACAGCCTGATTGCTATATGCTGGGATAAGATCTTCTTGCAAAGTATTTCCTGGAATCCTTTGAGCCTCTGGTATCTGGATGTCTAGATTTCTTCCTATACTAGGAAACTTTTTCTCAATTATTTCCTCAAATAAGTTTTCCAAACTTTTTTGCTTTTTTTTCTTCAGAAATAACTATGATTTTTAGGTTTGAATGTTTTATTCAGTCCCATACTCCTCAAAAGCCTTGTTCATTTTTAAAATTATTTTTTTCTTTATTGATGTCTGAAGGAATGAGTTTAAAATATCTGTTACCACCTAACTCCGGTCAGAATGGCCATCATCAGTAAATAAAAAAATAACTGATGCTGGAGAGGATGTGGTGAAAAGGGAACACTTCTACACTATTGGTGGGATTGTAAACTAGTACAGACTCTGTGGAAATCAATGTGGCGATTCCTAAAAGTTCTAAAAATTGACCTTCTATAGGACCCTGCTATCCCCCTACTGGGAATATATCTGGAAGAACTCAAACCACTCTATGAAAAAGATACCTGCACATGTATGTTTATCACAGCATTGTTCAGAATAGCAAGAACATGGAACCAACCGTGCTGTCCATCAAAAGAGGACTGGATTTAAATAATGTGGTACGTATACACAATGGAATATTATGCAGCCATAAAAAAATCATGAATTTCTCAGCAACCTGGATGGAATTAGAGTTTATAATACTGAGTGATCTTTCACAGAAACAAAGATCTGAGTACCACATGTTCTCACTCATAAGTTGACTTTGAACAACTACCATAATACTATAAGAAAAGAATTGACAGTGGTGGGAAACTACTGTGGGGGAGCAGCGAGGGGTAGGGAGGTAGGATTAATGGCAGTCAATATCTCTCTGGGGAAGAGGGGACATACCTTATCAACAAGGGTAACTGCACAATGAATATTTGTATACCTAACCCTTAACTATACCCCACAATTTTAAAATAAAAATTTATATAATTAAAAAATAAATAAATAAATAAATAAAATATCTGTCTAAAGTTGTGAGATTCTTTCTTCTACTTACTCTAGCCTATTGTTTAAACTTCCATCTGTATTTTGCAATTCCTATCAATGATTTTTTTTTATTTCCAGAAGTTGTTTGTTTGTTTTTTTAAAAAATATCTATCTCTTTGGTAAATGTCTTGTTCAAATTCTGAATTGATGTTTTAATATCTTTGCATTGATCTTCAGATTTCTCTTGAATATCAATGGGTGTCTTTAAAATAAATATTTAAATTATTTATCTCATATTTCAATGATTTCATTTTGGTTAGAATCTATTGCTGGAGAGTTAGTGTGATATTTGGGGAGTGTCATAACACCCTGTTTTTCTCACACTTCCAGAGTTGTTGTGCTGGGTCCTTCTCATTTAAAAAAATTGCCATGCGTCTTTATTCTAGATGTACTTTCATTTGGATGGGACTTTCTTTCCCTCAAGAATATCTCTTATCTCTAGGTATGTTGGGAAGAATTGTTTGGCTTTGCTTCTGGGTGCTTTTAGTGACAAAGACTCTGCATGAATTCCTTGATAATTGCCTTAGCATGATGGCTTTCTCAAATGCCAGTTGTAGCAGTATACTGGGCATGTGAGAAGGCTTATGGCCTCCTGTGGAGCTGGGGTGGCAGAGGTCTTGAGAAGCTTATCTCTTTGCCAAGAGCTATGCAGTTGTCCTAGCAGATTGTATTGGATTGTGCGGTTAACTTACACTTAATATTTGTTTACTAGGAAAAGCTCTCCAGTGCTTCAGGCAATGGGCTCATCTATACAACTCACAATATCACAGGCTCTTGCACAGTCCCAGAAGGAAGAGGGTAATACTGGGGAAAACTGGATTGGAAAAGCCTGCCCTGGGCTCTCCCAGTGGTGGGCATACGTCTTGATGGGTATGGTGGGTGAGTTGTCAAGCCCCTGGTGAAAAGCACTGAGGTCTCTACTTGAGGGAGTCAGGTGGGTAGAGAATGTTCTGATGTCACAGCCTCAGCAGGCAGGAATGTGATCTGTTTTCCCTGTATCACTCCTGTCTCTGAACTGGGGATGTTCACTTGGGTCAGACATTGCTATTTATCTCCAGGCTACAATGTAACCATATGAGATGCCTGCTTTGCAGCTCAACACTAATTCTCTGTGCCATCTGGAAAGAGCTATGGTGTGAAGTCTCCTGTCACAGCCCAAACACCCAGCTTTCCAGGCCTCCTGCACTTCATGGCAAAAAATTCTGAAGCCCCATGGGGAGCGAGGGCTGCCTTCTGCACAAACTCAGACTCAGAGTCCACACTTCCAGTGGGGATACAGTCACCTCTCACAGTCCATCCCAGACAGGTTATCCTCCTGCTTGCCTGTGCCAGCTTCCTGTGGGAGCAGTAATGGCCATCTCTGCAGTGGTGGGTGAAGGGGGAAGATAAGTCCTTTCTCAACAACTAGGCATGAGCACTCAGGCTGCTCTGCTGGTGGGATGGGATTTCACTCCTCACTTGCAGAGCTCAGCACAAAGTTCATTTCTCTGCTGGAAATGGAGCCTCCAATCATAGCCACAAGCAGGGAGCTCTCAGTCCCTGGAAGGCACACACTGGTTTCCTCTGTAACAGGGGCTGCTCCCTTGATGCACTGCACTTTCCCTGCCTTTAGGAATTAGCACCCCCTGAGGGCTAGGTTACTAGAAAAACTGTAGCTTTCTTGGATCAAGCCCATGCTGCTCCTGCCACCCTCCAAACAGGTGCTGGAGAATGTCTGCAAGAGATCCTGGTATGTGGAGACAAGGGCTGATTTTCCCTGGGCAGAATACAGTTCACCGATGGCTGCACGTCTTAATAGCTCCAAGTCACAGATGGTCAGGTCTGAGGGAAGAGTGAGAGACCTGGCATGAGTTTGCAGTCCTGATGTAATGCCCTCAAGAAATCCTAAGTCACTGTCCTCATTTGTGTCTGGGTTCTTAAGGGATGAGGAGCTCTCCCACAGTTCAGATACCAGCAGACTGCTGCAGAGGTGAGAGAAGTCTAAGTACTCCCCTTACCTTTTCCATGCAACACCAAATCTCTCAGGGTTCCCAACCAATCTCTGTCAGCCAAGTTGAACTCTTGCTTCCTTCTTTTTCTGTGCCTCAGTTTTTCCCATGAGTTGTCCATTGAGTTCTATTACTCTTCTTGATATTCTATTTGAGTTATGATTATTTATTTGTAATTTTGGTTCTCCTTTCTGAGGAGAACTGGTGTTTGACATATCTAGTCAGCCATCTTGAATCTCTCTAAGAATTTCTGCTTTTAAACATTGATTCTTTTCTGTCCTCCAGTTATATCTTCTTTGTTTTCTTAATTATAAGCATTTACACTTCATCACACCATTATGCTAAAATAATTTATTAGACTTGTTTTGTATTTAATTGATTTCTGTAGTGTCTATTCTGCTATTTACAGCCTAGAATATAAATTTTTCCTCAGTTTCCAAATTATAGTTTTGGTAAAATCATTAAAAATGTCATCAGTGAATGATTGTTTTACATCTTTCTTACCAATATGAATACTTTTATTTCTCTTCATTGCCATATTGCACTGACTGTAACCTACCACATAATGTGAATGAGTGTGGTGAGAGGATATTTTCCGCTTGATTCTAAACTTAGAAGGGAAGCATTCAGACTTTCACCATTAAGTATGATAGTAGCTTTTGGTTTTTCAAAGATGTCTATTATTATATTGAGGATATTTTCTTCTGTTCCTAGCTTTTTGGGAGTTGCTATTGTGAATGGCCATTGAATATCATCAAATGCTTTTGTCAACATACACTGTATTAAGAAAATCACTTGTGGTCTTCCAATTGTTTATTTTTTAACATTCAGAAAAAGCTTATAACACATAATTGACCAACATTGTATGAAAATTGTATACAAGGGTACAACATGATGGTTTGAAATATGTATACATTGCAAAGTGACTACTACAATCAAGTTAATAAACACATCTGTCACATCACATAGTTACCATTGTGTGTGTATATGGAGGTGGGTAAGAACATTTAAGATCTATTCTCTTAGCAAATTTCAAATATAAGATACAATATTATTAACTATAGTCATTAGGCTGTGCACTAGATTTCCAGAACTTAGTCATCTTGTAACTGACAGTTTGTACTCTTTGACTAATATCTTCCCAACCCCCACCCTTAAACCATGGCAACTAGTGTTCCCTCTGTTTCTATGACTTCTACTTTGTTAGATTCTGTGTGTGAGAACGTGCAGTATTTGTCGTTCTGTGCCTGACTTATTTTACTTAGCATAATATCCTCTGGATTTATTCATATTGTCACAAATGACAGGATTTTCTTTTTTATGGCTGAATACCATTCCTTTGATTTCTATACCATATCTTCTTTATCTGTTCATCTGTTGAGGGTCACTTAGGTTAGTACCATATCTTGACTATTGTAAATAATGCTGTAATAAGCATATAGTACAGATAACACTTTAAGATAGTGATTTCATTTTTTTAAATTACATTCAAAAGGGAAATTGCTTGATCATATGGTACTTCTAGTTTTAATGTTTTGAAGATGCTCCATACTGTTTTACATAATAGCTGTACAATTTCACATTCCTAACAATAGTGCACAAATTTTCCTTTTCTTTATATCCTTACCAGCTCTTTTTTTTTTTTTTTTTTTGAGTTGGAGTCTCACTCTGTCGCCCAGACTGGAGTGCAGTGGCCGCTCCCGGCCACCGCAGCCTCAACCTGCTGGGCTCCAGCGATCCTTCCGCCTCAGCCTTCCGAGTAGCCGGAATTACAGGCATGCGCTACCACGCCCGGCTGATTTTTTGATTTATTGTAGAGATGAGGTCTCGCTGCCCAGGCGGGTCTCGAACCCGCGGGCTCAGGCAATCCACTCACCTTAGCCTCCCAAGGCGCGGGATTACAGGCTGAGCCACTGAGCCCGGCTCTTACCAGCTCTTGTTATCTTTTTTCTTTTTTGATTACAGTCATCCTGAGGTTATATGTCATTCTGGCTGTGATTTACATTTCCCTGATGATTCATAACGTTAAGACCTTTTTCATATGCCTGTTGACATGCATCTCCTTTTGCAAAATATCTATTTAGTTCCTTGATTCATTTTTAAACTGGACTATTTATTTGCTATTGAGTTGAATGTATTCCACATCTGTTTTTATATTAACCACTTGTCAGATATATGGCTTGCAAATATCTTCTCCCATTCTGTAGATTAATTTTTCCATTTTATTAATTTTCCTTTTCTCTGCAGAAGTTTTTAATTTGACATAGTCTTACTTGTTTATTTTTGCTTAAAAATAAAAACTGCTAAGACCAACATTAAAGAGATTATTTTTCCTGTTTCCATCTAGATTTTTTTTGGTTTTAGACCTAACATTTAAGTCTTTAATCTATTTCAAGTTGATTTTTTAATATGATGTAACACAAAGGTTCAATTTTATTCTTTTGATTGTGAATATCCAGTTTTCCCAGCACCACTTGTTAAAGATACTACACTTTTCCTATTGTGTATTCTCGATTCCTTTGTCAAAGATTAGCTGACCATTTGAATGTAGGTTTATTTCTGGGCTCTGTATTCTGTTCCACTGGTTCATATGTCTGCTTTAAATTAGTATCATGATATTTTGATTTCTATGGCAGTGTATTATATTTTAGAAATTAGTAACTGGGCTTGGTGTCTCAGCCTGTAATCCTGCACCTTGGGAGGCTGAGGTGAGTGGATTGCCTGAGCCCGCGGGTTCGAGACCCGCCTGGGCAACTTGGCGAGACCTCATCTCTACAATAAATCAGAAAATAGCTGGGCGTGGTAGTGCACGCCTGTAATTCCGGTTACTCGGAAGGCTGAGGCAGAAGGCTCGCCAGAGCCCAGCAGGTCAAGGCTGCAGTGGCCAGGAGCGGCCACTGCACTCCAGTCTGGGCGACAGAGTGAGACTCCAACTCAAAAAAAGAAAGAAAGAAAGAAATTAGTAAATGTGATGCCCCCAGCTATGTTATTTTCGCTCGGGAGTGCTTTGGCTGTTCAAGCTCATTTGTGCTTACATAAAAATTTTAAGACTGTTTTTTGTATTTCTGTGGAAAATGCCATTTGGATTTGATCAAGATTCCATCTGATCTGTAGATCATTTGCAGTAGTATGGACATTTTAACAATATTAATTATTCTAACCCATTTTTATTTGTTTTTGTCTTCTTCAATTTTTTTATTAATGTATTGCAGTTTTGGGGGTCTGATGCTAGAGCTTTATTAGTTTCCTTTGGTGGTGTCTTATTTGCCTGATGTTTTGCTACTCTTGTAGTCCTGCATTGGTATATGTTCATGTGAAGGAGTAAACACTTCTTCCAGTTATTACAGACTTTTTTTGGCAATTAAAGACATTATTCTCTTGAATCCTTAGGATAATAGAATTGCTTCCGGAATCGTTGTAAAATCCCCATTCTACAATGGTTTGAACCAGGTGAGTAGCTGCCACTGGGTCTGCAGTGGGATCTATATGGTTGGAGGACCTGTTACCAGGGGTTCAAGTGAATGTGGATCTTGTCTGGTCCATAGAAAACATGACTGCCATCAAGGCCTGTAGGCCTTCCTTTGGTTCTCTAAGTGAGCAGGATTGCTCTCAGACCACAGATGAGAGAGGCTGTAGTTGAGTTTGGAGCCATTTCAGATAGCACAAGTGAATATGACCCCTTCTGCATCCCGTGGTAAACAGATCTTGTAGCAGAAATAAGGCCAAATGGGGCTGTAGCCAAGTCAACAATAGTATGATGTTGTTTCTGGGTCTGGAGCTGAAACCACAGTTAGAGAGCCTGTCACCTAGGAGTTGGGACTCCCTTCTCAAAATGGCCCAGATTTTGGCATCTACAGCACTTCACTGCTTCCTATCTGATTCCCAAATCTCCTTCAAAGGCCCTTTCATGCATGGGTGGCTGCAAAGTTGTTGTTGTAGGGGATATGACCTGGGACCTCTTATTCTGCCATCTTGCTGATGTCACCCTTTTCTTTAATTTGTTAATATCGTTACTTTCGTTGATTGATTCTTGAATTAAATTTCTGAGATAACCTCAACTCGGTCATGATACATTATCTTTTTTATATATTGCAGAATTTCTTGTGTTAAAATTATGTTAAGAAACTTGCATCTGTATTCATAAAGAGTTGGTCTATAATTTTTCTATAGTTTTCATATATGTGTTTGTATGAGTGTGTAAATTGATAGATAGATAGATATAAAATTTTGTTAAACATGAGTTTGTGTTACTATCTCTGAATTTAATCTTGTTCCATGAAGGAGACCAGAGCATAAGCTGACAAGGTCCTTGTGTTCTTAGCTTGTGTTCAAGGAACCAAGTTTATACTCCCTCATCTCAGAGCAGATGTGATATGGGGAGCAGAAAAGCACTGCCACTATAGCAGGCTTTGAGTACCCCAGGCTTGTAGGCAACGGTCTCCCCTGAAAGCTCTGCATCCTAGCCAAAGACAGGCTGTGAGGAATGCAGCCTGCTACACGAAGCAGTGTCTCAGATGCCCACACATCCAGATAAAGTCTTAGCTACAATAAAGCCCTAGGTACAAAAAGATAGACGCAGAACAGCTCACCTTCTAATAGCAACATAATTGTGCTGTGGTTCGCTTATCTCCCCTAACCTTGATTTGTTACTTTATAATAAAGCAAAGCGACATGACATCAATCACACCCAGCCCAGATGCCTGGCCCAGATGCTGATGCTGCTTGTTTTTACAATAGTCCCTTGTACAGTTTTGCCCTATATAAGAGGCATGCTAAATAATAAACGGGCTCTCACCTATTGAGGAGTGAGACTTCCCAATCCCGCTATCTCTTGTCTTTCTTTCTCATTCCCTCCCCCACCTCAGGCCCTACTCTGTGGAGGCTGGACCTCCACAGTTCCAAAGGGTTTATTGCAGCTTTTTCATCTTGATTATCTATGACTTCTTTCTCCAACAACAAGAAACTTGGCTCTCACCATCTCTCATTCAGCTTATGTGTATGTTTGTAAGTTCCTTTGTGTCTTTATAGTTTCCTGTCAAACATAACTATCCAAGATTAATTGTCAGTTTCTCTCCACCTCCTGCAGTGTGGCTATGTCATATATTTGTGATGCAGTTACCTTTATTAATCACACTGTATTTAATCTAGTCAATCCTAGTATCCCAATTTTTTTTCTAAGTTTGCATACATTAAGCTTAATTCTGTGGGATGTACAGTTCTATGATTTGTTAATTTATTTTTATTTATTTAAAAAATATATTTTAGAGATAGTGTCTCTCTATGTTGATGAGACTGGACTTGGACTCTTGGGTTCAAGTGATCCTTTCTCCTCAGCCTCCTGAGTAGCTGGGACTAGAGGTCCATGCTATTGTGTACAGCTACACAAATGTACAGAGTCCTGTATCCACAACCCAGTGTCATATGAAACATTTTCCCTGTGTGTCCTCTTTGTAGTTAATCCCCATGCAACTCAACCAACCACCAGCAACTAGTGATCTGTTTTCCATCTTGATTGCGTTGCTTGTTCCAGAAGGTTATATCAGTGGAACCATATACTAGACAAGTTTTCATGCCTGGCTTTTTTAACTTAGCAAAATGCATTGCAAATTTATCCATGTTGTATGAAACAATAGCTCATACTTTTTTCTTGATGAATAGTGTTGCATAATTTGTTTCTTCATAATTTTGTCAGAGGATATCTTGGTTGCTTCCAGTTTTAATGTTAGTGAATAAAACTGACAAAGTTTTTATGTGTGAACACAAGTTTTCATACTCTCTGGGTGAATACTTAGAAGTGTGATTACTGGGCCATAGGGTAAGTCCATTTTTAATACAACAACAATAAAAAAAAAAACAACTACTAAACTGTCTTCCAAAGTTCATGGATCATTTTGAATTTCTATAAGCAATAAATGTTCTACATCCTTGCCTGCATTTGGTATTGCCAGTTATTTAGATTTTAGTTATTGGTATAATGGCATTTCAATATTGTTTTAATTTGCATTTCCCTAATTACAAATGATGTTGAACATCACTCCATGTATCTATTTTTAAACTGTATATTTTTGAAGTTCTGTTTAGATCTTTTACCCATTTTATTGGGTTGTTTGTTTTCTTATGGTTGAGTTTAAGAATTTTAAAAATATATTCTAAATCAAACTCTTTAGCAGATACATGGTTTGTAAATATTTTCTCCCAATGTGCAGTATGTCTTTCCATTCTCTTAACAGTAACTTTTGAAGATCAAGTTTGAAAATTTTACTAATGTCTACTTTATTGATATTTTCTTTCATGGATTGCCAAACTGATTGTCAAAGCCAGTCATGAGTATTTCCTCTTATATATTTTTACACGTTTTATAGATTATGTCTTACATTTTGGTCTATGGTCCAAGTTTTCCATAAGGTGTGAGTTTTATGCTGGGGCATATTATTACTTTTGTCTTTTTGCATATGGTTATCCAATTTTTTCAGAACCATTTGATGAAAAGACTATCCCAACTCCACTGAATTACCTTTGAATTTTACAAAAAATCTGTTGAATATGTTTGTGTAGATTTACTTCTGGATTTTCTCTTTGATTTTTTTATGTATGTGTATCCTTTCTGCAGTACTACACTGTTTTGACTGCTGAAACACAGAGTAAGTCTTGAAAATGAAAAATATGAGATCTCCAATTTTTTTCTTTTTTAAAAAAATTAATTGACTAATCTAGTTTCTTTCCCTTTGCATACAAAATTTAATATCATCTAGTCAGCATCAGCTAAATATTTGATTTTTTAAAAAATTGGAATTGCAGCCGGGCTCAGTGGCTCAGCCTGTAATCTCACGCCTTTGGAGGCTGAGGTGAGTGGATTGCCTGAGCCCACGGGTTCAAGACCCGCCTGGCAGCGAGACCTCATCTCTACAATAAATCAAAAACTCAGCCGGGCATGGTAGCGCACACCTGTAGTCCCAGCTACTTGGAAGGCTGAGGTGGAAGGATCGCCGGAGCCCAGCAGGTCGAGGCTGCGGTGGCCAGGAGTGGCCACTGCACTCCAGTCTGGGTGACAGAGTAAGACTCCAACTCAAAAAATAAAATAAAATAAAATTGGAATTGCACTGAATTTATAGACCAAGTTGAAAAGAATTAACATCTTAACAATATTGGGGTTTCCAATCCATGGATTTTATATCTTTAACAATTTGTGAAATTTCTCTGATCTTTCTCATCAAAGTTTTGTACTACACTTATATTGTTAGATTTATATATATGTCACTGATTGAGGGTCGTTGTTGTGTTTTAAAATTTTACATTTCAATTTTTAACTCCTGGTATCTCAGAATGCAGTTGACTTTTGTAAACTGAGATTTGTAAATCTTGCAAACTTAATTAGGTTCATGGATTACTTCATGGAAAAAAATTATTCTACATAAAAAAATCATGTCATTAGAAGAAAGAGTTTAATTTCTTCCTTTCCAACCTGTATACTTATTTTCTTGCCTTATTGCATTAGCTAGGACCTTCAGTATACTATTCAGCAATAGTGGTGAGAGAAAACATCCTTGCCGTGTTTCTAATCTTAGGGAGAAAGCACTGTTAGAATATTGGTAGCAGTAGACTTTTCATAGATATTCTTTTTCAGGTTAAAGTGTCTACCTTCTATCACAGTTTACTGAGAGTGTTTATCATAAATGAATGTTGCTTTTTGTCAGAAAAAATTCTTTTTCTGCATCTGTTCAGATGACCGTATTGTTTCTCTTATTTATCTATTACTATGATCAAATTCACTGATCTTTTTCAATTTTGAACCAATTTTACATTCTATAAATAAACTCCGCTAGGTCATAATATGTTATCCTTTTCATAGATTGCTGGGTTAATTTTGCTAATATTTGTAGGGGATTTTTGTGACTATATTTATGAAAGATATTGGTCTGACTTTGGTAATATGCTAGAGTCATTAAAAACTTGGGAAGTGTTCCCTCGTCTATTTCCTAGAAGTGATCATATAGTACTACTGTTGTTTTTCTTTAAAAGCCTGGTAAAAGTTGTTACTGATAGTGTTTATCCTGGAGTTTTAATGTTTACAAAGTTATAATTACAATTCAAATTTGTTAAAGGACATAGGACTATTTTATTTATTTGCTTCTTTGAATTTTGAAATTTTGTGTCTTTAAATAATTTTTTTCATTTCATCTAAGTCATTGAATTTATGGATATAGATAGTTCTTTCTTATTCTTTCAGTGATATCAGTAGGGATCTCTATTTTATTCCTTAAATTAGTAAATTGTACCTCCCTTCTTTATTTATTGGTTAGCATAGCTAGAATGTAGACTTCAGCTAATAAAGCAATATAATTTATAAGAGACACTGTCAAAAAGTAAAAACAGCTTGTTAGGAAATGGAAATTTTAACTTGTATTTTTAACTTTGTAGTAAAGCAAGAAGACAAAGATGGACATAGAAGACTAAAATAATATTTTAAAGAGAGTATATCTGTTTTTCATCAAATTCTGTACTCTAAATACATAAAGAAATTATCTTCTTTTCTAGAGTTCCTGGAATAAACACAGCAACTGACCATAGATTACTCAACAAAAATAACTTCCTAAAATTTCAAGCTAGTAGTACTACTATATGCAATATTATCTGATTTTATTGCATAAAAATTAAATAGTAATTTATTAAAAATATCATAAGCAACAATGATAGTAATTCTAGTAATTCTTTTAAATTTTTTATTTTAAAGATGGATACAATTCAGGGTTATGTGTATAAATGGTCATTGTACAGGTAAAGTTTGACCCTCACTTATGTTCTCACTACACCTAGCTTGAGATCAAATACCCTTATTGATGTAGTATACCCCCTCTCCCTCTCCTGGCAGTTTCCCACTACTGCCAATCCCTTTGTCGTAATATTATAATAGTTGTTAGAATATTAAGAATAAGAACATGTGTTACTCAGTTTTTTGTTTCTGCAATAGATCACTGAGTATTATAGATTCTAAATCCAGCAAAGTTGCTGCAAAGTTCATAATTTTGTCCTTTTTTATTGTGTAATGTTCCATCATGTATATATACCACATTTGTTTTTTTGTCCAGTTCACTTTCACTGGGCAGCACAACTGCTTCCATGTATTTGCTATTGCAAATAATGCTGCAGTAAACATACATGTTCAGGCATCTTTTTCATAGAGTGATTTGGGTTCCTATGGGTATATTCCCAGAAGAGAGATTGCTGGATAATGTGGAAGGTTGATGTTTTGATCTTTTAATACTGCCACATTGTTTTCCAAAGAAATTGTACTAGTTTACACTCCCATCAAGAGTGTAGAAGTGTTCCCTTATGCCCACATCCGCTCTAGCATCTCTTGTTTTTTGAGTTATTGATGATAGCCATCCTGACTAGAGTTAGGTGGTATCTCAATGTGTTTTTGTGCTTTTTTGTTGTTGTTGTTGTTTTAATAGTCAATTTTTTAATTATGATATTGTGGGGTACAGTTAAGGGTTACGTATACAAATATGCTCCGTTCAGGCACCCTTGATGAAAAGAGGTGTCTCCCCATCCCCAGACAGATATTTACTACCATTAATTCCATCTCCCTTCCTCCCCCATAGTTTCCCATCAGTGTCAGTCATTTTCTTATGGTGATATGTTGGATGATCAAGGTCCTCTATATGAGTGAGAACATGTGATACTCAGATCTTTGTTTCTGGGAGAGGTCACTCAGTATTATAGACTCTAGTTCCATCCAGGTTGCTGTGAAATTCATGATTTTGTTCTTTTTTTATGGCTGCATAGTATTCCATCGTGTATATGTACCACATTTTTTAAATCCAGTCCTCTTTTGATAGACAGTATGGTTGCTTCCATGTTCTTGCTATTGTGAACAATGCTGTGATAAACATACATGTGCATGTATCTTTTTGATAGAGTGATTTGAGTTCTTCAGGGTATATTCCCATTAGAGGGATTGGAGGTCATATGGGAGGTTGATATTTAGAGCTTATAGGAATCGCCACATTGCTTTCCACAGAGGTTGCACTAGTTTACACTCCCACCAAGAGTGTAGAAGAGTTCCCTTTTCACCACACCCTCTCCAGCAACTGTTATTTTTTGAGTTATTGATAATTGCCATTCTGAATGGAGTTATGTGGTATCTCTGTGTGGTTTTGATTTGCATCTTCCTGATGATTAGTGAGGTTGAACAATTCTTCATGTGTCTGTTGGCTGCTCGGGTGTCTTCCTTTGAGAAATATCTGTTCATATCTTTTGCCCATTTTATAATAGGGTTGTTTGTTTTATTCCTTTTCAGCATGTTTGAGTTCCTTGTAGATCCAAGATGTTAAGCCTTTGTTAGACCTGGAGTTGACAAATACTTTTTTCCAGTCTGTAGGCTGTCTCCCTGCCCTCTCGATGGTTTCTTTGGCTTTACAGAAGCTTGTCAGTTTAATGAGGTCCCGCTTGTCTATCTTATCTCTAATGGACTGTGGGTTTGGGGTTTTGTTCAGGAATTGGATGCCAGTTCCAATTTCCATGAGGGTATCTCCTTCGTTTTTTAAGGTTCTTATGGTTTGAGGTTTTACATTTAGGTCTCTGATCCATTTGGAGTTAATTTTTGTGCATGGGGATAGATAGGGGTCCTGTTTCAATCTTCTGCATGTGATCAGCCAGTTTTCCCAGCACCATTTACTGAACAGGTTCTCCTCTCCCCAGTGGTAGGTGGTGGAGGCTTTGTCGAAGATGAGTTGGTTGAGAAATTGAGGTTTTGCTTCTGGAATCTCAATTCTATTCCATTCGTCTATATGCCTGAACCTGTACCAATACCAAGCCATTTTGATGATTGTAGCTTTATAGTAAAGTTTGAAGTCTAGTAATGTGATACCATCTGCTTTGTTTTTTTGCTGAGGATTGTTCTGGCTATTCTTGGTCTTTTGTGTTTCCAAATGAATTCCTGTGTTGTTTTTTCTAGGTCTGAGAAGAATGTTGCTGGTAATTTGATGGGTATTGCATTAAATCTGTAGATTGCCTTAGGCAGGATGGACATCTTCACAATGTTGATTCTTCCAATCCATGAGCATGGGATACTTTTTCACTTGTTTGTGTCATCTTTGATTTCTTTGAGCAGTGCTTTGTAGTTTTAATTGTAAAGTTCTTTCATGTCTCTGGTTAGGAAGATGCCAAGGTATTTCCTTTTTTGTGTGTGGCTATTGTAAATGGAACTGTGCTTTTTATTTGGGTTTCTATTTGTTTATTATAGAAACAAAGGTGTAAAGAAATGCGATTGTCTTTTGCACTTTTATTTTATATCCTGAGACTTTGCCAAAGGCCTTTATCAGTGTAAGGAGGTTTTTGACAGATTCTTTTGGGTTTTCAAGGTACACAATCATATCATCTGCAAAGAGAGCTAACTTGACTTTCTCTTTTCCTATTTGGATACCCCTGATTGCCTTCTCTTCTCTGATTACTCTAGCTAGGACTTCCAATACTATATTGAACAGGAGGGGTGAGAGTGGGCATCCTTGTCTTGTTCCAGTTTTCAGGGGAAATGGTTCCAATTTTTGTCCATTTAGGAGTATGCTGGCTGTGGGTTTCTCATAGATTGCTTTTACTATTTTGAAGCATGTTCCCCATATGCCTAGATGTTCAAGGGTTTTTATCAAGAAGGGGTGCTGGATTTTATCAAAAGCTTTTTCTTCATCTAATGATATAATCATGTGGTGTTTGTTTGGACATCTGTTGATGTATTTAATTACATTTATGGTTTTACAAATGTTGAACCAGTCTTTTATCCCAGGGATGAAGCCTACTTGATCATGATGAATGATTTTTGAGATGTATTGCTGAATTCGGTTTGCTAGGATCTTGTTGAGAATTTTAGCATCTATGTGCATCAAAGATATTGGCCTGTAGTTCTCTTTCTTTGTTGGGTCTTTACCTGGCTTGGGTATCAATGTGATGTTAGCTTCTTAAATGTTTTGGGGAGAGTTCCATCTTTCTCAATCACCTAGAATACCTTCGGTAGGATTGGTATCAGCTCCTCCTTAAATGTCTTGTAGAATTCTGCTGGAAAGCCATTTGGTCCAGGGCTTTTCTTGTAGGTAGTTTTCTTATTACATAGTCAATTTCCTCAATTGTTATTGGGTTATTTAGAGCCTCAATTTCTTCTTGTTTCAACCTAGGCAGGTTGTGTGATCATAGAAAGTCCTTCATTTCCTTAAGGTTTTCAAGTTTGTTTCCATAGAAGTGTACATAGTAGTCTCTAATGATCTTTTATATTTCTTGAGGGTCAAAGGTGACTTCATCTTGTGTGTTTCTGATCGTGCTTATTTGGGCTTTTTCTTTCTTTTTCTAGCTAGGGGACAATCGATCTTGTTTATCCTTTCAAAGAACCAGCTTTTTGTTTCATTGATTTTTTTGAATTATCTTTTTGTCTTCTATGTCCTGGATTTGGGCTTTGATTTTGGTGATCTGGATTCTTCTGCTGAAATTAGGGTTTTTGTGGTCTTGCTTTTGCAGCTTCCTTAGGTGGTTTCTTAGGCTGTTAATTTGCAATCCTTCCATTTTCTTCATGTGCATTAGTAGTGATATAAATTCCCCTCTTACTACAGTTTTCATGGCATCCCAGAGATTTTGGTAAGATGTTTCTTCATTTTCATTTGTTTCCAGGTATCTTGTGATCTCTGTTTTGATTTCATCATTGACCCAGGAGTTGTTTAGCATCATGCTGTTTAGTGTCCATGTCCTTGTGGGTTTTGGGGGGACCTTGTTGCTGTTAATGTTTATTTTTATTCCACTGTGGTCCAAGAACGTGCGTGGCAAAATTTTGGTCCTTTTAAATTTACTTATGCTTGACTTATGGCCAAGTATGTGGTAGATCTTAGAATACGTTCCATGCAGTGATGAGTAGAATGTGTATTCTGTGGTCTTTGGATGGAGTGTTGTGTAGGTATCAATTAAGTCCATTTGGTCAAGAGTCACATTGAGGTTCCGGATCTCATTGCTGATTTTTTGTCCTGATAATCTGTCTAGGGTTGTGAGTGGGGTATTAAAGTCCCCACTTATTTGGTGTTAGAGTCAATATCTTTCTTTAGTTTTCCTAGAAGCTATTTTATGAAAGTTGGCACTCCTATGTTGGGTGCATGTATGTTTAGGATAGATATTTCTTGTTGATGGAGTGAACCTTTTATCATTATGTAGTGGCCATATGTATCTTTTTAAATTTTTGATAGCTTAAATGGTATTTTGTCTGAAATTAGGATTGTGACTCCTCCTTTCTTTTGTCTTCCATTTGCTTGAAAATTTGTTTCCCATCCTCTTACTTTGAGTCTGTACATGTCCTTTCTAGTGATATGGGTCTCTTGAAGGCGGTATATTGTTGCCTGGTGGTATTTTATCCATTTTGCCATTCTATGTCTTTTCAGTGATGCATTTAGTCCATTCACATTCAGGCTAATTATTGAAATGTGAGAGAGTTCGTCCCTATCATATAGTTCTTATAGAGTTGTTCTTCCACTTGGTTTTTTTCTTTCTTTGGGTTTGGGGGTTGGTTCATGTGTATTTTATTCTTTTTCCTATACTCTTGTGAAGAATGTTGTTATTTTTTCCTTTTCTTCTGTGTTTAGTACTTTCTTAAGTGTTTCATGTAGAGGTGGTCTGGTGGCTGAGTAAGTTCTTAGAGAATTGGATATCTGGGAAAGATTTTAATTCTCCCTCACTGATGAAGCTTAACTTGGCTGGGTAGGTTATTCTTAGTTGAAATTATTTATCTTTTAGGACTTTGAAGATAGGGTCCCAAGCTCTCCTAGCCTGCAGGGTTTCTGTAGATAAATCTGCTGCTATTCTAATTGGTCTTCCATGGTAGGTGATCTGGCCTTTTTCTCTTGCTGCCTTTAGGACTTTTTCTTTTATACCTACTTTGTTTAGGCAAATAATTATGTGTCTAGGAGATGGTCTTCTCATTTATTGTCTTGCAGGGGTTCTCTGAATCTCTTGTGTTTGAATTTTTGCATCACTGATTAGATGAGGGAAGTTTTCTTGAATAATCTCATGGAAAGTTTGTTCCAGCGTGGTCTCTGTCTCTCTTTCTGCCTCAGGAAGGCCAATTACTCTTAGGTTCGGTCTCTTGAAGTAATCGCTCATCTCTTGAAGGTTTTGTCCTGTCTTTTTGAGCTTGTTTTCTGTGTTTTTAATAGTTTGGGTTAGTTCTATATTTTGGTTCTCAAGGTCTGAGATTCTTTCTTCTGCTTGGGTAATTCTGCCTTCCGTGCTTATCAGTTTGTTATTTATTTCATTCACAGTATTCTTTATTACTGTTATCTCAGTTATCAGCTCCTTTCTAGTCTCTTCTTGTCTCTCCTCAATTTTTTTTAATCTCTCCATTAATATCTTGATATCTAGGTTTGTAGTTTGAGATGAGTCATTCTGGGGGCTCTTAATTGTTTGCATTCTGGAGTCAGTTTTCTCAGTGTCTGCCCTCCCAGGGGTTTGGGAGAGACCCATATTCTTCTTTTGGTTTTTCTTCATTTGTGTATATTTTTCTCTCTCTCCCCCTTCCCTCCCCTTCTTTAATTCTGTTTTTCAGGGAAGGTGGGGTTGCTTTTGCTTCGCTTGTGCAATCTCCTTTTTCCTTATGAGGATCCTCTGGTTCTGTTCACTTTTGAGGTTGGAGTGTGGGCTGCGGGCTGTACTTTCTGCAGTTTTGAGGTTTAATTGAGGGCTAAGCTGTGATTCAGAATCTATATGCTGATTCCAGCATCCACCAACAGGTGTATGAGCACACTGGAACCTATTTCACACTGCCTTATAATCTGTCTGTGCAGCGGTATGTAGGTTTGGTCCCTGAAACAAAAGGAGGTACAGAAGAGGAAAATAATGGAGGAAGGGGGGATCAATAGGAAGTTAGAAAGAAAGAAGAGTGAGAGGGAAAACAGACATACATACCAACTAACAGGTGAAAAAGAGACAGAAGGCCGGAGAGAAGCAAGCAAAATTCCCTAAATAATACTGGTAGCTACACAAAGACAGACCAATAAAATCATGCCTTTTGATGTGTTTCTCCCTAACACAAACAGATACTGTAAGTCTGTAAGCCTCCCATCAGCACCTCCTTAAGATAAGCTGTTCCCTTACACAAGCATGGGGTCGTGTGCTGGGTGCCTAAGCCAGGGTGGGCCCAGAACTCTAGAGCTCCAAAGCTCCAAAGGGCAGGCAGTGAGCAGCAAGAGTGGCCCTGGGCCCCTCACAGGGTACTTCAGTCAGAAATGGAACCGGTATCTCTGAGGGGCGGGTGCCCAGAGCTTCCTTGGGTGGCCAGTGGCTTGGTACTGGGTGCTGGGTGAGACTATGTAGCCAGGGAGGGAGCCGAGACCCAAGACTCCCGTGCAAGTGGGAGTCACATGTACTGGAGCAGCAGCAGCCAGGGGCTGCAATATCTAGTCCTGTGTGGGACTGAGGGTCCCCAGACCTCGGATCAGTGCAGCTGGCGGTGGGCAGAAGGGTGGGGGAAGAAAATTAAGAGTTTTTTTGGGAACTCACATTCGGAGAATCTCACAATTCCACCTATGCCATCACCATCTTACTGGAATTCACCTCAATGTGTTTTTAATTTGCATTTCGTTGATGACTTGTGAGGATGAACATTTTTTCATGTATCTGTTGACTGCTTGTATATCTTCTTTGAGAAGTTCTATTCATAATCTGCCCACTTTTTTTTTTTTTTTTTTGAGTTGGAGTCTCACTCTGTTGCCCAGACTGGAGTGCAGTGGCTGCTCCCAGCCACTGTAGCCTCGACTTGCTGGGCTCTGGCGATCCTTCCACCTCAGCCTTCCAAGTAGCTGGAACTACAGGTGCGTGCTACCATGCCCGGCTAATTTTTTGATTTATTGTAGAGATGTTTTCTCGCCAAGTTGTCTTGAACCTGCAGGCTCAGGCAGTTCACTCACCTCAGCCTTCTAAAGCACGGGATTACAGGCTGAGCCACTGAGCCCCGCTAGTTTGCCCACTTTTTAATATGTCTGTTTGTTTCTATCTTCTTGGCGCATTTGAGTTCCTTATGGACCTAGATGTTAGACCTTTGTCAGATATATAGTTGGTAAATATTTTTCCCTTTCTGTGGGCTGTCTCTCCGCTCTTATGATGGTTGACTTTGCTTTGCAGAAGATTTTCAGATTGACAAATCCAACTTGTCTATCTTATCTCTTATGGTATGGACATTTGGGATTTTGATCAGGAATTATTTGCCAGTTCCAATTCCCAAAAGAGTGCCTCCTGTATTTTCTAAGATTCTTATAGTTTGAGGTTTTACATTTAGGTCTTTGATTCATTTAGAGTTGATTTTTGTGTATGGTGATAGGTGGAGATCTTGTTTTAATCTTCTGCATGTGGTCAGTCAGTTTACACAGCACCATTTACTGAATAAGTTTTCCTTTCTCCAATGGTTGTTAGTGGAGGCTTTGTTGAAGATGAGTTGGTTGAGAAATTGAGGTTTTGCTTCCAGAATCTTTATCCTGTTCCATTGGTCTATATACCTGTTCTTGTATCAATACTAGGCTGTTTTGATTTTTGTAGCCTTATAATAAAGTTTAAAGTCTGGAAGTGTAATACCTCCTGCTTTGTTTCTTTTGCTGAAGATTCTTTTGGCTACTCGTGGTTGTTTATGTTTCCATATGAATTTCTGTATTGTTATTTCCAGGTCTGAGAAGAATGATGCTGGTAATTTAGTGGGTATTTTGTTAATTCAGTAGATTGCCTTGGGTACAATGGACACCTTAACAATGCTGATTCTTCCAATCCTTGAGCATGAAATATTTTTCCATTTGTTTGTGTCATCTTTGATTTCTTTGAGCAGTGTTTGTAGTTTTCATTGTAAAGGTCTTTCACCTCTCTGGTTAGGAAGATGCCAAGGTAGTTCATCTTTTTTGTTGTTACTGTGAATGGGATTGTGCTTTTATTTGGTTATCTGCCTGTTTGTTGTTGGTGTATAAGCATAAGACTGTCTTTTGCACATTGATTTTTGTACCCTGAGACTTTACCAAAGTTCTTTATCAGTGCAAGAATGTTTTTGACAGATTCTTTTGGATTTTCAAGGTATAGAATAACATCTTCATCAAAAAGGGACAACATGACTCCCTTTTTTCCTATTTGGATACCCCTTATTTCTTTCTCTTGTATGATTGCTCTATCTAGGTCTTCCAACACTATGTTGAACAGGAGGGGTGAAAGTGGGCAGTCAGTCTTGTCTTGCTCCATTTTTCAGAGGAAATGCTTTCAATCATTGTCTGTTTAGTGATATGTTGGCTGTGGGTTTATCATAGATGGCTCTTACTATTTTGAGGTATGTTCCCTTTATTCCGAGGCATTCAAAGATTTTTATCAAGAAGGGATACTGAATTTTATCAAAAGCCTTTTCTGCATCTAATGATACAGTCATGAGATTCCCATTTTTACATCTGTTGATGTATTTAATTATATATATGGTCTTGAGGATGTTGAACCAGTTCTGCATCCCAGGAATGAAACCCACTTGATCATAGTGAATGATTTTGGTGATGTGCTGTTGGATCCAATTTGCTAGAATCTTGTTGAGTACTTTTGCATCTATGTTCACCAGGGATATTTGCATATAGTTCTTTCTTTGTTGGATCTTTGCCCAGTTTGAGTATCAATGTGATGCTAGCTTCATTAAATGATTTGGAGAGAGGTCTGTCTTTCTTGATTGCTTGGAATACTTTCAATGGGATTGATATCAGCTTCTCCTTGAATGTTTTGTAGAACTTCACTGGAAAGTCAGCTAGTACAGGACTTTTTTTGTGGGTAGTTTTCTTGTGAATGAATTGATTTCTGTATTGTTATTGGTCTATTTAATATCTCAATTTCTTCTTGTTTCAACCTTGGCAGGTTGGGTGATGTCAGAAAGTCCTCCATTTCATTTAGGTTGTTGAGTTTTTTCCATACAGGTGTGCATGGTATTCTCTGATTTTTAAAATATTTCTTCAGGATCTGTTGTGATTTGATCTGTTTCTTTTCTGACTGTGTTTATCTGGACTTTTTTCTCTTTTTCTTAGTTAATCTGGCTAAGTGTTCATCAATCTTGTTTATTCTTTCAAAGAACCAGCTTTTTATTTCATTGATTTTTTTCTATGGTACTCTTGTCTTATATGTCCTGTATTTGGGCTTCTACTTTGATGATCTGGATTCTTCTGCTGAAGTTAGGGTTTTGGTGGTATTGTCTTTCCAGTTCCCTTAGGTGATTTGTTAGGCGATTTATTAACTTGTGAGCTTTCCATTGTCTCCATGTGTGTTCATAAAGAAATGAATTCCCCTCTCAGTGTGCCTGTAAGATGTATCTTTATTATCATTTGTTTCCAGAAATCTTTTAATTCCTTCCTCAATTTCTGTGCTAACCCAGGAGTTGTTCAGCATCATGCTGTTTAGTGTCCATGTCTTTGTGGGTTTTGGGGTAGCTTTGTTGATATTGATATTTATTTTTATTCTACTGTGAAAATTATGAAATTTGTTTATGTTTGATTTATGGCTGAGAATGTGGTCAATCTTGCAGTATGTTCCATATGGTGATGAGTAGAATGTATATTCCATAGTTGTTGGAGTATTCTGTAGGTATCTATTAAGTCCAATTGGTCAAGAGTCATGTTGAGGTTCCAGATCTCCTTGTAGATTTTTTGCCTTGATGATCTATCTAGGGATAATATTTGGATATTTAAATCCCCAGCTATGTCAGTGTTAGATTCTATATCTTTTTTTATTTTACCTAGAATATGCTTTATAAAGGTTGGTGCTCATATGTTGGGTGCATATATATTTATGATGGATATTTCTTGTTGATGATTGAACCTTTTATCATTATGCAGTAACCTTCCATAACTTTTTAAATTTTTGATGGCTTAAAGGATATTTTGTCTGACATTAAGATCACAACTCTCTCTTTTTTGTGTTCCATTCTCCTGAAAATTTGTTTTCCATCCTCTTTGAGTCTGTGAGTGTCTATTCTGATGAGATGAGTCTCCTGGAGACAGCATATTGTCATGTCATGTTTTTTTACCCACTATGTCATTTGTGTTTTTTTAGTGGTTCCTCTAGTCAATTCATGTTCAGACTAATTATTGAGATGTGAGAGTTTATCCCTGTCATGATGTTCTTATAGGGTTTGTGTTGCTTGCTTGTTTATTTGTTTGTTGGTTTTCTTTTGATTTGGGGGCTGATATATGTGTGCATTTTCAATATTTTTCCTGCATTCTTGGGGAGAGCATGGTCATTCTTCTTTTTCTTTCTTCTGTGTTCAATACTTTCTTTTTTTTTTTTTTAGTTGGAGTCTCACTCTGTCACCCAAACTGGAGTGCAGTGGCTGCTCCTGGCCACTGCAGCCTCGACCTGCTGGGCTCTGGCGATCCTTCCGCCTCAGCCTTCCAAGTAGCTGGAACTACAGGTGCGTGCTACCACACCTGGCTGAATTTTTGATTTATTGTAGAGATGAGGCCTCGCTGCCCAGGTGTGTCTCTGTAGCATTTCTGGTAGAGTTGGTCTGGAGGCAGCATAAACTCTTAGGGATTGAATGTCTGGAAAGATTTTAATTCTCCATTATTGATGAAGCTTAGTATAGCTGGGTAGGAAATTCTTGGTTGCAATTCTTTATCTTTGAAAACTTTGAAGATTGGACTCCAGTTTGTTCTAGCCTATAGTGTTTCTATAGATAAGTCTGCTGCTATTCTAATTGGTCTTCCCCAGTAAGTAGTCTGACCTTTCTCTCTTGCCACCCTTGGGATTTATTCTTTTATACCTGCCTTTTTTTTTTTTTTTTTTTTTGAGTTGGAGTCTCACTCTTTTGCCCAGACTGGAGTGCGGTGGCACACTCTCAGCCACTGCAGCCTTGACCTGCTGGGCTCTGGCGATCCTTCTGCCTCCGCTTTCCAAGCAGCTGTAACTACAGGTGTGCATTACCACACCTGACTAATTTTTTTATTTATTGTAGAAATGAGGTCTCGCCAAATTGTCCAGGTGGGTCTCAAACCTGCGGACTCAGGCAATTCACTCACCTCAGCCTCCCAAAGTGCAGGATTATAGGCTGAGCCACCGAGCCTGGCTTTATATCTACATTTTATAAGTAAATTTCTATGTGTCTAGGAGTTGTTCTTCTCAATAGATGTCTCGCAGGTTTTCTCTGAATCTCTTGTGATTGAATGATCATGTCTCTGATGAGATAAGGGAAGTATTCTTGGATAATTTTATGAAATGTTTGTTCCAGGGTGGTCTCTGTTTCTCTATCTGCCTCAAGGGTTCTAATTAATCATAGGTTTGGCCTCTTGATATAATCGCACATATCTTGGAGACTTTATTCCATCTTTTAAAGCTTATCTTCTGTGTTTAACAGTTTGTATTAGTTCCATATTTTGGTTCTCAAGCTCTGAGATTCTTTCTTCTGCTGGTTAATTCTGCTTTCCATGCTTTGTAATTTGTTATTTATTTCATTTACTGTATTCTTTATTGCCATCATCTCAGTTATCAACTCTTTCATTCTTTCCTCTTGTCTCCCCTCATTTCTTTTCATTCTATTTATATCTTGATGTCTGAGTTTGTGGTTTGAGACCAGTAATTCTGGAGTCTCTTTATTGTTTGAGTTCTAAAGTGTGTATTCTCAGGTACTGTCATTCCAGGAGTCTGTATGGGACCTGTGTTCTTCCTTTGATTAGTCTTCATTTGTGATGGTTTTCCTCTCCCTTTTACTACTTTATTTAATTCTGTTGCTCAGTGATAAGGGAGATAGCATTCACTTCTCTTTGCTCAGTCCCCTATTCTTCCTTGTGTATATCCTCTGGATTTGTTCGATGTTGAAGTCAGACTGGGGATGGAGGGAGCTGTGCTTTTTGCAGTTTTGAGGTTTGATTAAGGTGTGATGGGTAGAGCTGTGGCTCAGAAGCTATCTGCAGATCACAGTATCTGCTGACAGGTGTGTGGGCTCTCTGAAACTCACTTTCCACCACCTTACAATCTGTCCATACAGTGGGGATGTATGTATGCCCCCTGAAATCAAAATGAGATAAGAAATAGGAAACAGAATGGAAAAAAGGAGGAAAGGTGATGAAAAGAAAATGAAGAGAGAGGCAAAATAGAAGGAAAAGAGACAGGCACCCCCAACTAACAAAAAACAAAGAAACAAGCAAACAAACAAACAAAAACCCAAACAGACAAATGTACAAAGAAACAAAAAACATGATGATGCACTTGCCCTCAACAATACCCATATGCAAACAGAGAGACTAAAAACACCAAAAAAAAGGCAAAAACAAAACAAGTACTAGAGCATAAACAAAAACAGAGGGGGGGGGAAGAGCTCACTCTGGCCATTTGTGGAACATTGTGTTCCTTTCCCAGGCATCACTGCTGCTTCTGGCTGTTGTTGCAGTAGGGAGTAAGCTCTGGTCTCCAGTCCCTCCCTTCCACTCTTAGCTTAAGCTGATGGGGTGGTTCTTAGCATGGGTCAGATGCCCACAGACTGCTGTGGGAGGAGGGTGAGTCAGAACCCGACTCACCCATCTCATCCACTGCTGTTGCCAAGTTTCCCACTCAGATCAGATATGTCCGTGCTTGGTCCAGTATGGGGGTAGGCCACCCATCTCTCTGTGCCACTCCTAAAGTTTCCTCTCTGGTTTGATGATGGTCATTCCCAGAGGGATGAGAAGATTGACTCTGGGTCCCAGGTTGGAAGCTGAACAGAGTTGGATGAGCCAATGCAGGTCTTTGCCTGGTCCCAGGACAGAGAAAATGGTAGCAGTTGGTGTCTCAATGACTTTGGAGCTCAGCTCCAGATTTCCTCACTGTATCTTCTCCACGGTTCCTCCTGCTAATGCCCAGCCTGCTGCCACAGGTAGTGGAGTGGGCCAGATGCCAGGTACTAAGGAATAGCTGACCTTCACTGACTCATCCTGAGAGACCCCTAAGAATGGCTGATGATCCTGCATGTAGGGGGCTCCATACTCAGGGTAGTGGTGGGTTGAAGCCACCCCCCAGAGGGGAGCTCTGGGTGCTTGATCCCGAGTCTCACCACAGACATTCACTCACTCAGCCACACTCACCCATTCATGGAGACTGTCTTTATGGACACTTGCCCTTGCAGAGACTTCTACACTTCCACTGGTTCTGTTGCCATCTTACCTCCTTCTCTCCAAATCCTAGTAATTCTAATCTATGAAATAATTTGCTGAAGAAGTGACAACTGCAACTTCTTGCAAAATAAGATAGAATCAAGCCTACTAAGACATAACAATTTCTCTTTGGATATATCATCAATTCAATAAAAATTGCCTCAGTCCATGTAGCGAAACTTTGTAAAAACTGCTATGTACTAATAATGAATAACATAATTCTACATTTTTATTTCTACTTATAATTTATTTTTGCTTTAAATAGAAATTGATTATTGCAGTTTCATCAGTTTGTATCACAAATATATAATTTTCTCTTTAAACTTTTTATATAATTTTATATCAATATGTACATATATCTGAGAATGCTTCTGGTTTGTTTTATAATTTTCATGATATGGAAACATTAGGGTAAAGTAATTATACATTTCATATATGACAGCTTATCTAATAATGTTTCTATATTCTTATTAATGTTAGAGAGAGAGAATTTTCAACTTATAGAATCATTATTTTCTTGTTAATGAAATTCATAGGTAATGAAGATCCATTACTAATTTGAGGCTAAACTATATAAGTCCATTTAGTGCCATATGCTGGAAAATGAGAACCTTTAAATACTATCAAATTCTTCTGTAATAACACCTGCAATGAAAAGGCCTTTTCCCATGCATTAAGGTTTTGTAGTGCATGGTAGATGCTGCTGAAGAAAACATAAATCTGTCAAGCTTACCAGACTTTTGTATGTTTGAGCAGAGGTGATGATAATAGATTAATTTCATGTTTGATAGACTTCAAGTGAATTTCTATTCTAATTAACTGCAATTTTTTCATTGATTTATTGGCTTATTTTGAAAGATTACAGAGTATCGAGAATAGGTCTGTAGTTTGAAACAGGGGTTGATTGAATAACGTGTGGTTATAGTAAATAATTTCGATATTTACCATTATATAATAAGACTGTTAAGACTGGGCAAAATGGTAACAATCTACAGAATAGGAAATGTCCATATAGTATATAAATTAATGACAATAGTTGCCTCATTTACTTTTCCTTACACTCTTTTATGCTTTTTTTTTTTTTTTTTTTTTGAGTTGGAGTCACACTCTTTTGCCCAGACTGGAGTGCAGTGGCCGCTCCTGGCCACCGCAGCCTCGACCTCCTGGGTTCTAGTGATCCTTCCACCTCAACCTTCCAAGTAGCTGGAACTACAGGCGTGCACTACCACACCCGGCTAATTTTTTTGATTCATTGTAGAGATGAGGTCTCACCAAGTTGCCCAGGTGGGTATCAAACCTGCGGGCTCAGGCAATCCATTCACCTCAGCCTCCCAAGGTGTGAGATTACAGGCTGAGCCACTGAGCCCGGCTAATTTTCCTTACACTCTTTTACAGTCAATTTTTTCAGTTATATTTCAAATACAAATTTGTTGACAGTATGAAGATACACATTTGTTTCAAAAAATAAAATTGAACCCTACTTTCCCCTATGACCCATCTTTCTACCATTATTCACTGCAAAACACATTGGCCCAACTAACAACATAATGACATGTTTTTAATATCTCTTATCTCAATTCCTGGTTAATTTATCAAGGGTGGTTTTTGTCCCTAACACTTCATTGCAATCAGTCATTAAGGTTGGTGGTTCACTGTTTTATATCTATTTTGTTTAATCTCTTCAACACCATTAACCTAATAGATCACTGTTTTATCTTTTTCTTTTTCTTCCCCTCTTCCATTTTTCTTCTTTACCTCTTCCTTTTCTTCTTCCTCTTTTTCCTCTTCTTCTCCTTCCTTTTCCTCTTCCCTCCCACTCTTGAGTGATATTTCTTGTACATTCCTGATAGTGAGCATGAAATAAATTTGCAATAAAAAAGTTACAATAATAACTATTCGATCTTCAAGCAAACTTTACATTGTGGCAAAAATATTCCAAAGTGTGTAAAAAACAAAATAAAACAAAATTTTCATATGGCTTGAAGTGTATATTTTAGTTGAAACAATATACCTTTCCTAAAATATATCATAAAATGAACTTCAGTGATAAATTACCCATGTTGCTCAAAGGATGTAAAGTGAATAACTTTTAAAACAAAAATGAATACATACAATACTGTAGCTTTGTTAATTTAAGCTTTTTAGAGGTAATTTTTCAAACTGCTTCTGTGGCCTGGAGCCAAATTTTATGCTTCAGGTGAACAAAAACCTATCCTTTCCAAATGAACAGTATGGACTGGCAGTTCACTTAGAGTAGAGAAATGTTTAATGTATTTTCTTTGCTATAACTATCAATAATGATATAGATAAACTATAAAATATAAAAAGAACCCTTTTGTGAAGAATAAGCTGTACTTCACCCCCCTGTTAAGACAAATGCAATTTGTATTCACAGAAAAACAAAAATTTAAACTAAAATGTAGTACCATGTCACATCAGGTTTAAAAGGCTTACTTATGTTTCAACCATATGGTTGAACATCAAAAAAATAATGTCAACTAGATATATGTTTTCAGCAAAAGAAAAAAATGTGTTTTCATTTTCTGGCTTAAAATATTGCTGTTCTAAATGTTTTTCCCCCAAAGCTCATGAATATATCATGCATCTAAAATAATACCAGTGAATTATGAAACTGTAAACTATTCAGTGTTTGAATAAATTAATAATGTATCTCAAAGTATGGAATAAATCCATATAGCATATAGCACAATATTAACTATTCATACACTAATATTTTAAAACTATGAAATTGAATTATTTTCCAATAAAACATACCACAATTATTTATTTTATACTTGTGATAGGGAAATTAAGATCTAGTAAAACGTTATTATCAAAGTTTATTGGGAATTAGTACTTAAGGACAGGAGACAGTGATTATATCTTTACAGCAGCAAATAGAAAAATGTTTAGCAGTTTCAGTTACCGTTAAATGGAATGGATAATAACATTATTGTTTTCCTTGAAATCTATAGACCAAAAATACATTATTTGAAAAGCTTATGAATGGAAAAAATGAGGTCAAGGTAGGGGTAGGTTTTGGGCAGTGAAAGGGAGGTGTCTGTTAAAAGTTGAAAATGGAAAGTGTGGGTCAGATCAGAGTAATGCAAATGTTGTATTGTATTGTAAGAAACCATAATGCTATGTCAGAGTGAGTGAGGGGAACCAAGTGAGTGAACAACATATATGCTCCCATTTCAAATTTTATTTACAATCCTAGTGTTCAATGTGTGGATTCCTAAAAGGGAGGTAGAGAAGCCAAGAACCAAACAACATAATCTATCTAGGCTTCTATTTGTGATTGGTCTTAGATCGAATCACTTCTAACCAATATTTTCATCCAGAAAATAATTCCTTTCTGGACAAAAATCATATATTATTACATAGCCTCTCCTTTTCCTTTAGTGTTCTCTTCTATGCAAACAAACATTATTGTTCAAGCTATTTTCATTTTTTTCTACAAAAAGTACTATTGTTACATGAATATTTTTCCTTATAAACTTTAGAGTTAACATGTTTAGTTTCAACAACAAATATCGATTATATTTCATTGTGTTAACTTTTAAAATTAATTTAGTGACAGTTGACATTTTTTTACCAAGCTCAACAAATGCTTTCCCATTAATTCATTAATTTTAAGTTTCTTAGTAGCATTCTTTTACATTTATTTTTCCACATTTCCTGTTAAGATTTGTTTTAGCTATTTAATCTTTTTTATTCCCATTTTGTCATTTGCTGATGTATATAGGAACACTTCTCATATTGCAAATTAATTTTGCAGTGACCACTTACAGTAACTTTACTAAGTTACTATATAACTTAGTGTTTGCAATATTCTCTGGGGTTTAGCTGTTATAGTGTCATCAACAAATGATAATTTTACCTTCTTTCCCATTTTTTAAGCTCATTTCTTTTTTTTTTCTCATTGCACTAGGTACTGATATTCAAAAATGATTAGTAAATTTTTTAGGTTGTTTTAGAATTTTTTGTGAAAGCGGTATACTGTAGAATTTTTTGAAGTACTTGAACAAAATGGATGAAAGAGGACCTAAGAGAGGAATGCTTGTGACAGAATTCTGAAACGGAACAAATGACCTATGTGGGCACTGTGTATTCCAAGAAATGATTTGTTAATTTCATCTTACTGATGAAGTAACCAAGACAGAAGTAGCATCAATCTTTTGCTCCTTCTCCTTTTTTTTTTTAACTTATTTTTGTTTGGTTTATTATCTTTCTCTTAACCAGTTTCTGTTGCTGATTAATCTGATATGACCATCACCTCCCCACTGCTCTATGGTCTTTAATACTAAAGGCTAAATGTATTCATCGTCTAAATATGTTATCTGTTAGATGTGGGTTACACTGTCCAGTTGGTTCTACCAGTTACTCATCTTAATCCTGGAGTGATAGCTCTCCTTACCCTATGTGCCTCATTGTCAGTATTGGAGCTCAGCTTTTCTGGTGGAATTGAGTCCTAGTTCAATGCCTTATGACCTGCCATCTCAAAAAGAAAGCTTTCCAATGTCCATATAACCTACTAGCACCCAACCTTGGCCACGTCTTAAAATTATCTGGGAAGCTATTTTTTAAAATTACACGTCTGGGTTTCAGTGCTGGATGTCTGATTCTATTAGCCTGAGGTAGGGTCCATAACTGTGTAGTCAGTCAGTCTGAGAGGCACTGAACTTATTTGGCTTTAAAATACCACCTGTCCTTCTTTACCTTTCTGGCTGACATTCTACTACTATATGGACACTCCTAGGTGCTTATGGCCCAGATTGGCGTAGGCCTAACAATTTCCTTTGGCCATTGTTCTCTGATGTTTCCACCTGGTAGATGCTCCATTGCTACCCTGGCCCACCTATCAGCATATCTAAGTCTGGTACATTGTCTGGTACATTGTTTACCTGAGCTATAAGGAGTATGCATAATTCACACTTTAGTCACTCATATGGGTAGTTAGTGACAAAGCCAGGACCAGAAACCAGGTGCACTGACATCTGTTTTTTACATTTTGCTCAAATGCCTTTAGCTCATTCCATTATTTACTTTGCTATGTTCTAGAGTCTTCCTCCTTCCCCACATTTTTTGGGCCTAGTATACTCACTAAATATAGATTGGTGATTATTTATTTTTTATACATTTTTCTCCCTTTGTACACATATCTCATTTTAGACAATGCTGAAAAGACCATGATTCATTGTTTCACATAGTAACTAACATCTGGAGTCAATTAAAGGGAGTCTAACTCATATGCCACATGGAACAGAAGCTGGATGAAGTTTTTATTGAAGTTAGACATTGGTAACGTAATATGGAACGTATATAGACTCTTTATCACATTTCATTCCACATGTCTTTGGACTTAGGTGCTATAAGAAGGCATGATCAGATGATGAAAAATTATGATGTCTTTATTTTTCTCAAAGAAATTACTGTTCTGTTTTCATCTAGGTTCTCACAATTATGCTTTAAAATAAATTTTAAAGTACAAATTATTTTTCACACTTCCAGACTGAAAAGATATTGACATAAAATGGTCAAAATGGGACTTCAAGTGTTGCATACTGATGTTTTCATAAGAAGTCATAGCTTTCTTATGTTTTTTTTTTCTCTTTAACCCATCAGGAAACAAATAAGAGGGCATTTTTGCATATATATTGTGGTTGATAATCAGGATTTTCTATTTTAGGAATAATGCACTTACCGAGGAAGAAAGAAATCAGTTTACATACATGGGCTAAAAATCATTTCTAAAGAACCATATAAATTAAGGTACCATAGTAAATATGCACATAACATTTTATAATTTAATACATGATCACTAAAAAACTTAAAGGAGTATCATATATTTAGTTTACAAAAAATAATAGCAAATGTGATATCATTTAATACTATGCTTACACATATAGTTCAACTAAAATAAAAAAATATAAAATATTAAACGATTTACTACTTAGTCTTAGGAAACCAGATTCTAATGGCATTACATATGGATACCATAGACATTCTTAGACTTTAAAGCTGCAAATAGAGCTTTAGATCACAATCTCCATGTATCAGATTCCATTAAGTTATTTTATAATAACTAAACTCTTATTCTCATCCACACACTGATCATGGCAGTTGTTTAAACAGTGGAGAGTAAGATTTTATCAACTACATATAATTAAGCAATGGGATGGAGATCACTGGGAAGGGGTAAGTCAAAAATAAAAGCTGCTTCTCAAGAGGCACCTTTTAAAGCACAGATTACTCTAATTTTAATTTAGGATTATTTTATTTTATAAATAAGGCTCACTCTTTTTCTGTCATTTACTTCAGTAACTGTGATAGAATAATTTCTTCCATCTCTAGTTAGTGTTCTTACATTATAGTTATTTTTATATATACCCTTTAATATGCATCATATATATAACAGCATAGTTGCAACTTAGTGCAAACAGAGAGCCTTTTTGAGAAGATCAAAAATCACTGAATGGGATGCACAATGTGACTGAGATTATGGCATCATCATGTCTGCTGTGGACTCACAGTAGAATAAGACAAATTGGTTCTGTACCTGAGAATATAGAAACATAGGCTGTATTGAGAGACAACTGAGTTTCGTGGCATAAGATACATGTAACAAATACTAAGGTGGGGCCCACATTGACAGGAAGAATCCTAAATTCTAATTCAGAAAAGTGATACATTTCCCTTGTTGAAAGTGGATATCATAAGTCAGAGGTCCTCAAACCCAGACCACAGACTGGTACTGGCCTGTGGCCTATTAGAAACCCAGCTGTACAGCAAGAGGTTGGTGGCGGGCAAGCGAGCAAAGCTTCATCTATGATTACAGCTGTTCCCCATCACTCACCTTACCACCTGAGCTCTGCCTCCTGTCAGATAGCAGAGTCATAAAATTCTCGTAGGAGCTTGAACCCTACTGTGAACTGTGCATGCAAGCAAGGGATCCAGGTTGTGTGCCCCTTATGAGAACCTAATGCCTGATGATCTGAGGTGAAGCTGAGGCGGTGATGCTAGCGCTGGAAAGTAGCTGCAAATACAGATTAACATTAACAGTGAGGCTTGACTGCACAGAGACCATAATAAATCAGTTGCTTGCAGACTCATATCAAAGCCCTGTCAGTGAATGGCATGTGAGTTGATGTACTTCAGTTGTACAACTGCATCTAGTGGCGGACTTTAAGTCAGAATCTGATCTGACACTTAATTTAGTTCATGTGTGCCCCATCGATTATTCTATTTGCCACTTTCCCCCACTCTTCTTTTTTTTGTTGTTTGTTTGTTTGTTTGTTTGTTTGTTTGTTTTGAGTTGAAGTCTCACTCTGTCGCCCAGACTGGAGTGCAGTGGCCGCTCCCGGCCACCGCAGCCTCGACTTGCTGGGCTCCGGCGATCCTTCCGCCTCAGCCTTCCAAGTAGCCAGAATTACAGAAATGCACTACCACGCCCGGCTGATTTTTTGATTTATTGTAGAGATGAGGTCTTGCTGCCCAGGCGGGTCTCGAACCCGTGGCCTCAGGCAATCCACTCACCTCAGCCTCCCAAAGGCACGGGATTACAGGCTGAGCCACTGAGCCCGGCTCACTCTTCTTTTTATGGTGAGTTGTATAATTATGTCATTACATATTGCAATGTAATAATAATAGAAATTAAATGCACAATAAATGTAATGTGCTCGAATCATCCTGCAGCTACTCCCCTCTGCCACCCCGCAGTCCATGGAAAAATTGTCTTCCACAAAACCAGTCCCTGATGCCAAAAAGGTTGGAGACCTCTGCCATAAGTTATTTTATCTGAAATATACTGATCACAATGGAGGCAGTGGCCAATATCTTGGGCCAGACACAAGAAGCTATCAAAGGCAGATATCAACACTTGGCACAGACATTATACTGTGGTGCTGCATGTTACCCCTCATTTCTTTTATCAATAAGAGAAGCACGAGAAGGTTCCAAGATCCCAAGTTTTAAATCTTTAAGAGCCTAAGTTACCTTGAATTGGCTAGATAATAATTTCTACTACCAGATATAAATTGGGACCCCTGACCTTAAAAACAAATTTCAGTTAGGAAGAAATATAGTTGCAAAGGAATGCACAGAAATTGGGTCTATCTTGTAATTGCTCAATTTGAATCACATTATAAACTCTTAGTTCACTTCTCTGCTGTTTTCTCACACTCAAGGTTACTCCTATAAGTCTGAAAATTTTTATAGTCAACATTTATCAATGGCTTATTGGGACCAAAACATTGTTTTAAGCACTTAAAAATCTGAAAAAGCATAAAAGATAGAAACTGTTATCACTATTTTGTGGTTGAAGTAATTAAAGCACAAGTTAAATAAATTTTCTGAATCACATTGTTAGTAAATTGTAGCACTTAACCCCAGAGTTCACCTGTTTGAATACTGCATTACACAACTTCTCATGACAGTCACTTTCTCATTGCCTTTTGAGTGATGAAATATCTTTAGAAGCTTTTTATATCTACTTATCTTCACTTTTCTGAAGTTTAATGCAAATATATCTAATTATGAGTCTTTTAAAGCTCACAGTGATTGGCAATTTGTGGGCTCTCTCATTCTGAAAATTGCGTCTCACAAGTCTGTTTTCTCCTGCCCATTGTCTCTTTTTATGGACACCCTCAAGTGCTAAACTTTGGGGTCTTAATTCTAGGGTATACGTGTCCACACTAGAAGACTTAGTATTTCCACTTTTTCCTAATTTTTTTGAGTAAAGAATAGGCAAAGTGAGAAAAGTCTAGATTTTGCTGAGCTGGCAAACTAGAAAATGTAGTGACTTTTTAAAACAGTACAGCCTGTCATCTCTATGCTACATCTCTTCACTCTGCGATGCAGGCAGCTGAAGAAGTCAATATTTCAATGTTATTGACCTATGGTTGATGGAAAGAAGGTTCGTGAAGGGTAACAAATGATCCTGTCTGAAAAGGAATCCCATCACTTTCTGTAGCAATTCATTGGCTGCAACTAGTCACATGGTCCTATAGAATCACCAATGAATTAGTTTGGGAATAATTATGATTTTTTTTCATGATTTATGTGATTAGTGTTAATGAGTTGTTATCTGACAATAATTCATACATACGTGTTCACTGAATTTGAGCCCTGATTTTCATTTCTACACTTTATTGTTTGAAATTCTATCCTTTATTGTTTATTGTAATTGATTAGAGCTTCTCTGAGGTCCTTTTTTGTTTATTGACTCCTACCTCCTTCCTTATAGCACATGTCTTATAGAATACACTAGGTTGCAGCTTCTCTGCTAATTTCATCTAATGACTCACACAGTTAACTTCCATGTTCAGTAAAGATGTTGGGCTCTCTCATTAATTGGTGACACTCACTTTCTACCTTCTATTCTCCTCAGTATTACAACTTTTGTTCTTCTTTGAAATTCTATACATTGATTCCAGTGGAATCTTACAAGGAATAGAGGCAACTATGTGTATTATTTGACATCATTAATGTGAAGTCAGAAAACTTTTCTTTCATATTTTATTTTTACATTGAGACATACCTAAATATATGAAGAAAAGTACCACAGTGCTTTATGATCATCCTTTTTTATAAGTCAAAAGTGTAAATCTGTTCTTACTAGATTTAGGGGATGAGTACAATATTAAAATTGTAAGCGTTGATATCACAGTGGGATTACAAAATAAATGGTTCTTGTTTTTGAAAAGCTCAATAATTACCAGGGAAGTAAAATACATAAATATGAATATATAGTATTACTTTAAAAGAACCAGTAGTGCATAAGAGCAGTATAGAATTGGATTACAAAAGATGAGGAAATACTTTTTACCTGATAGATGAAAGTCCCATAGAAATGATATTTAAAATAAACATTCTTTCAGTTGTTTATCTACCCATTTCCCTTTTCATATTCTTGTTTTCTTTCTCTGCCAGTAAATCCATCTTAACTAAGTATGCTGCACATTCAATTCCTTCACAAGGGATTTAAGAAGATCCCTACTTGGTATTTAGGGTTCATTTCAAGTATGGTTGTTAACAGATTGAAAGTTTGTGTGTCTACCTAAACATCATGTTTTGAAACCCTACCATCCAGTGTGATGGTAACAGGAGGTGGTGACTTTGAGAAGTAACTGGGATTAGATGAGGTTATAAAGGTGGAGCTCTCATGATTAATGCCCTTATCAGAGTCTGGAGATATCTTGCTTTCTCTCTCTGCTCTCTATCATTTGAGGATAAAACAAGAAATCAGTAATCTGCAACCCATAAGAGGGTCCTCACCAGAAGCCAACCATGTTGACAACTCAATCTCAGATTTCCAGCCTTAGAACCATGAGAAATAAATTTCTGGGTTTTTTTTGTAAGCTACCATTGTATGGTGATGTATTATTGCAGTCTGAACTAAGACAATAATCTAAAATCTCAGATACAGTTTAGTTTTACAATTTACCTAAGAGGCAAGAAATAATTTGTACATACACATGCAAATTAGCACACTAAAAATAATCTGTTATATTATTTTAAAAATCTATATTTGTATGAAATTTTAATAAATGAGATTGTCATAAAAGAAAGTTCGGTGGTCAAAAGTTTCATAAGGCTAAATATACATTTGTTGTTAACTTTTTATCTTCCCAATCTGCCTCTTCTAAACCTATGACTTTTAGTGGTATTTATAAATTGACCCCAAAATCTGTATTTTTTCCTCTGAATTTTCCTGCTGAGTTATAGCCCTTTGTATGCTTTAACTGCTTCATTCCTTGTTATTCCACAGACACCTAAAACCCAACCTTGCCAAATGAACCCATTATTTCTCCTCCCAAATTGAGTCCTTTTCCTCACTTCCTTACTTAGCAATGGCTCTATCACATATCTGGGATCATGGCTAATTTCTAGATTAACTTGTTTCAATTAGAATTTCTTGGCTCCAAGAAATAGAAAGTCAGACTAAAATCTGGAGAATTCATTATCTTGTATAATAGGTTCTTCTTTTCAGTTGTCTCCTCTTCACCCTATTGGTAACAGGGATTTCCACTCTCTGGTTATGGCGATAACTAAACATACAATACTTAACCCTAGGCAAATGAAATTGATGGTAGTTTATGCTCACAGCTTAGGGAAGGACATTGGATACCAAGTATACTCAAAAACAGAGTGAACAAACGGGATCTGTGGGATGCTTTGTAGTATAGTATCAAGTGGGTGGAGTTCCCTCTGGTTTCAGAGGCAAACTATGATTGACTTTTTGAACAATTCTAGTGAGGTGGCAGGGAATTGAAACCCATGGCTTAAAAGATAAGCAGTAACTGCCTGATGCATTTGATAAGGAGGAAACCTGATTCCAAGAGCAGAATGGGGAGGAGAACTTGTGTGTAGGCCATTCAAAGCTGTCCTAGTTTTAGATGTCAAGGCAGCACTTAATTTTTTGAATTCATTTTAGGCCTTACACTACAGTTGTCATTAAGAGCTGTTTTCTGGAGGTGATTTCTGTTGGTCCTTCCTGAAGAAAAAAGAGTTATTTATAGGCTTTAGCCACATTCTAAGAGCTCTAACCACATAAATGTTCCCCAAATCTTAATATTATCAATCTTTCAATAATGGCCTTTGACCTTGATCAGAGGTAAAATTGTTAACTGCTATCTAAGTGTAGATCTTGATCTTTGACCATAATTTCCAGATAAAGTTGAAAATAGGTCATAGTACTGACTTTCCCGCCTACAAAATGTATTTCTTTTATTCATTTTATAAAAATCTTCTGTAAGCAATGCTAATGAATTGCACAGGGCTATGTATAGTAGTTGTTGTTTGCCTTCTTTCAACTGGTCAGAAGACAATCCATGAAGACATAGTTGGGGTAACTGGAGAGGAAGGGATAACTCATGGGTAGGAACACTAAAACCAGAGAACCCTGCTCGGTAATCTATTTGTGCCTTCAGGGTGTTTTCAGGTCCAGTACCCACACCTTGCTTCTACCTTAAGGATGGAATGCCACAAGGCATGCTTGACTCCTTAATGAGTTTGAACAGATGGATAATTTGGGGCACTAAATCAATTTATGTCCCATACATACACATTGGTCCGCAAGATTACACATTTCATTTCCTCCATAGATATTTTTAAAAAATCTGTGTTGTTGTTTATTTGTTTCTTAGTTGTCAAACCCCGGTAAGAGAATTTGCTTGCTGAAAGTTAAATGCCCTCACTTAAACACCCTATTATTCTCCTACTTGGGTTTCTCACAATCTCCACAAAGAATTTAGATCTGACATAGGCATTTTGAGTTCCAATGGCTCTACAGGTTTATAAGATTGAATAGCAGAGGTCTTACATTGATTGTATCCTGCCTAGACTGCATGAAACTTTCTCCTGCTCAAAGCACCATTCACATCTGGCTCTTATTAAAGCTACTCCATAAACATTTTGGAACAGCTTGTCCAAAACTTAAGCTCTCAGTATCCAAAGAGGTTATTCAAGCATTTTGTGTTTTTCATTTCAGAGGATACTTTTTTTTTTAAGTGTTGGAGATTCTACCATGACTTATATGAGAGCTAAATACCAATAGAAACTTCCTGATGTGGAAGTTCTATGCATTTTTGTGAAATATTTTGCCAATACTGTCATATGTATTTCCATGGTGCTTACACTTTCTGTACCCCAATGGCAAGAAAATGGCATGAGAGGAATAGGCAGCTTTCTTCTTGCTCAGGCAGAGATGTTCCAACATTAATAAAGTTCTTTCAACAAGATTGAGAGAAGAGACAAAATTTTATTAATTTTTTTAGCGCTGAAAAATTTCTGTATATGGTATATAAACATTAAAGGCTTGTTGAATGAATATGAGAATAAGACATGAGAACACTAAAGCAACAATTTAAAGTTTTTAATAAAGTGGGCGGCTGGGCTCGGTGGCTCAGCCTGTAATCCCGCGCCTTTGGGAGGTTGAGGTGAGTGGATTGCCTGAGCCCGCGGGTTCGAGACCCGCCTGGGCAGCGAGACCTCATCTCTACAATAAATCAAAAAAATCAGCCGGGTGTGGTAGCGCATGCCTGTAATTCCGGCTACTTGGAAGGCTGAGGCAGAAGGATCGCCGGAGCCCAGCAGGTCGAGGCTGCAGTGGCCGGGAGCGGCCACTGCACTCCAGTCTGGGCGACAGAGTGAGACTCCAACTCAAAAAATAAATAAATAAATAAAGTGGGCAATACTCAGTTCTGTTAAACTTCTACAGATACCTCCTATGGCTATATTTTTAAAAAACTATAATCTTAAGTTCCCACATTTATCACTACACTATTATTGTTAAGAGTACTAGAATAATTAAGAAAATGATCTACTTATTAATGATTCTGTATTTAAAATTTGTTAATTTGCATCTTATGTTCCTTGCTAAAGTTATTGTCATGAAGATTGTATAGAAATGTAATATGCTTTTAACATCTATTTTATCTAGGGAAATATATGGAAGTAGATCATTCATAGCAGATGATGTCTCATGGTTTGAAAACCACATTTTATCCATAGTATCAGAGAAACTCGAGAAATCATTTTTCCATTTAGTCATCACAAAGGGTAGGAAGGAGTGGACAAAAAGACACAAAAAGTCAAATGCGTATTTTTGTACATATGTGGGAATTTTTGAAGACATTAACCAGCAAGCAAGTTCATGGCAGTGGTAAGACCTTGCACTGGAAACAATCAACTCACAATGTGCTCCAAGAATGCACACTGATAGCCTGTACTTCTGGGATATTCTGGACTGCTTGTTCTTGAATCACAGCCATTTAGATAAATTAACAAAACTCTGCTATTTAGAAAAATACTGTTTTGTAAAACATTTAATTTGTTATTATAAGTACATATTTGATATTTATTTTTAAATAAGGTGAGTCCTGAGAGTCTACCACATAGATTAATGTAATTATATACAACAAATATATATACATATATAATTTAATAGTAAGGACAAAGCCAAACTATGGAGAAGTCCACAGATAATTCTCCTCATTCAGTTGAATGAACTTTCTATTTCCCACTATAAGAGGTGACCTAATTACATTTCAGAATATTTATAAAAACTGGCACTGTAGCACTTACTTTATGCCAAGTATAGTTTAGCCCTACTATATTTACTATATTTAATTACAACATATGATATCATAATGTTGGTTACTATTTACTATGTTAGTACTATTAGTCCCACCATTTTGTAGAGGCTTGGAAAGATTAGTTGCCCAGGGTCACAGTACTAATAACTAAGAGTGGAACAGGGAGAAGATGATGATCACATTGGATAGTAGCAATGAACACGGAAAAAAGTAAACAGATAGTCAATATAATTTAGAAGTAAAATTACTTGGCCTTGCTTAAGATGGAATTTTCGTAATAGAAACAGGCAGGAATTATGATTTCTAGGATTTTTGGCTTCAAACCCAGTAAATAGTACTGTCATTTACTAAGCTGGGGAAGGGGAATGGAACCCTTTTAATGGAAGGAAGGAACATGAGATGGTGGAGGATACATTGTAATAAGAGTTGTGCAGGGACACATTAAATTAGCTATGCCTTTTTCCTAGGCTGCATTCTATGGGAAACAGACTCTGAAATGGAGATTGCATACAGGTGGTGTACTGCAAAGAACTCTCAGGAGCAACACTTGTGAAGGAAGGAAGCAAGCAAGAGTGAGCAGAGAGAGAGAGAGAGAGAGAGAGAGAGAGAGAGAAAGTGGTGTATAGTTGAAATGGAGGTGTCAATCAATTTCATGGGAAGCTGTAGCCCTCCAGAGACGGGCTGAATTGAGACATGTTACAACACTTCTCCACCTATTACCTTGGAAGTGGGTGTTACTTGGATCAAAGCAGCTTTCTTCACTCCGACGTAATTTCTGGGGAGTGTCTTAGTTATGAGCCTCAGTCTATTCTTCTAGCAGATGGAGGGATGAGTGCCTTTGTTTTGAGGCTCATTCCATACTGAGGTGAAAAAATCAAGTTGGCTATCTAATATATCAAATTATAGGAATCTAGACATAATGGAAAGATCAAGGCTGGGGATATAAATTAGAGAATATATAATAAGTATTTTTCACTCACATACCACAATGCCAAAGGAATATTTGTAATGGGTTAAATTGAATCCCCCAAAAATGTATGTCCAAGTCTTCATCCAATCTATAAATGTAAACTTATTTAGATAAAGGTCTCTTCAGATATAATTAAGTTAAGGTTACAGAGATGAGATTATTCTGTATTTAGGACAGACCCTAAATCCAATGATACATGGCCCTATAAGAATAAAGGAGGGAAAAATACACACACAGGGAAAAAGGCCACATGAAGGCAGAGGCCAAAATTAGAATTATGCTGCCACAAACCAAGGAATGCCTGGAGCACTGGAAACTGGAATAGGTAAGAAAGGTAGGGTCTTTGAAGAAAGTATGGCCCTGCTGACACCTTGATTTCAAACTCCTGACCTCCCAAACTTTGAGAGTATATTTCTGATGTTTATAAGCTACCCACTATGTAGTAATTTATGGCAGCCTTAGGCAACTAATATCATATGTAATCAACTCCCTATGAGGGAGAAAACAATATTAAGAAACTATGCTTTATAAGAATAATAACAAAGATTTATATACTGCTAAGGAAATCATAGGAAGAAATTTTGTTGCTGTTGCTACTTGTGAGCTATTTAGGTTAAGCTCAGTAATATTCTGTATTTCTCTTTAATTTGGAAAATAGGAAGGTCAAAGCATTAGTGAAGACTAATAAATAATTTTTATATAGCTATTGATCCTACCACATGAAAGGCACACTACTGAAGTTTCGTAATGTGTACTTAGAATAACCCAAAAAAGAAATATACAAAATAAATGACAATTTGAATCATTGAGGCTTTTTGAAACACTATAAATAACTCTTGACTGGTTAGAAATAACACTAGAAATAACTCTTGATGGGGTTCATAGAGTTGATGAAATTCCCTCTGTGAAGACCACACTCCTCCTTTGCAATCAATGGCAATACAAGGAGAGATGGAGGAGGAGGTAGCACCTGATATTCACTTGCATAAGCACAATGGTGTCAACACTCTGGTGTTATAGAACTGAGACACTCATGATCCTCACACCAGCGAGACGATTGCATTGATCAAAGGCCTCCAGATTCATAACAAGTGGGTCAGTACTACCTCATGTTCTCAGTATCCCATGAGACAAACATAGCAGGGTTTGAGACATTTTAAGGTTATATGCCATCATTTGGATTGGAGGGAGTGCCTCAGACATGCTCAAATAAGTAGCAACCAGCTGATGGGACATGGTTCTAATTTAAAAATTTAGTATTACTTTGCACCCTAATGGTATCCCTTGGGATGGAGTTGGCCCTGTGACTTCATTGTTATATAGAGATTAAGACATGCTCTTGGGTGTTGAGGAGCATAGACTTTTGGAAACAGTTTTTATTCTTTGGGTCAGCTCAAAGCTGTAGCTAGGTACATGGAAGACAGAGGCAAGAGGATCGTCTGAGCCTAAGAGCTAGAGGCTGAAGTGAGCTGTGATTGTACCACTGCATTCTAGCCTGGGTGACAAAGTGAGACTCAAAGCTGTATGTTTTCAGGTTTAACTGAATCATTATCTTGGGGTCTTTTATTCATAATTTTATCAATTCCCCATTCTTGTTTTATAGCATTTTTAATTAATGAGCAAGGAGTACAATAAAAAAGTATGCAGAAAACTTTAATTGTATTATATAGTTAATAAGTAGGCAAATTTTAGAGATACAGTTGAACAATTTCTGGTATCATTGACTTTCTTCAACTGTGTATATGCTATAAAATGTGAACTTATCTATAATTAATATAAATTTGCTACGATTGTTTAGAAATTTTGCCATTTTCTTCAATTTATGCTGTTTGGGTACAATGCCATTTTATCACAAGAAAAAATGTTGAAATATCAAGGCAGTAAAGAGTTAATTTTTTTAAAGAAACATATTCCACAAAAATTTTGCTTAGTTACAAACCATGTTGTGTTAGATACAAGTGAAACAAAAACAATTTAATTTGAAATCTTCTTACTCTGCCTGTATTACTCATCATAATTCTTTTAAAAATCAAAATGAGGCTGCACATGGGGGCTTACATGCATAATCCCAGAAATTTGGGAGGCTGAGATGAGAGAATTGCTTGAGGCCGGGAGTTTGAGACAAGCCTAGGCAATCTAGAGAGACCCTGTTTCAACAAAAAATAAAAAAAAATTGCCAATGTTGGTGGCGTGCTCCTATAACTAGGTACATGGGAGACAGAGGCAAGAGGATCGTTTGAGCCCAAGAGCTAGAGCCTGAAGTGAGCTGTGATTGTATCACTACATTCTAACCTGGGTGACAGAGTGAGACTCTGTTTCAAAATAATAAAATGTTTTAAAACGTGTGTTTTTCTTTCCTTATCTCGTGGTTAAGTTGTCTTGAGTCCAATCAGTTGAGAGCACTTAATGTCTTTCTTAAGGGTCTGTTGACTCTAGAATTAGGAGAATATAAGGAGTCCTCCATTGGTAACTTAATAGCTCTGTATTAAATCAAATTTTCTCTTGATGTCTAATTTTGCATCCCAATTTTATTTTTTTAAATCATTATACCTTTCTTATTTAATGATCCATCCGATCTTCCAGTTTCTCTATGACTTTGCCCTGGCTCACTTTTGCTAGTCCCAGAACTCTAATTCTCTGTGATTGGAACCCTTTTTCATATTATCTAATCTCCAGGATTTTATAATAATAATAATAATAATAATAAACTTAGGAGCAGTTTCTTGAGTTATGGATGAGATAGTCTGAGAAGCATGTTGACATGTCCTGTTAGGTTTTCCTCATCTGACATGAGGTAGTACTAAGTGGAATGATGTTAAATTAGAGAAGTAGAAGCCCTCTGGAAGATGTGGCAGCTTAACCATTAAACTAAGATGAAAATATTAATAAAAAATTGCAAATATTTGAGTAATGGACGCATTCTTATTATTCTGGCACTACCAGAGAGAGTATGACTATTAGGAGATTAGGTGCTTATTTTACTAAAAGTTGGTATTATTTATTAAGTCCCTATCTTATGTCTGTTCTATATTATTAATAATTGCTCTAAAGATATTGCAGGAGAAATGTTGTGACAATTTACAGTTAAAGATACTGGTGCACTGAGATGTTAAATAATTCCCCTAAGGTCACACTAGTAAAAACCAAAACCATAGTTGAAACAAGGTTTTTTAAATTCTAGTGCCCACACTTTTTAAAGAAAAGTATATCATATTTTTATGGATTGTAAGAGAGATGTGTTTCAAATCTCTGCTGAGAGCCAAGTGTTCAGCATATACTTGGCTTTTCATTATTTACTAGCTCTACCCTGTTTGTTTTCTAAAAGAAAGTAATTTAATATAAAAGTTATTTAGGACAATTCTTGCAAATATGTTTAATGAAAGCTATGTTGAAGGAGAGTGGAGCAAACGGCCCAATCACATCAGTGAATGCTCCAGCGAGGTAGTAGCATTCGAAGTGGGCTTTGATGTGTAAATAATAGTTAATAAATAGCAAAGGACAGGAGAAGGCATTGTGAGAATCGTGTGTTCAGACTCTGAAAGGGATTAGTGTGTCATATTTAAAGAACTTTAGGTAATTTGGTAAGGTTTGAGTTAAAATTGCATTTTTTGGTGCTGGGATAGGAATGATGGGAATATGAAGTCATATGGAGAGAGAGGCCTGCTTCTAATTGGTATCATATGTCCTCCTAAGGTGCTAATATTTTATTTTATAGGCAATGGGGAGTCACTGAATATTTTAAACAGGGGAAGATGTGATCAGAGGTAAATGTTAGGAAATAAATAGCATGGGAGAGAGATTCAAATGGAAAGAAACCCAAAGCAGGGAAACCAATTGGGAATCATTTAAATAGTTTGGGCAAGAGTAAATTCTGAAACAAAAAGGTACCCATGGACATGGGAAATAGTGGGGAATCAAAAGGTGTTTACAGTGTAGCCTTGCTAGAATTTGGTAATTTAATGACACTAAGGTTTCTAGCGTAGGTGACTTGACCTTTCTGACTCGGTCCTAAGATGCAGAATACAAAAAGAGATACAGTTATTAAGAAATAGACCATCATAATTTTCTTGGCATCTTGAATCTGACATATATATATATGACATCTAGGTATGAGTATTCAATGATAATTGGAAATGTAGACCAGATATTAGTTAAGAAACTATAAAATTTAATCGACAGGTAAAGAATTTACAAACATCAACATTTAGGGGGCAGATGAGTTGAACGATCTTGAGATGTAGAAAGAGAGGAGAAAGAGAGAGAAGAGAGTGGAGTACTGGAATGCAGAGAAGTTCAGTATTATGAAGATGGAAATTGACAGAACACATTGAGATTGGAATGAGTAGTTAAGAGATTATCCAAAGCAGTTTTAGGGAAGTAGTAGACATGAAATTTCAGGAGATCGAGAACTAATAGTAAGGAGAGCTATTGGCAATTCAGCACAAAAAAAATTTGGTGAAAGAAAACAAGAAAATGGATGAGGTAATACACTTTTGTTGAGAGAAACTTAAGTGTAGGCCCATTAGTGAGATGAAGTTCCTTCTTCCACACCTCAAGTTATTAGCTTAAGCAAAATGTCCTCCCAGTTCTACCAGCAGCTGCTTCTCCACTACTTTGCCTACATCTGCTGTGCTCCAGATGTCTGTTTCTGAGGTTTGGTTGAATACACGCAGGACAGTTCGGATCTCCCGTCTACTTCTCTCCAGCTCCATTAATAAACCTAGGTCAGTTCCCATCAGACTGTTTCCTCCCACCTGCCATTAACTCCTTGTTGCTAACATATCTTATTGTATAGTCCTTTTTTAGACTTAGGAATAGTACTCTTATTTATGCAATTTTGGATGAATATTCTAAGCCTCCTACAGGTTGTGCTGTGTTTGTGCTTCCTATCGTTGTATCCCCAAAACCCAACAGAGGAAAAACTTTGAAGTTCTGGCATATTCTTTATACCTTAGGAATCCTCTTTTTTATGTTATTAATTTTATTTTATTTTAGATTCAAGGGGTATATGTGAAGTTTTGTTGCACAGGTATGTTTTGTGATGGTAAGGTTTGGCACTTGCCTCTTTTGGTGATAAGCATGGTACCTGATGAGTGGTTTCCAACCCTTATTTCCCCTTCTCCTCCCCCATTTTTAAGTGAATTATCACAGTTACATAAGACTGAATACATGTTCTCACTCGTGAGTGGGAACTAAACACTGGGCAAACATGGGCACAAGAATGGGAATCCTCTTGATGCCAAATTTCTCTAGGCACTCCTGAAATCATCAGCAACAGAATGATTGTGCTTCTGCAGTAAGAATAAAGGACCGCATGACTATTAATTAGCAATTATTTTCTCATTATATACACATATTTATTGAGACAAGAAACAGAAATTTAGAGGTGTCATAAAACATGCCCATGTTTGGCGTGCTGGGAAGTGGCCCCAGGCTATCTGACTGCGGAGCCTAGAATTTTACTATGCATCACGTAGTCTCTCGTGCCTCATTCAACTCCATTGATGACTTTGTGGATTAAGATGAACGAGCAGTATGAAATCAATCTGAAATATTAATTAAGTGGGTTTTTAAAAATTCTGCTTAGGTATAGGTGTGATGGCTCACACTTGTCATCACCGCACTTTGGGAGGCCAATGAGGGAGGATTGCTGGAGCCCAGGAGTTTAAGACTAGCCTAGGCTACATAGCAAAACCCCATCTCTACAAAATTAAAAAAAAAAAAATTAGCTGACCAAGGGGGTGTGTGCCTGTAACCTCAGCTACTCAATAGGCTGAGGTGGGAGGATCACCTGAGCCTAGTAGATCAAGGCTGTGGTGAGCCATGATCATACCTCTGCACTCCAGTCTGGGCGAAAAAAAAAAAAAGTCTGATTAGCTTTTTATTTTATTAAGGAGTTACCATTATTTAATTAAATATGATATGTACAGAAACCAGACTGTCAAGTTATATCATTTTCAAAGTTTATTCCAAACTTCAATAATTTATCATGAGACTGAATCTGATTGACAGTTTTCTGATAATATTTATAGAAATTTGTGGTTCAACTATGTAAGACATTTGATATTAATATGACTTAAATAGGAACAGAATGTCTTATAAAAGAAATTATCCCAATAGTGGTTCTGATTATCAACCACAATCACTGAGAACTTTACTGACTATCAGCTATGTGCAGTTATATAATCTAGGTCCCAAAAACAAACGAAGCCATTTAAAAACTCTAGCCCTCAAAAGGATTGCACGTTAAGACTTAAACATAACGTTAAGATTAAAGAGTGTGTTAAAAAAAATGCATGCATTTAAAATTGAGCCATTAACCTCCATCTAGATAGGGTTCTGTAAAGTATAATTCAGAAATAACCTGCATCAGAATTGATACATTGGTAGCTATCCATGCCCCCAGATAGCTGCACAAAGTACCCAAGATTCTGAATTAATTAGAATGGGACCTGGGTATAGGTATTTAATAGAAAGCAAACCAGCAAAACCTCCAGTAAGGTTTCTAATACGGAGTCTGTGTTGAACATCATTATATTGGATAGCAGGGACTACTTGTCTTTATATCTTCTCATCTTTGATCTTTAACACCATACAAAGCCTCACTCATAATATTTCTGAAGTGCAATCTTTCATGTTGTCCTCTGGACTCATTCCATCTACCTTATTGCTGCCCAGGGCACGCTCCAACGGACACCCTCCAATGTTCCCTAACTTGAAGGAATTGCACTGCTAGTCATAACGTTAAACTTCAGAAACCCGAGAGTAATTATTTTTTTGTTTTTCTTTCCCGATATAAACAGTGAATCATGAAGTCCTCTCCTTTCTCTAGGTATTTCAAAAATCAGTTCACTTTTCTCTATCTACCTTCCTTATGCCAGTCAACAAAGGTTTCTCATCGTGATGGCAGTGTCTAATTGGTTTTCTTGTCTGCGGGCATTCCAGTAGCTCATATTTCACCCAGAGTGGTTTTCTTGAAATTCAAATATGATCATCCTGTTCTCTAAAATCTTCAGAAGCTTTTAACTGCCTAAGCACCCCATATGATGCAAAGACTGCTCCGGGCTCTGGCTGTCCTTCCAGCCTCATCTTCCACTTCATCTCCAGCTACTCCTTACCCCCACCCCCTCAGCCATCCTGAACTACGATCAGTTGCTTGGATGCACCTCTCGCCTTTCACACACTCCCCTCTACTTTCCATAGTGCTGCCACCTTCTTCCCTCAGCTTACAATCATTGTGGCCTTCCCTGGCCAGTTCAGTTTTGCTAGGTTACCCTTTTGTAGGTTCCTATAATACCATTTATTTACTACAATATAGCATTTACCTCATACTATTGTAAACACTACAATTTCAATATTCCCAGCTAGTAGTTCCTTAAGGGACTATTTTTATCTTATATAAAGGACCTACTTCTAATACTTCAGTTGAATAAAGAGTAAATTAATGTTTTAAATGGCAAATTAATATGGCAAATAATTAGGATCTTTAGAGCTCCAGTCCAAAATGATGATTATGACGACCTGGAAGGTGATGAACAACATTTCATAATACTAACAGATGGCATTGTTGAGTGATGGCTCAGTTCTGGACTCCACACAGAGTGCCTTACATTAATTATGTCCTTTAATCATCATGACAAGTGGGAAAATCAGGATCTAAATCTAAGCAAGGGACTCCAGTTACCACTTGGCTATTCTACCTTCACAATGAAGAGTAGGGTAGTACAGTAGTTCCTGGATTTAGGAATGTTACAGATCAGTATAATTATAAAATAAAAGGGGCGAAGGGGAGCAGAGGTAATAATTACTAACCTGTTCAAAAACTCTTTGTTTTTGCAATAGTTATCATTAACTATCCTATATTTCACAGAGTATCATTTTTTCTTAAAATAATAATTAGGGAAAGAGACACCTGGAAAAAAGAAGTCCTTAAACATGAAAATTTGCACCCTTGCTTGACTTTTACTCTAACCTATACATATATTATCCTTTATGTCAATGTGGGAGAGCTAGTGTCTGGAACCACTGTCACTGGAGAAGTTACTGAGAATCAGACAACTCTGATTCTTAGTGCAGTCTTGACAAAAGGAGCTGGGGGCTTGGACAATGTCTAATTCATTTAGGATGCTTCATGTAAAAAGTGAGCCCTCATAACTGCATGGGTTCTATGTCTTAGAATTCAGTAACTTAGTTTTTTTTTAATTTGAGCATTTTTTTTTTCTTTTTGGAGTTTCACTCTGTTGCCCAGGATGGAGTGCAATGGCATAATCACAGTTGAGCATAGTTTTTAATGGAAACTTCATACTACAGTATGTGAAAGATGTTTTAAAACATTTGCTCATACCATATAAAGTTTATAATAAACTTAATTTTTAAATTTAAAAAAAGTTTCAAGTGACCCCAAAGATACAATATGATCAATCATTTTGGGGAAAATATCTACATACCTAAGAAAAACTCTAACAAAATTTCATTAGTATATATTTTTCAACATATTAATAATTAAAATGTATAGTCAAATGTTTGGGTCCAGGATTATACTTTAAAACATTAGTGGCAGAAATACAAAAACTGCCTAAACTGTCATTATAATAAATGCATTGAAGAATGTGGTACATTTGAAAACTTGTGTATGCTGAGCAATTTTGTTGGTTTCTTTTTATTGCAACAGTTATGAACCTGCTTTAATATGACATACCTAGTAATTTGGCAAGTTACATTTATTTTTCCAATTGTGGTTATTTTGTTAAATTTTCTTCTTAAATATAATTTTAAAGAAAACAATGATCACGATTATTTAAGCAATTATTAAATAATAAATATTAAATAATATTGTTGAGTTGAACACCAGTTAACAGGAAATTTTATAGGTACTCTGTGAATAACTCTCCTTTGAGATACAAAATATTTGGGAATAAAAAAATATCCAAGACCATGAATTTAATAGGGCCTCACACCAATAATTAAAATTTTTCAGTTGCAGTCCAAAAAAAAAAAAATTTAAACATTTTTAGTGGTAGTAGAGGTCAGAGACTATGAGTCTTACAGATTTATGGTTCTAAGGTCTACTTGGGTGTAACACAGAGAGAAGACACTACCAATATATGTCTGTGGATATACAAATGATTACTTGTCATCCAGGTTTACAAACCTAGTGGACAGGGGTAGATGTTTGTCCTGTTGTGTGTTAGATAGCGGTATTCTGAGTGCTTTGTAGGCAGACAGAAAGAAGCCTGCAGAAAAGGAATAAATATGTTTGAGGAAGAATTGATGAAGCAAAGTCCCAAGAGAAGAGGAAGAAATGGGATCAAGATGATTGATAGAGGAGATAAAGTTCTCTAGAGACTAAGAAACTTGATTGAGGAGGTAAATTGTTACAGAACAAAGCCAGATGTTCAAAAAACAAATGTCATCTACCTTACACTTTTAATTAGGGTTTTCCCTCTTAAAATGCCTTGATCAGACATAGGATCAGATATTCCAGCAAAAAATTTTCAGTTGTAGTGACCACACATGACATTCCACCCATTTGTAGGTATTTGAATTCCCCAGAAAGAAGAAAAGGTAGGCTTACTTTATTCTAGATCCCTACACAATATCAGACTCATTATAATGTTATTAGGTGAGCATAGGAAGGCAGATAGTAAGTTGGCATAAATATGAAAAGAACCAGTTTTTTTTGAAACTCTATACTTCATTGCCTCATCTGCTGCTTGCTATAAAACAGGAGAAATATGTAAAAGTTAAATGTATAAAAGATATGCACATTTTAGATACTCTAACATTTCTTTCAAATTATTTTCCTAAGGTCTTTAAAGATACATGGAAATAGTATTTTTGCCTAGGAAATTTTTTTACAATGAAGTCCAAAGTTGGATTTAGTAAACTCCTGAATGCCTTGATGGAGAAGGCACACGTGAAAAGAATCAAACTTAAGTAAAGGAGTCACAAGTGCGTTGACAGTTGTCCCTCTGTGTATGCGGTGTATTGGTTGCAGAACTCCTACGTAAATCAACATTCATGCATACTCAAACTCTGCAGTTGGCCCTGCAGAACCTGCGTATAGGAAGAGTCAGCCCTCAGTTATACACAGGTTTTGCATCCTGTAAATACTGTAATTTTGATCTACATTTGGTTGAAAAAAATCTATGTATAAGTAGACCCTCACAGTTCAAACACATGTTGTTTAAAAGTCGACTATATTGTTTGAGTTGAGGTTTTTAATTGTAAAAGTACCTTTGTAATCCCAGGTTTTATTTTCACAATCCAGAATTACCTCTATAGAAGGCCTGCTTGCTTAAATTGTATTTACAACAGAGACATCTGTCTGTCTCTTTCAACCGGATCTTAAAAAAGGCAGATCATCCAAACCGTGTGGTGACTTTAAATGATAAACTTTTATTCTGAATATACTGTTTTTGCACAAGATTTAACACAACATTTTCTGGGATTATAAATATTTTTATAACAGTATTATACAAATTTTTACAAAATGTTTTTATCAGGCTAGTTAATTCCACAAAAGTGTCAAGAGAGCATAATAAAGGGAGTAAAGATCTATTGTTCACAAAAGCCATTTGGCCTTTTGCATGGATGCACAATGAGCATTTCAATAAAAGTATCTCTAAAAGCATGATCCAACAGTCATACAGCACAACAAAAAAGACAACTTTACTAGGTCACATTGTAAACTTAATTGGCATCTATACAAGACAGCATCCCTTTAGTCTCAGCAGAATTCTTTGAGATAAATATGTGAACCAGAAATAAGGTAGATGAAACTATTGATAGGGGTTGTCTAATCCTTTAAAATTCTGGAATTTTTCAACACTTGATAGTTTTGCTTCACTGATTTGCTCTTTACAGAAATGTACACCGAATATTAACAATATTAATATTCTGCTGCAGGAAACAATACAAGTTTCAGGTAACAAAATATTTGAAATTTTGGGCAAGTGAAGTAGTCATTCTATTCTGCACTTAAAAAACCACAACATCCATTTTGTTTCACTATGCCAGACTATACCATTAAATATTTCAATGTCAACTAACATGATCAATGCAATAACTTAAGAGTTTTAAATTAAGACGGAATTAAAGATTTGTTGGAGACAACAAAGATTTAAATGAAATGTAAAATACAAGAGAGCATCAAATAAGCAAGTAACACTTGGGTTGCAAAGGTCACTTAAAAGGGATACTGCCTATTTGAACCCCATAAGGCCAGTTTTAAAGTTAATAAAAGGAATATTATAGGAAAACTTACAAATGGCAGCAACACTGTTTTGTTTTGTTTTTCCAAGTTAAGCAATAATGCCTCACGCATTAGAAACATGAAAAAAGATCATACTAAAATCTTATAGGCCCAGTACCTAGAAATCTCTTCAATCAAACTTGCTAACTATGTCATGTTAAAAATCTGTTACAAATATGGACCACGATTGGTTGTTTGGCAGTAATGCTGGTTGTTCAAATGAAGAAAATATAAAGAAACCATTAATGCAAAATTCGTTTTTGTTACTCAACACCAATGCCAGACTTACTTTAACTTTGTTTTGGTGACAAACATTAAGCTACATAAGTTTAACAAAAATTGAATATAATGAAAAAATTGAATAAAATTTAACAAAAATTGAATAGTAAAATGTTTATATGCTTTTTTAAAAAATTGATCTTTTATACGGTTCAGTCTTTGGAAATCAATACTAGCAGGCTAAAATTTAATTAATTAATTCTTGTCAACAGTTAGAACTCACAGAAAAATAGTTTAATAGAACAGTTTGAGATGAGTGTTACTGTCTTTGAAAAAAAAGTATGTGAGAAGCATTAAGACTAGGATTAGTCATGAGAACAATTTTTAGTCAGAGAGATTGTTACCAATTTATTACCATGTATGTGGTTTTCATAATATAATAAAAAATAAAGATTCATAGCACAACTTGTGCATATAAATCTATGTTGATGGCAACAGAAATCAAATCGGGCCCTGCCAAGAGATGCCAAGTTTAACTGTGATTAATACAACAATGTAGTTGACGAAACATATAGTTGACATTAGCCATGAAAACATAGTCAATAGATTTTTAAACATAATTTTAAGGTAGTCTGTTGTATGCTGGAAGCAATTCAGTTGTTTTAATGTGCATTGTTTATATACACAAACTAACAATTTTATGTTTTGATATCCCTTTCCCAACACTATCATGATTTTAAAGTCTAGCAAAAGTTAACAGTAAATTTTAAATATTTAATTAACAAACAACATGATTTAAACATAGTTACTATAGTGAGAAGTTCCGTTTTTTAAAATTACTTTGGTGTTTTCTAAAATGTCAATACCAGTTATGAATGACATTACAAAATCACAACAATGCATTAGAAATGGTAACTGATGTCAACTCTTAGAGCTATAGTTGGCAAAGTAATTCCATTTCCCCTTCCCCCATCTTAAATTAAAAAAAAAATCTTAAATAAGAAAATGTACACAAATGGTATCTAAGGTATACTGGCGGTGGGAAGGAATTACAAATGTATGCAAAGCTAAAAACAAAACAAATATTGTCTTTTAAACTATGCTAAAGAATTGGTTATATCTTTGATATGTGAAACATATTAAAGCATGCTGGATAATGTCAATAACTTTGACTTAAAAAGGACATGTAAGAAAATTTCCAGCATATACACACACCAATATTTGGCATGTTCAAGAGAAAAGGAAAAAATGCATTTTATCATAAAAAATATCTACATACTTTCATCCTTCAGTAAAATTATTCACCAATCCTAGAGTTGCACTTTCATGGTTTTACCCTTTCTTCAAATACTGTTTACTCATGAAAATAATTTTTAAAAGCATAAATAATATTCTGCTACCATATTAATCTATAATGAAGTATCTGATTTACTATACTAACCATTTTCACCAATGAGGTTGTATAAAAACAATTTTTATTATTCACAATCAAGTATTCATGTGCATACATATAGATTCAAGGTTTCCTATTTGTTCAGATATTGTCAAACCCTCATCAAATTGCATGGAAATTTTGGTCTAACAATCATCTGTGTAAAATGGAGAGGCAAAAGCAGCAGTAGCAGAAACTTTTAGATTGTACGTGCTACCATTGAAACGAACAAAGAGGAAACCTAGGATGAATCTTCACTGAGAACATATATGTACTTTTCAAAAAATAAATGTGTCAAATCTGATTTATGTACTTAAAATATCTGTACATAGGTTTTCAGGCGAAAGCATGAATCTGTATAAAATCCATTAATTCTTCTTTCACCATTTGCCTAACCCCAATCATTCAGCATTTACATTGCACAGTATATTCAGAGTAGTTTAACAACATTTTTAAAAGATGACTTAAGTGCATTTACACTGCAAGGTTCAGATTCTTACATAACAATAATGTCACTCAGTTAACTTTTCAATGGACTACATTCTACAGTAAGAGAAAAACAAACTGAAAAGTTAAAATAGCAGCAGCATCATGCAAAATACCCTTGGAAACCAAAGTTCATTTATCACAAGAAAAACATTTCCCCCTCCCCCCAACAAGCTTTTCTTAGAGCAGTTTTAAATATCTGGCTAGCACTACATAACTGTACTGGGAAACAAAAGGAACATTACATCAAAGCGTTGGTTAAGGGCTTGCTTACATTTATGAGCAAATATGTCACATATTCAAATTTCACCCTCAAGCACCTGTAGATTGATAATTTCTTAGCTATTATTTTCAAACCATCAATTCATTATCTCGCAACAATTTAATTGGTCATCAATTGTATTTTGTTTTTGGCAGAGAAGCCGTTCTTCATAAGGCATTTTATTCATGGCAAATTTTTTTTGTAGAAAATTAGCCATTTATATTTCAACAATTTAGACCAATGTTAATTATTTCTCTCGCTTGCTATATATATATATATATGTATATATATATTCAATAATACCACTCACAGCAGAAGAATAAGAAGAATAAGAATTTTTAACAGGAGAATAAGTGAAGGCAAAAATAAATTTTTTTTCCTAGAGATTTTCTTGGTAAAATTGCAGCAAGTCAAAATTGCAGGTCAAAATCAAGACATTTCTCATGATTCATAAACAGTTGTATGGGGAGCCCTTTCACATGTAATCACCAACAATGCAACAACAAACTCTCAAATTTCCCAATAGCGCACGTATAGAATTTTGCTTTGATGTTATACATAGATGATGCAGCATTCACACAAGTTTAAGGATCTGACACCCTGACATGCAGCCAGTGGGTGGTCAGGAGTTTGCGCCTTAATGTTATGCCATGGTGTGGGCCCAGCTGATGTTCTGCTGAGTCGACAGCTGACCCTATTTGAATGTAATCAAGGGCTCATGTTTTGGCAGGGTCTGAAGTTTAATCATGTAGATTTGGTTTTAGAAGGTCATAATAGGCAGTGTCTGCTGCCAGATACCAGCCAAAGTAGCACAAACTGGATTCCAATAAGAGACCACAGAGACGGATTTAATCCAGAAACACCACCACAGTCAGTATAATCCTCCTGTTGCAAAGAAAGAAAAAAAATACACATCTTAAAAAATATTTAGTAAGACATCTTTCAGAGTAATCCATATTTAGTCCACTTCTGAACTCACCTTATAAAATTGCTTTAATTGGAATCCAAATAAATTACATTCTCCTAGATGTTATTGTTTAGTAATTGCGGATAAAGCAATTTCCCTAGCACCATTTGACAAATGCTTTAATTTTTAGTTGTATGTTCTGATAAATTAGTAAAGAAAATACTTTACTAATAAATGCTGTTTTGAGTAACATACTAACTTTTAAATAACTTATTTTCAAAGTATCAAAAAATTATCTCTATATATCTGTATACAAAAAAATAAAATATTATGTTTTCTAATTCCCAAGAATTATGGTTTTGGCAGCTATGCTCCATAAGGAAAAGCTTGGGATTGGCAAAATAAATAAATTTAAAAAATGAAATATTTACTTTTCCCACATCTCTTATATATAATTTCTAAGCTAGAACATTCAGTGCATACATAGCATCTGGACTTTCATCAATAATTAAAGTAAACGGAATAATAAAATGAACCATAAACAATGAAGGACACTCTAAAAACACACATCTAAAATAGAAAGCTAATCTAGATAGAGAGGTTTGTCTTGTTTAGAGAACCATGAAATATTAGCAATGAATATTCCTTATCTTTTATTCCTGTTTATATTATGTAACATTTTCCACATGCTTTAATTCTTTTAAAACAGTAAATTTCATTTATAAAAACCTTGTTTTTAATTTTCTTCCCAAACAGCTTTAAGGAATATACTAATCCACACTGGATCGTCTAACACCCCAAATAATAGACTAAATACTTTTCTGGTAGAGATGAGTTCTCGCTATGCTGCTGAGTCTGGTCTCAACTCCTGGTCTCAAGTGATCCTCCCACCTTGGCCTCTCAAAGCACTGAGATTACAAGCATGAGCCACCGTGACCAGCATACTTTTCTTTTTCTTTTACCTACTAAATAAAAGTCTTTTCTTTAATTGTATTTTAAGGCAGCAGAACTCTCATTTCATTTTGTTTGCTAAAGAGAAGGCTGGGAGAAAAGACTCTATAAGGAACAGTCTGCTATTTTTCAAAAGCTATTTCCCCAAATCTAAAGAGAACCATAAAGTAACAGTCCATTCTTATTCCTCATCCATTTGACAAGGTAGGATATTCTCTTTGAAATATTCTAGTGTATCTTTGGCCAACACACTCTTCTGGTTTCTCTTGAAACTTGTTTGTAGTTCTCTCCTTGGCTTGACCTCTTTTTCTTCATGCTCTTTAAATATTAGACTTGCCCAGGGGTTAGTTCTCTCATCTCTTTTTGTCTTTCTTTATACCTTGTTCCCGGGTGGTCTAATCCAGTCCATGGCCTACATTTCATCAATTATCTAATAACTGACATTTTTATATCTTCAGCCCTGAATTCTCCTCTGGCCTCCACATTCACCTCTTCTCTTGTATGTCTCACAACATTTCAAACTTCACTTGTCCCAAAATACTATTCTTCTCAGTATCAGTAAATGGCACTTCTGGGGTAGTGAGTCAGGTAAAAGTTCATAGTCCATCTATGATTCATCTTTTTCTCCAATCCAATCCCTTCTCTTCACTCTAGCTTCAAAAAATATACCCAAACCTAGTCACTGTCACAGAACAAAGTCACCATCTTTGTTTTTCTCCACTTTTACAAAAGTCACCTAGTTTCTGCAATTGCTTCTACTTCACCCTTTTACAAATACTTCCCCAAAAAACAGTCCTTGCAAAGACATAAATTATTTCACTCCCCGCTTGAAATTTCTTATCATTCTCAGAACAAAATCTGCATCCTTTACCAAGGCCCACAAAGCTTTAAGTGGTCTGGAGCCTGGCTGTCTCCTCATCTTCCCTCCGTCCTCTCCTCTCCCCTACTACTTACTCTGCTCCAGTAATACTGGAACCCAAGATCAATGTGTTTACCATCTTAGGGCCTTTGCACTTGCTCTTCTCGTTCAGAGAATTTCCTCTCCAGGTAGGGTAACCAAATGAAAAACAAGGTACCCAGTTATATTCACATTTCAGATTTTAAAAAATGTAGTATAAATATATTTCTAGTATCTCACACAGAAGAGTGGCCTGATAACATAGTAGGTATGCAGCAAGCATTTGATAAATGAATAGTAGGTACTCAATAAAGCAGCACACATTGACTGGTTAGAAACATCACAAACATAACATATTAACTTAACAATCCAATTTTCACTTAGTCAGAAGTACTCCCCGGTTCTGGTTAAGTGTTAATTTGGTAGAATAAAAAACTAGCATATAATCAAGACCCATTTGTGTATTAAGGAGATATTTTGTAAAGGAAATTCTTATTACTATAAAACACATCTTTATATTCTACAAATTGTGTTATGGCAAGAAACACACTCCCTCTGGCTCTTACTTCATTGTTTATACATTTATTTTTTTGTTTATTTTTGTTGTTGTTTCATTTCTATATGAGATGATGAGATATGTCTGTTTCAGTCTGGGAAGTGGTAATTTAGATAAGTTACTTAAGTTACTTGGTGTCTTTGTAGTCTGCATGTTGATTTACATGGAAAAATCTGCCTCTTCGGTTTCCTGATCATGTTTTCCCATGCGTTTTGCATGGTACAACCACATATAATTCACTTTCATAGAATAATTTCAAGTCTTATTCTGAGACACATTCTAAATGACACATGCACAGATGTCAGAGAAACCTCAGTATTTTCTCTGTCTTATAAAAACTGAAATCCCACTGACACCATGCCCAGATAAATCAGTCTAAAGACTTACGTAGTAGAAAATAACAGATTTGTACTTTGTCTCACTTTAACACATTAAAATAGAAAAAGGATGCAGGGCTGATATTATTTTAAAATATGATAAAACTAATTTTGCCAGATTTTCTAATAGGGGAAACTCTGTTAAAAGACTTTATTAATGAAAATATCAAATGAGAATTCTTTAGTCTTTTTAAATTACTCATTCAAAGAAAAAAATCTACATTATAGTTAAATTCACATGATTTTGTCCCAAAAATTACCTTATACGACCATGCATACTAGAGGCTAAAATCTTTTCAATTTACTGTTATTAAATTATTATTGCTAAAACCTTACACTGCCTTTCCTTCCCCAATCAGAACCTAGGACAACATGTTGCACATAGTAAGAGCTTAATATTCTGTAATCTATTTAAATAAATTTAGAAATACAGTTTTTCCAAGAGAAAGTGTTCTGATCATTTGGCTAAGATGTTTTTGCCATTTTCTCCCTGAATTATAGTCATCATTTAATTTCCTTCAAATAATAAGTTAGCCATTATTCGGTGGATGTCTTCATGACATCCACACTGAACTTAGGTAAGTCTGTACTGAAGTCAACTCCATAGCTTCAAAGAAAATCTATATTTATAATTTTTTAGGCAGATATTGCAACAATAGAATGCCCCTAACAAATAATTTGTTACTCTATATGACACCTAACAGTTTCACCAAATTAACTCGTATAATAGATATTATATTTGTTCAACTCTTTAAATGTAGAGGGATACATAAATATATATATATTTATTTCTGTTATTAATTTATATGTACCCAATAACATGTTTTATAAACTGGATTTGCATAAATAATAAACTTTGTCAGTGAATAGATTGACTTCCTTTATTTTATTCTTTGATTACAAAACTCATTTTTTATTTGCTTATTTTCCTTTTGTACTTCCATACGACTTGAGTCTTCATTAAGCTCTTGTCAGAAGGTCTCATTTGAACACTTGTGTACAAAGGTTAACTGTATATCTACAACCTACATCCTTTAGAACTCAACAGGGTGTAAGGGTCCTTTAGACTGAGTCATGTCTTAAATACATTAGAGATGTATCACTCTTTAGTAGACTTTAGAGATTACACTGCCATTCCACCTTTCCTGTGAACAGAACCTAATCCACCACAAATTTCTAGTTGTAGCCAGACACATTAGAGCTTAGCCCTTGAACTTTATTGGTCCCCAGTGTGGAGAATAACTGCCAAACAACCTCTCAGTATTTTTTGCAATATTGTATTTCTTTTCAACTTTTTATTGTTTTAGGGAAAATAATACTTATTTTCATATCATCATATCAACATTCAAATTGGATTAACTGTTCTATAGTGATAACTTTATTTTTAAACACTGAACCCAAATCTTGTTAATGTAAAGTATACATCATCTATATCATCTTCTCAAGACTAATCATTATGTATTCCTCAATGATATAATAATATCAAGGAATCTCAGATATGCCCTTTTCATCTTCCAAAGATTATTTCTATAAAATATATATATCCTTGATCAATGGTATTCTCAAGTCAGGGAGGAAAAAATAGATCCCATCCAGTTGAGTCCATGCTAATATTTAATTATTTTCACATTAAATTTATAATTGTGATTAAAAAGAAAATACCATAGTAGGAAAGTTTGAGACTTTATTTTTTGGAGGAATTCTTAGAATGAAAATAATTTTTAAATTCATTTTTGCCTACAGATTTTTAAAGATAAAGGTAAAAAGGAAGCTGACCTATTCAAAAGCAGTATTTATGCATTTTTTGGTCTCATTGATAACCTACAATTTTATGTAAAAATTCTGTGATTGAGAGGAGTAAACTTTTGAATTAAAGGTGGAAATATAGTAAATTTTTATGCTATTCATCACATCAGATGTTAATTTGGTATGTTTATGCTCTAGTTTGCTGTATTCTATTATCACAAATTGGGATAATTATCACAAATAGGGATAAACTTAATTTCATTACACTTTTCTTATGTAAGTGGTAGATTACCTGTCTACTTTTTAAAGGAATCAACACAATTATGTTTCAAATAACTGTCTATATATCAATTTTTTAAATGTATGCCTGGAGAGTTTATTTAATTTTTGTCTATTAATTATTAAAATTGGCTAGGTTTCCTTTACTTGGAATCTGTTGCCATGAAGACCATTATTTTATTATCCCAGAACAAATTTGGCTATTTTCTGAGACTCCCCTGCAACTCCAACCCTCCCCACCCTTAAGAGTTCACTCCATTCATAGTAATGTCCACATCTCCATCTAGTGGTTTCCTAATCAACGAATACCTGGAAACCAATGAAGAAAGACTGTAACAAAAGTTCTCTAGTAACACAATCATGATGATTCCAGAGTATCAGAAACCAAGTCACAAAACAGTCAATGGAACACCAAGCACAAATGCAGACCTCAAAACATGTATTTAGTAGTATTAATGATATAATCCAGAAATTTCTGAAATATTAATACATAATCATTGTTCCCTAGATAATGTAAGTAATATTAAAGAAAATGAACTTAGAAATCGGAAGCACTTATACTAAAATATTTCAATAAGAATGTCAATATTTTGAAAATAAAATTCTAAAAATCTACTTAAGCCAGATTTGTTTAAAAGAAAATAAATATAAAAATGGTTGATGCAGTTCTTACATAGTGCTTGATAAAATTGAAATGGCCCATTAATTTTATGTTAGCATTTCTGAAGATAAATTGAGATGACCAACTCTAGTATTTGATCATAGGTATTTCCCTTTAGTAAAAGTAAGATATTGTGAAGCATGTATAGTATTTGTATTAGCACTGACTTAATTTTTACACAGAAATCTTATGAAGACAATAATGATTTTAAAGTATTGGAAACTGATATTCTTCATTTAGCATTAGAAATTTACATACCATTTGAGATCAGCTATTTACAAAACAACATTGGTACTGAGATTTCAATAACCTGGTTTTAGGACATTTATATTGTGGATTTAGGGATATGGGTTATTTTCTAAAATTTCAAGCCAAAAACAAAAACAAAGAAAAATTAGAGAAAGTGACTGACCATCCACACCACATGAAAACTTGCAGTAAAATGAAGATAGGAGCTGACATCATGGTACAGGCACGACTCGTTGTACATATAAGTTGATCCTATTAATAACGGGCAAAGTAGCAAGTACAGGAAAAAGAAAGAAAACACAGAAAAGAAGACATACAAGATGAGATTTCATGCAATTTGCTGGCAGTTAGCAGTTAATGTGAGCCTCCATCCAGAGCAGATTCACAGAGTCCATTGCAAGTAAGCCTTACCAAAATATTCCATTGCTAAAGAAACACAACACATTATTAGCACACCAAGCTACTGAGCAAGAGCTGTACTTTCACACACAACTCGATATGTAATTTACAGAAACTTGAATTGTTGAACAATTTTTTTGCCTTGATCAAATTGTTTTAATGCTTTGGTTAAAAAAAAAAAAAAAATATATATATATATATATAGCCTCCCAGGAGGAGAGTATTTTGGGAAACAGGGCTTTTATATGATTTTCCAAGTTCATCTGAGTATAATCTGTCTTTCTACTGTTGAAAACTGATGATTAATAGTTGATGAGTGAAGTTTCTCTAATGAGCGACACAACTCTTGGATCTACAAACAACGTTCTCTGGAGAATGATTTGACATGGGCAAACCTCCTGAGGGAGGAGTCCTTACATCTGGATTTTACATAAGCCTTACTGGATAAAATGGAAAAAAACAATTTAGTTGCAATTTTCACTTCCTTTCTCTACCCAGAGAAATAATCAATAGTTCTTACAGAGATAACTAGGATTTACTGGCTAACACAGCTTGCATTTTAAGTCTTTTATTCCACCACTGACTTTATTTCTTCACTGCTCCTCTTTATATTATTTAGTTGCAAAATATGTGAAAATGTTCTATCCTTTCTGGGACAAACATGGCTATGTATTTGAGTAGGTAAATCTATTCTAAAAATGTAGATGACTCTTAAAAATGCACATTAATCAACAGATGTTCTGACATGTTTTTAGAGTTAACAATTTATGAGCTAACAATGCTCTTTGTGTGGATGCTCACTGTGGTGTGCATGAAAGGGCACACTGGAAGAATCAGAGAGCAGGGGAATATATTTAAAATTAGCAAACCAAAAGTGGTCAGAGATTCATCTTTGAGATGAAGTCAAAGACTTCATCTTTGAGAATAAATGAAAGTTTCTTAACAGTTAAAATTTTAAAAGCAAAAAATTGATTACATGCAAAGTAAGTCTGAATAGTATGTATTAGGGAAAGACTTCTGATCTATAGAAAAAGTTGTCATCATTAGCTAGCACACATTAAATATGTTTTGTAATATTTTATCAGATTAACCCTGTGTAATGGACCTGATCTAACTTCAAACAATAGAAAAAGAAATTAACATAACAGCTGTATAACGGATTTGTTTTTTAATTCACTGAAGCCTAAATCTAAACTAATGAAAATATTATAATAGAAATAATTTTTATAGCTTCAGAATTGGAGTATAAATGGAGGCAACACATACCCTAAGTAGCATCTACTATGAGTTATTATTTATTAGAGAATTCAAGGTCACAAACCTGATGATTTTAAGGATTATTAGTAAATTGATTGGAATTGTGTTTGAAAGTACAATTTCTGTGGGAAGGACAGATAAAAGAAGCAACTGTTAAGTTTATGCTAACCATGAAAATACTGAAATGAAAAAAACCTATCTACCAACAAGAACATCATGTTAATGAGAAAAAGCTATGGTCAAGACACATGTTGGAGTTAAAATTGCAATTTCTCTTCTTAAATTCTTGTGTGCAACAACCATTAATTTACAGTGCTTTCATCCAGGAGAAGTATAATCTTACCAAGACATTGTTATCAAAGCAGACATCAGGCCCTTTTCGGTATCTAGGTTGCTTAACCATATCACAAGGATCTGGACCATCAGCTAAAGACATTTGTTAAGGAATATCAAGTCACTTTTTTATGTGATTAAAAAAAGACAGTGCAATGTATTTATTTATTTCCCAAAGCAAGCAAGAGATACCCAGGTCATTAGTCTCATCTAAAACAATCAATTCTAATACTTAGGGATGTAAGAAACTAAATTGTGTATTTTCCTTTTCTTGGTGCATGCATAGCATAATCAGTTTTGACATTTAAACCAAATTTTGGGTGAGGAATACATTCTGCCTCTGTGAAGTGGTAATAGCACACTGACAGTTCTCTCTTTATGAGCATAAACAATGTGACAAGGTTCAAAATGCATTACTTTAAGGTGGTTTTCCATTCTAGACACCTCCAATAGCAAAGGATACAAGTCTGCTCTGCTTGTATGAGCAGTCGTGTGTCACAGGGACATGTTCCTTTGCTCTCAACCATTATGAATATTAAGTTGGTATTCATAAGCTTTTCTACTTGAAAGATTCTGCAAAATAAATATAATATCACAGAAAAGGAAGAATATCTTTGGATAATGAACATAAATATTTTAAGGATTCTTATTTATTAAAATGGAAGACAAAAAGATGACATTTCGAAACACACACCATTACCATCAGCATAGCTCAACAGAATGAGTATGATTTTAGAAGAAAAAGATTACCATGCTTTTATTTATTAGCATTAACATATTGCCTATCTCAAATAAATACTAAAAAAATTGCAACAGGAGGTGTTTTAAGTGACCTTTTTAAAATGTTAGTTCTTATTGCAAAACAAGCACTATTTACTAGTTGAAACTCAAAGAAGTTTCATTTTATATATTTAAAAGATTACAATATTTACCACTAAAAATATTCCAAAGTTGGCTTTTAAGAAAGCTAGGCACACAAAAATGACTTAGCGTCTTGCACCAGCTAAGGGCAGAATAATGTCCAGATCAGTGAAGATGGAAATGTTTTCTGCTGTGTTCATGGGAAACACTAGCCCCAGGTGTATGGTGGAGGTACAATATTTAAATTAATTTAATCTTAAGTGAAATTTAAATAGCTCCCTGTGACTGGTAACTGCTGCACTGGACAACACATATGTAGACAGAATCAAGGGTTCTAAATTCCATACCCTGTTTTGTCTACTCCTTAAGCTGCTTCTACCTTCTTTAGCAACAAACATAAAAACATAAAAAGATCACTTAAAAAGTAATTGCTTTATCATTATATAGTTTTCAAAGAAGTGGGTTTTATTCCCTCTCCCATTAAAGTTTGATTTGCATTAAGTAAATCAAATATAACAATCATTCAATTTAATGTTTTTATTATATTGACCTTCACATTACAACTCAACTGTGTTCTTTAAGCACACATTGCTATTACTGGATGTTAATTAATAAAAGGTCAAAGGACTATGAAACACTCTCTGATTTATCTATTAAACATGTTACAATTCCATTTCCTAAACTCTCTGGCCTGATATGCTCATCGCTAAACAAGACTCTGTCTTTTTCTGAGTTCATGCTTGAGTTCTCCTCACTTCCTTCTCTTAATACCCTCTACCTTCTCCATGGACACAGGCATTAAGTCATAAAACCTACTGATCATGACGATTAATAATGATATTTAATGCTTTCTTAAATTTTATTTTCTTCTAGCAAAGACCACAATTCTGATTCTTCCATTAACAAACTATTCTGGCACTTTCACTATCTTGGATTACCTCACCTCCTCATATTTCTTCTCCTCTATACTAACATTTCTTCTAGAATAACCTACCCTCTGTCTCTACAAGTCAAGTGTCTCAACTCTGCTTTATAAGCTGTGACTTGCTGCTCTGTTCTTAGAGATCTTGTGGGACGGATTATCACTTTCCTCCCAAACCTCAAGAATTGCCATCTTTCTTTTCATATCCATCCCATTACAACCAAATTGAATTCTCTATCTTTTTAAAAATGTTTAAAAACTGTTTTATGGATACTAACATTAACCATCTTTCTTAAAAATGGTATTTTTTCCTAGCCTTTTAGTTTCCAATCAAAGACTACAATCAATTCTTCATGTCAGAGGAGACTAAAAGTAAAGACAAACAAAAAAGACCCAGAATGTCTTTCTGTAAACCTTCTTAGTATCATATGCTAAAAAAAAATCATATTTGGCTTACAATTATTTAGAATTACCATTGTAATTAATTTTGATATATTAGAATTAATACAGTTCTGCAAGCTTCTCTATTTTTAGAAATTTATGTATGGGTTCTTTCAGTAAAAAAAGAAAACATTAAAATATAATCAAATTTCTTTATTTGCTTACAAGGGAAAGCAATAATGTTAATCATGTAATTATTATTATAGTTGAAGAAATCATAACTTATGAGTTATAATTAATTTTTAAAACACTAAATTTTAAAAACCTACAGAAAAACTGAAGGCCTCTGACATCTTTAATTTAAAACAGTTACTCATATCTCTGACTCTAACAGCAATTTACACTATTTTTTGTAATGATTATAAAAGTGAGTACAATTTCCTAATGAAATGTGACTACTCCAGAAATAATGAAACAAATTACCTGGAACAGTTTCCACAGTCTAATACACCACTGAATGATTTACTATCATTATCGAAGAAATACTGGGTTTGTTCAGTAATGCAGCTCTGCTTTGAGAGGGAAGCTGTAAAGTCATCATCTTCCATCTCAACTGTGGGTAATCAAAACAAAGATCACCATCATGAGGACACACTATAGTCAGTCCCCTGGAGTCTTCTCTGCTCAAGGAGCAAAATAAATGTATAAGGCCAGATGCTTGGATTGGTACATGAACTGCTATGTAATATCATGACAGCCCCTAATAGATGCCTGATAAATAACAATAGAATACATTAATATTAATTCAAATACATCACAGCTATGAAATCACAGCCAATGTGACATAGGAAAGTTTCTAAAACATTAGGAAAGGTTAGACAAAAAATTTCTACCTATAAAAGTATGAGTTGAGGGACCTCTCTGTCTCTGTCTCCTGCACACACAGAACACAACATGCCTTCTCTTTGAGTTTGTTCAATTTAGCATAACAAAAAAAGTTTTTAATTGTTATTATGACAATGATAGTATCTCAGCATTTACATACCAGCCTCCAGGATTCTTGGAAAGGTCAAACTCAAGAGAAATTGTTGTAGAATAGACCTGAATTTTAAAAATAAATAATAAAAATAAAGAAAAAATAAGCATTTTTGTATGTACACAAACATATAAATAGATATTTCTTTTACATTTTTTGGGAAAAACTGAGAGTACTTTTATAGGAGCATTTGTATATAAGTATTTTTAAATTACATACAAAATTGTAACCTTTTTCATCTACAAAAGAAATCATAAAGTCAGGAGTATTCAGCTCTTGTTCAGGACCAAGAGAGGGACAGATGTGTGGAAAAGTCTAACAGGCGATGTTATCAAGCAGAAATGTTAACACCAAGGGGAAGAATGTCAATGTTTTAGTGCACAGGTTCTTGTATTTTGGGTTTTCTCCTTAGTTTAATTTTTAGAAATCTGGTTTTGAGGTTATATTTTTTCTCATAAGCTAATAAAAAAGACCCTGCTTATGCCACAGGATTGGATCTGAGAACTATCTACTTTGTAATATAGAATATATTTGTAAATATGTACTGGAACATTTATGAAATAAACTACGTACCTCATATGGAGAGATACAGCACATTTCAGTTTTACAATAAATGATAATTCGATCAAATAGTAATACAGACTCTTCTAAGGATGAATTTAGTAAAAGCCAAGGAGGCAGGGGAGGGATTTTTTTGGCCAGAAAATAGGATAAAGACAAACTAGTATTTCAGGATCACTACAAGACTTAGAAAACCTACTGAAATTAGGATATAAATATAATCACATCAGAAAATACCATTTTTAGAAAATCAAATTTTAAAAATCCTATTTTTAAAATGTAAAATTAAATTTTAAGATCCTAAATTCTAAAATCTTCTTTACTACTTAATGAAATAATATCACTTTATCTTAGCTGGGCATACCTCAACATCAAGTGAATGTTACAGATTACATGGAACAGGGTGATTACACACAAAAAAAAGATTGGAAGGAAGGAAGAGAGAAAGAATCCTAGACATAACAGGAGAAAGGAGGTTTAGTTACCTGACTGATCAGAACTAAACAATGAGAAATTTCCAGACTACTTTCCACAGTCCTTCAATAAACCATTTAAATGTCTTATTTTCTTAGGTGGTAGTGCATAAGAGAAAGAGGAAGGGCAGGGGAGGTAGGGAGAGTGAAATCAGTAAAAAGAAAGAATTTGATCCATTTCAGCAACCTGATGCCTCTAAAACTATGCCTGTCATTGTATTAATGTAAAGAGGTAGAAAGTTGAGTCATCAGGCCATGAATTTGATCAAGGAAGACATCTAATTTGGATAGTAAAGTTACTTTGTATAGATCCATACACCTAAAATGTAAGAAATTAAATATAATATTTCAACAAATACAAATGAAGAGTTTCTATAGAGCCACTGAAAAAAGATACCTCTAAAGAGGCCAAAGTTTGCATGAGCATAAAACTGTTTTCATATGAAAAGCTGATTAACTGTTAGTTTTACAGTGATCATTTAAGAAAAACTGTTAAGTAGTACCCATGTGCTATAGAATATGCAAAAAGTAATTATCCTAACAAATATTTATATGTCCCCAAAGCTGCCACATTTCCATGAAATGCTTTACTATTTCATGTCATCTTTCCTTCCTTATCAATAAACTAAAATGTGACTTACCAGGCAGCAGCAGTTGCCCACCAGCCAATGTGTAATATGTCTGCTATTGATGGCTATAAAATATAATTAGAAAGTCATTACATTAATCTCCACTTGAGTATCCTTTTGAGAGGAATAGATTCACTGCGAATATTACTGACCACATATGCTGAGCGATGCCCGGCTCCTTGTTTTGGTGCAGCCCCAGGCTCACACACTGATTGATAATCATACGATTTGTTAAAAGCATAAACGGATATATTCACCAGGTGTCTCATCAAGCTTGGATCAATCTCTCCAAAAAATCTTCCAATCTGGTAAAGAAAAAAAAAGCAAAGAAACAATACAAAGAAACTATGAATTAAAACAACTCAGGAGCTTAAAAGCTAAAGCAAAGGAGAAACTTGTGACACTGTGAAAAAAGTAAAAGGAGAGTAGGTATTCTCATTACTCAATGACTCTGTGAAGTTTATTTGTGGAAGGAATAGACACTAATTACTAAGCATTAAGGTCACAATCAATTGCCACTTGGGTGAGTAGAACAGGGTTGGAGGTGGGGAATGGAAACATGTAGGTCAAAGAGTACAAAGTTGCAGTTGTGTGGGATGAGTTAAGTCTAGAGAGTCCATGGACAACAAAGAAATATAGTTAATGATATTGTCTTGTATACTGGAAATTTACTGAAAGTAGATTTTAGGTGCTCCTATCACACACAAAAAAGAAATCTACCTAAGATAAGGTATATGCTAATTGGCTTGACTGTGGTAATCATTTAACTATGTATATCAAAACACCTTGTTGTATACTTAAATAAGTACACACACACAAAAAAGCAAAAAACCCCAAATACCTCCTGTAGAAGAGAAAAGTAGGAAAATTAAGAGAATGGATTGAACTAGAAGAAGAAAAGAAGCTTGTAGGGACTGTGATAAAGGTAGCAAGTCCCATGGAAAGGGACAACTAGTCAATCAGCTGCAGCCTATAAACATTTGTCATTAAGAAAAAGCAGCTCAGTATTGAGAGAACCTGTGCTTTTATTAAAAAAGAGAAACCATCTGGGCGACAGAGTGAGACTCCGACTCAAAAAAAAAAAAATCTTTACTTTTTAACAAAAAAAAAGAGAAAGAGAAACCAGATACACAGATTCAAACATTAAATTCATTGGCAGCTAATTCAAAATGTTTAAAAACTTGTATGAGTCAAAAAGCCTGTGTGCTGATTTGCAAATTTGGGACTAAAAACCACATCAGTTTCAACCAACAATATATTAAGCATTATCAACTGACAAATATTTAGTGAACATTTTCTAGATTTCTGAAAAGTGAAAGTAAGGCCAGGAACGATGGTTCACCCCTGTAATCCCATTACTTTAGGAAGAGGAGAGAGGATTGTTTGAATTTAGGAGTTTCTGACAAGCCTGGGCAACACAGCTACACCTCCTCTCCACAAAAAGTTAAAAAAAATTATCCGGGGGTAGGAGCATGCTCCTGTAATCCCAGCTATTCAGGAGGCTGAGGGTGGAAGAATCACCTAAGCCCAGGAGGTCAAGGATGTAGTGACTGTGCTTGTTCCACTGCACTCCAGCCTGTGTGACGGAGTGAGACCTCAACTTAAAAATAAAAAATAGAGCCGGGCTTGGTGGCTCAGCCTGTAATCCCATGCCTTTGGGAGGCTGAGGTGAGTGGATTGCCTGAGCCCGCGGGTTCGAGACCCACCTGGGCAGCAAGACCTCATCTCTACAATAAATCAAAAAAATCAGCCGGGCGTGGTAGCGCATGCCTGTAATTCCGGCTACTTGGAAGACTGAAGCGGAAGGATTGCCGGAGCTCAGCAGGTCAAGGCTGCAGTGGCCGGGAGCGGCCACTGCACTCCAGTCTGAGAGACAGAGTGAGACTCCAACTCAAATAAAAAATAAAAAAATAAAAAATAGTCCAGGCGCAGTGACTCATGCCTGTAATCCCAGCTATTTGGGAGGTGGAGGCAAGAGGATTGCCTGAGTCCAGGAGTTTGAGACCAGTCTGAGCAGCTTGGCCAGACTTCATCTCCACAATAAATCAAATAATTAGCTGGGCAAGGGTGGTGTACACCGTAGTTCCAGCTACCTGGAAGACTGAGGTGGAAAGACCACCTAAGCCCAAAGGTCAAGGCCACGGTGGCCATGAGCATGTCACTGCACTCCTGCCTGGGAGACAGAATGAGACTCCAACTCAAAAAAAAAAAAGGAATAAATAAAAATAAAATCCTTAACTCTATGTTTAAATGCTAACTACAAAAATGTGAAATCAACTAACAAGCATAAAAAAAAAACAGATCTAGGAAGCATTTAATTATTTACATTATACTAAGTATTTTGAAATTTATTTTACGACAGAAATAAAACGACTCATCAATTACTATGATGTTGGAAGAGGTTTTGTAATGTGGATCAGGAAAACACTTCAGAAAGCCCATATCCTTCTTTCTTCTGGTACATACCTGATTGGTGTAGTCATCATGATTTGCCATTAAAAGAAACCCACCATCATCTAGAATCACACAGTCCATTACCTATCGAAATAAATGTTTAATACATGTTTAGGAAGAATGGGAGGTTGCATTATCATTACTTCATTATATGTAGATGATTAGAACAACAAAACTAAAAGAAAAATTTAAAGGACTATATCTTCTCTTGAACATTCTTCTGATGAAATAAATTAAGGGCATGCATAGATTTATATCACACTTCCAGGCTTGATAATCCAATATCAAGCATCCAGTTGAGACTGCCAATTCTATGACCAAATTAGAAATAATATTTTTACTACTTCAAGATCATATAAATGATCAAGAAAATTGGATGAACCAAAATATTTAATGATAATTATTTTAATATTTTTTAAAAATACTTAAGATTTTGACAAAAAGATATTGTTAAAAATATAATTAATTGCTACACAGACTAAAACACACACACGTACCACAAGACTATTTATAACTATTTTATATTTTTACCATAAAAAATGTTTGGTTGGATAATTGAAGATTTAAAAGCAAATATGAAACAAAAAAGGCCATAGCTGAGACAAAATTTTATGCACCCTAAAGTATAGGATAAATTGCTGCCTAGAAAATTTAAAATCATGTTTTAATGTATGGAAAAAAATTTAATAATTTTTATTGAAAATAAATTTTAAAAACATTGTTTTCAGACGTGGGACATAAGGCATTCTATTTTCCTAATGTAGAAGCAGCTTGCTAAAATCTTTGCTCTAAAAACAGCTACACATAGTCTATGTAAAATGAATAAGCTATAAAAATAGTTACATTTATTGGTTTATAATCTCAAGAGTGGGAGTGACAGAGACGATATGAATCTCCTGCTTCTTTGGAAATACATAGATACACATATATTTTGATATATGTGGAAGACATAGTACCCGTCATCATTCTTATTCAATTCTTAAAGCATTTTCAACTTTTGAACAAAGAAAATTTCAACTTCCTTTTTCAGTTTCTCAAACTAAAGTGGAAGTAATACATGACAATTTAAAACTTAACCCATGTAAGTAGAACCTTATAATTAACTATATATGTATACACATATATTTCCGATATATATATATATCAGAAAAATTTTCGGATCACTATAAATTCAGTGTTAACAAATTTAGAGAAAGTACAAAAGATGAAAGAAGATTGCACTGATAACCAGTAAGGTTGCTTTGGCATCCATAATAAATATGTACAAAAAATCATACACAGTTGAGACCAAAGAGACTAACATTAATGTCAACATGACTATTTTTTAACTTTCCAAAAATATAGAAAGTCTTTAAAAAATAGAAGCATTTAAAGTTAGGCATTAAAAGCATCTAAATTCAAGGTCATATCTATTAATTATTTCACATTTCCATATAAGTGTTTTAGCATTTGATTAAAAATTCTTGTATCTTTTTATCATTATTAGTATTTTACCAGTATTAGCAAGAGTAACATAAGAAAATATTGTAGTTAAAAGAAATTTATTTTAAAGAGTTTTCTTACATCACTGTTTCTTTTGCAGTCACAAACTGAGCCAGCACACTGAAAGACAGAAATACAATTATCACTTCACATTTTTAAAAAAGTTGAATTTTAATTATATTATTATCATCTTATAATTAGATATTTTAGAATAATTTTCTAGTAGAGCAATAAGGTTCAACAGTCTAATCCATAAAAACAGATAATAGTTTTATATTTAAATTTAGAAAATATCAACCAATAGATAGCTACACTAGCATTTCATGTTGTAACCTTGAAACTTTAAAAAATTTATTGACTAAATCTAAAATCTTTGAAAAAGATAGGAATTCATAATTTTGCTTCAATCTATCAATACTGATAATTTTTTTACTCTATAAGTATTTTTTTCTCATTGAATTTTAAGAATATTAAACATAAAATTCATATTAAAGATATATGAATTTTTAGAAAAATTATCTTACCGGATCCCTGATTGAGGCTTTGGTGAAATTCTCTATCCAGGAATTTACATCAATTTTAATTCCAACAACTGAAAAATGAATTTGAATTAATCTAAAGGCATAATTAGCTGTAATACACTCTTTGCTATATGGCAGTTTAGGTAATTTATTCAATAGCAAATAAATGTTGGATTGAACCATAGTGTTTATTATAGGGATTTTTTTTTCTTGGAGTCTTCATTAAATATTAATAGTAATGTCAACATCTCTTAAACTAGCACATAACTTGCAATTTACATTCACTAAACAGTTTGTTCATTAGCCACAACCTAGAAAAACAAAAAACAAAGAGTGTCAGGATAGCCTCATAAACACGAAATCTTTCAAGCAGTATATTCTAAGAGGCTTCCCCAACTCCACCAGTGCATAAAGTAGATGATTAAGAAATAATTGTTGAAAGAGCGAATAGATGAATGAATGAGTAGGTGAGTTAGTAGGAGAGCAGGTGAATGAATGAGCTGCTAAGAGAATAACTGATTGAGTAAGTACATTAGTGACTGAGTGAATGAAGAAGTAGGTGAAAGAATAAGTGAACGAGTGATGGTGTCAATCCATGTAGTAGAAACACTGACAGGGTAAGACTGCCCCCAGGAGCAGGAAGACAAGTTCATCATCTTCTCCAACTGCCCTTTCTAATAAAACTTCAAATACCAAATCATACAAGGAAAACAACCAATCGTTTTTACTTTATTTTATTCACTCTCGCCAGCCTACTTACCATCCTCACTGATGCTGTTACTATATTTTTATTTACTTATTTTCCCCAAAAGGTCATTTATCTATATATTTTATAATAAGTTTAATTATTTTTTTAAAATTTCAATAGCTTTAGGAGTACAAGTGATTTTTGGTCACATGGATGAACTTTATGGTGGTAAAGAATTCTAGATTTCACGTTCTCACTTGTTTGTGGGAGCTAAGATATGGGTCTGCAAAGGCATGTAGGGTGGTAAATGGACATTGAAGACACAGAGGGGAGAGGAGGGTGCGAGATGAAAAACCACCTATCAGGTACAATGAGCAGGAATGGGAGTAATGAAGACACTTACAGTACATATAGTAGTCTAGATTACAGACATACAGTAATTTATCTTTTCCACCAGTAGATGGAAAGTTAACTTTTCATTTTCAAATCATTACAAACATGTACATCCTTGGCCGTATACCTTTGTACGTATTTGAAAGTTGTAAGAGAGACTCCTACTGGTATTGCTAGGTCAATTTAACGTTAAAAATTTTGATATATTACACTAAATAAATTCCATAAATTAGTGTCAACAGTGTATAAATATACTCACTTTAAAAAAATTCCTCACCTGTATATACATCCATTTGATTTTATCTCCAATTCCATATTTAATTAATTGTATTTTTTTTTTTTTTTGAGTTGGAGTCTCACTCTGTCACCCAGACTGGAGTGCAGTGGCTGCTCCCAGCCACCGCAGCCTCGACCTGATGGGCTCCGGCGATCCTTCCGCCTCAACCTTCCGAGTAGCCGGAATTACAGGCATGCGCTACCATGCCTGGCTGATTTTTTGATTTATTGTAGAGATGAGGTCTCGCTGCCCAGGCGGGTCTCGAACCCGCGGGCTCAGGCAATCCACTCACCTCGGCCTCCCAAAGGCGCGGGATTACAGGCTGAGCCACCGAGCCCGGCTTGTATTTTTTTTAATTGCATGTCTTTGACTTTATTTTGTTTGAGGCTTGGAGTGACCTTTCTGATAAACATTGTCATTTTGAATATAAATGTCAGGTACCATCTAATTTTGGTTGTGTTTATATGCATAACATGCATGCTTACCTGCAGGCTTAAGAAGTTTCCCTTGGATATATATTTCTACAGCTTTGCTTACCATAATGCCTGACTCATAGGCACCAGGTCCACTTTCTAAAATAAATAAATAAACACTTATACAGACAAATCAAATAATCATACTGAATTTATCTCTATAGATACTGATGGATATTGTTTTGCTTAAAAATTCTAGTATATATAAACTATAAAGAGGTATGTGCTCTCCTTCCTTTCCTCTTCCATTTTATATATATATATATGCCAGGGTGATTGAAATGTCCACAAGTTGGTTTGTATCAATAGATTGGGGGGCATTAATTAGCTTGGTAGTATCTTCTTCTACACTGTAGTGAATACACACCAAATCCCACCTCATAACATTTGCTAAAATATTGACAAGGCTGCTGAATGTGAAGTGGAAAGATGACCTTGAATGAATCAAACTGATATTGTCTTATAAAATATATGTCCCTGTATAAAACTCTGAAATTCTCTGAGCTTCAGTTTCCTCATTTGTGAAAAATGGGGTAAATAATACCTATACTCAAAGATGTTGCGGGATTAAATTAGAAAGCTATGGGCTACTGCTAATTTTTATAAATATTACACCGTGTAATTACTACTGATAAAATGTTATTAATCAATTTGCTCTATTTAATTTATGAAACATTCATCAATATATGTTCAGTTGTAACTTGAGGGATTAGCTACATCTGTTTCTATTTATTATGCATGCCTACTAGATATGCTATCTCTAAATTATTGGATGACTGCCTGTTGTGTGTATGCATTTTGCTTCTTCGATGAAATGAATGTTTCTTTTCTATTTTTCTAACGTCTTACATTTACTATGTGCTTAATAATGACTATTTTGAGTAGTTAACATAAACAATAGTGATTTGGGGGAAAGCAGATAGTAGTAGTAGTTATTTATTTTTTAAAAAGGAATTGAGAAAAGCTAAATTCCAAAGCAATACTTACTGTTAAAGTAGGGAGCAGTGAAAACATAGTTATCATTATCTAGACTCCTTTTATAGAAGCTGTCCTCATATGTCTCTGGGTTTTCTTGCCAATTTTCTCCAGCCCTAAGGAGGAAATGGCTCATCATTTGTATTCTTTAATCTAACTCACTTTTCCCTTTGTGGCTTGCTGAGCTTCACAAAGATGCCTACATCTCAGGTATGTCTAAAGAAGTTAGTGGCAATTCATAGTGTAACTGCTACCCATTTCTAAGCAATACATCAACATAGCATTATATTAAGAATCAGAAAAATTGACTCTTTTGTTTACTCCACTGCTTACTATTCAGGTAACAGGACAAGTAAGTTAATAGGTCAATTGATATTAGTAATCCTTGATGCCTACTCAGCCTACTTCATGGACTATTCTGAAGATAAACAGAAATAAGGTGTATCAAAAAACAGTGAAAAAAATAACAAGCTACACAGATATTGCCAATAGGCTATAAACATTATGTTCATTTAACTAGTTTAGCTTGTGTTCACAAACAGAAAAATCTCTTCAAATATCCTTTATATTTTGTAGTAAGTATATACATATAACAAGCAATATAACATGAGAAAATTTTATAATATCAGATAAAGGAAATATTTTAATAATGACAATAAATACTTTAAATAATGATTTCAATTTCATCTATAAACATTGATCAGTTTATTTGAAGAATGGTTTTCTTATACAGTAATATATAGATCCTTGGTGCATGCAGTCTTTTGTAATGTATTTGTTTTTACAGATGTTATTTAAACTCACTCTTTGGGATAAACTCTGGTAATCCCACCATCAGTCACAACAAATCGTGCTTTCACTCCCTTGCTGGAACAGAAGACAAAAGAAGGAAATATTTTACTGAATTTAAGATACAAAGATAAATCAAGCAAGGAAGCCTAATTATATATATCAACAGATTCACAACTATACTAGAAATATCTACAATATGAGTCTGCAAAGAAAGGATACTTAAGGAGAGCATCTCATAAGAAATAATCATGGAGGTGCATTTTGAAGAGGGAATATGAGCAAAAAGGCATGACAGAGAAAGCAGGAAGATACCATATGTAGAGCAAAGACTATGTGTAAGGGAAAGTTTGTGAAGATTGCTGGTATGTGGTATCAAAAAAGCACAAGGCAAAAATAGACAAATAGTAGGAAGTATAAGTTTCAAGTACAAACTTCTTAATGGTCAGTCCATGGATGATTCTGAATTCCATGCTACAGAGCTTTGCATTATATTGAAATCAGAACTGGATTTTAGAAGTAAGATTCTGGCAAGTGTGAATTGTATGGAAAATGGACTGGGAGTTGTGGGTAAAGGAATGAAAAACACTAAAGGCAGAAAAATCAGCTGCTGCAATTTCTTAGGAAAGAGTTCTTAGGACCTTGATTATGAAGCAGAAAGGAAAATATTATTAGGAGAATATTTAGCATTTAGTGATTGATTGCAATTGGGTGGAGAAGAGAATAAATAAGAATCACAGTCAATGTCTTGATTTCTTGATTGGATATATGGTAGTGCTATTAGAAAGACAACTAAACATTATTAGAAATCCTATTTTACCATAAACACAGAAACACGCAAACATGTCTATGTAATTTGGTTTATTAACACTGATGTGTATCTAAATATAAAATTGAGTAATGGCAGGTATTAGTACTAAAATACACCCACAACTGAAAATACACATTATCAATTGTCAAGTTATTTTCTGAGATATTATATTAAAGGTAAATAATACACTTTGAATTTATGAATCCCATACCCAATTTCCACAGGGGAGGATAAACTGAAATGCAAAATACATATTTTTATGCATATGAAAAAATACTTACATTTTTCTCTGCTTACTCCAGTAATTTTGGACAAGCTCATTTGTAAAACCTGCATCCAGCAAGACTCTATTAATCAAATCAGTGTTACCTAACACAGAAAAAGGATATCCTCAATTATACCCACATTACTTTTTAATTATAATAGTAAAAATTTTCTATTTCTAAAAGCAATTTAGAGTGGATAATATTTCTATGAATCTAACAATATATTCATATTCATTTTTTATAAGTTCATTTTGCCTCATATTTTTCATAATTTGGATAGATTTAGTACAAGAAAAGCCAATTCTAAACGAGGCAAATTATTTTGTAAAGTTTATAAAAAAGATACCTGAAAAATACCATCTTAAGAAACAATGAGGAAACAGTCTTCATTTTTTTGTTGTATCTTTCTGTAAGTTAGTATGGTAATGACACACCATCATCATTTCATGGGCAATTTTATGTATATATAAATTGTATGTACATATATACATAAAATTATGTATATATATAATATACATGTACATATTATACATAAAATTTATATATATAAAATAAGTGAAAACATTAAGCAAATAGACACCATCTACTTTCACTTTCTTTTTTTTTAAGAAAAGGCATTTGAATTCTTCTCCATCCCAAATACCAGAACACAGGATAAGCTGGGGATTAAATTTGACTTTATGAAAAATTTAATGCCACATATTAAGTGACAAGAAACAGAATAACTACCACAGACCAGCACAATTCCAAGCCTGGTTTTAAAATCTAGTGGTACTGATCAAACAGCACAGGCTTCAGGTTGTCATTTCTGGAATAATTGAATTGGATTTTAGCCCAAGGTCAAAGTAATTGAGGAAATAAAGATGATCAAAGGTCAATTAATATATATTCTTAAACAAAAAACTTTGCCTTCTTACTTTTCTCCTGGTTCCTCTTCTCTAAGCTCATGAAGCTCTGAAATAACCTACATGTGTACTCTGAAATTTCACATTTATGATAAAATTTCTTTTTCAGATAAGAAATACATGGACTTAATGTCCTATTACCACAAGAGGTGAAATGATATAGGCTGGAAACATTTTCATCATCTTTTTTTGTTTTGTTTTGCTTTTGAGTTGGCATCTAATTTTGTACCCAGGCTGGAGTGTAGTGGCATGATCACAGCTCACAGCAGCCTCAACCTCCTGGGCTCAGGCAATCCTTCCACCTCAGCCTCCAGAGTAGCTGGGAATATCTATGGGCACATGCCACCATGTCTGGCTAATTGCTTTGATTTTTGCAGAGATGAGGTCTTGTTATGTTGCTCAAGCTGGTCTCAAACTCCTCTTGCCTCAGTCTCCCCAAAAAAGAGCAATCCTCTTGCCTTGGCCTCCCAAAGTGCTGAGATTACAGGCACGAGTTACCACACCTGACCTATTTTAGTTATTTTAATTTAATGTCTCTCTTACCTGGGATTAAAGGATCAATTTAATCCATATTTGGAGCATATGTCATTTTTTTTCTAGGAACTGTTTTACTATATTTTTTAGAAATTGAATCATTTAAAAAAATAGTTCATTTGGAAATTAAATGATATATTTTAATTATCTCCAATCCTTTCAGATAAAACAAAATAAATAAGACTATTATTCTACTTTATAATATAAACCAATGGTGCAAGTAATTTTATAATTTTATTCATATTTTCATTATGCCTAAAATGCATCCTGAAATATGCTCTCTGAAGCTGGTTATATACAATATATAAACAAATTGTTAGTATTAGCCTTTGCCATTGTACATAAATACGTGGGGATATGAAGAAACCACTCTATATCATAAACATTTAGGAAAGTTGATAAATTACTTTACATCAGGAGATAATTGTAATTTCACTAATGGATTAAGTGCCTTTACAGAAAAATTAAACTTGACTGCATCCCTTTAGGAGAAAAACTTATTTAGAACACAGCTTTCAATTACTGATATCAATTTTAAAGTTAGTTCTACATATTATTTAATAACATAAGATAAAGAAATAATTGAGAAAACTCTATAATATATAACACTATCATAGGAAAATAGAAATAATTTTTTAGTTATTTTTTATAACTAAAAATTTTATAAATTCTCAATTCTTCACATTGTTGTATAATCACCTCAAACAATTACTATTGGATTATGGGGGAGGGTGATAAAAAGTGAGGTGAAATGGAGGAAGAGATTGAAGAACAGACGACAACAATATGGATTATACTGAGAGTATGTTGTATAAACATATGTATATTTCCCTGGGACTAGAAGCAGTGAACAAAGATATAATTCCAATTTTCGTGGTGTTCTGTAGATTTATTATCTATGTTAAGACAAACATTTATAACAAACTTATTTTCACAAGAAGTATGCGAGTGTTACATACTTTTGATATCCAATTAAGGAATATTCAACAATCTTATTTCAGTTCTCTTGGGAATGTCTATTACTTATTAATTGGAAATAAACAATGACATAAACTGAGGGCTCTGTCTCTGTCCCAGTGAGCTCACAGAAGAAAGGTTTGGAATTATCCTTTTCAGGCATTGAGGCAATGAGGACTTTAGTTGCCATGACAGGTTTTCAGAGTGGCTCTTTGGAGCCACTAGCTACTTCATGCTAAGTAGAGGCACTGGAAAGTTTATCTCTTCTCATATGCAATAAACTGAAATTTAAGAGCTACCTTTAAGAAGAAGAGTTTTTTATTTTTTATAAATGACAAAGTGCTTTGTTTAGTCCTTCTGATAGAAAAGGAAATGATTTTAAAAAGGAAGTGAAGGAAGAGAAAACGAATACAGAGAGGAGAACAAGAGAGGAGAGAGAAGTTAATTTTTTTAAAATTATATATACAAAGGGAAATTTTGTCATAAATTTTACTTCCCATTTGCATTGTACTTTTATAACAAGTAAGATATTTTAGGGAGATAAAACTAGATTTTTAATTGTTTAAAAGCCAAGAATTCTTAAATTCCTATGAAGTCTCAAAGAATGATGAAAATTTATCTGAAAGACAAATGTAATGGCTAAAAACTAGTTACTAAAATTTCTGTTATTGATCTTATTTAACTCTTAAAATGGGAAATTACAGAAGGATTTTTTTAAAATATGAAGTTAACTGTGATCAAAATACAATGTCAGAAAGAAAACCACTAAGTGATATATATATTTACTTTGCTTTTTATTCTACCCATATTAAAACTCATTATACAAATTTAAGAATATAAATAAATTTATAAAACTGTGTGGCATGTTTTCTTTTATATAGCAAGACTAGTGCTATAAAAAAAATCTTCAAAAAGTTGTTCAAAATTAAATGTCCTGCATTTGAGGAGCTAAGGTGAGCATACCCAATTTACACTTAACCATTTGCAAGTTATCCACTACCTTGCTTTGGAAACTTGATTTCCCAAAGAATGAAATGATATTTCATTAATATATAAAATTAAAGACTAATTGTTACATTTTACTATTAAAATGTATAAAGTAAATCAATAAATCCACACATCTACAAACTAATATGATTATCATAACATATGAAAATATGGACCAAGGTTTGACCACTTTGAATATAACCACACTGAAGCAGTCATTGCAAATTAATGTATACTTACATGATGGGTTGTTTGGAGTTTTTCTATCAATAAACTCATTGAAATTTAAAAGAAATTCAGTGTTATTATCCGATACCTTAAGGTCATTGCAGTAATCTCTGAAAAAAAATTGTTTTGGGATATATCATTAAAATAAAAACTTTACAGGGTAATCATAGGAAGTGAAACACTTTTGTTTCTAATTAGCTATATGACTTTGCAAGCCATTGAACTTCTTGTTGCCTCCATTTCCTCATCCTATGATAGAACAATATTTTGCCAGTAAGTGGTGAAGATTATAGATAATGTATATTAAACATTTGGTCTCCAGATAATAGGTGCTCAATAAACATTAGGTATTGTTGTACTTATACTATTATTATTGCATACTGTAGGTTTGTAGTTCTCATCCAGCAATTAAAACAAAAATATTAAAATATTTTTAAAAATAACTTCATTACATATCAACATGTTTTCATGAGAAATTGCTGTATTTAAAATGTATAGAAAAAGTAGTATTGTTTTACATATTTGCAGATATCTTTATTCCTGACTTTATAGAAGACATATGTCTCTGCATTCAATCAACCGCAAGATTTTGCTTTGGTACATTAAAAAAAATTGTACTCACAGAAATAAGCATTTGGAAAAGAGATGATTATTTTACTGTTTTTCTCCCCCCCCAGATATGTGGCTATTCTTTTTTTTTTTTTTTTTACAAAACACCAAAATTTGATTTATAATTTATTGATGGTTAGTGGCAATATGGACTCTGAAACAGTATTAATAAACTTTTTGTATTCTTTTATAATATAGTTCAATCTTTTATGCTTACATGATTTTGTAACATTATCAATTGGTTATTCAGAAAAAATGTTCAAAACTTCCAAATGATTACACATTTCATTATGCAATATCAAAAAATTACATTTATTAAATAATATCACCACTGACCTCACCAGATATTTTGACAGTACTGGGAAGCTGTCATGCTCATACTAGTGTATAAAACTTTCTAAAAATTCTAATTTTTGTTTTAAAGCTTAGATTTTATCATTGGCAACAAACACTCCCTGTTGTTCTCTTCAAGGTAAAAAACTCACTTAATTCATTTTTGAGAAAATGTCTGCCCAGTATCCAACTATGAATAACTATATTTCGTGTCATTTGATCTTTCATGTAAAATAATATTTTATTTAAAAAAAGGAAAAAGCACTTCAGTTGCCAACTCAAATAATCACAGAATACTTTTCTAGTTTTATCACATTGAAAATTACAACATAAACTCAGGGAGAAAGCTTCAATAAAAATTAATAATTCTTACTGCTTTAGTCAATGATTTGTCTTATTTTATTTTTTATTTTTTAGAGTTGGAGTCTCACTCTGTCACCCAGGCTGTAGTGCAGTGGCACACTCAATGTCGACTGGCTAGGCTCTGGTGATCCTTCTGCCTCAGCCTTCCAAGTAGCCAGAACTACAGGTGTGCTCTACCACACCCGGCTAGTTTTTTTTTTTTTTTTAATATATTGTAGAGACAAGTTCTCACCAAGTTGCCCGGGCTCATCTCGAATCTTCTGGCTCGGGCAATTCACTTGCCTGGGCCTCCCAAAGTTCTGGGATTACAGGCTGAGCCACTAAGCCGACCAGTCAATGATATTTTAAAGTAAAACTGTCTCTGTTTCCCTCATATGGGTACCTGGCAGTGAGGATTACAATGACAATTAGCACACTTGAATGCTACTGCCTTGATTTATGCTAAGGTACCAGCCTACCATTGCCTTTGTGCTATCAGTACAAATGTCAACACACTGAAATAAAAAATAACATTTAATATTAGTTAGAAAATTGCTTTGACCTGGTGGATCCTCTGAAAGGGCCTATGGAACCCATAGGGTTCCACAAACTTTACTTTGAGAGCTGCAATCCTAAGTGTTTTAGAAATTCAGAATAAATATAAAGCAGCATAAATACAGGAAGCTCACAATGATAAATAACTAGGTTGTAACAAACATTGCACTTTGAACTTTGACTTTGTCAATTTTTATTGCCATAAAACCCCACGTCAAAAGCAACTTTGGCCTCTGCCAATTGACTTCTAGTCTTGTGACCAATTTACTTATCTTTAATTTTTTTTTTTTTTGTTGGAGTCTCACTCTGTCGCCCAGACTGGAGTGCAGTGGCTGCTCCCGGCCACCGCAGCCTCAACCTGCTGGGCTCCGGTGATCCTTCTGCCTCAGACTTCCGAGTAGCCGGAATTACAGGCATGTGCTACCACGCCCGGCTGATTTTTTGATTTATTGTAGAGATCAGGTCTCGCTACCCAGGCGGGTCTCGAACCCGCGGGCTTAGGCAATCCACTCACTTCAGCCTCCCAAAGGCACGGGATTACAGGCGGAGACACCGAGCCCGGCTATCTTTAATTTTTTAGATTAGAAAATATAGTTTATTTAGAAAGTCAATTAGAGAGAGAAATAGAGAAGAGGAGATTCACCGCCCCAAGGTAAGGAAGAGGGTCAAAGCCAGGAAACATAGCAACAGCCATAGCTCAAAGAGCACGTGGCTATACCACAGTCCAGTAAGGTAATGGCAGTGGCAATAGCCTAGCAATGGCTGTGACCAGTCAATTTAGATATTACATTTTTCACTCTTGCCGTCGGAGTTGTACTCAACTTTGAAGTAGTCTAAAGATATCATTTGCCTTCTGACATTTCATAACAGTAAAAGGAATGAAAATGTTAAAACTACCAGTAGAAGAAATGTTAAATTAGGAAGGAAACAAAAGTAGAAATAACTTTAAACAATGCAAAAGTTAGAAAACTCTGAATGCTGTGTCAGTGGATTAGTTCTCTAGTAATAAGAATGATCTCGAAAGACAACAGAAAACCACGCATAATGGAGCGTCTAATTAAAATATCTGAAATGTGAATGTGTGGCTAGACAGACAGCATTGATGTTGGTTACCAACCAGCCTCATGATTATACATCCCAGGGATGGAGGTTGAAACTCAAGATCATTGACATTTTCTAGGTTCTTGTCCCCAAAGAATCACCCCATGGCAGAGGTTGGCAAAGTAACTGTGGTCACCAAAACTGCTGAGACATGTCAGAAGACGTTGCTGATACACTTTCTATGTGGCATTGTTTTTCTAAAAGAAACCAATTGTATATGCAATGCACATCAGTTAAACGCTTCTAGCGAAAGATTCCTTGGAGAAAGTGAGGCAGTGAGGTGGAGAAATGTTCAGATGACTTTAAACATCCAATAAATCTTCAATTTGCTAAAAAATTCTTTAGGGCCTGAATGCTATCATCTCTTTTGGTCAGTTTGTGTTTCTGATCAAATGGGCTTTGAAACTTAAATGGCTTTGAAACTTTTGGTACTAGAAATTTGGTAAATGATGAAAGTGCCTTTGTTCTCATTCTGTTCAACACTTACATAGATAATATACCACAAATTAGCATTTAACTATAGATTATCACATACTGTTATTTATTTCTCTTTCTAATTGATCTTAATTTCTGATTACCTAAGAAAGATGGCAAAACTAATCTGTGTTTTAACTTTTCATCCATGAGACTTTATGCCTCTTCGGGCATCTATATTCTCAAAGTTTTCCATTCTGTAATAGTTTTAGATTTACAGCAACTAAAAACACTGATTTTTAATCGGAATCAAATAGCTTAATTTATGTAGGAATTAACAAAAATGGTTTATTGTTAAAATTTGTAGGCTTTTTTCTTTAAATTATTTTTAAATAACAGCTTTTTAGCACCCTTTATTAAAGAACACTCTTCATCGTACCACTACTATTACCTCCTACTCCAATTACAAAAAATAATAACTAATCCTTACTTAGAACGCATATCTTACTATTAGATATACTTTCCATGCATTATCTGATTTAAAGCTTACAAGAATTCTGTAAGATTATTATTATTATTATTATTATTATTATTTTTGAGTTGGAGTCTCACTCTGTCACCCAGGCTAGAGTGCAGTTCAACCACCATCAACCTGCTGGGCAATAGAGATCTGTCTGCCTCAGCCTTCCAAGTAGCCGGAACTACAGATGTGCACTACCACACCCGGCTAATTTTTGATTTATTGTAGAGATGAGGTCTTGTCAAATTGCCTGGGCCTGTCTCAAACCCACAAGCTCAGGAAATCCACACACCTCAGCCTCCCAAAGGGCTAGGATTACAGGCTGAGCCACCGAACCCAGCCACCATTTTTCAAATAAAGAAAGTGACCTACAGAGAATCTGAGTCACAGCCATGACAATCGGATCTGGGAAACAACTCAGATAGTCTTGGTCTAGAACTTGTTACATTTTTGTTTCCTCTTTAGTAACAGTGACAAAAGAAAACTGTATGATCATACAAATTTCTGTTGCTTCTCCCTGTTTCCTTCTTCACTCCAAATTTCTATCACTTTGTTTTCTAGAACTCTGCATACATACACATTCAATGCTCACTTTTCCAGAAAACCTCCCCTACAGAAATATTTTACTCAGATGTACAGGATTTGAGATCCCTTAGCATATACATATTCAAGGTACATAATTATACCTTGGAGTAGCAAGAAAATGGATTCAAATCTCATCTTATTTAGCATCTGTAAAAGTTTCCTAACCTGTGGAAAAGAATAATACTAATTTATTATTATAGAATTGTTTTGAGCAGTAAATATCAAGCATAGAAAGGGCTTGACGTGTTAACAGAGGTGGACATTCATTGATTTGTGCTACATTTCCTCCCCTTTCGGGTATTATCTCCTCCCCTAAACACACAGGCATCTTCCAGTCTTCCAATCAGCTATATTAACATTAGTCAGTCATAAAAAAGCAATGATAGCTGGGCTCGGTGGTTCAGCCTGTAATCCCACGCTTTGGAGGCTGAGGTGAGTGGACTGCCTGAGCCGGCGGGTTCGAGACCCGCCTGGGCAACTTGGCAAGACTTCATCTCTACAATAAATCAAAAAATTAGCTGGGCATGGTAGCGCGCGCCTGTAGTTCCAGCTACTTGGGAGGCTAAGGCGGAAGGATCTCCGGAGCCCAGCAGGTTGAGGCTGCAGTGGCCGGGAGCGTGCCAGTGCACTCCAGTCTGGGCAACAGAGTGAGACTCCAACTCAAAAAAAAAAAAAGCAATGATACAACATGATGAACTTGAAAACATTATGCTAAGTGAAATAAGCCAGATGCAAAAGGTCATGTATTTTATGATCCAGTTTATCACAAGTCCAGAATAAGCACAGTTATAGAGACAGAAATTAGATTATAAGTTACATAGGGCTGAGGGAAGGAGGAGGATGGGGAGGTAATATCTAAAGGACACAGGGTTTCCTTTAGGATGATGAAAAGTTCTAAAATTAACAGTGATAATGGTTGTCCATATAAGTAAATATACTTAAAATCTTTGAATTGTTTAAAAGAAAAAGAATGTAGACGGTGACTTAGGCCACAGAAATGATCCACATGCTAATACCTGGGGATCTAAACAAAACCTATTATCTATGAATTATGAATTAGAATTGGGAGATATATTAGTCCTCTCTACGAATACCTGGACTTTTACCCTATTTTCCACCTTGCATTATAGTGAAGTTCAGAAAGCTAATCTACATGGTCTGCTATTTAACAACAGGGAGTGATGATTGAAGACACTGTCCAGAGAAAATCACAGATCTCAGGTGGAAAGAGAGTCTTGCCAGCACAGCAGGCCTCATTTCAATCTCTTCTCACATTTTTTCTGTGTTGATAATCTAGGGACACTGCTCTTTTCTAGCTAATGTTCTCCTTGATATTGAGAATATTCTTCCTTCTAGCTAGAGCTGGTTTACTATTACATTACTCAAAGTAGTTAAAGTTGCTCAGAGCAACTCAAAGAAACTTAAATTTACTCAAAGCTACCTGTATCCAAAAAATGCTAACAAGATTGCAGGTATTATGTTCTCACTCATAGCGGATCTTGAACAATTGTCATAATACTAAAAGAAAAGGATTGGCAGTAGCAGGAAACTGGCAGCGGGGGAGAAGGGGGAGGAGGTGGGATTTGTAGTAGTGGGAATCTGCAGGGGCCTCACCTCATCAACAAGGGTACCTGCATAATGAACATTTGTATACTTGACCCTGAATTGTATCCCACATCTTTAAAATTAAAAAAAGAAAAGATTGTAGGTATTATTATTATTTTAAAAAATATTCTTTGTGTATTTATAGATTCTCAAGTGATCAAATATTTATTTAGCACCTACTGTGTGTTATACGGTTTTGATATTGGGTATTGAATGGTAAGTCAAATAGACACAGTCATGGCTCTGGTGAGGAAAAGTAAATAAAATAAAATGTGACCTAGGTTCTGATAAGAGAAATACAGAATTCTATGGAGCAGTCAGGAAGGATACATAATCCAGTGAAGATGGGAAAGAAATTCCCAATTCAAGGAGTTTTGAAGTTAGGATTTGGGAAGGAATAGGTTATGTGCACAGTCCAAAATAGGAAAAAGAACTAGTGGAAGAAAGAAGGTGAAGAAAAACAAAACAAACTAACAAAAAGCCAGTACATTCAGGAACTGAGAGAACTAGAATTTAGAGAAGGAATAGGAAAACTTTTCCCAAAGGGTCATGGAGTAAATGACTGGGGCTCTGTGGGACATAAGGTATGCCACAAGGACTGACTCATCTCTGCCTTTGTAGTGAAAGTACATAAACAGGTGATTGTCTCTGTCTTCCAATAAAACTTGATGTATAAAACAGCCAGCCAGTCTGCAGGCTATAGTTTAATGGCCCCTAATTTAGAGTGTGGGAGACCACATTGGTACACCAAGACCTGGGGGCAGGAATTTGAAAGCTATGATAAAGTACAGATTATGGTGAAGACAGTACAGAGCCATTGGTTAGTATTTAGCCGATAAAAATACATGACTTTCTTCCTTCACGTTTCAGGAACTCTCTCTGGTTACAGAACAGAGACAGCATTGGGAAGTAAGAGGGAAATATGAAAGTAAGAGATCAATGAGGAGGCAGCTATAGCAGTTCAGGTGCGAGAAGACAGCGACCTGGTCTAGGGCAAAGGCAGTTGCGATTGACACATATACTTGATACTCAGAAGACAGACTTGGCAAGACTTACTGACTGATTAGAAATTAGAAACAAGGAGAAGGGAGTGGTCAAGGATAACTAACAGGTTTCAAGATTATACATTGAAAGGATGACATTTTCTTTACTGATGCAACATGGGGAGAGCTTTCCAAATGGGACATATATTTAGGAGATACCGAATTTGAAGCACACTGAAAAGATATTCCTGTTAGGGTTCCATAAGACATGAATGCCTCATATTGAAATATGTAGGGTAGACATAAAGCCTAGAAAAGGATATATTATTTCATCCTATATTATACTGTAATATCCATAAGCCATTTATGTCTTCTTTTGTTTCTAAATTTCTATGGCCACAATATACTATTGGCAGCCATGACCCTAACCTTCAGGCAGAGACTAGATGAGGGACCTACAATCTAATAGTAGGTTCAGATAAAAAGATAAGAGAGCCAAGGCCAGCATCCTTTGTGGTACTCTTATTGGTGAACAGCAAAATTGGAACTCTCATAAGTGAACAGCAAAAGAAATGAAGCTAATGAAAGAGACTATGAATATGCAGCCTGGGAGGGAGTGAGAAAATCAGAACAGTGAGTCCTCTAGCAAGAGGAGGTAAAGAACGTCTAAGGAGGAAGTGAGCAGCAGGGTCAAACACTGAAGGATATTCAAGCAAGAGATGCTCCTTAAGGGCAGAGCCAAGAATATGCTTTTGTTAACAGAGATTTCTCAAAAAGCTATAAAAACATATATACCCTATTTACCAGTAGAAACAGAATTCAGAAATTTTCTCATGCAGAAATAAAATTGCAAAGTAACTCAGAACAACTTTTATGAGTCATCTTCAGATTCTTGGAATAATTTGTTTAAAAACTATAAACAATTAAAAATCTATGCCTCTGTTGTCCATTTTAAAAAAGTAATTTAGCCTAGATTACATATGTCTGCTACAGAGCAGTAAAAAACTGAGAAAAATAAAGATCACTGTTGGTTTATTGAATAGTTGCAAATTATTACAAGAACATAGAGGTAGGAATAGAAGACGTATATTAGAGAAAGGGAATTACATGCAAGATAAATAAAACTAGGTACGAGAAAAATGATGATCAATTGAAAAGTTACGTTAGGGAGTGTCACTATTTACATGTTTTCTTGAGAAGTTGTGTCAGAGTATTTAAAAATATCTATTATGATCTTGGCATTCTAACCATATGTGTGTAAATGCACGTATATTTGTTCATAACTATTCATGTATGTATGCATGTGATACACACATATTTTTGTGTATATATACTCACAGGTGCAATTACATAATTTTTCATTATTGTTGGATGCACTGTTTCTTCCACAGGAACAAAACCTACATCTATCTTATTCACCACTGTATCCCTAGGTCAGGACATTGCTTAGCACATAGTAATTGCTCACTAAGTAATTGAATGAGTAAATGAATGGACAAGATATTATTCCAGTTTTAATTGTCATTAAGGCTTACCGGTGGATTCAAGTTATACAAAAATGAAAATAAAACCAACCTTGGTGCTATGAATGTATAGCCAGTTTCTTCAAAGTTATCTGGCTTCAGTGTTTCTGAATCTGCAAAGATAATATTACAGGATTAGATAAGCAATTCAGAGTATATATCCTGAAATTCAATGACAACAAGAGGCATTATTAGAAAGATTACCTAACAGGAAAAATTATAGACTACATGTACCCTAAAACTGAAACATACCAATGAATTGAAAGGTCCTCAATGCTTCCCAATATAGTAATAAAATTATAACATAGATTAACTTAATAACATGAATTGCAACTATTATGTCAGAGAAAAAACTTTGTCTATAATTTTTCCATGTACTAACCTACCATAACCAAATATTTTAAAAATTGATATAAATATTACATCAGGTACTTTATTTAAGATATCATTATTACAAGTTTACCAATATCATGATAAAGTGATTTTAATAAACTCAGTGCCTTTTAGTGAATTAGTTACATTCTTCATATTAGGTATGAATTAGTAAGTAGAAGGATAAAAAACAAAAGCATTTAAGTCTAAGAAAAAAACTTGAACATGAATCAGGGTGCATATGAAAACACATGCATATTCTTTCCCCCTTTTTGCTGCTAAGATTTGAGTGGCCATGGAGGAAAATTTAGCAAATGAGAAGCACAGAGGATCATATCCAATAGGAACGGAAATATCAGTGGAAATGTCAAGTGTACTAAACAGAAAGAAATTGAGCAACAAGAAAATACTTGCCCTTCATTTTGCCCTTTTTTGCTGTGAAAATCCGTCAGAAAGAGAAAGCAGGGAAACAAAAAAAAAAGAGGGTAAAGCAAAGGGGGTCACAAACAATATTTTATTCAATGACTTTGTTGAATAAAAATATTGTGCATAGATCAAAGGTTCATTTATGTACAGCTGTAGTCTGGAAAAAAGACATAGTTTTGAAGACTGAAAAGGATGTCCTGTCAATTATGACTATATGACCTCTCTATACTGTGGTTATTTCAAGTGTCTGTTTTGCAAAGTGGTTAATGCAGGTGCAACACCAATGAAGTCAGCCTATAAACAGAAGCATTGACCAATCATCAGACTCACTAGTTATCCCCTCAATTATCAAGTGAAGAACTAGCTCATGCAGAGTTGCTGGTTGTTAAAAGACCATCATACCTATCTATCAAGTGAAAGTGGCAATACAAATGTACCATGTATAACGTACTATGAACACCAGGCCTGTGGAGAGCAAAAAAAAAAAAAGAAAAAAAAAAAACCCGACAGAGAAACAAAAAGAAACTACAGTTTAATTTCTGGTCAGATGTAAAAGATATACATATATTTTTGGGGTGTTTTTGTTTATTTTTTACTTCAGCCTGACAGAAAATTTTTAGGTTATTAGTAATAATTTAATTGAGCCATGTGCAAAGGATATGATGGTCATTTTACTTTACGAAATCTAGTCATCCAAAACAAAGATTAACAATGACTTGAGATACACATAAGTGTTAATAATTACTCTACATTCCAAACAAAGCTAAAAAAAAAAGTAATATATATGCATCACTGAGACATTAACGAAGGTTATGAAAAGAAAGTTAATCACCAAACCAAAGCCAAAGATCAGTGCAATTTAATTTATTCAAACAAAGTAGAAGATGTGAAGCACAACATTATTCTGTCCAAATGCAAATAAATAAATAAATAAATGAAAAGGAAAGGAAAAGCTTTACTAGCACAGTGCCATGAGAGTAGAGACTATGTTGATAATAAGCATATGAAACATTTTGCTCCAGCTAGCAGACCCTTAAATCGACAGCAACAGAGGACACAGCACTGCAATGATTCTATGAGCACATAGCAAGGCAGGGAAGGGGGTGGGGACTGCCAGGGCGACTGGAGTACCTGCTCATATTCTATCCATGTAGAATATTTCTTGTTCCTTGCATGTTTGGAATGGGTTAGAATCATTGCTGTAGATTTGGTAGTAACACCTACTAAAATGTATAAGAAGCCTTGGGTATTCCAAAATCTAGACGTATTTAAACATCTGATAATAGGAGATAACAAATAGACCCTGAAGTCACTTTCACAGTACTTACATCTGGCCTGAGTTATTGTTTCTTCTATTTTGGCTTTTATATAGTAAAAACTGTAGGTTGGTAATACCAAGGCCAAACTGCAATAGAAACAAGAGAAGCATAAACACAAACAAACAAAAATGAAACATAACTTAAAAAAAAGGACACATCAAGTTCATGGGAAAATCCAAAGATCTTCCTCATGGGAAGGAAAAGACATATTACTTTGACAAGAAAATGCATTCAGCAAATAGAGTACTTAATTTCGGTCTTGCCATTCAATCATCCAGCTCTCTACATTGTAGGAAACCAGAAGAGATATGTGGAAAATCAGCTACTAAATACATCCATGAATTAGCTTAGGAAGGAATGACATGGCCCTCTACTATATTTTTAGAAAATCATATTAAAATACTTTGAATTTTGACAAAAATTGAAGAACATTAGGGGTATATTTAAATGAAGTAAATACATCATACCAGCTGGTGACCCCCTCCTTGATGTATTATATTTAATGTTAAAGTATTTATATAAAACAGGCACTACTAAAAATACAAATAGAATAGTTATTTCCATTACTATAGTACAATTCATAAAGTCATCTAAAATATACTCTTTTGAAGGGTTAAATACCTACTATTCTAAAACTCTAATCCTTGCCTAGTGTCTACTAGTGGGCAAATTCAGATTCCTTTATAGCACTAATAGAAATTGTTTGCTCATCCCATTCATTCTTATTCAGTAGTAAAAACAACTCACAGCATTTAACTTTAAGTTCATTTACTGTAAATACGTCATATTATTTGCAAGATTGTTATGAGGCACAACAGGAAATATATTTGTAGCTTAGAGTCACGGGCTACTCTAGTCTTATGGTAGATGTCCAACTGGAGAAAAGTTCCAGTGCAAATCTTAGATCAAATTTAGAATGCTTTAGTCAAAAAGAATGCCAGATAAGCCTGTCATTAAACCTTGCCTTGACTGCTTAAAGTCAAAAGCAGGTAACCTTACTTATTTTGAAACTGTCAGTCAATTAAAACACATGATATATTAGAACTGTTAAAAGATATCAGAATATTAGGCACTTTCCAATAACACAACTGCAAATGTGTAATTCCTCTATGGTCCTGCTGACTGATACACCAATGTAGGATATAACTAATTATCGTATATCCACACGTGCAGTTGCAAATGGCCTTTGCTATGATTTGAATAAAGAAAAAACCTTGTAAGCAGTGGGTGTAAAACATGAGAATATCTCTAAGAGGCCCAATGCAACTACTTTCAAAAGCAGTACTTGTTCAATATGGCTCAGCTGAAACATTCAGCATTCACGTTTAACATTTAGCCCAAATTTTAGTAATACACAGGAAAAGGTATGAATTTCTAGTTTTTTAGTATTACCAGGTATTTGCTGATCTTTTAAATCCTCACGTATCCCCAACTTTGGGGATGGATAACCAAACCCTAATCGCATTACATAATTTTATGAACAATATAGAATAGGACAAAATATAAAATTTCAGATTTTCCTTCTTATAACTATAAGTGTTAAAAGTTCATTCTATGAAGAGAGAAAAAAAGCAAGGGTTTATTTGCCACAACTTAATTATGCAGTAAAGATAGCAACATGAACGAACGGATGCTGGTTGCATCCAATTCCCAAATCTTTCTCCATCATTAAGTAATTCATAGACTTTCCTTATGGGGAAAGGTCAGGAAATAAAATCTTATGTAGATTTAATGAAAATTTCTATATTCATTTTATAGGTAACTTCCTTCAAGTGGAGGCAGAGATTAAAATTAAAATAAGCAGTGCAATCAGTCTGACAAGCAAGATGACCTTTCATGATTCACTTGCCATTTACAAAATGTGGAACAGAATTACTGAGCATTTGAAGATTGTCTACTACAAATTCTTCTCAAGGGAAATTAGGACATTTTTATTGCCTTGTCAGCATTTCCTGCTAAGAGAAACTTCTAATTAAAACTGATAACGTTATATCATACAACTGTTAAAATGTCACTCTGTAAACTTGGGTTACGTCTCATGTACCATAAAAAATATTGTGGTAACCTATGAGGAACAAAACAGAAGTATTAAAATTGGTATATCAAATATATATTTTGTTGGCCTACAAGTCTTAGGTTGTTATTAATAGCTACAATCCAGTCTATAGGAAAATATAGTTATACTTAATTTAATTATGTCCATCTCAAGCCAAGTTATTGTTTTCAACACACAGCGAGATAAGATCTTTATGAACATTCCTAGTCAATTGTGCTATCACACACAATGTTTGCTGTCCCTCTCCATATAAAACCAATAGACCAAGACAGCTTTATTTCCTCCTAGAGATTAAAGTTCAATAAAGTGACCTCCAGATGGATGGTAGAGCCTATGCAATGTTTCATGACTCACATAAACATGGTTAACTGAATTAAATAGAATATAACACAGTTTTCAACTCAATCATTTATCTCCATAAAAGTAAACTTTTCACTAAAAAAGAGAAAGCATTCTATTAAAATAACTTATTACTGTGTTTCAAAATATGTAACTTTGGGAATCAAGGCTTAAGGAGATAGAAATCCCCAGGTGAAATTTTGTACCTCATTAATTAAAAAAGCATATCACATTTTTCGTTTTAACTTAGATGTAGAATTTTGTTTTAAATTGTCATTTGTGAATGTACTTGTATAGAGATTCAGAAAAGTATTTATAATGGAGGTAGATTTAATCTGGCCCAAAGTTAGAGACTTAGAAAGGTAATGTGTGAGGAAAGCAGGCAAAAGTGGGGAAACTAGGGCCTTTTCAGGGAAAATTGAAATGAAAGGTGATGGAAGTGGAAGAAATTACAGGGCTTCTCTAGACAGCATGGGCCAGACATGTGTGATGTGGCTATCAGTCTTGGAAGTCCAAATTTAACCTGGATGAAAATGAGAAAAGACTAAAATTTTGTCAACAAGGAGTGATATTACTTTGAGAACTCCAGAAAATAACATTAATTAGCCCACACTGTGTATTATCACTGAGTACAAGAGGAAAAAGGTCAAGTGTAGAGGGCCATTTGTGAGACAATGACAAACACATTAAAGCATGATACAAGAAGAATTGAAAACACCCCCAAAGCCTTTATAACTTCAGTAGGACCAACCATCACATTGTCAGAGTCAAAATTATGCAGTTTTCTGAGACTATGCTCAGTTAACAACAAAGATATAGGGCACATTCCCATATAGGGCACATTCCCACACAGTGCCCTAATACTTTGTTTTATTATGATATCACCTATCAAGAGACAAGGCTTCCAGATTCTTCTCTTCTCATACCTTTTCACAAGTTCATCCAAAAATAGAGAGGTAATAATAATCAAGTAAAAGGGAGGAAAAACAATAACTTATGCATGTACAGGAAGATTGTACAAGGGTAAAGAAGAGTCTAGATAGAAATCAGTAGATGGAAATAATAAAACAATTGAAACAGTAATTCTGGCATTTTGTAGTAAATCTAAAAGCATGTCAAAGACTAAAAAAGTAATGAAAGACTGGCATATAGTATAACATACGCCACATATTAATGTGTCTGTTCTCTTCTGTATCTATTCTATATGCCATCTTTGGAACACCCAAGGAGACAGGTTCCTTTGACAATAACATTGCAGCTCCATGGAAATTCCCAGTATTCTAGGCTCCTCTAAAAAGTCATGTGTATGTTCTGAGGAGTTGGTTTGATTTTTATTAGGGAAGAAATACTTGAGTCTACCATCGTCTATTAATTAGGCTACATATTAATTGCATATTAAAATGTGTTTGAAAAGATCTCCATACTTTAATAATGCAATGAAAGTTTTTCACACCATTATATTAATTTGACAGGATGAGATAGATTAAAGTATTTTCAGTTTGAAAATTCTTCCATTTGTTCAAATTGAAATTCTTCAGTTGTGTAAATATCTGTAGGGTGCCTATTATGAGCAAGTGTCTTATGAGCTAGTTATTCAGAAGTAAACAAAGCAGGCAACAATCCCTGCCCTCTTAAAACTTACTAGTGAGAGAAGACAAATGATAATCAGTAGAAATTAATTTCCCTATATATGCTTTGTGTATGTAATGATAAATGGTGATGAGGATTATGGAGAATACGAAGTAGAAGAGCGTGAGAGAGATGTGGTAAGGCACTTTATATTTTAAATAGGATTATTGAAGAAGGCCTTTTTGAAGAGATGAAAAGGAAATAAAGATGAGCAGAAGATAAGGGAATGAGCATATAACCATCTGGGAAATCAAACTAGGCAAAAGTAATTTTAGAAAAAAAAAAAAAAAAGGCCCTGAGGCAGAAAAGTACCTGAATTTATGATATGGAACAAGGACAGTGTGGTTTAACCAGAGAGTGTTCAGTGGAGAATCTGGGAGGTAAATTCAGAGAGCTGATGGTGAGTGAGATCTGATGGTTTAGGCTCCTGAGGGCCATGTACACTCAAATGTTAAGATCATTCTTGTTACTGTGTTGAGAATAGAAATAAACAGAAGGTGATACAGATGCAAGCAGTTATGTACTCTGGTAATGGGAGTTCTCTGACCACTTATCTTTTCTTTGTGAAATGGACAGCAAAGACATCACCTGAGAGGAAATAGCAAGACAATGTTACATACAAGTCTGGGAGAGAAAGAAGGTGATCAAAAGTCATCTACAAGCATCCTACATTTACTGGATTATTGAGATTACTAGACACCACTAAGGCCCACTTCAGGTTAGAAGTGATGAATTTTAGGTGGTATATCAGTCAGTGAGTATTTTACTTCAGCTACTTTTAGCTACATGGTAAAGGGTGGTGTGAGTAATAATCTGAATTTAGCCAGGATTGGCATTTGCCAAATGGCAGTTTGCCAAATCTAACCATGATGAAGTGAGTTGATGGTATGTGTAAGACAGTGAATATAAGACCAAAATAACCTCTGCTGAATGAGGAGGGACACAGGATATGAAGAGGGTAAGGAGGTGAAAAGATGGAAAGGATTGATGGATTTCATGTCTTCACTGAGTAAAGAATTGTTGACATTGGTTTACTAGCAGGAGGTGACAGAAAGCTAAACTCTGGTAATCTGGGACTTGTATGAATCAATCTCAAATTAAGATTATGAAGAAGCTGTAGTCTTGACACTATAGAGTTGCAAAACATGACCTTGGAGCAGGTAGCTAAGTATACAGAGATTGACAAGATCGTAAGAGGAGAGGAAGTCAAAATAAGAGTTCAGATATTAGAGAAAGCATCTATGTCAATGCTACTTAAAGTATGGTCCACAGACTTAACCCATTTAGAAACTATTACCAGTTCATGATCAATAAAATACAGAAATTTAGAGTAAGCATTTAGAAAAGTTTATAGCAATTTGACATACTAAATTTATGCCAGTGGAATCCAATAATAAAAATTTTGAACTTGTGCTTTTATCTCTTTTAAAATTTGTTTTAGTAAAAAATTTTTTGGTATTACTTTACACCAGTGTGGGTATGTCAAAGTTTGAAGAACAATGAGCCAGGAGCTGAAATCATATAATAATGAGAGGGAGATGGCTGTTAAAAAGGACAAATGGTGAGTTGTGTGGTTTGGTGACATGAGATTCAAAGATGGGGGCTTTAGGGAGGAAGAAAGGAGAATAAGTAAGAGGATATACTCATATCAGCCTCAGTACTATGGGGACCACAGAGAAAGAAGTGAGCACAGAGAAGACTTAAATCAAGAACAGAGACTCTCCAAGAGATTATAGGGTACTAGGCTATCCGATTTTCCAAGGCTTAGCCAATAGGAGGAATCAGAGTATTACAGAACTGCTACTTAGTGAGGGTAAATGATATCAACTAAGCATTTTATATCAGATACTATGATAATGAAATAAACTTTATTTTTCAGTTAATTTGCAACCTAAATAAAATTAATGTAAACTAAATGACAACTTAAAAAGGAAGTCAGTGGAAGGGATCACTACAAATTATTATGGAGATTTACCAATATCGGTTTCCAATGTAAATATATAAAATGTATAGATATATATCACATGCTTTTATTCCTAAATTGTGTATTGCTAACTTCTTTCCATTTTTTTATTTTAAAAATTAGACTCTATAACTTTAATATGTTTTCATGTTGGGAAGAGTAACTTTTGTATTAAAAATTAATTAAAGTAGCTTATAAAAATACAAAGATTTAATATTCATCTATTGGAAAATGGCTACTAAATTTTAGAAAAAAGATATTGCACTGAACACTCTTTTACATAATACATATAAAAATATAATTAATTACCTGTAATCTGTGCCATTGACAGGTGTCCATGTGTATGTCCTGTTTCCTTTGTCAATATATCTCTAGAAAATAAAGTTTTTCATGGTTATTATCACCTTATATTCTGTATGAATTTATACAAAGAATAGAGCAGTAACATCTACTTATAAATTTTGTGGTTATCCAGTATCCTTCTTCACAACTCTGAGATCTATTCTGTTCTACATTTATTTATTCTGTTTTTGATATGTGTGTCTATAGAAACATTTTAGGACAAAAATAAACACAAAGTGATAAGTTTAAAAAGTTATAAGTACAAAATCTCAATAGTTTGACAAATTATTATCCTCAAATACTCAAACATGTAAACGTTTGTATTTATTCTGCAGGTGACTTGTAATAGAGAGACCCACATCTCATGCACAAAGAGTTCTTTGGGCCACCCCTTCAGGTCACCTCCCACTACTATGGGTGTTTCTCTGTCCTCTCAATAAATCCTGCTTTCAAAAAAAAAAAAAAAAGAGTTCTTACCAACATAAAACAATGTAAGTTTATCACATATGCAAGAGGCTTATAGGGTAGTTCTGTTATCACGTTTTAACTTTAGGTTTAAATACAAGGGAATTACAAAATGTGTAAACAGTGAAAGAAAAATCAAGCCAGAAACAAATAAACAACAAAACACTAAAATATAAAATATATTAATACATAGAATGCAACAATTAGAACATTTTCATGCACAAATCATATAAGACACACAGTTACTAAATATTAACTTCCATTTTGCATTATTGGTGTAGTGTAAAAACACGATGGAACAAAATTATATTTGGTTTCTTATTTTTTGTGATAAAAAATATATGCAATTTTCAAGAATACATTGTTAAAACAAGACCTGGAAACAACCTCAGTAAGTTTTCAGAAAACAAATTCAATGTACAAAAATCAGTAGCATTTATATACACCAGTAATGCTCAAGCTGAGAAACAAATCAAGAGCTCAATTCCATTTACAATAGTCACACACATGCACAAAAACCTAGGAATACATTTAACCAGGGAGGTGACAAATCTCTACAAGGAGAACTATAAAACACTGATACATTTTAGATGACACAAAGGGAAGATCATCCCATGCTCATGGACTGGAATAATTAATATCATTAAAATGACTATAATGCCCCAAACAATCTATAGATTAAATGAAAATACTATCAAAATACCAATGTCATTTTTCAAAGAACTAGAAAAAACAATCTTAACATTTATATGGAACCAAAAAGACCCCCCCCAAAGCCAAAGCAATTCTAATTAAAAAGAATAAATGCAGAGACATCACATTACCTGGCTTCAAATTATACAAGGCTATAGTAACTAACACAGTGTGGTACTAGTACAAGAATAGACAGATAGATTAATGGAATAAAGTAGAGAAGCCGGAAAAGAAACCACATACTTACAATCAATCAATTGATCTTCAACAAAGCCGACAGAAATAACACCCTATTCAATAAATGGTGCTGGGAAAACGGGCCATATGTAGAAGAATGAAACTGGACCCTGCCTCTTGCCATATTCAAACATTAACTCAAGATGGATTAAAGTCTTAAATGTAAGACCTGAAACCATACAAAACCTAGAAGAAAAACTTGGAAAAACACTTCTGGACACTGGCCTAGGCAAATAATTGATGAGAAAGACCCTAAAGCAAATGTGACAAAACCATAAATGGACAAATGTGACTTTGATTCTGCACAGCAAAATAAATAATCAACAAAGTGAACAGAAAGCCTACAGAAAATATTGTAAAGAATGCCTCAGCCGGGCTGGGTGGCTCAACCTGTAATCCCACGCTTTAGGAGGCTGAGGTGAGTGGATTGCCTGAGCACGTGGGTTTGAGACCCACCTGGGCAACTTGGCAAGTCCTCATCTCTACAATAAATAAAAAAAAATCAGTGGGGTATGGTAGTGCGTGCCTGTAATTCTGGCTACTCGGAAGGCTGAGGCAGAAGGATCGCCGGAGCCCAGTGGGTTAAGGCTGCAGTGGCCAGGAGCGGCCACTGCACTCCAGTCTGGGTGACAGAGTGAGACTTCAACTCAAATAAATAAATAAATAAATAAATAAATAAATAAATAAATAAATAAATAGAGTGCCTCAGACAAAGGACTAATAAGCAGAATCTACAAGGAACTCAACATGAAAACAAACAATTCCATCAAAAAGTGGGCAAAGGATATAAATAGACATTCTAAAAGGAAGACACGCAAGCATGAAAAAATGTTCAACATCACTAGTCATCAAAGAAATGCACATTAAAAACACAATGAGATAACTTACACTAGTCAGAAAGGCTATTATTAAAAGGTCAAAGAATAACAGATGTTGGCACCAATGCAGAGCAAAGAGCACTCATGTACTGTTGGTGGGAATGGAAACTATTTCAGTTTCTATGGTAAAAAAATACAGAGATTGATAAAACAACTTAAAATAGATCTATCACCTTACCTATCAATCCCACTACTGAGTAGAAACCCAAAGGGAAAAAAATCATTATATAAAAAAGATACCTGCACTTGTATGTTCACTGCAGCACTATTCACAATAGTAAAGTCATGAAACCAACCTATGCCCATCTATGACTGACTAGATAAAGAAAATGTGGTGTGTGTGTGTGTGTGTGTGTGTGTGTGTGTGTATGGTATATATATATATATATATATATATATATATACATATATATATGTATATATATATATATATATATATATATATATACCATAGAATACTACACAGTCATAAAAACGAATGAAGTCATGTCATTTGTAGCAACAGGGATACAGCTGGAGAACATCATTCCCAAGTGAACACACTCAGAAAACAGAAAAACAAACACTGCATGACCTCACTTATATGCAGGATTTAAACAGACATAAATATGGAAATAATAGATACTGGGGACGCAAAAAGGGAAGAAATTGGGAGGGGGCTGAGGATTCAGCAGTCACCTATATGGTACAATGTTCACTATTTGGGGAACGGGAGAACACCCAAAGCCCAATCTCCACCAGTAGGAAATATGCCCATAGAATAAACATGAACTTACACTCTCTGAATCTAATATTTAAATAAGTAAATAAGAAGACAACCAAATATAGAAATTGCCAAAACAGGGGGGGGGCAGGGGAGCGGGGGAGAGAGGGAGAGAGAAAGAAGGACATTAAGAAAACTAAAGCAACATTATTTTATTAAAGGAAAAAGAAGTTTAAAAAATATATCTTACTGAAAAGATCCCTCCAGCTAAGAAGTGACTTAAGATGTAAAAATTGTTTACTAGACACATCTCTGTTTTTTACTAGACACATCTCTGTTTTATAAGTGACAGTGCATTATTAGAAAAGATACGCAAATTATCAATATCAATTTTTTTTTCTTTCTTTTTTTTTTTTTTGAGTTGAAGTCTCTCTCCATTGCCTAGGCTAGAGTGCAGTGACACACTCACAGTAACCCCAGTGTCGACCTGCTGGATTCCGGTAATCCTTCCATCTGAGCCTTCCAAATGGCCAGAACTACAGGCAACCACCACCACACCCAGTTAATTTTTGATTTATTGTAGAGACGAGGTCTTGCCATATTGCCCAGGCTGGTCTTGAACCTGTGGGCTCAGGCAATCCACTCGCCTTGGCCTCCCAAATTTCTGAGATTACAGCTGGGCCAAGGAGCATGGCCAATTATTCTTAATATATATTTTTATTTAAGAATAAGCCAGAATCGATTCTCACCTCATCCTGAGATTTAACCAGAGTTCTGAATGTTTTCTCTCCACTTTCTCCATCGATCATTTTATTTCGAATCTGAGAGAACATGAAACAATTACTTTTATTCCAAGAACAACTGACCTACCAAACTATGACTATTAACATATTAGTTTTTCAAAGTTTTTACCTTATTTAGAACAGATTGAATAAAAACAGTAGGTTGATTCTTACCAGTAGTTGCAGTTGTTTTCTGGGAATTTTTTAAAGTTACCTTATTATAGTCATTTGACATTATTTTAATGTAAACATCTAATGAAACATTTTCAATGTGTCAGTAATTTTTGAAATGATTAATAAAAGAATGGTCATTTACCTTACGGGCTAGTCACATTTAAGTGGAAAGTAGTCATCGAGAAATAGAAGTATATGTGTGTACAGAATTAGCATATACTATGGGATACACCAAATTTCTGCCTTACACTACCAGTTTCATGTGAGAAAAGACAAGAGATTTTCATTTTTATTATTTTTTTATTTTTATTTTTATTTTTTTTGAGTTGGAGTTTCGCTCCGTCGCCCTGACCGGAGTGCAGTGGCTGCTCCCGGCCACCGCAGCCTCGATCCACCGGGCTCCGGCGATCCTTCCGCCTCAGCCTTCTGAGTGGCCGTAATTACAGGCGTGCACTACCACACCCGGTTGATTTTTGATTTATTTTAGAGATGAGGTCTCGCCAAGTTGCCCAGGTGGGTCTTGAACCTGTGGGCTCAGGCCATCCACTCACGTTAGCCTCCCAAAGGCGCGGGATTACAGGCTGAACCACCGAGCCCGGAGACAAGAGATTTTTAGAGTACTCTCTATACTGTGTTCATTTGTCATGTCTGGCAGTACAAAAAATCTAAATAAGGAATATAGAAAATTATAAAAACTGATTTGCACTTATTATAATATAGTTAATACATTATATTATCTCCTCCAACATTCCAAATCCTTAAAAATGAGTAAAGTCATATTAATGCACTATATTTCCAGTCTACCGGGAATTCTCAAAATTTTCTTAATTTTTCATTTTATGTGAGTCAAACAGGGATTTAATTTTGGTTTTTGGTAACTGCAGATAAGTAAACAAACGGTGTGATAAAAGAAATAATTTCAATTTAGACTATGAATATGTGATTAGTCTAATTTAGTTAAAATATCTGGATCTGAAAGGAGTAGAATATAGATCCTAATGTAGGTTGTGTGTCCACTTATAAGAAGCTCAAAAATAATAAAGACACTACTGTGAATCAGGCCCTTTGCTAAGTTCTTTCTGATATTATTTCATTCAATCACTCTTACTAATTGAGAAGAAGTTGAGGCTTAGAGAGATGAAATAAGATCATTATAGTCACTCAGTAGAGTGGGAGTTCAGACACCAAACTTGTCACTATTACTTTTTCCTACTTTATTATGGCAAACACTTTACAACAAACATTCATTAATCATCTAAAATGCCATAGCACTAGGCCACAATCTGGGGTAATTATAATAAATCATTAAATTCTATTGTTCTACAATGAGGGAGTCAGTGTGGAACATGTGTAAATCAAGTACAAATTAAAATACATTGTGACAAGTTAAAAAAGAAATATGGTAGCCTTTGCATAGATAAGAAAAGGAGTTAATCAATCTGGAAAAATCCTAAAAATCTGTACTCTGGAATGCAAGAGCTTGGTGCTATTACTTATGAGCTGGGTAACTGTAGACAAGCTATTTAACCTCTTTGCACTTCAAATGTATCATAATTACAACAGATATTATAGTAAATAATAATAATCATGATACCTCTTTCCAAGGCTACTGAGTATTAATGAATGATCTATATCATATAATAAAAATGTTATATGAATTACTAATATTATTACCTTAGGAAGGGCTTCTCAAAGGAAGAAACATGTGATTTTGATTTTGAAATAACAGATATTAGCTGAGTCAAGGGTACTAAGACAAACATGTGATTTTGATTTTGAAATAACAGATATTAGCTGAGTCAAGGGTACTAAGACAAACATGTGATTTTGATTTTGAAATAACAGATATTAGCTGAGTCAAGGGTACTAAGACAAACATAGCAACTTATTTCCTTATGTAGCTCAACTTGTGGTTGGGTGGTTGAATCTCTTCCAACTTTTCTTTCAACACTATAGCAACATCCTACATCTCTATGATTTGTTACTGAAATTTATAAGTTACATTTGTACTAAAATAGTTAAAATATCTCTACCTTAGGGAGCAGAAACAAAAAAATAACTAAGGTCAAACCCAACTTAAAATATGTGTTCCCTCAAATATGATCTTTTAGATGAGAGAGCCCAGAATCTGGATGTTTTTAAACACAAAGAACACTCATCTTTGTGTATACAGTGCCTAATAGACAGTCTAACACAACGATGGTGCTCAACAGATACTTGTGGAGTGAATGAATTCCAGCATCTGACCTGAGGTAGTACTTAGTCCTACTGATCACACTCACCTCCACTTTAATATCATTCTCTAACTCTGCATCAAGGAAATCCAATGTGACTGGCTCCTGAGATTTGGGGTTCTACATAGAAGACAATAATAATTAAGTACATGTGATAAAATAAAATAATGCTGCATCAAAATAATTAAATGAATATTTATGAAATCAGTTCTATAAAAATAACTTACCTAGGACACATTTACAATTGTATAAAGGTATCTTCTTTCATATGTACAAATGAATCTAAACAGAGCTAAAGCTTTAAGTGCAGCAGATTAATAAATCACCAACAGAAGATAGTCTCATTTTGAGTGCTGTATTAGATATTGCATTTATAATCACAAGTTCTTTAGAAATGTAACTTCAAGATCGACTCACAGCTTTCTTTTCTTTAATTAGCATGGGAAAGGGGCAAAATATAGCCATTTGGATAACTTATTTAGCAGTAAAACAATGGCAACATATAAGCCTACTTTTAAAAAGTGTATTCTATAAAAACATAAGAAAATATAAAAAATGGTTTAGAACTGTTTGGATTTGCTAAGTAAAACAGTCTCATTTAGAACCATTCTACCTTCTGAAGGTACATTAGAGAAAGATGCAAGTTTGCCTACTATATTCAAATCTCAGAAATGTTATGTTTTAATAATACAAATTAAGATTTTACAAGATAAAATTTGTGGTCATCATAAAGAGTTTAATAAAGATTAGCAATTGTAATTAAAGTCTAGCTAGAATAACAACCCTTAAATTCACTGATTACTATTTCCTGCTTTAATATCTATTGTTTCTTCTTGCTGGTGTATAATAAGAAATAAAGTTCATGTGGAATTAGATAGATTATGTATTCATATAATTATATCAAATGATATTGTCTGGCAATTTTACCTAGTATGGCATTATTTTGATTTCTCATTCCTTTGCAACACGTGTTAAGTAGTGTAAGATGTTATACTAAAATTCTGAAGTTCACTAGAACAATAAAATCATAAGTGTATGTAAATGTGTAGTCACAAAATTTTTAAAGCTGGTTTTTAAATGTTTATTAAAATAAACATTACCCAAATTTGATAATTAATTAGACAGCAGTAACAAATGCAAACTATGCTGGATTAGTACAATAGTCACCTGAATTTTAATAATATCAGCCTCACAGGCTCTTCTAAAACATGTTCAGATCACAGTTTAAAAGGGTAAACTTTCCAAGACAATAACAATAATTAAAAATGTATTAAACTTAAGCATATCTTATTTAGATGAATGACATACAATACATAGCATATTTTTATTTTATAATTATGACAAGATGACTTCTTTTAAACAGTAATTCTATTTAAATGATTAAAATTTTTTATTCTCAGTTTTTGATAAGTGAGCATTCTTAAAGTCAAGTTTAAAAAAATTTCAGCTGTGTCTGTCACTTTAATTGAAAAAACGTTCACTGCTTAAGCACTCTATTACTATAATCACAAGATCTTTTAATATTTAAAGTAAATATAACATTTTTCAAAGGTGAAAATAATGACCAGTATTGGCGAGCTATTGATAGCATATTATTGCCTCAGAAGCAAATATCATTTGAAATATAACATATTTCCTAAGAAGAAAAGAAAAGCCAATATGGAAAATCCTTCCAATCTTTTGTTTTAAAAAATGAAAACTACAAAGTCCCTAACAAAAGGATACTCTAAAGTTTATGATATTCAGTATTGCTCAAAGTTTCATAAAATAAATACAAATTATCTTCACACAAATACTATCATATTAGCATTAAAATTTTAACAAACTCACTGCAAAACAAAGTCAAAATGATCAAAATAATAAAAATATAAGCAGAAATAAGGATATTTATCTTACATGCAATGGATAACGCATAGCATGACCAGACCCAAACAGCATGCATGGAGGAGGCATTATCAGGGAGAATTGGCAATATGAAGATCATGTCCCAATCCAACATACAAAGACACAGAGAAGAAAATGAAATCATAAAAGAAAATGGTCAATGCATAACTTGTACTTGTTAAATGGCAATCAAGCTGACCATTTTTCAAAAGACCCGTCACAGGAATAGGGACTGAAAAATTCAAAAGCACAAACTTCTAATGAGAAAGCACCAAGAGAGGCTGAAGAACTGGAGTACAGTCCCCATCCGCCCATTATTTTTGTTCACAATTTCAAATAACTAATATTTCTCATTTATAACATTTGAATATCAATGGAAATAACTACCATATTATTTGTGAAAATAAATAAAAGTTGTAATGCAATGTTGTTAACGTATTTTAAACTGAAATAACTAGTAGACAGTATTATCACCAATACCACATAAGTTCAAAAAATATTCCCAAAATTAAGAAATATTTTGTGGTTGCTAGTTTGCCATTTAGGGTTTTCTCAAAATGGAAACAAAAATAAAACAAACCATTTTCAGGTTTCTTATTTTTTTATTAAATCATAATTGTTACATGCAATATTTGAGGTCGTTGCAAAAAATAAAAATTCACAAAAATGCACATGGCTGCAAAAAAAGTATAATTTAAGATGATACATAAAAAGAAACATGCAAAGATAGCAACAAAACCATTTAATGTATCAAGAAAGACAAACAGAATTTTAATCTCTATGAAAATCCTAAAAGATATAAGGGTTTTCATATGCAACAGCATGAAATTCAGATTGTCATAGAATTTTGGACTGTAAGGGAGTGAAATTTTCTCTACTAGTGCAGTAGGTCTGGAATTTAGATCAGCCTAGAAGATTTAGAAACTTTTCAGAGGCCTGTGTCCCAACACTGGTCAAATTAAATCAGAATTTTTACAAGTTGGAACCAGAGATCATTATATATCTATTTAATTTTTTAGGTGCACACACTGTGAAGAGTAGAAAACAATGATTAGTTCAGGACTCCTGCTTTTCAGGTAAAGAAACTGAAGTACTTCAGGGCTTAGTGGACTGCTCAAGGACACAGTGTTGGCTGTTAGTAGAACCAACTAGAACTCAGTTCTACTAATTCATATCTATCAGTCTTTTAATACCATACTATTTCTCCAATATAGTATCAACAACTTTTTTTAAAAACAAATGGTAGGCTAATCTATAAAGTCTTAAACAGTGTTGAACTTACTTTGAAATTCTGAAATTCTCTCACTAAGTCGCAGGCATTAACCTTTTGTGCTGGTTATCTTTTGACTGTGTATAGAAATATTGTATACTTATAATAACTTTGAAGTTTTGTTGCCAACAGGGCAAAGATTTTGCAATGAGTTTGCCAGCAATAAAAATTCACACTATTTATTTGCACTCTTGAAAATTTTTAATTGGCTGAAGGGAAATTCTCTAAGTTCTAAACCCAAATTACACTTTTTAGAAATTAAGAAAAAAAAAGGCTTACAATTTGTGGTCTATGGAAGCTGTCACATAGGAACTGTATTTTTATTCCCACTTAGATGTCAATTTTACAAGCAAATTGTTAGAATCACTTGGATTGGACATTAATTTCACAATATTTAATAACAAATTTATATTTTAGAATCCATCTTATTATGATTACTGATTGTTAACATTACTATTACATAATTTACTTAGCAATCTTTAGTTAGCCAATGCATACCCTCTATAGTCATTAATAACATTTTTGCTCCAGTTTATTGAGAAATGATGCTCATCTCCAACTCATGCTCTGGAAGCTTGATGTCAGGAAAGGCGGCTTTAATCATAAGCTTTAGAACAGAAGCTTAATCTCAACTCTAATTTAGCAAATTTGAAAGCACTGCTAGGTCTACCTTCATTCACAGTTACCTGGACATTGGGTCTCCTTTTTCTTAAATTAATTGTTGGTTTACCTACACCAATAGGCTGAAGCAACAGAAACATGGTAATTCATCATACTACATATCAACATAGACAAGGGTTCTAACCTATAGTAAACTTTGGCAGATATTTCTTTGGATGGAAACAGGTCTAACTGATATACTTAGAATTCAAAATACTTGGTAGGTAGAGAGTTCATTGTGAGTCAAAAAATAAAATGAAAATTGAAAAATATCTTTAATGATGGATTTTATATGGAAATAAGTTTCAAAGTGAAAAAAAAAGTCATTAATTATAATATATAATATTTAACATATAAAATATAATTAATTACCTTTAACATGTTTTTGCATTCAGTATCAATGGTTCTTAATTATTGATTTGAACAAAGTTTAAATGACACAACTGTATGTAAGTGCCATGTGGTATATGCTAATATGTGACTACCACTGAATATCCATGACTGGGGAAAAAGGGGTAGTTTGCAAAAGTATGCATGGTCTAAAGGATCTTCAATATTATCTTTAAGTTAAACAATAACCTAAAGAAGTTTATAACAATTATATAATTTTGCCTAATTTTACTTATAGATAAATAATTTTTGTCATTAAAGCCTTGTGAATCATTGATGGAAAGTGAAGTGAGTTGAATGAGATGTTTTATGAAAATATTTGTATCTTGAGAAAATAGGCATAAAGATTAGGGTAAAATGGTTCATCTGTGACATTTTATCCTTCCTTGATTAACTCACTGATTAATAAACATTTCCCATTTCCAAAGTCTATGACATGCATTTTACTTATTGAACTTCTTATGTATCTATACAGGCCTGCCCTAAAGTAAAAATGAAAGCATTTGGGGAGACGGAAAGCAGAGTTAATTACCAGAAGAGAGGAGCAGTGGAAAACATGGCATGGTATGTTAAATAAACATTCTAATGTTTATCAAGTTCACATCCATGTCTAGAGTAATCTCCTTCATTACATTACAACCTTAAAATCAAAGTAGGAAGTGGGATGTATGACACTGGGGCTCAGAAGGAGATAAAGGTTATCTTTAAGATAGAAATATTAATTCAGCTAAATTGGTAAGAGAACATGAAAACTATTTTCATACTTTCATATATTATAACCTGTGGTCTTGTCATCTAAGAAGAGAGCCACATTGTAGACTGTTTTATATTTAGTGCTATATAATGAAATTTTTAAACAATAATCCTATTATCAACAATAATCATTATTTTACAAAACATTAATCACTGTAAACAAATTATATACCTACCTTTGGTTGAAGATTTGGATGTAACAAAACATAGCCATTAGGATCAATTGCAAAATAGTAGCCATTGGGGCACAGCTGAAAAATAATTTTTAAAAGTTTAGATAGAGATCTCTGAATCCAATTAGGAATCTACATTTTAAAAATGCTTTAAAAAATCTATTAAATATTTTATAGCATGTTGAAGGATAACATGGTATCATTATATTTTAAGGATTTTTAAAATATTTAGTTCCATTGCTAAGATAACATAATTTTTGAGAATTATTTGAGGGCTTCATATGCAAGCTGCCTTAGCACCACATTCCATAGTAGAAAAGGTACCAAAAGAGTAGCTAGCATCTTACTGTAAAACGTGGTGTCAGTCTTTTAATGTCTTCCAAAGACACATCGACTCCCATCACACCAAGGATCAGCTGGTTCTACAATAAGAAGGCAAAAAGTTAGTGTATTTTATACCAAAAAATTACATACGTCTACACAACTGTTATATGTTCATCATTGTGCTTTGATAATTGTTGTATTCCACGCTAGCTTAAACATTATGTGTGTGTGTGTGTGTGTGTGTGTGTGTGTGTGTGTGTGTGTGTGTATGTGTATGCATATATGTGGTGAAGCATTTTTGGTGTCAATTTACAAAGGTTCTCAGCTTTAATTATTTTCCACAACTTATCATTATGAACTAGAGTCTATAATACTGAGTGACCTCTCACAGAAACAAAGATCCGAGTATCACATGTTCTCACTCATATAATGGACCTTGAACATCCAATGTAATACTATAAGAAAATGACTGACGGTACTGGGAAACTATGGGGGCGGGGGAGGGAGATGGGATTAACAGTAGCAAATATCTGTCTGGGGATGGGGAAACACCTCTTATCAACAGGGTGCCTGAATGAAACATAATTGTACACCTATCCCTTAACTGTACCCCACAAAACCATAATAAAAAATATTGATTAAGAAAAAAAAACTTAGCAAAGGAAATCTTGATGATTAATGCTAAAATATGAGATATAAAAAAATAAAAATTTTATTGAACACTTCTTATACTCGACTTTCTTGTTGTATTTCTTTTAACTACTATTTTATAGTCAGCAATTGCAGCTGTGTGTATGTCTGTGCATGTGAGTGTACACTAACTTTGGAGTTTACCATAATTAGGAAACCACAAGAAAGCCCAGCTTAAAGACTGTACAATATGGAATAAGAACACATTGAATTTTTGCTGTAGATAGCATCTATGTATGTGTAACTATTCTGAAAATATGTGACCTTATTGGCCATAAAATCCCTAAAACACTGTCACCAGTTGTGTCTAACAACTTCTAAAACCAAACAGGCATCATGGTTTTAGTTGCAAGTAAATGAGGCTCGTGGCAAATGGCTATCAGAATCCTCTGTGAGACAGAGACGGAAACTGTGTAAAATTATGAGTCAGAAATTTTGCTTCTAATACAATTACATAAATTATAAAATAATAAGTTGAAATGTGTTTACAAAGAAAATTATAAAATCTAATATATTGTTAAAAACCTTTAAACTTTGTGTACATGTATATAGACTAAGGAAGTTCTGTCAACAACTATGTTCTTGTTCATGTACGGATCCTATTCTGAGTAAAAACTCCCCAACTAAAGCAATTTCTTAGTCCATAGCGAGATTTGTGAACATATACGGTAACAGTTCCCCAAAGAGAAATAACTGTTTTCTGTAGCCACATTATTACAATAAGAAGTTCAACTGGGATTTATATTAACTGAACAAAACATGATTAAGTACAATAGACTTCATTAAACCATAAACTGGAAATAAATATCCACTACAATCAAGAATATCACTTATATTATAAAATAAGCTTTTGGTATTGAAAAATCTTAAATTCTGCTTTCTTAAATTTCTACTAAATCAAGCTAAAAATAGGAATTCAAACCTACTTCAAAATCAAAGCACTTAACAAGTAAACAGAATACGTACAAGATACATATTTTTCAGAACTTTTCAGTGGATAATACTTTATTGCATTGACAATACTGCTTGAACTACAGAAATCAAGCATTTTTATGAAACTCGTTATTTTTTCTGTATCTTAAAAATTAGAAAAAATAAAGCAAATCATTAATTCAAATGAAATCTTCAAGTTACAAAATGACTAAAAAAGTATTGTATGGAAAAAATGCTTCAATAAATACAACTGTGTACATCTGATAAGTATCTCATTGTGGTTTTAGTGTTTGGAATTTTCTTTCTGAACTCCCTGAATGTCTAAGATGCATCTTTAAATGTGCACACAATGTTATTGTCCATGCATCTTTTAATTACTCCCAGAGGCTGACTTTGTGTTCTCATCAGGTCACAGCTAAGTAGAGTTAAGTTGAATCTGGACTCAAGGGCAACAGAGAGCTTGATCTGCATTTCCTTCTTCCCAGGTGGTTATCGCATAGACAGCTGTTGCCTTTGACCTCTGGCCCCCAAGACAGTAATACTGTATGTATTTTCTTAAAGAAATATCTTGTCCACATTGAGCTTCAACGTCATAGTTTATCACTTATTATTATTAATTTTATCAATTAACTTTTAACCTTTAAGTTTGTCTTATTTTCAAATTGGCCAGTTATGTTGAAGACCGGAAGGGTTCCAGTAATGACAAGTCCCAGTTCCTAAAAATAGATTCAGAGAGAAAAGGCAAATTAAAATTATAATTTCAACTTTGGCATACTGCATCAGCTTTTGATATCTGAGAATGCACTTTAAAATTACTTTGCAAAGAGCCACACAAAAACCCCAAATCTTATTTAAAAAATATCAATGAAAATATCTTGGAAATAATCAGGAATTTTAGGCAGCTATTTAAGCATGCAACATCTAAAATAATACTCTAAGAAACAATTACACAAGGGTAACTGCATAATGAACATTTGTATACCTAACCCTGAATTGTACCCCACATCTTTAAAATAAAATTTTAAAAAAGAGAATAAAAAAAATTACAAATAACTTAAAAAAGGATCGACTTACACAAACAATCAACAGACTCTAAGCATTTCAGCAACTTTGCTTACCCTTTCCCACAATGATGGTTCACATGGTATTAAAATATTAGAGCAAAGTGATATTAAAATATTATTTTTAATGATTTATTTACTTTCGTTTCTTATAGTTTTGTTCTTAACTTTTTTAATTCCCTAGACCAAATACTTCATGTGAAACCACAAATGTACAGCAGAATACCATGATAAATAGAAGGAGTATGGTACTGACACTGAATTTTGGGGATATTCTAGGTAAATACTATGCTGTTCAAAATAAGCAATATTACTTCTAAATCGTTCCCAAAATAAATAATACTTTTTGACAAGTAAAATGATGAATAGACAACTGCAAGCATCAAATATGAAAGTCTAGTCATGAGAAGTTTAGCATAACAGAAATAATGTTATCCTATTAATGAGCATATAGATAATTTTGAATATTAAATTAAAACATAAAGATTAGCTGAAATAAAGTAATTTTCAAGTCAGAGTTGTTTTGTTTTGTTTTTAAACTAACATCTATAGACATGTGTTTTTTTTTTTTTTGTGACCACTATTTCATGTCAAAAGTATATCTTTGTTGTTTTGTTTTGTTTTGTTTTAGAGACAGGGTCTTGCTTTGTCGCCTGGGCTGGAGTGCAGTGGTGCGATCATAGCAGCCTCCTCCAACTCCTGGGTGCAAATGCTTCTCCCACCTCAGTCTCCTGAGTAATTGAGACTACAGGCACATGCCAGCACATACAACTCAAAACTACAAGTTCAACTAAATCTCCTTCTAAAATAATTTCCAAATTATTCCTTGATTTCAAATTTGCTAAGATGAGAAAATACTAGTAATTCTCTTGTGAATAATGATCCCAAATCCAAATCTCAAGAACTCTGTTGTGATTTCAGAGGTAGGATAATGACAGGGAGAAAATTTAGATAGGCTGTGGTTTATAATTGTACATGTAAGAAGCCCCAAAACAATGGGAACTGAATTAGGGAGGAGGGCCAATCATAGAAAAGCTTCCAGCAGAAAAAGATACCAAATTATTTGGGACACATAAAATTAAGGAAACAATCGTATAATTTTGGACACGTGATAATATACACATTGTCTCTTTATTTAGTCCTAAGCAAAAACATCTAACAATGAAGGCCTCCTTAATTAGTTATGTTAGTTAATATTCCCCGATGACCACTTATGTCCCTAATCCTGAACTGTACTCCACATCTTTAAAGTAAAAAAAAAATGCCAGGCTCGGTGGCTCAGCCTGTAATCCCAGCATTTTGGGAGGCCGAGGTGAGTGAATTGCCTGAGCCCACGGGTTCGAAACCCACCTGGGCAACTTGACGAGACCTCATCTCTACAATAAATCAAAAAATTGGCCGGGCATGGTAACGCGCGCCTGTAGTCCCAGCTACTTGGAAGACTGAGGCAGAAGGATCGCCGGAGCCCAGCAGGTTGAGGGTGCGGTGTCTGGGAGCGGCCACTGCACTCCAGTCTGGGTGACAGAGTGAGACTCCAACTCAAAAAATAAAATAAAATAAATAAAAAATAAAATAAAATAAATTCCCAATGAAAACCTTTTACCTTTATTTATAGTTTTTTAAAATTTTTCAGATTATATAATTGAACTCATACGATATAGCTTTCTCAAACTAGTTTATTTTACTCAAAAATACGCATTTAAGGTTCAGCTTTGTTTTTCTGCAACTTGATAGCTCATTTTTATTTAACTGACGAATAATGTTTCATTATATGGATGTACCACAATCGATTTAAGTATTCACCTATTGAGGTACAACTTGGTTGACTGCAGTTTTGACAACTATGAATAAAGCTGTTAAAAAAAAAAAAAGAAAGAAAACCTTTTACCTTAATATAGTCAGGTTACAGATTAATGTGTAAAACTGGTATCCAAAAGTGACGACTTGGTGAGGTTTCTACTAGAGTTATACTTCATATTCATAGTTTAAAAATTGTTACCGAATGTAATTACAGAATGCAATCCTTTTCTTTGCAAAAATTTGGTATTTAAACAGAATGTAATAATTTGCTTCTAAAAATGGTAATATATATCCCAAAATAAGATACTAGACTTTCTAACATATTAGACTTATGATAGATTCATTGGTGCCCAACTTCCATTATTCCCCCTCATTTATTGAATAGACCAAAAAATGTACTCTATTCCTAGGCACTGTACATATCTCTAGAAAATAAAAATAAAAATAAAACAAGATTTTTGCCTTTTGGAATTTATTTGATATTTATTTTCTAGATCCCAACTCTTAACATATCTTAGTTTTACATAAAAAGTCTCACTTTATATCCAAATTAAAATGAACTCTCTATAATATTGTCCAAGTCTTCTTTCTGTTGTTACCTCTCATTATGTCCCAAAGTAATCAAGGTATCATTCCTTCAATTCATTCAGAACTTTATCAACTTTTATACTATACCTCTTTGTATGGCTTCACTTCTCACCACTGAGTGACAAAAGTTACCTGGATTCATTATGTTCAGCTAAAGCATCTCCCTTTCTTAAACCATACCTCAATCTATTCCCAAATACATGACTTCTTTATTTTGAAATTCCAGCACTCTTCAACTTTTTCTCATTTTATTTACTATATTTTGTCTTGAAATACTTTTACCTTTTCCTTCTTAATATAACTATTGGTTTGACCGACATATATTTCGAGTCTGCTGTGTACAAAGATTATAAACTAATAACTAGAAATACATGATGGGTCACATCATTCTTAAACCAGTAAAAATAATGCTCTATTTATCCAATGAATAACCAATCTATGTGTCCCATTTTTCTCGCTCTTTTTTTTAACGTTTGCATTCAGCTTGTAGAACAGCACATTTAGAACCAACATTTCCTCCAAATGTCATTTGTGCTATCAGTAAGAACCTTACCAGCAATGCAGACATGCTGGTTAATGAACTTTTGGTCATAGGAAGTACAGCAGGGCATAATTATTGACTCCTCCTATCATACACTGTTCTATGATGGATTTGAAAAAGCAAAACATTTTGACCGTAGCTTTAGATGACCATGTGACCTTAAGTAAATATGTGATATCGAGAAGGAATACTGGAGAGTAATTTTAGCTAGTGCTTGAGGTAAGCAAGCTTTACTTTATCTCTCTTAGCATGCAAGGCTGCTGTTAACAGTCTCTATTTTTCTTCTAGCTTCCTGTATGTGTTTATTTTATAAGAACCAAAAGATAAGTAATTCTAAATGGATTGCATTTGGCCCTATGGGTTCATCATTGCATTTAGAGAAGTAGTTACAGCATATAATTGAATTCCAAGTAGGGAAAAGGGTTATTGAATCAGCATTTACTTTTCAGGGCTTAGTTCTTGTATTCTCTCCAAATATATTATTTTATTGAATCCTTAATAATGTCTTCCCATTAAGATTAAGTATATGAATAAATCTTAAGTGTGATAATTATAATTTATAACTTTCATGTCAGAAAAGCAAAAATTACATTGAAGAACGATTTCTCAACTTTAGCCCTATCGACTTTTTGGCCAGAATAGTTTGTGGGGTGTGTGTGGGCTACTTGGCAGTATCCTTGGCTTTTCTATCCACTAGATGTCAGCAGTGACCCCTCCCTACAAGTCATAACATTAAAAAACTCTACAGTTTTCAAATATAATGGAATACATACTAAAATGTCAATTGTGCAATGGACAACTTAACATATGTTTGTTATTTAATATCAGAAGTGACCACCTCAACGGCATATTTCCATAAAAATGCCCGAGGTTGAAGTTAATAGAAGAAATTATATATGACGAAGTGATTAGGTTTGTGATGATTTCAGTGTAGGGTAACATTTTTGACTATCCAACTAAATGCACTTCTGAGTTTTGGTGGATTTGGAAGCTAGACAAGCTCCTACTTGTTCCTCCACTTTAAAAATACTTTCTTCAAAATTTTCGTACAAAATCTGCAAAAATAGCCTCCAATTCACATGACTTTCAGCACTGTGTTTTACATTAAAAATTCAAAAAGTTATTGAAATGCCCATGAATTCAACATTCTAGGTTGGAAATTCTACATTCTCAATAAGTGGATTAAGTAGAAAATAAAATAGCACTTTACATTTGTGGTTCTTTACTACATACAAGTCTAGGTTGTTATGTAAATTACCTAAGTTCGAGCAAAAAAGCTTGTAATAGAAGGAATTTTAGAAAGGTTTTCGCGAAGAGGAAAAGACAGATGTCACCTAGAAACAAGAAAAAGTCAGCTGTGTACTTTTGTTATGATAGTCTTTGAACAACTCAACATCTTACCAGTGCATCAAGGTACACATTCGTCCACTGGACTTGCTTAGCTTTGTCTCCTGCTAAAACCATTGGTCTTCCCAAAACATCCAAATATTCCTATTTATGAGGGAGAAAAAAAGGTTGTGGTTAAAAACGAGGAATGCTGTGTTTAAAAAATCACAGTGACTTAGCCTGTAATCCAAGTGCTTTGGGAGGCCTAGGCGGGAGGATTGTCTGAGCCCAGAGGATCGAGACCAGCCTGGGCAACTTGGTGAGACTTTGTCTCTACGATAAATCACAAAAACTAGCCGGGCGTGGTGGCAAGGATCTGTAGTTTCAGCTACTTGGAAGACTGAGGCAGAAGGATCGCCTAAGCCCAGCAGGTCGAGGCTCCAATTGTCGTGAGCTTGCTACTGCACTCCAGCCTGGGCAACAAGAGTGAGACCCCAACTCAAAAAAAAAAAAAAAATCACAAAAGAAAAAATAATCTAGAGTTAAAAATGATTATGGGCCAGGCGCAGTGGCTCAAGCCTGTAACCCCAGCACTTTGGGAAGCATAGGTGAGCTAATTGTCTGAGCCCATGGGTTCGAGAACAGCCTGAGCAACTTGGCAAGACCTCATCTCTACAATAAGTGAACAAAAATTAGCTGGGCATGGTAGTGCGCGCCTGTAGTTTGGCTTATTTGGAAGGCTGAGGTGGAAGGATCAGCTGAGCCCAGCAGGTCAACACTGGGGCAGTTGTGAACATGCCACTGTACTCTAGCCTGGTGACAGAGGTGAGACTCCAACTCAACAAAAAGAATATGAAATCAAAATTTTTAAGAGACTAAGTACATAATCATTTAATTTCTACTTTGGATACTCCATAAGTGGTATGTCTACATATTTTGAATCAACAGTATTTGACTTGCATATTTTTATAATATATCCACCCCTGTTTTTTTCTAGTAACAAATAAAACACTGTTTTACTGAGTTACAGAGTTACATTCGATGATAAGTGAAATATGTTCCTTGTGAATTGTTTCATGTTATTCTAAACTATTTAAGGCTCTGTGATTTAGTGCGTAGAAATGCACAAATTTAAAATAATAAAGCAGTCACATACTTTGGTTCATATCACAGATTGTTTGGCTGAAATTCAAAACTACATTTAAACACATCAGAAAATAAATGAAATACTGTGCCAAATCTAGACATCAGGCTCAAACGCAGTTGTTGTTTCATTTCAACATTCAATGTATTCAGTATTTATTTCCACAAATGCCATGTTATTTATGCTTGATTTTGATTTAGTTTATTTTGTAGATCCCTATATTTAAAATTGAATAATGATTTTAATAGTAATTTATGAATACTTAAAAATAATATGTATTTAATTACTTCATCCTACAAAAAGTTACTTAACAGGCATGCTTTCAACTGAATGTTGTTGAAAAAAATCACCATGTTGTATCTTTATTTTACACAGATAAACAGACCCACGGGGGTTATTTGGAAGTTAGCGAAGGGCTGACTATGTTCCTGAATAATTTGTCTAGAATAACTATTGTTTAATTTTATGTGTGGTACCTATGTAAGTTTGAAGACACAAATTTAATTCACTTGCAATAGAACCAGGTTCAAATCACCTGAGATAAGATTGTTAACAAATTTAATTTTATTCATTTTCTAGGATGTTTTTAACATCTGATAATAATGGTATACTCATATTTATAGTCTTTAAAAAAAAAGTCTGCATTTTGGATGCTTGAAAACACCTGAAATGTAATATATACTCCGGATATTTGTCCCTTCAAATCTCATGTTAAGAGATGGGAGGTGTGTGTGTCATGGGGATGGATCCCTCATGAATGGCTTGATTCTCCCACCATGGTAAACAATGATTTCTCACTCTATCATTTACCAGGAGATGTGATTATTAAAAGGAGTTTGGATCTCCTCCCCACTCTCTTGCTCCCTTTCTCACTGTGTGACATGCCAGCTCCCCTTCACCTCCCATCATGAAGGAAAGTAGCCTGCAGCCCCTGCCAGAGGCGGATGCTGGTGCCATGTTTCTTGTACAGCCTGCAGAACTCTTTGTGACCCAAATAAACTCCTCTTCTTTATAAATTACCCAGTCTCAGGTATTCCTTTATAGCAATGCAAAGCAGACTGATACAGCATGTAAACTGAAATAAAACCAATACATTTCTGTAATACTCAGCATTTTAATATAAATGTAATATTATGGATATTTTCATTTTTAGCTATTTTCTCCACATTGAGCATATTTAAACCAGAAAAAATATATACTTTGAAAAATTTAAAAACTTTAAAATAGCCCTACCTGAGTATTGATTCTTATTGCTCCAATGGAAGGAATTTCATAATAATAACCTGAAATACACAAAGTTTGATATAAAAATAAAGGACCACAAAATTATTTTGTTTTATGAATAAAAGATGTTTTATCTTATAAATAAAAGGCATTTATTTTGGAAAAGGTATCTTTTCACTTCTGAATTAAGTAAACACTAAAATAAAAATACCAATGATAAATTTCAAGAATAATTAACGGTTCATCACAAAAAATGCATAGGCTTTGTTAGAAATGTCACTATATTTCTTAGATAGTATAAAATAAGTGCTATTCTTCTAAAAACAGTAGAAAATCTGGTATCATTTAAAATATATTTTTCACTAGGGAAATTTTTAAAGATGCATGATGGATAATGTCTGATAATTATTACATTTATATAAAATTTTGACCTAAATATAACTTTCAGAAAAAATTCAGGTTCTTTTTGTTTCCATGGTATCATAGTTTATTTTTAAAATAACATATTTTCTCACATCTTTTTTCTAAAGAAATATGAGCTCACTTCCTAAAACGTGAACCATCTAGGAATGTATGAGGGGAGACCCCAAAACACCCAGAATTTATTTATAAAAAACTGGTATTTAATAAGAAAAAAACTGGTATTCATTCTTACATATTTAAACTTCAGTCACCTTCAAAATATTCTCCATTTGATGCAATACACCTATTGATGTGTTTCTTCCACTGCTCAAAACAGTTTTGAACTCATCAATTTTGATGCCTTTTAGTGTTTCTGCCATTTTTTATTTCACCTTTTCCACATCAGCAAAACGTTTCCCTTTGAGGGCTTTTTTCATCCAAGGAAACAACAAAAAACAGTTGCTTGGGGCAAGATCTGGTGAATAGGGAGGGTGGAGCATGGGAGTCATGCCATTTTTGGTCGAAACTGCTAAACATTCAGAGCAGTGTGGGCAGGTGCACTTGTAGATCACCCATCATGAAATGGACAAACACAAGAATCTCAAAAAAAAAAAAAAAAAAAAAAAAAAAATCGCCGAAGCTGAATGCAGCTTTTTACAACACTAGCTGATACCCAGATGTCTAAGGGTTCCTAGAACACTTCCCTAGCTGGGGAAGCCTATACTACAAGTTGCCCGCCTTCTAAAAGGTAATTCTGGCTTTTTGGAGAGTACTCCCTCGTTTAAGATAACATTTTCCAAAAAACAGTAACTTACCCACCCAGAGAAAAATAATTACACACACACACACCCACACACACACACACACACACACACATGCGTGCGCGCACACACACACACACACACACCACATCACATCCCATTCTCATATCTACGTTTTACAAATTTCAGATATTTTTTCATTCCTAACTTTTCCTTTAAGATTATTTCTGATGTGTTTCATTAGGTATTGTTCAGTACAATATATCCTTTTATGAATATAGAACAATATAATCAGATGTCTGAGTTTTAATATAATGTAATGCTAATGTTAAAATTTGTTGTGTGTTTTCTCTATAGAAACATGTTCAGTATCCTACTTTTGCCTGGTTCTTATAAAAGTTAGCTACAATTTTAGATTTTAAATGATTTTAAATGATAATATACAAACATAACAACTACAAAATATTTTTTCCTCTAATAACATATCGTCAAGAAAACAGATCTGTTACCTTTATTTTCACAAGCCATCCACTGAATAGGTCCTCTGTCATAATTATGTTGACCAACTGAAAATGTGAAGACACGTACCTGGAAGAATTGAAAAATAAATATCCATCAGGCTGAATAAAGTCTAATTGAATGGCAAAACAAGATAGCTAAAGTAAAAAAAAAAAAAAAGAAAAATTGAGGCCAGTGAAGAATTTAGAAAGGCATCAGGGGAAAACGACATAACCTACTATATACATAGAATCCAGTTGCTGCATTTTGCATCACTGGGCATCCTGTACTGTATCCCATTCCACATGGCTAAAGTTTCATTCATAGAAAACGCATCTTTCAGGTCCAGCCTAACTTTGTCCGTCTCACCTGCTTAGAACATATTCAATTATCTCGAAAAATATATTTCTCTATTTCATAGGTGTATGGTGATGGAAATGTATACAGAAAGGAGAAAGGTCATTATACTTGTAGTTGCTTAAGGTAATTAAACTTCATGACCAATTTTACTACTTTCACACCATGGAAATATTTAGCATGCACATATATGATTATGATATGAATGTATCACTTATTTTATTTTATTGATTGCTTGATTGATTTTTAGTTTTTTGAGTTGAAGTCTCACTCTGTCACGTAGGCTAGAGTGCAGTGGCACAATCACGTTTCATCGCAGCCTCAGCCTCCTGGGTTCAGGTGATCCCTCATACTCCCGCATAGCTGGAACTACAGGTATGCCCCAACGTGCCTGGCTAATTTTTTGATATTTTTTTGTAGAGATGAGGTCTTGCTGTGTTGCTCAGGCTGATCTTGAACTCCTAGACTTAAGCAATTCTCCCGCCTCAATCTCCCAAAGTGCTGAAATTACAGGCATGAGCCATTGAGCCTGGCCAATATGAGAATATTACTTAATTTCTATAAAAGATGGCTAGCACATATAAATAGATAAATATTCTGAGTTCCTGGAGTTTTTAAAGAGAACCAAAATACTAACTGTTCCTAACATACTATAAAGTAAGCAAATATTTTAAAATTCAATGGAGAGTTTTTGAATTGTAGTAATTTAAATATTAACTGAAAGCTATTGAATTTGAATACTAGTATAAAATTAAATATAAATTCAATTATGTCAATACATAATTAATAAAATGACTATTTTACATATATCAGTTTTAGCTAATTTAGTAATCTAAGTGAACCAATATTTTTAGTTCAACATTGTAGTTATTTCTAAAGATAGACATGCAAAAATTCACTTTTCCATGAGTCAAATTCCACTTTTAACTACTTTAAGAGTTTGTCCCTAATTCATGTCGATTCACTGCTTGAACTGATATTTTCTAATGATTTTGTCCCTTTTAACTTTTGTACATAATTCCAGAGCACAAATGTCAAAGGAGATTTCACATCTGTTCTGTGTTCTTTCACTAGTCTTGGCCACACAGTTCACATTATAACAACTCCTGCTCCCAACATATACATTAGGAATGTGGCTGTTTCACATGTAAGGTTTTAGGTGAGCAACCCTTAAGTCATCCAGGATGGCCTTAGCTAGTTAAACAAGAGACCATTTGGTAGACATATCTGCATTTTAAATGACTGGTTCTAAGTCAACAGTAGAAATTGATATCTCTCTCTCTCTCAATCTGTTTCTATCTCCAAAATTCCACTCAAAAAGCGATGATTTCATTTTCTTTAATTCTTCAGTTGGGTCATTTTGGGGTCTGTCAATATATTTCAATGTAGCATTACTGCTTATATAGTTGAGCTTACTCCTAAATGGAAATATTTTTATAAGCAGGTTGACCACTCTGATAATTCAATTTAACTGTCATATCTTAAACAACCATCACATGAATTCAGATCAAGAAAAAATCCAGATGTTCTAGAAAGCACTTGGGAATCTCCTTCATAACTAACATTTGAACACATGCCTTAAATTTTCAAATTAAAGCACAGTTTTGTCTAGACAGTCCTGTTACCACAACAGTGATCTAGTAAGATATTTTTTTCATAAAAAAACTTTTCAGTAAAACAAAATAAATGAATAAGACGATGAATTTTATATCTATGTTTCTGGAAGGCAAACATTTCTAATATCAAAGAGGCTATACTTAAATCCACACTATATGATTATTTTGACTGATGTTATCATTCAAATAGTCCAAATAAACACTTTTTAAAAATCAGCCAAAAAAAGCTTTGTTTGTTTTACTGCAAAAGTTTCACCTAACTCTGTGTGTTTGCCTATGTGAGCCATCCGAGGTAAAATTTAGGAATTTGGGATCAAGGCTGGGTGTGAAAATGCATATTCTGTCACTTAAATTATAATGTTTTAAACATGATGAACTTCTTTTTAATCTTTCTTTGTTCTTTTTCTCACACAGGTCCTTGGCTACTTAAATCAGCTACATTAGTTTCCTGGATCATTCCCCATATTATAAATTTATAATTTGTACCTCCTTTCTCAATTTTCATTTGCCTTACTATAGAGATTTTTAAAATTATTATTTTATGTAATTTTATTTTAAAGATGTGGAATACAATTCAGGATTAGGAATACAAGTGGTCATTGTACAGGTAAAGTTTGGGCCTCCCTTTGGTCCCCACTTCACCTGTTTTGAGATCAGGTACTATTATTGATGTTATGTTCCCTCCTCCCCCACCCCCTCCACTGGCAATCTCCTGCTACTACCAATCCCTTTCTTATAGTATTACAGTAAATGTTCAGGGTCTGCTTATGAGGGAGAACATGTGATACTCAGTTATTTGCTTCTGTGCTAGATCACTGAGTATTATAGACTCTAAATCAATCCAAGTTACTGTGAAGTCCATATGTTTTTTTCTTCTTTATGGCTGTGTAATATTGCATTGTGTATATGTATCGCATTTTCCTATCCAGTCAAGTTTCAACGGGCAGCATGGTTGAGTCCAAGTTTTTGCTATTGTGAATGGTGCTACAATAAACATGCATGCGCAAGTATCTTTTTGGTAGAATGATTTGAGTTCCTCTGGGATTTTTTAAAGACATTCTCTTTCTGAAAATGTCCTCTCAGTAGTTACTAAGGTCTTATGAATTGCAAATATAACCTCTTTTTTATAATTTATACAATGCCTTACCATTATAATATTTCCAAAATCTAATACACATATATACCTAATGCTTTTATAAATTATATGGATTTCCTTAGAACTTTCTAAAATAATTTTGTAACTATATGTTTGGTTGAGAAAAAGTTTAATATGTCACTCAAAACATAGCATCTATTGTAATACCTTACACACAATCTATATAACAATGAAAAATCAACATAAAAAAAACTTCACTCCCAACGGTCACACATTGCTGAACTTGTCTCTGCTTTACACATTTTTGCTAATTAGGTATAATTTTAACTTCATTGATTTAATAAACATTTGCATTACACATTTTATACTGCACGTACATAATAGATTGGTGAAATTTAAAAGAATCTGGCGTATACTAACTTTCCACGTGGAATTGTTAACGGTTTGGGTTCTAACGGTTCTATTTCATACTATCCTACTGCCACCTTGTGGAGACATCAGCGAACTAACTAAAATTCCAGGTGCCAAAATCCAGAGATAATTGCTACTTCTCGTCATCTGATGTTTTTCACTTCTTTAAATGTACAGTTCTTATCTAGTTATAATTTTGGAGAAATGGAAAAATAAAGCGTTTCCTTGAAATATGCACAATTTAAAATTGAAGGTAAATTACATTCTCAAAGCTATATTTGTAGTGATCTTTTAATTGCATATGCATGATCTTACATTAAAAAATACTTACAAAATAACTTGAAATACGTATTGGTAATCACACAAGCTAAAGATTTCATCTAAATTCTCACTTAAGCAAATTACTTACATTAGAACATATCTACAGCAAGACAAGGTCAATTTTTGTGGAGGAAACATTCCCTTACTCACACCTAATGAGTAATCAAATTTATATTCATAACAGTAGATTCATGTAACAAATGGACACTATAAATTTTCTGCTCTGAGTAAAATGTTCCTAGAAAATCAGCTAAATGTTTTTCAACTAATGTTCAGGATTTTAGATGGATTCTTATTTCAAATGTTTGCTTCTCTGAAATTTTCATCAGAGTCACTTATGAAACATATACAATCACAGATGGCTTTGACATTTTTCATAATGCTGGCCCAGGTCGTCAACAGAAATAATGTGGGAAGTTAGTATTGAATACAAGTTGGATTTGATTTTAAAAGTTCCACAACTTAGCATTTATTGTAATGCCTTACTCACACATGTAAATAAATATTTATTAAATGAAAAACAAGTAATAGACAAATGAGAGGTCTCTATTTCTTACCAGAGGGTGTCTAAGATGGGCTTTGGTATCATTTGACATATAAATTAGTTCATTACAATACAAGGAGGGACCCCCAAAATGGAATTTACTTACTGAAAATTTTGTAATTATTCTTACAAGTTTAAACTTGTTACCTTCAAAGTACTCTCCGTTTGATGCAATAGATCTATTGAGACACTTTTTCCACTGCTTAAAACAGTTTTTGAACTTGTCTATTTCGATGCCTTACAGTGCTTCTGCCATTTTTTTGTTTCACCTCTTCCATATTAGAAAACCGTTTCCCTTTGAGGACATTTTTTCATCCAGGGAGCCAAAAAAATAAAAAGTCACTTAAGGTCAAGATCGGGTGAATAGGGAGGGTGGGGTATGGGGGGTGGTCATGCCATTTTTAATCAAAAACTGCTGAACACTCATCACTGTAGGGGCAGATACATTGTCATGATGCAAGAACCAGTCACTGTCTACCACAACACCACGTTTCTTGTGCAAATTGTGAAGCAACCTTCTCAAAATTTTCAGATAAAAACTCTTCGGTTGACCATTTGATCCAGAGGAACAAATTCTGAGTGTATTGCAAGGGATTTGCCCACCAAAAAATAATTCTAATATTTTCAAGGGATGCGTATTCAAACAGTGGAGACGAAGACTTAGTAAAATTAAGTATAAAAATCCCAAATTGGTGTTTGGTTGTAAATTTACATAATTTTACCTTCAGTTGCCTCAAAAACTAATTTTGTACTGAACAAAATACTATAAATACAATAATACAAAGTTTGTATCACACTGCCAGCCTACTTGATTCTAGAAAACTTTTAAGTAAGAGCAAATTTGGTTATTTAAAATGTATTACTGATTTGTTCCTTACTCACTGCTGATTTGTAACTTTATCCTACAGTTCTGACTTCTGCTAATCTGTTTTTTGTTTTGTTTTGTTTTGTTTGTTGAAGACTAAAATGCTTGTCTTCAATTAAGAATTTTCCAAAGCCACAGGGTCAACCTATTTTAAAAAGCCATAGGAATTTCTTGTTTCCCAACAGAACCAAGTTACTGGAAACTGTCACCTCTACAATTATCAGTTACCCAGAGTTCAAGTTTAAATTACAACAGGCAAATCTCCAAAGCATAATGGAAATGAGTCTATGAAGAAAGTCAATAAAACTAAAATAAAAACTTCAGCTATCGAAACTTTATGTTAGAAAAATGATATCAGAGATGGGCTTTGTTAGTCTGCTCTGTATACTAAAATTTTTGGCATTAAGCCTATGAAAATACTAGATTGAACTGGCTATTTTAGAATAAAATTCTACAGTGGTTTCCATAATTCACAAATATACTAGAATCCAGAGTATTTGAATAGTCCACATCTCCAGTTTTAGAGCATTACACAATAAATAAAAGTGTCCAAACTCACCCTTCACACTTAATTTATTTTATAAAGCCCAATGATCTGAAAGGTACCTGCAGCCTGCAAAGTTTTGATGATTTTAGCCTGTGAAAGCTGAGAAGGTGTCCCTAGGGGTGGAGTCTTGCTGTCTGACTTGAAGGCAGCCTCCTGGGTGGGCAAATTATGATTAGCACCGCCACAGGGCTGCCCAGGAGAAAGAGACAGACAGATGACCAGCCAGGCGCATTCCACATAAGGTTATGAAATTTAGACTGTAGATTATTTAAAATCTGCACTCTGCTACTTAGTAACTGCATGACTTTCACCAAGTTGATTAACTTCTCTAATTATGGTTTTCTTATTTCCAAAATTGGGGTGATAATGATGATAATTATTATTATGGCATATGATTATTCCAGTTGTAAATGAAATAAATATAAAGTATTTATATCATATGGAAATTATAAGCTTGATACATATTAGCTATGGTAACAAAGATTATGATGATGATAACTACAGTATTTGTCTTTTATAGTCAAACTATCAGAATTCAACGAGGTAGCATTTTCCAGTATTAGACTTTCAGGTCTCAAAAAGAACTTAAAATAACACCTTTCTAGAGGAGAAAATTTGACCTGCTTTCTTATATTTAGCAACAAACTCTAAGGAAAAGGGCCAATATTGTATAAGTGCCATTATGTTAATATAAGTCTACATGAAATGTCCCAGGGTCTCAGAAAGCCAATAGTTTAATCAATATCTATTGAAATTGTTCAAGCAAATACAAAACCATTGTTTAAAAAAGGAAAACAGCCAGGCTCAGTGGCTCAGCCTGTAATCCCAAGCCTTTGGGAGGCTGAGGTGAGTGGATTGCTTGGATCCGTGGGTTCGAGACCCACCTGCGCAGCGAGACCTCATATCTACAGAAAAACAAAAAATTAGCCGGGCGTGGGAGCCCGCGCCTGTAGTTCAGCTATTTGGAAGGCTGAGGCGGAAGGATCGCCGGAGCCCAGCAGGTCGAGGCTGCGGTGGTCAGGAGAGGCCACTGCACTCCAGTCTGGGTGACAGAGTGAGACTCCAACTCAAAAAAAAAAAAAAAAAAAAAAAACAAAAACGGAAAACAGCAAGGCTCAGTGGCTCAGCCTGTAATCCCGCGCCTTTGGGAGGCTGAGGTGAGTGGATTGCCTGAGCCCGCGGGTTCGAGACCCACCTGGGCAGCGAGACCTCATCTCTACAGTAAATCAAATAATCAGCTGGGTGTGGTAGCACGCGCCTGGAATTCCGGCTACTCAGAAGGCTGAGGTGGAAGGATCTCTGGAGCCCAGCAGGTTGAGGCTGCGGTGGCCGGGAGCGCCTACTGCACTCCAGTCTGGGCGACAGAGTGAGACTCCAACTCAAATAAAAATAAAAATTAAAAATTAAAATAAAAAAATTTAAAAAAAATTAAAAAGGAAAACAAAGAGTAGTAGTCATATAAGTTTTGCATACAGTCTTAAAGAACCAAGCTGATATTTCTCTCATGTGCCTTATATGTGGGTACATAACATACATGCATACCTGGGATTATAGTGGCATTTTAAATTTATTTACAATTATAATGAATTACCCTCAAATTATCAGATTAAAGGAAGTAATTTTAGGTTCTCTTTTTTCCCACGAAGAATAAATTTCTAAGCAATGTGTAGTTCTCCAAAGAGTATCATTAGCTGAGAGGTCAGAATCTAAGCTGTATGGCGATTTATTTCAGATGTTCTTCCTGAATAATGTCAAATACTTCACTGACACCAATAATGAAAATACTCATAAAAGACTGTGTATTAGATTAGGCCGAAGGAAAAGGTGCCATCATTATAATAATTTGTTGTATAAACGTATGTGTCCCCTACTTAATATGTAGACCAATTTTACTCTACATTCTAATAGTGGGGGAAAATATTGTTTTTAATGATTTCTTTTTAAAATAACAAAAGTATTATTTTTCCCCAACATTTATGGATTTCTTACAGTTTAGGAGCATATTTATTGCCTATGTACATATGGCCAACATATCTGCAAATATTGAATAACTACTATATATATAAAGCACTGTACTTTCCTCTCAGAATTCATTAGTATGCTTATAAATGTTTACAACTCCTGCTTCACAGAGCTTGTAAAAGAGAGAAAAGCTCAAGATAAAAAGTGAACATAGAATTAAAAATAATAAAAAATGGTAATCTGGATTAAAGAAAACCAAGAAGAAAGAGGGTACAGAAATAGAGAATGAGAAAGGCGGTGAATCTGGGGAAAAGGGACCACTCTAGAAAGACTGAGGAAGACTTCTCTGAGAGGCATAATGTGAGTAGGGTTTTTAGAAGAGAAAATAGCCAGAGAAAAGCTGAACAGAGCACCATTTTTGTCATAACATTTTAACACAAACAATGGGCAGTCTTGATTCTACATAGGAAAGCTTGCCTGGAAATTCAAGTGCTCTTTGTGTGTTATAAAGTTTATGTTGTATTATATATTCTGTGTTTCAAGTAATATTTAAACTCATTTTCATTTGATTTGTTTTAGAAGTTAAATTAAGGGCGCTACAAAATGCATGAAAGTAATATTACTCAGACGTGAAAATGTATCTGGTAAGATAGTCCTTAGTTTAGGGGATGAATTGACAACATTAATTTTAGTCTAAGAGAAACAAATGTAAATAAGTGCTGTCACAGACAAGAACATTCACACGTGCATAAAACATATGTGTTAAATTGATTATGGCTCTTCTGGCAGGGCTAACACTACATTGTAGCTCTATAGTAATTTGGTTTTTATGAACAAAGGAATAGCTCCTATTCTAAAACTAAAAATTTTAGAAACCACTGACAGTGTCAAGTCATCTGAAATAAAAGTTTTTAGGAGCAGTCTGTTTGCTAAATGGAATCAAATGCACTACAAGTTAAATGTCCTTCATTATCATATGTTTGAACAATCCTTGCAAAGGCTTCATTCTTGCCTAATGGAGAAGCCAGGCAGAGAGATAGTAGAGAAGGGAATGAATTATTTCCCATAAATTATTTTATCTACCACCTGTTGAAAAATTAATAGACAATGTTCACTCTAACTATGTAAAATACCTATGCCTGTGGAGCTAGTTGTGACTTGGTTTAGATTTTTGTACACAATAGACTATTTCCATTTTGGAATAATGCATTTATTGTCAAGTGCTTGTAACTTTAGTTGTACATTCTTTATTTGGAAAATTATTCCATATTTAAAATGTTTTTTCTTATATCTTCTTCTCATTCAACTTACCAGTTATTCTGAAAATCTTACTTCATTGCTTTTGAATGTCTTTTCATTTTTTAAATTAATTCTGAGAATTAATCTAAGAATCAGAGACTATTTCCTAGCAGGCTGGGTAGTCTCAGGTGTTATTCCTAAGCAATCCCTTTGCTCTTACACAGAAAATCAAGTATTTTTAATTTTGCTTGCCCTGGGAATTATCTTTCAACTCTGTGTCTGGATTTGCTTTCCTTTATTCATTTGTTTGGACTACGTGATAGGGCTCATTTTTGTTTTGGCACCATTTTTAAGAAGGTCTCGAACACACGGGTGAACCCTAAGGAATGGCATTGCTGCAGGTAAAGACTATAAAGTGAATGTATTTTAATTTGGAACAGCTGTGTGAAGAGATTAACATGGATTCTGTTTTAAAGCTGTACCTATCTATAATCAGGTAGATTAATTCCCAAGGGTAGTACATTTCACAAAAGAACCCAAACATTTTGTTCTAATTCTCAAACCTTTTGGCCTCATTAAATTGCACCGTGTATCTGCAGCCTCATTCATCAGCTCTCCAGTGGTACCTCCTCAGGCCTCCCTGCGTTGCTCTGAATGATTTCTGATTCATCTGGATGAAAAATGAGTGGAAATGAAGCATTCAGCAGCCATATTAGTCCCAAACAAGAGGCTTGGGGGAAAAGTTAAGACTCAGAGTAGTTTTCAGATCTTGTTCCTTAAGTTCACCAAACTTTGTTTGAAGACGTAACTTTTCTGTACTTTAAAATTGTTATTTTATTGTAGTAAGAACACTTAACATGGGATCTGCCCTCTCAGTACATATTTAAATGTACAAGGTATTATTGTTGACTATAGGTACTTGTTTAATGTTTAAAGCAAATCTTTGCAGCTTATTCATCTCGCTTAATGGAAACTTTATGACCACTGATTTGCAATTCCCCCTCTCCCTCTCCTCCTACATCTGGCAATCACCATTCCTCTCTTGGAGTGTATAATTATTTTAGATACCTCATGTAAGTGGGATTATGCAGTTTGTCCTTCTGTGACTGGATTATTTCGCTCAGCATAGTGCTTTCAAGATTCATTCACATTTGTACACAAGGTTTGACAATTAGTTATGTAAACCATCCTAGAGAAAGTGCTACCTACCTCACTGCTGAATATAACTACAGTTACCTTTGAAGTACTCCCCTTGGGGAGCTATGCACTGATGCCAATGCTTAGTCCACCTATCAAAGCAATTTGGAACTCTTTTTCTGGAATGATCATCAGAGCTGTAGTCATTATTTGTTAGGTCTGACAATTAAATTCGTGAACTTGTCATGTGCACTTACGTTGGCAGAGTGTACAAATAAGTGTATTGTAATACCCTCCCTACTTACCAGATCTGGTCCCCCAATGACTTTTTTCTTTATCCAAAGATAAAAAGAAATATTGAAAGGAAGGCATTTGATGACATTCAGGACATTAAACTCTGATGGTCAATCCAGAAAAAGAGTTCCAAGATTGCCTGATGGGTGGACTAGGTGCTGGTGTTAGTGCATAACTTCCCAAAGGGAGTACTTTGAAGGTGACAGTAGTGATATTCAGCAATGAGTTATGTAGCACTTTTTCTAGAATGAGTTCACAGACTTAATTGTTAGACCTCATATATTGCAGAATTTCCTTCTTTTTAAGACTGTATAGTATTTCACTGTGTGTATAGATCACATTTTATTTATCAATTCACCTGTCAATGGACACTTAGGTTATTTCCATAGCTGGGCTATATTGCATAATGCTGCAATGAACATGGAAACGTACTTCAAGATCCTAATTTCTATTTTTTGAATAAATACTCAGAAGTGGGACTGTTGGATCATATGGTAGTTATATTTTTAGTTATTTGAGAAGCCTCTATATTTTGCTATACAATTTTGCTTTTCCATCAACAGTGTGTAAGAGTTCCAACTCAATCTCTTTACATCTTCCCCAATACTTGATGTCTTTTCTTTCTTTGATAATAGCCACCCTGACAGGTATGAGGATGTACAGGATATTACTGTTGTAACATCCCATTGTGGTCTTGATTTGCATTTCCCTAATGACTAGTAATGTTAAGCATTTTTTCATATACTTGTTAGCCTGGAGAATAGTCCATGTGCGCTCGAGAAGAATGTGTATTCTGATTCTGTTGGGTCAAATGTTCTGTATGTGTCTATTAAGTTTACTTGTCTACAGTGTTGTTCAAGTGCTCTGTTTCTTTATTGATCATCTGTCTAGATGTTCTACCCATTACCAAAAGTGAAGTACTAAAGCCTTCTACTATTATTGTATTGCTATTTATCCCTTCAATTCTGTCAATGTTTGCTTTATATGATATATTAAAATGCTCTAATGTGAGATGAATATTATCTTTGCTATATAATCCTGGTAGAGTGATCCTTTTATTTTTACATAATATCCTTGTTTGTTTCTTGTGGTCATTTTTATTTAAAGTCTAATTTTTCTGATATAAATAAAGCTACCTCTACTCTCATTTGGTTACCATTTGCATGGAGTGACTTTTTCTATTACTTTACTTTAAACTTACGTGTGCCCTTAAATCTAATGTGAATTTCAAATAGCTGGTTCTTGTTTTGGGGAGTTTAATTCATTTACATTTGAAACATATATACACTATTTTTATAGTTTATATATGTAATGCTGTATACTTGCATAGTCCCTTGGCATAAACAATTGTTATCATAATAAAATACAAATGTGGAAAGTCATTGAACTTTCAAGTAGAATGCATATGAAATGTGGGACAGCAATGCTTCCAAAAATATAATTCCTACTTGCCAAATGAGGTACATGTGTCCTGTACCTTATCTTTCATTCATCTTTAACATACAATAGTGGATATGGTCTTCCATCTTAAAAAAATATGCAAAAATACACATGTGGGTACAGGTATACCTCATTTTATTGTGCTTCCTTTTCTTGCATTACTTAAAAACTAAAGGTTTGTGGCAACCCTGTGTTGAACAAGTCTATCAGTACCATTTTTCTAAAGTGTGTGCTCACTTCATGTCTCTGTGTCATATTTTGGTAATTAACACAATATTTCCAACCTTTTCAATATTATAATATCTGTTATGCTGATCTGTGATCGGTGATCCTTGATGTTATTGTTGTAATTTCTTTCAGGCACCATAAATCATACCCATATAATACATGAACTTAATTGATAAATATTATGTGCGTTCTAACAGCTCCACCAATCAGCTATTACTCCATCTCTCCTCAGGATTCCCCATTCCCTTAACAACTTCTAAGTGTTCTAGATAAAAGAAGACTCACATGTTTCTCATTCCAAATCAAAATTTAGAAATGATTAAGCATAGTAAGGATGGCATGTCAAAAGCCGAGATAGACCAATAGCTAGACCTCTTGCACCAAAAAGCCAAGTTGTGAATACAAAGGAAAAGTTATTGAAGGAAATTAACATGCTATTCCAGTGAAGATATAAAGAATAAAACAGTGTTACTGCTGATATGAGGAATGTTTCAGTGGTATGGACGAAGATCAAACCAGCCACAACATTCTCTAAAGCCAAGGTCTAATCCAGAACAAAATCCTAACTCTTTTCAATTCTATGAGGGCTGAAAGAGCTGAGGAAACTGAGGAAGAAAAGTTTGAAGCCAGCAGAGGTTGGTTCATGGACTTTAAGGAAAAAATCCAATTCAGTAACAAACGTGCAAGATGAAACAGCAAGTTTTAATGTAGAAGCTGCAGGAAGTTATCTGCAATATCTCGTTAAGACAATTAATGAAGGCAGCTACAATAAACAATAGATTTTCAATGTAGATAAGACAGTCTGCTATTAGAAGAAAATGCCAGTTAGGACATTCATAGCTAGTGAGAACTCAATGCCTGGCTTCAAAAGACAGGGTGAGTGTCTTGTTATGGGCAAACGCAATTGATGACTTTAAGTGAAAGACAATGTTCATTTACCATTCTAAAAACCCTAGGACCCTTAAGGAATGATGGTAAGGGTCCTACGCTGTCTGTGCTCCACAAATGAAACAAAAAAGGATGACAGCACATCTGTTTACAGCATGGTTACTGAATATTGTAAGCCCGCTGTTGAGACCTACTGCTCATTAAAAAAAAGATTTCCTTCAAAATATTATTGCTTAGTAGCAATGCACATAGCCACCCAAGAGCTCTAATAAAGATAGACAAGAAGATTAATTTTGTTTTCATGCCTGCTAACACAACATTCATTTTTTAGTGCATGAAACAAGGAGAAAATTAGACTTTCAATAAGAAATTTTTTAAGGCTATAGCTGCAATAAACATTAATTCCTTTGATGGATCTGAGCAAAGTAAACTGAAAACGTGCTGGTAAGGATTCATTTTTTAAAATACCATTACAAACATCTGCAATTTTAGGGAGGTCAATATATTAACATCAACAGGAGTTTGTAAAGAGTGGATCCCAAACCTGATGGATGACTTGAGGGGTTTAAGACTTCAGTGAAGGAAGAAATTGCAGATGTGGTGGAAATAGCAAGATAACACAATTATAATGGAACCTGAAGATGCTGCAATTTCACAATATAACTTGAATGGATAAGGATTTACCTTTTATGGATGACCAAGGAAAGTTGTATTTTGGGATGGAATCTACTCCTAATGAAGATGCTGTGAATATTGTTCAAATGACAATAAAAGAATAAAAGATATAGAATATCACATGAACTTATTTGATGAAGCAGCAACAGGCTTTAAGAGGATTGCCTACAATTCGAAAAGAAGTTTTGTGAGTAAAATGCTATCAAACAAACCACATGTCACAGAGAGATCATTCACGAAAGGAAGAGTCAATGGATGTGATCAACTTGATTGTTGCCATATTGTAAGAAATTGTTCCAGCTACCCCTGCCTTCAGCAATCAAAACCCTGATCAGTCAGCAACCACCAACCCTGAAGTAAATTCCTCCACCAGCAAAAAGATTAAGATTCACTGAAGGCTTAGATAATCTTTAGCAATTTTTAACAATAAAATATTCTTTAGTTAAGGAATATACTCTGTATTCTTACGCATTTATCTATTGCACAATTAACATACTGGACCATATAGTAAACATTAACTTTTACATATGGACTGAGAAGCCAAAGAATTTGTGTAACTCACTTTATTGTGATATTTGCTTTATTGTGGTAGCTGGAACAGAACCTGAAACATTCAGAACATTCTGTGTCTCTAAGACAACATTCTGTGTTTCTGAGGTGTGCCTGTTTGTGTGTGTACAACTTGAGCCTGAGTTTACTGTCTTCTTTTTATTCTTTAGTTCTTAGCAAATTTGCCAAAATTTTAGAAAAAAACAGTTTGTATTTGTATTTCTGCTTCCTCATTCCTTATTCACTTCTCAACTACCTGTTGACTTATTCATACTACTTTATATTAGAGAGTTCAGGTCAAAGTCACATACATGCTGCCTGTTCCTGGAGATACCATCAGGACATATCCATTTTAATATGTGTGGTTATATGTATGTAAGCAGGTATTTACATACTTATAAGTGTGAATATCACAAAGCTTTGTTACATTAACTGAAATTCAAATCACAGAAACAAGATAGTATCCAATTCTAAGAATATCTTAATTTTTATGTTACATAAATATAAGATTTATTAAAAATCACAGAAACTGAATACTAACTAATTACTATTCAAAATTGTTTTGACATTAATTAAGGATGTGTGTTTTTAAGAAAACTGTTGTTTCCTTAAAGCATGGCAGTCAAAATGTTAACAAACAAATAGCAGGATTGTTGAAGTTGAAGTTGGATACAACTTGATTTATTAGCTTTACAAAAGTGCATGTGATATGAATTTTATATTTTGTGGTTTATTATGACACAAAATCCAACCTTTCTTTAAAAAGCTGAGTTCCTCTAAAAGGTGACTACAATGGGAAACTGTGTTTTAAGATGATAATATTTGGACTGGACAATTTTAGGATTTATACATAGAAAATAAAAGATTTTAAACCAGTAAATTCTTCATTAATTCAACCAACTGAACAATTTGTGAAAATAGAAGGTAGACTGCATTTATTTTCCTTATAACATAAAGCCTCCTGTGTTTAAGAAACTAAAATGAAAACAAATGATGTATCTCCAGGACATACTATTGTGTTAATCCTAGATGCATACAGAGTTTGGAAAGAGGAAAAAAGAAAATACTACAGTTACAAGTTTAGGTGAAAATAACTTGTTTTTATATACTATATTTTGTTATTTAAATTTATTTTTTAAATGTATACTTCTTTAAAATCAGGATATGTCTCATGCACAAATTCAAATATAGAATGTAAAACTCACTGTCATATTGGAGTAAAAAGCTGTATGTTTTTGAAGAAAAGTATCCAGAGGTAAACAAGATTTCTAGTGGTTGCTCTGATCAGGCAGGTCCAATTCATGCTCTGCAGGCCACATACAGCCCAGGACAGCTAGTAATGCAGACTCACAAAATCTTTTAACATCATGTGTTTTTTAGTGTTTATTTTCTTTGTGATACCATGCATAGTTCCATTTTTGATGTTCACAATCATGCCTTATGACATCGCTTTTTGGCAGCACATATATTTGTGGAGCTATTTTCTTTTCTTCTTTTTTTTTAGATTGGAAAATATAGTTTATTTAGAAAGTAGATTAGAGAGAGAGAGAGAGAGAGAGAGAGAGAGAGAGAGAGAAGGGAGATCACCTACCCCATATTGGGGAGGGGACCAGAGCTTACAGAGAAGCATGGCCAGCTGTTTTCAATGAGACATACCATGAGCAAAGTTTGAGCAAACATTTCTGATGAGCACCTTGAAAACTCACTAAGAATTGCAACCAACTTCCACAGAACCAGACACTGATTAATTAGTTTTACAAAAACAAGGTCCAATTTCCCACTAGTTCTATATTATTCTCATTTTTCTAAATTTTATAATAAAAATAAATAGAAAAGAAGTCTTACTACACATAGCCACTAACTAAATTATGTGTGGCCCAAGACAAATCCTCTTTACTTGATGTGGCCCTGGGAAGCTAAAAGGTTGAATACCCCTGCTTTAGATAATATCACAATTAAAGAAAACTGATTTATCTACACTTAATATCTGTAAAAAATGATATAAGTACTGGTTTGCACTTATTTACCTCTGTCATAAAATAATAAAATATACTTAAAAATATGAATAAGTATAGGATACTAAAAGTTTCTTCCAATTATCAGAGTAAGAGTCATTAGTACATTTTTTAGATAAATGCATTTTATTATATTAATGCAGTTGAATTTTTGTTTAACTTATTTTTCTATATTTGAGTTCTCCAAAACATGAAAAATGCTAGATTATTTGCATATTTGAATATTCTTTGTCTCTAGTTATGATTTGTAATTATGAATTTGTCTTATAATAAAACTCATGCCTCTAACTTTTGTTAGATATTCTCAATTTATTTACTGTTCTAAATGGTATTAAGAACTACCATTGAATATAGGTGCTTGGTTGTATGACTAAAGTCCACAGTTAAACAAGACACAAACTCTGTATTGTAGCACTTTTTTTTTTTGGAATCCAGAGAGGAACAGAAGAGAGAGCCCATGGGTGCAGAGTGAGAGACACATAGGGCTCAGTGTGCTATGAGATCAGATGCCAAGAACCTCGACAAACCTGAAGGGGAGAAAGGTGTCAGAGACATCCTCTAGGTGGTGAGGATTGCCCCAAATTCTAAACAATGAGAAAGAATTACTAAATGGAAATAGGTTATGCGTACTATATCTTAGATTAATGCATCTGCATCTTCCCATCACTTTTTTTTTTTTTTGAGTTGGAGTCTCACTCTGTCGCCCAGACTGAAGTGCAGTGGCCGCTCCCGGTCACCGCAGCCTCGACCTGCTGGGCTCCGGCGATCCTTTCACCTCAGCCTTCCAAGTAGCTGGAATTACAGGCATGCGCTACCATGCCCGGCTGTTTTTTTTTTTTTTTTTTTTTTTTTATTGTAGAGATGAGGTCTCGCTGCCCAGGCAGGTCTCGAACCCGCAGGCTCAGGCAATCCACTCACCTCAGCCTCCCAAAGGTGCGGGATTACAGGCTGAGCCACCGAGCCCGGCATCCCATCACTTTTAATTCTGAAGATTTCTTTGAAAGAAATATTGTAGAATCAAGTCATCACTTGAAAGTATTCACAGTCTATTAATTCTGATTTTGAATATCTATTATTCTATCAACATTTCAAAATGGTTCCTCTATATCATTAAATCACCAGATGTTAAACAAAAAACAATTTAAACCTTACATTAAAATATATAACACTGTAGCATATACATTATGCAGAGCTGAGTACTGAAAAGATTTTTGATTAATTTGAAGTTATATGTGTGTATATTATTTCAATCCTTTGATCATTTAAAAATACCAATAAGTTGAAAAAAGGAACTAAGAGTACTTTTAAGTGCTCTGACACTTTTCATCAAAACTGTATCCCATTATTCATAATATATTGTCACCATACCATCTGAGTACATTAATCCATTTTGTCTCTTTTAAATACATATAAACACAATTCATATGTGTTCCTCAAACACATATAAAACAATCCATTAGGTTTGGTGATAGCCACTTCTTTCTAAATGATGAATATTCCCATCAAAAGCAGAGTGAGTGGGCATTTTACACAGCAGAGTCTTCTTGTAGATAAATATTTAATTTGGGTGAAATTTAGGAAACACAAGAAATACAAATTTATAATTTCTCATTACTTTTTAAGTGGATCATTAGCATTTTAGGAAAATAGGTTGAAAATCACTGTCCCCTTACGAAATGCGAAGTACCAGTCAGAAAATTGAAATAAGCAGATGACAGGACTGTTAGAAAAAAACAGTTAATACGGTTTTGATTAAAGCTGATCTTCCTCAACAGTATCAGCAGTTTCAGTTAGGTCCCTCTCCTCTTGCAGTAAAAAAAAAAAAAAAAAAAAATCAAAGCAAATGTAGTCCAACTACAAAACACTAATCTTCATAGTCTTCATTGCTTATTAAATGCTTTCCTTTAAAATATTACACCTGGTCAGGCATGAAGGCGCCTAGAATCCCAGCATTTTGGAAGGCCAAGGTGAGAGGGTTGCCTGAGCCCATGGGTTTGTAACCAGCCTGGGAAACTTAGCGAGACATCATCTCTACAATAAATTAGCCAGGCCTGATGGTGCGTACATGTAGTTCCAGCTATTTGGAAGGCTGAGGAGGAAAGATCACCCGAGCCCAGCAGGTCGAAGCTGCGCTGGCTATCAGTGAGCCACTGTACTCAACCTGGGTGACAGAGTGAGACTCCAACTCAAAAATATATATACCTATAACAGATTTGTCTTAAATCCTCTCTTGAAAGGAATTAGTTTTCAAAAGAGGATGCAGCTTTTGCTGTTGTAAACTACCTTTTTGTAAATCTACAATATAATATCTATAGATACTTTTCTGAGTATTTAGAAAATTTGAGTATTACTACAATCTTTAGTAATCAAATGATCTAATAAAGTTTATCCAAAAAAAAACTTAAACATTTCCTATTTTCCCAATCTCTTCTGATTTATCTCTTTATCACATTTTCTTACTTAGAATGTATGCATAAGAATCAAATAGGATGCAAAAATACAAATTATTTTATAAATATACTTGGTACAAGTTACTTGTAAATCGTACATAAATATATTTGATAATTTTCTAATTCACTCATTGGTTTATAATCCATTATTTATATGACTTTATAATCTATAATCAGCACACTAGTGTTTCGAACCCCAAATTCTTCATTACCTCTACCCACTATCTTTTTTACAAACCACATAGATCAATATTAAAATTAAAATACTATAAAACAGCACTCACTTTTTTGTCTTTATTGTATTTGGCAAATATCTCCTGGGCTCTCTCTTCTCCTCCATCCGTGAACAGCATAATAATCTTATTGCAGTTGGCTCTGGAAACATTATACTGTTAACAACAAAAACAATTTGCATGTCATTCACAGTCAAAGACAGAATGTAAAGCAATATGGAAAGAGCATGAGCAGGTTGCAAGTAATGAGTAAAACATCTTTCACAAAGGATAGGCCAAGAACCAGTTCCTGGATCAGGCCAGGCCCACTCCTACCTATGGCCTCCCCTTCCCTGCCCAAGGTTTCACTACCTCACTTCCTTCCAGTCTTTGATTAGTTGTCACTGTATCATGAGGCCATTACTGACAACTATGTTTTAAATGGCAAACTCCTTCCCAGACAGTACTTTTCTCCCTAGCAGTTTATTAATACATTCTTTTATATACAGTGTTTATTTTATTTATTGTTTATTGTTGGCATTCCCCAATAGAATGTAAACTCCAAAAGGGCAGGACTTTTATCATTTTTGTTCATTGTTTATCCCTGCCTGGAAGACTGCCTAGCACATAATAATCTCTCAGTAGTTGATTAATAAATAAGTTTTAGTAAATAAATGGTTATTGTGTCAATTGTATGTCCCTATAACTTTACAGCAGAAACAAAAATAGTATTAATTTTTAAAATGTGCATACTCTTTCACATTTTTAATTCATTTCCAACTATTTCTTTTCTTCCTTCTTTATTCATGCTACTTTACATTTTTTAAATGACAAACTCCTAACTGATCACCTAAAACACAGTGCTCTTTCATTCCTTTGTAAATGCTGATACCTATTCCCAGAATATCCTCCTCTCCTCTCTCACCCTACCACATGTATCCTAATTCTGAAAGACTCAAGTCCAGTGGTAAATCTTCTTAGACATTAAGGTCTCCAAAAGGTTGGACATGGGAGAATGATGGATTAGCACCAAAGGGTCATTAAAATGAAAAATTAATTTAGAAAGCTAGACTTCTTTGAGATCTGAAATTATAATCTTAGCTTTTCTACTGTTGTGAAATGTGTTTGCTTTAAATGCCAAGAATAAAAGATCACACTAATATATGAATGCTCAGCCTCTCAGAAAATGTCAACCTCTGAGTTCAGTGCTGTCCAAAATAAATATAATGTGAGCATAACATAATTTTAAATTTTCTAATGACTACTTTAGGAGGGTGATAAGAAGTATGCAAAGTTAATTCTAAGAGTATATTTTCTTTAACCTGGTCATCCAAAATACTATTAATTCAATATGAAATAAACATAAACATCATTGAGATGTTATAAATTTTTTTCTTCCATAATAAGTCTTCAAACTTTGTGTGTATTTTATACTTACACCACATTTCAGTTCAGATCGGTCACATTTCAAATGCTCAACAGCCACATGTAATTGTTGTTACCATACTGAACAGTACAGCCCTGGCCTTTAGATGACTAATTTTTAAAAAATCATTAACTCTCCTTTAGTGTTCAAGCTCATTGAAGGTTCATGCTTTATCTTATTTTTTCAAAGAAGATACATACTATTTTCTGTTATAAAATTAATAAAGACTGCATTTTGCTCTATTAGTAAAAAGATCCTGTTTCATATCATCTCACCCAATTGACTACACCATCAGAACACCTGCAGTAAAAGCTTTTAATCAAGCATTGTGAAAACACAAGTACTGATTAACACAATTTGTCACTTTAAACTTGAGTCTTATATTTGATGGCAACTTATCTGAAAATTTGACCATACAAAAAGTTGTATATTTTTTCATCAAGATACTTTTGTAAAAGCTGTCTGGAATTCTTTAATTAAAATTAAAATTTAATTTAATTAAAATTAATTTGTGTTGATCAGCTTGTGTAGAATAGGCAAAATAATATGTACCCTAAGGATTATTTTGTAAAAGTTATAAAGTAAACTTTTTACCACAGATATGGTTTTATTTTTGAAATATTGAAAGTACTATTATTATTGAATCCAAATATCAATATAAATTAACACTTTGGTTCTTGCTGATCATTTGTATATCTGTTCAAATAAAATAACTTTTCCCATGAGAGGTAGATATTAAGACACACACAAAGGGGGAAGGGTATAGGAAAAATAAAGAAATGTTTTGCTTTCAACATGACTTTTCAGAAGACTAGCCTTCTCAGGACTTGTGAGAGGCCAAGTATATAACAGCAAATTTTCTGTATATTTGCAATTATCTAAAGAATCACAAGGTCAAAACAATTAATATAACTGACTTTTACAAATTAAATAGAGAACTTGATCTTTCAATAAAATTAGAATTAGTAAAATTGGTAATTTACTTTAATATGGTATTTCACAATACAGTTCATCTGCTGTATCTCTGTGTAGTCAGTACATAGCACAGCATCCATCATATATGCAATCAAAATTTTTTTGAAAAATGCATCTCAACATATTTGATAATATTTTATGAAATGTTACCTGAAGACTAATTCAAATCTAACTTTAAGGTTTACTTTGAGACTAAATAATATGTCTAATTCTATTTTATACTTGCTTCAGTGATCTTAAAGGTAAACTTTTTAAGGACAAAAAACAGAGAATGGCTTTGTGTCATAACAAAATATTCTTTGAGTATGAATAAGGCAAGCCATAACATTTAGAAAAATTATTTTAAAATAAAGAATTTCAATACACATGGGATGTATAGAAGCCAAACTTATTATACTTACTTGGGGAATAACTGGTAACATATTAAAAATCATTTACAACTGTAATAGTTACAAAGACAGTAGGAGAAGCCAATTGGAATTAAGTCATATTTTATCAGCAACTAGCAATGAATATGGGAGTTAATGAAGCCTCTCTAGGGAGATTGCCTCTGAAGTAGTACTTTAAACTTCAGACTTCTGATCATTTTGAAACCTGAGCAAGAGGGACTTAAGTAAGACAAAGGAACAATACTAGAAAGAATAATTAAAGTACCAAGATCAATGACACCTGATTATCAATTCAAGGGAAAAAAAATTTTATTTTTTAAAAATGAGTATTTCTTTAGGAGAGGACAAATATATCTTAATCTAATGACCAGTTACATTTGAATTTCAAAGTTTTGAGCTTTCCATTTTTGTTACTGACCATACAACATTTTTATTTTTTATTTTTATTTTTTTTGAGTTGGAGTCTCACAGTCGCCCAGACTGGAGTGCAGTGGCCGCTCCCGGCCACCGCAGCCTCGACCTGCTGGGCTCCGGTGATCCTTCCGCCTCAGCCTTCCAAGTAGCTGGAACTACAGGCACACGCTATCACGCCCGGCTAATTTAACATTTGACAATCATACATTTTACCATAGATCATTGCCTCCCAAAATTGCAGGGCTGCACATCTCTATTTTTAAGTCTCCTTACTTGCTTATCTAGTGGTGTCCATTAAATAATGTGACCTCAAACTCAACATATTCGAAACTAAGCTATTTCTATCGCCACATTCTCACTATCTAGGGTCCTGTGCCACTATCTACCTCTCAGTCCTGTTCAGGGAACTGGCGTCACCTGAACTGTCAACAGCTTATCCTATGCCACCCAGCCAGTTACCACATCACTCTCTTTAATAACTCTTCACTTCTCTTCCCACATCAGGATCTTTATAATAGTTTTCTAACTTAGGACACTCCCAGGCCATGTCATTCTCATACTAAACATCTTTTTGTTTGCCCTTAAAGACTTCATTAACTGATGCCCGTGCAGTCATGTCTTGGATATGCCGAACCACCTGAAATTTTTTTAATGTGCTGTGTTGTGTCACACTTCTATGCTCTGTCCACATTGTTATCTTCTTTTTTTCTGAAACAATTCTTCCTTTCTCTGTCTACCCAGGTTCTAATTATTCTGCCAAATCCCATTTTCAGGTAAATGCTACACTTTCCTGAGCTCTTTGGGTGAGCTGATCCTGCTCTGTGCTGCACCAGGGAACACGCTGAGTGCCCTGCGATGGCACTTTTATACTGTACTATGGATGGTGATTTAGCATGCTATGCTGGACCTTCTTGAGAGCAGATGGTCCTGTTTTCTTCTATAATTCTAGCACTAGCACTGTGACAGGAAATTGTGAAACATGCAATAAATATTGGCTGAATGAATAAACCAATTGGACATCTCAAAAACTGCTTAGAATATTCACTCAGGAAACAACAAAATCTTATTTGCAGAAAGACCAAATGTAAAAGTTAATTCAGAAAATATGACAGAAATTATTATCTGACTCTGTACCAGACATGGGCTAGTCATTAATTACAATAATGATGACCATGACTCCAACACCATGGAACAACAACCTACCCTTGCATGCAGATTGCTATGTGCTAGGTTCCATGGACAATCTTATGCACAACTTGTGATATGCATGTTATCGTGATCCTTGGTATATAAACGAGGAAACCAAAGTGCAGAGACGTAAGGTTCCTACTCTCAACCAACATAATAATATTGCCTCAGGAGATTAAATAATGGTCCCTGTTTCAAGTTACTCATCATGAATAGAGAACATGGCCATTTAAAAATACTGGTCCATGGTGTGAGACATGTGCTATAACATGGAGCAGTAAGCATGCTAATATCTGATGATCTAATTGTACACATCAATGGATGATTCCAGGGAGTCTTCACTGAGAAGGAATTCCTGCTATGGGACTTGTCTTTCTGTTCACCTTAATTTCTACCATTTAGACTTCTTTGTACCTTTCAGAAAAATTTAAACTTAAAGACTCAGATTAGATGTTTAGAATGAAAATGTTTTTGGCAACCATTTGATGACTGAAAGTACAAGTTTCCAGATAGTTACTGTAGCAACTGAGATAAGAAAAGGCAATGGTATTCTCTACAGGCTAACTATGTTTCAAGTGCTTAGTCAGAATTAAGTTAAACAGCCGGGCTCGGTGGCTCAGCCTGTAATCACGTGCCTTGGGAGGCTGGGATGAGTGGATTGCCTAAGCCCGTGGATTCAAGATCCGCCTGGGCAACTTGGTGAGACCTCATCTCTACAATAAATCAAAAAAAATTAGCCAGGTGTGATAGCGCGCGCCTGTAGTTCCAGCTACTTGGAAGGCTGAGACGGAAGGATGGCCGGAGCCCAGCAGGTTGAGGCTGCGGTAGCCAGGAGCAGCCACTGCACTCCAGTCTGGGTGACAGAGTGAGACTCCAACTCAAAAAAAAAAAAAAAAGAATTAAGTTAAACCATTTCCTTATAAGTGGCTTTTAAAAACATTGTTTGAAAAAAATAAGGGAAGATTGAACTAAATGAAAATCTACAATTCTCATACATTTTGAATTTTCAATTTGAAAATACAAATAGTTCAAAGATGTCTACCACCTGCATACATCTGCTTTTTTTATATATAATTTAAATAATTAAAAAAAATAACAGTTATCTAACCTCAGAGAGCATTAACTATCAGGGTACTAAAATTCAGATACTATAACCGAACAATATGAGAAAAATATATAGTATTAATACTTACATTAAGCAGCTGTTCAAAAGCAAAACTAAAGCCCTTCTTATAATCTGTGATTCCTTTGGCTGTGATATTATTCACTGCATCTTTCAACACTTTCTTATTTCTTACATTTGCTTGGACGAGGTGCTGAAAACAACTTACATCCTGAGCATTGCTGTTAAACTGTAAATAATAAAAAAGTGAATACATAAATAAACATTAAAATCAAACAAACAATTTCATTGTATTTTAAACTTTTCAGTCGCATTGCATTGTTTTCCTCTTCAAAAGGAAAAGGAGTAGACTGGACCCAAATGTATACTAAGGAACAAATGGTAATTTTCATTTCAGCTACCAACTCATACTAAACCCTGAGCCTGCCACTTAACCTCAGCCTGGTTTTCTTGTTTATACACTTGAGATTTGACTTATGTGATGTCCCTTCCAATTCTAAATTTGATGAGCATGTAGGAAAAAAAAAACAAACCCAAACTAGAAATATATTCCAAATTCAGAAATGATATGTGATGTCTGCCCTGGATGCAGGAAAAAGTTGGGCACTATAACTCCTTCTTATTAGGAAAGATTGGCTGAAAAATTAGTACACCATTTGAATGATCAGAATAGATGTTTAATAATTCTCAAGTTTAATGATGGGGTCTAAAACAGTGAAGCAATGTAAAGCAACCGGTGACCTTTTACAAGTATCACTTCTGAGGGAGGTAACATAAGGAATTCAGGTGGATCACAGGGACCACAGAGGCAAGGAGAAGGACAAACAGACCCCTAAGATAGTTATTTCTGTGAGGGACGGAGCCCTAACAACAAAGAGGTGGTGGGAGAAAGAAACAAATTCCAGTAATACCTCTCCCAAATGGGAAACTTAAGAAAGATCGTCCAAGTAATTACAGCAACCCTATAAAAGCTATTCACATATCTCATTCGATGTTTACAAAAAAAGAAAATAAAAGAACAATGAGAATACCACAATCAAGATCCAGGCTACTAAAATGAGTGGAATCATCCAATCATTTGTTAATTCTGTAACTTAAATAAGTTTCTCAGGTTCTTGGAGTCAGACTGTCACACTGGCAAAAAGGGAATAACAATGAGACAAAGCATATTTGCTAAGAGGAGGATAACAACCAGATAAAATGTTGAAGATATTCTCAGATAAAAATGTAATTAAATAATTTTAATCGATAGGTCACAAGTGATTATATACACTTGGAAATATAATATATAATTCCTTTTCTTCTCTGAAGATCACTAAGCCGAATTATAAGGTGTGATGCATAATTCATCAATTTATTGAGCAAATATTTTCTAGCCAAGAATCATGACAAGTGATACTTTTGTGTTTTCAGATACTAATTACACACACACAAATACCACAAATATGCAGGCAAATACTTATATAGTATTTACTATGCACTGTATTTACTATGTATTCTAAAATATTAATCGTTTCCTCTTTGTAAATGCTCAGCAAGATAAGCATTATCATTATTCCCATTTTATTCATGAGAAATCTTATGTATAGAGAAGTTTAATAACTTATCCCTGGTTACATAGTTAATAAGGGATAGAGATTCAGGATTCAAATCAGTATTGTGGCACAAGAGCTTGTGATTTTAACAATTCCTGCACTGTCTCTCAATAGAGTACCATAAATTATGATTAGTTCTATAAAGCAGTGTAATATTGTGTGCTAGGTGGTAATATCAGGGGAGGGGTTTCTAATTCAGACTGTGGGCATTTCCTATGATTCCAAGAAATGTTCTAGTGAAGGCCATAAAGAAAGAGCATTCCAAGAAAATAGAGTAATATGTGCAAAGGCCCCCATGTGGGGAGAGAAAAAAAGAAGAAAACAAAAAGGACAATTTATCTTGCTCACATATGAAAATAAGTGACATAAAACGAGTTCAGAGAGGGAGGCAGAGGCAAGAATATATGGGGTGTAATGGAAATGCTTTAGACGTGAGATTTTATTCTCAAACAAAAAATTGCTGGAAGACCTTAAAGCCAAATGCAAAATAATTTAATCCAGACTTCTAAGAAATCACTGCAATTTCTGTGTAGAAAATGAATTTCAGGTGAGAAAAATTTAAAGGAGGGAGAATAATTAGATGATTATTGCAGTAGCCTACTTGAAAATATATACTGGCTTTGTTGCTTGTGGAGATGATCAAAAAGGAAAGCATTCAAGATATGTTTCTGAGAAAGAATCAATAGGAATTGGTGTTGATTTAGTATGAAGTTGTGTAACAGAGCAGTATCTTGAATAACTGCCAGGTTTCTGACATGGCATCTGGATGGAAACAGGACTGGAGGGATAACTGGTTCAGGGATGATTAGGGAATAGTGAGAAGATGCAGAGTTCAATTTAGGGTAAGATTTTAATAGATGTGAGACATGGAAGTGGAGATGTCAAGAAATGGTACACTTAAAACATGAGGCTCAAAAGAAATCTTGGTTAAATAATTGTTTATTTAACCAAGGCTTCAGCATAGAAATCTTGTTTAAAGCTAGGTGGGAATAAAAGAAAAGAAAAGAAAAGCAGAGTAGGAGTACCTGAGAAAATGAAGTAAGAGCAAGTCTCCCATGGAGACAGGAGGGAAACCAGGAGATTGGATTGTTTGGGTGATGAGAGAAAAATATGTCTCTGGAGGAAAGTATTGCTATTCAGAGACACAGAAGATGAGGACTTCAACTGCCCATTGAATTCATTCACATTCTGTAGGCAGTTTCTGTGGGAATGGAACAAATGGAAGGTAGGTATATGTCTTCTGCCACTGCAGGCAGGCAAATCTTCAAAGTGCCTTGGCGGGGAAGCAGAGCAAGAATAACAGGGTGGTAACTGCAGGGTGGACCTGGGGAAAAGTAAAATCTACTTTAAAGCAAGGGGTCACTACAGCATGAGAAGAATGATATTAAAGAGAGAAGGAAGAAAAAGATTCAGGAAATAGAAAAGGGGTGAAAAAGTTCTTGGGAAGGTAGAAATGGATGGATCCAGGTGGCATATGGAGGAACAGCCCTTTAGGAAAACATATGCCAACTTCATTATTCTAGGAAAGAAGAGAGCGAGCTCAGTCCAGATGCAGGTGGAATGGAGATTTGGTGCTGAGAAGATGACAGGGTCACTGTCTGTGACTTTTGTCTCCTTTAACAACAGGTAAGGTGATCAGGATAATGTAAGGGGGGAGATGGAAGGTTTAAAGAGAATGGGGATAAAACCGGAAGTAAAATGTCCTGTACACATAAATAACGTGAATTCTTTCTCATTTTTATTTTGAACATTACTTTCAGGCACATCATATGTAGAGGAATAAAGTTCCAGTATATTTATTTACTGTTTTCTATAAATTCAAATCTTGAAAACGGAATATATTCGGGTCCAAATGACCAGTCCCACTGTCTCTTTCATCATTCTTCCATTCTTGGATAACTGGACGAAGCTTATTCTACATGTTCCTTTTTAGAAACAAAAGAATGTAAGAACTCCTCTGTATTAGTGAGTAAAAATATAGTTTGCCAATATCTTAATAGTAAAATGACCTTAGAGAATTACTAGACATGGTAAAAGGGAATGTTATTAATGAATTTAGTTAAACCACGAATCATCATAAAGGTACAAGTTAAGCAGAAAATGAGCACTGAATAATGTATTGCTTTGAGTCTTTCAGTTGGCCTTGACCTGCTTTTAACAGAGAAAAGTGAAGCATCTCATTAAGTCACTTTAACACAAACTGATTAAATGTAAATTCAATTCATTAAATACAAATTCAGTGGTGTATAACAGAAATACTACAATTGCACTCATAATAACACTAATAAATAATGCAGAGGAAAAAGTAACTTGCAAAGTGTAACTCCCTATAGCATATCTCATTCTCCTAGGAAAGTGATGAGAAGTTTTAAAAGTTCTGAATTAGAATATATTTCACAGACATCTTAGACACATCAGCTTTTATAATATATATGTATATTATTAAAAACAGGTTTATTTTCACAAACAGAAATGGCAGTCTTTGGTAACATGTGCCCAGATACTTTTTTTTTTTTTTTTACTTACTTTATTTATCTATAGAGATGTGGGGTACAAGTCAGGATCAGGTACATAAGTAATCTACATGCAGATGAAGTTTGGGCTTCTAACCGGTCCTCACTTCCTCTGGTTTAGGACCCGATACCCTCATTGTTGTTATATGCCCAGATACTAATTTAAAGCCACATATTAAAAACCTTGGAGCAAAAGTGTAATCATATAGCACTACAAAGCTCTGAAATTGTATATGGTGAGTGAAGAGATTTAAAGAGCCCTCATTTTGTCATCCAATAAGAAAATACCTCTTGTAAAATATATAGTTAATGTTACAGAGTCAGAAACCAAAATTAATATCACACCAATTTCTTTTCTGACCCTGGAAAATTCATCCACATAGGTTCTGGATTAGAACTGCTGAGAAAAATCTCTGCTATCTTGCTTAATTAGAAAGCATATGGGTTAACATGGACATTTGGCTAATAAATATAGGGAAGACTTCATATCTCTATTCCAGCATTGGGGCCTCCTTTCCTTTTCCCTTTCATACTCTTGCTCTTTCTGCCAATAACACCTTTCCCCACTATAAACGCTGATTCTCTGCCTCTGACACTTTTCCTCCCTTCTTCACTCAGTCCTCATGAAAGATTCTCCAACTGGATCAAATCACCCAATTCTAAGTTCCCCTAAATCTCTCTCTCTTTTTTTTTACAGAACACATCATAGTTATAATGTCATATTTCTTTGTACAGTATTTTGACAGACACTTCCAGTGGATTATTAGCCAGAGAAAATATCCATTCCACCACTGCATCTTCTATATTTGGCAAGTAATAGGTAAACAGTAATATTTACTGAATAAATGTATGATTTAACCCCTTGAATACAGAGTTTTAACAAATTAGAAGCCAATGCAAAATGTCAATCAGTAATCAAGCCATAGTCTTTAAGTTGATTAAATCATATCTTAGCACTGCTATATGCTATTGAACTTGTACATTCATAAGTATAAATATTCTGTCCAGACACTACTAAAATAGTCAAAGATATGTAGAACACCTAGCATAGAGTCTGGCGCACAGCAGACACAACTCTATCATTTTAAAATTTATTTTAAAATGTGGTACACATACACGATGGAATATTACGCAGTCATAATGAAGGACAAAATTATGAACTTCACAGCAACTTGGATGAACTTGGACTCTATAATACTAAGTGATCTATCACAGAAACAAAGAACTGAGTATCACATGTTCTTACTCATAAGTGGACCTTGAACAATTATTGTAATACTATAAGAAAGGAAAGCCGGGCTCGGTGGCTCAGCCTGTAATCCCGCGCCTTTGGGAGGCTGAGGTGAGTGGATTGCCTGAGCCCCTGGGTTCGAGACCCGCCTGGGCAGCGAGACCTCATCTCTACAATAAATCAAAAAATCAGCCGGGCGTGGTAGCGCATGCCTGTAATTCCGGCTACTCGGAAGGCTGAGGTGGAAGGATCGCCGGAGCCCAGAAGGCGAGGCTGTGGTGGCCGGGTTACGGCCACTGCACTCCAGTCTGGGTGACAGAGTGAGACTCCAACTCAAAAAAAAAAAAAAAAAAGATTAGCAGTAGCGGGAAACTGCCCAGGGTAGGTGGGGGAGTGGATTTGGCAGTAGTGGGAATCTGCCGGGGGAGGGGGAGCACACCTCATCAACAAGGGTTCCTGCATAATGAACATCTGTATACCTAACCCTGAATTGTACCCACATATTTAAAATTAAAAATAAATAAATAAAAATTATTTTTGTAAAAACATCAGTATACTCAATACTGAAATCAAAACAGAATTCCCTAATTTATGAGAAAGATTCATATAAACAATATCAGCCATAACGAGCTTTACAGAATGTTCAATAACATGGTTATTCAAGTGCTCCTCAAATATTAGTTTAGTGTTTGAAACAGTTTCTTTAAAACTATGATTAGTACATTTCAATGCTTCCAAGGAATCTTGGTATTAAATATAGCCAAGTACACACATCGAATTAAAAGATGCTTTCAGACCAAAACAAAGTGTCAATTTCTCAAAAGAAATCAGTCAAACTCTTACTTTTGTATAGCAGTCTCTATTTTTGTTCTAGTACCCTTTGCTGAGCAAGAACTCCTTCCACAAAATATATTGGGGGCGGGGGACTCTGCTGGCCATCGCATTGTTTGGGATACACACGTTGGAATGTTCCCGTTGCCTTGAGCCACAGCACAAGTCAAAGCAGCAGAAAGTGGTTGGAAAATGTCCTTAGTCTATAAATAGACCTTCATGGAGTCCCAAGTCTTCATTTGAAAGGGTCCGTGGGCTCCAGTAAGTTTTACACTAGGAACATTAAGAATTAAGGACAAAAGAACTTCCAAAGGTAATACCTTCTGGAAACTTAGAGAAAGATGTTTCTTTGCCCACTCAACCTGTCTTTTAATTTCTATCCCTTCACTTCAAAAAGATTGTTTTCCTTTTACATGAATTCTAAATTTCTATAAAGGCAGACTTTCTTTATGAAACTTCGTATATTGTTTGGTAATAAAGAAGATTTTAATGGGCAAAAATGGGACATAACTTATTATGGTTTTTGACAAATTGTTCAATATCTAAATTATTTCTGAAAATAAGTCTTAATGTCTTGTTTTCTCTCTTTTTTGTATGTAAAATAAATATGCTGCAAAGCTGTGGGCTCAAGCTGTGTAGATAATCAATAAAAATAAGAATTCAAATCCAGACCTGACCACCTTGCAACAGGGGTATTTTTTAAATTAAAAAAGTAAATAAATAAATAGTGAAATTACTTACATAACTCTGAGAGCTAATGCACATAATAAATTTATGTTATATAAGAATATTTAATTTAAATTAATGATCTAAATTAAATAAACAACTTAACATTTTGCATATTTTTCACTGCAATTACAAAATACAGTATCACTACCATCCATATTTTGGCCACCAGATGGCAATGCAGGAAAGTAAAAGGAAAGTTAAGAGCGCCAGATCAAAATCTTGGGGATGGTTAAGTGTTATGCACAAAGTCTTATTTTTAACAATTTTTAAAACTTATTTTGATTTTCAAATTTTTCATAGTAAATTTGAATATTGAATATTATATAAGAATGATTTTTCTAATACTCAGAAAATAGCTGATGACATTTATCCATATAGATATGTATATATTCCCAGCTAATGCTTTCTGGATTCTTTATCTATTACCAAATTACTTTCCAGAAATTCTATGTCAATTTAAAGTTTATTTGTGCCAGTCTCACTGCACTCTTATAGGCACTTAACATTTTTATTTGCTAAATTGGATATTTCAATATTCTAATTACCTGCATTTTCTTGACTTAGTGAGATGAAAGGTTTTCTCATTTATTTTCATATAGTTCTGTTTCTCCAGACTGTCACTTACATATTACTTTAAACATATTGCTTTATGATTTCTTAAAATATTTTTGTACTTAGATCAATAATCTATCAATCAGGTAATTATTCATCTATAACCTCTAGTAATGTTTCATGGGTTTTTTTGGCTTAGTTTACATCTTGATATTTAGTCATCGTGGTAGTCACTATTTTCCCCAATACTATGAGGTGACAATAAAATTAAGCAATTTATTTTTTCAAATAGCCAATTTTCCCTTTTATTGAATCGTGATGCATTCTTTATAATAAATTACGATTGTGGATATATTTCTGTAGCTTTTTCGTTCTTTGTCCTTCCATTATTCTATGAACTTAATTTTTAACATGAATAGTAGTAAAAGTGTTAGCTAACATGCACTGAGAATCACATGTATTCCAGGCTAAACAGTTGACATACATTAAGTCATTCAGTTTTCAACAATCTACAGTTTTAGTTGAGGAAATGAGGCTTATAATGTTCAGCAAAGTGGCCAAAGTCACAGAGCAACTAAGATTTCAAAGCTCAACCTTAAACCCAAATTCCATGACACACTTTTCTTTAAGATTCTTAATAAATTTCGATTTATATTTTAATATCAGAGGAGAAGGCCACCACAACTTGTCATGGGACTTTTTTTCATATGTCTTCCTATTTTATTTTTTAAATAAAAATTGCTTTCACCAAAACATTAGAAAAACTGTCATCTTCTCATGAGTCTGCTTTTTATTCCATGAAGAACTATTCATTAATTCTGCACTTTAACTCTTCTAAATATATCTCATAAATTGATGTATTATTTTCCTTATTATTGTTATTATTTACTATTATTAAAAGCACTTCTAGGTAATTCGTGATCTTTGCTAGCATTGTGAATGTGATTTTACTTTTTATTATTAATTTCCTTCCAGGGAAAACTAGGTGTGGTCACCCTCTCACAGACAGTGATGCCATGAATAGCTTCACTAATGGCACAATTGGACTTGGTCACTCCTGTCCTCAAATTGCTGCTTCTGTTCCCAACAGTGGCTACTTGTTTGTGGTGTCATTAGTCTGTTGTATAAAAACAGAAACATATTGAGAAAGCATTGTCTATTCTTTAATTCAATTTAGGAAAAGCCCTGCCTCAAATAAGCATCACAGCCACAACTGATTCAGTGATGTCTTCTGAGCTTTAGGTTGCTCGTTTCTGAAATAAAGTTTTTTTTCCTAGGTCACTTGGAAAGTCCCACAAGTTCTAAAATCATAACATTTAGATCTGATAGTTTAACAATTAGGAAAAAAATTACATAAATAAGGAGTCATAAATTATTCACGTCAAAAAATGACATCACAAAGAAAACAAAGAATTCAATTCTCTATTATAATTATAAAGACAAAATTTGTGTCACATTCATCACAAATTTTAGTAAATATTTTCATTTTAAACATATATTCCAATTAATTTGAATCATGACATACTCAGTATCCAGTCTGTTTACCTTTGTTGAAATGTTGAATGGATTTTTAAATAAGATCCAAACATTATTTTTAATATATTCTGTTTAGGTTTTGATAGAGAATATTTTATAATTCTTTATATTCATCAAGAAAAATGTTGAGTAACTGAGAGTGGGCTCTTCTTCTACTTCAAAAGTAACCTGCATTTAGCTTCCTCTGTCATCTCTACCTAACATTTATATTTTCTCAACCATCTTTAAATCAAACACTGTGTGCTTCTGATTCCATAGTACTTGTCCAACTGGAAATACAAGCATCTTGCTTTCCATCTTGCTTTCCCATTCCACCATTTCCAGACATAATAATCCTATCGATATTATTCCTACTATATGTGTTTTTTCATATCTCTTTAGAAACGTGAATGCCAGCTCCAGAGACAAAACCGTAGTGTAATGACCAAACAATCACAAACTCTCTGATCTAGTCCCTAACAGTAATATTGTGATTCAGACCTGACCAGTAGGTACAATATTTTCATGATACCTGAGGGGGATTCAACTAGGGAAAATTTTCCCTAGCTGAAAAAATAACAGTTACAGTGTACTGATGGCTCAATTTGATTTAAAGAACAAAAGAGAGTGGCATCCACATCTAGTATGTTTGCAGAGTAGAGATACTGAAATACTGCTAATATGAGTGAGGATAATTCTGGTCATACAAAAACACAAAGTTAACTTATTACTGATAGAAACTGTTAATAAAATTCTAAGGTCCATGTGGCATTTTTTTCTAGTGTTGTTCTGATTGACAAAAAAGCAGAGTCAATTCAAGAGTGACCACTATGTGCCTTAAACTATACTATATACAGTAATATTAGTGCAAAGCAGTGTCTCTACACTCAGAGAATCATATATTCTTAAGGAGGAGGGAATACAGAAATATTGAAATTAAGAAACAAAAAATATCAGTGAAGAGATGCTGAAAAGAAAAATGAAATGAGGTAAAGTGATAAGTAACAAGTGACAAAATACTAAAACTAGAATGCTCTCTGAGATGTGGTAGTCAAAGTGCACCTCTCTGATAAAGTAGACTTTGAGCAAAGACCTGGACAAAATGGAGGGATAAGGAGGCAGTGTGTAGACATGGAAATATCAAGATTCATGTCACGGGAAGCAGAAGGGATTTCTCATTTGTATACTTCTATAAGACACACTGGACAGAAAGGATAGATTTGCTTTTTCTTGTCAGAGTTTCACTCTGCCACCCAGGCTGGAGTGCTATGGGCATGAGCATGGCTCACCACAGCCTCAACCTCCTAGGATCAGGCAATCCTACTGAGGATCTGCCTCAGTCTCTCAGTAGCTGGGACCCTGGGTGTGCTGCCACCATGCCCAGTTATTTATTGGAGTTTTTGTAGAGACAAGATCTCTCTATGTTGCCTAGACTGGTCTCAAACTCCTGGTCTCAAGCAATCCTCTTGCCTAGGCTTTCCAAAGTGATTGGATTACATGCCTGGGCTATAGATCTGCCGTTTAAGTAGGGTTATTCACATCACCAAATAGAAACACAAAATGGTACCTAGGATCAACAAAAACTGCTGATAAAAGTTGCCAACTAAAGCTAAAGAAATTATATCCAATTTAACTCAGTTTCACCAAGAGCAAATATGTACATCTGAAAAACTTAGAGCAGGATTATGATATAAATTAATGAAAAAAAGATAGGTAAAGAAAAGACTTATCAATACACATAGGGTTAAGCAGGAGAAATTTCACAAAAAGTGAGAAAATATTTTGAAATGTGTTTTAAAGGGTGCAATGATCATGAATCACTAAATAAAACATTAGAAATTAATCGTAGGAGAAAGTAAATGCCAATATATTCATCTAAAGTTTATAAGAGAACTTACCATTCAAATGGGCACTTTATGACAGAGCCTGCTGCATTTTAACATACAATTAAAATATTTTCACATCTTAGCACATTCTTTTTTAAGCTATATAATATATGCATCAAAATTTTCAAAATGCTTTTTAGTCCATTGGGAATTTGCTAGAATGGATTTGGTTTACTCAACAATTAAGATGAAAGTAGATACATTTTACTAACAAGTACCTATAGTAACAATTTATATTTTAATTTCTTTTGAATTTTAAACTTACTAAATAATTTAAAGTAAATATGCTAATTTAAGTCACTGAACAATTCTGCTACATCTATTGCTCAAGGCAAAGTATTCTCTTTTCCTATACTCAAAATTTAATTAATAAATATAATTTGAAGAACTTTATCCAATAAGTATTGACACATAGGGGTTCCTTTTCTAGTCCTTCAATCCCAGCAAATGACTCAATAACATTAATATTTTTAAAAACAATAGCTCTTTCAGAATAAAAGTATTCCCTTAGCTTCACATTGAATGTTACTTCACTATTTCTAACATTGTATATACAACTAATTTCTAAGTACTGAAAACATAGTGTAGCATGTAATTAATGGGAAAAAAAAACCTGTCATACTTGTCAACACCTTCTTATAAACTCTCCTTATATTTCCAGAGCAGTTAAGTTATCCTCTGTCATCTATTAAAAAAAAAAAAACAGCCTAAACTAAATAACCTTGATGACTTTGCTTTGCTGTTATAATCCCTAAATTTATCATTTCTTTCAGAGTCTTTTCTTCACAGTCTATAATTTCTTTGTGTCTTTTAAGTGAAGATAATATTTAAAAGCATCCATCTTTATCTATAAAAAATCAAGTATATAAAGTGATCGAATTTTGGTTATTTTAATGATCTTAATTTCACTTTTTCCTGTTTTTAATACCCCCACCCCAAGAAAAAGCAAATGACTATAAAATAAAAAATATTCACAAACATTCATAATACTAGGACTTCTGTAAACTACTAGACTCTTAAAATCTAAGTCAGCGATAAGCATGATTAGTTATAACAAGCCCCAAAGAGATGTCTGTTGTGTTTGCTAAATGTATCTCCTTTTTTAAAAAAACATATTTTTTAATTTTAAAATTGTGGGGTACAGTTAAGGCTTAGGTATACAAATATGCATCGTTCAGACACTTTTGATGATAAAGGGTGTCTCCCCGTCTCCAGGCAGATATTGACTACTGTTAATCCCACCTCCCTTCCCCTCCCCACCCCCCCATAGTTTCCCGCCACTGTCAATCCTTTTCTTATAGTATTATGATAGATGTTCAAGGTCCACTATGTGAGTGAGAACATGTGATACTCAGAACTTTGTTTCTGTGAGAGATCACTCAGTATTATAGACTCTAGTTCCATCCAGCTTGCTGCGAAATTCATGATTTTGTTCTTTTTTTATGGCTGTGTAGTATTCCATTGTGTATATGTACCACATTTTTTAATCTAGTTCTCTTTTGAGGGACAGCATGGTTGGTTCCATGTTCTTGTTATTGTGAACAATGCTGTGATAAACATACATGGGCAACCTCTGTGGAAAGCAGTGTGGCGATTCCTAAAAGCTCTAAATATTGACCTCCCATATGACCCCACAATTCCCCTACTGGGAATATACCCTAAAGAACTCAAATCACTCTATAAAAAAGATATCTGCATGCACATGTTTATTGTACCTCCTTAATGTATCCTGATTTCCTCTTCCTTGATGACATGAAACCTGCCTGTTGTACATATAATTAACTGTAATGTGATCAAACCCTTGGATAGGAATCACTGGGGACCTGCTAAATGCAGATTCTCTCCTTAGTTCTGGGGTGGAACTGCATTTGAACTATTGCCTAACCAAGCTGCCAGAGACACTCATGCTGCCTGGCCACAGGCCCCACTGTGAGCTGTGAGGGAATAAACTACAATCTTCTTGTTGACACAAATGAGCTATAGATCAACATAAAGGTTTCCTGAAATCTAGATGGATGGCTATTTCAGAAGACATGAAATTACTCTCCTAGATTTCATTTGTCACAAAACTGTATTGGCATCCCAAATGTCTTTTATTTTAACTCTGGCAAAAGAGGGCCTGTTTTGTAAGTTATTTTTGGCTCTGAGGGTAGAAATTGCTTTTACGTTCAAATTATACAACAGTTTACGAATGTGTTTGCTATTGTATGCTGAGTAGAAAAGGTTCTGATCTAAAAACAAAAAACAAAAACAAAACAAACAAGCAAACAAAAAAAAAAAACATGCCCTTGTCTAGGAACACATTGGGTATATATTAGAAGGAAATCTGGAAGTTAAGGCGCATAGGAAATAGGACAAACGAAATCATGTCTTATTTGTCTATTTAGTGCAACTCCACATTTAAACAACCTCCTCCTCTGATATTAGTTGGTAATTCAACAGTCAAGTCAGGAACTGTCGAGGGTGTGCGATCTTTGCCCAGTTGCAAGCTAACAAGTTTGCCTCCTACAATTGCATGGATCACAGGCAGAAAAACACAAGCCCTCTGGGTCACAGACAAAGGGGAGTTTATTACTCATAGCAACAGCAGGAGCCCCAGCAACATCTTTGTTTGCACAAGCTACCCAAACCCCAGCGCCCACGGGGCAACAAGGAGAAGGGCTAGGGTCACTTGCACAGCAGTGAGGTGTGTTTCAGCAACAAGTCCCAAGATGAGGCCGTTCCCGACCCATGCTGGGGCTTCTAATAGTCCCCTCATCCTCCTTGCCAGAGATAGACAATATTTTAATTACTCCACAATGTAAATCTCTTCTGGGAAAGGAGTTATCTCTATCTTTACTATCCTGAAATGCGTATACATTTGAGAAAGTTGGCTGTCAATGTTTAGTTAAAGAAATGTGACAGATTTATAAAGAATTGTCTCCCAGCAGTTGGAAGAAAAATGTTAGGTCTCATATTCGTAGTTTCAAAGTGCATTATTCCTATGCAACACTACTAGTTCATCTAAGAGGCAGGATTGTCTGAAAAGAGTGAGCATTAAACCAGAGGTGAGCTCTGCTAGTATTTTACTTGTAGGTATAATGTGTGGGCAGGATCATTCCATTATGTTATGTTGCTCTTTACTTGATATGACCAACATAAATTGGTTTCCTTATTCATATACTATAGAAAATAAAGATTTTACCATCTTTACAATGTTTTTACAGAAAAACATGAGCATGGACCTGTATCACAGAAGTCTGGACCAGGAAATCTGCAGGTATTTCTAACAGTTGCATTTAGGGAAAGATTTCAGCTGGAATAGGGCTCACCTTCTCTTCCCAGTCTCCTATTAAGCTATGGCTTTTCATTCCTCATTTTGTACTTGCATTTATAAACTGTCAATTCTAGAATTGTTGCTTAATGGCCACAATCTGGACAAAAGGTAGAATTTATTTTTTTTTTAAGTTATCTGCTGCAAACAATAGCAAAGATATTCGAAGAAATATACTTTGATTTTTTTTTTTCTGGTGAGAAATAAAAGAGAGTATTTCATAGTGACCATGCTTCCTGGGAGAAAACTGACTAGAAAATCCTTACCACAATCATAATACCTGTATATAATTCCTTAATAAGGAAATGAGTGGTTTTATTAAAGCACACTAATATCTCCTTCTGTTGTTAACTTTTAGCATATATTGTCCCCATCCGCATACATTTTTCTTTCACATTCCATGGGCTTGCAGTATTTTACTCCTAAAATGTCAAACTCCCTCACATTCATAAACAAATTTCTCTCCCTGTGTCAACATTTGAAATTTTGACTGTAAATCAGAACATGCTGTGATTGAATTGCTGCTCCCATCATCTACCACTGACTTCTATCAAAGCATATAACTGGATTAGTGGGGAAACAGGGATATTATGCTTGCATTTCAGCTCTGCTAACAGCAGGCTTCCTTTCTGCAACAAACAGCAGCTCTGGAGATAGCAGAAATACTAGGAGATGATACAGCATTCCTTCTGATATCTTATACAACAGCATTCCTTCTGATATCTTATACATGATTTAAGCCTAAAAAATTACTGGTTTTTTTAAAAAGAAAAAAATAGACATATAAGCTTAAATGAGGCTACCTGAGCTTTCTGTCTGGTGATTGTAGGCATCTTTGGAAAAATGTCAATATAGATTGTCCCCTCAGTTTCTGGATAAAATGACACGTTCTCCAGTATGAGGATGAAGAGAACTGCATTCATAAGGCTTTATGGGAAAACTACTGTCAAAGTTAGCTACAAACCGCTCCCTTGCTTCCTCTGTGCCTTATCACTCCACATCCCTGATGTTACAAAGACTGAAAGTTTTATTGTCAATTTCCTAGACTTTTAAACAGCGTTAGAGAGAATATAGCATTCCTCTATGGAAAGCAGTGTGGTAATTCCTAAAATAACTAAAAAGTGACCTTCCATATGATCCAGCAATACTTCTCCTGGGAATATACCCAGAGGAACATAAATCATCCTACCAAATGCATGTTTATAGCTACACTATTCATAATAGCAAAAACATGGAACCAGCCCTACTGCTCCTCAAAAATGGACTGGATAAAAAAATGTGGTACAAATATAAGATGGAGTATTACACAGCCACAAAGAAGAACAAAATCACAGAACTTGCAGCAAATTGGATGGAGTTGGAGACCATCATACTTAGTGATCTATCACAGAAACAAAGAACTAAATACCACATATTCTCACTCATAAGTGGGACTTGAACATGAATCACATGAGCACAAGAGAGGAATCGGCAGTCGCTGAACACTACCGGGAAAGGGGTGGGAGTATATAGCATCATAAAGGGTACTTGGTTCTAAACCAGGGGAAGTGAGGGCTAATTGGAGGGCTAAACATCACCTGCACACAGCCGCTTGTGTAGCTAATCCTGACTCATACTAAACATATCTACAGTAAAAAATTTTAAATATATATTATATATATATATGGATATATATATAGATAGATATTATGGATACATGTCCAAAGTGAAAATGAGTATTATAATGAATAGAAAACCGCCACATAATCATACTGCCAAGTTGCTATTTACTAGGAGTTTCAATGGAATCTGTGAGTGAAGAGGCTCCTCTGAGTGAAGGAGAATTTGTGGAATGCTTTTTATTTATCCTCATTACCTTAATTACTTTACCCAGGGGTAAATTCTTAGAAACTCAAAAAGGATCCTCGCAAGGAATTATATGAGAATCAGTAACTTAGGAAAACTCAGTAAGACAGTCTTGTAATATACCAGAAATATCTCAGTCTAGAGGAGATAAAAATGTAAAGTACCTAAAGTCAGGAGGAGATAGAAATTGCAGATTTAATTTGAAAAATGCAGTAATTTTATACTTACTGAAGCTACATTCACGAAATCATCATCTGAGAGGGTTTCTAACATTTCAGAGACGGACGTCCGTATCAGTTTAAGCGTCAATCCGCTAACACTTCCACTCCTATAAACAGGCAAATGGGTCCACACATGTTACTCACTATTTATTTGCTACCAAGAAAATCATAAGGACATGCAACAGCTCTACGTCATTTATATATTATTTAAATAATAATTTTGCCTTTAAAAAAATCAGTAGTGGAAAATATCAGATTTTTTGATAGAGTGGAAATTACAAGATATCTTTCCTTTCTTTCCTCCCAATATCATATTATGTATTTCTAATGGAAATTATCAAAATTGGATGTTGAATGACACTTTTTAAATAGCATAGATACTGATGACAAATTCACTCATTCGAGAAATATGTATTAAATACTTGCTCTGTTAGCCAAGTTAGAAGAGAGGAACAGAGAGATATATAGACATAGTCATTGCTCTAGGTAGACCATTGTTTGACTTGATTAAAACAATGACTATAAATTCACATAATTATAAAAACAGATTTATAGACAAGATGCCTTGTTCTGTACCCTAAGGCACAAATCTCCCAGGGTTTAATATTCTTTTTTTTCTCTCTACATATTGTATGATACTCAGTGACCTTCTCACCTACATGCAGGGCCTATCTTTAGGCAACTAACTTTCACTTCTACGTCTTTAGCTCCCAACATTTTCCCAGTTTGAAGCTTCTAGCTGTCTGCTAAACACTGAATCAGTGTACAACATGATCATTTACTCTCAAACATATTTTTCGTTCCTATTTATGTTCTTGATACCAAGCAGGCTATGTCTCCGTCATCCAATGTGTTCCTCCCTTGCAGCCTTCCTACCCATTCAGTCACCCTCCTGAATAAGGGAACTCATTCACCTTCAGTGTTTCAAAGACAGTGGTCTCCTCTCCATCCTTGCTCAGTCTTCCTTACATGAAGATGCTGAGCTGGAGTAACAGTTCACTCCAACCAACTCTTAGTCTCCTCCACGTGCCAACAGGTAAAAATTCTGGAAACACATCCTGGTCTAATAATTTTAATAGCTGGCAGTTCCTTACTAAATATCCAGCAATCTCCTAAGCCCTGCATTCTAATCCTTTCATAACATGCCTCTGTTTTTAGCATCTTTCTCTCTCTCCTTCCTCTACTTACTCCATAAAGTTCCCCTGTCCCCTCACCAGTGCCATTCCACTTCTGAAAATTCTTCTGCCTGAAATTTCACTCTTTCCTCTTCCCTCCTATATCTTCCTTGTAAAATTTGAACCATGAGGATTCAATCCCAGTTTTATTGCCTTAATGATTTCCTGACACCTTAAATCAAATAGCTATCTCTTTTAAGGATTCCTTTAATGCTATGTCATTCTTTATCACTTTTTACAGTTATTTTAGCTATTTGTTAATGTAGTATAGATTACCTAATACATTTGAATTGTCTTTGAGATCAGGGACTGTGTCTTAATCATCTTTGATTCTATGTTACCATATTGCATGTAGGTGAACCTCAATACATTTCTGTTGAAACAATTTTTTTAATGATATTTCAATTTCATATACAATGTCAATTTTGGGATATGCATCTGTCTTTCACAGATTTTAACATAGAAAATTATTTCTGGATATTATCATACATCCAACAGGCATAAATGCATTTTAACAAATAAAATAAGTATTAATTGTAAGTTACATTTGTAGAATTCATTTATATTTTTTTCCTCAGGCTGGGCCACAAGGCTTTGGACAACTAAATTGAATTCATTTATTTCAGGTCAAAATGGAAGAAAAATCCAGATGCTGATAGCTGCCTGTGATATGGATCTAGTTGTCTACAAATTACTAGATTGCATTTCTCCCAGGGAGACAGAGAATTTTTTTTTCTCTCAGAGAAAATAATCTAAGCATTTTATACTTCATGTTTTTAATTCCTTTATATTATCCTTAAAAAGTATATCTCCATAGGAGACTATAATATTTCAATGTTCTACATTTACATCTTCAAAAAACATATACATGCACAAACACACAAACACATTTATCTCAACTTGAAGCAATATACTAAATAATTGACCAATTAAAAAACTCCTGGAATTCTTTCTTATATATCACCACATCCTTTGAGAATGTCCTGGAATTGACATTTAATATTGATATATTTTGTGACCAAATCTTTGAAAGTTCATTGAATAATTAGTGACTAAGTACCAACTAAATGATGCTTTTTTTTTTTAAAGCAGGAACTTTAACAACTATGTACTTTAATATTGTTCAAAATATTAAGCAAAAATTGGAAGCAAATAAATAATTTTCAAACGCTCAGACTTTAGAACCATGCCATAATGTTCTATTCTGATACAAAGTCGACTCATTTTTAATTAAAGAATTTTTGTTTGTTTTGTTATTGCCTTCGTATGGCTTCTTTGCCTGAAAAAAGAAAAGTCATCATTATTATTCTTTGGGTTTTTTTAAATCTAGCAAACATTTCTTTGTCCCAATATATTACTGATACTACAGATCCTACTATATTATCAATATATAAAATGTATAATATTTAACTACTCACACATCAACCAGAATGAGCATGTCTTTAGGAGATGCAGCTCCTTGGATGTACCTGAAACAAATATCATATAAATGTTTTTGTCTTGCAAAATAGCAAACATTGATATTTGTTGAAGATATATATATCAATACTGGTCTCTGAGATAAGTTTTTTCCAAGCAAAAACCCACTTCCATTCTATGTAAGTGGACAACAGTCTTATATTCACAATTTGCAATGTCAGCTTGAAAAAAGTTATATCCAGTATAACATTAAATCTGTCTAGGCCAGATGCGGTACTTATTCCTATAATCCCAGCATTTTGGGGGGACAAGGTGAGAGGATTGCCTGAACCCATGTGTTCGAGACCAGCCTGGGCAACTTGGTGAGACCTCATCTCTACAATAAACAAAAAAATTAGCTGGACATGGTGGCACATGCCTGTAGTTACTTGGAAGGCTGAGGAGGAAGGATCGCCTGAGCCCAGCAGATCATAGCTGCAGTGGCTGTGGGTGTGCCACTGTACTCCAGCCTGGGCAACAGAGTGAGACTACAACTCAAAAAAAAAAAAAAGTCTAGAGGCATGATATTTTAAGTATAGTTTTTGAATATTTATTACAACAGATAAACAGATGTATTTGAATGCCAGCAAGAAATTAACTTTGGGAAAGACACTTTTTTCTGGAAAAAAAAAGGGAGAGAAAAAAAGAAAATTTCCCGAAGGCAAACTATTGATATTTTATAAGTCATTCTAATGAATAAAAGATTGTCATATTTTTAAATGCAAAAAAATCAGAAAAATAGATAAGTGGTTCATGAATGTGAAAAAGCAGCATCAACAAAATAAATATAAGTGGTCAATAAAGTAATATAAAACAGTGCAATATGTGTTGTTTTTATCAAAATTCAAGTGGTAACTCTCAACTTTAAAGTGTCTAAGAATCACCTGTAGAAGTTCATTCAAAATGTTGGTTCCCAAATTCAACCCTACAGAATCAGAATGTCTGCATTTTAAAGAGTCTCTAAGGAGAGTTTTGTGCAGGTGGATCAGTGATTGTGGAGAGAGATAAACTTGATATCAGGTGAAAGACACATACAGCTCAAGTTCTCTGGCCACAGACTGAGGGGAAACAGGGGACCTTCCTTCTCCAACAGGAAGGACTGTTACTGAACTCAACTTTCTACTTATATCTGAGGTCTCTTTGTCCAACACTCTAACTTCTCAGGAGTCTGCCAGAGAGCTTTCCAATTAGTTTTTAGCAACACTCAGCACAGTTAGATACATGGGTTGATGAAGCAGTTAGAGCTTGTAACCTGCCCCCATGGTTGTTTCTCTATAAGGAGGTAAAGTGGCAGAGTTGCAGGTATTTTCATGGAAGGCAAATCTAGTTCATGCCTAGCATTTTAACATTGTTCCTGGTACTCCTCTCAATGGGAACATGAGAAGACAGGATACTGTCTGTCTTTTATTCTTGACATCTAGCTTTCAAGTTCCCCCAAAACAATTCCTGAATCCAAACCATATGATATAGTAGTCTTTGTCTCCACTCAACAACCCCATGGCTTCACAGGGACACATTGGAGAAATATTAACACAAATACTATGCACATTAGTAACATTTGTCACTATTATACATGATTGGTGCTGATGTAAATTGCTAGTGGGATGTTTAACCGGGCATTTAAAAGCATTAAATACTTGTCCTTTGAATCAAACATTATGCTTCCTGAAATTTGTCTGAATTATAGCAAAAAGTTAGAAATAACCTAAATGTCCAATAATAGGGGATTTTGTAAGTAAGTTACTATAGTCTTCTCTTAAATGATGGTATGTGTCTCTTCTCATGAATATGTACTCCAAGCTACTGACATGAAAAGTGAGGGGTACAAAGCACTATGTTGTATATAATGTGAACTTGTTTTTTAAAAAAGGTATATCCACACGTTAAATGAATTTTTTAAATGCAAATAAAGTACAGTTAATAGTAACAAAAAACCTTAAAAATTTAAGTTATTTCCCAGTGAATTCAATTATGGATTATTGGTATTTTTTGAGATTTATATTAGGAGAATGAGTTGCTTTAGTAGTGAGGAACAAATAAAACTTCTTTTTGGAAAAAAATAAAACCTAAGCTATATGAATATAACTAGGGGCAGCTCTTACCTTGGGGCCAGTTCTCATTAGTTCATTGCCAGAGGCAAACTATCTCCTAATCTATCTCATCTCTCTGTTAGAGCTCTACTCCAAGCAAACTGGGAACCTTTCAGTAGAAATCCCTACCAGCTAAAAGAGTGCTGAGATTGAATGTAAAACTTAAAGTAGTCCATTTGTAATGAATGTGATGTTAGTTCAATATTAATCAGCATTACCCAGTTAAAATCATTTTCATTTGCCTGTAAGTTTATTTACTAATTTTAAAAATCATACCACTTTAAATACATAGATAGATAATATTTATCTGAAAAATGAAAAGATTTCCTCCAACATTTAAAAATATATATATAACTTTCTTTTGTCTATTTCATCTTTCCATGGCTAGCTAAAAAATTCTTACCATGGTCTTCTGCGTACATCATAAAGGTCAATCTTGTTTGGAGTTCTACTATTATCAACCCATGGTGAAGCTAAAAAAAAAGAAAGAAAGAAAAGCAAAACCAACTTAAAAATAGTAATTATGCTTTATAAAAATAATATTTAAAAAATCACAAAACATTACAGACACATATTTCTACTTATCTATAACAATGTTCAAATGGGGGATACATTTTTTATGCCCTCAATATATTCTTTTTTATTTTTAATGTGGAAAACAGCACAGAAGTACAAAATAACACCAACAGAAGTATTTCAGAAATAATGCAAAACTTTTAGACATATAAATGAGACAAAGAACACCTCTACACTTTTGCCAGGTGTCCAAAGGTTATACATTTTATTTCCTCTCCAATAACAGAAAATTTACCTTGACAGAAAATTTATGTGCCACTAAAGGAAACTGTACTTTCTATTATTTGCTCTTTGTATTTTCATTCAATGACTTACTATTTTGGTCTATATAATACTGTTATTTTTCTTGAACTGTTACCATAGAGTAGCAATTTTTAACCTTCATATTAATTTATTTAACAATAGCCAATCCTTTTAAATTATAATTTAAAGGTTAAACTATAACTAGAATAATACCATAGTAAGCTGTTTTCTTTAACTTTCTTTGATCTGAAGTAATTCAAGTACAGATTTAACAAGCTTGTGTAAGCTTCACAGCCTTTATCATTTTGTAATAATCAGAAAATAACTTTAGTCTAACTGTATTGATTTTAAATGTAATTAATTTATACTTGTTCTAATTAAATCCTCAATTACTCTAAATGAAAATGCTTTACAAAGTTTTACATGCATACCTTAGACCCAATGAAGAAAAATAAATGCTGATGAGTTGGATGATAATTTTATGCTACAGAAGTCCCTCTCCTTGAACATGCATAGACATATGACTCTTGGGAAAATTCTCAATTTATATGACTTATGCCCCCAAACCCATTTGTACTTTTATAAAATTGAGAAGCTACAGAAATTATGAAGAATTTTTCTGAGAATCAGGTTTATTTGTCAGCTAAGATAATTTGGTGAATTGGGATATGTCAAAAAATATATACAACTAAGATCTTCCTTGATTGTGAAATTTCTTTCTTATTAGTTGCTATATTACAAAATGATTTATTCATTTTAAATGACTAATCACATTTACATAAAACAATAAGTTTAAATATAGCACTCCCCCAACAACCATTTACTGACAAAGTCAATGTAATTGAAATGGTAAATTTACTTTAATTCTTTCAATTTGCATTTGCAGAAATGAGAGCCAGTGTTATAAAATAACCCCTTTTTGTTTTTATCTTCTTGTAGTTGCACTAGAATTAAGCAAGCATGCTACATACACATCAGTTCTCTTTCAACTATTTCTCTATAATATCTGACTCTCCATGTTAAGGTCTTAGTAATGCCTAAAAATCTAAAGAAATTATATCCTACGTTCAGTACCATGTTGTGCTGGTTTATACATTTATTGCCTCTCACTCCAGATGAATCCTTCTACCTTGCTCTATGAAAACAAATCTGGGCCCCATAAATACTTAACCAGCTGGCACCATTTCAAGCTTTTGTCAGCAGATGATGCAAGACAGACTTTAAATGAGAAAAGAGATTTTTGTCTCCTGATTCTGGTTAGTTTGCTCACAGGCGGGGGTATGCCTCCTGCAGTGCCTGTGAATTTTCCAGAACTCAGCTCCCACAATGCTGCATTTTTCCCACAGTTTCCCCATGCTCCTGAAGCATGGGTAGCTTCAACAGACCCGGGCTCCTGGAGAGCTCTCAAATTCTCTGCTGCCTGTACCAGCAGTACCCCCTGGGCAGTTCTGTAGTGGAGAGCTTCCAATGAGACACGTGGAATCCCAAAGAGTGCATTTCCAACACATCCCAGGAATGTGGCATCATGATGACTTCTCTGCTTTGGTTGGCTATGACCATGTCCTCTATAAGAAGGTCTGGATCTCAGCCCAGGGATATTGGGGGATTAGAAGCCCTTCTCTTGGGCACTGCATCTCAGCCCTATGGTTAGTTGTTATATATTAGATTATATAAAGCCATATTGTATATTCATCTATTCTTTAGTTCTCAGTTTTTCTAGCCAACTCTCCATTACTTTAATCCCTATTATAGCTCACACTTTTTTTATTAAAATAATAAACTCTCCCTGTTCAAAATATTGTGTTTTTTTTCTTTCTCCTGATTGGACCAAGACTGGTACAAATATACAGAGTAAATGACAGAAGTGAGATTAGTTACATCTACCAATGCAATAGCAGTTCCATGAGTTACAAGTGGTCAGTAATCAATCTGATAAATGACTTACTGAAACCGAAATTTAAAAGTTGTGTTTAAATTAATTTCCAAATTGTTTACAGATTGTATTCATCTGGGATTTCTTTATTTTTACTATGATTGCTAATTGAAAGTAAATGTGATATATATTACTGTGTTCTATAAAATTTATGTATTTCTTTAAAAAGAAAAAAAAAACTAAAAGGTTATAGTTTAAAGTATAAGCCAGACCATTACATTTTAGTATTGTTTATAATCTTAGATCACTTATATTTAAAAATATGAATAATCTCTGGGAAATTTTCTGAGATATTTACTATTAGGTAATATCCCTTGATTATAACAAATTAAGCTATCAATATTGTGGTAAAAATAAACAATATATTTTTTCAATGAGATTCCTAATTAGTTTGTAAAATTTCATTGTGGCATTTAAGTGGAATAATATTTATATAGGCTCAGAATTATGGAAAATTAAATAGTAAAAAGGATAATAACATACATTGTAATCCCCTGAAATAATCCGTTTCATAACCAGGCATTGTGAAAGCTAAATGTTTTGAGAGGAAACTAGAGCTTCTAAGATCCCTGTGAAAAATAAAATGTTGCTCATTTTAGATTTTTTTTTTTTAGCTTTTTTTTCCCTTTAGCTTGTCAATATGATTTTGAGATGACAGGAAAGAGGAGAGGAAATGGCAGCTTACAATGTGGGCATCTCATTTCTGAATGCCATCATTAAAGGTGACAATGATCATCTATGATAATGTCTTTCTCTGATCCAAAAAAAAAAAAAAAAAGAACTGTAGGTCTTTTCTTAAATCTACTAGACTACTGTTCTACTTCACATGACACACAGGCTGTGCGATAGCAGTTATCAAATCGCTGATTTAAACTGATGTTTACTTATACGTTAACTCAGAATACTGAAATATGTGATAAGAGACATATTATTGAGAAAGTACGCAGGTTTTAGAGTCATTTTCTAGCTAATATGGTCTAAAAATAATAGAAAAGAACCAGTTTTTCATTTCAGCTGCTAGGAAATAAAGCAAATAATGATGCATTGAGAACTGATTCTTTTGGTAGCACAACATTTCAAATGACAGCTGATTGCATTTCCAATTAACAAGTTCAAATAAATTTTTCTAATTCTAAAAAGTTTTGCACTTTTGAGCTCATGAAAATTTTAAGAAGTAAATTTCATACACTCAAAAATGCCTTTAAAAGTCACTCCTGAGCCGGGCTTGGTGGCTCAACCTGTAATCCCGTGCTTTGGGAGGCTGAGGTGAGTGGATTGCCTGAGTCCGCGGGTTTGAGACCCGCCTGGGCAACTTGGCGAGACTTCATCTCTACAATAAATCAAAAATTAGCCGGGCGTGGTAGCGCACGCCTGTAGTTCCAGCTACTTGGAAGGCTGAGGCGGAAGGATCACCGGAGCCCAGCAGATCGAGGCTGCAGTGGCTGGAAGCGGCCACTGCACTCCAGTCTGGGTGGCAGAGTGAGACTCCAACTCAAAAAAAAAAAAAAAAGTCACTCCTGGTACTTTGCCTACATCTAATTGGTAGATCATTATTTTAAGCTTGTCTCAATCATTGCCTCTAGAATATTAGTCATGGCTCTGAACTGCAAGTCACAATAATCAACTAGGAATTAATTCACTGAATGTGTATTGCACAGCTCACAAAATTTCCAGAAATCTCAGTGTTATGCTCAACTACTATCATCCACGTTACCTAATTTTCACCATGGCTCCCACATCTAGGTTCAAGGTACGTGAGTCTCATTAAAAGAATGTAGATTATGCATCCATACCAATGTGTCAAATAGCTGGCCTCTTCAGACTTAATCTGCTCCCCAACAAAAGTTTTAATCTGGGAAATACTCAAAATACAGAAAGATTCTGTATTAGTCCCAGTGACATAAAATGTCTTAATGAAAAATCTCAAAACTCTGTGTCTTGGCAGAGTGAAGTTATTTCTTACTCAAGTAACAGACAAAGTGAGGTATTATTAGTAATGGGGAAGGAGCTGAGACTTTGCCTTCTCAAAACTTGACTTTCAAGGTCATCCAGCACAATGATTGGGCTAATAGCTGCTAAATGGAGGGAGGAAGTATGGAGAGGGCACACTCAAGTCATAACCTCAGACTTGAAGTGACACATTACTTTCACTTATTTTCTATCAGTGGGAACTAGTCATATAGTCATACACAGACACAAAGAAGGTTTAAGAAATGTAGTCCCTAGCTAAGCAGTTCTTTCCAAAAGAAAACTTCACAATGGAATGGGAGGACAGAACTTAAGTGGGAAGCTAACAACCTCTGCCACAGGTAACATGGACAAGTTAAAAATGAATAGTGTCCACAACTTATTGTAACATCAACATTTCTGTACTCAGCAAAGTCTTCAAGTAAGCCACCATTGAGATGAGAGAGATGAGGATGACCTAAATTCAGAACCTAATAAATATATAAAAGATGTCAGAATTTAAAATAATGTATTGACTACATTTTAGGACTGGAAGAAATAACTAGAAGCCCACTGGGCATTGTTGTTTGTGTTACTAAAGAAACCACAAACCTAATCTGCAGAAACGTAATTGTTTCATCCCTGAAGCAACTTTTGGGCTCTAAACCTGTGCCAGTAACAATAAGCTATACAAGCTGTTTAACCCCAAGCACAGCCCTTCAGATGTGTCAGAAAGTGTCATAAACAAGAGAGTTATTCCCACAGAACACTACCAGGAGTAGTCAGATGGACTTTAACTTTATGCAAGAGTAGGAGGTCTTTGTACTTCCTGTCTAACAGAATGTGATGAATACCATGGATCAGTGGTTGTCCTGTATTTCTCACTCTTTTTCCAAATGGCAGTTATTATTGTACTTATCCAGCAGATGTGACCACTGTATATTACATGTTTGGGCAGCAATGAAAATACGGTGAAGAAAATCACTGCTATTCTGCTGTCTTATAAATACTTAAATTAGAAAAAATTCTACCTGATAGAATTATATATGACCCAGAGAACCTAGATTCTGAGTTGAATGTACTAATTTGCTGGGACTTTGGATTATCCATGGGGAGGAAGTGAGTGTATTAAATGAGTGGAAAAATGGTATGCACAAATCTGTGAAGTGCCAGAGGAACAGATTATAACAGGGCTTGAAATACATTTCCTCCTTCTTCCTTCTAGAAAGAGTATCCCTCAGGACTGTCCTTCCACAAACAATACCTCTCAGTTTCTCTAGGCACAACATGGTCCTGTGAAAAATTCTAGTAGACCGAATGTGAACAAAACTGAAGGCACTCATTCCAGGTGGGTACATGCTGATATGAAGAATGTATGCTCTGTTGTTTCTTCAAAATTGTCTTCTCTGGTTGGATGTAGACTAGTGTGGAACTTCAAAGCAATGAGTTTTGGAGCTGGTATACTTAGATTTTTCACTGGATGCATGATTTTGGATAAATTATTTCACCTTTTTCAGTAAAATGGGACTAGTAATCTCGATTTGTAAAATTACAGCTTAGATTCAATGAGATTTACACATTAACACTTAGAACCACAGTTGACATTCCATATACAGGCATTCTATATATAGGCATTTGAAAACAGCATCATTGAGTCATTGAAACTACATGTTAAAGATTGTAGATTTTTTAAACAGTAGATATTTATAAGATATGCTTTGATTTTAACCACTTAAAAGCATATTCCTATGACAATGCTTGGACATCATACTATTTTCCCATCCAGCTGCAACCCCGTGATGGAGGTTGTGGTTCCACAGTCAATAAAGTGTTCCAGGAATCTAAAAACCGACTTCACAATATTACCCCAGAGACTCCATTGAGAATGCCAGAATGGGTAAGAGGGTGAGATGGCTAAGGTGTACAGATAGGCATCTACAAAATAGCAACTCCAAGTTCCTTAATATTTTCCAACTGCTTGTTCTCCTTATCTCATTTTATTTTGAAACTGAATTCTCTGAAATTCCACTTCAGTATTTTCTTTCAGTTCTGCCACCTATGATCTTGACTTGTTTATCCAGCTTAATTTAATAAAAACCTATTATCCACTATATGCAAGGAACTGTGATAGATGCAAGGGGGCATACAAATATGTAACAAACTATCTCTACTTGCAGTTGCATACAATGCTGCAATATTTTTTTCATTTCTTTTGAGTTGGGAGTCTCACTCTGTCGACCAGGCTGCAGTGCAGTGGCATAATCACAGCTCATCACAGCCTCTATTTCCTGGGCTCAGGCAATCCTTCTACCTCAGCCTCCTGAGCAGATGGAACTATAGGCAAGCACCACCATACCCATTAATCTTTAAATTTTTTATAGACAAATTCTCGCTAAGTTGCCTAGTCTGGTCTCTAACTCCTGGGCTCAAGCAATCCTCTTACATCAGCCTCCCAAAGTGCTGAGACTATAAGCATGAGCCACCACACCCAGTCTGCAGTAGTTTTTGAAAAGGTGAAAGTAAAATAAATATTGAAAGAAGATAAAATTTAATAGCTGTTGTAAATAGTTTAAAAACAAAACAAAAAAATACACAACAAAACAAGATTGCTCTGAGAAAAAACTTCATGCTATAAGTGGAGTTTGCATTCTATTTTGAATGATAAATAAAATGCATGTGACCAGAGGTGAGCTCTAGAAACAAAGCATATAGAGACATTTTAAAAAGGCAGATTTGTAGAACATATAATAAAAAATTAAACAAAAGGAGAAGAAAAAAAAACAACGTGGAGTAAACAATGAAGATAGAACTGTGTATTGAGAGATAAAATTGGAGGTGTGGATTGAATTAGAATCTGTGGATGACCTGAGTGAAACAGTAAGAGAGAGCCAGATGTCATCAAATGGGCAATGCCGACTTGTGTAATTTCACCACAGAGCTGATCATTTAAGCTGTACTCTAGCTCACTTTAAAAAAATTAGATTACTCTCTTTCTGCATTGCAATAAACTTTGTTTATGAGTTTTCTGTCTTACCCAACTGTGGGGTCTTTCAGAGAAAAAAATATCTCTTACAGGTATTAGGATCCCCAGGACACCTCATTTTCTTCAGAAATAGAAGTTCTGTCTTGTTCTTATCAGTCTTCCTCCTTCACCCAGACTCGATATATTGACTTAATCAAATAAGTTGAAATTTTAATTGTTTCTGAGCAATGAGATTCGATATCCAGGATGTTCAGATGAGGTCACTGTATTGGCTGAAGAGTGACTCTGATAACTCCACTGTAACACTTCCAGAAGTTTTCTCTAACTTCTTATAGATAAACAAGTGGCAGAAACTCATATACAGACACATGGTATTATAGCCAAGGATAAATCATCATCATTTTAAAAATAAAAGCCCTTATTACAAAGTGGTTTGCTGGTAATTTGGCAGATACTAGATAATGCATGTGAAACATTTTCACTTAACATAAAAGGATATTTGTCTGTCAGCAGGAGTAGCAAATAATAAGGACAAGTTGTGTGGTTAAGTGGAATATTCAATAAAGTAAATGGTACACAAAGATTTCATCATCTAGATGGCCCATATGTAGTCATTAGGTGACTCAGAAATAAATGTGAACACAGTAAATTCTATGAGCTAATGACAGGGAGGATTTACTGGGAAATAATGTTAGATATATGTTACATAATGGAAAAAGTAAACTCTGACAAAGAAGTTTTCTATTCCTGTAAGCAAATAAATCCAACTGGCTAACAATAATGACATGTATCTAAAAAAATAAAAAAACAAAACAAAACAAAACAAAAAACCCCAGAGATTCTATAGGAATAAATTTCCTGGTTTTATAAGCCAATAAATCTTAGATGATGGTGATAATGATGTTTCTTTAAAGATTACATTTAGTGTACTTGAGAAAGTGCTTAAGACATCTGAGTTGCTTATTTTAAAAGTTTCAATTTTTCATAATTAACTATATTGAACATAAAATAAATTACACAGCAAAGATGTTTTATTTTTCTAAAAATGAATGACATAAGGTATAGAAATGTAGTAACATATAAAGAAAATAGAAGCCGGGCTCGGTGGCTCAGCCTGTAATCCCGTGCTTTGGGAGGCTGAGGTGAGTGGATTGCCTGAGCCCGTGGGTAAGAGACCTGCCTGGGCAACTTGGTGAGACCTCATCTCTACAATAAATCAAAAATTAGCCGGGCGTGGTAGCGCACGCCTGTAGTTCCAGCTACTTGGAAGGCTGAGGCAGTAGGATCGCCGGAGCCCAGCAGGTCGAGGCTGAGGTGGCTGGGAGCAGCCACTGCACTCCAGTCTGGGAGATGGAGTGAGACTCCAACTCAAAAAAAAATTAAAATTAAAATTAAAATTAAAAAAATAAAGAAAATAGAAACAGAATAAGAGATATGTCTTAGAAACTGAAAACACTTAAAGATTTTAGCAATATTTATTTACATATTTTGGATATGGTGTTATTCTCAGTCAAATTACAAATGGGTCCTATTTTCATGTTAGCATCCTGTTTAACGACTCTAGCCTGTAAAATCATTTAGTCAACTTAAGTGTTACTAAATCCATAGCAGATCGTAAAAAAAGACAATTATTATAACCCTTATCTATGAAAAATAGGATTTAGGTAAAAGATGAAGTTATACAGAAGGCAACAAAATTGAAGCTACAGAATGACCTCTATAAATCAGGATTGTGTGAGAACTTTAAAATAGTATGTCATTGTTTTGTATATGCATAAGATATGTCTTCCATATGACAACAGGTGGATAGTATAAAGAAAAGCAAATACTATAATTAGAATATAAACCCAGTGCTTGAGTGTAAACAGAACTATTTGCACCCTTCTGTCAATACCTCAAGCCTGTTCTAAATTAATCTCATCACTTTACTCCCAAAATAAAAATACTTTTGGTATTTAATTTTGGTAAACAGCCCCAACATTCTCATATCAACTCGAACTGAAAATGAGAGTCAATTAAACTCTATGTCGGTCATTAAATTTATGTTTTTTAATAAAATTTCTCATATCCTTATCATTTTCTATCTAAGGATTTTTTTCTTTGTTAATTCCTGTTTGGTCTCTTGTTCAGATCTTTAAAACCCCACATCTGACAATCAATCATGACAGTATAACTTCCGGTCAAGCTTCCTTAAGTCTTTATCCTTCTAATCAGAATAGAGACTGCTTTAATCATAGTATTCTTATACCCAAAATGTTTATGTATTTTGCCTACGCATTAAATCCCAAACCATTCAGGTTCGCATAACCCACCACTAATAAACCTTTTGATCTGATATTACTCTTCTTCTGTAATAAAACTATTAGATCAACTGAGCTCACTAGTCTTCTAACAGTACTTGTTCATCTTCTGTTATTTTTACTTTGAGCCTTTCTACCTTCTAGAAAGATTTTGCCTTTTCTTCTTCATTGACTTGATTTTCAGTCCATAGTTTGAAATTGACGCTAATCCATAATTGCCATTGATGTTAATCCATAATTACCTTTTCTTTTTCAAAACTTCTACAGCAAATCTATTGCTACAGTCTAAGTTATTTGGCATTTAATAATTTAATATTTGTATTACAACTTAAATGTAAGTTGTACTTAATTTAGATGTGTAACTTTTGACTCTCTAACCAGATTTAAATTTTCTGGAAGGTAGAAACAACATGTAAGTTTACAACACAGATATGCAAATAATAACCACAGCAGAGGTGCTCTTTGTTCTCCAATATCTCTTCTTCCCTTCTTACTTAGTACAGCCCCCGCTTTTTTTTGTTGTTGTTGTTGTCTCATTCTGTCGCCCAGACTGGAATGCAGTGGCTGCTCCCGGCCACCGCAGCCTCGACTTGCTGGGCTCCGGCGATCCTTCCACCTCAGCCTTCCAAGTAGCTGGAACTACAGGCACGCGCTACCACACCCGACTAATTTTTTGTTTTATTGTAGAGATGAGGTCTCACCAAGTTGCCCAGATGGCTCTCGAACCCGCCGGCTCAGGCAATCCACTCATCTCAGCCTCCCAAGGCTCAGGATTACAGGCTGAGCCACCGAGCCCGGCTCAGCCCCTGATTTTTACCTGGGTACATGGCCATCTTGAACTGTGTCCACTAGACTACTAAATCATGGTCATTATCAAATCAAAGGAAATACTTTCTGTGACTTTCAGGAAGTTCTCTTAAAAGGAGGAAAGGTAGATATCATTCTTTGTCCCTTAAGAAAGAGCACAAGTAATAATGTTCAACCTTGAGGTAGAGAATAAACTTACAGAATGACAGAGAAATGAAATCAGAGTGTGGACCTCTTACTTATGTAGCTTCCCTACCTGTCCCAGTCTATGTAACTCTAATTGACTTCAGTAAAAATCAAACTTCCCTAGTGTTAAAATCACAATTATTTTGGATTTTCTGTAACTGGTAAAAAAAGTCCTAACAAATACACTGAACTTTAATAATCATTAACATATAAATGTAATAAACACTTCATTTTAAAGTCTGTTTTATTATATAGTGATAAAAATGTATTAAATATATTTATAGTTAAACTATGGGTCCATTCACAAATATCAAAGTAAATAAAAAGCAGAGATTTTTTTAAAAGATAATTAAGTGCTGAAAACAATACCTCTATAAATACCATTGACATTCCACTGCTATCCCATTTTCTACTAATTGGCTAAAAATCTATCAAATGCTTCTTTTGTGACTAAACCAAAAAGTATTCTTTGGACAACCTTGTCATCTGTTATTGTGTGTTTAAAATGATCTTAAACTATTTTTCAAAAAAAGTTACACAATTTAAGAACAATTGACTACCCACACAGAAAAATGTCACTCTATATACTTTGCATTTTATCCTCACAAAATCACACAGATATACAACAAGAAGTTATCTCCTAAAGGTCTATTTTATACTATCTCAACATATATTATATCCCTTTTTTCTAGACTCATGGTTTTCAAATGAATAAATGAGTTAGGGCAGAAAAAGAACAAATAATTAATAAAACATTAAATAAATGTCATATGGAAATAAGGCAGATTTTTGGTTATTTCTTTTTTCTTTTTTTTAATAAATGCAACCAATTGCTTAAAAAGAATAAGTGCTGCCTACACTGGCATTTCAATGAGCCACTGATTTCTAATTATGATCCCAATTACTGAAGTAATTGGGACAATTTCAGGAGACACTAATAGGTGAAATGAGTAGTTTGTAACTACAGTTTTTATGATGTGTAATAATTCATGAAATTAACAGCTATTCAAAGCGTTGTTAACAGCTTTAAAGTTAATTTATATAAATAATTAAGCTTCTAAAGAAAAGAACTCATAAGTTAAACTGATTTTCCAACATGCACACATTCAATGAAGATGGCTTTAGATACAGATTTCAGATTTATCTACTCTATAACCTCTCTGATTGACTAGCACAAGTCCTGCAAAATAAAGAATGTGGATGTAGCAAATGCCACAGCAGGCTATAGGCAGAAAAAGTTAGTGTCTGCTCTGGCAATCATTTTGTTCCATCATCCCCAGTTACTGGTGAAGAAACAGGTACATCTCTAATTTGGTAGAGATATAACATGACTCTACCAAAGTACAAAATGATGCTGATGACAGTTTTTGTATGAACCAAGAACTCCTCACAGTATAATGTTCCTTTTATCATAACATACAGTCTACTTAACTTTCAAGTTGGAGAGGAGAAAGAGGAAAAAAAGGAGGTAAAACAGGAAGAGAAGGAACAAAAATAAGAGGAATGGGAGAAGAAAAGGGGCAGATAGCAATTATTTTCATAGCTTATGTTTGTACACAAAAACAAAATTAGAAAGCAGGCTTATGTTCAGTCCAAGGACAGATGTTAGACTTCAAATCTCCACTAATTACCAAACAATCTGCTTTTCAAAAGTAATACTGGAGAAATGCCTTTATATTATATCAGCTCTAGAGAACTTATTGGGAGCCAGAGTTTCCAAGTATTTTAAATAATCATGAATGAAAATCATAAGGGTTTCCTAACTCTACCCTATACCTGGAAATATGATTTTAAAAAAAACATAATTAACACTTCACATTCTCTTAACAATTCTACAATTTGAGCATTTTTATCCTCCTTGATTCACAGCTGAGGTCAGTGAGGATTTTCTAAAGTTCGCCAACACAAAGTAGTGGAGGTGAGATTTGTATGCTGGCTATACGGTTCAAGAATATAATTGCTGTGTGTGGGGCTGGGGGAGAGTGGAATGGAAAGATGTTGGTCATAGAATGCGTGACTAAAGTTAGGCAGGAGGAATAAATTCAAGAGATTTCTTGTGCAATATAGTGACTACAGTGAATAGTAATATGTATTGTTCTTAAAAAATGCAGAGAATGAATGTTAAGTGCTCTCATTATCATAAATACTATGTCAATTAGCTAAATTTAAACATTCCATAATGTATAGATATGCCAACATCATGTTGTACATAATAAACACATACAATATCTCAATTTTAAAAAAACTATTGTGGGTACATAACATGTAAAATATCTGTGGGAAAAAAGAATATAACTGCTTACTTCATAGTGTGTGGCTCTGCTTATCCTAATGAACAAGAATAGTTTTTAGATTTTATTATGAACTAGATCATTCTAGCTTCTGCAAACCGTTTTATTTTCAATAAATATATGAAAATGTTCCTTATTCTCTAAAAGAAATAAAATAAAAAATGGGTAGATTACAGAATGTAAAAAAGAAAATTATCAATTTCTATATTGGGATGAATAAAGTAGATTTTATTTTATCCTTACAATAATCTTGTGAAATAATGGGGAGGTTGGCTTTCCCATATTACAAATGTAGAAATGGAAAGATAAGGTTGACAGAGCAAAAAGAAATACAGGACAATCGGTTCAGTTTTAATTTTCAGTAAAAAACAAATACTTTTTTTAAGTAAAAGTATGCCCAACATGTTGCCTGAGGCATACTTATACAAAAACATTCCTCATTGTTTCTTTGAAATTAAAATTTAATTGGGCATCCTTTATTATGTCTGGCAACCCTTCAGAAAAGTGACCTAACGAAGGCCATCAACTAAAATCTATATCTTCCGAGAAACTCCACTGTGTGGTGTCACTGCCTGACATTATAGCTTAGTCATGTTTAGATCTCTTTCCACAGTTCTATTTCAGTTTCCTTGTCAACTGAGTGTCACTTCAATTATGTTCTTTAATGTCTCAGATGAAGAGAAAGCTGGATTTAGGCAAAATTATTCTAGCTGACATGCACTGTTGTAGAAAATGCCTACTGTTTCATATTTTCAAAGTACTTTTCATCATATTATCTCATTGATCACAATAACCCCTAGAGGATAAACTGAGGAGTTATTAGTGTTCCAGTTTTTCAAACTTGGTTACTAGGACTCAGAAAATTTAGGAGACATACCCAGTTTCTCACAGCTAGTAGGGAGATCTTAGCCTGAGGGCCAAGTCTTACATGTGAAAATCCAATTAAGTAATACATACTGTTTCCATTCATTGTTGAAATAATTAACAATATTTAAAGGCTATTTTTGACCTCTGGTTTAACATGCGGTAAGCAGAGATGAGCCGTTCTACATTATTTTAGATTGTATCAAAATGGTAAAATCAGACAGAAAAGTATGGTCTACTGAAAAAAATGTTAAATCACATCATTTAAAAAGGCTTTAAACTTGGTAAAGTGTTAAATGTGTTGAAAATATAGTCTTTAGCATAAACAGAAACATAGTGGTCCACTTTTAAAATTATAACATTGTCTTGATGTCTCTACTAAAGAGACTTGGTTCCATTGTATCATCGTAAAGAGCAACTCAGTAACAGATGCACTAAAACTAAAATTGCATCGAGTGTATTCCAGAGCTATTTTAACCTCCTCTAGCCAGTAAATGAATTCAGCTGTTATTTGGTGAGTCAATTTGTCTGCCAAACTCTTGTTTAAAAACTAGGTATTGTGAGCTGGGCGCAGTGGCGCATGCCTGTAATCCCAGTACTTGGAGAGGCAGAGGTCGGAGGATTGTCTGAGCTCAGGGGTTCAAGACCAGCCTAAGCAACTTAGTGAGTTCTCATTTCTACAATAAATAAAAATCAGCTGGGCAGGGTGGTTCCAGCTACTTGGAAGGCTGAGGTGGAAGGATCACCTGAGCCCGGCATATCGAACCTGTAGTGGCCATGAGAGAGCCATTGCACTCCAGCCTGGGTGAATGAGACTCAGACTAAAAAAATCCCCAAGCCAAAAAACTAGGTATTGTGGGTGGGCACAGGGCACTACCACAGCTAATGTTCTGAGAAGACCACATGGATTCAGCTAAATTAAACACCTAAAGATCTTTTCCAAGATGAGGTGGGCAGATGTCAACACATTTGAAAATATAGGATTAGGGTTAAACAAATTAAGGTCATCATCCCTAAATTAACATTTAAAAGTCAAAAGAAAAAATACAGAATATGTTTTATTAGTAATTTTACACGTTAAGGGCTATTTGTAAAGGAGCCACTTTTGAAAAGTATTCCTAACACAACTTGTCCTTCCACCACTTGAGCCCCACATTCTTGCCCCCTTTTCGAGTGCATTCTTCCCTTTCTCTCCTCTTCCTGTTTCTCTCTTGTAGACCTTCTGCCTCTTTTCCCCTGCATCATCAATTTCTCTTGTGGACTGGGCGCTTGGCTTCTCATTATTATCCTAATAGTCTCTTAATTATCATTTCCTTCTTTTCTCCAACTGCTCAAATATGGACTATTGTTATGATAAAGGTTATATATATATACATATATTTGTGTTGGAGTTTTACTGGGTCACCCAGGCTGGAGTGCAGCACCCCAGTGTCGGCTCAGGTGATCCTTCCGCCTCAGCCTTCCAAGTAGTTGTAACTACAAGCACCACTACCACACTGGCTAATTTTTTTTTATTTATTGTAGAGATGAGGTCTCACCAAGTTGCTTAGACTATTCGAGAACCTGTGGGCTCAGGCAATCCCCTCACCTCCGCCTCCCAAAGTGCTGGGATTACAGACTTGAGCCACCGTGCCTGGCCAGGTAATATATTTTAAAGACTCAAAAGCTACATAATGCTGTTATTGATAAATGTATTCTTAATATTTGTATATTATTGAATAGAATACCAGGTGTCTAATTTCTAAGTTTTAAATTGTACTTACATTTGGAAGGTTTATATAATTTTAAGGTTTATTATATCAGGTTTATTATGTGTAAGAGTAGTGTTGATTTTTTCTTTATGCTATCTTATATACTAAAATTTTAAAATCTTCTGATACATAATATTTGACATGTTAATAAAGTAAATATAAGAGTATTTTTAGAATACTAGAAGGTGAAAAATATTTCCATAAGGGGAAATTCCACTATTATAATTATAAACTATGTGATGATATCTTCTCCACACCAGATATTAACATTAATATTTTATTATAACTCATTTTTTCTATACTTAATACAAACTTAGCCTTTCCAAATGCACAGGATTCTGCAAATGAACAATGATTGCTTACCTTACAATCTGAAACATTAATTACATAGTAATTAATTTGCAACATTAGTTATATAGTCTGTACCTAATTTGAGTACTATTCAGTCTCATGTTGCCCAGATGCCTTTACTCACTGCTATTACAACCCAAAGCTACATATTTTCTAATTTCCATTTACCTCTTTTCACTGCTTTGACTTTTCATTTTGAATAATTCAATGTGTTAAATATCTTTCAGACATCCAAGTCTCAAGAAAAAATATTATATTGAAAGTCATATTGTGGCCATTTACACCCAAATTACCTAGCATGTAGATCATAACTCAGGTCAAATCATTGAGAAAGAAAATGCATTTTGTGTTTGTCAACCTGCTCCAGAAGATGAAGAAGTTGAAAATACCTACAAATGATTCACTTGAAGAGATTTCAATAGGTTCTCAAGATGTATTAGGGATTAGTTTTTCATTTTTGTTACTGAAGTCACTATGTAGTTTCCCTTACTCTCCTTTATAAGAACAAGGAACATTACAAAAGGACTTTTTCATTTTAAAATATAAAATATCTTCATATTCATTGAACGTATAAAATCTTTGAGATGCACTCAGAAATAATCCAATCTGACACATAAGAAAGTTTTATTTTCCTTGTGATTTCATTTTTTTGTTCTACTCATTTTAACAAATCCATGTCCACTGATTTTTTTTAAATGCATTAACACTTTTGTTATAAATTTCAAGCATACACATGAAATCTGGAGAGAAGTATTTTTAATATTTATCCAAATAAACTAAATATTTTAGTTTCTCAGCATTCTCTTCAATTGTCTAATGTGACTCACAGCTTGGTCCATGATAGGCAGTTGGGTCCTTATATCTGAATTGTTTTAGGATTCACAATAGCCTCCTTTTTCAGGAAGGTACCTAAAGTATACACCTAAGGGTACTTGATCATAGTCACACTGCAGCCTTGTTTCAGTCTAGGTACCAACCACTCTAATTGCTTCTTAGATATTTTAGTTTAATGTTATTTCGATCAATATAGAGCCATGTAAGAATATCCCTTCCTTATAAAAGTAATGAGATATAATCATCTTCTTACAATATCAGAGAAATTAATAGAGTGTTCTCAAGAAACATTGAGGTTGGAACCGACAATTTCATTTGATAATTATTAAATCACTAAGCACCTACCTGGATAATATCGAGCCAGGCCAGTGGCACTGCCAAAGACCTGCCACAACAATGAAGGATCTTCCTCTCGATTTTTTTTGAAAACTTCATCTAAGGCACTTGTCCAGTTGAGTTCATTTAACACAATTGTTGCTAACAAAAAAAAAAAAAAGGAAAAATAAATTAATTCAAAGTTAAAATTTAAAATTGAATCTGTCTCCATTTATTTGCAAAATATCACACATTTTCATTGCTTTGCCTATAAAAGTACTCTAATCTAGTGGTTATAAAAAAGATTTAACCATGGGATTCTTTATTCAAATAAAATTTTACATGACAGAGGCCCCGTTGACATTTTGGACTGGGTAATTCTTGGTTGCAGGGGCTGTTCTGTGTACTGTGGGATGTTTATTAATATCTCTGTCCTTTACTTACTAGACACCAGTACTATACCCTATACCCCCAGTTGTGACAAGCAAAAATGTCTCCAAATTTGTTAGATGACCCCGGGGGCAAAATTATGCTCCTGGTTGAGAACCCCCACTGTGACACATAAAACAGAAGGAGTATCAGGTGGTATTCGTTTTTATCCTCCCAGGCAGTTCTAAAGAAACCCATAGGATACCTTAAGGGCATAGTTTAAACACCACAACCCTCAACTATTGATGATTCTATTGATACTAATAAAAATTGACCTGTTACCCAAGTTAAAAAAAAAAAAATGTTTGACACTGGGCATAGCTTATTGCTTATTAACTGTGCTTACAAAACAAAAAATGCTTGTATTTTGGTAAAGGAAAAATTTATTCGGAGGCTTGATAATATCAGTGTTAGACATAGAAATTAGCTTATACTTTATCATTGCCTTCATAAATAATAGCTTTGTTTTTCCTGGATAGTTCAATTAATAATTAAAGCATGGTGCCAATAAGGACCAGGTGATTGATTTTGTCACCTATTTATAACTACTGACTGATCTTGGAGAGGCATTACAAACGTATGCCATTTATTGCAATGAAAGAGAAGCAATTATAATATGGGGTATAACATGGGTTAAAATAGCATGTAATTTAAAATTGTGGACCTTCATGATCATAACCTCCTAAGTCTAGTTATTAAAATTTCAGTTGGTCTAGAATATAGTTTTATTTTTGCACCTAAAGATGACGTAGATAATCTTATGTGTGTGTTTTCCCCCCTCTGATCTTTATATGTAAAATATGCATCAGGCTCCCAGCAGATTCGCAGATTGGGCCACTCTACATTTGAGAATCTCTGACCAAGCCTAAACAGGGGAAACAGAGATACTGTATAACTTTCTTCTATTCTGTTACAATACCAAATAAACCAATCAAATGTAATCACGGTTACATCCTGCACAAGCTTTTTTAAAGGTAAAAGAAATAAAGCTTTAGTCAAGAAAAACAACAGCAAGTGTCTTTATATATTAATGTTCGTATCATTTACAAAAAAGGAAAACAATAAAAACAAGTTGATTGTGAAACTTCTGGGGCCAGCATCCTAATGCAGTTCTCATTATTTGAAACTAACAAGATTTCCATCTTTATGGATGCGACTACTTTCAAAAAGATCAGTTGCATGTGTGTGAATATTCATGAGCTGCGTCAGATTCATAGTGTGTCTCAGATACTAGAGAATTCATATTCAAAAGCATGATCCAGTGAACACTAAGTGGCCAGTTATATGAAAATTTATATTCACACAGATAACCCGAACTGATACCCACTACTCATGAATATTTATATTAATATACAAAACATCACAGAAATAATGCTTTTCTTTAAACATTTATGATTTTTATAGTAACATTCTACTAAACAAATAATGATGTTTATTTATGATCCAGATAGGCTTCATTAATCCCCAATCTATTCTCTCTTTAATTTCTTAGACTCTAATTCACATTAAGCAACAACTAATATCTAATTATTTTAAATAAAGTTTTATTTGTTTTCAAGGCTGTTAACTTCTTCTTAGTTTCATTTGATAGCTTAACAGCTATGAAGTATTAGGCACTAATATACTGGTTGTGAATTATATTTTTTATATACTGAGGGAGAAAGTCAAGTTCTAAGATATCCCTATCATCATGGCAATATGTTTTAAATTTCTAGTTTATGCATTTGAAAATTTTATTATTCACACAAGCCATTACTAGCATAGATAACAAAATATTTTCTTCCAAAGATATTTATCTATAAACATATAAAGGAATTCCCAGACTAAGCACCGAAGCTGATCTTAAATAAATATCACTCATAATGAAATAAAATAGCATTGTATACCTATCACATCAGCAAGGTTTATAAACTTGATCATGCTCAGGGTAAGCAAGATGTAAGGATACAGGTACTTTCACATGGCAGTCTAAATTTATAAGGACTTCTGAATGCAATCATGATTGTACTAGTCACAATCTTTATATGAATGTATGGAGCCAGAAATAAAAATTCAGAAGATCTACCATAGGAATACAAAATGTCTACATCCTTTTTAGAGGACAGTTTGTTTCTGACTAATCTACATGCAAGTTGTCTGTCATCCAACAATTCTTCAAGAGATATACTATGGAGAGAATATGGGTCTCCGTAATCAGAGAACAAAATCATTCATTCAATTACACCATTCAAATTGCTTAAAAATACCAAAGCTAGGAAGTAGGATAAATTGCTTCACTGGAAAGTTTTTTCTTAAATTATATCTAAAGTAACCAAAAAATGTCAAAGAAAATATGTGTATCCACAAACAAGCAAGTATGAATACCCGTGGTAATTTGGCTATATTTTTCTGATCCACATTTTATAAATTATAGTTGACTAAAGAACACACAGGCATATTATTTTAGTGTCCTGAAATAAATGGACTTTTCCTAAACTTATAAGATTAAATAGCTCACCCAGAATTACTGAGGTGCCCAATATTTCTCCACCCTATGCTATTAGCACACTCTGGATAAACTGAAAAGTGCATAATCTGCAGATGATGGAATAATAAAGCTAGTGCACAATACTGGCCACACTAAAACAAGTTTATGTCATTTTGTGGATTTGAATTCTCCCTCTGCCACTTCCACTGTATTTATGCTCCCCCCCTTCCTCTCTCTCTCCCCCACTCCTCTCTCTCTCTCTCTCTCTAAATGGGTGAGTAGCTTATACAGAAAGTTTATTTGTTAAAGTAACTATTTTGATTATCACTGGGTAAAAGCCAAGTGCATGCAAAAGGTGAAAAGTTATTAGGAGATCTTTTGTTTCATATTACAAAGAGTTTATGTGGTTATGTTGGTGTTTACTATCTCTATTCTCAGCAAGTATTTTTAGTCTCTCTTATTTTCCTGATACCATAATTCTTAAAAAATAAAAGGTATAAAACATGGTTCTTTCATGATGAAAAACACAAGGTCAAATTCTTCAGAAAATTACTTATTTTCAGCAAATGTTACTCTAGATTATGAAACTGTATTGTTCATTCAAATAAACAAATTTACAAAAATAATTGTGGAACTCTGACTCACTAAAGTACAACAGATTTCAAAACGTCAACAGAAAAAAATGTTTTCTTTTGTTGCTCTATGTTACAATGACTTTAAAATACAATTATTATTCTGTAAGTCACAATCTTTGAGTGTCCAGAGAGATAAATCAAAGCTAACTGATGAAAATAAAAACAAATTAATAGCCAACTAATATTTAATATAAGGATTCCAGGATAAATTGTCATTTTTTAAAAAAGTATAAGATATTTCTTGACTACAAATAAAACTCTTACTTTAACAGACATTTTTAATAATAGTGATAATAGTTCTGAATAGTATTCTATAAATTGTTTGACATTACTTAAAATTATGTTGTATTTTACATTTTCAATTGTATATTCTGTATAATATCATATCATTTAGAATATATTATATTCATTAATGCCCTCCTTGTTTTCCCTGCCTCTGACAAATAGTAATGCTCTACATTCACACAGACTTCCAATTTATTGTTTTAAATGAGATTAAAAATACATGAATGGTTAATATTTTTTCACTGTAGAAGACTGGTCAATGCCAATCTAGCCTTGAACCTACTGCCAACTACTCACAAACTTAGCTAAGTGCCTTAGTGCTACTTTAAGAGTAAAATTAGTTCTCATTTTCTGTCAGCTTTTACAAAATGAAGATCTTTATCCCTGTTAGAAAATTAGATTTTTAAAAAATTAAGTCTTTTATAGATATCCAAGGCCAATCTACTAAGAGCAGTGAATGCTTGGAAAGCAAACCTTGACTTTGAGGCCTCTATTCTTAGTGGCATAACAGGGTTTCACTGATAATTGATTCAGAATCCCAACCATACATCTCTGTTCTTTGTATACTTAGTTTTCAAAAACACGGCCTTGGTGTTCAGCAATTCTCTATTTCAGAGTATTCTATTGTTTAGTATGGCTTCTCAAGGGAATAAAGAAAAATCTAATTTGTAGCAGCACAAAAGAAGTACTGCTAATTCTTCTAAAAGGCATGACTCATATCTATATTTTGTCTATGACATGATATACAGAATATTGACAGGCTCTCGTTCCAACTTCCTTTTGTACATTTCAGTCAATTCAGTGTTGCACTGTTGCTCCCTTTTCAGTTTGAATTAACTTTGTATTGTTTGAATACATTTTGCTGATTTATTCAAGGCTCAAGGCCTCATGCATTGAAGGCTGAAGGTACCACACAGCTATTCAAAAAACCTTACTGTTATTTATAATGTCAACTACAGCTTTTGTTTTGATAGCTTTATTGAGATGTCCTTATAAAATAAAAGTTGTGTATATTGTGTATATATATAGTGTAAAATTTAATTTTTTCATAAACATTGTAAAATACTCACCAAAATCAGGCTAATTAATGTATCCATTACCTCTATATAGCTACCATTGGGGTTGAAATTTAAAAATTAATTTACAACCTATCCTCTTAGAAAACTACAAGTATACAGTACTTGTAGTTATTGTTAACTATCCTCAACATGCTGTAAATTAGATCTCCAGAATTTATTCATCTTGTATAACTGAAACTTTCTACCCTTACCTACTGCTTTCTAAGGAAGCAGATGAAAAGATAAAATATTTGTTATGATTCCTAAAAATATGAAATAACTTTGATAAGTCTTTGATAGGAGATGTAGCTATTAAAACTATGTAAGGGATTAGATACTAAAAATTATTTTTGTTTAACAATGTTAAACAACATACATTAAATAAATAAAATAAGAGTAAAGACCACAAGATTTACTATTTCTACTTAATTAATAATATGATTCTGTTGTTATTATAGCCTTGCATTGACATAAAAATAGCATGCTATTTAAATGATTGTCCCTAATAACAAATATTAACTTAGTAATGTTTATTAAGCACTTCTTGTGTGCCAACAAGTATTAACCAGTTCCTCTGCTTTATTTCATTTAACCTTTAGAATGACACTTTGAGTGCAATACTAGCATTATCTTCCTTCTTAGACATAAATAAAACTTCAAAAGGTTATACAAAAGTCACACAGTGAGAACTGTAGAGACAACACAAAAACAAGTGTGTTGGATTCCAAAATTCCTACTGTTTATAAGCTACTTATTTCTAAGCTTTCACTTTTTGCATGGCTCTGATTTTCTATACTTTTGATTTTGAAAAACGAGATTGCCTATACCTCTGTAGCACAATAGTCCCTAACTAAGCCCCATATTCCTCCTCAGGAGACATTTGGCAACATCTAGAGACATTTTTTATGGTCATGACTAGTGAACTTCCATTGGCATCTAGTGGGTAAAGGCCAAGGATACTATAAACATCCTACAATACACAGGATAGACCCCACTAAATTATCGAGTCTAAAATGCCAATAGTGCCCAGGTCAAGAAACCTTATTCAAGTATAACTATAAACACAAGACAACTGATCTACTTTGAAAAAATTACAGCCTATGAATGGGGCCAATAAAAAAGCCACAGTAAAACTTCACAGTGAAAGGTGATATATTTTTAAATAATATTGGCCTGGCATGGTGGTTTACATCTTTGTAATGCCAGCACTTAGAGGCAGAGGCAGGAGGATTGCTTGAGTACAGTTTGAGACCAGCACAGGCAACATAGTGAGACCTGTCTCTACAAAAAAAAAAAAAAAAAAAAAAAAATTTAAATTAAAAAAATTAACATAGCATGGTGGTTCATGCCTGCAGCTATTCAGGAGGTTGTGGTGGAAGGATCCCATGAAACCCAGGAGGTCAAGGCTGTGGTGAGCCACAATCATGTCACTGCACTCCAGCATGGGTGAAAGAGACCACAACTTAGAAAAAAAATACTTCATGATATGAAATTATGTCTGTATTTCAGGCCACATTTTGCCAGTCTTTAGACTGAGTTTTCATTTTAGTTCCAGTAACTCATACACACTTTTTCGGGGGCAGGGGGCTATTGAGATTCTGTACAAGAAAGCTCAGAACAATGAGAGGCAAAGTAAAAATTTTGTTTTATCCTTCAAGCATTTTTTTTTTTTTGCTTCTAGTCCCTAAACAAACAGGCAAGAGTTTCATAGCTAGTCTTTAGTGTCACTGAATGTTACCCCTTCTGCCCTCTTCATTTTTGGACAATCACAGAATATTAGAGGTTTTGTTTAATTTTAGATTCAACACTAATTGTAAGTGATTCTAAACTGAATCTATGTCTTTTATAACAAATACTCATTTCATACCATAGTAAATAAGATCGTTATTAAATGAGTTTCATTAACAGATGAACTGAGCCAGATGTCACTAATTTTATTCATCAACCATAAATCTCTAAAAAGAAAAATGTTAATAAGAAGAAACCCACTGATCCAATTAAGTGCACAGACAAAAAGAATCCACTTTAAGGACTAGACAGTGTGCATAAATATTAAAATGAATGAATCTTTTCAGTGGATTTGGCTAATGGAATCTCATCTAATCCCAGCATAAATGAAAGATTAATAAAATACAGGGAGATGGGAAGACCAAATCTAATCTCTCTAATCACATCTCAGGCACCAGAATCCGCCTCCCACTGAGGATGGGAGAGCAGAAGCCTCCTGGCACATGAGGACCTTGATGAGGAGATAAGCCTTATTCCTACAGTTAATTTGGTACAAATATTAAAAGACCCTTGTCCTTGTCAGTTCTCTAACCCTTTTATTACTGAGATTTCTGGCCTTCCTCCCTCTCTCTTTAGTTTCCTGTAGATTGAGCACCTGGCTGATGCCCAGAACACAGCTGTTCCGCTTTAATGAAATCTACAAATTATGGAGCAGATAGGAGGAGCTCAGAAGAAATTCACTTTATTATGAAAGAAAATAAGAATAGCACAAGGGGAATAGAAGACACTAGGATCTGATGTTGGGACATTAATTAAAGGATTTAATGTCACTTAAAAAAATAATAATTGTTAGATTTTTGGTAGAGGGAACTATAAAAATTTTGTATAAGAAACATCAGAATAATATGAGGCAAGGTAAACATTGTGTTTTTATACCTCAAGCATTCTAAGTGTTTTGTTCCCAGTATTATCAAAATCAAATTGTTTATTAGTAACTATGACAACCAAGAATCTCAATCACTGGGACGATGTGCTACTTAAAACAAATCATTTAACATTTTGTCCTTCTGTTTTTCTTTTTATCTGGAAAAATAAACATAAATATACAAAGGCCCCTAGATAACCTAAAGGGTGAGTGTGAAGGTCAAATAAGTTTATGAATAAAAACAGAATTGGCAAACATAATTTTATTATAGTTATTTTCTCAGCTTGGTTAAAAAATTGTATGGTACACATCTCCTTTAAATGTCTTGCATAGACAATAACTTCTTTTGACATGTTTTGGCATATTACATTAGTCTTGTCAGTAACTTCTTTTCCCTTAGCAAAAACATATTTTTATGTAAAGCACTTAAAATACAGTTCTGTTTATTTTGTATATAGCCATACTCCTCTGCCCAACACCCCAATTTGTTTAGAAGTTCTCACATCATAAGATGCTCTACTTGAGAATCAGCTGGTTAAAATATTTTTATTTTAAAATTTGTAACACCTTCTAAATTATAAATATAAACCAGGTACTTTCAATATTTGCCTGAAGAAAGTAAAATTTCTTCTATTAATACTACTCACAAAATTTCTTTGATTAGAAATGAGTATTTTATAATTAAATGTGTAAATAAATTTAAGTCTTTATTTATATATATTAGAGTACTATTTCAATAAATGCAAAGCCTGCTAAATTCTGAGCAAATGAAGCCAAATAAACATGCCCTAAAGATCTTTTATTTAAACCCTAAAGGAAAATAAAATACATGAGTTTTAAAAAATCAGGAACTCTGAGAGGATAGAAATGAAGTTGGAAGTCATACAGGAATGAATATGCAATTGAGACCAAATTTAAAGGACTCCAAATTGAGGTATGGCTTTTTTCATGCATACTAGAGGTTCTCTTGCTGGTGATGCCTTTTCTGTAGAATAAGTGGTATTTTTAAAATGAGCATGTGAAAGTAAGTAGTGTGAGCAAAGACTATTCTCACCTACTGCCCACTCCCTCATAGACTATTAGCCCGTCTGCCAGAAGTAGCCACTTGACCTCAGGAAAGTCTTTTACCCTTACTAAACCTCAATTTTCTCACCCACACAGTGGGAATAATAGCAATATCTGAGTCACAAGGCTGTTGTGAAAATTACATATACTTGGAATACTACTTATTTAGTGACTGTACAATAATTGCTACCTGCCCTTATCATTGTCACCATTTTCTCTATCTCTAAATACTCAGCATTACAACATATTTTAAATATATCTTGATGGAGCAATTCTGATCTAGCTCCTAAAATGCTAGGATGAGTGATTAAAACTTATTTTTTTCTCTCTCTTGAAGGAAATTTTGCCCTTCTCACCCCAGCACTAAGTTGGTGTTCAACAGCACTACTTAATTTTCTTGCTATGTGTCTGATGAAGAAAATAGTCTATTACCCTTTCCAAAACCATTTCCATTATTATAAGACAATGGCAAACCCAAAAAAGGGATTCTCTCTGCTGATAGTAATTAATGTAATATATAATTTTGGTGAGGAGGTCATTTTTACAGTGGGATATTCCCAGTGTTGCTGAAATCAAACCACATTGATGAATGCTGTATTAAGTATAGCATAGACATACCAAAATTCTGGCAAAAAATGAAATTATGTAAGTTCTAATAGGCACACCAGATACAAACACACACATACACACACACACACACACACACACACACACACACACACACACACACACACACACATACACACACACAATATGCAAATACAAGCTCCTGTTAAAGCTGAAAAGAAACTCTGGCCGAGAAATGCAGACCAAATTAGACATGGGAAATCTCTTGTCTTTGCTCTGAGACTGCCCAACTGCATAAGAAATTTAGTGCGTCCATATAAATCCGAACTGCTGAATTCACAAAGAAGGATCAAAAGTATTGGAACTGACTAATGAGATACGGTTGAAGAAGGATAACAAGGCTCCTGGGGACAAGGGTGATATTGTCAATGAGACACACACTGCTTGGTACTTAAGGGTTTGTGTCAACCAGTTTTAGAACAAAGAGTTGCCTGGTGATTTTAAGATGGAAAGATCAGATCCACTGAAGCACAGTACATAGAAGTCGACTGTAATCAAGAATAGTAATCCCTTGGTTTAAACATGTACAACTTTAGAGTGAAAAGAAAAAAACACAGCCGGACTCGGTGGCTCAGCCTGTAATCCCGCGCCTTGGGAAGCTGAGGTGAGTGGATTGACTGAGCCCACGGGTTCGAGACCCGCCTGGACAACTTGGCGAGACCTCATCTCTACAATAAATCAAAAAATTAGCTGGGCGTGGCAGTGCGCGTCTGTACTTCCAGCTACTTGGAAGGCTGAGGCGGAAGGATCGCCGGAGCCCAGCAGGTCAAGGCTGCGGTGCCCGGGAGCAGCCACTGCACTCCAGTCTGGGCGACAGAGTGAGACTCCAACTCAAAAAAATACAAAAGCAAAAAACACAACGAAACACATCTTAGAAACTGAACTACGAATTCTTACAGAGTTATATTATGTCAAGGTATGAGTGAACTCAAACACCATTTCTAATACAGAAGGAGGTTTAATATCCCTATGATATGTCTAGTTGCACATAGTTAAGAGAATTGTCCATATGCATGATGCATACAAGCAGAGGGTCCATTATGTATACAGAGATATCTATATACAAAAAGAAAAAACAAATATACCAGTATTGTTGGTATTCAGAATGCTTACAGCATAGAGACCATAATTTGTTCAGATTTGAATGTACTTGTTAGTTATTGACACATTAAATCGATAAGTCCTAGCTACTGTGTTGCTCAGCAGCTATCTTAATACAGACATAATTCTTTTTCTATTCCAACAAATCATGTATTTTTATTTTCATTCATAGTTTAATATCCCACAAAACTTTAGGTTTTTCACGCTGATTGAATAAGCTCAAATTATTTTGACATAACGTTAAAATATTATAAATAATTCAAGACGTGATCAAAACAAGTATTCATGTGATTTTTCAAATGACTCAAAGGTTTTTGATCTGATAAAAAAAATAGAGTCTGATAAACAACCAGATCACATCAGCTCTAGCCGCAGTGTATCTGCCCCCATCTCTTGCTCTACAGTCATACTCCCTTCAGGCTTCTGCAGTGACCTGTAAGTATTCTCCATGGCTCCAATTTAAGTTCACTTCCATCCATTCTTCCTACTGCTGCCACAATATTCTCTTTGGCAAGTGCCTTCTCTAATTCAAAGTCTTCAATTGTTCTCCATAAAAGTTAGTCTTTTTTATGATTAACTTCCATCTATCTTTCCAGCCTCCTCTCCTACGAGTCATTCATTCATGCACAGTAAGCTCCAGCTGTAGCAAGATTTTTGCCATCACCAGAGGATGCAATGTTTACTTTTGCCTCCTATGACAAAAATATACTGTTTTATCTGAGTTTTACTGAGTTTTCTACTATGCCAACTTGTAAAACTTCTCCTGCCTTTCATATCCCAATACAGAATCACCTTCTCTATAAGGTGTTCTTTGATTCAGCCCCACACCACTTCTCCTTACAGATGGAAGAGTATAAATTTATTCCTACTCTCCTATAGCTTTATCCATATACATCTATTGAAACACTTCCTATATTTCACCATACTTGTTTATTTGCTTGCCTTCTAATATTCTGTGAGGAGTTTTGGGTAAGTACCACTTGTTATTTCTTTTCTCCTCAATGCCTAGAATACAGTGGAAGAAGCAATGGAATGTGACAAACCTATATTTAATGCACAGCTATGAACCTTGGGCAAACCATACAATCATATGAATTTCTAGTTTCTCAAGTACAAGTGGAGAAAACATTATCCACAGTACCTAGGCTTATGAAAATTATACTGCTATACTTAACATATAATAGGAATTCAGTAAACAGTAATGACTAACATGTTTAAGTACTCGATGCATATTTGTTAATGAATGAAAGAGTACATGAATGTGAATTGTGGCTCTCCCATGTTGGCGCATATTTTTAAGTTAGAAAAAAATTTTCAATAGGGGTAAAAATTTCTCCATTTTTAATCAGATTTCATTGTGCCACACCATATCTGAGCTAGTACAAATGGTAGAGCATTTCCTTTTCTTCTCCTTAACCCACAGTGATCGATGTGTGGTGGGTATCATCTGAATTGGAGGGATTTAATCATTCTGGTTCTGTTTTTCATTTCATTTCAAGTTCTATGATTACACCATCTCCTTTGAGTGGAGATATTTTGAAGAACTGGGCATAAATACTGTGGCCCAATTTTTAGAGAAGTCCTTTAAGTCAGTGAATATATCTAAGAAGATTTCTATTAAGCATCTCCAAATCTGTGTGCTTCAGTTCGTATTCACCTTATTTCTCTCATACATTTATCCAACAAATATTTACTGAGCACCTATTATATGCCAGGCACTATTTTTAGCTCTTGAGCAGAAGTAGGCAAACTGTTTCTTAATGAATCAGATAGTAAAAAAAGGTCTATGGTCTACATGACCTTTGTCACAGCCCACTTTGCAGCAGTAACACAAAAATTTCCATAGACAACATGTAAACAAACATGTTCCTGTGTTCTGATAAAACTTTATTGACCAAAACAGGGGATGGACTATCGTTTGCAGACATAATTTCTACAACTATACGGCCCATCACAGACAGGTCTTCTAATGTTCTAGTGGAAGAAAAACAGACTAAATAAATGAATAAATAAGAACATTTAAGATCATCATAGGTGCTCTTTAAAAAATTAAACCTGGGATACCACAGAGATTGAGTAGATGGCTACTTCGGATTGGGTTGTCTTAAATATTTTCTCTGAAGAAGAGCTGTAGTTTAATTTGAGATTTAAAAGGCAAAGAAATAACTGGAAAGATCAACATCAAACTTAAAAAAATGATAGACAATAATTATACTAACAAATAGGAAATATCTACATGTCAACATGATGGCATTATTGTCTAGTGTGATATTTCAAGGATAAACTCTTATGTACAGTTCCTGCAATACCAAAATAACCAAACAGATAAGTAAGGCACAAAGACATTAAAATGATTTGGGTATTTTTACTGTCATGGATATATACTAGAAACTAACTCCAAAATTGTATTTAATAATACAAAAAATCATTTATTAGTAAATCTGGGCTAGCTTCCTAAAATTCAATTTCAAACACATCGTGAACATTATTTTCAAGATACTCTTGAGTCAAATGGAGAAGACACAGAGATAAATCATAGCATATAAATTAAATATGCTTTTTATCATGAACCCTACCAATGCCACCTGTCTACCAGAAACTAAGCAAATGTTTTGAAGGGCAGAGGAACCACAGAAGACTTCCTGGAAGAGGTGGCACACAGTTTTTATGATAGAGCAGAGAAGTGGTAGGCCTCAGCAGTACCACGTGCCTGATCTAGTGAACTACCTAGGCAGAGCACATAGGCAAAAATAGACATGCTGCATCCTGGGAGGTAAACATTGTTCAACATAGCAGAATGAAAAGGTAACGTGGGAAAATGGCAAGAATAAGATTACAGACACACTATTATAATATTCTGGAAATGCTAAACATCAAATAATTTTATTCTGAGCATTATAGAGAGTCAGATAAGTTGCAGTCTGAAATACTCATATTTGCACTTGAGACTATTCTGAAGCCAGTGTGGAAAAAGACTTAATGTGGATTGGAAGGCAGCCAGATGCGAATGGAGTCAGACTGGTGAGAAATAATACCAGTCTGAACTAAAAAAGCAGTGGAGGACATATGAGAGGAACAGAGATTTAAAAAATGTTAAGGGGAAACAATCTGCAAGCCATGGTGACAAATGGTAGGACAGGAAAACAGGAAGCCTGGTTCTCTGGTTTGGGTGCCTATCACTAACAAAGATATAAACAGTGACAGGAGAGATGTATTAGGGGAAAACAATGACAAATTCTACCTTGACATAATGTGTGGTGCCTGTGAGATATCCATTAAACAGTTACTTAAAAGGCAATCAGAGCAATGAATCTGCATCTTAGCCATAAAGTCTATATGGAAGAATCAGATTTGGGAGTCATTGTTTCAGTGACAACAACTCAAACTGTTAGTTTGAGTGAAATTATCACTAAGTGACATCAATGATTCTCAGGTAGTGAAGAAGCAATACTTATCAGATAGAATTAGCTAAAAGGAAGCCATATGGACCCAACTTCTATAAATAAGAACACCTTTTCCCATAAAAAGTTGCCAGTGAGTAGTACAGTTTAATATTGATTGTTTTCATTTAACAAAAACAGCAACATGCACCTTTTAAATATGATTTTCACATCTGCATTAAAATAAATGTACTGATTACACATTCAACGTATCTATGCAAAACTCACTCTATTAAAAAAAGATGACATGAAAAGATATTGAAACCAATAAAAACCCATTATCTTCTAATGCATTTTTTTGAATTTTGCCTTTTTCAAAATAGTAATTGACTTATATCAAGCACCCAGGGACATAATGCCTGCATCTCTTATATGTAGAGCACTTTGACTAATGCTTGCTGTGTACTTGGAGAATAAGCAATTTCTCTTCTGCCTCTGTTAGAATGATGAGGTAATCTATTGTGCCTTTACACTTACAGAGAACCTCCAGAGACTGAGGCTCGATGATTATATGGTCTTGTAAGGCCATAAAGTTCTACCACAGGAGTCGTATATGTATTATAAAGATGCTTCAAATTGCTGAACATACTCTCCTCACCATCACTGCCTGACTCTCTTCTGCAATTCACTTGCCCTTTTGCCTTCCTGAAATGATTTAAGTCTGCATCAGAACTCAGTGCATGCATGCCAACCATCATTATTTATCAAAGACAAGACTCACAAAGTTTAATTACTTTGAAACAGATCAGATATTTTATTCTTAAAAAATGAAACTTCAAATGACTTTTCGGTATGATGCAATACCAAAATGTATATTTTCCAAAACATAAAATGAGACAGTTAAGAATAAACTCAATTTTAAACAAATAGTTGTCATTCTCTGATGTAAACATTGATGTTACATTGAAATGAATTCTACCATTCTTCTCCACACGTATTTGCCTTCATATTCCTCTTACTCATGTTTTTAAAACAATCCTTTACTTTCTTGTCAGTTTGTGTTCCATGTCAAACAGTGAAAACCAGGATCTTTCACATTATTTGTCAGTTTCGCTGCCGTTTCCAAAAAAATCTGAAGCAAAACCTTTCATTTCTTTGTCTGATTCCGTTGAAATTCTTCTACACTTTTTCTACTGAAGTCTCAATCTTCCACCTTTTCCCCTTCCATTTGCTATTCCTAAATGTGACACCGCTAACAATTTGAGGTTAAAATTCAAAAGCCTATGTACTGTATTACTGTTTAGCATTTTTTTCCTGCTTTTTAAGTTATGCATCCTTAAACAAGGTAGCAATTCTTTCTTAGACAAAAAGATAAGTATGTGTGTAAAACACTATAGGAGCCATATTATATTATTTTGTTCTTTATTTAAACTGATGTGTGTGTATTACATATATCGTTTATGACATTTAATTCATTTTTAAATATTTAGGTCTGACAGCCCCTCTATACATGGCTAAAACTTTACAAAGTATTATTTTTGTGTGTGTTAAGACAAATAAAGCTAGTTTTCTCACACTTTTAGAAATATCAAATGCAATGAGATTGAACTTACTGTTTCTTTGGATTAATCTCAAAGAGGCTTTTCCTGAATGTAAATTTATTTCTTTGAGTCCAAGGGCATACCTAGAGATCTTTTCTGCTGCTTTAACCCCATCTTATTGATTATTTAATAGAAAATTTTCTATTTTAAGCCAAAGTGGAAAATCTAATATTTTGTCTAGAATGTACATATTTTATTAAATGTTAATAAATCTTTCACAGGTACTATATTAGTGTTTTTAGAATATAAAGCTGTGTTCATTAAAATGAGAAGTCTCCTGAAGCCCAAGGACCATTGTTTGTTATATGCATTTCAAAACAACTTCCTTTTTCTCCTTAGTTCGAAATAAATTGAAATAAACGCCGTCAACATAAAAATATAGACTATTCAAGTGTACTTTTTTCCTAGCTTGAGATATTTTTATCTGGAATTTGAAACAATGCCCACCTTGCTGCGAAAAGTTCTACACATAAATGATGTACATATGTGCAATTCATACATGTGTGCATTTATGCCAAGTAAAATAGGAATTAAATAGAAGATTTGCAATGATATTCTAAATAATTCAATTTTTAGAATGTTCTCACCAAAGGTATATTTCAAATTACTGTTTTTATTTTGGACCATCACTGATTTCCTAAACTTTTTTACTGGCAAATGCTTTAATGTTATTTTGTAAATAGAAGTTGTGATTATAAATTTTGAAATGTATAAATCATAGTAAAATCATGATTTTGCAGACAAGCTCTTTGAAATAAAGTAGAATTAAAACATAAATAAAATAGAATTAAAATATCTGGCAATATTTTGCATTGAAATCTAGAACTTACTATTTATACCAAACACAAATATAGACACAGGCCTGCTAAATGTGTAAATGTCATATTCCTTTATAGACTTTATCCTGGGGATTCTTAAATACATAAAATTATATAAGTAGATTAAATTCGTCGTAGCCATATACTAACATAAAATGAAAATTTAGAGGAGAAAATAACTATATACATGAACCAAGTGTATGTTACCAACAGAATCTGAAGTTTGAAACCAAGTTTGTCTTGGTCAGACTTCTCAACATTCCTGTACCAAAGTCTCCAACACCACACTATAATGTAGAAGGTCTAAACTTGGCATAGCCCAAGTCATAGGGAGGTGGACAAGTGATGATGGGTGACATACACCTTCTACATTATTTACAAATTCAACAAATGAACACCAATAAAATGTTACATGACTGATGGAATTCATAAGACAAATGAAAATCTAAATGTTGAATTTCTGTAAATAATGTAGAAGGTGTATGTCACCCATCGTCATTTGTCCACTTCCCTATGACTTTGGCTATACCAAGTTTAGACCTTCTACATTATAGTGTGGTGTTGGAGACTGGTACAGAAATGTTGAAAAGTCTGACAAAGACAAACTTGGTTTCAAACTTCAGATTCTGTTGGTAACATACACTTGTCATAATTTTCATATCTGATTAAAGAGATAAAGAATGAAAGATTGAGAATAAGAGAAGTGATGTTTATTTTGTAGCTCCAGAAAAATCTGTTAGAGAAGGACTTTTAGACTGGAAAAAAATTAAGACTTATAGTTTGTTTTGGAGATCAAATTTTTAGATTAAAATTTTGATTTTTAGACATTTTGATAAAAATTCCTAAAAGGCAGAGAAAGTCAGATTTGAATCAATTAGTAATTGCATAAATAGCAAGATGACACAAAGTAGATGAATAACATTCCAGAAAGATTTAAGTAGAAATATCAGAATATATTTGTTGTGTGTGTTGACATGTATATGCATATGTATATATATGCCTATGTATATGATTTAAGTAGGTGAAAACATCAAAGTGATTTGCTTGTTGTTTGTGCTCACTCATCCTACAATCCATTGCTTTTTGTTGGTGGAATCCAGGTGTGAAGAGGTGGTAGTCTCTGCAGTATTTTGTCATTCAGTCTGGGACCTATACCTCTGGTCCTGGGACAGGAAGAGAGTTCCAGAAGGTTCTATGCCAGCAATTAAATTCACCAGCTCAAAAGTCATACATATCACTGTCACCTATAACTAATGGGATAACACCAACTACGTATTACTACCACTCTGCTGCAGGTGTGAAAGGGTGTGTAATCCTCCTAAATGTCTGGACAAGAGATTAAGATTCAGTTAAGCAATGACATCTCTCCTAAGCCCTGTCATAGCAGAAAACAGTGGTCAAAGATGTGTTCATTAAATGATTAATTTTAACTTCATTACAAACATAACCAAGAAACTAAAAATCTGTGACTTCTCTTTTAATAATGATTTACATAGAAGAATGGGAGAGGAGCAACCAAAAGACGGAAAGTCAGTTTGTCTTTAGAATAACCCACAAAGCATGGGTTTATGAGAAAGACTCTTCTGAATGAAGCAAAAGGTTGTTTTGATTAAGAGAGGAAAAAAAGTGGGCCACATATTGAAATTACTGAAAGGCAAAGACAAGAATAGTAAAATATTGTGATTAGGGTATTATGTGACATAAAGCCCTAATGGATACTTTATGTACATATTCTTAATGTCGATTTTATTTAAATATTATAATCCTTGTTAATACATATAAGTTCTAGGTACTTAACAGTCTTATTTTCATTTTTATAGTCCGATTTCTCTGACTCTTATAATGCCTATTATAGAATTACAACCTCGCAAATTTGGCCTTCGTATACATATATTCAGATTTTCATAGAGAACATAAGAATAGAGGTCACTTTCAATACCATGTCCTTTTTGAGAAAGCTAGAAACAGAATATGTAATGTCCTTTGAGTAAAATATACTTAAATCCCCCAGATATGTGGGTAGTTAATTCTACCCATTTACAAGAATTGGTGTTATAGTAACAAATACTTTATTTTTACTATTGTATTTTTAGAATATGTAATTTCACTTCAGCCAAATATATGAAATTTAATAAACTCTAAAAAATATAAGGTACTACATACAAAGGAAGATTGCATTTTAATAACTTAAAGACCGTCAAAGTAAATATGATTTTATATTTGAATTTTCAGATCCAGTTTACTCATTAAAATATAAGCCACAAGCCGGGCTCGGTGGCTCAGCCTGTAATCCCGTGCCTTTGGGAGGCTGAGGTGAGTGGATTGCCTGAGCCTGCGGGTTCGAGACCCGCCTGGGCAGCGAGACCTCATCTCTACAATAAATCAAAAAATCAGCCAGGTATGGTAGCGCGCGCCTGTAATTCCGGCTACTCGAAAGGCTGAGGCAGAAGGATCGCCGGAGCCCAGCAGGTCGAGGCTGTGGTGGCCGGAAGCGGCCACTGCACTCCAGTCTGGGCGACAGAGTGAGACTCCAACTCAAAAAAAAAAAAAAAGATATAACCCACTTCAAAATCAGTTACTAAAATTTATATTCATAAGCTGCTTAAAATACGTTAAAAGAATTATAAAAATAATTTAATCAATATAAAATAACAATTTGCATTTGAATAAATTTATTTTTAGTAAATAATTCTGTAACTTATTGATTCTCTTTTGATAATAATTTTTATTTTTATTTTTATTTATTTATTTATTTATTTTTGAGTTGGAGTCTCACTCTGTCGCCCAGACTGGAGTGCAGTGGCCGCTCCCGGCCACCGCAGTCTTGACCTGCTGGGCTCCGGCAATCCTTCCGCCTCAGCCTTCCAAGTAGTTGGAACTACAGGGTCACGCTACCATGCCCAGCTTATTTTGATTTTTATTGTAGAGATGAGGTCTCACCAAGTTGCCCAGGCGGGTCTCGAACCCTCGGGCTCAGGCAATCCACTCACCTCAGCCTCCTAAAGGCACGGGATTACAGGCTGAGCCACCGAGCCCGGCTTGATAATAATTTTTAAAGGATCACTTTAATTCAGTGAATAAGAGGATGTACATATGTATTTAATTCCATGTTAAGAACTTACAGTCAATTACAATATTCCCTTTAATATCAAAATAATTTATATTTAAGTTTTCTTATGAAAAAATGTGCCAACAGATAAAATAAGATAGATCTAGATTTAAATATCATCTAAAAATGATCTAATCACTTCATATATGCATTCTTTTAATCACAATTACAATCCTTCAAGAAATTTTTGAGTAATAACAAATATAATATTCTAACGAATGGCAAGTTTGTCATAATACTTTTGCGAAGGACTGTTTACCTAAATATTCTTTGGACTACCACAATTTTCCTTCTATAATTAAGAAATTTTATTTCCTTCCCTTTAATTTTTGAAACCATTCCATTTATGTTAAAGGCTATCCGATGTACTGAATATTTCACAATGGACTACACTTCTTCAAATTTTCTATTTTGAAACGCCTTTCAAAAATCTTCAAATACAACCCACAGAATCCTTTAAAGAATGACAAATATTAAACAATAAATTGAGTCAATTTGAACTCCTAGGAGAAAATGTTAACAGTAGAAGTTGATTTAGGAAAGTAGATTGTGACAAAAGTGAACTACAACTAAATAAATATGAATACTAGTTTGACAAACTACAATATATAAATATTCTTCATTAAATTAATATAAACCTCAAATTATAAGAATCTTAGAAAATACAGGATACACCCTTACAGACATTGGAAAAGGCAATCAATTCCTGATCAAAACCCCAAAAGCACAAGTCATAAGAGATAAGATAGATAAGTAGGACCTCATCAAACTGAAAAGCTACAAAGCAAAAGAAATCATCAAGAGAGTGGGGAGAATAGAAAAAAATATTTACCAACTGTATATTTGACAAAGGCCTAGCATCCAGGATCTATAAGGAACTCAAACTTACTGAAAGAAAGAAAAAAAAAACCAAATAGCCCTATTTAAAAGTGGGCAAAAGATATGAATAGATACTTCTCAAAAGAAGACATATGAGAAGCTAACAGACACATGAAAAAATGCTCAGTCTCACTGATCATCAAAGAAATGCAAATAAAAACCACACTGAGATACCACCTAACTTCAGTCAGGATGGTCATCATTAATAACTCAAAAAACAACAGATGCTAAAGAGGATGCAGAGAAAAGGGAACGCTTCTACACTGTTGGTGGGAGTGTAAATTAGTACCACCTCTGTGGAAAACAGTATGGTTACTTCTAAAAGATCTAAAAGTCAACCTTTCATACAACCTAGAAATCCCCCTTCTGGGAATATATCAGGAGGGGGACTCAAATCATTCTACAAAAAAGATAGTCATGTATACATTTTTATTGCAGCACTATTCATAATAGCAAAAACATGGAACCAATATGGCTGCCCATCGAAAGTGGACTGGAAAAAAAATGTGGTAGATATACACTATGGAATATTACACAGTCATAAAGAAGGATAAAATTTTGAACTTCGTACCAATTTGGATGGATTTAAAATCTACCATACTTAGTGATCTATCACAGAAACAAAGAACTGAGTATCACATGTTCTCACTCATAAATGAACTCTGAACATTTATCATACTACTACAAGAAAGCGATTGGCAGTATTGGGACATTGCCTGGGAAGGGAGAAGAGGGAGAGGAAGGGTACATAACTTCAATAAGGGCACCTGATCCTGAACCAGGCAAAGTGAATACCAAAGGGAAGCCCAAATTTCATCTGTATGTTCACCACTTATGTCCCTAATCCTGAATTATACTCCACATCTTAAAATAATAATAAAAAGTTTAAAAATAAAACAATATGCATAACACTTGCAAGGTTTTTTATAACTATAGGTGATTATCATTCAATCATGCTATCTGGATACCAGAGGGAAGATTCTATTTCTCAAAATGTTTTTGAAAATCATTATTTTGGGCAACCTCCTTGGGTCCCCTCCCACTGTGGGAGCTTTTCTGTCCTCTCAATAAATCCTGCGTTCTCAAAAAAAAAGAAAATCATTATTTTAAAGTATACTTGAAATCAATGACAAATATTTTAGACTTTTTAGGAACTATTTTATTTTTCGAACAGCTATTATTCCTGTAGAATTAAGTCTGACGAAAAACTCTTTTGATTTATTCTTTTTTTTAATGGTAATTATTTTTTTCCCAAGACTGAAAAACTGGTACTAAATGTAATTCCAAAAGGAAATTGTGAGGTTAAAATGTCAGAAATAACAAAGATGCAAAATTATTGTGTAAATTTAAAATGCTAGAAGAAAACTTTGCATTAAAAAATCTTGTTATTTTAATTTGAGAATACAAAAACATCAAGTAATGAATGACAAACTATAAGGGATAATCAACTTCATCCATTTACCCTTTTATTAGAAATGAAAAAATTCTGGTTATATATTCTAAAAATATATTGAAATTGTTTTTTCTGGTCTTTTTTTTTTTAAGCTTGGGATGGATCTAAAAACTTAAGAGGGTCACAAATTAAATTATTCTGTAATTAAGATATTCTTCATATTCTTCTCCAGTTCAAAGGATCCCTGTGATTTATAAAAGGTAAAGATTAAAGGGGCAATTTTATGTAAAAATAATAACATCGCCATAAAAAATTAGTTTCTTTTAAATATGAAGCCTTCCAAGAACTATGTGTATGACTCTTCTGAGGAATTGTATTCTATTCTCAAAGTGGCCTAGTCACTACTAATATATTTCCACATAATAGGTGGTGATACCAAGAAAAAAAGTACATATAGAAACCAGTCTTTACGGACTTGGTAATAGGACATTTCTTCATTCAGTTGCCATTGGGTGAATGTAAGATAACAACATGAACATCATCACAGCTTCTAGTTACTATCATTTGCAAGGAGCAAGAAAGGTAAAACAATCTTTCTATAAGACTGAAAAAATATCAGCAGGGTCTTATGATAAAATATTAGCAAAAAATATTAGCAAGGCTTTATGATACTTAGAACTCAAGTAGTATTTTTAAAAATATGAGGGGGACCAAAAAAACCCCCAGAATTTATTTATGAAAAATGTGTATTTATTCTTGCATATTTAAACTTTCTTTCAAAGCACTTTCTATTTGATGCAATATACATCTCAATATGCTTTTTTCCACTGCTCAAAATAGTTTTTGAGCTTGTCAGTTTTGATGCTTTTTAGTGCTTCTGCTGTTTTTTTGGTATGTTTGTTTTTTGTGCCTTTTCCATATAGGCAAAATGTTTTCCTTTGAGGACTTTTTTCATTCGAAGAAGCAACAAAAAAATCACTCATGGCAAAATCAGGTAAATAGGAGGGGTCGTGCTATTTATGGTCAAAAACTACTGAACATTCAGTGTAGTTTGGGCAAATGTACTTGTAAATCACTCATCATGAGATGGGCAAATGTGTTCACAGAATTTCCAAAAAAAAACTTATTTAAGCTAAACGCAGTCTCTCACAAAAAAGATAGTTGGTACATTGATGCCAATGGGTTCCTAGAACACTTACCTAGCAGAGGAAGCCTGTACTATAAGGAGCCCACCCTCCAAAAAGTAATTCTTGTTTTTTTGGGATCCCCTCATATTATATAGTATTCATTAAGTTAACATTGCATATAATTTTATTTGATGATTTAAGACAAAATAATTTTGAAATATTTAGCTCATTAAAAAATCTTTATTTTTAATACAATTTTAGCAATATCTCTTAAGTGCCTCTTGATCTCTAGAGAGAAATCCGAGTAAGATTTTATCCATGAAGTCAAATGCCAGATGATTAAAAAATTCTCATCTCAAATTCCAGGCCTCCATTTTCTCTCCAATTGTCAATCCCTTTTTAATTTGCTGTGAACAGTACTGTCAGTCTGTTTTGGAAGCTACTCTAATTTAAGATTCATTATCTCTCTTCTTCAACCTTTGTATGGCCTGTCACTTGTTATACCCATCATAAAAGCTAGCCAAGTACACTTCTGATTTCCAGCTGTCAATTTATAGAGGCACTGAATTGTGTGCACGTCCTTTTTCATGCTTTTGTTATGAGCTTCTGTTTAATTTCTTTTTAGAAATAAAGAAACAGTGAATTTTTATTTTTATTCCCTGCTACACAGCAGGGACACTGCTACTAGAAATACTGCTAGTGGAAAAATATAGCAATAACTAGACTTTTTACAAAATTAAATATTCTTGCTCAATAAAAGAATGTTTTCTTTTTCTTTTTTTTTTTTTTTTTTTGAGTTGGAATCTCACTCTGTCACCCAGACTGGAGTGCAGTGGCTGCTCCTGGCCACTGCAGCCTCTACTTGTTGGGCTCCGGCGATCCTTCCGCCTCAGTCTTCCAAGTAGCAGAAACTACAGGAGTGCGCTACCACGCCCGGCTAATTTTTGATTTATTGTAGAGATGAGGTCTCGCCAAGTTGCCCAGACGGGTCTCGAACCCGTGGGCTCAGGCAATCCACTCACCTCAGCCTTCCCAAGCGCTGGGATTACAGGCTGAGCCACCGAACCCGGCCAGAATGCTTTCTTTGTAACACTGTGCCTAATAAAATGTGAAAAACAAATAAAAAATAAATGAAATTTAGTAAATATATTGCATGATTTTGAACCCCTACTTAAGAAAGGGCATTAAGTAATGAATATCAGCTCTGAGAAGTACTTATGCAAAAATACTTGATATTCCTTTTTGACTTAGGTGCATGTTCTTCAGAGCAGTAGAATTTTAGTCAAAGTGCTAGAATTTAGGGGGTCTACACATGAGCACAGTTTACCTTATTAGATGAAAAACATGGTTTCAAGATTAACTACATATGTTGACAAGGATTCTTTAAAAAATTTTCCAAGTACTCTTAACTCAACAAACTACTTTCATGAGGCTCCCTTAAGAACAACAGAATTTCCACTGACTGTTTCTTATATATTTGGCCAAATATACAACTGACTGTTTCTTATATATTTGGCCAAATATACAACATGAGATAAACTTTATAATGAAATATAGAATAAGAGATATACAGCAAAGCATTAAGAACTATACGACATTTTATGCCTCAGTTTTGGCTGACTTGCTAAGGCTGGCAAAAAGCACGGAGGATTTCACTGTTCTCCTATAGTACCCTGAGTGGTTCTGGGTAGCCAAATCCAAAATTCCACCCAAAGCTGTGGAAGTAACTGGTGGTGAGGTTTCACATAGGATAGAGATGTGTGTCTGCTGGGTAAAAAGAACTATAGGGGGAGAAGAAAAAAAAAGCGAGCCCAGTAATAAATCTATAAATAAAACGTTTCCCCAAAAGAAAGAGTCAGCTTAAATTATCTGCAAGACCTATTACCTCCTCAGTCCTGGCCTAAGCCACCATCATTTGCCTTCCTTCCTCCTCCTTGCTTCTCCCTGGTGATGGTAAAATTCACATAGCAGCTAGGAAATGTTCAGCCCCCTCCTATGCTCCTTTTACACTGATGGCTTTCATTAGTTCTTAACTAGGGGAGAGGAGAAGAGTTAACACTAGCTCAAATTTGGAGATTTCATTATTACATTGGGAATAGCATTTTCAATTTCTGAATTGTCTTTTATTGAGACTGTTTTTATATCTAAAAGTGGCACTGACAATTTTATTATTTTTGAATCACCAGGAAAGTCAACTTTATCACTGAAAAAAGTTTAATAGGCTAACAAAAATAAAGTTAGATTTTCCCAACAAAACACGTCACACTTGTACCAAGTGACTCACATGTAATGCAAAGTGAATTACAAATTTTATCACAAGTATTGTTCCTATTTCTCATTAATATAAAATTATCTGGAAAAAATGATTATGTGAGTTGATTGGAATACATTCTTATAGATGTGATGTTATATAGTCACAAGTACAGGGTAGGGGAAGACCAAAATTCCTGGAATTATCTTTTGGAGGGACAGGGCTGTTTTGCTTAGGTAAGTGTTCTAGGGACCCACTGGCATCAGTGTACCACCTAGTGTTGTCAGAAGTGCTGTGTTTGGCTTCAGTGCATTTTTTTGTAGATTCTTTCAACATGTTTGCCCATTTCACACTGGGTGATATATGCACCGAGTGTTCAGCAGTTTTTGACCAAAAAATGGCCTGACTCTCGTACCCCACCCTCCCTGTTCACCTGATTTCCCTCCTAGCAACTTTTTTTTGTTTGTTTCTCCAGATGAAAAAAATCTGCAAAAGGAAACATTTTGCTGATGGGGAAGAGGTGAAACAAAAAACAGCAGAAGCACTAAAAGGCATCAAAACTAACAAGTTCAAAAACTGTTTTGAGCAGTTGAGAAAGCATCTTCAGATGTTTATTGCATCAAATGGAGAATATTTTCAAGGTGAATGACGTTTACACATATAAGAAGAAATACACAATTTTTATTACAAATTCTAGTTTTGGGAGGGTCTCCACTTACATGAAAAATATTAGATAAAGCAAATTTTGTTTATTACTAGCAGAAATTCTCTAAGTTTTTAAAGTAATGTGTATTATGAATCTCCAGAAGTAGTTATAAATACATTTCCCGAATTTATTTGACTGGAAAACCCTTACTCCACTTAAAAATCTTGATATAATTTTATTATCTGTAGCACAATTTAGAAAATGTCATGTTCTAGTGAGTAGTTGTCAGTAATATGGTAGAGGATGTTAAAGATGGATTTAACCAATACAATAAATGCCTATAACAGAGTTTAGTAGATACGGTAGTTCCAGCTATATCAAGAGCTAATTTACAACTTTACTTTCAACAAGATCTAGTGTTTTGGTTTTTTTTTTTTCAATTGTAAATATTATTATAGATTAAAATATTCCCCAAGTTTCAATTAAAAGGCTGGAGTGGTTCACAAATTCAACCAGGAAGAGAGTAGTCTAATATGCAATCAATTTTTAATGTGCACAGGACAATATTATCTGCATAGACTTGTAAAATAACACCTTGTCGGTTTAACTCCAGCACCATCTTGGACTCAGGGCACTGTGAATAACTAGACAATCAATCAAGTTGTTATAATATTCTTCTGCCCTCTCTAAAAACAGCCACCACTAAAAAAGCACTTCGGTGCCAGGCTTGGTGGCTCAGCCTGTAATCCTGAGCCTTTGGGAGGCTGAGCTGAGTGGATTGCCTGAGGCTGCGGGTTCGAGACCTGCCTGGGCAGCGAGACCTCATCTCCACAATAAATAAAAAAAAATAAGCTGGGCGTGGTAGTGCGTGCCTGTAGTTCTAGCTATTTGGAAGGCTGAGGCGCAAGAATCGCCGGTGCCCAGCAGGTCGAGGCTGCGGTGGCCGGGAGCGGCCACTGCACTCCAGTCTGGGCGACAGAGTGAGACTTCAACTCAAAAAAAAAAAAAAAAAAAAAAGAAGCACTTCGGTAATTATATCAATTTTAATCTTTACATCTGCAGAGCCTAGGTGCCTACTAATTAACTTAAGAAATTTCTCATGAAAAGGGTCCATCAATTAATGTCACTATATATGCCTAGAAGGGTAAATTAATTGACTCTCTGATTAAAGCCTATTTATCTATCGAATTTGGTAAATATTAGTTCATTTCCAGAACCCAACTGGTAAAGTGCTGAAGAAAAGATTCTGAATTAAAATGCAAAAAAGGGCTTTGCAAATCCAAATTTTGCAGCCAAATAGTTCTAAACTGTATAATGCAGTATAAATTGTAAAACACCAACTGAACTTCTTCATACTTGGTTTTATATCTATACTTTTAAACCTGAGTTTAAGCCTATAGCAATTTTTCTGTGAAAATAAATTTTTGTCTTTGTCTGCTCAGGTTGCCTTAAATAAACACCACAAACTTGACGCCTTAAACAAGAGAAATATATTTTCTCACAGTTTTGAAGGATGGAAAGCCCAAGATGAAGGGGCTGGCCAGTGAGGTTTCTGGTGAGCTTCCTGGTTTGCAGGCCTTCTTTCTCCTGTGTTCATATCTGCGCACGCACAAGGAAAGATCTCTCTCTCTCTCTGTGTCTGTCTGTCTCTCTCTCCCCCCCTCTTCTTATATGGTCACCAATCCTTTCAGATTATGGTCCCACTTTTATGATCTCACTTAACTTTAATTACTTCTTAAAATTCCTAATTCCAAATACCACAATGAAAGTTAAAACTTCAATATGTAAATTTGGGGTGGTGAAGAAACAATTGAGTTCAAAGTAATTTACAGAATCTACAAAGCTACTACCAATTGATCTGTTTTCCTATAATCTTAAATGAATTAAAGAACAGGTATCTACATGATCCTAGGAATACTTTATCTTTGCCATTTGGGTTTATATGTGGTCAACATTTTCCCATCAGAAAGAAAATACTGTATTACTATTCTTGAATATGCATGCATTACAGAAATATTATTAGAGAAAAATGATGAAAGTAAGTGCTAACTTTACCTCAGAAATGGAATTGCTTCTCTTTGTGTCACATGTAATGAATATGATTAAATGACCCCACCCTAAAATTTATATTTTGTACCTCAGGCTTGTCCTCAGTCTTTTTATGATATTCTTACCATTTCATGACTCACTCCTAATGAGGAACAATGTTAATTATGTAAGCCAATCCCTTTGTTATAATAGATGATCACTTTGTTACAGAAGCAATTGTACTTTTTAAAGAGTGCCCTTTGTTAGTTCTTAATCGCATTTCTGTTTGCATGATTCAGAATCAAGGCTTTATAATTTAAATAGCACTTTAGAAAGAAAAGCTACTCTGTTAATACTAGAACCATGACAACATTTTACTGACAGTTCTTTAAAGACATTCACTTTTTTAGTCATTTAACATACAACTCCACAGCACGTAATAATGTATCCTCCAAAAAGGAAGAAACTTATTTGTTTGTTTGTAAATCATCTGCTTTAAAAAAAAAAATCAATGAACGCAAAATAAGAATGAGTTACTACTGAAAACATTTTTATTAGTGTATCTTGATCCAAATTGACATTTGTGATAAATACCAGTACATAAAACAATTAGTCTGAAAACCACCAGCAGTTTGGAAGTGGTAAGGATTTTCCAGCTCTGCATCAGGGCACTGGGTATTTTGGGAAATCTCACCTTGGTGAGGATACTCATGTGGAGTGCTGTCTCAAGTCAGCAAGTGTAAGTCATGTCATGACAAACTAACCAGCAATTTTCGAAAGAATGAGTCACCATTCTATAAAACTCGGAACAATTGTTTGAAAGCCTGCTTTGATTTTCAGTATGTTAATCTACCAAAATCTATCCCCCCAAAAATTCATATTTTCTTGGAATTATTTATTGCTGTCCTTAAAAATTAAATTTGGCATGGTTTAGATTTGAGGAACATGCTAATATTTTGAATTACAGAAAAAAGTGAGTTCTTATTAATCTTATCTTTGATATATTGGAATTTAAAAATAGGAAAATGGAAGCATTTCTCATTTGACAGATTTTTTACATTAGTTACCATATGCAATCCTTACTACAACTTAATAAGAATTAACTTTTTTTGCAGGTGAAGAAGGTCAATACATAATTTCGATGGTAGAGTCAGGATTTGCATCCACTTTTTTGAGGTTCTGTATTCTTGACCATGAATCATAGCTGAACCTTAATGAAGGAAATGATTATTTCATTTTTGTCCCAAGATTGTCCATGTTTAGAATTCTAGTATTTGGAGTCTCAGGTTATTTTGTTTTATTAATATAAAATGATTAGAATTATTAGATGTAAATAATCTTTAAAATCATAAAACACTAAAAAAAGAGTCCAGCTTCTCAGTTCATTACCTTTAATAACTTGAGAAACTGAGTTTGGAATAAACATATAAATAAAGTGAAATTAACAGAATGTGCATTTTCTGAAAATATACAGAAATACATTATGTACATAGTATAGATTTCAAATGTAATCTAACTTTTTAACTTTTTCAACTTTTAAAATTTTCATGTACATAAAAGTGATGAGGTGAATCTAAATAAAATTCTTTATGCTTACAAGAGAGTTGATATTTTTTAAATTTTCAAATTGTAATAATTTTCATTGGAAAATAACAATTTTCAGAAGGCTTTCTGGTCTGTAATCTAATATTTTTAATACTTTTTCTGGTTGCTGCAAAATAGTTTTTTCTACTGTTATATTCTCTAATGACTATTGCTAATATGTAGAAGAAAATCAGTATATTAATATAATCTTGTCTATAGCACCTTTATTAAAACACCTTAATTCCTCAAAACGTTTTCAGTTTCTTTCTTCAAAATTTTTGTATACTTAGTTTTGACTCTTTATTCTCAGTTGTTTATAACTTATTCCTATTGCTTAGCATAGAGTTCTCACTCACTCTAACGTTGTATAGTAGCCAGGACAGCAGACATCCTTGTTTTATTCTTGACTTAAGAGAAACTAATAAGTTATTAATATAAATGATGTCTGCTATGGATTTCTAGTTGATAGGTTTTTTAAAAATTACGCTGAGAGTTTTTGTGTTGATAGTGGTATTTTAGTCAAATTTTAATTTTCAAATGAGTGTAAGACTTTATTGATTGTTTCTTCTGTATCAAATGATATAGAATGTAGTAAAATACACAATTATTCACGCAGTTATTTCGTCATCATGCATTATTTTTTCAATACATCACTTGCTTTACTTGGCAAATATTTTCTTCTGGATTTTTCATCATTAAAACTAGGTAAGATTAACTTATGGCTATCTTTCTATCATTTTCCTTCTTTTTGTGCTCTATCTATCTATCTATCTTTACAGAAAGATAGATAGAAAGTCATATGAGTGGGTAAACTTTTCATATTTTCTCAGTAAGATTTTTACAAACCTGAAAGTATATATTCCTTTGAAGCTTTTATAGAAATTCCTCAACTGCCCTACCTTGGGGAGGTGAATCTTCTCTCTCTCTCTCTCTCTCTCTCTCTCTCTCTCTCGTTTAATTTCTAAATAAACTATATGTTCTAATCTAAAAAAAAAAAATGAAAGAAATTCTTCAGCAAGCAATTTGAACATGATCAAATTTCTTTAGCCAGATTTTTCCAATTTACTCTATGATTATTGACCTAATATTGAACCAATTTTGATTATTTTTATGATAAACCATCCATCTTCTTATGCTATATAATACTTTGTCATAGATTGCACATAGTGTTATGCTATAAATTTAATCTCCATAATATCTACAGTTATACCTCTTACTTTAACATTTGTCTTTCATTCTCTAACAATCCTGACAATTTCTTCTATATTTTTAAAGACTTGTGCTTTTATTCCTAAAGTCAACTTTAATGCATTTTGTTATTTAAAAATGTTATACTTTGATTAAAGCTCAATCAAATATAATAATTAAATTCAGGCTATGAAGTTAAAGATGAAAACTCTATGAGATATTTTGTCAGAGGTCTAGCATGTCGGAAATTCAGAGTAATTTTTTTTTTTTTTTGAGTTGGAGTCTCATTCTGTCACCCAGACTGGAGTGGTTCAGTGGCACGCTCCCGGCCACCGCAGCCTCGACCTGCTGAACTCCGAGGATCCTTCCACCTCAGCCTTCCAAGTAGCTGGAACTATAGGCACGCGCTACCTCATCTGACTAATTTTTGATTTATTGTAGAGATGAGGTCTCACCAAGTTGCCCAGGCGGGTCTTGAACCCGCGGGCTCAGGCAATTCACTCACCTGGGCCTCCCAAAGTGCAGGATTACAGATTGAGTCACTGAGCCCAGCCCAGAGTAATTTCTAAAGGAGTCTGCTATCATCACCTCAGTTAAATTGCTGCTACTTCTTATAGTAGCCTAGTATTTTATTTATTTATTAGGTTTTCTTTGCTTTTTGTTTTTTGGGTTTTTTTGAGTTGGGGTCTCACTCTGTCACCAAAGTGCAGTGCAGTGGCATGATCATCATCAAGATCATAGCTCACAGTAGCATCAACCTCCTGGACTCAAGTGATGCTTTCACCTCAGCATCTTGCGTAGCTGGGACTATCGGTGTGTGCCACCAAGTCCAGGTTTTTTTGTTTTTTGTTTTTGTAGAGATGAGGTTTCATTTTGTGCTTGGGCTGGTCTTGAATCCTGAGCTCAAACAATTCACCTGCTTTGGCCTCCCAAAGTGATGGGATTACAGGTGTCAGCCACCATGCCTGGTTCCTAGTATTTTATTTTAGACAGCTATAGAATTTGGTGCAAAATAAAGAAAAAGAAGTAAATGCTAGAAAGCTAAAAAGAAATTAGCAATAAGCTATTCAAATTTATTATCAATATTGTATAAAGTTGGAAAATTGTTATTTAACAGACAATATTCATTGATGGCATGTGGGCATTAGAAAGGCATTAATTCTTTGCTATAATAAATCTAAATTTATACTAACCTGCAAGATCAATGAAACTTATCAGTAGCTTTGACCTTCTAATATCAGTTCATGTATTTTATCTTAAGGAAATAGTAAGATACAGAAATTCACATATTCATCATAATAAAATGGTAACAAAATGGTAATAATTTAATTATCTAACAATACACAACAGGTATACAGTAAATTCATTTTGAAAAATTTAATATTAAAATACTATTTTCAAAAAATATAATTAAATATATGATAGACTTGGTAAGCTAAAAAATCAGGTATGAACACAAAATAAATTAACCCACTGCTGTAATATGTTAGAGTTATTATATTAATATAGGTTACTATATACTTACCCTCCACAATATTATATTAAGCAAATATATGAACACATATACTATATACTCTATATAAAACAGTGTTAGAATATTAGTATCATTTTATACTTTTTCTTTATATTATGTTGTTTCATAAGATCAATATGTTCTTTTTATAATAAAAGAATAAGCATCTTACAATTAGTAAGTCAAAAATAATTTTAAAAATCAAAAGATGTTTCCCAAGAAAATATATACAATTTTAACTTAGAATACAGTCACTAGAATATCCCAGTCAACATTTTTATCTCATGGAACTAGGAAGAATGAGGCATTGGTTCAAGATTAATTGTTATGTACAAAAAAAAAAGCCAAATGTATGCACATATATAAGCATCAGTACTTTGTACAGTTCAATGCCTGTTGGTAATGTGATATGAATCCCATGCCAGAAGACTATCCTAGGAAATACGCCAGGCAGGTCCAAACAAGGAAATCAGCAATTTGCATCAAGGCATAAAGATTTAGTTAAAATGAAAAATTAATACAATTTTCTGCATATTTTCTCTCCATATTCCTAAGGATTTCTATCTTTCATTCCTAACTTGTAGCAATGAGTGATCAGGAAAGGCACTAACTTGTATAGAATTTAGCTAGCTACAAGAGAAAATTATGGAGAAATGAATAAAAAGAGAGTCTTAATATTCCATCAAACTTTAATTTCATTTAAGCTAATTTCATTAGCTTCTCCATTTAAAGTACTTTTATAAAATCTATTTATGGGAATTATATTTGTGTGTCACTGTTTTGAGAAAATTAGGTTAACTGACAAGAATAACTTCATCACAGAAAACTTTTATAACAAATATAAAATTATAAGAAAGAGTGTGGACCTCAAAAATATCCTAGGATTATACAATTTGATAGGAATACTTCCTAAGGCTACAATCAAAGGCTATGACCTTGGTCCAAGGTTCCAACACCCCTCCTCTGTTCTTGCTCCTTTTATGCCTATTCTCATTTTTTGTTTTTTTTTTTGAGTTGGAGTCTCTGTCGCCCAGACTGCAGTGCAGTGACTGCTCCTGGCCACCGCAGCCTCGACCTGCTGGGCTCCGGCGATCCTGCCGCCTCAGCCTTCCAAGTGCACTAGATACCAATCTGCCTGCACCTTGAACTTCCTACCCTCCAGAACTGTAAAAAATATAATGAAAAAAGTTATACTTGGTATTTCAGCTACCTAGTCTATGGTACTTTGACATAGCAGTCTGAGCTAAGACAATCTCAGAGAAAAATCCAAAGCCTTTGCAATCATCCACAAGGCTGTGTACAACATGATCTCTGCTACCCTCAACCATGTCCACTCTGCTTTGGCTGCACTGGTCTCCATGCTGATTTATGAGTCCACCATTTTACTGTCTCAGGACCTTTGAACTTTTTGTTCCACTGCTCACAACCTTCTTATCCAAGCAATTTTACGGCTCTCATGCTTTTAAACTCCAGACTTCTGCTTTAATGTTGCCTTATCCAAAATGTCTTTCTGGTCACTCTATTTTAAAATATCACTCCTCTCTCCTAACCCAGAAACATCTGTAACCCCTTCTCTATTTTATTTTTATCCAGAGCACTCATTACACTATAACATACCCCTTTATTTTAATTGTTTATTTTAGTCTCTGCTCCCCTCCCACTAGGATTCAGCTCCATGAGTGCAGGGGATTTTGTCTATTTGTTCAGTGCTATCTCGCCATTATCTGAAAAAGTACATAATACACAGTAGGTGCTCAATAAATACTTGCTCAATGAAGGGTTAGATACAACATAAAGGGAAAATTTAATATTTTTCACTCCTTTGATACATATTTTATACAAATATATTTGAAGCTAATCTTTTTAAATTAACAAAATTTTGCCTGATAATTGGCTGTTTCTGAGGTAATTAAATGATAATATCATATCTAAAAAGACTACTATTTTCTCAGCTCTCTTACAATAAACTTCTAGATTTCCATTCCAATAAAAGATAGTTAATAGCATTTTATATCAAGTTATAATGCTATTGTATCATAAAGTGGTATTTTTCTTAACACATAAATATAATCCATATTATTTTGGTATTCTGATAACAGAACAAGACCTTGTTGATTTTTTTGACATATTTTCTCAACTAAACCATTAATAATTCAAAATTTTTGTCAAATGAAATAGTATGCAAAATACAGATTAAAATATTGTATGCTCACAAGGTAACAAACTAATAGATATTAACTATTATGGTCAATATAGTTTAAAAGGGGAGAAGGCATATTTTGAAAGCAAAGATGTTATAAGAAAAGAAGAATGTTAACTCTATAAATTATGCCTAATATTTTTTGTTAACTTTTTGAAAATCTACTTTAGTTATAAATCAAAGAAGCTACATTCTAAGTAATCTATACTACTCATACTAATCATTATAAGTAACACCAAATAATCATAATTTGCCATGGCCTACATTTTCTTCAAATCATGTTTTCCAAAGAAGTAATAATTTCAATCTTAATTTCAGTACTTTTCCTCACATATATTTTCATTATTTCAAAGCTAATTAAAATTTAAATAAGAGTACACATGTGAATATTCTACCAACACCATGTATAAGTTTCCCCTCATACAAATCATATTTGATGAAGCAGTACTATAATCTAATATCATTTCACCAAAATCTTTTCATTGGGACTATAATTTTCTGAAATAATACAAAGATGGACTTTAGAGTATACATATTTCTTCTGAATGAAGCCTTTTGCCCAAAAGCACCCAATACCTTAAGGAAAGATTGTTTCAGCCTGCCTTCTACAACTATCAGAGCTGTGGAGTCAGTCAGGCTGATTTACATTGAGCATGCTAGTCAATTTGTGAAGATCATTTCTACTGCAAAAAGGCACATGACCCACCTTGTTACTTGATGACATAACAAAACAAAATGAGTTGTTTACAACAATTAAATGTAAATTATTAGTTAATGCTCTATAATTAAATGGTAGACAATATCATGAAATTAGATTAATTGCTAAAATTTACAGGAGAATTATGAGAAGATAACTACACAATTGTCAGCAACAATTCAGCAAAGAACCTTTTTCTCTTACAATTTTGACAGACATCATTCAGTATACAGTAGCTATATATTTTAAGACACTATAAATGAACATCAAGATAAGATACAATGGCAGTATTAATGATTAGTTTAATTCACAAAAAGTAAATACTTATTATAAAGCATATGAGACTTCAAAAGATAAAACAACTGAAAATGTTCCTGTCATCCTTTTATCAAAATAAAGATATCTTTGTGATAAAGGTATGTTCAGTTTTTTACATTTCTAAAATGGAAATAATAATTGCCTGTTTACATTGTAGGCTAAGTATAAGGGCAAAAGTATTTGGTACCTGAAGGTTTTATGCAAGTTGGACATTTTTATATTATTTCTTTTATCAATATATTCTAATATTCTTTTAGAATTATAATAATTACATAAGCAAATATCAACTCAGGATTTTATTTTAAATGACTAGAGGATATTCTGTGAAGATGTTCCCTCTACTTCAGTCTAAAGGGATTCAGAAATTAATAAAATTCTGTGATTAGAAACAAATTCAGTCAAAATATTCAACCCTTGTTATATGCTTGTCTTCTATTGAGCCCTTGTTATATGCTTGCCTTCTATCCTCTTAAACTTACAGAAGAATTAGATCTGAAAATTAAGTATGGCTTGGTGCCATGCTAAAAATAAAAGTAGCAACCAGTGAAACTCTCAAAAATTGAAATTTTTAGATGGGGGTTTAATTAAATATACTATTCTAAAACTTTAAATATATCATTGAACGAAAATAATCACATTTCAATTCCAGGGACTTTAAAAGTAATCACCATTATGAAATTAGAACATGAGATTTTTTTTATGAGAATGTACCTACACAACTGTCTGAAAATGAAAAAGGCTGTTTCCTTCAGTTAAGCCTTCAATTAAAGTGCACTTTCGTATTCATTAAACTCAGAAGCCTAGAACAATCCTCTAAATCTGATATGTTCCCATGAACTGCATGAAGAATATCAGCAATTATTAAATTTTCCAGATCTTGTAGACATTTCTGATTTTACTCCTGTCATTTACTCATGCAACTTATAACACTGAATATGAATTTTAAACAAATACAGTCCAGCTAAGGTTAGAGTCTTACTGATGAGACTTCAGCAAAAGGGAGATGCCAATTTTAAGAAAAATGAGACTAAATAAATAATCCAAAGTCAGAGCTTTTTCTTTTTTAAAAAAAATGACATATTCTGGGATATTTTATAACTTCTGAAAACATATATTTAAATATTTTCTAACCGATTCTCAAAGCAATATGTTTTACTCTCTAAGACTCTTTTGGGCAACCCCCTCGAGTCCTCTCCCACTGTAGGAGCTTTTCTATCCTCTCAATAAAACCTATTTTCAAAAAAATATAAATCTTTTACAGGTATTTACTAGGTTATTCTAAACTGGAAAGAAAAATATTATTTATATAAGTTAAAATTATTTTTGTGCCATACTGAAAAATATATGTATACTATGTGAAATTCTTCTTTAAAATATTATGCTTGAAATTATGAGTCATAGATCATGTGTGTTCTAGTATAAGAAATCTGATTTTAACTAGATTAAAAGAATAAAGGGAACAAAAAATAAGAAAATATTTTCATGCAAAGTAAATATCGTACTACCTCCTGTGAACAATTCTGTCTCCCAAATAATCAAACAATATTCTGTAAACTTGTTCAAAAAATGCCTTGACTGCCAATACTAGACAAACAGAGGACATCTTCTTAAAGAAAGAAAAGGGATAAGCAGATACGGCTCTGACTACACCACATTTATTTCAGACACAGTACTTTTTGCTTTAATTTCTTTCACAGATAAGTCTTCCCTGTAGACATATTTTAAACAAGTGCTTCACATATTAAAGCTATTTGAAAGAAAATCACTGACAGAATATCCTGTTGATTTATATGAATTACTGAATTTTAGGAATAATAAAAAAAAAACCTTCCAAATTTCAACAAAACATAAACCCAATCATAAGATTTCTAGCAAATTAACAACATGCAAGTTGGCCTCAAGTTTCTTCAAGATAGTAATAGAGGTTGAAAAATAGCGCTATGACATACAGTATATGGACAAAAAAATATTTTTACTCAAAACCTCTATATCCAACCAGTTTTTTCTACCAATGTGATTTCAAGGGACAGATATAGAATAAGATTATTATTTTGTTGACATCACCACCAACAACAGATGCTAGAAAATTTGAAACTAAATAAGGTAGAAGATAACATAGTTTTTAAAATTGGGAAACACATCCAAAAAGTTTAAGCACTTTCTGAATAGTTTTTATTGCTTACAAATGTAACTGCAAATATCAAAAATAATTACTGAAAAAAATTATACAACTGTCAAAGTAGAAAGTATGAACCTAAATCCCAGATAATTCAAAAAATACTTGAAATTAATGGTACGAGTTGGATTATAAATAAGTTATATTATGTTTAAGACTCATGCAATAAAAAAACTACATACATACACTATTTTGTTTCTATTATACATAATTACATGTCCAAAATCATAAAAAATCAGAAGGATGAAAACAGCATATGCTTTTTAAAACACATAAAGGAGAAAAAAATAAATGAATAACATAATCTGATCAAAGATAAAATTTATGTTATAAAAATAATCATATGTGTATTTTTAAACTTCTGTTTAAACAACAAATAATATAAGAGTGAATCCAAAAATAAAATTTACCATGTGGGCCCCTTTACTTAATCTTGTGGGCCTAAATAAATGTTAACTGTAATTAATGCAATGAACACTTATATAGCATGTACTATGAGCCTGTAGTATTATGAGGATCTAAATACATTAACTTACTGTATTCTCAAAGGACACTAATCTCCCTTTTACAGATGAAAAAATGTTCACCCAGAAGGTTGAAGGATTTGCCCAAGGAAATAATACTGCCATCATTTAGATCTGAACTCAGGCAGTCTGGTTTTGGAACCCAGGCTGTTTGGATTCTCAGGATATCAATACACTCTACAGTCTCTCCCATTACAGGGAATATAAGAAACATATTTTTACAAAAATCTCAAGTTGTTCTTTCCCCTTATTCTTTACTATGTGAGAAGACAGGGTACAAGTTAAAGAGGGGGGTGGAAGAAGGGGTTAGAAAATAATTTGGAAGACTGGGCTATGACTGAAGAAATTGTTTCCTTGGTCCCAGTTCATCCTCACAGATGATTAGGCTGTCATTAGAATTCTGATGAGAATTCTCAGGCTCTGCCCTGATCAATGCATAGAGTGTCTGAGAAACATTCCCTAGCACAAACTTCTCCCCAATCTTCCTAAATATGTACCTTATTCCCACCTTCTTCAGACTTCTCACCTCAGCTGAAACTTCCAGTCAGTGAGGTTTCTATTTATTTAAGACTATTGCTTGTTCCTTACCTGTCAACATTTCTTTTTGCCTAGAGCCACAAAGAGGGAAGTTGGCACGGCGGGAGGAGGGAGGCTACAAAAAAACTGGAATTACTTTTTGGAGGGCAGGCCCCTTGCGTACAGGTTTCCCTCCTAGGTAAGTGTTCTAGGAACCCATTGGTGTCAGTGTACCAGCTACCATTGTCATGAGAGGCTGTGATTGGCTTCAGTGAAATATTTTTTAGATCCTTTCAATGCATTTACCCATTTCATGACAGGTGATTTACAAGCACACTGTCCACACCGGAGTGTTCAGCAGTTTTTGACCCCTCCAAAAAATGGCATGACCCCTGTGCCCCACCCTCCCTATTCACCTGGTCTTGCCCCAAGTGACTTTTTTGCTTGTTTGTTTCCTGAATGAAAAAAGTCCTCAAAGGGAAACGTTTTGCCCGATGTGGAAGAGGTAAAACAAAAAAACGTGGAAACACTAAAGGGCATCAAAACTGAAGAGTTCAAAAACTGTTTTGAGCAGTAGAAAAAGCATCTTGATAACTGTATTGCATCAAATGGAGAGTACTTCAAAGGTGACTGAAGTTTAAATATGCAAGAATACACAAAGTTTTGTAAGTAAATTCCAGGCTTTTTGGGGGTCTCCCACTCGTATATTGGGAGAAAGGTACTTTTTAACCTATATCCTAGGATAAGGCAGACAGAGGCAGAGACACAGACACAGGGAGACAGAAGACACATGGAAAGGGAGAGGGAGGAAGGAAGGAGGGAGAGGGAGAAAGGGACACGATAAGAACTGGAAAGAGTCTAAAATGTACAACTTGCTCCCTTTATCAGTTTGTATGGTTATGTAAGAATATTTGTGCATGTGGACATGTGTATACAATATACCTATACAGTTTTGACATTTAAAGACTATATCCATATAGTTTGTAAGGTACTGATGTCAATTGGGAAAGCAGAATTATTTACTTGACAATACATTAGAAACACATCTCCATGGATGCAGACTCTCCTACAAATGTTCATGTAGTGAGGATACACGAACATAAACTGTTCATGAAAATCAGATGTATTCTTTCACATAAATCAGAGTTTATCATAAACTCTTATATGACATACAAATGAATCAGTGTCATATTGGCTCTTTTTTTTATTTTCCAAATATGAAATACATAACACAAGTGAGAGAATGGTATTCCATGTTAACATTTGTTAACATTCTTTTACTTACAGCCCTCATAGATGTCAGTGGGAATATGGACTGCCGCATGCTGATAAGATATTTGTCGTCCAAAATTAGCATCATCAATAAAAACAGGTTTTATTCTCTGGCTGCCTGGCTCGCTGTCATTTTTTTCAGGCTATATAGAAAAAGACAGATATAAGAAACAGAATATCACAACTCACGCTAGCATAGATATGTTCACATTCACTTCATTTGTCAAATGCATATTCTTTTAAATAAAAAGATCTATAAGAACATTTTTAGATAGAGGTCAAAGATGGCACTGGATACACAAATCTTTATCAGGTATTAACATCCACCCTATATTGTTCACATTATAACTAACTTCTCTCCTGATTTCTTTGATCATTTGGGATCATCCTGGGGGAACTAGAGCTTTCTCACAACTGGCACTTATTAAGATGCATATTTAAAGAACACAATCCATGCCTATAAAAGCAACCAAATTAAAAGTATCCACTTGAAGCAAATTTCATAATTTGTATAATTAAATTCACATTGGGTAGTTGAAGATAATTCTTGGTTTGACAAATGATGGTGCAACTTACAGGAAGAATACAGCATTACGGGATTATTATTTTTTTCACATTCTCTGACTTTTTGTGTGTCTTCCAGGTGTGTCCATTTTTATTTTAAATAAGAAAGTATACCAGGAAAAAAGAGACCTATTTTAACTCTAAATACAATTAAATCCTGACTTCAACCAGTTTGTCTCCCCATGTAGGAACAAAGATCTGATCAATAATGATGCAAGAGAATCCCACAGGAGTTTAAGGTCAAAGATTAATTTTCCATCGATTGAAACGATGCTTTGATACTGAATTACCTTGTTGCCCTCCTCTGGTTTTTTTTTTTTTAATAAAAATTTTATTCATTTATCCAAAAGGCATCTATACCAATTTGTAAAAATTTTGTTAAACTTTTTTCAGTTGAAGTATAGCTGTCTTAACTCCTCACTCTTTTAAAATGGTATAAAGTTTAAAAGGTATATGTTAAGCAAAAAAGAAAAGGAAAAAAAATTTATCTTGGGAGGAAAGAGACATAAAAAGAGAAATGAATGGATGTGTACATAGCATTATTGCTACCTCTGTAGTTATGAGAAATAATTGTATTAATCTTTGCGCCTTCTCGTTTTCTTCCAATAATACAGTAATTACATATCTGTAATCTGTGATTAGGAAAAAACTTTTAATTTTTAGCCTCTTCTAAATGCTAAGAAGCCTTATATGCTTATCTTACTAAGATACAAATTACTTATCTTTTCCCTAGATCCCACCACACCTAAAAGTCGGCAGTTTTAAATTCATATTGTAGAGGTTCTTGCTCTTTTAAATTACCATATGAGTGGTTTTTAGAAATAACTTTAAAATAAACAAATGTATTTTAAAAAATAAATAATGTACTTTCAATTTGTAAATCATGTTACAAGACACCTTTTAATGAACAGTAACTAGAGAAAAAATAACGCTGCTGCTTTCCATGGCTCTCTCTTTTGTGTTTACATAAATTAAAATAATTTTATAAAAATATTATAATTTCTCAATTCAATTCACTTATTATCTTTAAACTATTAAAGTTATTGTTCCTTATACCATCACAACCAGTCTTTACTTATCTTGACATATTATGATGCATACAGTTTAACTGAAATACAGCAAACAGTAAACACAAAGGAACTAACTGACATTTTAGAGAAAAACTACTTAACACATATTGTCCAATGTGTTAATTAAACATCTCAAATTCTCCCCCTGAAATTAAGATTTCCAGCCGGGCTCGGTGGCTCAGCCTGTAATCCCGCGTCTTTGGGAGGCTGAGGTGAGCGGATTGCCTGAGCCCGCGGGTTCGAGACCCGCCTGGGCAGCGAGACCTCATCTCTACAATAAATCAAAAAAAACCAGCCGGGCATGGGAGTGCATGCCTGTAATTCCGGCTACTCGGAAGGCTGAGGCAGAAGGATTGCCAGAGTCCAGCAGGTCGAGGCTGCGGTGGCCGGAAGCGGCCACTGCACTCCAGTCTGGGCGCCAGAGTGAGACTCCAACTCAAAAAAAAAAAAAAAAAAGAAATTAAGATTTCCTTGTTTTGTCAGATCACATACAAGAAAAAAACAACTTATATCCCTTTCCAACATTTTTTTCCCCAAAACATCTCTTCTGAAGTCTGCAGACTACCATATATAATTATGTACAGAGAAATTGGGCAAATGGATTCTAAAACATATTCAGATGCATTTGGTAAAACATAAGCAAAACATTAAATGCATGTTTCTCAGTCAAATATAATTTCAGTTATTAAATAATAGATTAGATCACTCAGAAGAAGACTTAAGGCTAATGTTGAATGGGTAGGTCATTCAATTTTACAAGTGCATATTAGCAAATTTAATTTGGAAAGTCACAATGATAATTTTCTTACAGACATACAAACCTCTTGCATATTTAATACATTAATCTTAAACCAAACAATCTAAGAATTGATATTTGTAATCAAACATTGATATTTACTTATTTTGTTTTCTTTTTCAATTTATTAACTTAAAATAATTTATATTTATGCAAAATCTTCAAAAATTAAACTCTACATATTTTACTTAAGTTGCAATGGAAGCTAGCTTAGTCATTTTGCACAATTCAGATTGAACCTGATCCCTGATAAACTGCTACTTTGCTCACAATCACACTATGGTTATGTTTAGGGCTGTTCTTTGTTATTTGGGGAGGCTCCATAAAATTGTGTAAAATGTAGTTGATACTGAATAAAGCAGTTCACTAATTTTATAGAAGCTTCACAATTTGGTACTTCCATCTCTTTAGTAAAGAAGTTAAATTAATGGGCTCTTGTATGATAAACCCAGTTCCTCAATAACCAGAGGCTTAGCCTTGTATTGTATACAATTCTCCAATATGTATGCATGTGTATATATACATTCTATTTTTATGGCCATTTCACAGATGATACTTATAACAGGGCCTTATAATTTTTACAATATATATGTTACTGATTTTAGAATTTTTAAGTCTCAATTGCATCTCCAATGTCAAATAAAATGTTGTATATATAATATGCCTTTAGAGATGGCATTATAGTCCAATATAAATAATTGCCACAAATAGGATACATTGTATTTTAAAAGACTTTCATATAGGCACCAAGTCTGGAAATTCTGCTATACTAGTATATTGGTATCAACACTATAGATTAAAAATTAATGTTACCTTTGTAATCATTAGTTCGCCATTGGATTTTAAGAATCTTGTGTTGCCTCCACTAATTAAGTAAGGATGGTAACCAGTTCTGACTCTATACTACAGAGAAAAGCCTCACACTTAGTCACATGGGTCAACTAGAAGTTGAAACCAATCAAAGGCACTACATCGGACCACATCTAATTAAAGAACAAATAGAGGAAGGTGTTGAAAGTTCATCCAATCAGAGTTGTTTTAAGTAAAGTTGTAAGGCCAGTTTGATTATCAAATGATGACTCTAGTACAGTGGCAATATGAATACAATTGAGCCATCTGACTTTATTTGTTTAAGTTGCTCGTTTTTTCCTTGAGGATGCTATGACTTACAGAGGTATTCAGTAGATTATTGTATTTAAAAAGAAAACAAATTGGATGGCACAAAATAAATATGCACTAAGAATTTATATATAATATTTGTACTTTTGCTTTACTGAATCATAAATAAAATTTCATAATTATGAATTTAATAAACAGTCATATTGGTCTTGCAAAAAAGCCATATAAACTTAGGTAATTATACTTTGTGAAGAAGTTACAAATTCTTTTAAAAATTCAAAAAATTTCTTGAGTTCTTCATAAAATTCTGTAATTCCTTAAGATTTACCCTGGGAAAAACTATAGCATTAATTCTTCAGAAATAATTTATTTAACATACTATAAAAAGAAAGTTTTAAATTAACATAAAAATAAATTTACAAAATCAGTGATCAAAAGAAAATTGAAGAAATAATTCTAGTTCTTAAATACTAGATTTACTGTTAAGTCCTCATGTATTCTACCAATAATTATCAGTGATAAAAGAAAAGGAAGAAGCAGACTTTGAGAAAAAGGAGGAACAAGAAGCAGCTAAAATTGTACAATAACACAAAGAAAAGCAGCAAGTCAAAAAACATTGTAGAATATATTAAAGCCAAAAAAATACATTTTCCAAAAGACAGTCAGAGATAAGTATAAATATGAAACACATAAATCTGAAATAAGTTAAGTTAAAAGGGGATACTGACCACTTTAATGACTTGTTTATTAAATTTAAAAAATGCAAAAATAGTATTTTATAAAATGTATTCAGATTGCCGATGAGAATTGTAACAATAACATTTAAAAGACCTGGATGACTGAACCTGAGAATATCCTTGAAATAAAATGGATGCAATTTTAATTTGCAAGATGAATGAATGTCTGTGAATTGCCTATCACAGAACCTAGCACAGAGTAAGGAGAGCCATTACACCTACAATACAGGTGAATGAGATGGAAAAGAAGAATTTGGGGCTAATTTAAACACCTCACCAGCATCAAAAAGGGATGCGATACAGTGCTATAAAAGTATATTATATATCTATACATTGTATCTAAATATGTTGTCTACATTTTGGGAAGAGAGTTCTATTTCTATTCTGCTAAGGGATTGTGAAAAATACCATGTGATTTTAAAGTCTGAAAGTTCAATATAGCACTCCTCATGGAAACCATGTAGTATCATACATTATGTTATACAAGAAAAATATTTAAATGAGGTCACTTTAAGTCTAAGAGATTAAAAGACGTTTTAATATTATGATAGACACATATGCTTTTCAAAATATTATCAGGGCAAAGAGGTTTAACAAAAACCAATAACAACCTTGTAAGGCAGGAAGATCAATTATATTCCCTTGATATCTGAGGCAAAGACTGGCTAAAGTCATACAACTAAGATTTGATTAAAGAGCTCAGACTCTAGGATTCCAAGATCCTACCATAAATGCCACTAATCCAGAACAACTGACAACCAACATTTAAACTGTCTTTGCAAAATGAGATTGTGCCCAAGTGCACAAAACATTGAAAATATATCAAGATATCCTTGAAAATTTTTTGAAAGGAGCCCCTAAACCATAATGCTGAATTCTCAGAAGAAACAGAATCTAACCTATCTCTATACTGATTTTTATAGCTTTTCTTGTAATGAATCTTAAGGTGACTATATTCCATACAGAGATGCATGCTTTAATTTTAAGATATCCATGGTAAGCATCACTGGGGATAGTAGATCAGTGGCAACTTAAAACATAATGGTCAGTGATAAAGCAGGTTGGATAAAATATAAGCCAAATACAACAAAATTAAATATAAACAGAATAACGATAAGATACAATAAATTAAAACAGTAAACTAAAACTGTCTCAAAAATTTTAACCTTAAGTCTTGATTTATAACAGCACCTTCTCAGACCCTCTCCCGTCCCCCAAAGTGCACAGGTAGGGCACACAGCACAGGACACAATGTTCCAGGTGTATGCACTACATTGCATTCAATCCCCTACTCTGTCAATTACAAAGTATGTGACACTGGACAAGTAATTTAAACTCATCAAAGTTTACTTGCTCTACCTAAAAAACATTAAAATAACAGTATATGCTGCAAAAAATTGTTACTATAAATTTTAATAGATACTATCAAGTTGTAACAATAGCCAGCATATATTATATACTTATTCTATACTATATGGTAATATTAGACAGTATACCTTAAACGCTTTATATGCCACTACCTACTATGAGTAAGTATATATATATTCCTCATATAACTATAAGCAAGCCGGGCTCCGTGGCACAGCCTGTAATCCCGTGCCTTTGGGAGGCTGAGGTGAGTGGATTGCCTGAGCCTGCGGGTTGGAGACCTGCCTGGGAAGCAAGACCTCATCTCTACAATAAATCAAAAAATCAGCCGGGCGTGGTAGCGCATGCCTGTAATTCCGGCTACTTGGAAGGCTGAGGCGGAAGGATCGCCGGAGCCCAGCAGGTCGAGGCTGCGGTGGCCGGGAGCGGCCACTGCGCTCCTGTCTGGGCGACAGAGTGAGATTCCAACTCAAAAAAAAAAAACAAAAAAACAAAAAACGATATACAGGCTATTATTATAACCCAATCCAAACACTGATCACATCCATACTATTTAAACCAAGTATTTAGGATGCACAAAAAACAGACACTGACTATAAAGCGATTAATATTCTACCTTTAAATCATTATCTATTCAAGCTTTCAATATTGGCCAACATCAGAGTCTGAAATAAAGGCTTCAATCATAAGATAGTTTTTTTAAATGTTGGAAAAGAAACCTAGATTATGATTTTTTTTTAATAGAACAGATTTCACTGCTATGTGATGCATATTCCTACTAGCTCATTCTAGAACCAGGTTTATTTATTTCTATAAGTTACAATAAAATCACAAAAGACTGGACTTTTAAAAAGGGATTTAGATAGGACATTATGTTGGAATTAGTTTTAATGTAGACAAGACTCTGCTAAGAAGAAAATAAACAGCAACATAAATATGCAAAGGAATTCAGCAACTAGCCTAATGTCTAAGACAGGTCAAATTGTTAACACGATCAATAAAATGAAATGTAGCAAATAAATCAACTAAATGTAATGACATGGGAATTCTGCGTTGAACTTATTTCATCTGGATTTTAGTCAGAAACATAGATCTTGGAATTAGGTTAATAAGGGTTTGTAATGATCTGCTTTCTTTTTGCTTACTTTGGGAATTAAGAAAATAGTTCAGCTTGCTGGCACAACTCAAGTCTTCTAGGAAATCTGCTTCACTAATCTTCAGGGAATTTAAGGACTTTTTGGGTCAGATGTCTCTAGAAACCTATACTAAGAACCTAAATAAATTTCAAAACTAAAGGGAGCATGAATGTGGATTTTCATAGATTATTACTGCATTGTTAGCTTTTTATTTTTACATCTCATTTTTCTTTTAAATTTTAATATATAGTACCAGTTGCAGTGGCACATATCAGCAGCCCCAGCTACTTGGAAGGCTGAATCAGGAGAATCACTTGAGCTCTAGAGTTCAAGGCCAGACTGAGCAACACAGTGAGACCCTGTCTCTAAAATTCTAAAAATTGAATATATAAAACCTACAATAATATCAAACTTCTGAATTGTGTTCACATTTTTAAAATGTTTTTGAAAGACTCAACTATGATTTTTATTTTGTACATGCATCATCAAGTTTTTCACACAAATGCAAGTATTAAATTCATAACAATAAAATGAAAAATCTCAATCTACTACCTTTTCATTCAGATATACAAACATGCTCCATTTGGTGCTAAAATCACTTCAAATCAGTCTTAAATTTATTGTAATAATATTAACAATTATTATTTTTTTAAATCACATTCACTAACCTTTCTGGACTGCCCACTATTAGTTAAGAAATGTTCTAAATGCTTCATATATGTTAGCTAATTTTATTTTTTCAATAACTCTGTGAAGTTGCTAAAGCTATCACCTCCATTTTACAGACCAAAAGAGTGAAAAACAGACAAATCTTGTGATTTTTAGGCTATCACCCAGATAGGAAATGGCACAGCTGAGACTCAAATCCTGCTAGCACTCTAGTGCACAATCTCTTAACTATCACACTCATTCCCTCTTCTGTATGACAATGCACAGCAATTGTATATGCATACCTTCTTGTTATCTTGAAGAAAAAAATAGGGTTGTGCATAGAAGTATTAAGTAATAAAATGTCATATCTTTATTTTAAAAGATTTAATCATAGATGAAGTAGTTATGGAGACTCATCATATTATTTCTCTTCTGTATATTTAAGATGTTTTTACTGATAAAATACAAAATAAAATCTTTCATGGGTACACTGTACCCATTTTGATCATATAACCACTTTGAAAATAAAATTCCACAACTATTATTTATTTTAATTGTATGTAGAATCAGAAAGAACTTTAGTTTTGATGGAATAATAAGCCTGAGTCATGTTTCACAGTAACTGAACTCATCATATCTGTTCAGACTCAGAAACAAAATCCTGATCCTTATATCACTTGCAGAAATTGCAGGCAAATATTTGAACTATTCAAACCTATTTTCTACCTTAAATCACTTTTGGATATAGAGGAAACTGCATTGCCTGTTTTGACATTGCTCTCCGTCCTGACGACTGTTCCCGGGGACAAATGAGAAAAGATGAGGAAGCATTGTCTTCTATCTCTGTCATGTTCTGCCTGTTAGACCAACTAAAGGAAACAAATGTCTATCCTAAAAATTAATTCCAATATAATCAAGAGTAAAGCTAGCTCTGTCACTTACTTTCTTAACTTTTCTTTCATTAACCTTGAATCAAAAGAAACATCTTAATTTCTACCATGCTTGCAAGGGGTTTCCTGTGTACTTTGCAAATATAGCACCATGTCTTCACAAACACTATGAAAATAACAGGGTTTTTGAAACACATACATTACACAAGCATGATCTCAATAATTACTCCATAATGGTAAAAAGATAAGCTGAGTAGGATTCCTACCTCAATTTGCTAAAAATTTAGTGGAGAAGATCAAACCCAGTATACATATACTATAGTGTAACACCTTAGATCATTAAAGTCAGAAATATACTATAAGTTGCTTAGAACACCCATAGGAAGGAAAACCATTTGCTACTTAGAAAAACCAAGGAAAGCTTCAAAAGGGGGTTATTACGGGAATTGTTTATTGTTGTTTTTTGTTTTTTGAGTTGGTATCACATGCTGTCATCCAGGCTGGAGTGCAGTGGCATAATCATGGCTCACTGCAGCCTCAACCTCCTGTGCTCAAGCAATCCTCCCACTTTAGCCTCCTAAGCAGCTGGGACTACAGGAGCACCACCATGACCAGCTAATTTTTTGATTTTTTTTTTTTTACATAAAGGTTGTGCTATGTTGCCCAGGCTGGTCTCAAATTATCCTCCTGCCTCGGTCACCCAAAGTGTCGGTTTTATAAGTGTGAGCAACCATGCCTTGCTTGCACTGGGTTTTTAAAGCATACTTGGCATGTGCTTAGAAAAAATTTAGGATATCATGGTCAGGTAATCAGCAGTGTATATGTTAACATAAACTAGCATGAGTGAACTGCACACAGAAAATATTGTCTTAAATTTCCAGTAAAGGCATGTGTGTTATATCCTTCCATGAGCATTGTGGTTCACCAAATAATTTATCCCAGTTATACCTGCATTTTTAAGTTTCAAGAGGAAAATTTGTTTAAATGACTAGGGCCTCAGTGTTTTCTCATATTATACAATCCTAAGGAAACATTACTTCTGTCCCTTATTTCAGTCACTGCTTTAGCTAAATCTGGCTGTCAGTATTTATTTTATAACCACAAGGTGAACATAAATAGCATTGATCTAAGTAGATGAGCAAAGATACTATAAAGTGCCCTTGAGGAATTGTCTTATACTAGAGTCCTTGAAGAGCTTACAACCTCCTCAGTAACTGACTAATTCTAATGTAGCTATAGAAAGCTTACATTCTAAAAGAACAATTGATCAACTTTAAATACTTGTTTTACCTTTAAGTGAGGCCATGCATCATCGTTATAATGAAAAAAAATCAATAGATTACACTTGAACATTCTTTATATACAAATGTGCACTTGGCGATATACCAGTAAACATGGGAGAAGAGTAGAAATCAGAAAATTCCAAATTTCAACCTGATTCCAACATATACTAGGCTCATGGCCTTCTTTGCACGATTTACTACTATTAGGAAAGCTACATCTTCATTTCTAGCTATTCATATTCCACACTTACCACCCCGTCCCCACCTTTCCCTAAATGTTGGTATTCTAAGGAGTTTATCTTGTACTCTCTTCAAGCATTTTTTATTATTTTTATGTAGTGTAGATGTGTGAAGCAGGCTGAAAGTAAGACAATAAGGAGTAGTGGGATTATTGCAGACTAGAGAATGTGTTACATTCAAAGGTACTCAAAATCATTTTGTTGTTAACTTTGTTTAAGCATGCCAAAATGTATCTATAGTTGAATCTGGCCTTGCTATATACGTAATTTCACACTTGCTTGAGAAATTTCAGCCACTTGTTTTCAAATTCCCCTCATAAGCTAAACATAAAACTCTATTCTAGGCCATTCTCCTAAGCAACCAAACTAAATGTTTAGCTGCCTACTAGAAATCTCCTCTTGGATATCCTTAAGCAAGTTTTGGTATAAATGCTCTTGACTTTAAAAAATCTTTGCCTGAAACACTGCAGGCTTTTCAAATCTACAACTATATACAAATTTCTTTGCAGACCTGAATGTTTTCTTTCATTACATCCTTGATAATTATATCTAATCCATAAGCTTGGTTTGATCTTTGGGAATACATCACTTATGAACACATCTATGAATTTTGACCTCCATATTTATTATCTTTGTTTCCAGATTTTATCTTTTTTTTGGCATTCAGAGAGTATGTCTCAAGATTCCTCTGAACATCACTGATGAATAATTTATATTGTCAGATGTGTTAGTTCTCCCAATGAGAATTTTGTTTTACTGTTTGTTTTGTTTTGAGTTGGAGTCTCACTCTTTCGCCCAGGCTGGAGTGCTGTGGCATGCTCATGGCCACCACAGCCTTGACCTGCTGGGCTCAGGTGATCCTTCTGCCTCATCCTTCAAAGTAGCTGGAACCACAGGCATGTGCCACCACGGGCAGCTGATTTTTTTATTTATTGTAGAGACGAGATCTCGCCATGTTGCTCAGGCTGCTCTCAAACCCCTGAGTTCAAGTAATCCTCTTGCCTCGGCCTCTCAAAGTGCTGGGATTACAGGCGTGAGCCACCGTGACAGGCTAGCAGTTTTTGTTTTGATGTTTTACTTTTTGTAGGTCACTGACTGGTTCTTTTCATTGGAAAAACTGAGTATATATATTTAATGCTGATTTTCTTTTTACCTAAAGTATCTGTGTCTGTAATACTATGGCATTTCTTCTTAGCATTTCTACTGAATGAATCTTCCATAGATTTTTCCACTGACTAGTTTTTATTTTATTAATCCTAAATCAAAAACGCCTTATTTAGTCTTAGGACTGCAAAAGAGTCAACTGATCCAGATTTTCTTTTGAGCATTTGCCTTTGCTGCTATCATATTGTAACTAGATAAAAGAGAATTACATAAAACATTTGTACAGTTTCTGCTCAACTATAGGTACTCACTAAGGGCAAATGTTTTCTTCAAGATAGATATTTCAGTGCCACACCTCATATAACAGAGACCTAAACAGATCTGGATGGAGGTTGGAAGTAGTAGGGAAGGTATTTCTTTAAAAAGAAAGAATGAAGAACAGAAATGGGGAAGGATGCCTGGAATAGATTTATGACTCTGGTGTTCTTAAGCCATTTCACCACTGTGTAAAATGGAACTTTAATTTTAATTTAGATTCATTGATTTATCAATTTTACTAGGAAATAAAACTTAACGGAGTTATTACAATATTCTAGATACTATAAAGTCTGTGTCAGCAGCTGTAAGTGCACAAGAACTGCTCTCCAGGAACTTACAATCTAAGAAAAGACACAAAAGTAATAATTCATAGATATTGGCTGTACGTTCAAGGAGAAACTGCCATTTCATTGCCAAAAGTTATGTCTGCTTAGGAAAATTTCTGGTAAAATTTCCACAGTCTGAAAAACCAAAAAAAAAAAGTCAATAATAAGTGACTTGGAAGTCTTGACCATGGAAAAAGATTTACAAATATAATGTTTAAGAATATTTATATAATAATATAGCATATTTAAAGATACATTTAAAATTTGGAACCATAAAATAAAACAAGATCATTTCAATAGCTCTTAAGTAAATATTTCAGACCAATGTCTAACTTAGAAGACTCTATTGGAACAGTGAAAAGAAATGACTGATGTAAAAGTATTAAATAATATAGAAAATGCTCACTATTCTACTAGTCTTAGGAAATGAAAAGCAAATCACCTCCTGCCAACATAAAACAGAGAAAAAAAGTTAAAAATAATAACCAGAGGCTCAAAATTTATAATCTCTTAATTTCCTCCAGGAAATATAACATTTAAAATAGAAATGTTATTTAACTCTTTTAAATTAAATTTGTCCTATAATTGCCTTGGTACTTTGAATTCCTACATAGAAACTGCAACCAAACTTAGTATATAAACAAACTGCAACCTAAATGACAGCTTATTCTTGTAACAATTGAGTCTCAGTCAGTCAAGTAGCCAAGCTTCAGCCAATCACAGACTGCCAACTGATTAAATTATGCCCAAGAAAGCAAAAGCTCAACTATAACCAATCAAGCTGTTTCTGTATATTTTCTTATTCTTCCTATAAATACTACTGTCTACTCATGTTGCTGAGTGGAGCTCTCTCTTTGTTCTGAGTGCTGCACAAATCATGAATCATTTTTTGTTCAAATAAACTCTGCTTAATTTATCTATAATATAACAGCTGTCAGACACTTATATCACCATTGCAACATATTGAGGAAAATTTATTAACTGACAATGTTTTCTCAATATTCAGTATTCTAATTGTTTCATCAGCTATTAGATATAGATGCTGAGATTGTAAAATTGTTATATACTCTCAAGTGACAAATTTTTAATGAGGGATGTGACACTGTGAAACTCGAGCAATAAAAATAGCCAGGACAAAGAACAGCAATGGTGAGCCAAATTAAAACCAAAACAATATGATGGCATTATGATTTGTGAGCATTTGATATATAAAATGTCAAATGAACAATATATATATATAAAGTTGTAAATAGAGCATCCCATTAAATCCACCCTATATTGCAAAACTCTTGGTGAGGATAAGTAAATTGCATCCTCCTAGAGGTCCACCTTCATAGGGAAAGTAACAATCTTACAAGAAAAAAGAGTAAGTTTAAATACTGACAATACTGAAGTAGAATATCTAAGTGCAACATTTACTTATAGTGCTTAGCTTTCTCTCACTGCAAGATTAAATATTTTTATTGCAGAAAACAATTTGATCATTGTGATCAAAACACATGCATGAAAACAGATTATAAAATATTGTATATAGTCTATAACTATATATTCATTTTACTGTAAAAGAATTTTTGCTCCAGTTAAAGGATATTTAAATGATATTTAAATTATAAAGGTCACTCAGACCTGGATTCAGTGGTTCACACCTGTAATTCCATCACTTTGGGAAGCGAAGGTAGAGGATTGTCTGATCCCAGGTGTTTGAGACAAGCCTGGACAACCTGGCAAGACCTCATCTTTACACTAATTCAAAAAATTAGACAAGCAGTGGTGCACGCTGTAGTTCCAGCTACTTGGAAGGCTGAGACAGAAGGATCACCTGGGCCCAGCATGTTGAGGCTGTGGTGACCGTGATAGTGCTACTGCAGTCTAACCTGGGTGACAGAGAGAGACTCTGATGGAAAGAAAAATAAAAAGAGATAAAGGTCACTCAGATGGATGGGTGGAGCACTAGCAGTAATTTTAAAATGTCAAGAAGAGCAAATTAAAGTAAAGATTTAATGGGATGCTCTATTCACAACTTTATATATATATATATATATAAAATTAAAGAGCAAATTAAAGTACGTAGAAACTTTTCATTAATTATCCCTCAATTACCATTCTCCTCCTTTTCTCTTTAGTAATAGAACTCTACATTTTAATTGGGAATATACCCAGGAGGAGATAAGGGAAGGAATTACATTTCATATCCTCCTACAACCAGGAAAGACTGCTCACTACATTGTGAACAATGGGTGAAGACAGAAGTGATATGTGCAACTATCCGAACATGCCCCTAAATTAGGCAAACAGCATGTTCCTCATTGCCACTTGCCTCCTTCTTATTATCCACAATACAAGAAGAATCAAGGATATTGGAGCATGAATCTTGGACCACAACATGGAAAAGATACATAGGAGAGCAGAGATGACAGAAGAATCTTGAGGTCTGGAAGATTGGGAGTTGCAGTATTAGTCATTTTATCCAGAATGGTCCATGAGAGAGGAATCAACTTCTGTCTAATTTTTATTCACTTTTACTATAGGTACCTCTTCTATATCAGACAAACTGGTAAGCCAATCAACACAACATAATTTGTTGTCATTCAGTGTCTAAGGTCTTAAAAGAGATAGTATTATCACATCCAAAAACAGTCAGCGTCTCCAAAAAAAACTTTAATGGATGATCATATTATTCTTCACAAATTCTCAAAAAAATCACATGAAATATTTCAAATCCAGAAAATTGAACTACATTAGCAGGACACACCTTATATTCCACATTCAGGATGAGATTTGACATGAGAATACATTAGTCTTTTTATTTTTCAAAAACCTTCTATAAGTTAAATTATATTTTCTCATGTAGTTCTTCCCCCCAATTTTGTACTTGACAATTTACATTCTTGCTTTACTTAGGCAACAACAGATACAACATTAATTTTTATTCTGTAATTGACATGAATAATAGGAAATGCAAAATAAAATTGTTTAGGTGAAATAAAAATTTCCCTATACTTAAAGAAGAATGTTTTTTTCACATTTTTAAATTAGGTTTCTGATGTTTCTTTCTAAAACATTCAAATTCATTTTTTGAAAGTAAATCAGTTCAAATTCCATGTGGAGATATATGGCATATAGATTAAAAGTAAACTAATACAATAAATAGCCTTCAAAATATCTTGACTGCAAAATGGATAATTTCTTATGTTATAAATAAAAATCTCATATTTACAAAAAATATTCAGACTCATTAACATGAACAAATGCAAAAATTTAATTAATGCATACATGTGTCAGTCAATAGGTATTCAGATTTATGTGTGCAAAATCTTATTTTAGCCAGTATTAAAAAGTGCATATTAATATACAGATCCTACAGAAAAGTAAACTGAATTTTACTTCAGATAGGGAATTTTCAGAATTAAAAGAGCTTTAAAAATATGGCTTTTACACGTGGACTATGAAATCTGAATATTAGCAGACATAAGTAATCAAAGCAGTGAAAAACTATTTTAATTTACATCTGCTTTTAATATAATGCTAAGCAAGTTTTGAGGAAATAATTATTCTGTATATTAATGATGGCAGTGGAACTTGGTCTGGCCCTTTCTGTAAATGATTTTTGCAATATGTATCAAAATTCACTAAAATGTCAGAAATCTTTGATCCAATATTCCCACTTTTGGGAATAGATTCTAAAATAATAAATGTAAAACTTTGAAGAAAGATGTTCATGCACAAAAATGTTGATTACACTGATATTAATATGAATACTCACAAAGGAAAATTATAAAAAAAAGAAGAGGAGTTCATTGAATTGTGTTATATCAATTTAAAACCATAATGTAACAACTGTGTCACAAGATTGAAAATAATGCCACTTAATACTTGTGCACTTAAATAAAATTAGAGAGTTTAATTTAAATATGTGATTGGACATATGTGTAGACAAACTATGCTAGAAAATATTGAGGACAATTTAAGTATTACAGATATGCAACCCATGTGCATGTTTCCACTTGTAATGGGAATATATGCTAAGTGAACAACTCTGAAGCATTGTGATTAAGAGTGGGGTTGTACTTCCTAAATAGTCATAATGACATCCATTTATATGGTTATGAAATCATAAAGAAAACTGGCCAATTTATATGAAAAATAATATAATAAAGCCTGACTAAATACAACTACTTTAACAAAACAATGTCATATTTAGAAAAAAATTATGTATTTGCAGTATTGGTTTTGTTATCTTTAGGCAACCCTTAATTGTATGATGGCATGTTATTCATCCATTTTATTATAAAATTTTTGTCATAGTTTTACAAATTAAATGTTGAATAATACTTCAATTGATGTAACTCCAGGAAGGTGGAATAAACTTTTGCTTATATTTTAAATGGCCATTTAATATTTAAATAGCAAATACTAATTCTAATGGTGAAAGCAAACATCTCTTCAAGAATGATATTTATTCTGATACCAATCAATAAACCATTAAAATATTTTGCTAGATGACAGTTCATCCTTAATAAGCCTTTTACATCACTAAAATAACATATATTATCATTATAAGAGGAAAGACATCACTAGCAAACCACTTATGTCTAGATAGAGGAAATAAAATACTTTTGAAAAAATCTTAGTTCTTCATCTATAAACTGGAGAAAATGAAACCTACTCCATTCATAGTGTTATTGTAAGCATTACATAAAATAGTTTCTGTTAAAAGGTTATTGGTATGTATGTAAAATTAAGTGCTCAAATAACTATGGTATCCAAAATTACTAGTAGTAGTAGTGTAATTTTGGAAACTATAACATTTCAAACAAACCATACTATGAGTTTTTTTTCTTTTTTGTGAAGACCAGCTCTACTTGTCTATGGTTTTTTTTTTTTTTTTTTTCTCCTCCATTTTTTTAAATAGTTGCAAGGAAGTTCTATATAATAGTATAGGAATTTTTTTTTTTTGAGTTAGAGTCTCACTCTGTCGTCCAGACTGGAGTGCAGTGGCCGCTCCCGTCCACCGCAGCCTCGACCTGCTGGGCTCCGGCGATCCTTCCGCCTCAGCCTTCCAAGTAGCTGGAACTACAGACACGCACTACCACACCCGGCTAATTATTTATTTATTGTAGATATGAGGTCTCGCCAAGTTACCCAGGCGGGTCTCGAACCCGCAGGCTCAGGCAATCCACTCACCTCAGCCTCCCAAAGAGCGAGATTATAGGCTGACCCACCAAGCCCAGCTGTATAGGAATTTATTTTTAACTCAGAAAAGAAACGTGGATAAAATATTGTATTTGTTTGCTTTGTTCACTGATATATCCCAAGCTCTTAAAATGTAAGAGGCCTTCAATACGTTCTTGTTTGTTTTGAGTTAGAGTCTCACTCTTGCCACTTAGGCTGGAGTGCAGTGGCACTCTCATGGCCTCCAGCAGCCTCCACCTGCTGGGCTTAGGCGATCCTTCCACCTCAGCCTTCCAACTAACTGGAACTACAGATGCACGCCACCACACTTGGCTAATTTTTGTGACTTATTGTAGAGATGTGGTCTCACCAAGTTGGTCAGGCTGGTCTCGAACCCCTGGGCCAGGCAATCCTCTCATCTTGGCCTCCCAAATTGCCGGGATTATAAGGCTGATCCACCATGCCCGGCCAATAAATATTTTTATATAAGTAAATAGGTAAATAGAGGCATTTTTCTGATGTAGTCAAATGTATAAGGATTTTAAAAATTAATTATGAACTTTATTTTATAATTTTGAAATGTTTCCACCATAAGTAATTAAAATGTCTTGTTAATATCTTTCCAAATGTGGCACTATTAAAAGTAACTATCCAAATGTGGCAATACTAGAAGTAAAACAATCCATGTTCTTAAATCATTTGAATCTATGCATTACAGTCATTTATTTTAAAAGGCATATCAAGTAACTACTTTGTTTCAAAGACGGGACCAGTAGGGCTAGTTGTTACATAGCTTCTGGAGTGTCATTCACACTATAGTTGAAATAAATGGTTTCCTCCTGGTGTACAGTGTTCAAATCAAAGCAGATACGTGTGGTGGCCCTGGTGACAGGAGCCAGGATACAGAGATAGATGGACTCTGATCTTTGCTGATGGAGTCCAGAATATCATAGTTACTTCAGTGGACTGAGGGTCTGGATAGAGTACAGTGGGTGTTCAGATTCAGAGAAAAACATGGAATTTGTACTTAGGAGGATACCGATTATAAGTTATTAAAAACTACACACTAAAATTTATCATTACCTTGTTGTGTCTAACTAGTATTTTGCTCATGTTTTTTAACAGTTTCTTATAACACTAAACCTGCTAGCTCAATTTGTTCTATAAGTTCAATCATTCTATTACAACTAAGATTTTCTTGGAATTTAACGTAATACTTTAATACTCACATCAAGATCATCCTTTGCATTGTAGTAGACAACTTCATTGCTCTACAGAAAAAAAGGAAGTGTAATTTATTGATTTGAATAAAAACAAAAAATATTGTATCAAACATTTTATGCATATTTTAAATAAACCCCTCATAATACCCTTTTCACAATATGTATTCACAAAAATCCATAAGGATTAGTCAATATTTTCCAAGAACATATTAAAATAGTATATCAGTGGTATTAGAAAAGCACATATTGCACTGGGGAAAACAATCTCAGAATAGGTCTGAGAACCATTTGTCAAGAAAACAATAAAGCAAAGAATTCATAAGTAAAATAAGTTATATATAAACACATACATATTAAATAATAAGCAGGAAAGTTCAAAAGGAATGCAAGATATGACCTTCTTAATACTTTGTTGAAGCCATAATTAATGTGCACACACACACACACACAGTATTGAAATAATTCTTGTAGAAGTACATATCTACACAACATCGGTAAAAATTCATGAGATTCACATAAATGACCACAAGCAATTCAGATATCTGGAAATTCAGATAGCAAAAAAAATCAGATTGTCTAACACATTAATATTCTCTTACTCTACCAAAGTAGTGAATTAGCATTGGCTCTTTAGCAAGAATCAATATATATGGACAACTCAGCTTGCCATCAGTATTGCTGAAAAACCCCATAAATATAAATTAGGAATAAAAATTGTATTACAGAGGAAAAATGGAAAAGAAAGGATAAATAAAATAATTGTCAAAAAACTTGAAACCCCTATTCTTTGTGTCTCTGAGGCTAGTTCTATGCAATGTAAAAATAATACAGATGTTTCTTTCCTTTCTTCTTCTGAAATGACTACATATGTAGTCCATCTTCCATGTGTCTTCAGAAGGGAATTGAGCAGTATGGAAAGATGCATTTTCTTGTGCTCTAAATTTTATAAGAACCAAACAAATAATACACAATTTGTATTAAAGGAAAATTGCTTGGGAAAAAATTCACTTAATTCGTGCTTCTCAAAGTGTATCCCTAACTTCCCTAAATAATTGATTCTTCAAAATACTGATAAATGTTACATGAGCAAAAGCATTCCATGGTAATATGACTTTAGAAAACAATAAATTTAAAATTGTCTTTTTTTCAGCATGATTTCACAGATCTGCATATATGACTGTACATTATAAATATCCAAGAGGAAAGCATATCTTTGTTTTATCTTTGTTTATTTGCCACAGAAACCTGCCTCTTTTTGTTTGTTTCTTAGTTTGAGAAACATATGATGAGACTGAAGATCTAAACATATCTCTATAACAACCATACAAACAGAAAAATACATAAATATCAGAACATATTATTCATAATACTGAATGAAACCTATGAAATTTGAATTTATTTCCTTTAGAATCACTAAAATATTTAATTATTAAATAGTTTTTTAAAAGTTAAGTAGATAGAAAATTTTAACATGCATAAACGTTCTAAGTCTGACACATTTCTTATAGCATTAGTTTTGTAACAGTTGAAATAAAAATCAGAACTCATCACATAAACAAAGCAAGGGAATCTTCTGCATCCACCTGAGACTCAAATCTAATTACTAGTTTATTGATCCCACTTGCAGCTGTAATTTATACTTAGGAGACTATTTTCTATTAAAAATATGGATTCCAGCAAAGGTTAAAACACTGAATAAGTTTCACTTCATTTTAGACTTTATTTTCTACCATTGAGTACTTCAATTTACAGAATTGGGACACATAGAAAACCAAGTGAAAAATGCATTAAATTTCAAGCTTCAGCATCATTGTTTTCAACAGATATTCATTAAATATCTCTATGCACATACTACTGTGCCAAGAAAGGCCCCAAATAAGTTAAACATATATACTCCTACACTTTAGGTAAAATAATAGATACAGATCAATTACCTAAAACAATCAATGTGTGTAGGACCATCATTTGGTTCATGGTACTAGAGCTAATGGATTAAACTTATTAGTCAACTTTTCCTTAACAAATAATAAAATGAATAGCAAATAAAATAATATACTAAAGAAAAAATAATTTTAGGCTTTTATTAAGTCTAAGATTAAGAGTAGCTCATACAGTGTCAGAAGAAGGTATAAGTATAAATTTTTACATACTAGCATTAACCAAACTAAGTGACTTAATTCCCCTAAGACAAGCTACACATGAAATTTAAGTTAATGTAAGTGAATTTAAAAATAAAGAAAATCTAAGTTTATTTGAGAATTTCCAAATATTTCCCCCCTTTATACTGTATTTTAGACAAACTAAATAATTAATTAGCTCCTCTTTCAGAAACTCCATATTGTACGGTTTCATGGTATAATGGAGAGGATTCTGGACTCTGAAACTCTATATTGCTTCTAAAAATTGTTATTGCAAATGTGTATTTCAAAATTTATTTGAGCTTTATGCATTTGCACAAGGCTTTCTGGATTCTGGATGACACAATTTCAAAAAGTTTTCATAATTTCAAAAATTTTTTAAGTGAACGGAAAAAATATATTAGTCATAAAATGTTATTGCATGTCAAACATCCATACTTTTTCTTGTAACTGGGTATTTTATATTTCTATATTAAAAGTTATTTCTCAATACAACATTCATTTCTTACATGGTCAAAATGTAAATGGATAAAAGGACAAAATGTGACTTTTTCTAGAAAATAACAAAATAATAAAGCATGTATTCAAACATGTGTTTAGACAGGTCGTCATGCTTTACAAAGAACACAACTTAGTGGAACAAGCCGCTGATTATGCCTGGTGCCTTACAACTTAATTTCTTCTCCATCACTAATGTGATATTGCTTTTGGCTTCGGGGAATTTTTTTTACCTCATATATAAATATGCTTTTCTTTCTCAACCTCTAAACTTTTCATTGACAGCATGTACAGCTCATCATTCCCTTATTTTACCTAATAGAAAAATCTCACTTGATCAATTTTTTAATAAGGATAAGCTCACACAGGGCATCAGGAGTTGGAGAAACTGTAACTTTTCATTTCTTCTGTCATTTAAATTCACCTCTATGGGACATGACATTAAAATAAATGCCAAACATTCAAAGAGCATTTAATTGATACGACCATATAAAATATTTTTCTAGTGTTAGTTCATAATATTTTCTTATAGAAAATTATAATGATTTGTGTCTTTTGTTTAGACAGTTTTAGAATTATTTGGATCAGAAATCATTTTCAGGATAAATTTGAGAAAATCATAATATGGGAAAGGAGTAATTATCTTTCACAGCACATTCATTTATAGCTAACTTCTCTGCTATACAAAAATATAAATTAAGATGTGTGCAGCTATGTTAAACTAAATGCCTTCACTAGAGTGAGTCAAATCACTGAATCTCCAAAATATATCCAAAACCAATCTTAACAGGATTGAGATAAAGGATAATTCTCAGGAATAAAAGACAATTCACACTTAATCAACCAAATTCTATTTTGATGTTTTTATAAAGATAAGTTTTGCATAAAATGAACTCTGTGCTGAAAGGAAATCAGGAGAGGAAATTTTATGAAAACATTATATGCCTTAAATGGCTTAAGAAGGTTAGAAGTAAAGGAGAAGAGAAAAAAGCCCCAACTGAATTCTTCTTCCCTTCACCCAGTCCCCTACCCCCATCTCACTGAGACTTTGTGCAGCGAGATATCTGGGTCTCAACATCAACAAAGGGAGCCAAATCTCACTCATTCAAAATTTGTTTTGGCAACCTTCTCTATGCCAAGTGAAGGAGAAAAAAAGAGGAACAATAACTACACCCTGACCATAGGCAGTAACACTCCAATTCCCTGTGCTAATAAATTGAAAAATATATATGAAAAATATCTCTCTTGTTATGGTTGTATGATAAGACCATACACACCAAAACTTTCCCAGTTTTTACATTAATTGAGAATTAAGAATTTCAGGTAGTTGAAACATTCCCCCTTTGTTGATCAATTGAGCATGGGTGTGTGTATGTTTCTTCCTTAGTCATTTCTCTACATCCTATCACTCAAAATTCCCTAAGTCCCTCCTCCAGAAAGTAGATAGTAATACCAGTATCATTTAATGCTTTAATTAAACTAAGTACCATAGGCACAGATGATGGAACTGAGTCATCTTGTTTCTTTATTATCCTTCTGCCTAAATGTTTTTATGCAAATTATTAAACAATATCATCTTGGAAGGTACTTCGAACTCAAACACAGAGATTTTCAGTGGATTTCAAGGCGTTATGTAAAGTATGATAGAATAAAGTCAGCAACAGCTTCAAACTAGATTCATGGATTAGTTAAACCTTTAGAGAGCTGTTTTTCATAATTTAAGCACCACCAGATGACAAGAATAAATTGTGTTGTTTCTGATTTTTAACCATGTAGTTTAGTTATTTATTATCTTCTTGAAACAAATTTACCCAAATGGTCCATGCTAATATAATACTGCTGCTTGCAGAAATTGAAAACATCCCCTAGCAAGTTGAGAGATAAATTACTTTAGTCCCCTAGTGTCTATTGGGAGTCAAAAATTAAATCTGCACAAAATAGACCTTTCCATCTTAAAAATGTATATTGTGAGTGACAGTCCCTTGCATGCCACTTTCCTATAAAAGTCGGCCTCTGATGAATAGTTTATGTTAAAAATCTGAGGCATATATACAAAGCCTCCCCGTGGAAGTAAGATGTTGCCAAGAATAAGGCTTAAATATTACAACTGAAAATTAGACTTTTATAGTCAACTACTGAAATATATGATGCATTCAAAATTCAAATAGAGATTAACTTCCTGTTCAATTTACTAATTTTCTTTTCTTAGCAACATCCTTGGCTCTGCACATGATCCATAACCTGACAATTTTCGGGCAACTGTATTATCTGCTAGTCACTTAAAAAAAATTGCATTCTGCTCATCATTTTCATCTCTCCTGAGTTCCAAATATGAAATCAATGGGTTGAACATTATGAATACTCTTCATTAAAAATAAGTTATGTTAATGAGTCCCACCAGCCAAGACTCAAACTATTTAGCTAAAATCATTTATAATTCAAATTTTCTGAAATTACCTTTGTTGCTAATTGACCTACCTACTACAGACACCACTGCTATTGTGTTCAAATCAACTGCAGAAAGTGGAATGAGTCAACCAGCAGCACAGTAACAATGTGAATAAAAGAACTTAGGAAGGTGTGCATGTGTATGTATGTGTGTGGTTGTGTTGGGGAAAGGGAGAAGGGGGAAGAGGGGCATAAGAATGTGAGTGAATTGTTTCCAAGATAATGGGCTTTTAAAAAAATATATGCCTATGTCATATTTGTTGGAGATTTGAAACACATGAACATGTGGAGAAAGTATGTAACTTATACAATAAATAAGGAAAAAAATAAAGATGGGCAAAGCCCATCTGGAGATGAATTTTACCATATTACTAGATGGAAGAGATATGATAAACCTGAATTCATATCATGACAAGACACTGTAAATGAAATAATTGACATAAAGTGATTAGCACAATGCCTGATACAAAATATGTGCCTGATGATTGTTAATTATATTTGCATATTTTTTAAATATTGAGAATACATATCCATAGAATTCATCTATTAGCTTGATCTGATACTTTTACATTAAGTAAACTACATTATTATAATTCTATTTTCTTATATCAGTTAGTATGCAGTGAGTCTACTTGAAGTGTTATCTTCAAAGATTCCACATGGCAGAGTGGAGAAGAAATGGAATTACTAATTGTTCTTTTTAATCTAATAAACCAAATGAAATTATTTAGAAGAAAGTCTAATGCAAATTGAAATGAATTTGTGTGGTTCTATATGCATCCTGTTTGATAAATGTGTTGTTTTGCTCCAAACTTCTTTGTGATTCTAAACTTCTAATCCTACAACTCCTTTACAGGTCAATCCTCATTTAGTCCTCCCTAGAAAAAAATCCAACCTTGTGTAACTCAAAAATTTACTTGTTCATTCCAACATCCAAAGCATTAATCTTGCTGGAGAAAATTATACAAGCAATAAATTGCTGGTTCTTATAATTTAAAAAAAAAAAACTATAACAAACATGTAGATTTGCTTTGTTAAGTTTTTTTTTAGAAGTGGGGGTGGGGAGATTTGTTCGGAACTCTACAGTTTAAGGGAAACTTTCTTCTCCCAGTCATGTGAACTATTTGGCTAGCAAGTCATACACCTTCACTTCTCTGACCACAGAAACTAACAAGTGCCTAAGTTTATTCAATAACTTATCCTATTTTCTTATTATCTTGGCTTTAATAATAGGTTCAGAATAGTTATGGTCACAAAAGCTGAGCTGGTCTTAAAGCCTGACTCAGGCTCCCTTTACCAGTGGCTTCTTGATTAAAGAACCAATAGATATCTTTTTTCTTAAGTTAAAGTTTGCTTTTCAACTCCTACAAATGATAGTACTGATAGTACATATACCATACTCCCTACAATGCTTGTTTTCATTCTAATTTTCAGTGACCAATAGTCGACCATATTTTCTTGAAATTTAATTTCTGTTGGTAACTTTATGAGAGCACAAGTGTTCTGGAACTAATTTCCCTACCTGTATCCAAGATGATAACCTCTGCTGATTCATTAAGAATTCCATTCCTTCATCATCCTTTTTACCTCCCTGTATGTCCATCTTTTCTTTAATCATATCCAGGTAATTTGCAAGTGTGGTTAAGATTATTTGAGGAATAAAAATTCAGATGTATTCTGGCATAAAATACTTTTCATCTAAAATTTGAAATATTAGCAGAAGATTTTTTAAAAAATCAAAGTCCAGAGTTTAAAATTATCTTAGCTCCTAAAGACAAATCATTTTTAATATTTTTCTGACATTTCTCTAAATAGTTAAAGGTGAAAAATCACTTAGTGCCAACTTAATATGTTGTGTATAGCAACAAGTCATTGCCATTTTTAATGATTTTGATTCATTTCTTTACAGCACCTCTTCACAAGTTGCCATCTTCAGAAATGAGTTGCATATTTAAAAAATTAAATAATATAAATTTTGATTATATGCTTGAATATCAGTTTTATTAAAGAATATGAAGACAAAATAATATTGCTAAAGTGCTGTTCAATGATCTATGGAATATAATGAAAATATATAATCTATTCTTTCCTTGCATTTTCGGCATTCATAAGAATAAATATGTAGATTTCTATACCAGAAATCTAAGCACATGTTTTTTGAGAACCTGATTATAAAGATAAACCAATAAGTTAGGTAATATCAAGCTCAATTTTAAGGATTGGAAAGCTAAGACTAACAATAAACTGAATCTTTCTATTCCCTATCTCATACTTGTACCTCTCATAGACTGCTATTATAAACTCAGGAATGACTTACTTCTTGGAGCCAGTAAATTCTTTAAACAGACACTCTAAATAGTTCACCTAATAATAAGATAGTAATTAATAATTCTTATATAATCCATTAATTTCATCTCTTCATTAAACTTTTTCTTATAATCTGCATTAAACTGTGAATTTTATTACTAATTTATTTCGCTTACTGAAAAAACAAAACTAGAAAGTAACTTTGGCTTGTTGTAAGCTTACTTCTGTTACTTTTGCCACATATCATTTTACCTTTATTCATCAGGTAATTTCCATTGTGTATTTGTAATATTTTAGACTGCATATTTTTTTAAGTTGTCATTATGGTGCTTGCAAACTGAATAATTGCTTAATAAGTGATCCATCACGTTAAACAATCGGTAAGCCAAAGCCATCTAAGAGGTCATAGAAAAAGATAAAAGATCCTTGTGTCTTTACTATGTTTAATTACCTAATTGCAAAGATACTCAAGTACTGCAGCACCAAGCTCTACTATGATTCTGGTGAAATAATTGGAAATATTTCCTTAGAGGGAAGAAACATTCATCGAAAGCAAATGATTACTGCTTCTACATAAAATAAGCAATTTTTTAAAGTTGAGAAGATTAAATTATTCCAATTTGAGTAGAGACAGTGTTCTACTATGTGTATATTCAATGCTAGCACAGGATCTGAAATGTTGTATGAACTGCTATTGAATGACCTGATAAATAAATATCATAGGCCTATAAGAAACTATTGGAAGTTCTAACAAAAAAGTAACAAAACAAATACAAGTACACACACCCAGTGCATCACAGTCGAGAAAAAGTATACAGCTTTAAAAAAGCTTCAAATAAGCTAAAAGGTAGACCCTTTTCACTCTTGTAGGAAATCAAGGAGAAATTCCAAATGGAATGTGATTTCAGAGTCCCTTTGGTTCTTGAACTTCAAAGGGGATCAATTCCTATTAAACATTAAGAGCTATATCAATCTATTTCTTCATCTGATAAACTTTCATAGGAATTGGCCTGCAAGCTGTTTTGGTCTTTCAAATGATACCAATAAATATATGATTTAAACTGTATGAGAAGAGCAAAAGTAGAATATGAGAAGGTAAATATATTATTTTCCTCAGGCACCAAGTCCCTCAGGACCTTCAGTCCAGAACAGAACAAACACATTCATAATGCTGAAGAACTTGCTTCGTCTCCTTTAATCTCTAACTCCAGTGAGACTGTGGGTATAATCATCTAAAGCATTAAAGTTTAATCCACCAAAATATTTCAATTTTTTATGTTTCTTCCTATTGACTTAGACAACCCACAGATCTTCTTGACTCACGATCAAAATTAAGAGCACTTGATCATAATATATGATGTCCTAGCCAAGAAAGTCATGTTAATTTGTCCAATGGTGATATTAGCACTGCCTTTCCAAATTAATCATCATCAACTTCAGAATATCATCATACTAAAACAAATTATGAAGACTTACATTGTGGTCAATGAATTACTGAGTTTAAATAATCTGGCCAAAATCAGAGCCTCAAAGAACATTAGGTTGGTAATCACTACCTCAATTTAATTCATCTTTCATTGGGCTTGTGGCTATGTAGGATGGGAAAGAAAGGACAAGAGACATTTATTGTGTGTCTATTATGAGGCAGCCATTCACATATATACAGTCCTCTTCGCCCCATCTCTGGGAATTACTTCTAAGACAGACCCCCCCACACAAAGGATGCCTGAAACTGCAGATACTACTGGGTCCTATATATGCTTTTCCCAATGTATACACATAATTATGATAAAGTTTGACATACACATTAAGCACAGTAAGAGATTAACACTACTACTAATAAAATAAAACAATTGTAACAATATGCCATCATCACTATTCTTACACTTTAGGGGCATTCTTAAGTAAAATAAGTGTTCCTTAAACACAAGCCCAATCTGACAACCGAGACAGCTACTAAGTGACTAACGAACAGGAACTATTATTGCTTCCTTTTTTTTTTTTTTGGAGTTAGCGACTCACTCTGTCACCCAGGCTGGAATGGGTGGGTCAACCTGCTGGGCTCCGGTGATCCTTCCGCCACAGCCTTCCAAGTACCCAGAACTACAAGTGTGCGCTACCATGCCTGGCTCATTTTTTGGTTTATTGTAGAGACAAGGTTTTACCATGTTGCCTAGGCTGGTCTCCAACCCGTGGGCTCAGATAATCTTCTTGCCTTGGTCTCTCAAAGTGCTGGGATTACAGGCTTGAGCCACCATGCTCAGTCCACTGCTTCTCTTTATTGCAGAATTTAAATTCAGAGCTTTTTTTCCCCATCAGGAACCCTTAGAATTCTTACCACTCCATATTTTCCACAGTTCTTAGCTATTTCTATCTCACAAGTCTGTTACTTTTGTCAATGGCTATATCTAATTCCCATCATCAAAGATAAAGAAACCTCTTTTCTTAAGTTAGCCCACTCCCTAACTTTCAACTCATAGTGATTAACATTACATGGACCTCATCATTTAGCCAGTTATATTTAAAGACGAGGAGGCCATGTTACTTTAGGTGATATCTCAGAGCTTTGGGCAAGGCCTGCCTGAAAAGCTGCTTGACTTCTGAAAAGCATCTTGCTCATATCCTTCCAAAGTGATAGCACCGTTGTTGTTGTTGTTGTCATTGTTTAAATAAGAGTTTTCCTCTCTTCCTATTTGTCTGGAAAATCATTAAAGCAGATGTTCAGCAGTCAGTATAAAACAAGAAGGTCAAGCAGAATTAATATTGAAAATCTACCCCTAAATGTGCATCCAAGGGTTGATTTGATGAACAAAGAGATGATTCATATCCTGGACAGGATGGAGCAGGATGGTAGGAGATGTCATCACACCACTGAGAACAGCCAGTAATTGGCCAGGTGCTGAGGCTCATGCCTGAAATCCCAGCACATTAGGGAGGCAGAGGTGAGAGGACTGCTTCAGCCCAGGAGTTCAAGATCAGCCTAGGTAACATAGAAAGACCTCATCTCTACTAAAAGACTAAAAGTTAAAAAAAAAAAAAAAAGGCAATATGGTGGCACACTCCTGTAGTCCCAACTACTAATGGTATTAATGATTTTTTTCCTGAGATATTCCATTTAATATTTTCTAACTTCAACTGACCATAGGTAATTAAAACCACAGAAAGTAAAACTGTGGATAAGAATGAAATACTCTGTATCATCTAAACCTTACAAAATCTGTTAGATATGAAAAGCTATGCTCTTTTTGAAAATATATTAAGAACAATTTCATAAACCTGATATCTTGTTACTCTTTGGATTCTCTACCTTTTTCCTCTATCCCAGCTCCCCACTATTGAGACAATAGTTTTCTGCACTTTAGGTGAAAATGGGTACCAGCTAAAACAAATATATTATTATTTAGATTGGATATTGTATTACACCCCTGTTAGGTGAATAGTTTTTAAAGCCAAGCTTGCTAAAACAGAAAGGTGATTTATAAATTTCAAAAATAGGTAATTTTATATATAAAGACATAGTTAAGAAGTCTAAACGATGAGCCGTAGTTAGAAAGAACTCAGGATATGGAACAAAGGATGTTCCTCCCCGTTAGGAAAAGCCTTATTGAGACTATCCGGAGTTGAAAGAGTAACAGAAGAGCTAAAGGAGAAAGCTAAGAGTGACATATATATCGTCTGGTTCCTCTTATAGGTAGAAAACACAGTGGATGAAGGAAGGAGATGTGTTTGAGAAAAATTTGCCACACTTCTACTGAGACTCTGGAATAAAGCCTTTCCACCCCTCATATACATCCAGGAAGCTTTCCTTGATGTGGAAAATTCCCTAGCTTTTCCACTTTACATTAAAGTTAGAAACCCCTCTTAATACTTCTCACAGCACCTCCTGATATTTTCCTTCTCTATATAACCAGAGAGGGTGGTCACTATATCATTGGTTTGTTGTATGGAATAAATGAGTGAACATCTGAGTTAAAGATCAGCTTCACTTCCTGCCTCATTCTGTGCACTAACCAAACCATATGGTGTTTGCTTGTCTGAGCCCTGTGAGAGATGATGTCTTACTCATCTTTGTGTGCAACATCTGGCCAGTGCCTACCACAAGTTAGGTACAAATGACTACTGAACAAGCTTCCTTCATAAGGTTGTTGAATCACCTACTTAATTACCTACAGAGGATATATTCATGAACTGTTTTGGGTTTTTTGTTTTTGTTTTTGTTTTTGTTTTTGTTTTTTTGAGTTGGAGTCTCACTCGGTCGCCCAAACTGGAGTGCAGTGGCCGCTCCCGGCCACTGCAGCCTCGACCTGCTGGGCTCCGGCGATCCTTCCGCCTCAGCCTTCCAACTAGCCGGAATTACAGGCATGCGCTACCACGCCTGGCTGATTTTTTTATTTATTGTAGAGATGAGGTCTCTCCTGCCCAGGTGGGTCTCGAACCCTCAGGCTCAGGCAGTCCACTCACCTCAGCCTCCCAAAGGATTACAGACTGAGCCACCACCGAGCCCGGCTTGGACTGGTTTTCAGCATGGTATTAGGTTTGGTTCCCCACTGAGAGTAAGAACTGAGCAGGAGACACCTAGTTCCAGGAAAGACCAGCAGGAGAGTAGAGAAGTGAGCCACTGAGGCAAAATAATTCAACACAAGATATGTTAAAGAGAAGCTGGGCAACTGGGGCGCAATCTCCCCAGGAACCTTTGGAAGACTACATAGAATTTCAATCAAAACTATCGTATCCAAAGAGTGAGGAGACTGGGGGAATATCCACTCATTCCAGCTGCCACTGGTTGAGAATGTTCACGTGTGTTCTGGACACCAGAAAAAGCCCTCAAGGCCAAGATTCGTAGGTGCTTGGAGTGGGAGACTATAGAAGTATGTGCATGTGTATATGAATGTGTGTATGTGCTGAGGATATGTGGGCAGGGAACCAACAGTGTCTACCCCAGGCACACAGAGTACTTTAAAATGTTTACTGAGCACATGACTAAACTAACAAATGACTTTAATTAGCAATGTGCTTTCCCAGGCTTTGGTTCCTTGTCCATAAAATGAGTTGGTTGACAAATACAGTCTCTAGAATTCTTCCACCTTTATGTTTTGATGTTTCCACTAACTGTTTTACTTTAGATCACACAAGAAGTCCTAGTGACTGGAATCATCTCTTTTTTTTTTTTTTCCAGTGAGACTTTGATTAGTTTGCTTCTCATGTGAACTCCCAACGGAACTTAAAGAGATATCTATCTCTGTGTACACAAAGCAAAGGTTTTTCCTTTTTTTTTATTTGAAAAGTCTGTACATATTTCTGTAGAAGAATATAAAAGTGTAAGAAGAAAAACCTCTGCATCATTATTTTTGCCTTGAAAGGTCAAGTCAAAGTATATTCATATAGCCCTGAAAAATAGTAACTATAATAGCTGTGTTTCTGAGGAAAGATGTTTGCAATAGAAACATCTTCAAATGAACTTACATCAACAGCTTTACACCTACCAAATACAATCTGGCAATCTCTCCTTTAAGGCATAAATTAACTAAATTAACTGCTATAGAGCCACTGCTGCTATCTTTCGCTAATATAATGAAATGGCATTCATCTGTATTTAAAGTGGAACTCACAATGTTTTTACAGAGCATAGATTACAGTTTACGTTTATACTATTTCTCTATGAAAATGATGTTGCTGAGTGTACAAAGAAAGGAAGGCTACTGCAAAAGAAATAAATGAAATATTTCAGGCACCTTAGAAGCACTCTATGCCATCTGAGTAATAAATTCTTGCTCTGGAAATGAAAATTTCTAGTAGCCTTTGTTTCATTAGCCTAGTTTTAGTAACTACATTTAATTAAGTTATATTTCAAAGAGCTTTTTAAGTTTAAACTGCTTACTGTTTCAGAAACATGTTTCTTATTAAAACATGCATAATTATTAAAATGCTAATTTCTGAAAACAGGAATCCAAAAGATTCTCAACAAATCCAAGACTCTCAACATAGTTCTAGTTAAATTGTATACTTTATTTCATCTCTTGTACAAAAAAAAAGGGTCAGAGAAAGAAAATACTGTAGACCATGCTTCTTTCCTTAGGCATGTTTTTATAAATGGTTATTTTAAACTCACAATACATATTTTTTAGAAAAAAAATAATCATTTCCTTTAGTGTAATAAATGAAGATCTTTACAATTTTCAAAAAAGTGCGACCAAAGTTGTCCCAAGGAAAGGCAGTAAGACAAAATACAAATTCACTGAATGACAAGTTAAAAGATCTACATTCTCTTTCTTTGTTTAATTCTTAGCCCATAACAGCAAACATATTAATTTATCCAAACTTATTTTGTTTTCTCATGTATCAATTTGGCAAAGAACTACAAAATTCAGAGCATTGTACTGGTAATTTAATGTTTTAATGTACTTAAAATAACTTTGCAAATTGTAAAGATATATATTAACTAATATTAACTAGTATTCAAATTATTTTAAAACTGCTAATATAATTATATTCAAGGCTATTAAATATTCAGAATATTTGTTTCAGTGATATAATTACACAAAAAGAATAAAAGAAGGTTGAAAAATCATATTAAAATTTCCTAGTATTTTTTTAAAATTTGCTTTAAGTATAAATGGTGAAATTTAGAAGATTAAACAATAAATTGAGGTAAAAGAAGATCAACTGATCAGTTAAAGAACTAGTCTAAATGAACTTATTTCAATCATAAGAGGCTAGTGTCACTTCAGTGTAAAATAAAAATATTGCAGGGAAGCCAAACCAATTATAGAGTTGTCTACATTTTAAACTGTGATTCCAGATGTGTTGTTGAACAAAGGAACACATTGACATACTCATCTTCTGATCACATTAACTTCTTTCTAGCATATAAGAAGCTCAGTATGAAAAATATTTTACTTTTAAAAAAATCAAGCAGTTTCAAAGTTAATATCCAGGTGAGAAGAATGAAGAGAATGTATTAGCACCTAATTAACCTTTACAGACATGATTCCCTCTCTGCAAAACCAGAACGAGGTGTTTCTTCCTTCAGTATGTTGTATATTTTTGTCCAGTTTTATGGACTGCTTAGTAAAAATACAGCAGATCTAGAAACACCTAAGAGGAACAAGTTCATCTAAGTTTTATATTATCAAGCTGAATATTGACAGATTACAAGATAAACCTAAAAATGATTGATCAAAGCAGGTGAATATTAATATACACAATGTGCTTTCCACTCACCATCAAGTAAATGATACAAAACCAGTTATGTAATTGGTCTAGTATTGCCTAAAAATTGCTTAGAGATTGCTCAAAAAAAATAATTGGGGCTTAATAAATATAGAAAGTTGAGGAAAGCTCGGGCAAATAATTTTCTTATAAAACCTTTAGAAAATGTTAATATATGTAATACTGGTTTGTCAGACAAAACACAGGACATACACTTACATTTGAATTTCAGATGATAGTTTTTCTTAGTAAAAATATGTTCCAAACTTCTATAAAAGGTATAGTTATTCATTTGAAACACAAATGAAAGTGAATATCCGATAGTTTTATGTATTTATTAAATCTGGCAACCCTCATTTATAAGATACTGTTTTATCAGTTATATAGATTTTATATAATTTCTGACAATTATAAAAATTGAGCCAGGCTCGGTGGCTCAGCCTGTAATCCCGCGCCTTTGGGAAACTGAGGTGAGTGGATTGCCTGAGCCCATGGGTTCGAGACCTGCCTGGGCAGCAAGACCTCATCTCTACAATAAATTTTAAAAAAAAAATCAGCCGGGCGTGGTAGCGCGTGCCTGTAATTCCGGCTGCTCAGACGGCTTAGGCGGAAGGATCGCCGGAGCCCAGCAGGTCGAGGCTGCGGTGGCCGGGAGCAGCCACTGCACTCCAGTCTGGGCGACAGAGTGAGACTCCAACTCAAAAAAAAAAAAAAAAAAATTGAATATGACTGGACACTGTGGCTCATGCCTCTATTCCCAGGACATTGGGAGGCAGAGGCGAAAGGTTTGCCTGAGCTCAGGGGTTCAAGACCAGCTGGGCAACTTCATGAGACCTCATTTCTACAATAAGTAAAAAAATCAGCTGGGCATGGTGGCAGGTGCCTGTAGTTCCAGCTACTTGGAAGGCTGGGGCAGAAGGATCGCCTGAACCCAGAAGGTCGAGGCTGCGGTAGCCGAGAGCCTGCCACTGCAATCCAGTCTGGGCAACACAGTCAGAGTACAACTCATATATATATAAAATATGGTTGCAGGAATTGGTGGATGGAGAGAATGTTGTATCACTAAACACTAGCTTTGAAATCAAATCTGGAATGATGATTTCAAAGGAGTGATATCATAACTCTTATACGAACAGCGCCAGCCCTTAGAAAACTTCACTAGCCAGAAGGGCCATTTCTGTTTGTTTTTCAAAATTGGGATAACAAGTCAAATATGTTATATCCTTCAATGGTACTTCCAACTTTATACACAGAAGAATTTTCAGACATTGCTCATTTAATCCTCATTTTGAAATGTCAAAGGCAATATCAAAATGGTTACTTTAATAATTTAGCCACAATTTATTAATTTTTGATGGCATGTGAAAATTCATAAGAGAGAAAGATGGCTCTAACATCTGCCACCCCACTGATTTCCCATGACCTGACCAACAAGGTAGATACATGCAAAGTGGACTATGTGATCCTTAAAACCTCACACATTAGATGAAATGAAACAACTTTCCCAGACAGATGCTATTCCTGATGTCAAAGGTATATGAAAGGCTGAGAGGTATTTGAAAGACTCAGCAAAACTTGCAAATTAAGGGTTTTAAGTAACCAGTAATGTAATCTTCATCCTTTTTGGGTTTTGATGCCACCAGTTATTTTGTTGAGAAGACCAGAAGCCTAGCTTTCTCAGGAATTAGTGAAATGAATCAGAACTAACATAAAATTTCTGGGCACTTACTATTTACAAACTAAAGGCAAAGTAGTCATTGATAAATAAAACAAAGCATGCTTGAAAAAAGTTTGTGATAAATCATATAGGATTAATAAAATAAATATTAAATAAATTTACAATAAGTTAGTTCCATCATTACACACTCAAACTCCAATTTTTATAAGTAGAAGACAATTGCTAAATTGCACAACTGAAAATTGCTCATTGTACCATTTTTCTTCAGTCGTCATTTAAAATATCCCTGAATCTAGAGTGGTATCAAAAACTAAAAAATTATTTCAAAGGGTATATTGGACCACAGAAGGTCTATTTGCATAATATAAATTTATTTGTGACAAATATCAATGTTTACAAATTCTAATGCCTTAAAACTTTCAATTACAGCTTTGTACAAACACTTCTTGATGTTTAATTGACCAATCATTGATTTATAACTGGAATATATTGGCATATAAAGAAAGATGTATTTGAAAAGCTCTGATGAAGATTTTTCTACATTCCTCTCTCCATCCACCAACTCCCATCACGCATCATTGTTCTAAGGCATATGATTCCATGGTAATAGCAAAGTCCAAAAACGCCCATTGAATGGGGCAGTTAAAATACATATTTCAGCAATGACATTTTTGAAAAGAAACACTTGGAGGAAAAAGATAACTATTACAGAGCCTATAATCCTATAATTAAGCAGTAAATTTAGTCTTAAGCTACTTGACAGACTGGGAGGAAAGGAAATCGTGATCACTAGCCCCATTCTCTGTGACTGATGCGAAGGATAAATGAGATTTTGCTGTGAGCAATAAGCTTCTTCTTATAACCAAAGCCTGGAGGACAGTGAAAAACATAACAGGCATGGAGCCAAAAGTGTTTTCTCAACAAACACCAAAATATTCTTCACTGTCTGTCTGTCTCTTCTTCTCTCCCTGTCATATACCTCCATACATAATGAGTATTATTTATTTGAATACAGTGGCCTAATATCACTTCTAATTTTTTTTAATATTTGCCAGCACAGAACTTTAAGTAAAATGTTCCAAGAAATATATTTGTTTTATACATGTACAGGGATCAGTTGTCTTTCCACTGGTAAAAAGAATGATACAGTATGAACATAAAACATAAATACATGCCCACATAAATACTGATAAAAATATTGTGCAAAAATTAAGGTATAAAATATGATTTGAAAAATGAATGCCACTTGGTCTTTGCAGAGTTATCTGTAGTGAAACAAGGTATAAGCAAATATAATGATAATGTGGTATGCGTGTATTTTTCACCATCCCATGCAGTACTCGCCACACATACTAAAAAGTTATATATTATTGCAATTTACAGAAGATGAAATAGGCTCAGGGAAGTAAACCAATTCCTCAAAGTAACTACCATAAAAGAAATTTGAATCCATGTCTATCTAACATCAATGTTCAAGTGATTTCCTCCAGAGCAAATAAACATCCTTTTTCATTTACCAATGTAACACTAGTATAATCTACATTTTTAATTGGTTGTGCAAATAAATATATTGATAAACAAAACAAGGGTACTTAGTATGAGAATAAATGCTAAATCTCTCAGTATTGGTATAAAAATGGTCCCTCCTGGTGAGCTTCCCAGGTGGTATTTTTGCTATTAGGGAGTAGAAATTGGTTTATCAAAGCTAGAATATAATTTACAGTGGTCTCTGTGCTTCTTCAAACCTCCCTGATTGGTAATTGCCAGCCTGCCTAAGCATAATGCTGATGATATTAAGAAAAAAAAAAAAAAGACAATTCAAGGGTGAAAGGGCACAGGAAATAAGATTTCATCAGCACAAAGAAAAAGTATAACAAATTACTTCTTCATTATTGTACATTTACTGTATATTTCACTAAACAGTAGCTTTTCAAACAGCTTACAGTGGGCGGAAAGCAAAGTCACGTGAGTTAAAACACTACAACATTTAGAGAAAAATATATTCAGCATGGTATTTTCACTTTGATACTGTTAATAGTCATGCATTAATAACCTTAGGTATTTTACTTAGCCCCTCATCTAATTTTTATAACATTCAATTTATTAAAAGTTTAAAAAAGGGTTTAGAATTAGAAATGAATTTTTATTTCATTAAAGATTTGGTGCTAATATGTAAGATCTAAAATACTAACTGCACACCAAATGTAATTACATAATACCTAATAGCATAATTTCAAAAGAACAGTTTTGAATAAAATATGTTGGTACACTATGTGATCAACTTCCACACCTTAATCCTGCTTCTAAGTTTAGTTACAATCAGTATCAATATTGCCTATTTAATTACTTGTTTTGTTGACTTGTCTTTACTCTAAATTTCTATTTACTTTTGGTATCAGTTATCCCAGCAGGAAACCCTTTATAACCAAACTGCCCAGCCACAAATAATGTTCCAGGGGAGCTTGAAAGCAGTTAAAGTTAAACTACTGTTATAGATCAGTCTTTTCCAAGGGAGAAGGTGGTAAATAAAACTCTTAGCAACTCAGAAGTCAGTTTGCTCTTATTTTCTGTGCAATCAACTTTCACTCAACATTTCCAAATATATTGCTACCTTACTATTTTTAAAAAAGGAAATTATATATCTTTCGCAGTTTGATTAACTATATATCTTTAAAGGTATATAACTGAGAAAGAACTGTAATTTTTAGTATAATAATAAAAATCCCTCATTTTCTCCCCAAAAGGAGAATTAATATGCACAATGTTAAGTAATAACCAAACTATTCATCATAATTTTTTTCTTTTTTTGTTTGAAGTGGAATAAAGAGGTGAATTGAAATGGAAAGCTTAGTAGATTTCTCTTTTCCATGAGTTAAATGCAGCAGAACTTTTTCTCAAAGGTCTCCATTTATAAATGCATTATTACTTTGTCATGGAAGTTAGTTAAATGTTATAGTTTCCACAGTACCAAATTGACTAGTATTAACATAACTAAGTAGATTTCCTATCAAACCACACAATAGGTGTTTAGTACTCTTTGAAATAAACACATCTGGCAAATTTAATTTGCTCAACAAGTAGCCTTGAATTTTACATTTTCTGAAGAAGTTTAAAGCCATTGGAAGATAAGACTTCTTGGCACTCTCCATCACCGCTATGAATTATGGTACAATTGCCCGTTTTCATTCTAAATTCACAAAGCTTTCCACATGACCAAGCTATGCTTTTGTAGCTAGACCTTGACTTTCCTTGTCATTGCTGTTTTTACTGTGAATCACAGCATGGATCAAGACAACTTATAATCATCAATGAAATATCCTTGACATTTTGAGAGAACTAAGAAAAGAAACAGCAAGTAGGCCATACAAAACCCCAACACGAGAGAATCTGATGGTCTATACTGCAACATTCTTTTTGTGCTTATCTGTGTGCATTTAGATATGAAAATAAACAACTTGATAAAAATGACATACAATCTGATTTTATTCATTTGTGGATTGTAATTATTCTTGTCTTCCATCATTTCCCCTTGCTACAAACAAAGGTCTGTCAAATAGAAGAAACTTTTAGGATTAAAATTTACTTTTTAAAATCAATAAAATTACATTATGAGTCAGTAAACCCTATTTAAAAAAAATCTGGAAAGCCTCAGGATTAACACCTATGACATTAAAATAACAGAAACACTAATATTCTCTGTCAGGTCATTTCATTTCCCTTCTAGCCAAAAAAATAGACTTAAGTCATCTTAAATATATAAATTTTGGTCGTTTTTTTACTTGGCATGGGATTGTGAAAAAAGAATTTGGCAGTAGAACCAAATATAATACTTCAGATTTATTACAATTTAGATTCTGCAATCCATTTTTTCCTGAGTGTAGCTAATATTCTTTATTTCAAAACTAAAAACCTCAGAACATAAATACCTCAAATCTTCAAATAAAAGTGCAAAAATACAAAATTTATTAGATTTCACCCATTGAGAGTTGTAAGGTAATGGAATTCCAACATATATACAAACACTGAGATTACAGAAATGTTTTCAGAATATTTCTAGAGCTTTAAATAGCTGTGCTGAATATAGACATATATAGTTGCACAAAGTAAAAATGCATTTATCAAAATGCATATTTTGATTCTTTACTGCCCTCCTTACTTAACATTTCACATGTATTCATTTTGGAAACCTTAAAAATATGTCCCAACAGGGAAACAGTCCTTTCGCAAGCATAATCAATCTCGATGAAAAGTATTGATTATGTGCATGGGAAGTGTGTTTGATGCTATATACCTTGCTGACTCCACCAAAAAGAAAACCGAAGAAATATAACCCAAGTTTAAAAAAAAAAAACAAAAACTCCATTCGATTGCTAATGAGATTTCAGTTATATTTGTTTAGCCAACATTGGAATATCAGTTTCTAAACAATGTGGCATCATTCATATTTCCTTTATTTAAGCTTTCTACTACTTCAAACACCTGTGTAGAGGCTTGCATGTACAATTTAAATTAAGTATCAGAATAACTCTGTGCTATTGCTACCAATATAATTCCCATTTTATTGATGTGGATACTACAGTTTAGAGGTTAAAAAATTGGCTAAAGTCACACAACAGGAAATGACTAAACTATTTCTGGCACTTTGGCTAGAGGTCCCATTTATTAAAGCATGTTATTTCTAAATATGATGGATATTTTTCTTCCTTCATGGCTCAAAAAATAATTTGAGATCTTATATTAGGTAATAAGATATCCTGTTGAATAATGTAGAGTCAGAAACACAGTATACTCTGTGTAGTATAATCAGTTTGTCTCATACACATGGTAACTTCAGGGTATTTGTTTAAATATGATAGCATTTTCTATTTTCTATATCATTACACTGGTTTACATCATTTTTTTCTTCATATTTTCTAGTAATTTATTTGAAAGTCGAATTTATAATAGCTGGTATCCAGGGAGTAATTAGCTACTGTATATATTTTCAGAAAAACTCATGTTGGACATTTCCCATTTTGGCTCTGAAGATACAATTAATTCTATTACTACCTGCACTTTTTTACAGAGGGTAACAAAAAAAAGTGTATACACATTTTAAGAAAGAAAAAAAAACTATATTAAAATTAAAAGAGAATACAAGTCACGTTTGACTTCTGCAATTACAAGAGGTGCTGAAAGTGGTTACCATCAGCATCCAGACACTTCTGGTTACAGCAAACTAAAAGGAATACATAGATAATATTTCTTAAAATGTATATATATTTTCTGGTACCCCTGGTATTTTTTTCTAATAAATTCTAACTGAAAAACAATAAATCCCAATAAGAAAGGAAAAGTGGCAATCATCATATTGCAACAAGCTGAAGACAACTACCTTGGCATCTTCTCCTTTTAGCCTTTCCTTACCACCTTCCAGCAAATCATGAGTTTATTTAGACAGAGATTCAGGAATCCATGCATAGCCATTTTTTTGAAAAAGAAAAATAACCAAATACATGCAATCTTAAAATAAAAGGAAGAATTATTAACCTTTATTCTTCACAGTCTCAGAAAAATTACAGATCTATTCTTTAAAATGGTGAAGGAAGATGACTAGAAAAAAAGAAATGAAAGAAATTAAAAGAAAAAGAGATTCAGAAGGTAGCGTTATAAACCAGTATGAATTGGCAAAGCAGCTGTCAGAACATAAGGAAAAAAATATAGCAGAGATGAAAACAAAATGAGAGAAGACAAACACATTAAAGTAACAAAATCTCAGATGCATAAGAAAAGGCCATTATTAAAGACAGGCTTCAGGAAACTATGCAAAATGAAATGTAAAAGAATGAAGATTCATTTTTTTAAATACTGTAAAAAAGGGAAGATGACAGTTATAGAAAACAGAAAAGGTAGTTCAACTAACACTAAGTGATGTTCCTGAAGAGAGAATAAACACACAGACACACACATATGTACAAGAAAAAAAATCTCTGAAAAAAATTAAAACTTTAATATGAAGACACCACAATTAACAATTAATTATAAGATGTATCATTCCTAGTTCAACCTCAGGAACGAAGAAGGTATCATTAGAAAACCAGTGTAGGAAAAAAAGTCAATTTAATTTAGGAGGGGTCTAAGGACTGAAAACAGACTGATTTCAGGTTTTTTCGTAGTCATTACTAATGACAGAAGACACTGAATCAATGTCCCAAAATTCTGAGAAAAAATAATACATTCTTAGCCAAGACTCCTTTCAAGTCTAAAATGAAATGGTCAGATATTTTCAATCATAGAATAACTTAGGGATTAGAAGATTCCACCACTCACCTTGATCAAAGTACTTGACAACAAACTCTAAACAATCAAATTATGAAATTAAAAGGAAAAAGTAACAAAGTAATGAGGGAGTTATCATAAAAGTATTACTGATAGAATTCAATACATAAAAATACAGAATCAGAATTACATACTGTGGAAATTATGCTTATAGAACAAAAGACAAGTAACAAAGTAATGAGGGAGCTATCATAAAAGTATTACTGATAGAATTTAATCCATAAAAATAGAGAATCAGAATTACATACTGTGGAAATTATGCTTATAGAACAAAAGACAAACCTTAACAATGTAAAAGTAAGCCGGGCTCGGTGGCTCAGCCTGCAATCCCTCGCTTGGGGAGGCTGAGGTGAGTGGATTGCCTAAGCCCGCGGGTTTGAGCCCCACCTGGGCAACTTGGTGAGACCTCATCTCTACAATAAATCAAAAATTAGCCGGGCGTGGTAGCGCGTACCTGTAGTCCCAGCTACTTGGAAGGCTGAGGCGGAAGGATCGCCTGAGCCCAGCGGGTCGAAGCTGTGGTGGCCGGGAGCGGCCACTGCACTCCAAGTCTGGGCGACAGAGTGAGACTCCAACTCAAAAAAAAAAAAGTAAAAGTAATAAGAATTGGGAGACATGTTGATTTATTCAAAATGGAATATACTTATAACAAATTTATGTATTCCATTCATGACATATAACAATGTATCTGGCTTTTTGTATTTCTCATGAAAAAGAACATGACAATTAAGAGATAAACTGAGTATCCTGATGCTCATTAAATGTAAACAAGAAATATGTCTAGTTATAAATTTTTAAAGAAACTTTAAACTTTCTGTAGTTATCTACTCACTTGAATTTTTCAATGAGCAATTTTGAAATATTTTTGCAAAACAGAAAAGGTATTAGTTTTTCAGAGGGAAGTGATTAAGCTAGGTTATTGTTGTTACTGCTGTTTGTTATTCATTGAACCCAAATTGAGAAAGCGTCCAGGTGCGGTGGCTCTAGCCTTAATCCCAGCACTTTGGGAGGCTGAGGCAAGAGGAATGTCTGAGCTTAGGGGTTCGAGACCAGTCTGGGCAACTTGGTGGGACCTCATCTCTACAACAAATAAAAAAATTAGCCAGGCATGGTGACACGAGCCTGTAGTTCTAACTACCTGGAAGGCTGAGGTGGAAGGATTACCTGAGCCCTGCAGGTTAAGGCTGCAGTGGCCGTGAGTGTGCCACTGCACTCCAACCTGGGCGACAGAATGAGATCAGACTCAAAAAAAAAAAAAAATCCCAAATCGATTGATTTTTTTGAGCCTCAGACTGCTTATTATAATTCTTTCCTTTGATTACTTATTTCTAAGCTTTAGAACTGCATTTGGACCCATCATTTTTATTTTCATAATTAATAAGCCATCCAGTTAGTGGTGGTCAAGATTTATTCAATCTCAACACACATAGTAGGCCATTATTCCCATCAGTTACACTGACTCACTACAAAGGGATTTCTGTTTTGGCTTCATTCCCACAGGAAGTCACTGAGAACCTTCACAGGAGCGACTATGAAAAAATGGTTTCCAGGTGGTCCTTAGATTCCCCAGAAGAATTACTCACACAGAGAAGAAACACTATAACAAAAATAAAGCAGTTTTGCAATGTAGCCATCTTATAATTTTTGGACTCTAGTAATTTAATTAACATAATATATTCCGTGACATATACTACTACCATTCCATGATTACAGTTTTTCTTTAGCATTCAGTAATCACAAGTTCTCCTGATTATCCTGTTTCTTGGACCAAATATGTCTTCCGATGAAGCAGAAGCAGGCATTCAGCAATTGCTATTTTAAGCTTGTTCTTATATAAAACTTCACATTTTATGTCATTAATTTCAGCTAAAAGTAATATTTTCCTCTTTTTCATCTACTTGTGTTACTTGTATGGCCTGGATTTTATGGTTGTTGCTACTACATAGGTACATTTTTCATGGTCTGCTCGAGAAAGCAGCACATTGCTTTCTAAATTTAGGTTTACCTATACAACTCTGTTCTGATATTTGGCCTACTTATTGGTTTAAAATTTTACAACTTGTTCATCTTAGTTGACCATAAAAATGTTTGTGTTAGACAAGTATACAAGTACACAAAGGTCTTTGTCCACTATTTTATAAAATCTATTGATTCAAAGAAAAAAAATCTCATCATTCTTTTCTATTTAACTGACAAGCTAAAAGCTTATTTGCCTATGTATATGTTGGGTCACTACTGTAGGGAAAAGAAATATCTTTTTCATTGTATTTGAAGTTACTGGCTGAGATTCCTATCACAAAAGAGTTTAGCAAGAGAAAAGCATACACATTTATTTCATGTAAGTTTTTTGTGGCACAGGAGACTTCATAAACAAATGAAGACCCAAGAAACAGGGAAACCTGTGTATTCTTTAATGCTAAGTTTAATGGAGAAGCGGACAGTTGTGGAGGAGTATGATTAGATTAAAAAGTGTGATCTAATTGTAATAAGCTGGAGGGAACTGTTTGTTCACTATCCTTCTCTATGTTCCTGTGTCTTCAGAAATAAGGATGTTTCCTTCTTCCCAGGATAGGAAGGACAGCTCTTCCATGAGGGTCATTGAACTGCTTCAGGGGAGAAGAACATGATAAAAAGTCAGTAAGACCTTCTTGTCTCTGGTTTTTTCCAATTCCTTCAGCTTAAAACATTTTGGGGTAGTGTGTCCTGAACCTTATTATGACGATTCTGTAAAACAAGTTTGTGGATACTGTAGGATAGAGAGTGAACTCTTTGATTTATTATTTGATAATTTCAAGGCTACTCTTCCTGAAGCATATAGATGTTTTGAGGGGAAAATGTGGTCATGGAGGGAAAGAAAAACAAGTGCTTCCATGATCAATTTTAGAGTTGGGATTGACAAAATTTGCTGATTAAATATATGTGGGGCTATGGCAGAGGAAAAACTTAAAAACTACCTCTAAATTTGGAATGTATTAACTGGGGAGAAAGTGGTATCATTTGATATGGGAAAATTAATAGATGATCAGTAAACTGGGAGAAGAGTAATATAAAAATGTTAGTCTTGGCATGCCAGTGATACAGCTAAGAGGAAGCAGCAAGTATGCAGTTGGATAAATGAGCTTAGAGTTTAAAAAAGAGGTCTGGGTAGACTTATATCTAAATTCAATGAAATAGATGAGGTGTCCTGAGATAAAGTATAGGCATTAAAGATGAGAGAGCAAAAACTATGCCCTAAATATAGATAATGTTAGAGATACACAGATACTGTAAAGAAAGAGGAACTAAAAAGACTGTAAAAGAATGAGTATTTAAAAAAGCAGGAAAACAGAGAAAGTAGGGTTTCCTAAAAACTAAGAGAAGAAAGTATTTGAAGAAAAAGTAAAGTGATACATTAAAATGATGAAAGAAGACCAAGTATAAAGACAAATAGAACATGCTTGTTAGATCTGATGACATCATTTTGATTAAGCTTCTGCTTGCGATGTCCACTCTCTCAACTTTATTCAGACTCTCTTCAGTACTCTGAACAAATAACAACTCTCCACTGACACCAGTGTACTAAGCCGTGAGTCCCAGTCAGCTCTTCTGGGTCAGCTCTCCTGGGCAGCTCCCAATGACAAAAAGTATCCCACTAGTGCCTGAACCCCATAGCCTTTGTTAATCACCTGTGCCTCATACTTTGATCCTTTATTTTAAAACTTTTATTTTCACTGTAGTGTCAACCCTTTAGAAAGAAAGCTCTCAGGACCAGTCTTCAACCTAGAACATTATCTTTCCCATAGTAACATTCCCAAAGCAATTAACACATCTATAACTCTACCAAATTGAAATTATTCTAACATCTAATGTTATCCTCAATACAAAAATTATCTCTGGAATAGAATTATTGCCCCAGGGCTCAGTCCTCAAGGATCTATGATAAATGGAAATATGTATCAGTATCTACACTCTCCAATATCTTGGAAGAAATAAGTCCAGAATGAGATAGTGTTCCTATATTAAAATTATCATCTCTGAACACCTTCCAAAGTGTTAGATATATTTATGTAAATTACATCATTTAATTTCAAAGCAACTTTTTGGATATATGAATGTACATAGCAATAGGGTCCTCCAAGCTCAACCTGAATCATGACAATATGTGTTTGGAGGTGCCAAGTTATCAGGAATCTTTTTTCATGCATTCATTTGCTAAAGGTCAACTTATTTTTTCTAAAATAAGGTAAGCATATGAACAATTGTTTATATAGGCATTGAGACAATGAGGATAGGGCAAGAAATAAAGATGCCCAAAGAAAGGTGCTTCTGCCCTCACAGAGAGCAGGATTAAATAAATGTTGTATGAGTTGTTTTCTACAGGAAATTTGTAGGTAGTATGAGAAACAGGTCCCTAATGATTAAAAACCTGTAGGGTTGGAAATAGGGTCATTCACCCATTTTTGTATAGTGCACACTACAACTCCAGTTCAAGAACTTCACAGTTTGGGATGCAGTGATGGAAAATATAACACAACAGCAATAGAGGCTGGCAGATGCTCACTGGACTCGGCAAATATCCATCAAGGGATGTGCCAACCTGCTTGAGAACACCTGAGACAAACCATGGTTTCTGGAAATATTTTCCTTAGAAGATAGATAGTCCCTATAGAAGCAAGAGAGACAATCATCAATCACCTCACTGCAATAATTATGCTAGTGGAAGTCACAGAGCTGAGAGTATTTAGATGTTTAAAAAACTGATATTTAAAGAGACTATTATTTTGCCAAAACTGCATAGCAAGTTGTTAGCAGAGCTAAAATTTGAAATAGATTTGTGTAACTGCAAACCCAGGGCTCCGTTACTATGCCACAGCTGTGGACAAATATATTCAGACATATAAAAGCGCAGTTCACATAAATTTTTCATTATATCCCTAGTAATATTGACAATAATGTTTATAAGCAAAAACAGATATCCCAATACTTATTATTACAAGTTTTTTAATTAAAAAATATATTTACAGGCTACTATCTGTCATGTATAACATTAGACTATGGTTTTCTTAGAAATGAATTAGCTAGAGTTCTTATCCTCAGGAAGTTTACATTTTAGTGGTACAAGAAAACATGGAGAAAGGAAAATTGCACAGTGAGCATATACTCAAATAGAAATATATACTAGGCATTGGGGAAACATAAAATAGACAGAAAATGCAACATTGGTCTATCAAAGTCATGAGGAAATTGTGGAGGGAAGAGATTTCTAGCAGAGATTATCAAAATGTCTGAAAGTTAAGAAAGTAATATTGCTTTGGGGAAATGTCAAGTAGTTTATTCTGCTTGGGACTTAGCATTTCAGAATAGGAAGAACTGCTGAGGAGATTTGGAGACCAGATCATGAAGGGTCTCGTAAACCCAAAATATATACTAAACGGAGAAAAACTGAAGATTTTTGAAAAAGGAAGTGAAATGGATGTAAGTATCTGGGGTAAATCTTGATAAACTATGCATTAAGTAAAAATTACATTAAGTCATAATACTTAAACATTTTCTTTACCTTTTTGGTTTGAAGTTCAGAAATTAATATAATAAACCCCATTCAAAGCAAATAAGTGGTATAAAAATTTTTAATAAAATGCAGTTCAAGTTGCATTTTCTGTCTATTTTATATGTTTCCCCAATGCCTAGTATATATTTCTATTTGAGTATTATATTTCTAATAGAGACATTAATGAAATCTAAGTTCAAACACCCTCTTTTGACAGCTGCAATTTGGCACCAGCTGGTGGCAGTAAACAACTCCAGCTTAAATATCAATGAGAATGATTCTGGGTCTCTGCATGGCTAAGAGTTTTAGAACACTGGCAGCAATCCCAGGAATCTCCCAATAATTTGGCCCTGTTTTCATCATTTCAATCCCAGGATATTGAGGCAGCAGACTAGTACTGAAAACTACAGACACACCTTCTACCTCCTCATTTCCTAAATCAGGAATGTTTGCCCTCCTTTTTAACTCCCAGCCGGGTGTGGTAGCACATGCCTGTAATTCCAGCTACTTGGAAGGCTGAGGCGGAAGGATTGTCGGAGCCCAGCAGGTCGAAGTTGCGGTGGCCAGGCCACTGCACTCCAGTCTGGGCAACAGAGTGAGACTCCAACTCAAAAAAAAAAAAAAAAAAAGAAGAAGCAATGATAAAACATTGTTTCTTTCCCTACATAGCAGAAATATTCCAAAAACATTAAAATTATGCAAGCTCTTGATTCTAAAAGGGCTTTTCAACCAAAGGTAGAAACTGAGAAAGACTAAATTAAGTCAGAGCATAAAATCATTAGATGATCTTCGTTCATTTATCATTAAGACAGAATATCTCTCATTTTCCCCCTAAAAGTCAGTTCTTTCATATCCAAACTTCACATCAAGTAACTGTATTTATGTTTATCTTTGACATTGTACCAAAATATACACAGTGTCTTTTTCCATTGCACATATTCACAATTGTTTTGCTACAATCAACAAGAGTAATGCAATTTCATGTAATGAGTAAGGATAGATGAAATGATTAAATACATAATGCCAGTGTCTATTAATTTTACACAAAATTTAAAATAATAGCGACACTTCAAGATAAGATTTGGCAAAGTAATTTTTTAAATTATATAATTAGAGCTATACTGCAGAATTAGTCTGATTGACATCTAATAACATTCAACTTCACTAGAAAAATTTTCACCTTCTAATTTACTCTGTGAAGCTAAAGCTAAAAAGGGCTCTTCAAATGTTTTATTTACTGGCCAATTTCTAGACGTCTGTTCTCACTCTGCACAATAACAAGCTGGTGCTAATAAGCCATCCATAAAGATCCTACTTATTAAAATACAAATTAGGCACCCCTTATGTTTATACATGTGTAAGTACAATTAATATTGCAGGCTTAGTTGGAAACAAAATTACTTTAGTTAACCAACCATTGCAGTACAATCAAATGAGATTTCAAATGCAATTGAAAAAGATCTGTTTGGTAGAAATAATAGCAATTATTTCATGTGGAACAATTAGTTTTCCAAGCTCTTTTTTCCTTCTCCCACCTGCCTTTAATAAAATAATTTGTCCATCATAGATGACAAGAAATGTCACGTTTAACACCCATAAGGTGCATGGAGACCTGAAAGGCAGCTGGTAGACATAGTTTATTTACAAATATTGGTCTGAACTTGTAAATGCATGACGGCATAAATCTTAATCCATTTAGAGTGTATGCCCTTTGTTCCCTGAATTGTATATTCAGTTGGGAATTGAATGGAGCTGAGGGAGAGTGTGAATTGCCTGAGCCCCTTGTTGTTGCCAGAATATTAGTGTGTTGCCTTTTGTTCTTATTGTTCATGAGATTTTTCTACATTACACAGTAGGGAATGTTAATCAACATTTTGCCTAAGTAATATTAATGAAGCTTGCCTACTTATACTTGAGGGAAGAATCAGAATATTACATTTCTTTTTGAAATGTTAATGTACCTTTTAGGAAATTATTTCTGCCTCTAAATCATCTTAGTGCTAAATTATTAAAGGATGGCATTAAAGAACTATCACACAGATGCACATGGTTAAATACCTTAAAATATAAAAGAATTATAAAGTTTAATAGAAAGATCTTTTGAAAGATGGTAGCATTTAACTTCAAATTAAATATTGTTGAATGTTTGGTTAGAATACTGATAACATTGAAATTGTTTTGTGTTCATTTGCAAAAAAAAGAAGAAATTGAATGTTAATGAGGTCTAATTTTCAAACATTAATTTGAATTGTATTTTGGTGTTGAAGGGTTTATTTAACCTTGTGTCTATGAATTAAAGCACTATCTAACTTATCAGGAAAAAAAGGGTTTGTATGTCTTACTTTTGTGTTTTTTACCTATTTGAGTCTTAAGTTTAAGCAATCTTCATTCAAGTTCTGTTCTCCAAGCACTAAAAAATTGATACTGTCTAAACATTTTATCACACGATGGTACTTCAGAGAAAAGGGCTACTGTTGAGATCAATATATGACTGACATGGTAAGATATGAAAAATATCAGTTGTCAGTGTGCAAATTGTGACATGTGTGTGTTCTGTCAACATGATTCACAATCTTTCAAGAAGGAAACTTAAGAAATGAGTTGACAGGACTCTAAAGTAGCCTAACTTGTTTTCCATTTAATGGTCTCTTTGGATGCCAATCAGTATGTTCATAGGCCTTAAAAAAAGCATGAGGTAATCTAGAGGGAAATCAAAAGTTGAGTTTGTTCAAGAATTCTCCCACATAGTGACCACTGTTTGCTAAGAACTCCTAACACATACTGGGCAAATAATTTATTTTCTATTTAACCATATAAGATTTAGCAATGTCCTCTTTCATTACTTTTTTTTTTTAGCAGTCCTGCTACTTGAATACAGGCACTGAGTAGATTTTGAGATAAATTTTTGTCACATTTTGACATCTCACAAATAAGAATATAGCTTAAAATTGCTGGTGCATCATAATTGAAATGGCTTTATTTTTCTTAGAAATAAATGAAATAAAATGGCAGAATGCCTTATAATTGATGATGGTTTGGATTCAATAAAAATGTGGTAATAGCTAACTTGCAATAAGTGTTTTTCTATTAAGTTTATGTTAAGTTATAGTCACCCATTACTTCTATAAGGAAAAAAATTGCCAAATGTTAATTTAGTGTTAATGAGTTCAATATTAAAGATTTTACAATACACCTGGGAAAGAAAACCTTAGGTATATACAGCAACAAATAATAGTTAAATAAAACAGCATCAATGATGTAAAGGCTTTACTACAACCCTACTTGCCAAGTTATTCTTTTCTGCATTATTGCTCTTCAGAACTTTGAAAAAAACATTACTAATGAATGATTACTTAAAATACTCCCAAATGACTTAAATGCAAAGAAAGAAGCTTATTTTGAGCAGCAGATATAAAATCTATATATTACAAAAGCTGATTGTCCTTGATCTTTTGAGTTCTCCAAATTTCTAAAGATTCTAACTAAAACAATACCAAGTGTACTAGGCAGAATGCATACTCTAAGTGTACAATGTATAATTTATCATGCACAGTGTAGTATAACTTTGCACTGCTTTTACCATGCCCCCTCTATATTGGGGGAAGTTAATCAAAGGACATTTATTTAGCTATATTTGGTTTGCTGGGGGTTTTTTTCCTTTAATTGAGAAAACAAGAAATGTCAAGTTTTTATCTAAAAACAGCTAACTACATTGTAAATTCCCTCATTGGATGAGCTTACAATTTGTTCAATGCTCAAGGAGCTGATGTTTTTAACTTAATCACTATTTTTTTTGTATATTGTGGATGACAAACTGATCTTTATAAACCAACTTAAGATAAAAGTTCTAGACAAAATTGTTACCTACATGACACCAATGACTCAGATCATATGGTCAACTTAGAGAATCAAACAAACTGACAGTTATCAAGTAGAGTCTCTCCTTCGTAGACTGTTTACAAATTAAAAGTTAGTGGACAAGATAGTAAAAATAAATGCTATCAGATGCATTAAATCAGGTAATCTATTATCATATAAGTTAATGAAATATCACTCAGTATACTTTCCTTTGATATTTAACACAATCATACAAACACAAAGTAGAAGTGGTAATTCCTAAATCTCAGTTTAGTGTTTTATTGAAGCACAACTTTCAAACCTTCCCACTGAGACTTTTCTTTTGCAAAATATCAGGGTACAATCAAGTTGCCACTTGCATTCTAATCCTGTTTTAAATGTGTGCCATGCTGGGGGGGATGGGGGGGTGAGAGGGTAGGAGGTAGGTTACATTCCCAAAATTAGTTGCCTGGAATACTTCTGTGATTTGAAACTAAAGAGATTTTTACTATAAATATAATGATTCAAATATGTAACAGAATTACGTTAGCTGACTACCAAGGACAGACTTCTTCACTGTGCCCCTTCCCTATGAGAGGGTAGATAGATAATAGATAGGTAGACCTTTAACGAGGAGAATTTCAGCTATTTATATAAACTAGTGACTCATAGAGGACGAAACAAGTGTATTTTTAAAACATGGAAAAGCTAATGTCAGCCAGCATTTTTAAAAATAGGGTAGAATAAAAGAAAGATTACTTCTAGATAAAGTGAAACAAATTAAATTTTAAGAGGTTTAATACATTCATTCTTACTTTAATCATAGTGCCCACCACTAAGGTGATTATAATAAAGCACACCACTTCTTACAAACTCAAAGTAAAGGCAACTAGTTTTTTAATTAGTAATTCATAATACCTACAGAGATTATTCAGATGTTGCCACTTAATGCTATTGTATTTTATAAATACTGTACCTTTAAGTATGAAAGAATGTTTCAAGGGAATTTTTCTAAAAACGTGGAACATGAACAAATACATTTTGACTAACTTAATTGGTCCTCATTACTCAAAAGCAATTAAAAAAATAAAAAAACAACAAAGTATGGTTGCTTTTTAGTCCCATAATACCATAAGACTCCATCACTAAAAAATATTTTAATATGAACATAATTGTCCAAACACAAAATGACAAGCTACTTAAATCAAGTAGTTAGAAAAGGTTCTTACTGCAAAATCCTCTCTCCATTGGTGGGCTGCTTGAACCTTCTCTGCTTCCAAAGCCAGGCGCTGAAAAACAAACAATAAATCTCAGAATTCAAATGACCATATGAATCTGTAATTGTTATACAAAGTGCTTGGGTGTTCTAATCAATTATGAGGACATAAAAAGAAGAGTCTTATTACTTATGATTCATGAATTCTAAATCATTTAGTAATCTAACCTACAAAAGTTGATATGTGTGTATTTACTCTTTAGCAATATAAATACATAGTAGTCTTAATAGCATTGAGTTTATTACCTCTGCCATCATCAGCAGTAGTGTCCTCCCTGAGTGCTTTCTTTCAATGACTAATATTTCAGTTTCTAGAAAAAGTTTTAACCAAGAGCGTATATTAATTTCAGTAGAATTGTATTTTTAGTGAATAACTTTATACCATGTATTTCTATAAGTGAAATCACATTAAGAGTTTAATAAGAATGTGCTAAACACTATACTAGGCATTAACTGCACGTTTAGTTTTTACCAAAAGCCGCAAAACGGTAATAACTTCCTTTTTACTGAAGCACATACTTAGTATTTCTTTCTTAATATTTCTTAGTATTTCTATGATAGAAGATTTGTACATCTGAAAACAGCTTTATTTCACCTTCACTCTTTTATGATAAAGTAGCTAAGAATCTAAGCTTATTCTCTTTATCACTTTCAAAGTGATATTCCATTAGGTTCCGTTGGTGATAACATCCATAGGGTCAGTCTACTAATCACTTTTTGCAGATAAACTTCCCCCTTCAAGTAGTTTGTATACATACTTTTCTTTTGAATTTTCCAGTTTTACAAAATGATGTTCTTTATGTGATAAGTTTTTACAAGACAGTAATATTGAATGACTTAGAACACAGAGAGGGGTTTGAATACCAGCTCTTGCAGTCGACTAGCTGTACAACCTTGGGAAAGTTAAGTCTCTTCTCCTATTTTCTCCTGTGATTAATGTGAAAGCCTGCCTCATGGCTTGTTGAAAGGATTCAATGTGTTATTAGACATAATCTGCTTTGAACAGTGCCTGGCATACAATAAGCAACATATATGTCAGTTATCAACTCTGAAGAGTAATGATTCTCCTTGCACCCTGTGTCTCCTTGAAAAAACAGTTCAGTACCGAATTTATCTGTGGCCTACCCTACGTAACTAGAAGACAGAGATAGAATTGGACAAAAAAAGCAAATATAATAAATTTTAATGTATTAAACTCCTTTATCAAGAGACAGAAATTATCAGGTTAGGTTTTTGATAACTATAAATCTCAGCGTGGTCTATTTGTCTAAGTTGTTTTTAATCTTTCATTACAAACTACTCCTCAATATGTTCTCTTCCTATGGACGTCTAGTCTACCCTGAATAATATTACCACCCTTTTAGACCATTTTTTATATTACTTTATTGGCTTCTATTGCTGTAATTTATTATAACCTGCTCGTTTTTCTAACACTGGTATTACCAATGACTATATAATATTGCCTAATGGGAGATCCCATTTTAAAAATCCCCAAGCTAAACTTAAAGGAAAATTATCCATAGTGTACTTAAATGACAATGGTTTTGGTTATCAGCTACTAGGCAGAAATGGAGTTTAAAAGGACCTAATAATTGTGGCAGCCATTTTATATGACAAGGGCCACCTTATGTTGAGCTCCAACTATTAATGGATGGGCTACAATCAAAATCGAACATCAGTCAATCAGAACTGCCTCATTAGTATGGCCAAAACCGGGAAGGAACCCTCATCCTAATCAAAACGAGAACAGCTTCCAACAAAACAATCTCAAATCTCGGCACAAACAGCTCTCTTATGGTTGTCCTGCCCACATCTCTCTTACAGCATACTCTAAACTTGTTTTTCTATTCTAGTCGGACTTGGGTGAATTATTTCACCACTCATGACTCTAGCCATCTGGTCATTACCCACGACATTTAGCGGCCCATACAGGCCTCGAACCCATTACCTTGATCTCAACGACCAGGTGGCAGAGTCGCAGGTGAAAAAATTCACATAAGTCAGATCAGAATAGAACACAGGTTTATTGAGTGCACTGCAAAGCAACAAAGAGGGCGGGACAGCAATAAGGGAGCTCTCTGTGCCAAGCCAGGGGTTTGAGGTTGTTTTGTTTGGAGCTGTCCTCTTTTTCCTTAGAATCAGGGTTATGTCAGGCAGCCGGGTTCCCACCATGCAAATAAGGCAGCTCTGACTGATGTTCGACTTTGATTGTAGCCCATTCACTATTCAGTTTTCAAGGCAGGTACCTGCTGTAACTCTACAAAGCCCTTTCCTCTGGAGTACATGAGAAAATTCAACTGAACTGATCTGCCCCAGAGTCACATGATATGAACATAATCCATATGTTCATAATTGTGGTAATCACCACATAAAGCTATAATTGTGGTAATCACCACAGTTCACTATTTCCAGAGAAACAGACTAACAATGGCAACAAATGTAAGACAATTCTTCCAGGAAAGCATCTAACTCAGTTTTATTATATATACATGTGTATATATGTATATATGTGTATATGTTTCTAATATTAATTTTACAAGGGAAATGCCATGTATTGCAAAATTCTGAAAATTTTAGAAACCTAAAGATATGACATTATGTAAATAAAAAAGACATGTATTTTAAAAGGTTGGTTTAAAGCTCAAAAGATGTCAAATTTAATATCCTCAGCTCAGAATTCTAAAAATACATAATCATGAAAAACGCTACTGTTACTTTCATTGTTCATGACTAAATTAATAAAATGTTTTTTACCTAGCAAATTTCATGAGAAAGCATACAAATTGAATTTTAGATATTTGATCTTGGGACTAGTGCCAACAGTCATTGATGGGGCAAAAGTCCAGTTGGTCATTACTTATAGAAAATTGGCATGTGTTCTAGACACTTTAAGTCTATAACTTCTCTTCTGGTTAAGTGACATTTTATTTTAAAAGCTCATGACCTACTATTAAATGCCATAGGTGAATTGTGTTAAAACTGATAAAATCTTTATCTAATAAAATGTGAATATTTGTTCCGCAGAGCATCCCTGTTTCCACAGTTACCTATATAAATATATCCTGTAACAGTAACTTACTTCAAAAAAAAGTGTCTAATTTCATTTGTAGCATCATACAATTAGTATAAAGCACTAAAACCAGATTGAGTTCCCGATAAAGCAAAAAACCTGGCTCACCATGAATATCTATGAGAAAAATTTGATGTTTAATTCTGCTCATAAACCAGAAAGATTCATTAAATGGTTTTATTATAAATGAGATAGTCCAAGTATATAAGAAAATTCTTTCCAAATAGAATAAGTATATATACAAAGTGATAGATGTGTTAATACTACTGACATCCATATTTCCCAATTATTTGAGCATTTAAAGTAGAAAATCATTTTAAAGATCCTAACGACTCAAAACTTTAATAAAAGAGACTTGACCCTAAGCCTTCTGACTCCAGACCTTATGCTCATTCCACAAGATAATTCTTTAATTTTCTATAAGACTCATAGAAAGTGTTATCATAGTATATATGAAGACATAATAATAGCATCAAAACACTGGTAAAAATCATATTTCAGATTAATAAAAAATTTCCCAGCATAATTTTAGATATTGCTAAAGACCAAAACCAAAAACAGCAGCAACAAAAAAAATTATGTAATATGTTATTTGGAAAACACCTTTACAAAAGTCTTGTCCTCAAATTCTGAGAGATTATTGCTAATCAGTAAAAAAGCTTTTGATGTCTGCATGAAAAAAAGAGAGAATGAAGAGATTTTATCAGATCAGAGAAAGATCAGCTCCCTTGAAGGCCTATTCATTCTCAACCTTCACTTTTTGTCATATCTTTATCTTTTCCACTGTCATTGAATTCTGTCAGGTGATATAAAAGTCTAGTTTAAAAGCAGTATAACTACAATGTATATAGAAATATAGTTCTGTTATCCTAATTAATATATACATATATTTCTCTTGAAACTAGACTCTCTTCCAAACCTGTAAATAATTTGCTTCCTGGACTATAAATTAATTGCATATTAAACATAAAAGTAATTTTCTGAAATATTTAATTATAAGGAATTTTCTTTTGATAACTATGAAAGGAAACCATCAGGGATGATATGACAGTTCAGTTAGACTCCAATAATTTTGATACTCATGTTTAAATATCAAGATTTGACGTAGAAACACAATTTAAACAAATATCACTAAATTCCAAAACAATTTATTTGGCTAGTATATGTCAAGATTTTCAACAGACTAATCCAAATAAAATATGTATGTGTTATGTGATTAATGTTCAAACAGTTAACACCCAGTAAGCCTAGCAAATTCTTGTATTATGCCTATGTTGACAACTTAATTATCATCTGAGAGCTCTACCTATCTTCATCGAAAAGGTTCTTAACATATCAAAAGGATCATAATAATCACTTGAATGGTCTAACAATACGTACTGAAAATAGCTGACTTAGATGAATGAACAGACTCATATGTTCTAGAGAAAAGTGTACAGGTAACAATCAATTACTTTGGGGCTATGTCATAATGAACAGGCACTTTTACACCAGAAAGACATGGTTTCCAGTTCTGGTGCGGCTTTTCACTAACTATGTATGTAATAATGTAAACATCTAAAATTTTAGGCGATGAATGTCACACTGTCAGCATCTAGGATATTTTTCCATCTTGTGTTTCCTATTTGTTATGCTAGATATCTACTTCCTTTTGAATCTTACAAGCAGAACTCCACAGAGTACCCTTTGTTAAAACGCTAATCACAGATGACCACTTCGGCATGAAAATAAGAGTGAAATGAATGAAAACAGCTTAGTGGTCCCTAAATTTTCACTGTATTTTGACCTGCAGAAAAGCTCGTGTCTGTAGCCAAAAGCATTCACAATTCAGGGAATATGACAGTTTAATATAGCAGTCAAGAGAATGAGTTCTATTTCATTTTGTCTTTACCATAATTGGAATGAGAAAGGAAAGCAGATCATTGTGCTCTGCCTTTTCACCTCATTTCCTGAAGGGCAGGGCAGGGGAGAGTGAGGTCTGACATTTCTTCAACATTTCTTATGCTGATAGGAAGTCAGGAAGACCTCAATAGACAGAATAACATAATATCTCCATGAATATTTAGTATAATATTCCACCTCAAAGGTAAAATGTTCTTCTTTTTTCAATAACCTTAACCAAATAATGCAGAATAATTCAGTTTATTTAAATTCATATAAATGCCAATGTCCAGCAGAATTCTAACAAAGCCTTCTAACAATTTGCTGTGTATCCTAGTGAAAAAAGACTTTATTATGAACATCTTAATGTGTAGAGAAATTGCTCTATATGTTTTTATAAATCACATCTAATATACATACATATTGCTTAAAATGCTTCTGTAAAGAAACATTATTGGTACTTTGAAAAGGCTCTACTCTATTAGTTAAAGCAAAAGTGCCCAAGCCCCTGGAGCCACAGACCAGTACTGGTCCATAGCCTACAGGGACCAAGGCCACACAGAAGGAAGTGAGGGGCGGCAGGCGAACAGAGCTCTGTCTGCTGTCAAATCAGCAGCTGCATTAAATTCTCATAGGATCGCGAACACTATTGTGAATTGCACATGCAAGGGATCTAGGTTGCACACTCCTTATGAGAATCTAATGCCTGATGATCCACCCCTGCTTCTGTGGAAAAACTGTCTTCTACAAAACTGGTCCCTGATGCCAAAAAGGTTGGGGACTGCTGAATTAAAGAAGCCAGGCTAGAAACTGGGATTTGAAGTTTAAAGGTTATAAGGCGTAAATAGATTAACCAGGATGAGTTAATATTGACACATTTTAACATTTGATAACTGTGGTAACTAGATAAATAGACATCCTGACTAGAAGAAAAAGCATCTCTAGGACAAGAAATCTAGTGCATGTTTGTTTTTATTCAATAAATAATAAATATTTTAAAATAAACATCTACTAAGACTTGCCATGTGCAAGTGTCTGGGAATAAAAATAGAAGACATAGTTCCTACTTCTAAAGAGACCTTATGTTCATACACCATATACTACATATTATATACACACATATAATATCATGTGGTCAGTGTTTGAAAGATGCTTTCTCAATGGTTACAACATACAACCTTTGCTAGTTTTACTTTATTTCAATGGAACCTATCACATGAAGAATGCACTTTTTAAAAGTACTGCTTTTATCAATAATGTAAACATCTGAAAGAACAGGAAGAATTCTAAAAATAGTGTCACTAGCCAATGACAAAATTTAGTAACAGGTCTTATTATTCATTTGGGTTTTTCTTGGAGACTAAATACTGGAAAGCATAGAAACTGTCTGGAAAATACCACCCAGAATTCACCTTTATATTTGCTTTATAACTATTAACATAAGAAATGAAAGTATTACAAATCACCTGAAGTTCACCTTATTCATTTTCCCAATCAGAGCAATCACTTTAATAAACTGATCTGAACTTTAGCAATTATTTGGTGTGTATTGTTTCAAAATATGTAAGTGGTCATCCGATGTTGAAATTGTTTCTTCTTCCTAATAGGCTGCATGCAGGTTGACCACCAAAGAGAAATTCCACCAGTTTCACGGGAAGAATGATTTATCTAAGAAGAAATCCGACACCCTTTTAAATGATGGTTTGGATTGAACAACCAAATCAGTTAAGGTCAATGGTATAGGAGAAATGGTTTGCTGAGAGTTTTAGAATGTCTGGAGGAGGACAGAATTTCAGGGGAACAACACCGAAGTCGTTTCTAAGACCCCCTTTTCAGTCCCAAATTATATATGTATGGATGGATGTCAAAGGGTAAATGGAGGCAAGGTGGGCCTGTGCCACAGCAATGATGCAAATAATTGCAAAGAAAAAAGAAGCAAAATTTATTATTCACTTTCCACAGTCAGAAAGGGGCCGTCACAGAATAGTCAAGTGTGGTCCCAAGGCTGAGAGGCTGAGTATATTTAAGACTCTTTTTGCTAAGGGAAAAGTCTGGAAGTTGTATTCTTTTATGTAGATACAAGGAAGTTGCAAAAGTCTTGTTTATAGACATCCCCAGGCACCGGTATCTCATGACTCCAGGTGGTGGGCTGGAGGCTGGTTATGGAAGACTGATAATACCTCATTGCTGGAAACATAGATGCCTAGAAGAACAATTAGGACTAGACATGCTTATGGAGCTAGAAATAATTACCAAGTCCTAATTCCGATTTTACTTCTTGCTAATAGTTAAGAGGTAAAAGAAAAGGCTGGTTTGCAGAGAGACTCAGCAATACATGACAGGGCTAAGGATGAGACAAAATGGCTGCACTACTGCTAGGATTATTTTACCAAGTTCTTCTATTCTAAGATTCTTGGGATTCCTACCATTTAGTATGTATGTATGTATGTATGTATGTATTTTAAATTTAGAGAGACAAGGTCACGTTCTGTCACCCCAGTTGAAGGGCTGGAATATAGCAGCCATGATCACAGCTCATTATAATCTTGAATTCCTGGGCTCAAGTCATAAAAAAGGCCTTATTTGTAAACAGACAACTAACTGTTCCTTCTCTCTATCAAGATACCATTATTCTTTCTTAGCAGACATTACTCATGCAGTTTGAATGATTCTAAATAATCACTTAAGCAAGGAAATTGCACATCCCTTCTCACTATGGTGCTATGGGTTAGCAAGCCCACTCTTACAGAGATGACTAAATACTGTTGTTAAGTTTTATTTATGCTTGCTAAAATATGGTCCTACTTTTGTTTAATGACATAAAACATGAACACATAATTACAACCATTGTCTTTCTTTTTCTCAATTTTTTTTCTTTTTTTTTTCCTAGGAGGGCAATCCCAAATTGATTCTAAGACACACAAAAAACTTTTTAAGATAATTCAATTTAAATTTAGGGAAATACTATATTCTAGTACTGAAAAATTCTAACAAACCCTGATAAAATAGCTTATCCCCAGTCCATCTACTTAAGTTCATAGAGAAGAATAAAAAAGGAGTTTGTTTCTCAAGAGAAACAAAACAATAACATGGTAACTCCAATCTGAGAGGGTTTACACACAATGTTTACATATTTTTAAAGAAATCACCTAGAAGTCCTGCAGGAATACACATCAGTTTACTAGAATTTATGGGAGGCACCAATGGTGGCAGGTCGGTGAAGAATCCATGGCTTCGGGCACTATAGCAAGCAGTTTTATAATCAAGGCAATCAAGCTAATCATTCAAATTCCTATCTGGTGTGTTCAATTACATTGATTTAAGAGTGACATTGTTTTCAGCCTTGCTTAGTCACCTGCATCCCATGACTCATTACTAGGAATATGCATACACTTCAGAGACCAACCTTGGTCAGAGGCCATTCCCTGAAGGAGGGAGCAGAAAGATGTCATGTATAGGGGGAAACAGTTTACGTCCAGACAATACCTCACACAAGTCCTGTAATATATAACCCTTAATATATACTTTAATTAGAATTGCTTATAAATAGATTGACCAAATACTATTATGTAGTTTAGTTATTTATGACTATTTAAATATCTTAACACTTCTATAAATACTGAAATTATAAAATTATCTAAATTAATAGTAAAACATTAATTTGTGATTATATTAGGCCAAACCACAAATAAATCTTATACCGTATAAGGTGCAATGAGTGGATTCAGGTTACTTATTTATTATAGTTATCATTTTGTTGCAATTGATTTTATGTCAGATTTTGTAAAATAAAAATCTCATAGCACTATTTTTCTTTCTAGCATAAGCATTAAAGGAATATAATATATGCCAAACATAGAAATAATACTTGCAGAAATCAAGCCAGTCATCATTTATTTTTCTATTTGTAGCCAAGTGAAAAACAAAACTTTTGGATCATGGCTTCTGGATCATGTTGTATAGGTTTCAGCCTGGGTCTGCCATATTCAGGAAATGCTTTAAAATTAACCACAAAGCTCCAAGTCTAATCTTCAGAGATGTAATTAGCTCCAAATCAATTGGCAGACTTTTGTAATACAGAAGCCAGGGTAAAGGAGATATCATCTGGTTAGAACAGCAAAACTCCCTCTAGCAGTAGTGAAAGTAAATAATACACAACTGATAATTATCAAACCTATTTTGGCTTTACAGCAAAAAATAATAAAAGAAAAGGTTGTCTACCTGAACATAATTTGCACAGCAGCTCTACATCTGTCTACCTGAAAAAATTGCCTGTTGAGCTTTTTCAGCTAACCTGGACCTCATGCAAACCCTTTACCATCCAAAGATTCTGATTTTATACACAGTGCTGGAAAGCTACATGTTTACTATGTCATACCTTTTCATTGGATAAAACTTTAAAACACTCTTCTACAGGGTAATATTTTAGAAACATTAGATATATGGATTTAGTGACTCTTTGAGAAACACTGTTCTAAACAGAAATACAATTTGACAGAAGACAAAATAGCCCATGCCACTAACTGGTTCTGTAAGTTTATACTATTATGACATTGGTCACATTATGCTCAATTCATTCTCCCTCAAAATCACTGAGTGTGAGTTCACTCTTCACAGAGAGCAGTTATCTCATGTCTGTGAGCCTCTAGTTCTTACACAATGTGAGGCAGAGAGTAGGCAAACAATGTTGTGGAAAAAATCATTTTCAAGCATTTTCAAGGTTGTATCAAGATTTATAATTAGGTTCACTAAATCATCTCCATTCATTATGATACTTTGAAAGAGACACTCTGACTCTCTGGCCACAAAAGTTGTCTTCCTGCATGGCAGGCATACAAGTATATATCACCATCTAACTCTTAACAATTGGTAACAACTCAACACACCTGACCCTTAAATATTAATAGACTTTGGCTAAAGATACGGCAGGGATCCTGGCCAATCCATATAATTCCACTGTGAGATTCCTATCATCAGTTAACCTATCATCATTTACCTTATTCACTCAACGATAAATACTATTATACCACCTATTCAGAAACTCAGGAAAGAGTCAGGACTAGAAAGGGACAGATAGAGAGGAAAGAACAAAAACAAAACAAAAAGAAGGACTGTTCCTAAAACGAATCTAGACTAGTCTATTCTAGCTGTAATCTATTCTAAAATCCCACACATACACACACAAAAAGCTAAAATCTCAAACTATTTACATTAGGACATCATATAAATAGGGAATGCAAACAGTACCTCTTCAACTGAGAACTGAATTCTGTTGAATTCAATCACTTTGCTTACCAATAAATTGTCTATAAAGCAAACATCAAACTTTGTAACCCTAACTTGATTGCTTTATGGCTCTATGTGACCTTTCCTTTACACATTTAGCAATTATTTTTCACTGCTATAAGTAACTTAGCAAGCATAATATAGTGAAAACAGCTCTACCACTTAATAGGTGTGTGAGAAGGAACATATTAAATTAATATCTTTTACTTCAATGTTCTTAACTATAATGCAAGATTACAATAGTGCATATATCATGTTTATTATAAGGTTAACATTAAATAGGATGTGTGTGTTAGTACTCAATAAATAGAAGCTATCATATATTAAAACCTGAGGTACAAAGGAGAGACTCTTATGCTATAAAGTTAATAAACTAAAATCTTTAATATCACCAAAAATTAATACATACACTTCCTAAGAGACAAAAAATGGCCACCTTAAATTATTTTATTTTTTCATATATCAATATTTTTTATTTGATATTGTGGGGTACAGTTAAGGGTTAGGTATACAAATATGCTTCGTTCAGGCACCCTTGTTGATAAGGGGTGTTTCCCGTCCCCAGACAGATATTACTACTGTTAATCCCACCTCCCTTCCCCTCTCCCCCCCCCCCATAGTTTCCCACCACTGTCAGTCATTTTCTTATAGTATTATGACGGATGTTCAAGGTCCACTATATGAGTGAGAACATGTGATACTCAGATCTTTGTTTCTGTGAGAGCTCACCCAGTATTATAGACTCTAGTTCCATCCAGGATGCTGCGAAATCCATGATTTTGTTCTTTTTTATGGCTGCATAGTATTGCATCATGCATATGTACCACATTTTTTAAATCCAGTCCTCTTTTGATGGACAACATGGTTGCTTCCAGGTTCTTGCTATTGTGAACAATGCTGCGATAAACATACGTGTGCAGTATACAGAGTGATTTGAGGTCTTCAGGACATATTCCCAGTAGGGGGATTGCGGGGTCATATGGGAGGTTGATATTTAGAGCTTTTAGGAATCGCCACACTGTTTTTCACAGAGGTTGCACTAGTTTGCACTCCCACCAACAGTATAGATGTATTCCCTTTTCACCACACCCTCTCCAGCAACTGTAATTTTTTGAGTTATTGATAATTGCCATTCTGACTGGAGTTAGGTGGTATCTCAGTGTGGTTTGGATTTGCATCTCCTTGATGATTAGTGATGTTGAACATTTCTTCATGTGTCTGTTGGCTGCTTGAATGTCTTCCTTTGAGAAGTGTCTGTTCATATCTTTTGCCCACTTTATAATGGGTTGTTTGTTTTTTTCTTTTCAACACGTTTGAGTTCCTTGTAGATACAAGATGTTAAGCCTTTGTCAGACCTGGAGTTGGCAAATACTTTTTCCCAGTCTGTGGGCTGTCTCCCTGCTCTCTTGATGGTTTCTTTGGCTCTGCAGAAGCTTGTCAGTTAATGAGGTCCCACTTGTCTATCTTATTTCTTATGGTCTGTGGGTTTTTGTTCAGGAATTGGATGCCAGTTCCAATTTCCATAAGGGTATGTCCTGCATTTTCTAAGGTTCTTATGGTTTGAGGTTTTACATTTAGGTCTCTAATCCATTTAGAGTTAAGTTTTGTGTATGGGGATAGATAGGGGTCTTGTTTGAGTCTTCTGCATGTGGTCAGCCAGTTTTCCCAGCACCATTTAGTGAATAGGCTCTCCTCTCCCCAGTGGTAGGTGGTGGAGGCTTTGTCGAAGATGAGTTGGTTGAGAAATTGAGGTTTTGCTTCTGGAATCTCAATTCTATTTCATTGGTCTATATGCCTGTTTTTGTAACAATACCAAGCTGTTTTGATTATTGTAGCTTTATAGTAAAGTTTGAAGTCTGGTAATGTGATACCACCTGCTTTGGTTTTTTTTGCTGAGGATTGTTCTGGCTATTCTTGGTCATTTGTGTTTCCAAATGAATTCCTGTATTTTTTTTCTAGGTCTGAGAAGAATATTGCTGGTAATTTGATGGGTATTGCATTAAATCTGTAGATTGCCTTAGGTAGGATGGACATCTTCACAATTAAATTATTTTCTAATAAAGTTATTCAACTCTGCTGAGACTAGAAACTTCAGAATTGTTTTGACTTCCCTCTTAATTAATCCCAGTTTCAGTCACCATGTTGGGAGACAATTCTCCTTGGGTCCCTCATGTTTCTGCATGTCATGTGAACAGAGGCAGAGAGAGACTAGTTTCTCAACAACATATAGCATATAGCTTTGGAATACAGAGGCAGTATCTCCCTCCAGAGCAGAGGTCTTATTTGTTTGTTGCCCAGAAAAATAAAAGTAATCCTCTGGGACAGGCTAGACAGGTTTGCTGATAGGCACCTTTAAGATTGGGGCTACCCAAACTCAGGACTTCTCAGCTGTAACACATACCCACTGCACAGGCCCCATAGTCACCTGGGCTACTCAGCATCACCCTACAGGCCTGGAGTTCAGGGTCAGGGTGAAGTGATGGGAACACAAAGCTTATTCTGCCTACTGTGCCATGAGACATAAAGTCCACTGTGTTTGACTCAGAGTCTCCTGCATCTATGAAGTTGTGGTCAGCTAGCCTGTTAGCTTGCAAGTGGGGTGAAATTTCAGACCCTTTACATTTCAAGACATACCACATTGTGATCTTTGTTACGAGTTCTTTCTATTCTGGCCTTGAGGTCTCTCTCTCTTGAAAGTCATCACAGAGCAGCCATTATCTAGGAGAGTCCTGACAAGGGGGTAGGAGTGGAGAAGGATTAGTCCTGTTGGTGAGATAAGACCCAATGAGGAAGTGAAACCAAACTGCATGAAACAGAAGAAATGCATTACTTATAGATCCTAGAGAGGTTAGAGGTGCCCACAAGATGCCAACAGGAAGTATGGAAGTGACAAGGAGCTCAACCAACAGGTGGGGTGGGGTGGAGAAAGATAGAGAGAAAGAAACAGACAGAAAGATGGAGAAGATCTGTGGGACTATGTCTTCATTAAGGTCCATAAGTGTTATCTCTTAGGCTTTCCTGAAGGGCTAGTGGATTGGCTAATTTGAAGAAAACACACCAGAAGGGAGGAACTTATATGACTCTAGTATTGACCACTAGGTGTTATTGTGGTCAGCAGCTGTGGTGTATGTTGGATTTGGGGTTGATGAGATGAGGAACAAGTAGGCCATATCAAAAAAACAAAACACAAAGAGAAGAAGTTTAAATTAAGTCAAAGGTGTAAGTGGGTTTGAAACACTTATGTCAGGCCTAAAAATGGATGCCAAGGCAGTAACTATATTAAACAAATTTATGACACACCATGTCTGGCTGAGTCAGCTTCTGTAAAAATGCTCACTGATCCATCTCTCTCTCTTCAGAGTCTCATCATCTTTTAACTGATGTCATCTTTATTTGCCTTTAGCAGCTCTTTACTGACTATGCATTTTGGACCTAAGAGTCATGGTGTTTCTAGAATAGAGCTTCTCAAAGTGTGCCCAACCCAGATGGGACAGCATCACCTGGTAACTAGTTAAACATGCAAATTCTCAAATCTCACCCTAGGTCTACTGAATGAGAAACTACTGGAGTAGACCCCATCAATCTATGTTTTAAAAAAACCTCTAGGTAAACCTGGTTAAATCAGACCTATTGGAGATGAATAGGTGAGACAGAAGTCACTATATGAATACCAATTCAGAAATTTAATCATAATTTAGTCTTATTATTAGTGACTATTGTAGCTTGATTAACTTTGACTCTGAGACAGCTTTCATGTGGAAACAGTAAAAGAAAAACAGGTCAGGTGTGGTAGCTCACGCCTGTAATCCTAGAAATGTGGGAGGCCTAGGCGGGCAGATTGCTTGAGCCCAGGAGTTCCAGACCAGCCTAAGCACTATAGCAAAACCTCATCTCTACAAAAAAATCAAAAAATTAACCAGTTGTGACAAAGCACACCTGTAGTTCCAGTTACTTGGGATATTGAAGTAGAAGGATCACCTGAGTCCAGGAGGTAAAGGCTGCTGTGAGCCGTAATTGTCATGATCATGCCACAGTATTCCAGCCTGGGCACCTATGCAACAGGGTGAGAATCCCCACTCAAAAAAAAAAAAAAAGAAAAGAAAACAAGGAAAAGGAAAAGGAAAGAAAAATGGTATTTGCTTTTCTGAAAAAAATATATAGTGATAGCATAATATTTTACAATTGAACATATATTGAAAACTGTAGAAATGTTATTTATTCCTCAGTAAAGTGTCCTAACAATTGTCATTAAGAAAATTACATTTTATATTTGTATAAAATTATCCTCTCTCACTATTTTTTCTTCTTAAAAATATTATTGTAATATACTGCTTCATGTTTATAGCCTTTATAATTTTCTCTTCCTTTCCTTCTTTCCTTGCTATCTTGGTAGTAGGATAATAGGTGGGCTAAAACTTGTTTGTCCTTGTAAGCCCATTATTCACAATTTGCAGAAATTTGTGTAGCTTCAGGTTTTCATTTCATTTTAATATAGTTTCCCTTAGGCCTAAAATGTGAAAGTTTATGCAAGGTAGAAAGAAGAAAATTGTTATATTTACAAGAAAATGATCAAATCTCTTTAGGAATTAGGTAATATAAAAGAAGTAAAATACATAGCCTTCTTTCATTTATGCATACATAAGATTATACATGTATGTATACTTAGTACATACATATATAAACTGAAGATAAATGAAAAAGTAATAAGCAGGAGGAGTAAGTGGTCTACAAACTTTTTTGATATTTATACTGAAAATTAACTTAGAAGGTTTATTCTATCAACAAATGACCATTATTTTTCTCATATGATTTATCTTTAAACATTTTATAATCCCCAAAATGTTTATCATTATATTTCCCTTTTCATATTTCAAGAGTTTTAAAACTATGTGAATTATTAACTTTCCAAATCAGCTGGCAGAGAGATGCACATTATTTTGCATTGCCCCAAACTCATCTTTAAATCGATATTTGAGGTGGGTAGCTACTAGACATAAAGGACTAGCAAATGCAATAACATTCTAATAATACATAGTAACTAAAAAATCACAAAATGTTTGCTCAGCTATTCTAAGTAGAATTCCCAAGTTGGTTTTTCTTTTTTTAGTTAAAATTTTGTGCAAGACTTTGTCAAATAAAGAATGCAAGAAACGATAAAACACATACTGACTTTGGAGGGAGTTAATTAATTTCTCTGATTTTCTGGTTCTTCACCTGTAGAATGGAGACAATAATACCCACTTCACAGAATTTGTAAGGAATTAAATGAGATTGTTGCAAAACAGACAGAGCAGTGACATCTTACTCAATATCAGATATTATGAATTAAGACGTGGGGAAAGAAGGAAAGGGTTCTTTTATGTTACAGATGGTATAATCAAACAGGTGTGTATCACTTTGGCCTAAATACATTACAGAGCTCCCAAGATTCTGCCACATTCTATCTGCTTAGCCATGTCCTATCCTTTTAATTTTACAATAATGATTTGGTATCTCTGGTCCTCCTTCTCTTACCACATTGACTTATATCAAAGGAGATTTGCTTCAGTTGCCTCAGGTTACTCTTTCACTGGTTGTAAACTATCATTTCTGCCTTGTTGTCTTTATTTCCTTTTACTTTTAAATAATTTACTTTTGAGTTTAATTAACTCACACAGACTGTCAATTTGGTGAGTAGACTGGGTTAAAAAAAAGAAAAGAGCCGGGCTCGGTGGCTCAGCCTGTAATCCCCCGCCTTTGGGAGGCTGAGGTGAGTGGATTGCCTGAGCCCGCGGGTTCGAGACCCGCCTGGGCAGCGAGACCTCATCTCTACAATAAAAATAAAAAAATCAGCCGGGCGTGGTAGCGCATGCCTGTAATTCCGGCTACTTGGAAGGCTGAGGCGGAAGGATCGCCGGAGCCCAGCAGGCGAGGCTGCGGTGGCCGGGAGCGGCCACTGCACTCCAGTCTGGGTAACTGAGTGAGACTCCAACTCAAAAAAAAAAAAAAGAAAAGAAAAAGTGGGATCTTAGTAGGTAAATTTTCTATTTTGCTAATGTTACTGTGGAAACACCCTTCCCCCCTATTTTGTTAATACTTGGAGGGGGTGAATGTATCACATTCTGTGATAAAATGTATATTATAAGCCCCCTCCTTTGTTGTAGAGATGAGGTCTCACCAAGTTGCCCCAGGCTGGTCTCGAACCCCTGAGCTTATGCAGTCCTCTCGCCTCTGCTCCCCAAAGTGCTGGAATTACAGGCTTGAGTCACTGAGCCGGGCCTGGGGTCTCTTATAAGGTCACTAATCACATTTATGAGTGCTCTGCCCTCATGGCCTAATCACCTCCCAAAGTCTCCACTTTGTAATACCATCACATTAGGGATTAGGTTTCAACATATGAATTTGGGAGGACAGAAACATTCAGCCTCTATCATGCTCTAATGCAAAACAGTATTACAAAAAGAAATATAAATAGGCCACAAGTATATTAAGAAAATATTAGTTTTGATTTGTAAAGAAAGTAGGTAGCAAAATAGGAACTTAGCAAAGAGGGAGAAAGTGATATCAAGTGGTGAGACAGTTTAAACAAAGTAATACAGTAATTATATGTAAAGCATATTTTACTTGCTTGGCTGATTGAATGTCAAACAAATTGATGTAGCATGTCTAAAGAAATATGGTAATATGATAGTACAAAGCATCATCATGGGAACTTGGTACAATGTTATCTTCTAAGTAACCAGTAAAGAAAATTGGGTTTTAAAGCATCAGCCAATTTCAACACAATGAAAGTAGTATTTGGGCTAGAGCATTCCATTCTTATTTAATACATAAGCAGAGTGAAATTATTTAGCGAGTAAGCAGTAATTATTATAAAATAAGATTATTTAATGGGTAAAACTCATGGGTAGGACTCCAGAAAGACTTAGCAAACTGCATTTGTGTCTAGATTTTCTCTGTTTGTCTGACAGTGCTCTACGTTTCTCCATTCAAGATTAGCTCATGAGGCCTAAATATGTATTACCTGTTCTAAAAGTGCTCTTAAATAGAAATGTCTATGGAAATAATCACCGTGAGATATTTTCTTGGCAACAATTTACCATGAATTAGTTTATTATATTGTCCTTAATTTTAAAGTAAACAAGATACTGAAGATAATATTTTTTTTTTTACCAAGGGGTTAAAAGCAAAAGAGAATAAAAGAATTATTTATTGAGATGATTCTTTCTGTGTGGAGGTGAATAACAATATCATTTTAGCGCGTGAGTTTGTTTACTTTCAATTATAAAATTTTGCATCTCTGACTCTTAAAAACCCATCATTACAGAGGCCAAAGATGACAATTTCTCAGGATTGAACACTTCATGGTTCTGCAAACTCTACAGCAGAGAATTATTTTAAAATAAGAGGTTCCAACTCCATATGGCAAGTTTGGGTAAAGCTTCACAGCAGGGGATTCTGAGCAGTGTAAAAGCATACAAGAATTTGATTCTTACAGAAAAGGATCCAGGAAGAAGAATTTGCAAAAAAGCATTTGTGTAGGAGAAATTAACTTTCATCCCCTGAGTTATGAGCTTTCTACTAGACTAGACACTGGAAATTCACAGGTAAGTATTTAAAGAGTGGTAGTTACATTAGGACTACCCATGATTTTGCTTAAGAAAGAATTTAAACTATCTTTTAAAGTCATTAGTTAAAGGATTGCATTCAATATATGAAGCAATAGGCGCCATAAACTTCATTATAGATATATTTCAAAGATAAGTGATTCAGAATGAGTTTATCATTGCAAATAATCAACTAAGCTTATGTTTCGTTGAAAGAATTCTCTGCTGTAGTGTTCAGTCATGAGAAAGTGTCATCTTTGGTCTCTGTAGTGAAGAGTTTTTAAGAACCAGAGAAGCAAAATTTTATAATTGAAAGTAAACAAACTTAGGAGCTAAAATGATATTGTTATTCACCTCCACAGAAAGAATCTTCTCAACAGCAAGATTGTATTGCTCTTGTTCTGTGCATGAAGAATTCAGTTTGCCAATTAGTTTTTCTTTATCCTGAATGTGAGCCAATGTTTAATTGCTTCATATCCATAATTGTATTAACTATGAATAAATTGTTTTAGAAAAAATCTATTCTGTGGCACAAAGAAGATTAATTACTAAAAGACAATAGCAATTCTTTGCTATCAATCAAAGATGCAAAATAGCATGGCCACCTAATGAGGTTTCAGTTTCATTAACTTTCCTCAAATCTCATTTGTCATATAAGATACCACCATATATTCAATCCCCTGAAAGATAAATTTAATCAACCCAATAGTGTGTGGATTTGTTTATACCACCCTTACCCATTATCTAACTACAATCTAATGTCCTTTTCAAACTGTAATTCTATCATATGGAATATTTTCTGATAGAGTTCTGGACCATTGTCAATAAAATAGTGAAATCCTCTCTATGTCCCTAAATCCATCATCATTTCCTCTTGGTATTATTTTAAAAATCCATAGAATTATAAATCAATAGCAATTGGAAGGGATCTTAGAGGCCATTGGGTCCATCCCTTTCACTTTACAGAATGACAAACTAGATTACATAAGAAACTTTCTCTCAAGGTATTAAAAAGTCAAAAGGAGAAATCAAAAAGTATTTTCCTCAGAAAGAAAAGTATGCTACTGAACAATAATACAAAATTATAAAATGTGTTCTGCTGTATTGCAGATAAACAATTCACATTTAATAAGTAATCACTAAGTAACTTAATCATTTATGGTAATTAATGGGAGAACATACATGCTGATAAAGATAAATGTTTTATGTACAACTCCATTAATTTGATGCTTTGTAAAGATACAGATACAATTTTTTTCCTGATCCCACTCTCACAATCCCCTCATTATATAATTTTTTACTAAGAAGTTATAAAGAGAAATCTAAGAGATAAGGGGTCACAAAATTATTTATTAATTTGCTTTAACTATTATTAGAAGATGTGCTTACTACACATCTATTGATTGTATTTTTGTCTACTTTTTAAGATACGATTTTTGTATCTGTTCAATGTAAGGATATTCTAGCAGGTGTATTTATTTAAACATAGTTATAATTTATTTCCAATCTGAGAAATAATTTTTCAAAAACTATTAGTTTAAAAGACTTTTGCAATATTAGCTTTCTGATAAAAGCTTTGAGAGCCTCCCAAAGTAATCTGAACTTATCGAGCTGCTTTTCGGCAAAAGGGTGTTTAATTAGGTTGTCTCACACTTCTCTAAACCTGAAAACCTAATCACCACCTTCTAACTCAAAGAACCGGCAAGTTGCTTTGAATATCATCCTGTATAAAACCTTTGGTTTTCTCTTCCATTTATTTCCACCTTGTACCAGGGAAAACGTTGACTTTAAAAGTGTTTTGTATTTTTTTAAAATCAAAGGATAAGTTAAAGAAAAAAAAAATCAAAGTCACAACATGAATAAACCCAACGAATGTTCTTCTTCTCTTGTTAAAGAGGCACATGTGTGTGCATGCGTGTATGTGTATAATAAACTTCAATCACAAATGGATGTTTGAAAGCAGCAAATTAAAAAAATGAACAAAGTGAAGAAAAGACAGGCAAAAACTGAATTATAATATTAATGAATATATTTCAAAGTAATAGGCTGAAACATACAAGCTTAATTAGATTTACTTTTCTCTCAATTAGGACTCATGTTCATCTCAGAAACACAAAGGATGATTATCATTATTTACTACGAGTATAAGCACCCTATTGAGAGTGTGAGCACCCTATCCCTCCAAAAAAACTTACCGCATACTACAGGGAACGGCTTAAATTCATATTTTCAGAAATTCATGCATTTAAAAGATGTTTAACTTCTCTATCCCTCTCCACTTTACCCCGTACTATAAGATATATAATTTTGGGCACCAAGATATAGTTACTGCCCTCTGTAATTTTACCATTTAATGCAGAGAAACAGAGAAGAAAAAAAGTAATAGGATGACTCTGTATGGAAAACTAATATTCATCCTCAAGCATAAATGACAGCCAGAATTTTAATGCAACTCAACTCATGAGCATCAACTATGTGATAGGTGGTGAGTGAGGTACAGAGAGAGCACTAGAACATGTATGCCTCTAGTCCTGTTGTTTGGAGGCGTGAGATGTTCAACAGGAACTTTATTAGGACACATTTATTTTCTTTGATCGACATTTAAAATAACCACTTCTCCTAAAAGCACTGAAGAACTACATAGGGACTTGTGCAAAATAGCACTTGTAAAACTGATAAATCCCCCAAACTTCCGGAGCTGAAGTTTCCCCCTCCCCATTCCCCTTACCAATGTGAGCAAATCCAGTAAAATCACAGGCCCGGCTTTTGGGGAGCTAAAAATGAATGAAATAGTTCTTCAAGTTCATGCTTCTTCTAGCACAGGAAACTGTTTCTCAGTGTAATTCACAACATCTTCCTGTGTGTGACTTTATAGAGAACTGAGCCACAAAATGCTTGTATTCAAATAAAGCTCCAACCCTTTTATTGGCATTGTCTGTCTCATAATTCTTCCCTGGCAGTGGCTGGGCAGGACATACATTGGGGTGGGGGGGTTATAATATTCAATTAGATTCCAATGAAGAAAATAAGAGGGACATGACATAAAATCATTTAGTACTGAGGGCCAAATATGGTGTTAGGTAATGTCACATAACCTTATCAATAGGTATTACTATCACAGTACTAAAGACACAGAAACACATTCAGAACAGGTTCCAAGTCACCCATACACACACACACACACACACACACACACACACACACACACACACACACACACACACACACATTTGATAGCAAATGAAACTAATCTTGAAAGATGTAGAAATTTTCAAAAATGAAGGTCTGGGTGGTGTGTGGCTCAGAGAGAAGAAAGACACAAAGCATTGGTTTCCATTTTTGAATCGAAATGAAATATGGAGACTATATAAGGAAAAGGCAGAGTAAGTAGAGCTGGCACAACAGAAAATAGTTCCTATTCATAATGAATTATCTAAAAAAGTAAACCCTGTTAAACAGAAGTCCTTTTTTCAGCTGTGCATCTAGTTGGGTTTACTTATATAAGCTTGGGGGTTAAGCTAACATACGTAGAATTACTCTGTTTTAGGAGAAATTAAATTACTATACATTGGAGTGGCATACTCTGGTTTCCTACAGTTGTATTGAGAAGTGATGTGTCCTGAGTCCCAAAACAAGGAGACACTTCAAGGTGTCTATATAGGCAGAATCAGTAGCATGAGAGACCACTGACAATTTCTCATTTTGGAGATAGTTTAAAATATTAAATAACTGGAAATTTAAATTTCCATTTGATATTACTCTTGTGGCACAGACACTCCTTTTCCAACTTTCCACCAGAATCTTTAGTTTCATACCCATGATCACTTTGGGAAATTGAAGAAATATCTGTGGGTTTGAGGGTCCAATTTAAGGTACATAAGAAAGAGACCACAAATGTGGAAGTAAAAGTTTAACACAAACTGGGCTCGGTGGCTCAGCCTGTAATCCCGTGCCTTTGGGAGGCTGAGGTGAGTGGATTGCCTGAGCCCGTGGGTTCGAGACCCGCCTGGGCAGCGAGACCTCATCTCTACAATAAATCAAAAAATCAGCCGGGCGTGGTAGCACATGCCTGTAATTCCGGCTACTTGGAAGGCTGAGGCGGAAGGATCGCCGGAGCCCAGCAGGTTGAGGCTGCGGTGGCCGGGAGCGGCCACTGCACTCCAGTCTGGGTAACAGAGTGAGACTCCAACTCAAAAAAAAAAAACAAGAGTTTAACACAAAAATAGCATTGCCATTTTTTTTTTTTTTTTTATAAGCCACAAAGTTTTGAGGAAGAACTTTCTGACGGAAACAATAATGTTTAGCTTGATATTTGGGAGTGCATATGGAATCTGGGAATCTGGTGAAAGATCTCAATGTTTTGGGATGAAGATATAGAACTTCAAAAAGCACAAAGGTGGCAGGCTGTGATGGCTCAAACCTGTAATTCCAACACTTTGGGAGGCCGAGGTGAGAGGATTGTCTGACCTCAGGGGTTCGAGACCAGCCTGGACAACTTAGTGAGACTTTGTCTCTACAATAAATCAAAAAATAAGCTGGGCAGGGTAGTGCGTGCCTGTAATTCCAGTGGCTTGGAAGGCTGAGGAGGAAGGATTACCTGGGCCCAGCAGGTCGAGGCTGTGATGGCCATAAGTGTGCCACACTGTACTTCCAGCCTGGGCGACAGTGTGAGATCTGACTCAAAAAGGAAAAAAAAAAAAAAAAAAAACCACAAAGGTATTAAACTGATAGTCATCCTCTTACATGTGAAAATGTTTAATGTGGACATAGAAAGAGAATATACATAAAATGGCAAAAAGGATCAAGGGTCAATCCTTGAGAAACATCTGTTTGCAAGGTAGAAAGATTAATGGAATCAGTAAAGAAAACAAAAAGTAGGAATTCAAGATGCTTCAGAGTTGGTTCAAAAATGTAGAAGTCAGGGACTAAAACAAAGATAGGGATGTATAAAGTAAGAAATAAACTCTTGGGCTGGGGTCAACTGCCTGACAGATATTTCTGTCTTCTATTTAATACTCTCCATTTCTTCTATATAGATGTTCAAATTCTAATAACTTCAGTAGTCATTCCTTTTTTAAAATGAAATCTATACCATCAATATCACTCACACACACACACACACACACACACACACACACACACACACACACACATACACACACACTATACATTTGGTCTCTATTTCTTTGAGATTGGCTCCAGATAGAATTATTTTCTTATACAATGACCTACACAGAAACTATTAGATTGTTAATGATATTTTAGTCTAAATCCCCTGAAACAAAACTGGTTTTATTGCCAAGGTCATCTTGAAATCATCAGTTAAATAAGAACTAGATCCCATTTGTTCTAATTCTTAACCCTTTTGTCTGATGCTTTTCTGCTAAAACATATTTATAAATGATGTGTTGATCTCAAGGGGCTGTACAAGGATTTAACTTGAAGCTTTCTCTTTAGATTTGTACAGAGAATTGCATTTTCCAGGCCTTTAACCTGTCATAATTCAAAATTGTAAACAAGGCCAAACAGGTGTGAGAAATAATTACGTACTATTAATGTGAGGCATTTTTCTTAAGTAACTTTTTTTAAAAAATGTACACATATCTGCTTTTTTATTACTAACAGTCACATGATGATAGAAAATTAATCTCTCCTTCAATGTGTGTCCAAAATCATTCCAGGCAAACTGACAAGAATCTGGGATATTTTAGTAGTTTGGGGGATTAAAAATAATTGCTCTTATTGTAGTTTGCCAAATCTTTTGAGATGCGTGGGTTTGTGGGAATATTTTTAAGTTTAAAATGATTTAGTGAGAACCAAAATAAATGTCTTATTTATATGGAGATTTTAAAAGAATCTAAGCAAAAATATTTATTACCCTGAGCACACCATAATCTATAGAAATGCACAATACACTGAAATGAGCACAAAAACGTGAATGCACTGCATCTCCTGGTTAGAGTAGATTAATAGAGACAAGCAAAAGAGGAGATGCATTTCAAAGTATTTTGATAAGACATAGGTTTGAGACTGGAGGGATGGTAAAGAAAGATGAAGCTAGATAAACAGAATATAAGAACCATATTTAAAGATCTTGCTTTCTATAGGGACCTGATTTTTGTCAATAGGTCTGTGGGACATTGTAGGTACAAATAACTGCCTTTCTTCTTTGCTTTCCCTAACCCAAGATGTTATAATTCTATAATGCTCTAATCACATTCAGGGTTTTGTTGTTGTTGATTTGTTTTATTTTGTTTTGAGTTGGAGTCTCACTCTTGTCGCCCAGGCTAAAGTGTAGTGGCATGCTCACGGCCACCATAGCCGCGACCTGCTGGGCTCAGGCGATCCTTGCCCCTTAGACTTCAAAGTAACTGGAACTACAAACGCACGCTACCACACCCGGCTATGCTTTCAGGTATTTATAAAAATCCTCTGACCTAACAAAATCTTTGTCAGATTGAGCATTTCAACCCTCTCACAGCATGGCCTGACTCAACCAGGGAAACATGTAGAACAACTTGCACAATTTTTATACATAACTCTGTGACTACCATCACACACCTGCTGCAGCTCTTAATGACTGGATCAGAAGCGGGAGGACAGATAATGGCAGAAAGGGACTTACTCAACTACTGAGTTATAATTTGCAGTGGGTGGGTAAGAAGGAATTACAGTGCTGATTCAGTCTCTTTGGAAACTTTAGCAGTTCTTCAAAAATTATCTCACTGGGGAATTTCTAAACGTGGTCACTTAGCTACAGTGATTCCTTTTCCAGCTTATCAGTGAGCTTCTCCATCAAATCTGGATTGCAATGATTCACAACCCGGCTCTTTTGGTTGGAGAAATTTGACCCCCACCAAGTATCCTCCTCACTTTTTATTACATAGTCTCAAAGTAGAAGGAAAACAAAGGCCAGAACAAGATTATGAAACCATTTTGCAAGACCCACATAGATGATCTAATAATTCTCTTTAGAGTAAAGATACTTGACATTTACAATCCTTAGTTTTGAGGCCTAGTCAAAATTTCCAGATAGAAAGAGTGCCATGTTGGCAACTAACTTACTATGCTATGAGGTTTGGATTTTAACATAAAGACAAGGCCATCGATGAGTTATAACGAGGGATGTTTGGAAAGATGGACAGGAGGAATAAACCTGAGGCAGGGATTCTTGTTGTATAACTACTGCACTGTTATAGAAGGGAAAAAGCAAAGAGATCCCCAAACAAGCTAGTGGCATTAGGAATGGTGATCATGGGAAAAGAATCAAGAAATAACAAAGAGAGAGAACTGAGATGATTAAAATCTAGAGATGTGGTTGTTGTTGTCGTTCTTGTTTTCTGGATCATTAGTTGGTCTGTCTGGAGATTTGTTTGTCTTTAAGAAAGAACAAGAGAAAATAGGAATAGTTGATGCAAGGGAGCAAAATCATTAAATAGGAGAAAGATCCAAATAACAAGAGAGAATTGTTAGACTTGAAGAAAACAAGAGTTCAATTTACGTGCGTCAGGAGTAAAAGAGATGGATGAAGACAGTTCAGAATAAGAATAAGTTGGGCAAAGAAATTAAGGTAGTTCCACCTGGTCCTCTCTTATATCTGAATAGAGGACAGATGCTTTAAAATTAAAGAGAACATGGTAGAGTAGGAAAAAAGCAATACAAGTTTAAAATGATACTTTTTTTGAGAATTGAGTGAGGGCATAATGTAAGGATAAATAAATAGATTTTACAATCCTCAGTTTTGGGGAAAAATCTTTCATGTCAATTTTTTAAAAAGCAAAATACTAAATAATAACAATCAAAAAATTGTGGCTAAACATTTGACTACCAAGTAAATGTCTAGATTATTTTGACACAAAGAAAAAAATAGGTTACTACCTCGGAGATTAAAAGTTTTAGAAAATTTAATCATCAGTAAAGATTACTTAATTAAAGTCATTGTTGTAATAGAATACACCATATGGAAAGGTTCAAAACAAAACCTAAGGTTTAAGGGTTATTTAGGAGATGAATCGATATAGGATATTTTTACATTTCATCCTATCAATGGTTCTCTGAATAATATATCTGATGTTTTAGGTGATTTAGAATGAATTTCTAAAATAAATTTATTTTGCTACCTCAAAAATATTAGAAATGTTTAAAATCATGTATGTACTACAACAAACCATAAATCACAACATAAATGTACCAAGAAAACTAGAATTGACAGCCATATGATTTTCTAATATATGGGGTGAGTAATGAATTACAAATGGTCCTTTTATTATGTGGTAGAAATTGTTTGTAATGTAGTATAATGTGTTATAAGCATTAAAAAAACTTCAAGGTTTTGTTAATCTTGGTCATTCTTCACACATCCTATTATGAAGGACATGTCTTAGGCATGACACAGAAAAGTGAGAAACCATTTTTCAGAAGAATGAAACATTCAATTACAATTACCCTTAACATGATATGCATAAAAATAAGATTTCCAAGAAGAAAATTATGTTACATATTTCAATCTTTTAATAGCTCTTTTGAAATTATGCATATGCATATATACTACCATGTATTTCAAATTATATGACTTATCTTTTTATCCTGTCACTGATACTTACTGAATAAATGCATATATGAAATATATATATATATATATATATATATATATATATATATATATATTGCATGAATATCTAATTGGAAAAAAGAGAAAGGATATGCAGAAGTTATTTTTCCATACTGAAAAAACTTGTATTAAGTGTCAGAGTCTGAGCTGAATTCCAGGTACAGCAAGAGGAATCCCAGTCCCTCTCATCAATGATCTCATAGTCCCTTGGGAACCTCATTCACTTTTATACCCTCAGTACAAAGCAACAATAAATGGATATCATCACTGTAAACCAAGCACTGTGCTAAGCACTTCACAGATATAATCTCATTTGTTCGGCAAAACAGCCCTGCTAGTAGATACCATTAAGGCCCATATTTTACAAAGCAGATACCAAGGTACTTTGAGGTTAAAAACCTAGAGAAACATTTGGAAGGAAGGGGCATGTCAGTGGGGTACAAGAATATTGTTTCTATCTTGGCTTGGCCACAAACATTCTGTGTGGAACCTGGGAAAATTCTCCTCTCTGGGACTCAAAATTACCACCTGCAAAATGGACCCACGGAAAGCTCTAAGGTAGCGTTCCTCAAACACCGCAGCACATTAGAAAGACCTAGGAAGCTTCCAAATATTTTGAAACCAGGGTGGAATCCCAAACTACTTGAAACAGAAGAATATTTGGGTGTGGAAACTGGAATCAGTTTTTAGCAACACTTTTTAATGGACTTGGGTTGCTATCTAGTTTGGTGTAAGAAAGGTGGGAGAGGGAAGCAGGCCCATTCTGTTTACCTTCAGACACAAAGAGATATCTGGGACTTGATTTTTTTTTAAAGGTGGATACTCTTGCCCTCTGTATTACCAAAACAGAAAGCAAAGGGATTATGGAGAGGAAACCTAACAAAACCTTAATCCTCTGCTCCAGTGAAAGGGACAGTTTGTGACCTTCCTTTTTATAAAAACTAATAGTTTACAGTTTTTGTAGGTTCAAATTACTCATATATGTACTGTATACGCCACCTGCTAAGTAAATTTGGCTTTGTTAGGAGATTCACTTAATGTCTCAAATTAAGGTTATAATTGTTTTTTTCATTTCCTCACATTTACAAGGGAGGGTTTGGGTTTCACTTGCCTCTGTCTTTATAGGAGAGTCAATATGCAGATCCCTTTCCTCCCAGACATCTGTGATTTTAGTTTATAGAATCTAATTTATGTTTATAGACATAATCATAAGCATTATGTCCCCATCATATCAACTTGCTCAAAAAGTAAGGTATTATTTACGTATTTTTATTTACAGATTGATTCTGTTTTCACTAACTTGTATTTACTTCTTCATTTATTTACCTCAATGTGTCAATTACAAAAAAAAAGATCATTCTATGTGTTCAGTATATGAGTATAGTTATAATATACAATGTGTTTAAAAAGACTAATAATAAGAGCAGGAAACAGATATACAGTATTTTAGAAAAATTAATGTAAAGAAAATGCCTTGTTAGATTAAATTATGATAACTAATGTTAACTATTAAAGTAATTAGATTTGTTTCATCATAAATGAGCACATGTTTGGGAACTGTGGAACATGTAAAAATGTTTTGACGTAATTCACCTTAAAAGCTATTATTCAGCCGGGCTCAGTGGCTCAGCCTGTAATCCTGCGCCTTTGGGAGGCTGAGGTGAGTGGATTGCCTGAGCCCGCGGGTCCGAGACCCGCCTGGGCAGCGAGACCTCATCTCTACAATAAATCAAAAAATCAGCCGGGCGTGGTAGCGCACGCCTTTAATTCCGGCTACTTGGAAGGCTGAGGTGGAAGGATCGCCGGAGCCCAGCAGGTCGAGGCTGCGGTGGCCGGAAGCGGCCACTGCACTCCAGTCTGGGCAACAGAGTGAGACTCCAACTCAAAAAAAAAAAAAAAAAAAAAACAAAAAAGCTATTATTCAGTAATGAATTACACTGGCTTCATGGAAGAACTTTATATGAGATAGATACTTCAATATACAAAAGCAAAGATTCTAATTGCTTCTGAACACCTCATCTTTAACCTTATTTAATGTCAGCAGACAGAAATTAGAAATTGATCAACTTCTTCTCAATCAAAAAACATCTCCAAATTGAGTTTTCTACTTTTGCAGTTTCTTATAAAGTCAAATATTTTTCCATCTTATGACTCAGCAATTCTATTCCCAAAGATATAACCTCTACCCCAGCAAAATAAAAGCACATGTCCACAAGAAAACACTTATTTAGAAGAATATTGCTGTTTATAATAGCAAAAAAACAAAAAATTGAACATTAATGTACATCAATAGGAGAATAGATAAACACATTGTATTATAGTCATATAATGGACTGCCACTACTCACCAATTAAAAAAGAAGAAATTACTGCCACACACAATAAAAAAAAGAATCGCAAAGGTATCATGGTTTGTGGAAGAAGACAGCTACAAAAAGAATACATACTGCATGATTTCACTTTATGAAGTGCAGGAATAAGCAAATCAAATCTACAGAACAGAAATCAGAATAGTGTGGGTGTGAGGTTGGAGACAAACTATGAGTATAATTTTCCTTTAATAGGAAAAAATGTCTAAACATATGTGTGCATACACGTAAACATATATACTACAAAGTCTGAAGCAATATATAATATAGAAATCACTGATATCTGTTTAACATTCTCTCCTTATATATCCAAGTAGAATGTTTATATTGTTTAGGGAAAAAAAAGGTTATCCAACAGAATTTTGAGTGTACGCACATACATATACTAATAACTAATATAAACATACATTTATAAAAATACTTATAACATAGTCATGCATCACCATATTAATTAGTCTATACCTTTAGGTGATAAGATAATGAGATTTTTTTATTTTTTATTTTAAATCATTCTCTACTGTCTTACTTTTAAGTAACAAGCATCTATTTTTATTTAAGGATTTTTTTTAGATTGGAAAATACAGTTTATTTAGAAAGTAAATTACAGAGAGAGAAAGATATTCTCAAGGTAGGGAAGGGGACCAAAGCTAGGAAGTATGGCAGTGACCATAGCTCAAAGAGCACATGGTCACACTAGAGTCCAGTAAGGCAATGGCCTAAAAAGGATGTTTCTACCTTGAAAAACAATAAACATCGTCATTAAATTTAGCCTCATTTCCATCTTCTCCTTGAGAATGAAAGAACATGAGTTCTGTAAATGACTTGTTTAGGTTTAAATTTATACCATAGTACTTTATATAAATTGTTTTGCTTGCTGTTAATTATTCTTTACAGTTTTTAATAATTTTTTACTTTGATGCTTCAATATTTTACTTGTTGCAGAAAATGTTGTCAGTTTGTGAACATACCCTATTTACAGGCTATTCCATACTTTTTGAACATAATGCATTCCTAAAAAAGGCTATAAACACTAAATATGCAAAGCAACAGTCCAAGAGAAATATATGTGAAATCAGAGTGAATTAGAAATGTGAAGCTGTTCAACATACCTAACTGAAGCCAACTATACAAGAAAGACAATGAAATATGTGGTTTTTAGACAAGAAACCCTGTGGCTGGAGAATGACAGGGCTTGTGTGTGCATGCATTTATGTTATGCATGGATAATAGAGATGGCACTTTACAAAGGATTGTTAATAAAATGTAGTTTTAAAAGAACCTCAAGGTATGTATGTTTATTAATTATCAAGTATCTCTACTACTGGTGATTCCATTCATGTCCCCTCCCTCTTGTTTGTTCACTCAGCAAATACAGGTGTGAGACCATGAGATACCAGGCGCTGGAAGTGGTGCTGGTGACAAAGCAGGAACTTGACAGAGCTTACCTCCCCCAGGGAAGAGAGAAAGCACACAGGTAATCTAAGTGCTTAGCACAACAAAGGAAAAGTTGAGGGTGTCAGAAAAAGAACCATTACTGATATGAAGAAAGAGAAGTGGTCATTAGTGACACTGCAATCTCATACAACTTTCAGCGAAGCTGTGTTATACATATTTGCTTTCGGTTTTCATGGTTCTAATTGAATTCGCTTTAATCACTAGAGAATGTATATCTAGTATCACTTACAAAAAACTTCAAACAATACATTATGTGACTGACTCGCTGGCCCAGCATCATTAACTCACAAAGACCACTTAGCAAATACGGATTATTAAAAAATGCCATTAAGTATTGGACAATGCTGGTGCTTGCTCAGTTTCCCTTTTATGCCAAATGCACACATCCCCCAGCTGCTTGTGAGTGTTAGCTGAGGTTTACAGCTGCCCTTTCTTTGGAGAATGTCCTTCAGCTGACCAGACTCTCCCTAGAGATTTTGCCATCCTTTCCTAATTCCCACCCCTTCTCCACAGAGCCCACAGCCAATGACTGATTCACAAAAACCAACCCTATCCCAGATGCGCGATCAATTGTGTGGCGCTGCTTATGCTAAGCATTCCTCATAGAATCAGGCTAAAATGAGTCTTCTTGCTATTTAACCTAATCCGACTTGCTTCCCTCTTTCCCTTACCCGTTTTTCCTGAAAGTACCTCCCCGAACAAACAAGAATTTTGTCTGGATCTGCTTCTAGGAGGCCTGGTCTGTAATAATGATCTGCCCCCAAATTTCCATATTTAAAGAGTACAGTTTATATATGTTACATATAATTATTAAAAATTCTACACATGTCTCCAAATTTAAAATGTGGCTATATAAATATAAAATACAAATTATAAATATAATAAAATATGTACAAATATTTTAAATAAATATATTTAAATAAAGAATTTGAATAAATATATAATATATAAAATATAAATTGCTCATCTTTTAAGTCTGGGGGGACATTTTGCTTACTAAATCTCTCCTACTGGAGTGGATGGGAGGAGTACCTACTGAATCTTACTCCTTTCCAGCTGAGTACTGAACCAAATTCAGTTGGTTTGTTCTAATTATTTTTATTATATTATTTATTATACATTACTTTTCTAACCATTTTCATTTGGATAGATGTACAACTTTTAAATTATTTGTAAAAAAAATCAGCTCATTAAAAAGTAAAGAAAAAATCACATCAAATGTGCTTTTATCTGAGATCTCCCATTAATGTCTAATTTGTCTCTGAGGTATATGATAATTCTATTACTCATGACTTTAAAATACATACTTTAAAAAATATGACATGAATGCGAATTTTATGCATTTTTTCAAATTCTTGAATTAAATATTGACCGATTATTTCTAGAATCAAATTTACAAATTCAATTTGAATCTATTAATTGCACTTAGGATAAACTTCTTATTCACTGGCAGATGAGTATGTGGTATGTGTATGTCTGTGTGTGTGTGTGTGTGTGTGTATGTGTTTGTGCTTGTTGTTGTTCAAAGACTATGTTTTTATATGGAAAAGCTGTTTAAATTTAACAATTAGAATTATCTTTCATGAGTGAAAAAGCTAGAAGAGTTAAATATATGACAACCATGAAATCAAACATTTATTTTACACTAATTGTAATAACTCAACACATAATAATCATGCATATTTTATTTCCAAATTTACCAAATGGTATCAACACTACCACTGCTAAAACATTCAATAAACCAAATTAGATTTTTAGATACTTTGGAAATAAAATAATTAATTCCATTCAAATAAAATATTAAAAATATGCCACAAAAGATGCAAATTTAATTGCAAAAAGGACAGTTTCTATTCTGTTTCTTTAGGCAATGCCTGAGGCCTATTATCTCTTTTCTAGGTCTCAAAATAGTAGGAGGTAACCAGTGCATTTGGTGATGAAGTATAATAGCAGGTCACCAAATTTAATATAAGAAGATATAAATTACTTTTCCTATAACTAACTTGGAAGAATAACAATTAGCAGAGTATACCAAATATAGACAGAAATTTATATATGTTTTATGTGTGTGTATGTGTGTTATAGTTAAAAACCAAAAGAAGAATGAGGATTTATAATTATTCATTAATTATTTTATCAATTGCATTTATAATATTCTTTAGAGAATAAATATCTTTTTTTTAAACCCTATAACTTGAGACTTGTTTATAAAAACAAATGAAAACAAGAAATGCATTTACTGGAAGGAGTTTCAACATGCTTATAAAATTAGAAAACCATCCTTTCTGGTAGACCTGGTGATTGTAAGTGTTCTCAGCAGAGACATTACAGGATTTTTAGGCAGAACAAGTTCTCCGTGTATGGAACTATCCCTGGCCCCCCCATTAAAAGCCAGAAGCCTTCACTATGACAACTAAAATACCCTCATATATTTTTGAAAATTCTGGCGGGGCAGCTGGGAGGTAGAGAGCTATTTTATCAGCACTGCTTGAGAACATAATCCAAGGTCTCAAGATGGAACAGGTTGAAGTCAATAAACCTGGTCCTAACATAGTAGCTCTGTGCTCTTAAGCAAATCACCCTATCTCTGTGCCTAAATGTATTATTCTGTAGCACACGTTTAATAACAGTTGTCAAGCCTCTCAGAATCATTATATGGGTCAAACGAGGCAGTGACAATAAAAGAGCTTTGTGAAGTATCAACTGCCACCCCAAATTATAACATTTTGTTTCATTTTACAATAATCTTATGCTGTACTTTTCATGGTTAATTGGAGAAGATTTGAGATTTGAAAAAAAAAGTATGTATTACTGTCTAATTTGGACACAAGTATACTAATTTGGAGGCTCTAGTTTTTTCAGTTATCAGGCCAAAGGCAATTCGAACCCTTGACCCTGTGCTACAGCCTTAATGAGGCCACACGGTCACCTGCTGGTAGCTCAGAAGGTGAAAGAAAAGAAGCTCATTCTTAGGAATTTAACAACCTCCTTAGGGTTTGTTCTGAAAAAATCCAATCCTGTTTGAGTGGCATCAACAACAATACGCCCATTTTAACTTCTTTAGGAAATTACAGATTTTTCCATTCCATAGATTATTTTCAGTAATTCTGCACACACATACATACAAAAATAAGCATGGTATATTATTAGAGAGGGTATACATATGTACAAAATCCTCTCTTTTCTTCATTACTGAAGTTGAAAGATCATTTCCTGCTCTCTGAAGAAGCTTATAAAGCTGTCTAACTTCGAGTGGCGAATAGCAACATGTCACATTCTGACTTGCTGTGAACTTGTGCCATACCTTAAGGGTGAGAAAAGGTGGCTGTCACTTTATACGAAGAACGGCGCTTCTATGATAGTGACAGAATTCACAGTCTAAGTGTGATAATGCAAGAATTACATAAAAATGACTCAATATTTTAAACTTGGTCCTTAAAATTAGTTTTTATTTTTTAAATGTTTAATAAGTATACATTATATATGTGTGCATGATACATGTATGTATATTATATACATGAAGACTAGTACTTAGATTCTATTTTTTGACATGAGCTCTTATTTCTTAGTATTAATTACTGGATATCATTAATAATTCATCATAAATATGCAAAATCTACATTAAAAATATTACAGGCTTATTGCTAAGTTCACCAAGTTTATTTTTTGCTATTTTGGCATCACACAGGCTATATCCAAGTAGCTTAAATCCTAATATAATTTTAATTAGATTAACACCTCTCCAAGTATTTTTCAGTTAAAAATATATTTTAAACAAAAATATATTTTAAAACAAAAATTAAGTCACTTAATAATAGTGACCTATTATTATTATTCAGATTCTAAATCTATTATTCACATAACTCCACTTAAATTTGCTTCTGCAACTATTATTGCTAAATACTATTTAAAATGATTTTAAAATCATCTTCGCTTTATCAGCATTATCACCATTCATTATCATTATCTGATCTTAACAGTTTATATTTATCAAAAAAAAGTCCAACTATACAAAATTTTATTTAGGAGGAATAAGTTCAAAAGATCTATTGTACAACTTGGTGACTATTGTTAATAATAATATAATGTATTTTTGAAAATTGCTAAGGGAATAAATTTTGTGTTCTCACCACAAATGAATGATAAGTATGTGAGATAATGTATCTGTTAATTAGCATTGATTTAGCCATTCTACAATGTGTACATATTTCAAAACAATACGTGCACAATAAATATATACAATTTTATTTGTCAATTGAATGTAATTGATTAATCCCAAAAAGAAAAAGCCTAATTTATATATATAAATAATTTCTAGTAATTGCCTTACAAATGTAATTTCCCATATTTTTCCATCAGTGAAGCTACTTCAGATTCACACACATTCAGATTCACACATGTGTACACACACACCCTCCCCTCCCAACACACACACACACACACACACACACACACACACACACACACACACACAGAAAATTTTAAGCAAAAGGCTGAGGAATACATTTCAAGCAAATATATGTAGGGAAAATTAAACTGAGAAATGGAGACCATCCATGGATTCTCAGTGCACTAGCGAACTCCCTGCTTCTACTTGTCATTCTGTGAAAGCTGTCATAAATCTACATCCACAGATCCACTTGCATTTGGCATAGGGGTTGGTAGATTATTTATTGAAGGGATTTCTGTCAGACTGGGATTAAGATGTCCTAAAAATTCCCAAGTGGGCAATTCATCACAACACAATTTAGCGAGTGAAAAGAACGCCACAATAGACCTTGGTAGCAAAGTAGAAGTGAGTGATAGGTGAACCGAAACCCCCAGCTTGATCTAAAGAAAGCAGACAACATATACCAAGGGTGTCAATCAAACCGCCTCATAAGCAGCCTCATGAATATGAAATAGGGAACAAACAGATTGGTTTTCTTTCCTTGTTCCCAACAGTTATAAGAAGATAGATTCCAACACTAATGAGCTTGTTTCTGTATATATGCCAGGAAAGTTCTATCTCTAATGTTTCTTATAGTCAAAGAAACAAAAACAGGCATTATTTCTGAAATAATGGAGGTTGTAAAATGTTTCTCTGTGGCCAAATTGTTCCCCTATATAGCCAGTGCCACATTTTTTTCACTGTGTGAATCAAATATACCTTGCCTCTTTGTTTCTAAAAATTAACAAACTAAGGTATATTTTTGGTACTTTCAGACCAACATTTATAACACAATCTAAAAACATCCCCTATCTATGTGTGAAACTTAAATCATTATGTTAAACATAAATTTAAAAAATTAAAATGAACTGCTAACAATAAAGCAAATGGCACTATTTACCCGAATTATTTGTGGAGCTCAGTGGTCATTATGTTACTCAAAATTTCTCAACTTAAATTTAAAATTTTTCGCAGATGCTAATATAAATAAAATTATGGTCTCCAAGAACAGTGCCTGGCAAACAGCATTCACTGTACAAGTATTTGTTGAACAATGGAATTGAGGAGTTAATTAATAATGACTTCATTGCTTTGTTTATTAAGATTAGCTCAAAACAGCTCTTTTCAAAAATTATGCTGAATTTGCAATACTTTGAAACTCTAATTTTTCAACTATTACATTGATTTCCTCTGATATATTATAGATATATTGAAAGATGTTGCCACAGGAGGAATAAATCATTCTAGAAAAATGGTAACAACATTGAATGTTCGGCTCCTGAATGGTCTCTCAGATGAGGTTTTCCTTGTGTGGAGGTAGGAGTTGAGATTGTCTCTCCTGGACCATAGAACTATGACCAGCAATTTTTAACCTTGACCTGTGGCTTTGGTAGCAAAAGGTCATAGGAGCTGGGAATTGAAGATAGAGTTTAGATTACCGAATGGGTCTATGCAGTCTGTGTAGAGGCTACTGGACACAGCACTGTGTCTGTTGGTAGAAGAAAGACAACCAGAATTCTGGGTTTGGAACATGAAATTCTCCAGAATTATGATCATTTGATTTCAACCCTTTGAGCTAATAAATCTCCCTGTTCCTAGCAATGCACAAAGATGTTCAACAACTTACCTCGCCAATCTCCTATTATTTCCTTTTTTTCCTATTAAAATTGAAAATGAGAAATTGGGAAACATAGAAGTGCTCAATACATGTTGCTTAATGGATAAAGTAAATACTTATGTATTAGAATTGTAACAGTAATAGAATATATAGTAGAAAAAATTTACTGAGGTATCTATGTGCCAAGCACTGTGTTAAGTACTTAAAAGGATTTTTCCATGCAATGTAATCTTTATAGATGTTCTATTGGAGAGATACTATTCACATGAAACATTTTTATTTGTTGTACATTTTTGTTTTCTGTCTGAAGAGCATCTCTTCTTCGATAAAAGCGCCTCAATTTTTGTGAAGCTCTTTCTATAATTCCTTTTTTTAATCCATTTGTGTTGGGGCAGGGGGATTTAGCTAACAAAATGTCTAACCAGGACTACCCAACACCCCATCATCCTGACCAGAATGAAGGGTACAGGAATAGACAAGAGCTCCAAGAAGAGTGGCCAGATCTAGCAAACAAAAATAGAGGATACCTAGTTCAATTTGAACTTCAAATACACAATGAATCATTTTTAAGGATAAGTACATTCCATGCAATGTTTAGGTCACACTTTAAAATATGATTCATTGTTTATCTGAAGTTCAAATATAAATGATACACTGAATTTTATCTGGCAATCCTACAAGGAGCCATCGTAAGACTCATTTCATTTTTTCCCTGTAACTGATAAATGTGTAGAACATAAGCCTAGAGTTACTGTGTGTCATCTTTTACATAACATAGGGAAATTCCACCTGGGAATAAAGCCTTCACAAGAATAGAAGAGCCAAGATACAAATGATATCATTTGGCTTCCTGGATTCATACGGGACTGAAGTCACCAGGCCTTTAAACTTTGTCTGAATTGGCACAATTCAAGGTTACTGCTCCAATACATTTTTTAAAATGAAACCTGATTTTTGTTATGTCACATAGGACTAAAATATTCTGGTCTAATATGTCATAATTGTTCTCATAGAGAAGAAACAAATATTGTTTTGATAGATTTAAGGTTTCAGAGCAAGTATGCGATAGATTTAGGATTTAAAACAAGAATAAAATATCCTGGTTTTAAACAATATTCTATACTGCTTTCTAAAGACAAATATATAACATGATGGACTGCAAATAGTTCTTTTAAAAAATATTTATGGCCGGGCTCAGTGGCTCAGCCTGTAATCCCGCACTTTGGGAGACCGAGATGAGTGAATTGCCTAAACCCACGGGTTCGAGACCCACCTGGGCAACTTGGCGAGACCTCATCTCTACAATAAATCAAAAACAATTAACCGGGTGTGGTAGCACACGCCTGTAATTCCTGCTACTTGGAAGGCTGAGGCGGAAGGATCGCCAGAGCCCAGCAGGTTGAGGCTGCAGTGGTCTGGAGCATGACACTGCACTCCAGTCTGAGCAGCAGAATGAGACTCCAACTCAAAAAAAAAAAAAAAAAAAAAATTTACACACTCACTCTCAAAGAGAGACACCCTCTTGAGGGGCTACACTGGCAGAGTAGAGGACCCCCGGGTAGACGCTGACAGCTGATGAATCCAGGGACAGTACTAGGTCATTATACCTCCAAATAGAATAGGGGAGACACTCAGCTCTCCTTCCTCACCCATTTGTACTTCTACTTAAAGTTTCAAAACACCTAGTAGATTTAAAATACAAGCTCACTAAAAAATAAGAAAAGAAAACAAAAACTGTTTCCAATTAAATCTGCTTTCATTTGAAACTACAGAAAAATACACACCTAAGATAATAAATTTGATCATGTTGCTTTCCTTCTTACAGGCAAAGGATGCTTTATGTTGACATGTAAGAATTATTGTTTTCAGGACATTGTCTATTCTCCTGTCTTCATCTTTTGTCATTCTTTACTTGTACTTGCTGACTTACGCTGAAATTTTGGAAGCTTCGTAGGTGACTCATGCTTTTATTCATTTATTTTTTTAACCTCAAAAAAGTCTACACTATTCTGTGTAGCTGGAATTCTTTGCTCACCCCTTCTTCACTTGTCTTAGTCTGCTCAGGTTGCTATGACAAAATGCCATAAACTGGGTAGCTTTTAAGTAAGGATAATTTATTTCTCACAGTTCTGGATGCTGAAAAGACCAGATCAAATGGCAAAACAAGGCGCCAGCTGATTCAGTCAGTGTCTGGTGAAGGACTGCTTTCTCATTCATAGATGATACTTTCCTGCAACATTTCCATATAGTAGAAGTAATTAGCTAGCTCTCTGAAGTCTCTTTTATAAGGAAACTAAACCCAATGATGAGGGCTCCACTCTCATTACCTAATCAATATTCTCAAAGGTCCCATCTTCTAATACCATTACCTTGAATGCATACAAATGTTGGAGGGACGTAAGCATTCATATTTGAAAACTGGCCTATCTCCTCTGAGAAAGCCTTTCTTGATCTGTTACTACTCACCCTAAGTTGGTGAAATAGCACTTCTGTTTATGATATAATTCAATGGATAAGATGTGTCTTTCTTGCTGTATTATACCTTCTCATCAACCAGTCACTGGAAGCAGGTTGCCTTCAAGGCAGAGAGAAAGACCTTGGGCTAGGGAAAGATCTTTTTGGCTGAAGAGTGTCAACTGTCAAAAAACTCCCAGCCACTGGAAGAATAAAGGATTCCAGACCTCAAGAGGGCTCGGAGTGGGGAAACACAGCACACAGTACTCACTTTTGCCTTGGAATTTATAAAAGTCTGAAATAAAATGATATCATCAAAATTGATTGAGCAAAATGTCCTATAACTTATAGCAGGCATAGTTGACATACCATTTAAAATGAAAAGTAGTATTAATGTTTGCAGCAAATCCTCATACAACAATGGATTCTGTTTACAATATATCAAAATCACTCCTCATAGCATGTACCAAGAAAAGCAATTAACTCTTCAATTTCCTCATAACAGCCTTGTGACCTAACAACATTTATAAGCTATTTAACTATTAAGATATAATCTAAACAATAGAATATATCATTTCAGCTTTATCAGTAGTCTCATCCTTTGGGACTTTTAAATTAAAACACAATTAATCTAAAAGTTGTATAAAAGCAGTTGGACACACATCAGAACCATAATAGCAAGCAGGTCTTATCATTTCACTCCAAACATCAAGAACCCAAGTCTCTGCATTGACATTTGACATTCCATAAAAATGAACACAAAATTTCAAAACATGACTTAGTGATAAATGATATTATCTAATACATAATATTAAGTTTTAATAGAATTCATGTATGAGTTCTGATACAATTATTTTTAAATTTTATTTTGCTAAACTTCATTTATTAAAATAGTTTTAGTACTTTTTCTTTAAAAATTAATGCCATAGTCTTTGAATTGCATAATATTTCTTCTTGACCATAATGTCTTATTTTATGCCAAAATCTTCTTGATAGTAACCATTTTTTAAAGCACTAATTTAGAATTTGCTTCACCCAAAAAAGAATGTTTTTCTAATTACTTCTACAAAAATATTTGCATTTTGTTTTTATAATCAGATGTATTTGCTGTGATATGACATAGAAAATTCTGTGCAAGTAGACATTTACTATAGTCCAGTTCAATTAGACATAAACAATAGATACACAATAAATTAATTGTACCTTAGAAAATAATTTTAACTAGTGAAAAAAATTTTGCCTCAAATTGAAATAATTCTGCTCATTTTACTTTTTTCACTTTACCACAGACTCCTTGGCCATGTTGTCCAAATACAAAACTATAGCTCTTTCTTTATATAGAGACTTGGAGATAATCAAATGTATGAGGGGGGAGGATCTCAAATGAAGTCTGTGGTAGAAACAAGTTTTCATAAATGGTATGTCAGTTCAGGATCAACTTAAGGAGAAGTTTCCAAGTCCAAAACAATCCAATGGAGAGATCATAAGGAAACCAGAAGTGACAGTCCACTAAAACAGAGATCAGCAAACTATTTTCTTGTTCTGAACAAAGACATGTCTTTGCAAAGCACCTGTATTAAATGTCTGTCTTGCATATTTTTTAAGTAATAGGGAGCTTCTCTTTTTGCCTTCCATTCTTGTGACATTCACTCCTTTTTTGTTTCCCGATATTCCTTATTTTGTTTAAATTTCTCACCACAAAAAGTAAATCTTACTAGACACAGTAATAACAGTAAAATATGAAGCAGTTTATCAAAATCAATTTGGCTTACTACATATTCATGAGCTATTTCATTGTCTGTATTCCAAATTTTCCTTTTCCAAAATTCAAACTGCTGATTTAATCTTCCTTCTATAATGCATTCTGGAGCTTAAAGCATCACAATAAGAAGACAGTTTACTCCTATGAATGATTTCATTTTGTCAAGAATTTCAGCTATCCAAAGTCCAGACTCCTAGCAAAATCAAGTAGCTAGAGCACAATGAATCCAAGAGTAAAGAACAAAGGAAGGGATGTCCAGGATAGCAAACAAACCTTCATAAATAAGCATCTAAAAAAACTCATAAGTAGAGCTCATAGACCAAAAAATAGCTATACACTCTATACCTCTTGATCTTCAAATGACTGTAAGCCTAAACGGAATGTCATTAAAGCAAAAAAAAAAAAAAAAAAGACAAAAAACATCTGGAAAATCCTCCAACTAAAGCATTTTCTACAAACATGATGCTGAAGGCATTTTTAATTACATTATATGCAAACCAGTTATATGCAAAATCATATAGTCACCTACTTTATACCTTCTTTCCTTTTTTTCATAAAGTCTTTGGCTAATACCATTAATGACAGAAGCTCAGGGTCTTTTTATTAATATCTTCTTTCTGACTGCCCAAGTTTGTGAGTACATTTTTAATTTGTTCCTCTCAAGCATCTTTTTTTCTGGATCCTTAAGACAATATACTTTAAATTAACCGCAGGTAACACACACAAAGTGACAGTATCTTAATGTTATAATTTCCAAAACAAGATAATCAGTTAATAAGGATAAATAGAAATCAAGATTTTTTACTTCATGTTACCTTGATGTCTGTTATATCCCATCATTTTTTAATATAATGAAGAAGACCTTAGCAATCTTAGAAATCTTGATTTCTATTTATTATTTCTTTGACAAAGAAATCTCATAGCCAGCTTCAAAACACAATAATTTTTTTAAAAAATGAAACAGAGGCAGAAGATTTTATTTCTGTATTTTGTTTTTTTTGAGTTAGAGTCTCACTCTTGTCACCCAGGCTAGAGTGCAGTGGCATGCTCACAGCCACTCCAGCCTCAACCTGCTGGGCTTAGGCGATCCTTCCACCTCAGCCTTCCAAACAGCTGGAACTACAGATGGACGCCACCACACCTGGCTAGTTTTTGTGATTTATTGTAGAGACAAGGTCTCACCAAGTTGCCCAGGCTGGTCTTGAACCTCGGGGCTCAGGCAATCCTCTCGCCTTGGTCTCCCAAAGTGCTGGGATTACAGAATGAGCCACCACATCCGGCCAGAAGATTTTATTTCAAGTAGAGCTACAATTTCAGTAGCTTTACTACAGTTGTTCTATTATTGCCAAATATGCAAGATCTACCAATATTCACAGTGAGGTTTCACCAAAAAAGAAGAAGGAGAAGGAGAAGAAGAAAATTATCATTATACTGAGCATAGGTCTATCTTATTAATCTAAAGTTAAAGGCAAAAATAAGTGTAAAGCCATTAAAACAGAATAGTTTTAAGCACAAAACTATCACCAATCCTTCCTTTTGAAAACAGTATTTGAACTTTCACTCCAAGAGAACCTAAACATGGATGCAGCTCTCCTACTCAGGAAATGTGTGTCCTTAGGCAAGGCAAATGACTCAGTTTGGCAGGCATTTATTTCTGTAAAAATAATTAAAAATAAATAAACAAAAAAAAGATTTTAAAAAAAGAAATGGAAAGAAAACTGCCTTTCAGTTCTTTCTTCATCATTGCTATTGCCATAATTGTCAACCAAGCTGCAGGTACTGATAATTGTTTCTTTAATGAGAGGACACTGCTAGGGCTTCACCAAGACTACAATATTTAATTATCAGGACAACCTGGTCAGATAGGTATTACTTTTATTTAAGATATAAGAAAATAGAAGCATGAGGTGGCTTACTCTCTTATTCAAGTTCAGACTAATAATAAGTAGTTAAGACTAGAATAAGTGGAGACACTTTTCCTCCAGACCTAGAATACCCAATCCTACAAATACTGCTTCTCTAGTAAACAGCAAAGTAACTTGCAGACTTTATTCCAGATTGTTTTCAATTCAATAATATTTCCTGGTGAAAATAATGGTGCTTTACTATAAAATATAAGTATAGGGTTTTTCTATATCACACAATTTACTAATTTAAGGTTTTTATTAGTTATGAATTTGTTAATTATCAAGAAGGAAGAACAGATCAAGAAATGTGCTCTAACTTCTAATATTTGTGCAAAATTTTTTTTCTCTATAGCACAGATGAATAGCTACAGCATACATCCATCTCAGTCCCACATGTACAATGCCTTTTGATAGAATGTGATGTGCTTTCTCATGAAATTTCAGGCAGGTCAAATAGTTTATGTTATGTAATGAGCCAATTAAAATCTTGAATAGTAGCCAGGGGAAGTGGCTCACACCTGTAATCTCAGCACTTTGGAAGGCAGAGGTGGGTGGAATGCTTGAGCCCAGGTGTTCAAGACCAGCTGAGACAACACAGTGAGCCCTCGTCTCTATAAAAAACAGAAAAATTACACAGCCGTGGTGGAATCACACCTGTAGTTCCAGCTACCCAGGAGACTGACTTGGGAGGATTGCTTGAGCCCAGGAGTTTGAGAGACCAGGGTGAGCCATAATCTAATCATGCCACTGCACTCCAGCCTGGACAACAGAGTGAGACACTGACTCAAAAAAAAAAAAAAAAGAAAGAAAGAAAAAAGCTTGAATAATTACCTCTTTTAGCTTACTTTTGAAAATATTTCTATGTCATCAAAATAAATAAATTAGCCTCTAGAAAGGAGCATGGGTAGCATGGATAGCATTTTGTCTAAATGATCTTTGTGGAATCTTCCATTTTAGGGCAGTATCTTTTCTCTATTCTGTGATGCAAATATTAATTGTAAATTATAAACACTTATCAAAAATATGTCATTAAAATTTATTCTGTTGTACAATGGTGTAGCCTAAGGAATACACAATTGACTGAAGTAGTTATCTAATAAATCTTATCTAAAAAGTATTAGAAATGTTTGAGATCTTGTCTAAAAACTATTAGAAATGTTTGGGACTGCAAAATCTTCTATGAGAACTATGCAGTGTATATTTATATGGATAAAAGTAGTACAAAAATCAAAACTCTGTGATTTAGCAAGTAATTTGACAGCTGACAATCACATAACAATATAGCATACTTCATAAAATCATTTTATATATTTTGAAATGTGGAAGTCAGCATAATTAATTCTATATATTATTATTTTTAAATTTCTATGTCACTTAAATGAAAACATCATGATCCTTTCTACCTCTAAAATTCTATGTTTTAAATGTTAACAGAAAATCTTAAGCTTTAAGCTAGTCAATAGTTTTGCTGTTTATGTGCCATGTTTAATATAGAATGACTGAAAGACTATTCCCTAGCTATTGTATTTATTTTTTAAACAAAGAATTATAGGCAAAAGCCTAAGTGTCATTAAGTTATGTTTTAATCATGTTTTAATCATTTTAGGAAGATTTCCAAAGGAATGCCATTTTCTTTGAATATAAAAGACATCTTTTCAGCATTCTGAAAATTTTTAATGAAAAACTGACAAAAAATAACAAAGTAACTTTAAATCTATGTTAGCTTAAATAAAAATTATACACTTGGTGCTTAGATTCCAACTTCATTTTAGTTATGAAATTATCTAAGCAAATCTCTCATCTATATCTTATGATTTGATTTTATCTTATTTGGATGAGAACAACATTTAAATATCAATAAAGGTACCTATCAAACAATAGACTATTCATGAAAAATAATTTAGAGGTAGAAAAAACCTACAGGTTGTCAACAGATTTCATATTTAGAATCTTTATAAAATTATTGTTTTCCTTTTCATGATATAAAGATCATTGTGGATTTATTCATTGATTTATTTTTTTAAAATAGAAAGCATGACTTTTTTTGTTAATTTTTTGAGTTAGGGATCTCACCCAGGCTGGAGTGAGAGGCACAATCATGGTTCACCCCAGCCTTGATCTCCTGGGCTCAGGTGCTCCTTCTACCTCAGCCTCCCAAGTAGGTGGGACTACAGGCATACATCACCACATGCAGCTAATTGTTGTTGTTGTTGTTGTTGTTGTTGTTGTAGCAAGGTCTTGCCACGTTGCCTACGCTGGTCTTAACCTCCTCCCGCCTCAGCCTCCCAAAGTGCTGGGATTACAGGCGTCAGCCGCCATGCCCAGCCTAAGCATGGCTTTTGACAATAGCAAAAGTCACAATCATTAATAAAAAGCTTACATAAGATTACTAGTAGCAATACTTTATTTCCACCTAACAATAGAGAGCACACAGCATACCTTTAATCCTGCCAGCATCTAGGAAAAATTTCAGACATCTGTTGTCAAACAATACAAAGTTAAAAGTAAAACACTTTTGAGAACTTCATTATACAGGTCTGATAGAAATCAATAGAATGACAGTAATTATATTTTTTTAAATCCATACGATGCAGATTTTATATTCAAATATCAATATAAATCTACTTCAAGAAATTAGCTGCTTAGGTTTAGATGGATCGTCATTGTGTTTGGCTAAAGTCAATACACATCTTTATGTCATGAATGACAATCTTGTTCCACCAGCATTTCTCAGATGTTTTGGTCTCATGACCTGTTTATACTCTTAAAAATTACTGAGGACCCCAAATATAAATTACATAAAGCTTTGTGTCATTTATATCTGTCAATATTTACTGTATTAGAAATTAAACTGAGAAATTTTAAATTTACTATTTATTAATTCATTTAATGAAAATAACCCCATTATATAATTAATATAGTTTAATGAAAAATAACTAGAATTCTTTTAAATGAGAAGAGTGGCAGAGATATGTACCTTGAAAACAAATATTTTCATAGCTTTTATGAGTACACTAAAATTTAAGAAATAGAAGTTTCTTAAGAGTTTTTAAAGTCTAGTACAATGTGAAATCTGAAACACTATCAATAAATTTTTTATTCTTTGTTACATGAAAATGCACTGGTCTATCTTCCATGTGGTGTGTACGCATGATCTGCATCTCGTAGATCCTCTGAAAGGGTCTGAGGGGGTCTGAGGGGGTTCCTGAATGTCCCTAGACCACACTTTGAGGACCACTGTGTTACAGTGTTTTAATAGTGACAATTTCTAAAACACTGTTGCATTATAGACATAGCAATAAAATATGATGACTTTGGATTAATATTACATATAAGATGCATTCCTAATGCTTTTTCTACAATAGAGCTATCGCATGGCCTTGGATTTCCAACCTCAGAGTGAACAACCTCACCCTGTTGTTAAGCTGTTGTTGTATCAGTTCCCTGTTACAAAAATAATAGTTTACTACAAACTCAGATTGCATATTCAAGACACATTTGTAGGGTATTTTCTATAATGTTGCTTTTTTAGGGAAATAATCATGATTTTGACATAAAGGAAAAAAAAAAATTCTTGTAGTCTGAAAAGCAGTATTGAGTGATGAGAGGCCTGTCAGCAGTAATAAAAATGAAAACAAGAGCTTCCTTTTAATCTAGCTATAATGCCTCCAAAGTTTACCAGTATATAAGGAACCCTATCCCTACTCCAAAGCAGGACACATTCCTTTAGGTGGCTGCAGAATATTGTTATAAGAAATAAGCAAAATGGGGATTCTGGAGGAGGCAAGGAGCTGCATAGATCTGCTGCTCACAGAATCCAAATAACCAGCCCAAACATGCAGTTCAAAGTGAAGACAATAGAAAGTAGCAAGACTAAAGAGAGTTACCACTGCACGGATGAGATTCAGATAATGCTCAGCCAGGAATGGAACTTCACAGAAGAAATTTCTAGGAGAAAAATAACCAGAAACTAATCTGATCTATGGTCAGTTGAGATCTGGTTGACCAGAGAGAACCATCCAGAACTACAAACATGTCACATATTCACCTGTAGCCGCATTTATATGTACCTGTTACTACAGTCATGTAATTTTCTGTACTCAATGCTGTTGGAATACAGGGAGATTCAGGAAAGAACATTGTTTCCAGCTTTAGCCACAGAAAAATCTTCTTAAGGTCAAGAGTGTTAGTAGCAGATGAATGAAAGCTGTTTTGTCCATGAATCAAGTGAACTTTTTAATCGTTACAGAAATATCACAAATGCCTTCTTCTCTCTGAAGACTTCCCTGCCAACCTCAAGACACATAACTGCTTATTGCTTTCTACCAACAGAACATTTTATCTTTTTCTTTAATACAGACCATTATCATTTATTATAAAGCTGAGCTCTTGAGGGTAGGAGTCATATCTCACTCATTTTTTTAATCCCAAGCATCAATATAGCACCACCACATACTAGGTACTAAATAATTGTAATGATTGTTTCTTCCATTAGAGAATAAATAAATAAATATCCAATTAAGACTGAAAACAGTTTGTTTTTCAGAACTTTTAGTTGTTAGTTGTTTTTCCTTTTTGTATTTTGCTTCTAGTGCTTTAAAGTGCTAACTTGCTGTTAAGCTTGTTCTAAAAGAAGTTTTGTACTTTCAATGCATTGGATTCCAAAGCATAAAAATTCCAAAATGCACTGTACAACCTCTTCCAGTCTAGTCTGTCTGCCAGCCTTACAACCACTTTCCCCAGGATATCCACTACGGATGAAATGATCTACAGTATTTGTGTGTTTGTTTGTTCGTTTTTTTAATGTACTTAGCCCGGTAAAATGATTGATATACACATTTTTTTCTTCTTCTTTTCTCTTTTTCTTTTGGCTGTAGAAAGTAGGAAACACAGGAAGCATCATGATATACTTGCACTTTAGATGCATAATCTTGGGGCAATCATACTTGTAAATAGTAACAATATTTTCCATTTAGGGCTGTTATATGAATTAGGGTAGAGTCATATCTAGCATTTGGTTCATGGTTCAGAATACCATCTGGCTCTTTTCTTTTCTTTCTTTATCTTTTTAAATGTCTTCTGGCTAGTCCAGGACACCATCATTTCTTCCTTTTTTACTTATTTATTTTTACTTGTACTTATTTCATTTATTTCAGTAGTTTTAGGGGCACCAATGGTTTTTGGTTACATGACTGCTTTGTCTGGTGTTGAAGAAGCAAGACACCATAATTTCTAACTGAAACCACTGCAATAGCTTCCAATCGACCTTCTTCATTCCACACTTGTCCCCTGATTCTCCACACCGTAGCTATAATAATGCTTCCTAAGATGTAAAGCAGATATGCCACTCATGTTGAAACCATCCAGTGGCTGACCTTGCCCCCACCTATTAGGGTTGATACGACGTCCCCAGTCCCATTCCAATTTCGTCTCCTGACATGGCACTCCTACCACGACCTCACTGGCCTCCTTGTGCTTTCTTGAACATGCCAAGAACAATCCAACCACAGGGGTTTGCGGCATCTCAAGACTCACTACCTGGAATGCTCTTCCCTTCACTTCTGTTACTTCAGTTCAAGCATCTGCTCAAATATTTCTTTATCAACCCATCCTACCTACCTTTCTCAGCCCTACCTCTGTCACTCTGTTTCATTCCCTGCTACTTGCCCAGGATCTAAAGCAGTGCTAGGTACACAGTGGGCCCTCAAAAATATTTACTGAATGAATACGCATATTACTGATAATAATTCCTAAAAAATCTCAATAGCTTGCAGTAGAAATATAAAGTCATGGGAAGACATTTTTTATTAGCTCTAATTTAAAGTAAAACTGTTAATATTAGTGTCAATTAAACCAACTAATTTGGTCCTCATACAAAACTTACAGTTAAAACCAGTGTACCAGCTTGGCAGTTTAAAAAACTGACCTTCAGTGAAGGTAAATAATTAACACCAACACAGTAAATGAAAAGAGTCTAGTATTGAACTCAGACATTTTGGTTGCAGAGTATAACTGAATCAACACAATAAGTCCCCAAAATAACTACACAATGAAAATACTCTGGCCTTCTCACAACATTCATTTTCTTGTAGGGTTCATAAAATCATTTTGATATACAGTTACAATGTGTCAAATGATTTGTTACAATTCAAAGAGCATTTTTCCTTGTCATGTTAGGAAGGGTAAGAAATAAGACAGAACCTATTTCTCAGTCAGCCCACACTTGATAGTTCACGTAGGTCTGAGGAGATGTAGCTCCCTGTCTTAACAGAAGCTGTGTGAACTGCTCCTGTTCATCAATCATGTAGTGGCTGTTTACTCGTCCCCAGGCCACATGTCTTTCTACATGGCATCTGGGTCTTCCCCTCAGCAAAGCTAAAATGTGCAATGACAGATGAAATTTCTGCTCCTATTTGGATGTGAAATTCAAACCTAAGTTGGAATGCGCCACTGTTGGAAAACAAACTCAGGTCACTAATGAGATATACATTTTATACCTAATTGGTTTGTGCAATTGACCAAAAATGCATCAACTAGTTAATGACAAATGGCATAAAGGTAATACATAGAATCATATAAACAATTGTCCTCTTTCTTCTTAATTTTTCTAAGTACTTACACACTAATTATTATTAATTTACACATTAATTATTGTCTAAGTAATCTTACTACTTTCTTGAGAAAAAGGATCAAATATAGAAAATAAATTAAAATGACAGAAATATCAGGAAAATCAAGTAACAATAAGAATTATGAACAGGAGTGTTTATTTAATAAGAAATACATGCTATAGGCTTTGCTGATTTTGAAGTTAAATCACTCAATGCAGCAAAGAAACAAGATGCCAAACTGGTGGAATTAAGAACTAGGTTTATTGCCTATTAACTAGCTACAAAGGTAGCTGAATAACTTACATTTTCTGTACTTCAATAGACTTATTATAAAATTAATCTTAAAACTTAGATTTTCCTCCAACTGAAGTTCATTGAACTGTGATGTCAAATCTGAGTTTCTTGAACCACCTAGCAGAATAGGATTCAGGCATTCCAACAATCTATTGAACTGTATGAAAAATTTAGTGTAGAGATTTAATATTAATTTTACCGGGAAAATTTCCATATCTTATATTAATGTTTCAAGGCAATCCCTCATTCAATGCAGATTTTTTTTTCATTGGAGTTTCACTCCATCACCCAGGCTGGAGTGCAGTGACACGCTCATGACCACCCCAGCATCGACCTGCTGGGCTCCAGCAATCCTTCCACCTCAGCCTTCCCACTAGCCAGAACTACAGGCGCGTGCTACCACGCCTGGCTAATTTTTGTTATCTATTGTAGAGATGAGGTTTCAGTAAGTTTCAGAGGCTGTTCTTGAACCCATAGGCTCAGGCAGACCCCTCACCTTGGCCTTCCAAAGTGCTGGGATTACATGCTTGAGTCACCGTGCACAGCCCATGCAGAATTTTTAAAAGCCTATTCAATACAATTGGTATGAATAGTTAATATTTCTACTTTACACACACATATACACAAACCCAATTTGGGACACAGCCATCTTACTTCATAGAGAAATGTCTATCCATTCTCTATTAGAGGGAAGTCTTAAAATAGCTGGGTTTAGCAATTTGGGGAAGGAAGAGAGACTGACTGCTTCTGATTCTTATTTGCTTTTAAAAATAAGAAAATTTCTATAATAGATGTCAATGACCCATTTAATTGAGTATCAATGCACATGGATATGTCTGTCAATGCAAATGTGGGCTTAGGGTAGGACAAAGTTCAACAGAAAAACTAAGATTATGGTATTCTATTTATTACTCAAAATAAAACCAATTCCAATATGTAAAGTCCATGTTAGGAAATCTAATATAATAGTAGTTTAATGACTCAAATATAAATTATAAAATTATTTTTAAAAATTGTGTGCTAGGTAATTGTTAAGTTGGCTTATTGGGTTGTCAGCCCTTCTTAGGCCTCTTTTGCAAGGCACAGGTGAATAACCATCTCACTTATGGCAAACTAACTTTCTTAAAACAAAGGCTCGTTGATTCACAAAAGTACTTCTGATACTCTATAGCCACCATTTATTGAGGGTTGACTCAACTGTGCTTGGCATTTCCCACGTATTTTCTTATTTTTCCTCACAACAACCCTTCCAGGAAAATGATTGAACTGAATCTGAATGTCAGATGAGGTAAGAAATTATGACCTAGACCTACTTCCTGGGATGAATGCTTTTCTTATTACTCATCCTTTTTAGAGAAAGAGAAGAACTGGTTTAACTTCTCAGACAGGTGTGAAGGATCTGAGCTCCTCTGTCATTCTGTTAGCATATTGGCTCTTCAGAGGGATCGATTAAAAAGCAATTGAGCTACAGAATCCTTGGAGTAGATTTCCTGAGTACAGAAGAGGAAGGGGCACATTCAATCATCCACTGTATTAGAAATTAGGACACATCCATAGATGAATAAAGCAATTAATATCCTAAAAGAAGAAGAAATACATACTATAGTATTCAGAAGAGCTTGATTCCATAATATTAGACCTAGAAAGTAGCTAGGCTTACTGCTTTTTTGTACCTTTCAATTAAAGGCCATATTATATATTTGTATACTTATTCAGGTACTAGATTATTTTCAACATTTCCTTCTAAATGAAGAATCAGTTGAGTCAGGTGCTGTGCCTAGTGTAACTTGCAGTGTAAAAACTGTTTTGGAGGCCTGTCTCTTGCCTTATATAAAACACAGAAAATATTAGAATTCTTATTTACACAAGGACAATGAAAAATTTTATACTACCTTGGTACATATTACTTCTTGAAAGTCATGTTAATAATTTAAAACACCTTGGATATCTTTAAAATGTTGGATACAGATAAGTAAAACCGGAAGGTGGCATTATAGAGGTCAATATAGACTTTAGGATATAAAGCATTGAAAAAATAATAAAACAGTATCCATTCTCCACTCTGTAAGTGAAAGCAAATGTATTCATTCTAAGTGAGTTCAGTCATCTTAGGCTGAAAGAACATGACACAGACTGGAAAGAGTTGAAAATAAATCAGTTAAAACTATTGCTATGGTTTTAAATGGTTCACAGAAAACAGGAAAGAGGCTTTAAGAGCTAAGACACACAAGTGCAACTGATCTTTTGAAAGCAATAGAAAGTAAATTGTATAAATGACAAAGCAGAGAATCTGGTATTGATTTTGGGCAAGGTTCTAGTATACATTTTGAGCACTGAGAAAATGAAATAGATCATGTATCAGATTGGTGATTGGTTTAGCAGGCTATTAAAATCTCTTCCAACTCTGATATTACAGACTTATCAATAAAGTGACTAGTTTGGGTTTTCTGGATAAACATGTCCATAGAACGCAGAAGTGAAATTCATTAGGCAAACACAGCTTAATAAAAATATCACTTGATCACAGCATTAGCTTAGGGGTTAAAAACAATTACTCTGGACTTGATGAAACCTGCTTCTGTTGTGCTGTTTATTCCAGGTCCATAAACTTTTATTTGAAACCCAGAAGCGAAACCCAGAAGCCATAGAGTTTGCAATTTGGACTTTTTTAATTTTAGAAAGAAATTATGGTGAATATTCTGTACTATATTAACACTTCCAGTACCCAATATGCAAACACATTAGTTTTACAGTGAATAGTCATATTAAGTGGGGTAAATAAAGATTTTATATATCCTCATCTCAATTTAAGTAAGACTTTTTTCCTCTAGAAAAGTTTAGATGTGTGGAAGGCAGAATATTACAACAGACTCCAAGATTCCCACCCCCAATGTACATGTCCTACATAATTCCCCCTAGAGTGTGGGTGGGGCCAGTGAATATGATGGATTTTGCTCATGTTATATGATATAACAAAGGTGAAATGATTTTTGCAGATGTAATTAAGATAATCAGTTGATACTGAGTTAATTAAAAAGGAGATTATCTTTGGTGGGCCTAGTTTAAAATATGAGCGCTTTAAATGACAATCTATTGGTCAGAGACTTGAAGTGACAAAGACTTTCTCCTACTGACTTTTCAGAAACAAGCCACCATGAGTTTTACAGTATAATAATAATAATAATTCTTCCAAAAACCCATAAGCTGGAAAAGACTCCCAGGATTCCAAACCTAAATTAAAATGATAAGATGCTGCCTGGTGAAACCCTGAGTTAGGTCACATCCAATTCCTGACTTATGGCAACTATGATGTAATAAATGTACATTTTTTAAGCCAGTAAGCTTGTGGTACTTGGTTATACATCACAGCAAACTAACTCAAGGTCAAATAAAGTTTTGCTAACAGTTAGCCATAAAAATATATTCATTCTTAGATATTTCTGAATTTTGGAATTGTGAATAAGGACTTGTGTACCTGTAGTTATATGAATTTAGATGAAGTACTTAATTGCTATGAGCAAATAATTTAATTGCTATGAGTTTTAATTTCCTTATCTTTCAAAGATAGATTTTAACAACACCTACTTCACAGGGTATTGGTGAAAATTTAATAAAATAATGTATGTAAAACACTTGATATAATTCATGAAACCACCACCACACAACAAACTTTAAATAATAATTATAATAATTATTATTAAATATTCTCTCCTTTGCTCTTAACCAGTGGGTCTCAACATTTGACACACATCAAAAATCATCAGGAGAGATTTTAAAGAACAGTAATGTCTGGACCCTGACCCATATCAATAATATTGAGACTCTGGCTATGGAAAGAGTACCATGGCAGTTTTAAAAGCTTCCCAGATGATCCTAATGTTCACTCAGATTGATGACTACTATTCCAAATATGCCATAGATAATGCTGGCCTTTTTGGGGGAGGGGGTACAGTAGCATTTATTGGGTGTTTCTGAATAAACTCAACATCAATAAATAAAATATCCAATCATTGAACAAGATATGCCTCCTACTTTAAATATACAAATTGTCTTTCCATTATAAAACCCTATTAGACACTTTCAGTAGAAATGAGCTTACTGAGTTTAAAAAAAACTTTCTTTTTTTATTTTAGATGAGGAAATATAGTTTATTTGGAAAGTAAATTTGAGAGAAAGAAGAGACTCACTTCCCCGAGGTAGGGGAGGGGGCCAAAACCAGGAAACATGGCCTGGCCATAGCTCAAAAAGAACATAACCACACCATAGCTTAGCAAGGCAATGACCAGTAATTTCTTATAATATAATTACTCTTGGGAGAACTGACAGATCACAGGTCTAGCCCTCAAAACACAAGAGACCAAATCTTGGATACATCAAATGCAAGGCCTTTCCGAGGACATCACCATTTTTGTAGCCTGAATAATAACTCCATTTCCACAAGATTCCTACTATAACAAGACTAAATATACATGGCACGATCGTCAGACTGTAAATGACAGTCGAACTGTAACCCACATGCTATGAAGCAACCAACTTGGGAAGACATACTACAGACTTTGCAGCAATTTACCCAGAACAGTCAGACCTTGGTCAGAGACTGGCACCTTCCCTAGTTTGCTGCCTCTGCTTCCAACTCAGGACCAGTTAGAGAAAGCCAATCATGCTCCCCAAACCAGTCACATTCAATGCCCCTTTTCTAGCTAGTTCGCCTCCAACTTTTCTTGCCAACAATATCCAAGCAGAATACACCTAAAGCATTTATTTTTCTTAATCACTATAAAGCTTTCCCAGGTCCTGCTTGATTTCGAGTCTCGGCCAAATGCAAGTGGTGATGCTGGCTATGGAAAGTTTGGAATAAATCACCTCTGTTTGCTCTAATGTCATTCTTATTTATAATTTCCACAATGATTTCGGTGAATGAGGAGCATGTTTGTAACACTGTTCTAATTCCTGTTACACTTTTTAATTTATTCACTAAATTTAATTCTTATGTGTGGGGGCAGAGCAGGCAGGGGTAGGGTCTTGCTGGGTAGGTCCAGGCTGGAGTGCAGTGGCACATCCATGGCTCACTGTAGTTGACCTCCTAGGCTCAAGCGATCCTTCCACCTTGGCCTCCCAAGTAGCTGACTACAGGCAAACACCACCACACCTGGCTTTCTTTTATTCTTCTTTGTGGAGACGGACTCTTGTTTTGTGGCCCAGGTTGGTCTTGAATTCCTGGGCTCAAGCAATTCTCCTGCCTTGGCCTCCCAATATGCTGTAATTACAGGCATAAGCCACCATGCCCAGCCAATTGTCTATTTTTAAACTTTGTATTGACGTATACAATACATACAGAAAAGTACACATGTAATTTGCTCCTAGGTGAGGAAACAGGATATTCTAGAAGCCATCCTTTGTGCTCCCTTCTAGGCACTACATACAGCCTCCCCAAAAAGGGTGTCCACTATGCTGACTTCTGACACCACAGGGCAGTTTGGCCTGCTTTATATTTTATTGAATTGGAATCAAAGAGTGGTATCTACATTTGGCATGTAGCTTCTTTCACTTAGTATTATGTTTGAACTTCATCCTTACTATTTCTGTTTTCATTGCCATGTGACATTCCAGTGCAACCAATGCATCACAGTTTACGTTTATATTTCACTGTGAAGGACGTTGAGCTGTTTCTTGTTTAGAGCTATGAAAAACTGTGATGCTATGAACATTCTAGAGCATGTCTTTTGGCAATTTACATATTTCTGCTGGAAGTATATCTAAGAGTAGAATTGTAGGATCTTAACATATAAATATGTTTCACTTTGATAGATATGAAAAATTATTCCTTAATTTTTAAAAATCATGGGAATTATGTTTTGGTACTGAACTAAAACTAAAGAAGGAATTTAGTGATCAAATAGGTATAACCCAAATCTTGTATTTTCTTACATGGTCATGTTATTTTAAAAGATGACATTAAAAATTTTTAATCAAAAAAATTTATTCCACAAGAAAAGCAACAGAGCAGATATTATGCCATTTTTATTTCTTCTAGAAATATACAGACTATCTTATGTAAAATGTAATTTACATCTACTGGAAATGTATATATATATCTGAGAATACCAGTATAATAAAAGCATCCTTGGCTTTCTTTTTATGTAGTATAAAAAGAGAAAGAAGAAGCTTGCATTTTAGGAAGGCTTGAACAAAGCAGGACAAACTTCTCCCTTATATAAGATGCTTAAGGCAGGGACCAGGTCAAATTCATCTTTACAGTCTCACATCTGTACCTCTGGCAAAAAGAAGGTTCTGGCTAGATATTTGTGGAATAAATGAATTCTCAAAAAGCCATGTCAGCACATGTTCCTCTAGAAATGTTCTTTTAATGAGGTGGTAGGACACTTGATAAAATTAATTAAGCCAGCCTTCCTAGCCCACCTTTTGTTGTTTGTGCTCTGGTCTTAGTGCTTAGTACTGGGAACCCAACCTCAGGCCCTGCTCTTCCATGGGAGGCTAGAAAGGGCTTGAACCAAAAGAATAAAGAAAGCAAATGTTTACATTTTACCTACTCTAAGAACAGCAAATGCTCACATCAGCATTCGAATAAGTGCCCTCCAACCTCAAGATGGGATAGAGAGATTCTGCTGTATTATGCATATAACTGGAGTATGGCACAAGAAGAAGAAACAGGAAACACAGGAGCCATCAAATCTAGAAGCTTTTAGAGGCCTCAGCACATTCACATGTGCTGCTACATTAAAACTGAGTGTAAGTTATTGAAATTTACCTTTTAAATTTTCTAAGAGAAATTTTCAAAGGTATGTTTTGGAGAGAACCAAACACAGAACACTATTGCAAAACACTTCAATTTTGTAAAATTTTAATAGACTGCCACCAAAACAAACAAACAAAAAAATCACATTGTATGGTAAGTGGAAATCAGTCTGAGGGAAAATGTCCTAAGTCTAACCAAAAAAATAAACTGCTTACACACTTATCTTTCACTCTTTCTCTCCATCTCACCCATCCCAAGTGGAAAGAACAAAAACATAGCAACATTAAGGGAACATTATCACCCAAAATTCTACCACTGTAACTCAAAAGATGTTTGCATTTTTCCCAATTCTTGTAAAGCCTTTGCTTATATGTACAATTATAAAAATAATGGTATTTATGGCATTACCATTGACTTGAAGTCATGGTATGGCACTGACTTTTAAAATTTTATTTTCCCATGAAACACTGTCCATACCTGTAACAAAGTCTTCATAATATTAATTTTTTAAATTATATAATACTCTACCCATAATAATAAATTATAATAATAATAATAATAATAATAATAAATAAATTATAATTTTAACTATTCTAGCATTATATTTTAGTTAGACTAGAGAAAATTCTTTACTATTCCATCTTTGTGGCCTTTTAATATTTTTCTTTCTTTTAATATTATTTTTTGGAACTATATACCCAGTTATAGAAATATGAGCCAAAGAATATGCATATATGTATTGTTTTTAAAACAAATTGCTTTCTAAAATAATTTTTGACAGTTCTTAAAATGTAAGTATATAGAATACTAAAATGTAAACCAAATGGTACCTCAAATTGGAATATATTTTGCTTATTTCCACATCACATTGATAAACACCATCCATAAAGTAAAGATTCATCTAACACTTTCATAAAATGAAGCACATTTTAAGTAGCACATTTTCACTTTTTTGTATTGCCAGTGAGCCAAAAAATTCATCCATTTTCAACAGTAGACTGAGGTAAGACACTCAAGGGGAAAAAAGCTAATTTATATGTCATGTGTCATACTTGTTCTATAAAGTTTCTTGCATCATCTAAAGATGCTAAATACATAATAATTGCCCCTTTTTTACAAATTCAAAATCTAATATGTGACTTGCTTAAGGTCACATAGATTCAGGGTAAAACATAGATTGAATTGTTTCTACTACAACATTCCAAATATGAAAGATAAATAATAGTAAACTAATTACACAGATACTTTGGGACTGCTTTCAAGTAGAAGTGTTCAAACATTTAAAATCAGCTAGAGAAGTTTTTTATGACAGGGAAGCAATTAATTAATCATTTAGAAGAGGGATACTTTTTCCCCCTGACTTTAGGTTAATCATAAAGAAGAAACACTTCATAAAACTTATTTTAGGTGAAAGTATTAATTATAAAGCACTTTATGGTGATTTCTGGATAAAACTATATTTGAATAAACATTAGTCTTGACTTTTTTTTAGATTAGAAAATATGGTTTGTTTAAAAAGTAAATTAGAGAGAGAGAAAGAAAGAGGAGATTCACCTTCCCAAGGTAGGGGAGGGTATTCTTGGCATATTAATATTTTCACAATAAGTGTTCACAAATTTTTATAAAATTTCACAAATTTTTATAACTTATAAATTTTTATAAGTTCATAAATTTTTTATGTGTTCACAAATTTTTTACTAGTCTATTGCTGCAAAATAGTATACATACAGATATACATGTTGAAAAGTATATAATTAATAATAAATTTTAACAAGATAAATATATTCATATGATGCACTCCCATAAAGAAAGAGAAATTACCAGTATCCCAGAAATGTCCCTCAGCTTCTAATACTAGAGATTAGTTTTTCTTTCACAGATATTTTTTAATCTACCAAAGCTCTGATAAATTCTTTGTGACCTTTATTGAAGTATTCATTTAATTTCTGCTAGCTCTTCCATTTCTTTCCTGAAGATAGAAGTTTATCCCATGAGATCAAGTAAAGTGGACCTGATGAAAATAGTAATATCAAATTGGCACTAGTCAGTACAGCCTTTGAATACCTATCAATCGGCACATACTATACAAGACCTTTTTTCCTCCCATTCTTACAACCACATCAAAACTAAAAAGATTATGTTTCACTAAAACACCTCACAGATAGTAGTTATATTTGCATAACAGGATTTTTTCCTGCTTAGTTCACTACCATCTGTTTTCATGTTTTAAGTTGAAAGATTTATACATAAAACAATCTTTTATAACTTTTCACATGCTATTTTAGAGAGCAATTGGCCCAAATCCTGATTATTTTCTAAACACATAAAGTTGTTTCCTTAGGTAGGATACAAACCCTCAAATTCAACATTTTTCAGTGTAAATAATTTAAAGTCTTCTCACAACTGTGACAAGAACAAATTATTTAGTCCTTTTATAATAATTAATTGGTATGTGCATTCACATATTTCTGACATCAACTTCTTTAACCCTTATTTAGAACATAAAAACCGAGCAAAGGAGAAAAAAACATCAGTTTTACTTTCATTAATGTTTAGTTTCTCTGAACTGGATTAAGACGCTTCCCCTAATAAAGGGTACAATCATTTATGTGTGAAACTAGATAATTATTTTATGAAAATGTTAAGGTTTAGTTACTAAAAACATATACACAATATACTCTGTTTCACATTTTTCTATCTTAGTATGTTTAAAGTATTAGATTATATATAATTAAGATTCAGGATCATAAAAAAATACTTTTTTTACTACCTTAAAAATACATCTAACTAAAATGTCACAGAGGGTGGGGTGAGGAATGTATTCAGATGTGTTCACATAAGCCTGAACAGTTATCTATTTACATAAAAATTGGATGTTTGACCTTACGTTGATTAAATAATCAACCAATATCTTTATTACCTATCACATTACATAAAAATTGGATGTTTGATTTTACATTGATTAAATAATCAACAGATATTTTTATTACCTATCAAACTATTTTATGATTTTTAAGTAACACTCAGAATTTTCAAGAACATCATTTTAGAAAAACGGATAGCTGTTCTTCCATCTTGACAACTTTACACCATTTGACCACAAGGGGGCCATAACTATCTTTGAATTTATTTAGGCAAGTCATGTAGCTGAGAACACAAAATGAAACCAAACCATTCTCAAAAATTAAGTAAACACTAAGGAATCATTTATGAACACAAAAATATAATTTTTGAAATTAAAAGAATATGAAACACATGGGCTTCTCTGATACATGTTATACTTTTGAAGTGAGACACTTTTCCTAACTTCTGCCTCCAAAACATGCATATCTATGTACCTTCTGGACTCATAACAGACTTTACTTTAAATACAATTAGTACTAAATATGATGGTCTGTGAGAATTCCTAATAAAGCCATTATTGTTTAAGTGCTGCAACTTATAACTGGGCAAATAATAAAAGTCCCTCTAGCCTGTGCTAACCCCATTCACTATATCCAATGGTCCTTTTTAAATTGGCGATAACTCATTCTATTCTCACATTATGACCTGAGAAGAAACTTGAGAAAGCAAATTACCAAAAACATACTCCTCTGGCTAAATGAACAAACTGAAAGACAAAAATAATGTCCAACAATAAATGGTGTGCTTAAATTTTTTTTAATTAAAATTACAAAGCAGATGGAATGGAAAGCTACATAAAGGAACTGAACATTTTGCTCAAGTATTCTCTGTGGTGCATTCAGCAAAATAAACTCGTCTCTTTGCAAATAAAAATGTTATACTGTTTATTTCCTGGAAAAAACAATTCCACGCCAGTGCTATTATAAGTGGAATTAAATCAATTGTTCCACCCGTGGCCCTATGTCAAGACTTTATTTACTGTCTTCAGAAATGTTCCCCAGAACCCTTACCAAAGGTAAATGAATTTAAATTGTCAGTTACTTGTTTCATTCTCACATTATCACTTTATACAATATCTTGATACAAAGGAAGTGCTATGTTGACAACATTCATAATAGATGCTGAAATAATAAAAATATTAATTCTTTCAACAATATTACCAAAAGTTCTGTGACTCTTCTCATTCGAAAATTTCCTACCACATCCTTCATATTCATGCTCACAATTTCATAGTACCTGGATTTTCTTCACTTTTTAAGATTTTTCTTCAAATGTCGAGCACCACTGTATAACTACTCTGGTGGCTGGAGGACTTTCAGGCTTGGAGACAATGTTATGATAAGCCAACTGAGCAGTATCTAAGGGGACAAGAATGGCCTGGATGTATTTCTAAAATGTTACTGTGAATAAGCCCTAGTGATGTCTCTGTACTAAGAAAATTAGTATTTCCATGACTCACTCCCTTATCCATAGAGTGGAAATGTACTCATCTCCTGACCTGTATATTGATGACTGACTATGCCTAGAAACTTTTTAAGAGGTGTGCATGAATTAATCCTATTAAATTTCCCAATGCCTTATATGAAAGGAAAAGAACCAACATTTGGCAACATTCTCAGTTACGCAGCACCATGCTAAGAAAACATTTGTTTCTTAAGGAAAACAAATATTTGAGAGGGAAAAAAGCATTACCAGGGAGAAAAAAGAACTTTCTGGAAACTCCTAACAAGGTATCAATGAATGTCAAATTATAGAACAGGAAACTCAACTTCCTAGACAAATGATATTTTCTGTACAGATTTTAAGAGTCCTTGAATCCATTGTCTTTTAGAGTGGTGTAGGCCCATTACCTACCAATGAAAAAAAGAGACAAGGTGATTCCAACAGCCAACCTGCATTAAAATCAATAGTATACTTTGGCATCTGTATTCCAAACTGGTAGGTACTCTAGATATGCATAACTAATGCACAACAATGTCTTTCCTACTTGTTTTTCAAAAGACCTTCAACAAGTTGCACGTGACATTCACAAAAGAACACATTCGCTGTGATATACTATTTCTCTCTTTAGTTTTAAATTAAATGTGACATTCATAATTTAATCTCTTCACTAACCAACTGTATATCAGAAAAATGGACTTAGAGTAAGCATTTTCTTCACTGATTTAAATGAGAATGAGGAATTCAACAAAAACTATTAAAACCTTGTGTCCCTTTTCCTTTAAGTAGTGTTTCTTACATTGGGCTTTTCTAAAAGCATCCAACTTGATGATGTAAAAAATAGGAGAAAAAACAGTATTTTAAGCTTTATTTGACTGTTCTTAATATTTCCTTACTTGTGGCAGAGTTTTATGCCATAAAACATATTTACCATCTATTACAGGTGATTTGTACTCAAAATTTTTAATTTTATATTGGATAGCAAAATAAGATAATAAGTAACCCAATTAATCAGAACTTATTAAAGGGACTCACTTTCCTTAACAATAAACTGAATCCATTTACATTTCTGTGTATTTTAATTCAATTATCAATAAAAAATTATTTAAAGGGTTCATTTAAATCATGTACCAGCACCCATAAAAATTAAAATTACTGCACTAATTCTATGACCCTGTGCTTATAATAAGCATATTTTATTTTATTTTTAATAATCCAATCAAGATATACTTTAATGTGAGTGAAATGGAATATTTCTCTCAGACATGTAAAACCAAAGGAATATTCCATCTACAGATCCTCCATGAAAATACATTTTAACCATCTAAAACATTGGTAATTCTTTAGAGTTAGAGATTACATAGATAATGTTAGCATAAGGACAGGCCCTCAGGAATTCTGTGAATTATGAGTTTTCAGGAGACGAAGTAGTCTCAGGTCCCTATGGGGCTTCCTGAGACGTCTCCTCCTCTGCTACTGCCTCCTGTTGGAATCAGAAATGTGTTTACCAAACGGCATCGTTTTCTGGTGGTGCACAAATAAACTCTTGTCATGTTTGAAGCTCGCCTGAATCAATGGCTCACACTGCCTCATTCCAGGGTTTTACACCCATGGCTAAATTACTGACTGCATCACATTATTTCACTGGGAAAACGGGAGGCTGAAAGGTGCTCAAACTTGTTCAAGTGTCTCTTCCCAGCAGTGCAGACACACACAGAGAATCATAATGGCTACTTCCACTGATAAAGAAATTGAGTAGTGGTTCAGAGCTTTGAAATTGACACTCAACTAGTGAGACTGTATTTTCAATCAGGAAGAAAATCTCATAAGTCTTATAATAGAAGAAATTTTCCAGTACAAAGTTTTATTTTTATTTTTATTTTATTATAGAGATGTGGGGTACATGCAGGTGAAGTGTGGGCCTCCAGCTGGCCCTCGGTTCCCCTGGCTTAAGATCAGGTATCCTTTGCATTGTTACATGACCCCTACAATAAGTATTTTAAAGTATCTTTCTAATAGCTTGGTATTTATCCAGGTCTTATATAAAGAATGCAAAAACTAACAACCAGAAAAAAATATGTTCTAAACCCTAAAAACAAGCTTTACAAGTCTCCCACACTTAACAAAATTTAAAAAGCTAAAACTAAAGATACACATTTCCCCCCTAAATTTGTTCAGTGTAGATAGTCAGGAAATAAGCAGAAAAACTAATAATAAATGCTTCTAAAGCTAGCACATTAAAGTTTTTTACTGAAAACAAGACATCAGAATTACATGTGTCAATGGCAAAGCCAAACATTCAGACATGCACACTTAATCTTATCTTCCAGGTTGTTGTTTCTTTCCTCCCCACAATCTTCTGTGATTTTTTCCTACTGGGCTATTAGATGTGACTAGGCTTTCTCAAACCTTACTCATTTAAGTAGTTTTTATTTTACAATTTATAATCTCACATTAACATTTTGATCTAATGGGATTATTTTCTGAATACAAACTATAGATTATGAAGCTAAATGCAAAGTATAGACTACAAGCTAGAACACACATAAAAGATAAGACATTTGCATGGATGACAGTCTTGAAAGAGTTTAATTCTGATATGCTATATCCTAATTTATTCAATTATGTATTCAATACTTTAGTATGTGTTGAACACTATGCTAGATGCTTTGTTAAATGAATCAAACACAGAGCATTAAATCATAAAACCTTTTAGCACTAGTTATATATGTGCAACGGAGGCTTACATAGAAACTAAAGATGTCAATTAAAAAATAAGAAAATATAAGCAGGGATAAATGATGTAATAATGTAAGCATTATCTGTCATTACTGTTACTCAGTTGTTTATAGTCATGTAACAATATTTTTATCACATACTATCTCATGTATAGATTGTATAATCTGATGTAATCCTTTCAGTACTCTTACATGTTAAATAGAACACGTGTAATCTTCTCATGACCAAGAATAAGGGGCACAGACACCAAGGGGAGAGTAAGTCTGAGATTATTCAGAAACGGGAAAACATGACAGCTTTCAGCGGTGAAAGAGGATCTGAAAGTGGGTTGCCAGCAATGCAGCAAAAAGTCAGGGGTTTATGCAGGGCTTGGGAGGGGAAGTGTGTGCCAGTTGGTTGGAGGGTGGCACCAATAAGAAAGAGAGGCACCACAGTGTAGGATTGAAAATGCACCAATCAGAGAGAAGCACTATGGTATAAAAGTGGGAGAGGATTGAAAAGGGCCAATCAAGAAGAACCATGTGAAGGGGAAGTCTGCAGACCAGGAAATAGGTATTCTCACTCTGGTCTGTGAACTCCATCCAGAAGTTTTAGTGGGACTCACCCTAACTATCTGACTAACATGTTTCCTTCCTTTCTGCTCTTTCAAAGGCACCATAAGGGAATTAGAATTTTAGATCCACACAATCATGATTCAACTAATACGTTTTTACTACTCAGTAGCTCCCACTCCTCTGAAACAAACTCACTTCTATAGTAATGTTCCCCTCGTTCCTCCAGGTCTCTCTCCTTAGTAATGAGATCACTAGTAAAGTCAAAATTATTGTGCTATTAGATACATTTATTATAGTAAATTTATTTTTCTCTTTAAGAAGCACTTATGTAGACTCAAGATTTTCACTAAAGAGACAAGTAATATTCTCAATGTCCATCATAACAATATCAAAGCCCATATCATTAAAGACAATGGAAAATTTTTCCATAGAAATAAAATAGAAGTTTATGTTATCATAAAACCTAAATGTCTCTTTTTAAAAAATCATATTAAGAGTCAACTGTATTTTCCTGACTAGTAAATTACTTTGTAAAAGGCTGGAAATCCCCATTGGAGGTAATTAGTCTATATGCAGGAACCACTGGAACTTGCCTACATGCTTTTAATGTTTTACACACACATTCTCACCACCACCATCACCACTATAATGGTATTCATTTTCAGGCTTTCCTACACATACAAGATCTCAGCTACCCCACGTATGCTCTTTCCATAGTCTGTGGTTAAAAAATTAAGTCAACCTGTGTTGAAGAATAATCTCAAAGTATAGTTTTAGATTTAGTAGGGAATAAGAAAAGGATCCTTGACTTTGGAGTAATACACACTCAATTTAGGTTTAAATCCTATCCCTGGCACTCACCCACCACTGGTATCACTCAAGCAATTTATTAATATCTATGAGTTTTGGTTTTTCTCTTCAGTAAAACTGGAATGACATCACTGGCCTGATAACTTGACTTGGGTTATTAAATCAAATGATATCTTGAAAAGCAATAGCCTCTCAATCCATATTATATCTTGCCACCTTCTCCATTCTCCTATGATAGATAAAGTCCATGAGAATTTGAATGTCAACCCTGGTTTAATCATTGAATTTCATATTTTGGATCTAAATTTATATGAGTTTAGAAAACTATTAGGCTCCTTCCATAAGGACACAGAACATATAATGAGGCTTAACATCTTAAATTTAGAGACAAGTGCAAATGCATTAACAACCTGGCAGTATAAATACATCAAAGAATTCTCACAAACCATATCCTTCATTTACTGTTGCTTTGCATATCAATAATTCATTAAATAACTTGTTAATTTAATCTATTAAATTCTTAAAGCATTCCACTTATATTTTACTTAAAAGATAACCTTATGGTTTTACTTAAAAGATGTTTTAAAGTATAGTTATGAAACTACTTGAAGATTCAAACTTAATTGAGAGTACACAAACCTAATAATCTAATTCATTCGTTTAAACATCTTTTAAGTCAAATCCTGCTCTCAGTCTTATAATTCTACCAGTTGGACACTAGGACTGAAACAACTCAGATGTATATTAAAATAATTTTTCAGATTTTCTCAGTAGTTATTACCCTGATTATGAATCACACTCCTTTGTAAGGTTGACTAGTGGTTTACATTAATAGACTATCATCTATTCAAAATAAGGTCATGTCATTATATTTCAATATTTGACCTGAATCCTTTTTTACTTTTCTGTATTTTCTTATCTATACCATAAGGTAGCTACAGAGAGAAATGTGCTATATTTTGCATTAGTTCAGGGACTCCTGGAGCTCCACGGAACTGTATTTCAAACCTGCTTAAGGTCAGACAGCTAAGGAAAAGCCAATACCCACAACGATATTTCAAACATCCTGGGAATATGCACTTTGAATACATGGGATCAATCTGGGGATTCATGACAAAAGGAGTCCCAAGAGATCTACTTATAGCATCTCCATCTCACATTTCAGATCCTAATCTCCTAATTACTCTAGAGTGCTTGAAGGAGAAAAGTGGGGGGTGAAGGGGGAGAAAGAGAGAGAGAGATTGATTAAGGTGAATGAAATGCATGGGAGAGGGAAACTAGGTCAGAAGGACTAATGATGGGCTCAATCAGATGTGTGAAATTAACTTCTGTGTTTAGTGCAAATATGTCTAGATCAACAGTATGAATTTAATATAATGGCAAGCTAAGAGGAGAAATATATACTACTAATTTTAATCTCCATAGGAGTAAATGGGCCTCACTATTCACAGTATGGTCCTGTTGAAACCTTACACAGGAGAAAATGTAGCTTTCTGAACTGTAATAGAGCTTACAGTGGGACCTCCATTTAATCATTCAAATGCTGGGCCTCTAAAATCATTCTCCAAAAATTCTTCTCAACTGCTTCACCTGCATAAGGAGGATAAAATCTGTCATCAAAAGAATGCTATAAAATTGGGTAAGAGAAAAAAATAGTGAAAACGCCTAATGGAGCACATGACTTAGAGTAGGAACTGGCATTATGTGAATCTGAATATCATTCAAGTATGCCAAGAGTAAAAAATACTAGTATAAGGTAGCACAGAATACAATAGACTAAAAAAACAGTGATTGTGACTATATACATATATATATATATATATATATATATATATATATATATATATATATATATATATTTCTTTTTTTTTTTGAGTTGGAGTCTCACTCTGTCACCCAGACTGGAGTGCAGTACTGCTCCCGGCCACCGCAGCCTCGATCTGCTGGGCTCCGGTGATCCTTCTGCCTCAGCCTTCCAAGTAGCTGGAACTACAGGCACGCGCTACCACACCCAGCTAATTTTTTGATTTATTTTAGTGATAAGGTCTCGCCAAGTTGCCCGGGCGGGTCTCGAACCTGCGGGCTCAGACATAATATATTTTAATCAATTATCTAGCCTATCTGATATATTATCTTCAGCAGATAGCATTCTAAGATGTAAACCTTAAAAAATGTAAAACAAGCCGGTATCAGTGGCTCAGCCTGTAATCCCGAGCCTTGGGAGGCTGAGGTGAGTGGATTGCCTGAGCCCACAGGTTCGAGACCAGCCTGGGCAACTTGGCGAAACCTCATCTCTATAATAAATAAAAAATGAGCCGGGCGTGGTAGCGCATGCCTGCAGTTCCAGCTACTTGGAAGGCTGAGGCGGAAGGATCACCAGAGCCCAGCAGGTCGAGACTGCAGTGGCCGGGAGCAGCCACTGCACTCCAGTCTGGGCGATGGAGTGAGACTCCAACTCAAAAAAAAAAAAAGTAAAACAAAGCTAACTACATTCAGCAGCCACAGCAATGCTCAAAATGTAAGAATATACACATTATACATCTCACTTACAAATTCACTACAATCATTTTACTTTTCTGCTAAATAAAAACTTTTATTTGTGGATTTTAAGTAATATATACTCACTTCTACCAAGATTTTCTCTCTGCATCTTTTCAAATAAAGTCCATGTTTTCCTGCCTGTATACAACGTGGCATCCAATCTTTTATAGCAGTAAGCACTGAAGGAACATGACTCTGTCAAACACAGAAGATCTTTTGTTTGGTTTTTTTTTGTTTGTTTTTTTGTTGTTGTTGTTGTTGTTGTTGTTGTTGTTGTTGTTTTGAGTTGGAGTCTCACTCTGTCGCCCAGGCTGGAGTGCAGTGGCCGCTTCCGGCCACCGCAGCCTCGACCTGCTGGACTCCGGCGATCCTTCCGCCTCAGCCTTCCGAGTAGCCAGAATTACAGGCATGCGCTACCATGCCCGGCTGGTTTTTTTGATTTATTGTAGAGATGAGGTCTCGCTGCCCAGGCGGGTCTCGAACCCGCAGACTCAGGAAATCCACTCACCTCAGCCTTCCAAAGGCACAGGATTACAGGCTGAGCCACCGAGCCCGGCTACAGCCATGAATTCTAAATCCATTTATGAGTCAGGCTTACACTGAATGTATTGCAAAAAAAAAAAAAAAAAAAAACAAATACTTTGTAAAAGTCAGAAAAATGCATTTTTACATATTTTATTAAATCATATTTAGTGTAATAGTTAGGAAATAATCATTGCATCATGAAAGTCCATCTTATTTTAAAACCACAAATCAAGTTTTCAAGAAACTTTTTTAAAGTATTCAAAAGTTGACTCTTATCTTTGGACAGCTATGATACCAAAACTTTAGTATATGCTAAATAGATACAGGTGCTCCAAATATCTATTTAAATTCCGTATCAAATTCCGTATTAAAATGTGCTGTTCTTATATTTTATTTTATAATGAAACTAAATCCTTTTTTTTTTTTTTTTGAGTTGGAGTCTCACTCTGTCGCCCAGACTGGAGTGCAGTGGTCGCTCCCAGCACCTTGACCTGCTGGGCTTGACCTGCTGGGTCCGGCGATCCTTCCGCCTCAGCCTTCTGAGTAGCTGGAACTACAGGCATGCGCTACCACACCCGGCTAGTTTTTTGATTTATTGTAGAGATGAGGTCTCAAAAACAGTAAAGGAGGCTAAACTTCTTTAACCTTTACCTCTTTTTTATTTCAAGTTCTCTTCATCCTCTACCCTGCCCTCTACCATCTCAGCCTCCACAGGCACCATTAAAAACCAACTTTTATTTACGATATGACTTTCCAGTGAAGGATTCTGACTGATTTTAGCTATACATTCTTTAAAATTGCATTCTGTAATACAGTTCATGCTTTGGAAACTTTTTTTTTAAATGACTGACATATGACTGGTTCATATCTTTTCCTACAAAGGGAAACAAAATTCTCAATTAAAATTGATTAGATACCCAAATATTTGCTTGTTATTGTAAGTAAAATTTACTAAATTATTATAAAATAGTCAACAATTGCCCAATACATGCTATTTGACAAGCATCGGTGTTGGTTTTTTAAATATACATTACCACTTTTAATTCTCACAACAAACTAACCAGCAAGGTGTTGTCATGCTCCCTCTTCAGAGGTGAACAGGCTGAAGTCCAGGGAGGTCATGCAGCTCACCTACTTATACACCACATTACACAGGTATAGCCAGAAGAAAACCTACCTAGTCGGACCCCAAATCTCAAACTTTTAACCTTCATTCTATATGGCCTTCAACAGTGAAACCCCAGAATTATTTATATTTAGCTCTAGCTTTTGAATTTTTAGAAATGGTTTGTGGTTCTTTTATTTCAAGGTCAAAATTTCCATATCTCAAAGGTGACCAGAAGTCTCATACTGCCTTCATAAAAGAAAAAGGAACTGAAGACTCTAAAGAATGGTCTGAGTTGAGCTCACTGCTTCTTTAATCGACTAATTTAGAGATAGAAAACTCTTTCATACTTCACCTTGATTTGTATCTTTAAATGAGAGGGAAAAGAGTTTTCATTCATTAATTAATGTGCACATTAATGAGATAATTTATGGGTTTATTATTTCTTCAAAGACATTACGCTTCTCAAGGGAAAACATTTCATAGATACAAAGTACATTCTTGTTATTAAAACTGCCATTTCAATCTCAATGGATAAATAATACTTACACTTTACTAGAATTTTAATCAGTTTTAAGCACAAATCCTTCATGATACAAAAGGATAAGGCATCCAAACCTACTCACAAATCTTTTTACTTATGAAAGAGGTTCTATAATCTCACAAGACAAAAGGAAGTGAGCTTGAGGAAGAAAGAAATATAAAATATTAATCATTATTGCATTTTAAAATGTTCTTTACAGGTATTTTCTTATGCATAAATTGGATGTTTAGGTTTACTTTTAGTTTTCTATGGCAGACTAAACAGCGCTAACATGTGTTAAACTGAGTCAAGTAATAACTTCTAAGAGATATCAGTAAAGTCCAACTGGAACTGAAATAGTACTATGACAAAATGTCTTAACATCAGCTGAAATAAAGGACAATGAAAAAAGCAAGAAAAAAAAGCAAGAAAAAACAACACCAAATGGTTATTATTACATGAAGTTAATCACCAAGGAAAAACAAGGTCACATGAAAGAAAATCATTCTCAATGAAAAGAAATTTCATACTTAGAAATTCCTGATATAATGTCCTCTTTCAAATCTTTTCCGTGGACAGGAGTGCGTAATTCTTTAAAAAGTATCACCTTTATCTTATTTGAACTTCACAAGTACATTGTGAGCAACTTTCATATGCTTTCATATGTTTTTCCTGTGTCACACAAGAGGAGTCAACTTTTACACAATGTTACACGTGCAGGGTGAAGGCAGAAATAACACCAGTGATCAGTCACTTTATTAAATATTTTTGAAATATTGAAATATGCTTAGTTTAAATCGTGTGTGTGTGTGTGTGTGTGTGTGTGTGTGTGTGTGTGTGTGTGTGTGTGTGTTAAAACTGAGTTCTGACTATTGTCATTATACATCTATTCCTTTATATAAGATTTCCTTACGGGTCTTCTCTCTTTAAGGTTTATTTATGGATCAGAAAAACTTGATAGGGAAACTGAGGGAAAAAAAATACAGCTAAATTTAAAATCAGAGAAATTTTTTTAAAACACTCATAAAAAAAGAAATGCAAATAAGAATAAAATGTTAAATAGAAAATATTAATTTACAAACATGATTTTTACATGGATACCAACAAATTATATATTTCTTACATTATCTACACTGCTAAACTAAGGAGGCAAAGGAGTATTTTTAAAGCAGCTTAAAAGTCAAGATGGGTATAAGCGCCTGGGTCATAAAGGCAGACCACAAGTGTTCCACAGACTTCATATTCAACAGAGTGCACAGGGCATCTATTCACAGCTTGATAGCATATACCCCAGAGGTCTGTGTTACAGAGTAGCTAAAGATCACATCACAAAAGCCATTTAAAACTCTTTGTTTCAAAATCTTTCCTAACATTCCCAACTTTTCAACTTTCACACACTTACATAAACACTATTACTAGTATTATTTCAAAATATATCATTTTAACTATATTCTACTGCTACAGACAATTGCAATGTGTTTTCCATCATATTGCATGAATTATACATGGGGGAAAAAAATCTTTGATCATTACCGCCTCTCACACTTGGGAAAAGTGGAATAAAATAGAATATATAGCAACAGCTCAGAGCCGATTTTCTAACAAAGCATAAAAGCCTCTTCCAGCATGTACACTAAAACATATGGAACAGCACTGATACCAAACAAGAAATACATGTCGCCTGCACAACCATTCCACACAAACTGTAGGACAGTCATGGAACTTTAAGGTTTCATAGTGTCATGATTTTTGTCCTCCTCAAATCCCCATTGTCACAGGTAAAGCAAAATTCTCTGAATCCTCTTAGGTTTATAGCTTACTCAGCCCTGTACTGACACATAATTTGTTTTTGTCTTGAATAAACCCCTGTATAATTCTTTATTCTTGCAGAAATCTCCACTACACAATTGAAATTCACTTCTAATGGCTTCCAAGAAGAATAGAATTCTTAGGTTTGGTGTTTCCAAAGATTCAAGAAAACCCTAGCACATAATAAACACTAAGTATAGTAAAATTGATGAGAATATCTGTTTTATGAATAAATATGCAACTCCATATATTGCTAAAATACAATAATTCTTAAATATTAGTCATTCAAAATGTTGCAAATTCATTATCCAAGTACACAAACACATCACAGAATTTAGAAAACTTTTTAGTTTTGTAAAACACTTTAAAGAGAAGGTTGTCAAGACTCCATTTTGACCTGTGAGAAACTGGTAACATTAAAGAATAAGATACATGGTTTCTTAGTTCTTCTGATAGCGTCACCTTCTAGCATTACATAAACTATTGATTTATATTTAAGTATCCTTTCCATGATAGTCTGAAGTGTATTATAAGCATTTTATTAAATGTGTTCTATATGACCTGTGTATATATCAATCACCTCACCACATTAAAAGCCAGGCATTATATTGTCTACGTATACCAGATCATTTGTATTTAGGTTAAATATATTTCAGGCTGTCATAGTAACACCCCTTCAGAGCCCTAAGCCTCTGTGTTCAAGAACCCTAACCATCACTGGGTTTTAGAAAGACACCAAAAAATATTCATTTATTTTATTAATCATGTTCCTTATTTTAAAAACTTGAAAATACTGATAAGCAAACTAAGCAAATACACTACAGCCCTCTCAGCTAATACCTCAAGTACTATTCATGTTTAGGCAGATAGGTATGTATATCTTTCTATATTTTATGCATATGTAGGGATGTTTATATACACTACTTAACTTACACATATTCTATCACATTAAAAATATACTTGTGTATCTGTTCTTGCTCACATGATAGCAGAAAGTAAATATATTTTCACATCAATGAAGAATTATCTAGTACTATAAACATATATCATATTTAATTAACCAACCTGCTATTATTTGATGACCACATATCTACAAAACATCACAGAATATTTTGGTACTGCATGAGAAACATTTTATTTTTAAAAATACCTTACAATTGTAAATGAGACAAAGTCTCTTCTTTAAGCCCTGTCTGATCTGTGTGTATATGTATGTGTTTGCTAGCAGGGTAGGGAAAATGTTGAGGGGTGGAGGGCTAAGAGAAGTGACTTTTCTTCTTTGATCAGCTCACAAATGGTTGAGATACCTGCACAAATTTATTCAATTACTAGTTGTTCTGTAAAAGTGTTTGACTTGTTTGGGGGGGGAGTATTCAGATTATGTTGAAATTTATGAAAAGGACAAAGTACTTGGGGCTGGTGATGCAGAGGCAGGCATGGCAGAGAGTGAGATGGAATTCTGGGGCCCTTTTGGCTTAATGCAGTCCATTTTATGTATCAGCATATTCTTGATTCTTACCCACCACCCCATTGTCACCTTACAAATACACACAATTAAAGAAAGCACCCCATACCTAGAGTCTTCTTCCACTTCTCTTGGTCTGTTGCTTATTTACCAGAGTCTCCAGCTTTGAGAAGAAGAGAAGGCAAAATGTTGGATGGAGTACAGTAGAAGTTTTAGGTTGGCCAGTCATACTAGCTAGCTTTCTCTTCTTTTGAATGTCTCTTGAGAATTTTTTAATAAAGTTTTCTTTCTGAGTGGGGAAATACATTTTTAACTAATTTGAAATTAAACTGTACTGATATTATTTCAAACCATAATTGGATGTGTGCTTCTAGAAATGAAAGTGGAAAGTCCCAACTCTTCTCACAGGACCCCTGCTCCAAGCAAATCCATCCGTGTGCTGCTGAATCAGTTGGTGCTTTGTCATGAAGACACAGGTTTGGCTTGATTTCATGACATCAGGTTGACAAAATCATTTTTTAAAAATATTTTGTCTATAAGGAAAAGCCTTTATGATCATTTTCATCCAGTTTGTAAATTTTCCTTAGAATAAATTAAATTGGTGATGGCTTAACATTATAAATTCATTATTCAGTCACCCTGAAATATGGAAAGAGATAAATGATATACTAAGAACAAATGTGAATCCTATGAAATGTGGAGAGTGAGGGAGAGAGCCCCTCAGCTCTTCAAACATAAACTTCAAAATCTGATGGGAGTCAAATTATTCCTGTTTTAGAGAAATGAAACCAGAGAGTAACACAAATGTGCCCCCCAAGATAAAAGCAGTAAGTACTAAAAAGCAGTTTTATTAACACCAATCTAACACCTTTAAAGCACTGGTCAGGTCAAGTAAAAGAATGTCTGTAGACATTACACAGGTTCACAGAGTCCAGTGGTAACTCCATTGAAGACTCTAGGTTGCCATAGATCACAACTAATAACACTAGCAATAGCCACAATAAAACAAGAATAATAAAGTACTTCACAATGCCCACTCAGTAGTCAAGCATTCCCTTTGACTGTTTTTTTCTAAATTGTTGGCAGATTTTCATAGATCCATATGTGTTTCTCATGAGAGTTCTTTTCCCTAGTGGCCCTCCTTTTGGAAAACTAATAATTGGGGCAGGGCCCTTTCTGGTTACCTGAAAAGGTAGGCAAGTTCTCCAGCTCACACAGGAACTAAACCCAGGAGTGACCCTAATTGAGTTACGCTGTTTATTTTTCCCAGGAATTTTGTCTCACACAGTCATTTAAAACAAGATTCGAGCTCAGCCTGTAATCCCGTGCCTTTGGGTGGCTGAGGTGAGTGGATTGCCTGAGCCCGTGGGTTCGAGACCCGCCTGGGCAGCGAGACCTCATCTCTACAATAAATCAAAAAATCAGCCGGGCGTGGTAGCGCATGCCTGTAATTCCGGCCACATGGAAGGCTGAGGCAGAAGGATCGCCGGAGCCCAGCAGGTCGAGGCTGCGGTGGCCGGGAGCGGCCACTGCACTCCAGTCTGAGTGACAGAGTGAGACTCCAACTTAAAATAAAATAAAATAAAATAAAAAATAAAACAAGATTCGATAATTATGAAAATATGAAAAATAATTAAATCCAAGTTTTCTTATTCTCAGGCTAACATTTTGAATAACCAAGTGATTTATTTTCAAATAATTGAAGGTAGCAATGTGAATCCAAGTTAGTAATATTTTTCTTGCACCTAATGACATTCGGATTATTTTTTGTCAGTTTTATATATTAGGCACAATATCAGAATGCAGTTACATCTCAATTATAAAAAACAGCATTGATGCAGTATATCAAAATCCTGAAGGAGTGGTTCTTTGGACACAATGGTGAACAAATAACCATCCTAAAGATTCTCTAATGAGAGAGAGGTCAAAAAAATCCCCACTTAAAATTCAATATAGAGACTTTCCCAAGATGCCATGAGAGCACAGAGGAGGAACACCATACTCAGCAGATACAACCAGGGTAAAAGATACTAGGAAATACTTCAAAGAGACAGCTACCCTAGAGTTGAGATTTAAAGAATAAATGGTGTTTGGATATTCAACAAACATAATTAGTCAAAGAATTCTGGGTACACAGACTTGTAAGAAAAAATAATTGAGGGGAAATTAAAAGGTATAAGGTAAACTAGGAATTCTCGGTAGGATCATTTGGCTTACTTAAAGAGTGAATGTGGGGAACAAATTAGAGATCAGGCTATAAAGGTGTGCAAAGCCAGATCATTAAAGGCTAATTTTGTCCTTCTAAAGAAAGAAGATATTTCCTTGGCTCAGACCTTCTTCACTCATTGATGTTATGTTTAACACGTATCTTCAGCTTTGCTAACCTCATAGTTGCAAAATGGCTGGAAACAGACCTGAAATTATCCTTGTTTTCCATTCAGTGGGAGAATAAGGGTCACATTCTCACAACTATATCAAACAATATTCCTGAGGCCAACTGCTATTAGAACACACTTGATCAATCTTTGTAAGTGCTGATTGGTCAGACAGATTTTATCTCCAATCCTGAACCAAGTTGGCTTAGAACAATCAGAACCCCTCCCTGAAGCTGAGCCTAGGATCAACCCTACATAATCCTACTTAAATCTTATGACTGTTGTAATATAAGAAGTTTAAGAAGGGAGAAAATAGGGACATGAGTGGTGAGTGGGTGTCACACTCCATATCCTTCTGCTATAACAGAAAACCACAGACTGAGTAACTTATAAAGAGAAGTGTATTTGGTTCACAGTTTTGGAGGCTAGAAAGTCCAAGAGCATGGTACCAGAAGACAGAGGGCAAGAAGCGAGTGCACGAAACAGAGAAAGGTACCAGGGGTCAAGCTCCTTTTACAACAACTCACTTTCATGATAACTGATTCATGAGAGCTTCACCCTCATGAGCCAATCACCTCTTATTAGGTCCCAGCTCCCAAGACTGTTGCGCTGGGGATTAAGTTTCAAACACATGAACTTTGGGGGCATATTCAAACAACAGCAGTAGACAAATGGAAAAATTGTCTCTAAAACGTTACTTCAATTCTCTTGGATTTTAAGGAATGTTTATAATACTTCGAAGAAAGAGAAGGGCAGAAGGCAGGACTGACTCTATAAAAAGGAATTCTCATAGTGGGAAAGTAGTTTGCTTCTTAAATAACTTATAAGTAGGGATTTCCATAATTTCCTATTGACATATCTTGGAATCCCCTTCTTACTTCATCATGTAACTTGGTACGTACAGGCAATTCTTAGGATCCACATCTAGTGATTTTATCTTTTCTCTGAGGCTGAACACTATTCCAGAAGGAGTCTAAACTTCAATTGTTATTGCTTAAGCAGTAATTTTATGTGTTATATTTCATATTTCAGCAAATACCAACTTCTAATACCATAATAAAGTAAGACATTTGATTTTAATTTAATTTCTTCTTTAGCATTCTACTTTCAGTATATAACATTTTTCCAAGAAATTAAATATTGGCCCTTCTGTCTGTTCTTTCATTCTTGAGAATATTTTAAGTGTTCTGGCTTACTGGTAATTTCAAGTACCTGTCACTTGAAATTGCTTTCTATCACTATCATTTTTTTGAAACACTATCAGCAATCAAAAATCACTTAGACTTTGTCACAAGAATACCTCAGGACTTGATTTGTATAATTTTTAATAACCTTTTTCCAAATATTTCAAAGGCTACAAGAGTCTGTTGTACATATTTACCCGTTTATTTAAAGAAATAAAGCCCAAAACACTAAGAAGCAGTCATAAGTAACATAATAATTCAGAGATCTGTATCTGAATTTAAAAATCTTCATTAAGGCAGGGAACATAATAATGAATGTTGATCTCAGACTCTCCCATATCTTTCATCTCTCAACATCAGGATGTAATAAGTTACTGAAAAATTTTGTCAGAAATCACCTGCTTCTGCCATCTGTATAATTTCCACATTTTGTGGCCACTGCCTTGCTAGACTCTGGTGTGGCCATGTACTCTTTGAGTCATGGCTGTCACCATGCTTCCTGGCTTTGGCCCTCTTCCCCCCCTTGGGGAAGTAAATCTTCTCTCTCTCTAATTTACCTTTAAATAAACTATATTTTCTAATCTAAAAAAAGTTCATATTTTTTAAAATCTTGTATAATAATCAGTTTACTAGCACCTAAAATATGTTCCTATTATATCCTACTATGATATCAGAAGACAGAGATTTTAAATCCTGTACTAAGAACAGTCACAAAAGGGAGAATGAAGAACTGTCTTGAGTATTAGAAATTGGCTGTATCTTGATAGGATTCTAGGTTACATTGGTTTAAGCATCTGTCAGTCCTCACTGAATTTCACACTTTAAATTGGTGCACTTCATTGTATACACATTATGCTTCAAGTGGAATACCCAATCCACACATATATAAATTAATAAAAAAGTAAAATGTGTTATAATTGTGGTATTGCAACTAGATCCTTGTAAACCAATCACTCCGTTGGTTATCTCACCAAGGATTATATGGGTGTGAAAAGACAAAGATGTAATTTTTTTCCTAGAGTATGTAAGTGATTTGGTGCTATTATACCCTCTGTTCTTTTTATTTTCAGAAACATACATTGAAAATACTTTTCCAGTTTTTTGGGACGCTAGCTGCTAGATTAATTAGAACAACTCCCAATTAAAAAATATCAATTCCATCAGTAGTGACACAACTTGGAAGGAGCAGAAGATGGAATGCAAGCCTAGACCTGTCTGGTGCCAAATTCCTAGCTTTCTAAGAGTGATCTTTAACACTTTTTTTTTTCTTTTTTTCTTTTTTCTTTAAGAGACAAGGTCTCACGAAGTTATCCAAGCTGGTCTTGGACCCCTGGACTCAGGTAATCCTTTTGCCTCGGCCTCCCAAAGTGCTGGGATTACAGGTTTGAGCCACCGTGCCCAGTCAGAACACGTTTTTTTCAATTAACAGTTAGTTACCAGTTGCAGAACTACAAGGGACATATGAGGTAAAAAAAGCCTAGTGAATTGCCGAGTGTGGTGGCTCACGCCTGTAATCCCAACACTTTGGGAGGCAGAGGCGAGAGGATTGCCTGAGTCCAGGGGTTCGAGACCAGCCTGGTCAACACGGTGAAACTTGTCTCTACAATAAATAAAAAAAATTAGTTGGGTGTGGTGGCACATGCCTGTGGTTCCAACTACTTGGAAGACTGAGGCAGGAGGATCACCTAAGCCCAGCAGCAGGTCGAGGCTGCAGTGGCCGTGAGTGTGCCACCACACTCCAGAGTAAGACTCCAACTCAAAAAAAAAAAAAAAGTCTAGTGAATCATCACTTTATTCCTGTATGAGGCATGTACTTTGAAATATCTGAATCTGTGTGCTTTTCAAAATACAAGATATTCCAATCCTTTATGCCAATTACTATATTTTCCTTATTAGGCAGTACAACAATGACTGTTTTCCAAATATGCCCTACCCTATTCTTCATACTTGTTCTAAAATAAGAAGGTGAGTTTGCTTTGGGAGAGCCAAAACAGATACCAAATTTCAAAAAGTGTCCTCTCTTTGAAGTAATAATAATAGTTAACATTTCTTTGAGTGTTGATGATATGCCAAGTATTTTGCAAACTGCTCTATGTTCTTACAACTACTCTCCAAGTTATTCTTGGAGTACTCATTTTTCCAAAGTAAAGAAGGGGTTAGTTACAGCTAATGAGTAGTGGAGCCAATATTTAATAGTTGGCAGGGCTATCTGGCCTTATCACAACACTATCTATATTTCCCCTCTAAATTAAACATGCGATTGCTCATTCATTGAGTGTCTATTGTGTTCATCAATGGAGAGACATAGTTCCTGACCTCAAGGGTTTACAAAATAGTAAGTGTTACAGCACTAGACAATGATAAGAATCAAGGTATTAAAAAAAATTGTGATAGCTAGAAAGATGGACTTAGGAACAAAGACGGGAAACTAAAATCTAAGAAGATTTTGTGTAAAAAGTTCAGTTTTAAGAATGAGATGTTAACTGGTTTAGGAATAAAATGAGGGGTGTTCAGAGGTCAGGACACAGAGTGTGAGCATTCAGGGAAATGGAAGTGTGAGTGGGTTATAGCAAGGAGGAAGAGGAACGCCTAGAGAAGAAGGGCTTATGCTAGCATGTAGGCTTTCACTTTCAAAATAATTTGGATTTCTTAACACAAAGAATGAGAAACAATTATGGAACGGTAAGTTTTGAATTCGAAAGAGATGGCTGGACTCAAAGGGCAATGAGGATCTAAGGCAAGAGGACAGTTAGGAAGCATAAAGGCATGAACTAACCTGGGAATGGGAGTCATGGGGAGACTTCTAAAATGTGCCTAAGGGGGAAGATCCATAAAAAGAAAAAGAAACTTTGCAAAGATAGCACTGTTATATTTCATGTATAACAATGTTCCAGACCATTAATCAAAGACATGATAAAAATTATTGGTTCTGGAAGATAACTCCATGGTACAAGAAAACCTAAAAGATACCAATAAATATTTTAACATCCAAAACTATGATAACCTAAAATAATCTGAAAAGACAAACGAAATTGTATACAAATAAATGCATATTAATGTTAATGATGTTTCATGTTAAATTCTGACACAATATTTTTAGTTTAATAAATAGCATGGTCCCATATAATGTATTTTTATCATATGATTTTTACACTAGAAGTCGCATACCCTTGATACTTACTCTCCAGGAATTTGCAAGGCTTTAGAGTAGGTTCCCTGAGGCTACTGAACCTTTAATTTAGTATGCTTCCATATGGTTAAGAAATATGAGGTCAAAATATTTTTTTAAGTGGCAGATTTTTTTGGAAAGAAATAAACTGTATTTTCCGTGGCAACACTATTTGATGAGTAGTGCCTGAAGAGTGTTTCTACTTTGACTTCAAAACAAAACAACAACAAAAATTGATGCCACCAACAGATTAGTCACATAATCTTTATTATAATCTACCAACAACAAAATAGTACATATATTTTTGCTTTGCTATATACTACATCGGTTGTCATTATAAAGTGAATTAGAATCATTGAGAGATTAAAAAGATCACATCCTCTTTCCTCTCACCCCAACCCATCTCAGTAATGTTTTATTTCTTATTTTCCTTTCAAAAATAAGTATAAAACAAACAAAACAACTTAATATTTAGCATAATTCCCTTAGATATCTTGTGCTTTCCTGAATATGCATAATAGGGGGAAAGTATAGTATTTTATATTTGTAATTGTGGTAGAAAAGAGCCACAAAAGGTTGCTTGTTTTCATATAACTTTTATTGATTTTCTTTAAACTTCCATTTGTTGTGCCCTATTACTTTTGTCTTCCAGCTTTACTGAAATATAATTGAAAAATAAAAATCATATACATCCAAGGTATACAACATGATCATTTGATATATGAGGGGTGACTCCAAGAATCAGAATTATTTTTTGGAGGGAGGGTCCCTTGTATTACAGGCTTCCCCAACTAAGTAAGTGTTCTAGGAACCCATGAGCATTAGTGTACCAGCTAGTGTTGTTGTGGGAAGCTGCATTCAGCTTCGGTAAATTTTTTTTGAACGGTCAACACATTTGCATTTGCCCATATCATGATGGGTGATTTACAAGTGCGTCTGCCTACAACACTCTGAGTGTTCAACAGTTTTTGACCAAAAATGGCATGACCTCCGTGTCCCACCCTCCCTATTCACCTGATCACATCCTGAGTGACTTTATTTGTACCCATGTATGAAAAAACTCCTCCAAGGGAAATGTTTAGCCTGCGTGGAAGATGTGGTGCAGGAGGGAGGGAAATGGCAGAAGCACTAAAACACATCAAAACTGATGAGTTCAAAATTGTTTTGAGCAGTGGAAAGAGTGTCTCAGTAAGTGTATTGCAACAAATATAGAGTACTTTGAAGATGACTGAAGTTTAAACACGTAAGAATACACAAGTTTTTATAAATAAATTTCAATTTGGAGGGGTTCCCCCTTGTACATACACATTTTGTAATGCTTACTACAAATTAATTAAGATATCAATCATCACCCATCATTACTATTAGCAGATTTTTAAGTCTTGCCCTATTATTTCTACTCCTAGTTTTTCTTTTTGGTCGAAACTCCTAGTGCTAGGAGTGTGTTTAAGGAATGTGTTTAAGACCAGGCAATAAAAGTATTATGTCCCTTTAGGTTGTGTGGCTTCCTTTGCCTAAATAAGCATATCATTTTCTGAGCCAGCAATATGAGGTCAGTCATATACTTTGAAGAAATAATTATCAAAAGTATGACATTTTATGTAACATCATTGATATATATCTTTTGCTATTATTCATTTCTCTGCTATAGTATATGTAGGGAAAGTCTGTATGTAGAAGTTTGAGAAAAACTGGCTTCAAAAGATGTTATAGGTAGAGATCATTACCTTCTTTAATTAATCACATTCCAGAGTCAGGCTTTCCGCTTTACAAATTGAGAGTCTGCTTTCATCAGTACTTTTGGAGTGGACATCTCTCAAGCATAGATATAAAACCAACAATTTATGTCACTTGGAAAAAAATCCAAACTCTCTCTGATCTACTTTTTGGTCTTATTTTTCCTTAGCTATTCAGCATCACCTCATCCTAGCCTCCTTTCTATACTAAAACTCTTGCCTGCTCAGAAACATTTGATTTCTCTGCTTGGAAAACTGCTCTCCTCTCACTCGCTAAATAAATGTTCTAACCCTTTCATTTCTAGCTTAAATGTCACCTTCAGACTGGCCCTTCCCAACTATACCATGCCATCCCCTATACTCTGTCTTATCACTGTGTTCATTTCCTTCAATGTGTTTTTCCCAGTGCAAACGTATCTTGTCTGTTTCACTACTCTCAAATAAGCTTTTAGAGGACAGGCAACTTGCCTGTTCTTTGATGTAGTCCCAGAGTACAGAATAAAACCAGTCCCAATAGCAGAACTGATTGTTTCATAAATCCAGTTTATAAGACTCTGGTATGACATAAAACTGTCAGTAATAATAGTGATCATTGTTATTATTATTATTTTGGTTAGGGTTTCACTCTGTTGCCCAAGCTGGAGTGTAGTGGCATAATCATGGCTCACTGTATTGCCTGCTGGGCTCAGGAAATTCTTCCACCTCAGCCTCCCATGTGTCAACACACCTAGCTTTTTTTTTTTTTTTTTGGTAGAGACGAAGTCTCACTATGTTGCCCAGGCTGGTCTAAAACTCCTGGGCTCAAGCAATCTTCCCATCTTGGCCTTCCAAAATGCTGAAATTCTGACAGATAAGAGAAAAACACATTGAAGGAAATGAGTATAGTGATAAGACTGGGGGGAGGAGTGGGGATAGTTGAGAAAGACCGATCTGAAGGTGACAGTTTGAGCTAGAAATGAAAGGTTTGGACATTTGTTTAGCAAATGAGCCACGATGCCAGGTCTAAAATTGTCAATTATTTAAGAGAAAATTCATTCCTGGATTATCATGATTGGCATACCCTATACCTTATCTCCCTGCAGGCAGAATTTCTTTAAAAGCATCTTGATGAGATGAAAACTGTTTTTGAGCATGGAATCAGAATTAGGAGCCTTAGATGAATCAAATAATTAATGGGAACAACTGGAATATACTGATCTACCCAGGGACCTAAACGTCAAAGACCAATGGCTAAATACCCTCTCTAGTGATAATACTTGATTGGTCACTGACTTTCTTCTAGGATCTCCCTTCTTTCTTCACTTGCGTTACTAACTCACTGCCCTTCAGCTGAGTACTTTCATGCCTTAATTAAGTTAATACATTCAGTCAGGTTACTAAAATACTCATTCTGGATTATTTAGAATCATGTTCAGTCTTCCAATGTGTGTGTGTGCTTGTGCATAGGAATTAAAGTTTGACTATCAGAGTTTTATCTTTTCTTCAAGTTGTTGTGGGATGATTCAACTCAAGCTGCAATGTACTAAGAATATATAAATGTGCAAATTTATTCTTACCTTGCACAATTCACTATGAGAATGTCTAATATACTTTGCTAAAGATTGCATTATGTTTGGCCATGGAATAATACTGGTTATATAGAGTATGTAATTATTGTATACCTATATGAGTGTAGGAAAATGTAGACATACACTGATATTTTACCCATATAGTGTGTATACCAAAGAAATAATAAAGAGTAGCCATATAGAATCATGAGAACAGTTTTGAAAGTACACTTGAATCTTCATAATGAGTTTATTGTCCACTTAGAAAGACTTTAATTTATAAATTAAAGCTTGAAGATGAAAACCCTTCAATCAAACCATCCATCTGAAGATATTATGATAATATTGTTTTGACAAAAGGAAAGCACAAAGAACTGAAATAATCTGAATCTATAAGACACTTAAAATTTGAAACAAAAAAATTTGAGATACATTTCACAAAATGTTTGACTTACTTGGAACTTTTTTGAATTATACAACCATCACTGGAAATATAATATACTATCACAAGTTTCAAAAAAGTAAATACCTTACCCAACATATGTGCTGAGATTTCATCAGAGATGGCATCACTAATGAGAGTAGTAGCACGAATCTCACTTGAATCATTACAATTTGGAAGTATTTTGTTTTGTTCCCAATCCTATCAAGATTATACTAAATTATCTTCATTTTTTAAAAAGTATGTCAAATTTTAATACTTTTCATTACAAAGAAAAAATATAGCTCCTGTGAGTTTCAGTCAAAAATATAGCTCATTTTCCCTTTCTTCTATGAGACTCAGTATGGTAGCTTACATAAGGTATTTCTGCTGAGCAAATCAGTTCTAGTCAGCTTTGCTCCTCGAAGGGACTGGCACAGAATATGCGACAGGATTTTGGCGCCAAGCCCACAGCAGTCTATATTTTTACCACTAATCATATACATTACCCCTGTCTTGACACTGAAAACACATATTCGGTGCCAATCATCTATTTTCAGGGAAAAATGCATATGCATTTTGAGATAATTTCCATTTACAACTGGCAACTCAATCTACTGAATTAAATCGGACTCCTTTTTTTTTTGATTCAAAACCAATGTAGTAATGCCTAATACAGGCACTGGGTTGCAACAATGAGAAAACAAGAAAGAAATGCAGGAGTTAGTGAGAATAAGAATTCTACACTCCAACACTGTGTAAACCATAAAACAGGTTGTCAAACAGAATAATCATTAATATTTCCTTCTTCCTCTTGTGGTGTTTTGACGTCCTCTTTTTAATGAAATTAAGTTAGTGAAATTTAGTAATTGTTAGTAATCTGGACTGGTTCTCACACTTCTAAAAATATACTCGCCTATGGAATCTGAAAACCTGGAAAACTCTGCCATAAGTTTGCCTAACAAGTAAGAGACAAGAACACATTAGCTAAAGGAGAATATTGGGTTTAATAATATTTATTTCATTTTTAACTTTGTCTTATAAAGATGTGAGAGATTAGAGCATTTATAAACTCTTAAGTGTTACATCAGGAGTCAGCAAAGTGGAAGAAAATAAAATAAAACAATAGCAATGATTGTTGGTGGAGGGAGACCCTAATGTTGGAAGAGATGAGAGGCAAATGGTCCTGGAAGCAGATAAAGCCATTAGCTTCTTGCAGAAGAAAGTACACTTTTTCTGGGATTGGAGAGGAAGAGGTACAAGTGGGTACAGATAAAATTTGAAGAGACTAGAGTTAAGGAGGCAGGAATCCAGCATTCCGCTCTATGACCAAAGTAAATCCAATTTCTTCATCCTAAAGAGTATACCCTCACAATGCCTCTTCCTTCTCTGCATTTCCTGCAGAGATTATAGCCCTTCTTTTGTCACTCCTTCGCCGCAAGTGGAAGGCAGAATAAAAAGCTTCAGTGACTTTTGCCAAATAAATAGCTCCTTGGCCGGTCTGAAAACATGTAAGACTGTCCAGCTCAATGGGCAAGAATTACACATATTGTTTTCCTTAAAGAGAGCTTCTGTTCTTGAGCAGTCCTGGCAGACCCACCATTTGAGCCCTGCAGCCTTACATAAACTTTATGGAGTCAGCAGGGTTTATAGAACTAAAGCCTCCCAGTTCATAACTGCTATACCTCTGGCAAACCATGAATTTCTAGTTTAAAATTGAGAGAGTCGCTCTAAGCCGTTGTGGATGGCAAAATGAAATATATCACCAAGAAAGCTCTTTTCAAGATATTTAGATATTAATCATACCCCTGTCTTCCAAGGATGATAGTCTCCTTTTCTGGTCAATAATCACTCATCTGATTATGATGCTGTTCAAAGTGTGTTTTCTGCTTATTAGAAGAAAGCAATAATTTCTTAAAAAATGAAATCCTATACTTGATTTCTGAATAAATAATGGGATTGATAGGTGATAAATGATAGATCATAGATAGATCATAGATATATAGATATAGATACTTAGAGCATGATATGTGCTTTTGAGATCTTCTTTCCAAGAAAGGACCATTATATATGATTTCAACCCACAGAGTTTAGGTGGTGATAAGGTTAAAATGTTAATATTTAGTTTCTAAATTTTATTTTAAATTATAAATATTCCAGTGTCCTTTTAAAATATACATACAACTTTCATGGTACACTTGGTATTTAGACTATTAGTGAGCAGTATGTAAACCTCCCTGTAATATTTTTGTGTTATTAAGTTATTAAGTTAAGTTACTAATTTATTAAGCCTATAAGTCTGGATTTGAATGTGACTTCTTCAGTCACTGAGCCTAACTTAAGCACTTTCTACAACTTGCTCCCAATCTATGACCTTCCTTCATGAATAGGAACAATAAGGAACTGAAGTGACAGAATATTCTTTACAAATCTGGAAAGTCCAAAGGGTCTCTCTGTATATACCTGCATCTTAATTTTCAAACAGCTAACGAATATCACCTGAATAGATATTTAGAGTATTTTAGAAACTTTCCACAATACAGGAATACAACTAGCCCTTTACATTAAAGACCTACTGAAAAATAACATACTTGGTAGCAGCTCTGAGACCACTCAGTCAATAACTTTGATTCAAAATAGCACAGTTTCTAGAGGCATGTGTTTGGTCTGATTGGCAGGCAGGGTGAAATGATCATCAGAATTCTTCCACCAAGTATCTATTAAGCAAATACTATTTTCAGCTCTATATACTGTCTGAGTTGTAAAGAAAGTAGAAAGACATCATTATAACCATCCAGGAACAGGGGTATTGGAATAACAAAGAACTGTAAAATTAGGCCTGTGTCAGGCTACATGCTCATGTAGGTGGGATGAAAGGAACATGTCCCTTCACTGCACATACAGCAACGGTTAAGAGCCCAGACTATCAAGCTCCATTGCTTAAATTTGGTGTAACTACTGACTTGAATACTTATTATCATAGTTGTGTGATCTTCGGCAAATTTCTTAACCTTTCTTTGTTTGGAGGTTGTTTTTTTTTTTCTCTGAAATGTTTGATAGAAACAGATTTTATTTTAGAGTCTTCAATGACAAAGTCTGTTTTCAACATCTACTCCTGAATCTCCAAGATGTGTCCAAGAATTAATTGTTCCAAGTGCTATTGTATGTGTGAAACAAGTAAGCAAACTAGAACAGGTTTCCTAAATATAGGACCTTACCATATCTTCTACATATCCAAGAGTTTCATGAGCTTGTGGGAGAGATTAGATTATAAAGTGTCTAAAATTTATTGGACACTTTTTAAAGAGTGTCTCCAAGAACCTGGGTGATATTGGAAAACACTTTGTCAAATCCTGCATTGTGATATACCCTTTCCTCTACTTAGCAACAGGTACTAAGAATATTATCTCCAAACTTCTCAGCCTACTCTCTTTTTTTCTCACAAAGTGAAGTGTATCTGAGGTCAATCTAAAGTGCAGACCTTTACCATGGTATTTTCATTTTAATCAGCTTCCTTTAGGCTAATGATGTCTCCTTGGGGATATCATTCCATGAGGAGATATGTATTGGTAAAAAGAAACATTGTCTTTTTAAGCACTCCTGGAGTTATAAAAGTAGTCACTCCACCTATATGTAAGGGTAGTGTTCTACCTAACCATTTCTAATCAAGTATTACCATTTATAATCTAGTATAACATCACATCAGATTATAAGCACCTATGGAGAGAAGGGGATGTCAGAAATGGATACAACATTTTCATTCTAAGTGGAAAGATTTGAATAATGACTATTTAGGTTTTGGTAAAGCCTTGATGCCTTACTGGCACTACTTTCAATGACTTTGGCATGCAAAGCATTAAAATAGGTCCATCTCTCCTTCTGAATGGCTTATTTGGAGTTAACACTGATTCCAAATGTTATTGTGAAAACTGAGCTGCCAGTTTTTCTTCTGACAACAACAAAGCATCAGATATTTGCAAACTGATAAATAACAAGAAGCAGTAAATGTTTATTATTGTTGTTATTGCTATTATTATTATTATTTTATCATGCAAGATCCATCGACTGACATGTAAAAATTTTCCAGAGAAGATTGGAAATTTCACATAAAGGAGACAACACAAGAATAAGAAGAGATATGTTACCATTCTGAGAAGAATGCTTTGATCATTTGGCTCAAGATGAATAGGGAAAACTTTAGCCTAAACTTGAATAACCAAACATGAATGGTGTTATTTCTAAAGCATTGCCACCACCTCAAAATACACTCCCTCTCATATTTTTCCCTTTAAAAAGTACACAAGATTGACCCTGCTAAGGCTCAGAACACAATATCCCGAAGTATGGTGCCTTGGTGCATTGAATACTTTAAACTGAAGGTAACTGGAAGGGCCTCACAACCAAGGTCTTTCTGACCTTCTCCCATTCTTTCTCTCTGTCCCTTTCACCGCTGAAGCAAGTCATAGAAACCAGAATTCCTCTTCTTCCAAGAGGGTCACAGAAACCAGAACCCTTCTACCCCAAAGCTAGGTATAAAACCAAGAAAAGTCATTTTCTGTATCTCTTCTCCTTTCTCCTTTGAAAGACCTTCACTCCAGAGAAGTGTTGTCCCATCCTCAGGAGGAAGAAATGCTATACAGAGAGTTAAAAGAGTATCTGAATAGACAGGCCTTCCTGGGTATACCCCCTCAGTCTATTATCATTAGGTCATACATACCCTTTTGTCCATGCACATGGTGGTCCATTCTTCATTGAATCTAAGCACAAAAACAGACAGCTTTCCCTGGTCTTTGGTTTTCATTTCTGAAGGCTAACATGCCATATAAAACTTTGAGTAAATAAAGTTGTTATGCTTTTCTCTTGTTAACCTGTCTTTTGATATAGAAGTGTGGGCCATGACCCTCATGATGGGTGAGAAAAGGTTTCACACTTTTCTGCTTCTACAATTCTATCTACAGAACTTATTCTGAAACTAGAAATAGATATGATTTTGAAAAATTAAAGTGATTATTTCTTTTTCTTTTTCTTTTTTTTTTTGAGTTGGAGTCTCACTCTGTCACAAAGGCTGGAGTGCAGTGGCATGCTCATGGCAACTGCAACCTCAACTTGCTGGGCTTAGGCTATCCTTCTGTCTCAGTCTTCAAGAACCACAGGCATGCATCACCATGCCCAGCTAGTTTTTTGATTTATTGTAGAGACGAGGTCTCATCAAATTGCCTAGGCCAGTCTTGAACCCATGGGCTCAAGCAATCCTCTCACCTTGGCCTCCAAAAGTGCTGGGATTATATGCGTGAGCCACCACATCCGACTAACAGTGATTATTTCAACAAAGTAGAATTATATTCTGCTTAGAGATATGCTTAAGGAGACATAAAGATAAAAATAAAGGCATGAATATATGGTTTTTCAGTTTTAGTACCAATCAGAACTATTATCCCTCATTATTGGCCATTTCATGGAAAGTAAAAAAAAAAAAAGGCAAGGAAATCAAGGGTATATTTACTTTTCTTGTAACTGGAATGAATGAAATGTACATGGGAATAGCAAGCAAAATAGAGAAAAGCTTACCTCACTCTCTGTGCAAAATGAAATATGTCATAATATGCCTCTTTTTCCTTCAAGATTGAGATAAGGCTATAAATAAACACATAATATGAGCTTTTTTTTCCCCTCTGAAAATTTGGAAAATATTCTAGTTTAACATGATTATGTAGGCTGTCGCTGTTTTCAAAAATTGCAGTAGTCCCATAAATTCATTCTAATTGGCAGATTTTTAAAAGAGGATGTTTATGTTTACAGATCTGAATGCTTTTGAGAAAACAGACACCCATTTCCATTTCTTTTGCTTCTGAACACATCATGCTGGTGACAGATGTTTCTGAACCATTTCAATGTCCCTGTCCAAATAGAAAACACATGCTTATTGATACCCATGTGTGGATATTTATAGTTCTAGTCTTATCTTTATATATCTACAAAAAGATTGTTCCCCTTGGTAATTATATTTCTTTTCAATATTAATGAATTACTGGCAGAAAAGCACCTTTTCTTTATATATGCACACACAAAAGATCTGTTTTTGTACATTATGATGACTATAGATACATTTGCTTCAACATAGATGGTCACAGTGTTTTATATATTTTTCTTTTAAAAGCTTTAACTTCATATGCTTATTTTCAAGGCATATGGTTGAGGTATCATGTATTGTTAGAGAGTAAAAGAAATGCAGCTTAGTGTCAGCTCTGCTGTCTTTGACTAATCTGCAAGCCACCCACTTTAATGGCTCTTCATAAATAATTCAAATTTTAATTATGCTGCCAGCCTCTGACCTGAAGAGAAATGAAGAAAGAAAAGGAAAAGAATGAACCAGGGAAAGAATATCGGTTGAATCAAATTGTGCTTCCAATAAATGACTTGCTGTCTCAAAGCTCCACTTTCCTACTTAAGACACACCTGCTTCCTCATCTATAATTTTTTTCAAATAAAATTAGAGTCATCCAAGATAATCACTCATTGATGGTCAACTGTTTACATTAAAAATAGACATATTTACCTTTACTTTAAAGAACTTAATTTCTCTGTATAACATTTAAGTATATATACTTACAGAGTGAAATATATGTCTAAGATATAGCAAACTCCCCTAACTAGACATCTCCCCATTGTTTCCAATTTCAGGCTCTATCTTCTCTCCTAAAAAGTCACTGGAGTTCATCCTAATATCAGGTATGTTATTATCATTGAAGTGACACATCAGGTCTCTGCTATATTAAAAAAAGAAAGTCTTCTTCCACACCTAGGTCTTATAAGTTATTGTTGGAGGAACAGTTGCCAAATGAAAGGCTGGCTGAATAGATTTAGGAAAATCTAACTGCATCTGTCACACAGAAAGCTGGCCAAGGTAGATCTGACAGGCGATATGGTTGAATGATCTCTTCCCACCTAAAAACATCTTTTAATTGCATCAGGTCTCTCAATCCTCAGCTGAGCATCTGCTCATTAAAACCAAAGCTCTTATTTCTCAAATTGAAATACTAAATCTCCCTGTATAATTTTTTCTAAATATTGCCTTACAATTTTCCTAAAGCAATGCAAACCCAATCATATTTGATGTAAGTTCTCTGGGGCCAAATCTAACTCATGCATATTAAACAATTTATCCTTTTTGGTTGTGGGGGGTCCTGTATAGTTTTTTTCCCCTTTAACAAAGAATACATTTGGACTTCATTCAAGATATCTCCAAATCCCGTTTCCAATAGATCCCTTTGGTTTATTTGGGAGACTCACAGATATACGAGAGTGTCAAAAAATGTATACACATTTTAAGCGATGTTATGTATTACTTTTCGAAGTTAAATTAAATTACGGTAGTAATGTGTAATATGATGTTCACTCCACCGTGCTTCTACCATTTTCTTTGACTGTCCTGCCTGTTACTTGGTGATGCTAGCATTCATGTGATTAAAGCCATCTTCTGAGTAAACGTCATACTTAAAATGTGTATGCATTTTTTGCAACCCCTGTAATCCAGAAGTTGATTTAATCTTCTCTATGGAACCATATGCAAAAGTATTATTTAACTGGATAAATTTATCTTAAATTATATCTTATTCTTCACTCACCTGCCATTATTTGCAGCTCATTTTCCATTTTATTATACTTTATTAAATTTTTGATTTTCAATCATTCTCTTTATTTTCCTTCCCCTTATCCAGGATTTGATTCTGACAAGTGAGAGGCAATAGAGAATCTCTTAGCTATATTGTTAGTAACTTATTTTAGTGGTTTAACTCTGTCTATATGATGATAAAACAATTAGGTGGAAATATATTCTAGTTTATTAAATCATCTACTTGATCTACAAGATGGCACATTTATTTGTGTGTGTACATCTAATGCACTATTTTGTGTAAGATTATAAAGAGACAGTCTTACAGGAGTCATTCAATTACCTTGAAAAAAGCCACAAATGCATTTTTATTCAATAAACCAATTTGAAAGAGGAAAGAGAAACTGCCTAGCCTTTAGATAATAATTATATACCTCTTCTTTGTCTATTTGAAATCCAGGTTTTGATTTAAGATTTACAAGTGTTGGGTACTACTCCTTATCAGTGAAGAGACTCCTTCATAGGTACTGCTGCTGTAATACACTTGTGCTTCTTTTGATTTAGATAAGAATGTGCTTCTTAAAATACTATTCAGTTAGTTTAGAGGAATATTCTGTGAAAAAATGGTTGTGAGTTTGCTGTCATTTACATGTAGAAATCATAATGGTTATAAAAATCAACTCATAAAAAGTATTTTATGAAACACTAAATGTAGGTCAGTGCTTCCCATCAGAAGTCTAGTGCTTAAAAAAAGGTTTTTCAACTGATTCTTAACAAAAATGTACTTGACCTTTTTTCATTCCCAGATAAACTGTAATAAAAACTATATTACATTAAAGAAGGCTGAAACCAGAAAGTATTTGATTTGTTCTAAATATCCATTTCAATCACAGGACAAACTACTTCTGAAATACATTTTTTTCCACCAAATTCAGCTAGATGCTTCCAACAAATGTATACAGAATCTAGCCTCCTCAAAATTGGCAAATCAATTGAGATTCAAATAGATTCAAGACAACTATCAAAATCCCAAAAAGGTTTTTAATTAAAAAATAGCATTTAAATTTCAGTGAAAAATACACTTGTAAAAAAGCTATATCAGTGTTTGTATTTGCTTTCTCTAAGAAGATAAGCACTTTTTGCATTTATTGACATATAAATATATATGTTTGTGTATTTGTATATGTGTGTGTGTGTAAAATGTCTTGTCTTATACTTTGTCCACTTTTCTTTGGATTATTAATCTTTCATTTACTGAAGGTATGACTTTTTGATACAGATAGTATGATATCGTTCTTAAGTGTCACAATTATTTATGCCCTGGAACCAACTGAAATTAAATTCAAATCTGAAAAAAAAGCTCAGAATAATTTGTTAACAATTTATCTTAAGACAATTTATCTTAAGTTCAATTATAATACCTGATTAAATAATAATGCATTTACTATGTAGTGCTATTGTATACTTGTCTGTTTTTCCCATTAGCCAGCAGTATTTGGCGCAAAATGTACTCTGTATAACCATCATCTCAGACTTTTCCCCATATTGGTATCAATACATGACTGTCCTACTGAATTGAAGAAACTAAAGCTTTTACAACTCTCAAAATACTCTACACAAGATGCCTGGTTGGACAACAAAAACAAATTAATAAGTAAGAATTATTTTATTACTTTGGTGAGCTAAGTCACTAAAATATTTTATGTAGACAGAAGAAGAAAAATATATTTTTGACATTAAAGTTTGTTGTTATTGTTTTTTACCTAAAAGTATTAGTGAAATATAATTGGAATTTAGAAAGATTAAAATCAATCAAAGAAATACAATGTTATAATTGCACTTCAGTTAAAATTTGTCTTTTTTCAAGTGAATTCTATGGTAAATGGCTAAGATTTAATGCTTTGATATTATCTCTATAAATATTCAGTAAATATTTTAATTGAGAAAGTTCATAAACTTCATGGATATAAAATTAACTTCTAGAGACTCTTTTACAAAAAATGGATAAAATCTAATGAAGGTAACATGGAGAGAGTCTGAAATATACTGACTCATATTTATTTAACTACAAAAATGCATTGGCATAATGGAGCTAGTTCCTCTCCCTCCAACCACACATTGTCACTTTTTCTTCTCCTTACCTCTTATTATTTTTCAACCAAAACCAGAAATATCCAAAAAGGAGAGTTTATTGCTGGGGCTCTGTGGACCATGGTTGCTCAAAATATTGAGATACTGTCTGAGCCACATGGGACAAGGTGTCTTGTATGGAAAGCTAGTGGGCTTTAGAGAAAGTGAGTATGGAAAGAGAACTTGAAGACACACCACAGACCAAAAATAAGAGAACATAATTAAGAATGATGAATAGAACACAGTGACCAGCCGGGCTCGGTGACTCAGCCTGTAATCCCACGCCTTGGGAGGCTGAGACGAGTGGATTGTCTGAGCCCGTGGGTTCAAGACCCGCCTGGGCAACTTGGTGAGACCTCATCTCTACAATAAATCAAAAAATTAGCCGGGTGTGGTTGCGCGCGTCTGTAGTTCTGGCTACTTGGAAGGCTGAGGCGGAAGGATCGCCGGAGCCCAGCGGGTCGAGGCTGCCGTGGCCGGGAGCGGCCACTGCACTCCAGTCTGGGCGACACAGTGAGACTCCAACTCAAAAAAAAAAAAAAAACACAGTGACCAAAAGTCTTTCCAAGACAGTAAATCTAAAAAGCCTGCTAATTAGCTTAAGGCAAGAAAAAGACAGAGAAGAAAACCGTGTCTGGGAAGCTTTAATCCAGAGTTCCAGATCTGTAAGAGAGGCAGGCAAGAGGAAATTGGAAAGACAGTGGTTCCCCTGGCCAGAGCTGGGGCAGAAGATGAAATGTCATAGAAAGTTGACAGGAAATGCAAGCGATTTTAAGCAGAAAGCGGATGCCCCTCCCATATACCCTTTGGGGGGGGTAGGCTAGAGCCCATTTGATTATTCAAACCGGAAAAGTTTTTTTTTTCCTCCATGCTCACATCCAGTGACTCAGCAGGGCCTCCATAATCCCTCTCTTCTCTCTCTCTCCTCTCCTCCATTTGCAGAACCGTTTCCTTTCAAGCTGCCTTCACTTGCCTAAATTTCTGCAGTACCTTCCTCAGTATCTTCCTGCATCTGACTTTGAACTCCTCTCACCTATACGCCCCTGAGAGTTGCCAATGCCAATTTACAAAAATGCTAGTTCTTATCCTCATTCTTTCATGCATTTCAGACAAGTCGTAGAATTCAGATCCAGATGGGTCCGCTCTCGAGAGTGAAAGCTTCTCAGGGAAATGCAGCACAAGACCCTTCATTACTGACCTGCATCTACTTCTCTGGCCACATGTCCCACCATTTCCTTCATACTCTGTAATGTTGCATTGCTCACCACCTGAAATTCTCATAGGTCTCTTCACCTCAAGAGTTTGAAAACTCCTCTATGTGCTTCCATGGATATAAGAATTGTTTATTAGACAATCTCACCCATGGGACTATAAGTTCCTTAAAGCAAAGACACTGTCTTTCAACTCTATATCCTTTGTAACTGGTTTAACATCCATCCAAAACATAAGTACTTAGTCAACATTTTCTGCGAAGATGATTGAGGCATATCAGGAAGAAAGTGGCAGAAAAGAATTAATCCCTTCATTTATGTTTTGTCCTCTGCCCTCGCAGCATTTTTTCAAGCTCCAGATCATTTTTCTTATTATCAACTTGCTTTAATAAATGAACAATATTATCGACAATCAACACAAACTTTACTGAAATAGCATAAATAAAAATCCTCTAAAAATCCTCTAAAACCACTCAAGTAATGTTTTTCTACGTAGTAACAGTAATAACCATTAGAAGTTGAGACACTTAAATACAAACAGCAAACAAGAGTCTATTGCCTTATTTTGTTACATAGTTCTGTATCGATGTTCTGCCTTTCTGGTTTCCATATTCTGAATTCCAGCTTTGTAAATCCATGATTTGGCTTCCCATCTCACTCATTCTTAAGCTGTTCCCTCCTTAGCTGTTTCAGACTTTCTCTGTTTTTTTTTGTTTTTTGTTTTTTTTTTTTGAGTTGGAGTCTTACTCTGTCACCCAGACTGGAGTGCAGTGGCCGCTCCCGGCCACCGCAGCCTCGACCTGCTGGGCTCCAGTGATCCTTCTGCCTCAGCCTTCTGAGTAGCCAGAATTACAGGCACGCGCTACCACGTCCAGCTAATTTTTTTATTTATTGTAGAGATGAGGTCTCGCCTGCCCAGGCGGGTCTCGAACCTGCGGGCTCAGGCAATCCACTCACCTCAGCCTCCCAAAGGCGCGGGATTACAGGCTGAGCCACCGAGTCCTGTCTGTTAATTTTTTAAAAAACGTTTTTAGTACTTATCCACACATCTTCAGGCTCTTGAGTCAATAACTATCCCATAACATGAACAAGTAACTATTATTCTGACTTCTGTCACCATAAATTACTTTTGGCTATTCTTATCATTCGTATACTGCTATGCGGTATTCCAATGTATGCATATGCTAAAGTTTATTTATCTAATATTCTGTTGAAGGACATTACGTTTTTTTTTTTTCTCCAGTAAAGGACTATTGTGAATAACAATACATGTCTTTTAGTAGACATATACACTAATTTCTGTTGGGCATATTCAAGGAATTGTTGGATCACAGGGTAGGTACTGCCAAAGAATTATTTAAACATCCACTTGTAATACAGATATCTCCATATTCAATGTATTTAAATTCTCATTTCTCCATATTAATGAAATAGCGACCGAGTGCTTAATTCACAGACCAACACCAAAAGTACAAGTTATAAAAAGGAGAGGTTTATTAGTCAAGAGCCGGGCCGGCGGCCACTTGCCCGCTGGACATAACAGTCCCACAGCAAGGGGCCCCCATTAGCTATCAGGGCTTGCTTAAATGGGGCAAAACCACATTGGGACTTTCCAAGTGGGCCAAACTGCAACATCCTGGAGGCCTAGGTACTTTTCAAGCAATGCTATTGGGGTTCACAGAAGCGGAAAAAAAAAACCTGTTAAACAGTTTAACCTAGCCAGCAGGTGCTGTTGCCAGTTTCCAGGAAGGGAACTTTTTTTTTTAACTGTGCAAATGCTGAGTACATGCCTAGCCTAATTTTTGACACTGTAGATATTTTTTTAAAGCCCCCTTCCACATTAGTCCCTCTCTTCTATCTGCATTGTGGGTCTTCTTTAAATTTTGGCCATTCTGGTGAAGTTGAGCATAGACTCTTTTAATGTTTCCATTACTAAACTCCTATTAACCACTTATTTGGGTTTCACTCATTGATTAACTTACTTCGTTATGGCCTCCTTAACTCCTCTAATATTTACCATTTCACAACCAGCTAAATTTTCTCCACAATCATCTTTCTCGAGCTGTAGTCTTTATCTAACTACAAACAACTTCTTTATCCAAATGCCTTCCCCTTGCTGCATCAGACATCTTAATGTTACAGTTCCCTTAAGACTCTGGCTCTATTTCCCTCTTCTCCCCTACAGTGTTTTAAGCACGTTAGTCCTCTGCTCTCACTTTTTTATGTCAACTGTCACCTAAATAAAACTGCCATCCTCTCTCTAAGAAGCCTCAATCTTTTAAATCCACTTGCTGTTGGACAGCTACAGCAAGAAAGTCTACCACCACTTACTTCATCATGTAGAAACTTAAGCACTGCTTTCTATGAAAACCAGATCCTCTTGAGTGCCCCCCCTCAGTAGTCAAAATATCATTATTCACCCAGCCATTCAATCTTAAGACCCAAGTTATTTGTTTTTACTCTTATTTCTTGCCTATATGCAGTAAATGGATAAGCAAAGTCTCTTGACTCATTATCACATTTTATTTCTACTCTTTATCCCATAAAATATGCTGATTCCATTAATATGGAAAATTTATAACTGTAACTTTATGTATCTCCTACCATCCATAAATGATCCCATCCTAACTGGTCAAAATTCACACATGCTTACTAATTTTCAATTTGCTGATTTGGTTTTCAGACTATTATCACTACCACCACCACCACTAAGAAAGCAATAACTATCATGTCACAACTTTGATTAAATATATTCTCTCTCTCTCTCTCTCTCTCTCTCTCTCTTTGAGACAAGGTTTCAAAACCCTGTCACCCAGACTGGAGTGCAGTGGCGCATTCACAGCTCACTGTGGCCTCAACCTCCTGGACTCAAGTGATTCCTCATCCTTAGTCTCCCACGTAGCCACCACACCTGGCAAATTTTTTAAATTTTGTAGAGACAAGGTCTCACTATGTTGCCCAGGCTGGTCTCAAACTCCTCAGTTCAAGTCCTTCTGCCATGGCTAGGATTACAGATGTGAGCCACTGCGCCTGGCCCTATTCTCTCTTCTGTGCATGACAAATAGTAGATTCTTTTGTTATCATTGTTGGAAGTTGAAAGAAATGAGCTTTAGATACATAGCTACTAATCAGAGCCAACGAGATAAAGAAGCATCAGGAATAAGGTAAATGGCTAGATCAGGAAAGCAGCTAATTACAGTGTAAAATGAATAATCATTTTCTTCTTTCCAAAATCTATTTTGACTATTTTGAAAAAAATAATATTTATACTTCTAGGGAGTAGATGATGGACTAACAATCCAAACAGTACACAAAAATTTAAAAACAAGTTTACAGGAGTCAAAATTTATTTCAGCAGAAACCCAAATTTGTTAATTTATGAGAGAGAAATCATGACAAGATTTTGCTCTCAATATAATCTCTAAAAAACAGACAGAATATAAAACATGAATATAATCTAAATTGTAACATTACAAATTTTAGAAAGAAATAATATTGACAGCAAGAGAATTGGAATACATGATAGTGAGGTGGTCATATTTGTCACCCAATAGTAATTGTTATAGTAATATGGCCAATGCCTTATAATTTGCCAAAGATAAATTGGAAAAAAACTATTCTAGTAGCCTTAAAATATGTCTACAAATGTTTTATACCCCTTTCTTCAAGTAGTGGGCTGGATTTAGCAACTCACTTCTAATGCATAGCATAAAGTAGAAGTGATAGAGTGCAACTTTAGATAACAGGTCATAAAATGTACAATGAACTCCACCTCATGCTCTCTTGAATTGTTTACTGTTGGGGAAGCTATCTACCATGGTCAAGCAGTATGGAAAGAAGCCCAGGTAACAGAGAACCAAGGTTTCCTGCCACTAACCATGTGAGCAAACCCACCTTAAACATGAATCTGCTGAACATGGTGGCTTATGCCTATAATTCTAGCATTTTGAAAGGACAAAGTGGGAGGACTGCTTGAACGCAGAGGTTCAAGACCAGTGTAGGCAGTATAGCAAGACCTCCCCATCTATACCAAAAAAAATAAAAATCAAAAAATCAAAAAAATTAGCCAAATGTGTTGGTGCTGCCTGTAGTTCCAGCTACTCAGAAGGCTGAGATGGAAGAATCACCTGAGCCCAGGAGGTTGAGGCTGTGATAAACCATGATCACGCCACTGACAGAGTGAGACCTTGGCTAAAAAGAAAAAAAAGTGGATTTCCAGTACCAGTCAAGGCCACAGATAACTGCAAATACATAAGAGACTCTGAGAAAGAATCACCAGGTAAACTCTCCTAAATGTCTGGTCCATGGAAACTATAAGATAGGGGATGTATATTATTTTAAGCTACTCTGATTTGGGGTCTTTTATTATGTAGTAATAGAGAGCTAACACTACTATATAAAAACAAACTTACAGTTTGCCCTAAATAAAACCACAGAATAAAATTAAATGGTGGGATTGGCAGTTGAGGGAAACTGCTAGGGAAGGGAGGGGCACACCTCATCAACAAGGGTATCTGCATAATCAACATTTGTATACCTAACCCTGAATTGCACCCCATATCTTTAAAATAAAAATTAATACATAAATAAAATATTTATTCAAAAAATAAATAAATAAATAGAAAGATAAAAATGAGATGCCATTTGTTATCTATCAACCTAGTTGTTTAAAAAAGTATCATATCCAGTGTTGAAGAGGAGATAGAGACGCATTGTTACTGCTTAAAATTTCAGATGGATAATTTGGCAAGCTGTATTGAGAGCTTTTAAATAATAGTAACATATCTTTTGATATCGTTCCACTTTGGGAATTTGACATATATTTATACTTATATAAAATATTTATAGGAATAAAATGTGTGGTACCAAAAAAATGGAATTCTAAATTAGCCACAGATATTGGTATACTCATATGATGTTGCCATTAAAATTCTATTTTCTGTTATTTGTTAAGTATTGTTTTATATTTTATATACTATATAACATTTTCTATTTTATTAGTATTATGTCTTTTACAGACAGAGGGATCCTGCTATGTTGCCCAGGCTATAGCTATTCACAAGCATGATCATAGCATACTACAGCCTTGAACTCTTGGCCTCAAGTGAACCTTCTACCTTAGCCTTCCAAACAGCTGGGACTACATGTGCCCCACTGTGCCCAGAATTCCATTTTTTTGGTACCACACATTTTATTCCTATAAATATTTTATATAAGTATAAATACATGTCAAATTCCCAAAGTGGAACGATATCAAAAGATATGTTACTGTTATTTAAAAGCTCTCAATACAGCTTGCCAAATTATCCATCTGAAATTTTAAGCAGTAACAATGCGTCTCTATCTCCTCTTCAACACTGGATATGATACTTTTTTAAACAACTAGGTTGATAGATAACAAATGGCATCTCATTTTTATCTTTACTTTTATACTTGGAAAACATTCTCAATACATGAAATGCAAATAACTGACTTAAACAGGTAAAGAATATAACTCCAACTGAATAAAAATTTTATATGTGTTTGCATGCATGTATGCGTACATGTATCTGTGCCTGTATAAATGTGCACATGGGTGTATACGGATAGAAAAAAATGGAAATAAAAGCATCACAATGTTAATAATATTTATACCTGGGTGTATAATTAAGAATATGCTTTGGTTTCCTCCTTTTATTTACCTGTATTCTCAATTTCTTAACATTGAGAATGTAATTTTTCCAGTGAAGAAAATAAGCTCAGTATTGTAATCCATTGTGGATGTTCTTCTGGCAGACCATACATCATCTGACCCCTGGCTATGCCTCTGCCCTCGTTTTAAACAGTCACACTTGTCTATTAAGCTCCAGCCATAGTGGCCCTGGTGCTGGAACTCAAAAAGCTCTCTGGACCTTAGAACCTGTGCACCAACCACTCCCCTTCCTGAAATGGCATCTTCACACCTGCAAGTGGCTGCTCCCTGCAACACAGGTTCCTTTCACGGCAATGAGAGGACCTTCGCTGACCATCAAATTCCAAGCAACTTGCCCCAGCAATAAATTAAGAATTATGTTCCTCAGATTTCCAATCTTCAGAGCACTTTTTTGCTACACAAAATGTTTTCTTTATTTTCTTGCTTGTTTACTGTATATTTACCTTAACTGATAAATATAAAAGTACAGTTAGGAAACTTGCCTGCCTTGATAACCCTTGTACCCCGGTTCCTAGAAAAATACCAACCGAATAGCAGAAATTCATGAATTGTTTTCTGAATGAATGAGTGCCAGAATTAACGCCTCACTTAATACTGTTAGCCATCACATATTCCTTACACTGTCTCTGCTCTTGGTTTACAGGTACTGTACAATGTAATTTTTCTTTCTACATTTCTAATCAGTACTATTTTCTCATTCACTGAAGTACGTCTCTGGTAGGTTATTCTCACTTAAATACAACAAAGAGTAAGCAATTATTTTTGTTTGTTGTGTCTAGCACCTAAATCAGTATCTGACATGTATTAGGCACTAAATAAATATTTGTTGAAGACATGTTTTTATGAATGAGTGATGAAAATGACATAACTTAAGGGAATGAAATAAAACAAGCCAAATATAGTTCTCTGCAAGGACACACACTATGATGTAAAGTATGTGACAACAACAGTATTGTGAATGAAGTCACTTGCTCATGAACCAATCTCACATGCAGTACAGACAGTTGCACAAAGTACAGCTTTTTCCATTAGCAGCCAGCTCTCTAGTGCTGCCAATTAAATCACAGTGTAAATCTATTACTTCAATTAAAGATCAAATTTTACTTAGAACCCACATGGCTTTGTCATGTAGACCCCTAAAAAGAATTGGAGACAATACCGTATTTGAACTGTTTTCCCAAGCAATCAAAACCTCAGTACCACTCTCCCTTTTATAATTACTTCTTTAAATTCAAATCCATCTCAGAGCATGTGCCCAGCAGTGTTTGCCCATTATTTAACACTTCCTTTTTAACTTCTCTGATCTTCTTAACTAGATAGCACAGCTGTTCGACCGAGGAGAATGTGAAACCCCCTATAAGGTTGTTCTCTGATTCTATCAGTCCCAAAAGCAGATCTATCATTATCTCTGGAAGGGGTCTTTCTGCAGAGAGCCCATAGTTTGTGTATGCTTTCAGTATACTCTCCAGCATGACAAACACCATCTATCTGGCTTTACACTGTCATTTCCATCGAAAACCTGTAATTACTTTCCACAAGCAACACTTCATCCTGCCAAGCTGATTAAAGGCAATACACACGGGAAGGCAAAGAACACCAGTATCAGACATCCTAGTATTTCTCTTGTAAGCAGTGGTGCGGAGGCATGCACACAGTAAGCACTAAATACTTGTTTTAGATATTATTTTTACTCTTTGACAGAAAATGTAATTAATAATTTTCTAGTGTTTTACTAGATAAATAAAATAATTGTCTTTGAAAGAGTGATTTGAGCAGACCAAAATGGATTTTTGAACTGCTATTTATTAAAACTATTTCATCCTAAAGGATATATTATTTCAAAGTCTTCACTCTCATCATCTCATTTGTATCTACACCAATTAAGTAATTATTTAACTGTTCCCATTTCTTGGCAGGCAAACCATCCAAGCAAGTAGTTTTACTTTATCTTATGCTTTACATCAGCTAATTAGAGCAATCAAGTTTCTAGTTCAGGAAGTACTGAATTGCAGTTAGCTAAACTTTAGAGTAGACATTTGCCAGTTTTTAACTTATTGTTATTAGACATTTAAATATCTTTCTATGGTAAAACATTGTATTAGTTTTCTTTGAATTGGGGATCCAAAATTTAAATTAAACCTTAATGGCATGGCAGCAGATACAGATAGACTTGAAAGGCATGCACAGGTAAAGCTCTATGTGATCAGCACACACCCTCCTGTGAAAGGATCAACAAAATACATGAGTGAGTTCTCAGCAGTTTCAAAGGCTTCCAGGAACCTGAGCAAAACCACCTGACTTCTCCTTCCACTGCTGGTACCCTCAAAGCCTCCCCTCAGTCGTCCATCCCAGCATTTCATCCAGGGAAGCTCTGAGAAAATCAGTGCCACTGTTTTCTCTTCCACATAAATTTCATTGTATTTTGCAGGTCAATTACATAAACAGTATTTGGAGAGAAAAATAGAATTTTCTTAGTAAGGTAAGTCCATTATGACGGACAGGTTTACCTGTTTTAGGGAGTACCTACCTTTTGGAAAGGGGGCAATAAACTGAAATGAATATGTTCTGGAGAAGTGTATGAATACAGGGTTCTTTCTGCCCCTCTTCTACATCAGGCTGCAATATACCCATTTCCAGTAATAGCACAGATTACAGGAGCACAACCCACTTTTGGAAAGTTATCAATCCAAACTTTAGGGAAAAACATATTTTGTAAATTAACAGGCCATCTATAGAATCTGATTAACAACCAAATAGTCTCTATTTCTTATAAATCAAAATGACTGGCCAATAATGTTCTGAGATGTTTCTTCATCATTGACCATTAAAACATCTCAGGAACAAAAGCCTCTTTCCCAGGTTTATTCTTACCTGAACTCAGCTAAATCTGTATGGGATTGAACGTAAGCAAATTCCTTAAATAACACCCAATCACCTCTTCTCACCCAACTTGCCATAGTTGCTTTTTCCTTAGGTTTCAGTGTTCCCATAACCTACTGTCCATTTCATAGTATTCTTTTAAAAACTAATCTGTTGTTAGGACTTAAAAAAAATTCAGTCTTCCTGAATAAAATAATCATCATAGTCTTATTATTTGTACACTGTAGCTTCATAGTTATAAAAACACTAAAATATACTTAGATCGTGTCTCATGACAGGACTAAATTGGATCTAGGTAACTTTCATGCTATCTGGTATCTGTTCACAGCTTAAGTGATCAAAGGTAAATTGGACTTTACTTGAATATCTGTAAAAACACAAAAATCTTATAGTAGACATGCCATTTTCCATGTCTTCACTTTTAAGCAACATGAAAAAAACTCATAATGATGACAAAAACAAAACACAACAAAACCTTGTGTTCATTTATTAAAATAAAAGTAAATCTTGTGACTCAAAAAAGGAAGCAATAAATACATAATTTTTTAGGATGAGCAATATTTAGAATTGTTTCATTCTCTTCAAGACTCAAGAAAGAAAGCATTAGCCATACCTTTGAGTATTTTGTTTTCTAACTTCCAAATACCTGCTTTGCAAATATGTCCATGAACACGTGCTTGATCCATGATTGAATTTAAAAATGCAAGTTGGAAGTTTTGGGGAAAAAAAAAAAAAAAAAAATATATATATATATATATATATATATATATATATATATAATTTTTTAAATGAACAAAATATTTTATTTTGAATCGTAAGTGAAAATAGATGCTACTTATAGTGATGTTTTGATTGTTAGTTTTGGATAATTTCTATTTCAAGACATTAAACATGTAAAAATAATACATGGGCATGTTCACATGCATGCATATATATGTCAAATATAAAGGAGAGAAAGTTTGAGTAACAGAAGTACTGAGAAATTATAATTTTCAGAATTTATGGGCAAAAGAGTTTAAAGAGATACAGCTCAAGGCTCAAGTAATTAATAAGGGAGTTCTGTGGCCTTTTTGGTTCATATTAATATCTTCCCAGATAAAACTTTGATGTGTACCATCTGAATATATCCCAAAGAGTGCACAGGCTTGTCCTCCTGCTCCCTAGGTCTGTAGTTTTTTTTTTCTCTCACAAGTGGCTGGGGGACTAGTCTAGCTCTAGAAGAAGCTAATGATCTTCATCATTAAGTAAAAGTCACATATTTTTTCCTATTTAGAAACTAATTTAGGATCACAGGATTCTAGAATTTTAGACCTAGAACTAGGAGACATTTACATCATCTCATCTACCCCTTTTATATAGAAATAATTTCTTTATAATTTTTTACATTATTTTATTTTTTAGTGACAGGCTGTTGCCCAGGCTGGAGTGCAGTGGTGCTATCATAGCTCACTGCAGTCTCCAATTCCTGGGGTCAAGCGATCTTCCCACCTCAGCCTCCCAAGTTGCTAGGACCATAGATGCGTACCACCACTCCTGGCTAGAAATAGTTTCTCTGTCTCAGGTTAAATTGCTTGCAAATGAAGGGCTTAGATAAGAATTTTGGCTCCTGATTAGTGTGTTTCCATAACATGAGGTCTATCAATTGTGTTTCTTTCAGCCACAAGTAAATGAAAATCCAACTCAATTTGGCCAAATCATTAAGGAATTTACTAGATTGTAATACAGGGAAGTCCAGATGTAAGTATGATTTGGTGTTAGCTGACTGACCACCTCTCACTGCACTCCAGCATCATCATCAAAGAATCAAGTACTCCATGATCCAAAGGCTCCAGTCTCGTTCTCAAGAGAGCCTGGTTCTAGACTAGTGGGAAAAAGAGATCGCTCTTCCTCACACCACTGCTGAATAAGAGAATTGAGGTTTGCACTGATGGAAATGCCCCTAAATCAGTTCTTCTTGTCAACATCAGGTCATATGTTAATCAACCAAGTCTTGGGTTGTTACCAAAACCAGTCACTGTAGACACACAGTGGCATGTCAGTAACTGGTCTGTGTCCTCCAAACCAAATGGAAGCTGTACAAAGAAGAGGGGTGAACTTGTTTTTCAAGAGACAGCTACAGTGTCCACTACACAAGACAATGTGGGAACATAACTTTTTCACATAAATTCTTACGTATTAATCTCCATCCCTTAGAAAGTGAGTACTCCCAATTATATTGAGTTGAGTTTAGCACAGATTAAAAAGCAACATTATACCAAAAAGACTTGCATCCTCTATAATATGTATGATTTATGAAATTCAAAGATTCTAACTTGCCTTTCATTTTATCTGCACAAACATTCCTACAAAAGAGGAATAATTCAAGATTATGGATATATGGTGAGATATTATAAAGAAATATACCATTTGGTATAGCTTGCATATCAATTTGATAAATATAAGTATGAATATTAAATATATATGTATGTCATGAACTTTAAGACCAAAACAATTTAAAATATTATTTTATTTAAAACTCCGTAATTCCATTCTAAAATGCCACTTCTCCCATAAATATAAAGTCATGCCTGCTGCAATAACTCTTAGAAATTTTTTTAAAAAACAGCAATCTCTAAAGTTTTTCATAATATTTTAAATGTCAAGCAAGTAAACTCCATATGTCAAAGATAAATCTAATCTGCTGTTACAATTCTCTTCAGATCCACTAAGTAATCTAGAGAACATGGGGAATATCTGAATCAAAAATCCCAGCATGCCCCCACAAGTTCCATGTCTATGTACGAGTTTGACACATCCTGACCCCTGTAAGACAGGTAAGAATTGGAGGAGGGGAGCAGGGAGGTTGGCAGGATTGGTGAGAAAAACTCTTAGCAGGAGAAGAACATGTCTGATATCTAAGTATATTAGTTCAAGTGATTATCCCATTTCCTTATACTTGTAACTAATTCCTATATTGTCAACAAATATAATGTTTTCATAATTCCATTTTATTAAACAAAGTGCTATATAAATAAATTTTATAAATGGAGAAAACAATCACAGAGGGTAAGCTATAAAAATATCCAAAACAATAAAACAGATTTCAAAGTCAGGACATATCTTTTATTTCTGATTTGTTTTCTGATAGTTCAAATATTGTGTGTGTGTGTGTGTGTGTGTGTGTGTGTGTGTGTGTGTGTGTGTGTATGTGTATGAGTGTGCACATGTGCATGCGTGGCAGGAAGGGTGGGGGAAGGGGTATCTCAGGCATACCATGCACATTCCTACACTACATTACAAATTTAAACAAATTTAAACTGGAATTCAGCCCACATAAAAATCAAATTGAATAAAACTGTTAATGCAATGGCAGTGGTGACTAGGCTTTCAGAATTTTTCAAGTATTTTTAACTTTGTAACAGAACCTTAATTTAAACTTCTGAATCAAGAGACAGATTTTGTCTCCCACACTTCTTAAAAAGTATTGCAGGAAACGTGCTAATACAATTGAATTTTGACTATGTTAGACCTTCCCTGAAGAGTACCAATCTACCTGCTGCTATAAAAAAAAAAGTTAAAAAAATTTCATTTCAGAAAATAGTGTACCAATCTCTTCCAGTTTATGTTCTAGAATTCAACCTCACCTTCCTCAAATTCTTCAGTATTTTATGAGACATTCACAAACTACCTTCCCCAAAGTTTCCTTCTAATATTAGGAGAAGACAATGCAATGCTTACTATATGAAAGGCTGGGCAAGATAAATAATAAAAAGATAAGCCAGGAAGATTTCAGCATCTAAATAGCTTATGATTTTGTAGAATTTTAAAGTTTGCAGGGAGAGAATAGATATTTATTTATTCTAGTATTATAATATGCAACAAAATATTCATAAATATTGGTAAAGTTGTTAACAAGCAATTGCATAGAGGGATTAAGACATTAATGGAGACTTTCAAGAGATCAATCTTGTGAATACGAAAGCAAGCTTATAAGGAATTAGGAGTAAAAATGATATGTTCTGAGGGGAATTAAGATAACAGGAAGATTCTTAAAAAACTATATTAACAATCACTATGAAGAATATCTACTTTTTTGAATAAAATAAGGTTAAACATGACCCTTCAGATATTAAATTGCACAGTAAAGGGGAAAATAACACTAATGCATGTAACTAGTACAATAACGCATAAACAGCTTAATGAAACAAAACTGAAAGTCTAGAAGCAAACTAGCAGATACATGTTTTTTTTTTAAATGAGGATAATCCCAGAATTATTAATTATTTGGAAAGAAATAGTAAAGTGACACTGCCGGGGGGGTGGGGGAGAGAGACACAACACCAATAAAGGTGCATGATCCCATTCCAGCAAAGTAAGTTCCAATGGAAGACCAAACTTCACCTCTTTGTAGACCACTTACATACCCAATCCTGACTTTTACCCTACATCTTTAAAATAAATTTTAAAAAATCCATTCAGATAGAGTAAGAGGTCAACGTGAGTGGGAAAATGGTTAGAAAAACAATGGAAGAATACATTAAAAGAAAATGTAATAGTTCAAGTTAGAGAAGGTCCATCTAACAAAACTAAAAAAACATAGAAACTACAAAGAGCCAGGTGTAGCAGCCTGCAGTCCTAGATATTCCCAAATACAGAAAGACTGAAGAGGATCACTTGAGGCAAAAGTTCAAGGCCATAGTACACCATGACCGTACCTGTGAAGAGTCACTGTACTCCAGTATGAGTAGTATAGAGAGATCCCCTCTCTAAAAACAAAGAAAGAACCTATAAAGAAAAAGACTGATACATGTAAATTCAAAAATTAAAGACACAAACAATATGTAATAAATATTAACATCACGAGTGACAGTCAATAGGTCTCCAATTGTGGACACCAGGCAGGCTTATGTAGAAGCTGTTGAAGAGGTTTAACTGATACACAAAAGCCACTGGAATATGCCCAGGTATTTGCTATTTTCCCTGTTGTTGTGAGGGTTAATACAGTTGTGTTAGTCCATTCAGGCTACTATAACAAAATGCCTTAGACTGAGTAATTTATAAACAACAAAATTTATTTCTCAAAGCTCTGGAGGCTGAGAAGTCCAAGAGTAAGGCACTACCAGATTCAGTGATTGGTGAGAGTTTGCTCTCTGCTTCAAAGATGGCACCTTGTTGCTGAGTCCTCACATGATGGAAGGGGCAGAAGAGCAGAAGAAGGTAAACTCAAAACCTCAAGCCCATGAGGGAAGAGACCTTATGACCTAATCACGTCACAAAAGCCCCACCTCTTAATACTAGCACCTTGGAGATTAATTTCCAACATATGAATTTTGGAGAAACATAAACATTCAGGCCACAGCAATAATTTGTAAGTGGTTTGAATTGTCTCTGTAACATATATCAGAGCCAGAGAAGTCCAGTCCTTCAGTTAACCAAACTCAAATGTTTATAGATCCAACTGTGTGTGTGTAAACAAAAAGATTTTCAGCCACTTAGAGCCTGCCTCCTTTATGTACTCCTCAAAATCCCACCCCATATCTACAAGCAATAGATAAAATAAACCCTGGGCTATGAAGATCCCAATCTTCTGCTGCCATGCAGAGACCTCTGACTCAGAGACACCCCATCCCCTCCCCAGTATTACTACTTAGTGACAGCACCTGGACACTAAGTCACCTCTCTGATCCTCTCTTCCTGGGAGCTCCTTTGACCTCCTCCCCTTATGGATGGTGGCCATAGCCATAAGCTTCTGGAGGGTCTCATGCTATGAGAAACTTTTCTCTGTCATGCAATCCTGTCCAAGTACTGCCCAATAAAGCCTGTTGTGTGGTACTGCCTCCCATGATCATATCATTTTTTCTTGATCAGGTCTCAAATCCCTCAAATCCCTGAGCAGCCCAACTCTGGGTAACCCTGCAGTCCTAACCAAGGAATCAGATTTTTCACAGATTGAAAAGCAACCTGGTATGTAGTAGGCACTCTTGAAGTAGTTCTTTTCTTATCTATTTTTAAAATATAAACAACTCTGAACACGTATTACTCTTCAGGTTGTGAATGAACTATGTAATTGTCATAAGAAAATTTAAATGCCAAGTAGAGAGTGATAAGAAGGTGTCAGAGACAGGACTACAGATATATGATGACAGCTTTGGCTTGCAATACATTGGCTGTATCCACTATGATTAGTGGACCATGTAATATATTGTTGAAATGGAACCCTTTGAGGAGTAGAAGTAGTGGTGTATATACATACCTGAGATGACAGGCAAAACCAGGACTTTTGGCAAACTGGAACATGTGGGTACTAAATTATTTTGACAATAATATATTAAAGAGTCAGAGACTGGAGGCAGTAAGAATCTCCATTAATAATCTGGATTATGAAGAATCTTTCCCACTTGGTGATGGATTGGGTTAAGTACACAAAACAGGCTCGGTTGATAAAATATAGTTCAGTGTATATACATGAATAAATAGTTCTATTATTTGTAGATCAATAATTAAAAAACCACAGATGGATTCTACCGAATTACCCTTTAAGAGATGAGAGCATTTTCTCAGGCTATTCAATTGCAATATTTGTTGTAGTCCTCTTCCTTTGTTTCTTACTCCTCTCTGTCTCTGCTCTGCCATGTCCCTTATTAACATACACCACCACTTTATTTAACATACGCCACCATATTTAACACACACCACCACTTCGGACTTTTTCTCTTTTTTCCTTCTCTCCAGTATCTACCCAGATAGCATCTGTGTGTCTCCCAATAACTTCTGTGGATATTCCTTGGCACCCAGTAGCTCCAGTCACACAGGCAGCCGTATGAAGGTGTGTGGGGAGAAAGTGTTCTAGGCAATAGAGAAGCATGTCTTCAGGTTGGTGCAGGTGAATGGCATTTTCCTGTTTTACCTCTGCCCCTGTCTGCACTAGTCCTCTGCTCCCTCATACTCATATTCCTTGTCTTTCTCTTATAAAGCTGAAGAAGAAACAAATTTATAACCACTCCCATGAAACTTTGATTCTCAAGTATTTTCTAAAACACACACAATCCCAAAATGATCGACCCAACAAATTTTTTAAAACTCATTGGAATTGACACCAACTTCTAACTAGTTTAAAAAAAAAAAAAGTTGTACGAACTTTCCAAAGTGAATTTCTCAAAGTATTTTATTTTATTTTATTTTTTGAGTCGAGGTCTCACTCTGTCACCCAGGCTGGAGTACAATGGCACAATCACAGCTCACCACAGCTTTGGATTCAGCTTTTCTCCCACCTCAGCCTCCCATGTAACTGGGACTACAGGTGCTCGCCACCACACGTCGCTAACTTTTTTTTTCTCTTTTGCAGCGACAAAGTCTCGCAGTGTTGCCTAGGCTGGTCTCAAGCAATCCTTCCACCTCAACCTCCCAAAGTACTGGGTTTTCAGGTACTAGTTTTGCTCATTTCTCTAAGTCTCCCTACTTTCATATTCTGAGTCAGACTGATTATTGATGTAGCAAAACCTAGTATGGGGAAGGCAGATTAGATCATCTGGTCTTAAAAAGCTTTAGTTTGTTCTCACACAAAAGAAGAAGAAAGCAAAAACAAAAATATCTTTTTTTTTTTTTAATTCACCAATTGGTTTTTGCTTCCTTAGCTAAGTTACCTTGGCTCCTTGCCTGTTTAAGAGTATGGTTCCCCTCCCGTCACCCATTTATAAAGATGAAATGGACTCCACAGGCTGTTTGGGACATATTTAACTTATCCATAGGTTTCAAAAGCACAGCAGGGCTGGGGAATGGAAAAAGCAGGCAGGTGCTCTCTGCATCCAGCATCATTTAACAAGCACACACGGATGAAAAGAGCAATTTCTTCTTTTCTTAACCATCAGCTGATCTAATTTACAGTTCATTTACTAGTTATTATCACTGACTTTTGAACACCCTTTTTAGCAATGCATGTAATCAACTAACGGCAGTGACAATTAGCACCAATGCATTATTTTTAAAAGATTTCCAGAAAGTAGCTTCAAGACCAATTGCCCAGTTCTCGACATAAAAATCAATCAGTACATAGTAAATCTAGCCTGGACTCTGTTTCTTTTTGTTTTGTTTTGGATTGGTTTTGTACACTACAGAGTCCCTTGTTTATTTCCAAAAACCAATTTCTTACTGACTTAAATTATATTCAGGCAGGCAGTTTTAGCAGTAAGGTCACTGGCCTAGAGTATAGATGCTATCCTTGACTGGGATGTTCTGGAGAAATAACCATATTGAATTCTATTACATCTCCTCCCAAACGCACCCTATCCCACAGTTGTGTTTGTTTTCTGTTTTCTTCCTCATACACAACATCTGTCCTATATGCTTCACTGCACTGTCTTTTCAGTGAAGAAAATGCGGCTGAGAAAGGAAATGAATATCAAATTCTGAGCTCCCAGGAGAGCTGACCCAAATTCTCAAATGATAGCATTAAAATGCACTTTCTACTTTCAGATCTGGATATCATAATATGATTCCTTAATGATTCAAGTGTCATGTATTTTGACAAGCTATCTTTGACAGGCCTTTTAAAAATGATGCAGACAATTAAAATAATGACAAAACAAACTATCAACTATCTAAGGACAAACATAAAAGTCTAAAGCTCTGAGAGTTACAAGAACTAAGAATAGAACTTGTTTATATTCTTACTTCTATCTTGGCTACAGGCTTTCACACTGTTATGCTTTTCTCGTCATATGGGAAGCAGAGAACTGGACATGGATGCTCGTTAATGCTACTTGTCTGGAGTATGAAATGTTAGGAATGCTTAAGATACAATGCCCTCAAGTTAGTGTGTGTGTGTGTTTGTGTGTGTGTGTGTGTGTGTGTGTGTGTGTGTGTGTGTCTTCAAGCTCCATAAAGTAAACATTCTTGCAATAGTCTTTGACACTCATTTCAATTTTAAATCTGTTTTTGTTTTGCAATACTTCTTAAAAGATGTTATTTTGTGTGACTCCCCTTTGTCCTACCCTTATCCTCTAAAAGTTACTCTATGAATGATTTTAAGATAATTGAGAGAAAAGAGGGTCCTTTGGGGGATTAAAAACTTCAGAAGAATAGGGAAGGTGCACTCACATTAAAAGCTGGATTCTCTGGCTTCTCTAAGTAATAAATATGAAGATCTCTCTCTCATACACACACACACACACACACACACACACACACACCCTGTTGAATGCTTGGTTTCTTTATTAAGAGTTATTGAATTGATATATTTTGTTGAATAGTCCAGGCAGATTAAAAATTATTCCTGCTTAAATATTTGTATCTCACAAATGCACACTTTGTCTCTTAAGACACTGGTTTAATATTCCATATCTGTAAGGAATCGGATGCTAATTGAGAAGGTTTTCTTCCAGTATTAATTTTAATTATTTAGAGCAGCATGAAGCTCTTCGTAATTTCCCACCTGACAACTGGGACCCAAAAGAACAGCTGCCTATGGTTTTATGCTCCTATGAACACACTGGATATCAGAGTCAATAAGCTTAGGCATGAATTCTCTGTGTGTTCCATTGAGGTTATGAAATTCAATCCTTTTGGAGGAGTTCAGAAGGAACCTGCAACTGAGAGTGATGTCCAAGCCAATGTGCAAAACATTATGACAGTCACAGATCTCAAAGGAGCTGCGGGAAGAGAGGTTCCCTGCTGTAATGAACACAGCCCATAGTTAAATAATAAATCACAGTCATGTATCCAGTCTGCAACAACCACTACCTATCAGAAAGTCACCATGACCACATAGTGCAAATATTTGGTCCCACACAGTTGTATATCTTGATGGCATCCAACTGAGGTAGTTAGCTATTTGTCCTTTTTAAAGGAGAAAATGAATGCTATTTGTTTATAATGAATTGAAAGTCAAAATGATATTATTTGAATGTATCAAATGCTAAAAAGTACAATGAAACCTAGTAGTATGTTTTTGCATTTAAATATATACCCTAGCCTAACTGTAAGAATCAAATGCCCAACATATACATAATTTAGCCCAAACATCTTTTGACACTTCATATTTTTTTCCTTCTTTTGCAAAAGAAAAAAAGGCTTCCCAGCCTTCTGTACGAATGCACAGTATATTTGCTCTTAGATATGCCGATTCAAGATACAATGAACTAGATGAATTATTCATTTTGAAGTTGCAATTGTTTGTTGAAGTTTGCAGAGGCCCAAAATAAATAGGTAGGTAAAAATGGGACTAGAATGGACATAGGAAAAAAGGGCCCCCTGTTCCAAAGAACGTTCCAAGTTTCAGCACTAACATTATTATGATAATGGGAATATTGCTCATAGCTAAGCAGTGTAGTATACTGTGAAAACATTTTTTTTTTTCCTTTTACAACTTTTTGATTTCCCTGGAGTCACACATTCTCTGGCTCTCCTAAGGAAAAGCCAATCACTTCAACAGGGTCAAACATACTGGGCAATCCATCTGCTTCATGTTTTCACTGGAGACATCACTCTTGGATACCTCCATCATCCTGCACCTGTTTGGAGTGATTAAACCCCTGGCCTGCTGCTTTGCTGATATCCAGGTAACTGCCTTGCCTCTGTTTTCAATTACCTATTTTTTTTTAATCCAGATATTACTTTCATTACTTGCTTCTTTGTTTTGTTGGAATACTTCCTTCCAGTAGCTTCCTCAGAAAAATTACATGAGAGAACAAGTTTTTAAGAATTTACTTATCGCCAGGCTCAGTGGCTCAGCCTGTAATCCCAGCACTTTGGGAGGCCAAAGAGAGTGGATTGCCTGAGCCTGAGGGTTCGAGACCCACCCGGGCAACTTGGTGAGACCTCATCTCTACAATAAATCAAAAATTAGCCGGGCGTGGTAGTACGCACCTGTAGTTCCAACTACTTGGAAGGCAAAGGCAGAAGGATCGCCAGAGCACAGCAGGTCGAGGCTGCGGTGGCTGGGAGCTGCCACTGCACTCCAGTCTGGGCAATGGAGTGAGATTCCAACTCAAAAAAAAAAGAATGTACTTATCCTACTTTATACATAATTGTAGGTTTGTATATATAATTCTAATTTGAAAATCATCATCTCTTAGAATTTTGAGTTTTTCACACTGTTTTTAAGCTTCTAGCACTATTACAAATTCTACTGCCTTTTTGACTATTATTCCAATGTACTGAAATTTATCTTTCTCTCTGGAGTTCTGACATCATTTCTTTAATGTTTTCAAATCCCTCACCAATGTCTTTTTCTTTCACCATACTTCATGCTTTGTGATTCTTTTCAATTTGCCTTTTCTGTCCTTTGGATATAAGAAATTATACACAAGCCAGGTTCAGCGGCTGAGCCTGTAATCCCGCGCCTTTGGGAGGCTGAGGTGAGTGGATTGCCTGAGCACGCGGGTTCGAGACCCGCCTGGGCAGCAAGACCTCATCTCTACAATAAATAAATAAAAAAAAAAAACAGCCGGGTGTGGTAGTGCATGCCTGTAATTCCAGCTACTTGGAAGGCTGAGGCGGAAGGATCGCCGGAGCCCAGCAGGTCGAGGTTGCGGTGGCCAGGAGTGGCCACCGCACTCAGTCTGGGCGACAGAGTGAGACTTCAACTCAAAAAAAAAAAAGAAATTAGCCGGGCTCGGTGGCTCAGCCTGTAATACCGCGCCTTTGGGAGGTTGAGGTTAGTGGATTGCCTGAGCCTGCGGGTTCGAGACCCACCTGGGCAGCGAGACCTCATCTCTACAATAAACCAAAAAAAAAAAATTAGCTGGGCATGGTAGCGCATGCCTGTAATTCCGGCTACTTGGAAGGCTGAGGCGGAAGGATCGCCGAAGTCCAGCAGGTCGAGGCTGTGGTGGCCGGAAGCGGCCACTGCACTCCAGTCTGGGCGACAGAAAAAAAAAAGAAATTATACACAAATACATGTAATTTAAATAATATTTGTATTCTTTATATAAATATATAATGAGAATCACAAAAATACATATTTTTAAATGTCCTCCCTTTCATTGTTTTTTCATTATTTATTTACTTTCTTCTTAAAAATCTTATTTTATTTTGAAACTCCTAGACTAATCTTCTAATTTCCTATTATTTTTTCTTCGATTTTTTATTTCTTTGTCATTTCTTTTCTAGGAGAGTATCCTTAACTTGATTTTTCCCCTTCTATTTAACGTTTGTGTTATCAATTTTTATACACTCTCTGAATAGTCCTTTTATATAACACTCTGATCTTGTTTCAAATACAAAAGATCTCATGTCTAAGGAATTTAGTAGTTTTTTTGAAGTTTTCTTCTGTTTCCTGTATTGTCTCAGTTGTTTCTATTTTTGCTTTTGTCCTTCTCTTCTTTTTATCCTGTTTGTCATTATCTCATTGTTCAAAGTACAGATTTCATTTAATTCTAGAAGAGTTTCCTATTTTAGAATAGTTCTTCATTTTCCTTTTAACTCCTGCTATCTCCGGATTCATCCTGGGGCTGAATTTAGTGAGGGAGGGATGTGGGATTAGAACTTCTTGTAAACACTCTCAACCAATTCTTATGTCTCCAGTCCTATGGTTCACACAACCCTTTTTAAAGTGTCTTGTGGCTCCAATTTCTAAAATCTTCCAAAGTTATGAGATACAAATATGATCATTTCCCAGTAAGATATGTATTTATTATATATTATCCCAGTACAAGCAGTTAGCTTTTTGCTTTCTCTGCTCTTAGAAGTCAATGATCACTCTTCTAGCTCTAAAATTTTGTTAGCATTCCTTATCTGACTTTGTCTTCTCTTCTACAATGTTTATCCTCACACATTTAAGCCTATACTATCCCTTTATTTTATTTCAATGGTGAGTTTGGGAGAGTTAAATACACTTGTTCAAATACTGACACTTAACCAAAACTGTAGTAAACAAATATTTTAATAGTAACATCAACCGGATGAGCTATAGTTTTATATGGCTAAATACCTAGTTATTTTACTTCCTACAACTAGAAAACACTTAAAACTGGTGGTAAAAATAACTGTCTTTATTATATAAAATTTCAAACTTTTTTTTAATGTAAAAATCAGCCATAACACAAACAGAATAAAACTTTTAAAGATACCAGGTCTCTATACCACAGTTCTTGTCTTGAATCTAGGAATTCAGTTATTCACACTTGAAATTTCCATATGGTGACATGACTCATCATTTATTTTTACTATAATTGGTTTTCTGCTATAACAGAAATATGACTTTGTATATTCTAAGATAAGCTATTTGGTTCTTGAAATATATTTTAAAATAAAAAATAGATTGACATAGTTAATAATATGCCACATCATCAACTATCTCTTAATGTTAAAAATATGAATCAGGAAATCCAGTATACATAGAGGTAATTACAGTGGAATCCCTTGTAACAAAACTGACAGTCACCTAGATGTAGAGTAGTTATATCCCTGAAGCCCCATCATGTACAAGAATATATTTAAAACAACAGTCTACAAAGTGTCTGTCCTATCATTCTGAAACCTCATAAAAGGATTACACTAATAAGTTTAAAAGCTGATTTTCAATTTACATTTTTCTAGCTATATTTTATAGTGTTAAAATAATTTAACTTTGTTTTACAAATGATGCTTTAGAAAAATCTCAATAATGACAAAATGAACAAAGAAGGTTAAATCAGTTCAAAACACATCAACTGCAGATAACTGAGACAGATATATAATTGTAATTTGTCAATATGTTATCTGTTCAATTAAACAGGAAACAGATTAACATCCAATTATTAGTTCCACAAAATCTTTCAAGAAAAGAAGTGAAGTTTGAGACATAACTTTTGGAAAAAACATGTTATTTTTTATACTCCATTGTGCCCATTCCCTCAAATATTCTATAGATGGAAAAATCTTAAACATAAATGTTAATATAAGATGTTTCTTGTCACAATAAGAAAATGAACATCAGAGGATAAAAAAATTCAATCATTAAACCTCAGTAGAGACCCGGCAGGTGGTTCACATCTGTAGTCTCAATGTTTTCGGAGGTCGAGACAGGAAGATCACTTATGGCCAGGAGGTTGAAACCAGCATGGGCAACATAGTGAGATTTCGTCTCTCAAAAAAAATGCAAAAAACAAAAAAAAATCATGGTAGCACATGCCTGCAGTCCTAGCTACTTGAGAGGCTGAGAAAGGAGGATCGCTTAAGCTCAGAAATTGGAGGCTGCAATGAGCTATGCTTGTGTCATTGCACTACAGCCTGGGTAACGGAATAAGACCCTGTCTCCAAAAAAGAAAGGTAAATCAACAAAAGCAAAAAAAATTTTTTAAATCTTAGCAACAATTGGGGAGATGTTGATTAAGGGTACAAAACTTCCATTAGACAGGTGAAATATGTTTAAGACTCCCAGGTACCTATAATTAATAATAATGTATTATTGTATACTTGAAAATTTCTAAGATGGTAGACTTTAAGTGTCCTCATCACAGATAAATATGTGAGGAAATGCATATTTTAATTAGTTTAGTTCTACCATTCTACAATGTATGCATTAATTTCAGAACATCATGTGCACCACACATATATAAACTTTGACTTGTCAACTAAAAAAAAAACAAACTTAAAAATAAACTTGTGACATGAATGACAAAAAGCAAAAAACTTCAAAAGGCATATGGGCCACCTATTCCTAAGTATGTTCAGAAAAAAAAACAAATTATCTCTCCATTACTCTGACTCAGACATTGTTCTTGGTTGATGGAGAAAGGGGTTAGATTCAAAGTTTAGCAGGACAGATAGTTTAGTGATTTAATATGTATAAACAAAAATGAGTCACTATTGCTATAACACAGGGATACTCTATGACAGCATAAAGAAATGCAGAGTGAGAGAAAAATGTGAGGATACTAAGTTAACACATAGATATTGACTAGGAAAAGCTGTCTTTCCAAGTGACCCTTTTAAATGAGGTTAACATTTCAGAGCATTTCTGACATCTGAATCAGTGAGTTTAATGTGTCAAGCTAAAATTGTGCAGCCTTGAGCCCTCTGACTGCAACAAGTAAGTGAAGCTTGATGCTACCACAATTAATGAGCAGAAAGACACACAATGAAAAACCCTCTTGGAGTAGCAGAAAGGATTTTGACAGATTTAGAGAAATTCAGACCTAAGTGATTAATTGTATGTTTTACTTTTACAAGTACTATATGCCTCTTGTTTTAAGCCACCTGCCAAACTCCTGTTCACTTTAAAATGTAGCTACAGAATTCCTTGACCCCCACCCCTCAAGGTAGTTAATCATTCTGTTCTATGTGATACCACTGTACCTTGTGCATTCTTTATGATTTCTCTTGTAGAGTATTCCAATTAATTATATATGTGAATATGAACTTTTGCATCTCCAACATGTATGTACCCAGCTTATAGTTGGCATTCAATAAATAGATTCAATATGTGATACTTGATATTAAGAGGATTTGTGCGTATAATTGGAGACCACCTATATATGCTAAAATCTTTTTAATTTCAGGGTCTGGATTACTATAATCACTTAAAGAAAATTTGTATTAAAATGAGTTATACCATATAATAGTATAACAGTAATCTTGATAATTAATATGTGGCATAAATATCTCTTGACAGCTAATACTCAACAAAGATACCACACCATTTAATTTGGGGGGGATGGGAGGGTGTTGAATGAGAAACTACCACTTGTTTTCCACAGGTAACTTTATCTAATTAGACGTGTATATAATATTGTAAATGCTCTATAGCACAATAGAAAGAATGTACAGAATCTGTAGATTAGCAGAATCAATATTTCTTTCAAAAGAAATAAAAATTTCAATAGTATCATTATAATTATAGATTAAACAGGGTCCCTATTAAACAAACAAACAGATTTCTCAGATGCAGTAACTACTTATTCCCAAGATTACCTTTAGCATTTTTAATCTAGCAGTATTCTTTACCAATATCTGTGTCTTATGGCATTATTCAGCTCATTTGTATAGCACACTTCTCAGGAGTGTATTATATTTAGGATGCTAGAGGACAGTAATAAACAATTTTACTATAAAGCATAATGAGTAATAAGCAATCTTAAAAATAATTATGTATTCATCCTCCTTCATAAACAAGACCCAAACACAATTTTCCACAATTACTCTTGTGGTATAGATAAATCAGAAGCAGAATTTATTGCCAAGGGGTAGTTTTAATTAGAACAGGTAGGACGAAATTGAGGTTTTAATTAAAAAAATTTTTCTCATTAAATACACTAAAATAAAATTATCATGAAATACATCACTAATTAGAAAATGTTATTCAAAATACTCTTCAGATCAATTCAACACAAAAAATTGTTGAATTATAAATATCAAAGTACCAAATAATATTTAGTACAATTTTTTAAAGTGTTCCAGTAATTAATGTCTCTGAAGACTCATATAAGATCAATGTTTTCCACAAACTGGCAATCCCAGAACAATGCAGATATTCCCATCGACTACACACCTCTATGATTTCTGAATGTACCAATAAATATCAAGAAAAAGTACTATAACTCTAATTGCCACTAAAAGACAGATGACATTACAGAGTAACAACATGAAGTCCTCTGAGATTCCACTGTCTTCCTTTCTTATCTCTAGGCTTATATATTTCAGGAATTGTCATAATCCCAGCTTCCCATTCTTTTCTGTAATATTAACATTTGAATGACAGCACCTTTATCTAAAATTGGAAGGCAAGGCGTGGTGGCTCATGTTTGTAATCTCAGCACTTTGGGATGCCAAAGTGGAAGGAAGGATTCCTTGAATCCAGGAGTTTGAGACCAGCTTAGGCAACACAGTGAAATATCACTCTACAAAAAATAAAAATTAGCCAGACATGACGGTGTACACCTGTCAGAGCTAGTACTTGGGTGTGGGAATAGCCAGAGCCCAGGAGGATGATGCTGAAATAAGCTGTGATTATACCACTGCACTCCAGTCTGGGTGGCAAAGTGAGAACCCTCCAACTCAAAAAATTAAAGAAAATGAAATAAAATAAAATAGGAGACTATAACTCATGAATTAGTGTCCTTTATTTTAAATTTCATATTTATAGTTCAAACACACTATAGAATTTATTTAAAATAAAGAGTCCAAGTAGATACAGGATCTCACTATGTTGCCCAGGTTGGAAAGTAGTAGCTATTCACAGTCAGGCTCATAGTGAACTACCACCTCAAACTCCTGGGTTCAAGTGTCTCAAGTAGCTGGAACTATAGGTGCATATCATTGCACCTAGTTTCAAACGTCTTGTATAATGATAAGAGTACCTACAATTACTTAACAAGTAAAAACAATAGTAAAGACCAAGTGATTTTTGTCTGACTTGATTAATTGGAGAAAAAAAAATTCTGTACTTGTCCTATGAACATGTGGTCAACATTTAAAAGATACTATGTATAAAATGAAAGTAGATTATATACCAAACTATTCTCAGTAGTTTTTTTCTGTTTGGGTTTTTTATTGTTTGATTTTATTTTGTTTGTTTGTTTTAAGGGGGTAGAAGTTAGGTTAAAGTGGAAACTTTTACTTTCTCATTACTATATTTAGTTTTTCTGGCAATCATTATTTTTAACAAGTGCAAACATTGATTTAAAAAGTAAGAGAATGTCTACACAATTTCAAAGTGTATCACTATCACTTCGTTCAAACTTTCCATTTTATTATTATATGAGTAGCAAATAAGCATAATTCACATTCATTTCTATAGCCCTAAATAAATGGGAGAAAAGCAAAAAATATTAGAGAGACCACTAAGATAAAAGTATATATAATTTAATCATTAACCAGCTTATTCACTTAGTAAATATCTATTGAACACTCACTCTACAACAGGCATTATGATAGGCACAACAGATCTAAAGTGAAATATGAACTGAAATGGGCCCTAGTGACTGTAACACTCAGGGATAAAATGAAACAAACAAAAAATTTTATAAATACCAATTTGTGATCTTTGCTCTGAAGATAATATAGGTAGGTGTCTCTCATTCAGAATAACAATTAGCATAGGGTGTCTGATTTAAACAACATAATTAAACAGGCTATTTTGATTAATGACTTTCATATGCTGTAACCTAAGGAATGAAGAAAACACAGATAAAATACTGAGCTGGGGAAGATTTTCTAAATAAAGGGAACAGAATGTGCAAATACTCTTAAGTAGGAAGTAGTCCAGAGAAATGAGTCATATAAGGACTTATAGGCCTTAGTAGGAATGAGAATTTGACAACGTCAGGCACATTCAGAGTGATATTCCAAGAACAGGAATTTGAAAAGGTCTTTCATGATATAACATAGAGACTATTGCCTATGTAAAACAAAACTAAAAACCATGAGTAATTCACAAAAACCTAAAGTCTTATCCAGAAAAGGCATAAAAATTTTCAGTGTTTTGCTATATTTTGCTATTATAAGTATGCAGGAAAGACACATTTTAGTAATAATTACTTCTGTATCCTAAAGTTTGAACATTAGGAGCTATGCTAGTATTCTAACATAGTTGGAACATTATTAAATGACATTATTAATTGATAATCAATCAAAGGAAGGCTTCTTAGAATATTTAGTGTACTGAAGTTAGAGAAATCAGAATACTGATAATCATATCTAATCCACATACTTGCCTTCTATATTAAATAAAAATAAAATATAAAATTGATCTAAAATTTTATAATATAGATTTATAATATACTTACTAAAGTTCAAATATGTATGATATCCATATAATCTCATCTTTTGAAACACAGTATGAATATTTTAATATAATAAGAAAATAGTATCTCAGTTACTGGTGTTACTGGTTACAAGAAGCAATTGATGACAACCACCAAATTCAACTTTTTCAAAAAAGAATGAGCAGGCAAATAACATCCAAATGTTTAAATTTAATTTTAATATTAAAATGTCATTGTATATGCATAAAAGTTAAGATGATAGGATGGTAATAGTTTAGGGAAGGTTTGATATCTTAACAAAATGACCCAATCTCTTATATGTAGTGCAAAACTTGATGTTCTAACCACGCATAATGAAAACACAGAGTTGCTAAGAGTAGACTGATATTGTTCCTTTGTTTTTCAGCCAACTTATTAGATGGTAGAAAATCTGTTATCTAATTTACAAATATTTTATATCCTAGTTATTACTTGATAAATTTTCTTATATAAAGGTTTGTATTCAACTGTGTATTAATTTTAATAAATTGTTATTTATTTTACAAATAAATTATATTTTATATTTTACAAAGAGAATATATTCAAAATTTCTTTTTTGAATAACGTTCCATGAGCTCATAACTCAATCAAAAAACAAGATATGCCTATAACTGTAACTATTAGAGCTTCCGATTTTGAGTGTTTTTGTATGGTAAAGAATGTATGGGGAGGTCGGGAAGATGGTGCCCGAACCAGTCAAACTATGTGAGTCCCCGTGGGAGTCAGTGAGTGTATGGAAAATTTTGAGTATGTGCTGGTGAGCGAGTGGGTGTGTGAATGGCTGAGTAAGGGCTAGGGAGCTAGTGGCAAGGGCTCTCCTGGTGAAGCGACTGGTGCTGGGCTTGAACTCTAGCTACACCTGGGATGCAGAAGCTGAATGCCATTTCCTTTTTCATTTCCTTTCTTTTTGTTTTTTTTTTAAATCAACAAACCCTCCCCAGGAAGAAAATGCTGGGAGAGACTGTCTAAGTGGGGGTTCATGAGTAAGTGGTCAGGCTATTGGTGCAACAGCTGGTGCAACAGCTGGTACTGCAGCTTCTCTGCTTCATCCCTGGCTCTTCTAGGTCAGAGAAACTGAGTACCATTTTTTAAAAAATGGACAAAAGTGGCAGGAGAAAATATCGCCCCAGGCTCTCCCTCACTGGTGTAGCAGGAGAGAGACTGCTGGCTCCTGGCTTTGCCTCACCACTTCAGCGCCTGGCAGGGCACTGGCATCAGGGGCTGCGGAGGGAGTCCAGAGGTAAAGTCCCATGGAAGAGGACAAGAGAGGCACCCCACCCCATCTTGAAGGCAGAACGGGAAAGTGCTCCAAGTTGCTCACTATGGAGCAACAGACCCAATCTCTATGACTGACGGATCATCTTCTCAGGGATTGATCGTAACCCAGAGGGAATATCCTGAAAGCACAGACATCAGAGAGACCTGAGGAGTGCTGAGTTCCAGGCTCCCCACCCCCTACCCTGATCCAGCCACAGGACAAAGGGTGTGGCCAGAAAAGGATGAGGAAGAACTCCAAAGAGGTCAGTGGTAAGTCCAGGGCTGACCCCAACCCCCTGCTCCCCAGCAATCCACACAGCTGGAGCTGGGCCACGACTAAGAGGGACGAACCCAGGCAGAGCCTGGATGTCAGTCACAATAGGAGAACTCCATTCCAGGGTAGGCCTGGCTGGGGCACTGCGCACCACCACCCCCCCCCCGCCACAAGTACATACTTGGAGAAGAGATAATTCAGTACCTCCCCAGTGGAGGAGCTCATCTGGACCATACCAGAGTGGGAGGGGAGGACTGCAGCCCAACCCACCTCCACTGCCCCTCCTCCTTCCCTGCTTCAGACATTGAAAGAGGTGGCTCTGCAGGAGAGACTTGATTAGAGGAACAATGTACAGAGCCTGCCACAAAAGGGCAGGTATTTTTTTTTAATATTTCAATTTTTAAAAAAAATTTAAATTTTTTTTGACTGTTTGTTAGTTCATCTATTTTTAAAATATTTTTCTTTGTGCATAGATGTGTATGTGAGGATTTGATCTCCTCTCCCCCTAAATATTTTTTCTTTTCTACTTCTGTTTCTTTCTTCTTTTGTCATTTTCTATTTATGTGTATATGTGAATGACTGAATGTTCAGCTTTCAATTTTGTTTTTGCTCTTTTGTTCTTCTGGGTTTTTATTTTCATTTTTTAGAGTCTAAGGTGTGTATCAATATATGTGTGAGGGTTCGACCTGAATTCCATTCCCCCGCCCCCCAGTTTTTCTGTTTTCTTCTCTATTCACCTTATGCTAGGCATGTGAGTGTGCATTTAGTTTTCGTGGTTTTTTTTGTTGTTTGTTTTGTTTCATATTATTCCAGCTTGTTTTGGTGTGTGTGTATATATGTGCATGTGTGTTCAATTGTTTTTGCATTGGTTTCTGCTTTGCATCATCATATAGAGTGGTGGTGGGGAGTGGGTCTCAGGGAATACATATCACAATAAGTGAACATTGTAATATGCAAGTAGTTTCTGCATCCTAGAGCCCCATCACCTACTTTATTTAAACTTCAAAAACTACAAAAGACAGCAAAGCTTCCCATCCACCACCCTATTTCAAAATAGAACAAATCCAGAGCCCAGATTAGGGAAGCATAGAGGACTAAGCAAACATCAGAAGGGAAAACCTCTCCCACTGACACTGAATAACAGAACTGAAGAGAAAAACAAGAGATCTCACACATGAGGAAAAAATAAAAGGAAGACTTCAGGCAATTTCAAATGTACCAAAGACAAAACTCCTAAAAAAATCAGACCTTGGTGACAAACAATGGAAGTCACAACAACTGGCCACAGAATATGACAAGAATTAGGGAATGGATGGAAAGAGTGAATAAGACTCAAGAAATACAAGATGCAACACTGAAAGAAGTTGTAACAGAGATTTTGGCAATAAAAAATTTCATCCAGGAAATAAATAACAAGATGATAAGCATGCAAAGCAGAATTAATCTAGCTGAAGAAAGAATCTCAGACCTTGAAGACCTGGAATGAAATTAACCCGATCTGTAAAAAACATAGAAAGAAGACTCAGAAAGAAAGAACAAAGTCTACAAGAGATGTGTGATTACATCAAGAGGCTGAACCCATGCCTGATTGGTATCCCAGAAGAAGAAAAGGAAATGGAAAACAATGTGGAGCAAGTATTCCAGGAGGTAATCCAAGAAAACCTTCCCCATCTAGCCAGAGATGTGTACAAGAGATACAGAGAACCCCCACAAGACATCAAATGAGAAGAACAACCCTAGAAACAAAGCAATTTGGCTACACAAAGTAGGCACAAAAGAAAAAATCCTAAAGGCAGCAAGCTAGAAAGGTCAGACTACCTACCAGGAAAAACCAATCAGGATAGCAGCAGATCTATCAGCAGAAACACTACAAGCAAGAAGGAACTAGAGCCCTATATTCAAAGTCTTCAAAATAAACAATTTAAACCAAGAATTTCCTATCCAGCCAAGCTCAGTTTCATTAGTGATGGAGAATTAAAATCCTTCCCAGACATCCAATCCCTAAGATATTATGAAGCTTCCAGAACAGCTCTACAGGAGATACTTAAAAAGGTATTAAGCAGAGAAGAAAGAAAAAAAAAATGACCACACACTTCCCAAGAGAACGCAGAGCACAAAATCAACAGATACTACAGTGCAACAAGACACATGAAAACACACCCATACATTAACCCCAAAGCTAAAAGAAAGCAAGCAAAGAAAAAACTTTATAAGAACCTCAAGACAGCAGTAAACATTCACATTTCGATAATCAGTCTGAATGTGAATGGACTAAATTCACCACTGAAAATACATAGAATGACAAACTCGATAAGAAACCATGACCCAATTATTTGCTGCACCCAGGAGACCATCTCACTACAAGGGATGCACACAGTCTCAAAGTTAAAGGATGGAAAATGAGTTTCCAGGCAAATAGATCACAAAAGAAGGCAGGAGTTGCAATCTTAATATCAGACAAAACAACCTTTAAGTTATCAAAAATTTTAAAAGATGCAAAAGGACACTACATAATGATAAAATATTCAATTCATCAACAAGAAATAGCCATTCTAAACATACATGCACCCAACACAGGAGCACAAGCATTTATAAAGCAACTACTAAGTAAACTAAAAAAGATATTGATTCAAACACTATTATAGCAGGGGACTTGAATACCCCACTAATAGCCCTAGATATATCATCGAGGCAAAAAATCAACAAGGAGATCCAGAACCTTGTTATTCCACCCAACAACCACAGAACATACATTCCCCTCATCACCACATGGAACGTACTCCAAGATTGATCACATCCTTGGCCATAAATCAAGCATAAACAAATCCTATAAGGTTTAAATCTTGCCATGCACACTGTCAGACCACAGTGGAACAAAAATAAATATCAACACTAACAACATTTCCCCAAAGCCCACAAAGACATGGACACTAAATAGCATGATGCTGAACAACCACTGGGTCAACACTGAAATCAAAGGAAAAATTTAAAAATTCATGAAAACAAATAAAAATGAAGAAACGTCTTACCAAAACCTCTGGGATGCCATGAAATTCTAAGAGGGGAATTTATATTTCTATAACACACATCAAGGAAACGGAAAGTTCACAAGTGGAGAGCCTAACAAATCACCTAAGGGAGCTGGAAAGAGAAGACCACCAAAACCCCAACTTTAAGAGAAGAATCCAGATTACAAAATATGAGCTCAAATACGGGACACAGAAGACAAAAATATCATAGAAAACATCAACAAAACAAAAATCTGGTTCTTTGAAAGAATTAACAAGATTGATGGCTCTCTAGCCAGAATGATCAAGAAAAAGAGAGAAAATACCCAAATCAACACAATCAGAAATACAAAAGATCAAATCAAACCTGGCCCCAAAGAACTACAAAAGATTATCAGAGATTACTATGTACACCTATATGGAAACAAACTTGATAACCTAGATGAAATGGAGGACTTTCTGATATCACACAATATACCCAAGATGAAACAAGAAGACATTGAGACATTAAATAGACCAATTGACTCTGTCATAGGAAAACTACCTACAAAAAACAAAAACAAAATCCCCTGGACCGGATGGGTTTCCAGCAGAATTCTACAAAATGTACAAGGAGGAGCTGATACCAATCCTTTTGAAAGTATTTCAGGCAATTAAGAAAGATGGAATTCTCCCCAAACCATTTTACGCAGCCGACATCACTCTGATATGCAAACTGGGTAAAGAGCCAACAAAAAAAGAGAACTACAGGCCAACATCCCTTATGAACATAGATGCAAAAATCCTCAACAAGATTTTAACAAATCGGATCCAAAAATGTATCTCAAAAACCATCCACCATAACCAAGTAGGCTACATCCCTAGGATGCAAGGCTGGTTCAACATTCGCAAGACCATAAATGTAATTAAATACATCAACAGATATAAAAATAGGAACCACATGATTATATCACTAGATGCAGAAAAGGCTTTTTATAAAATCCAGTATCTCTTCTTGATAAAAACCCTCAAACACCTAGGTATAGAAGGAACATACCTCAAAATAGTAAGTGCCATCTAATAAGCCCACAGTTAACATATTGCTAAAGGGACAGAAACTGGAAACATTTCCCCTTAAAACTGAAACAAGACAAGGCTGCCTACTCTCACTCCTCTTGTTCAACATTGTGTTGGAAGTCCTAGCTCGAACAATTAGATAAGAGAAGGAAATCCAGAATATCCAAATAGGAAAAGAGGAAGTCAAATTATCCCTCTTTGCTGATATACCTTGAAAATTCATGAGAATCTGTCAAAAACCTGTTTGCACTAATAAAGGACTTTGGCAAAGTCTCAGTGTACAAAATAAATGTGCAAAAGACAACTGCATTCCTATACACCAACAACAAGCAGGCAGAGACCAAAATTAAAAGGACAATCCCATTCACAATAGCGACTAAAAAAATGAAATACCTTGGCATCTTCCTAACCAGAGAAGTGAAAGACCTTTACAATGAGAACTACAAAACACTGCTCAAATAAATCCAAGAAGACACAAACAAATGGAAAAAATATTCCATGATAATGGATAGGAAGAATCAACATTGTTAATATGTCCATCCTATCAAAGACAATCTACAGATGCAACACAATACCCATTAAGTAACCAACATCATTCTTCTCAGACCTGGAAATGACAATACAGAAATTCATATGGAAACATAACCACAAATAGCTAAAACAATCCTTAGCAAAAGAAACAAAGCAGGAGGTATTACACTTCCAGACTTCAAACGTTACTATAAAGTTACAGTAATCAAAACAGCCTGGTTTTCGTACAAGTACAGGCACATAGACCAATGGAACAGGATAGAGATTCCAGAAGCAAAGCCTCAATTTCTCAAGTTGACAAAGCCTCCAACAACAACCACTGGGGAAAGGAGAACCTATGCAGTAAAAGGTGCTGGGAAACCTTGCTGATCACATGCAGAAGGTTGAAACAGTACCCCTACCTGTCACCATTCACAAAAATTAACTCTAAATGGATCAAAGACCTAAACATAAAACCTCAAAATATAAGAATCTTAGAAAACACAAGAGACACCCTTATGGAAATTGGAACTGGCAACCAGTTACTATTCAGAACCCTAAATGCCCATACCTTAAGAAATAAGATAGATAAGTGAGACCTCATCAAACTAAGGAGCTTCTGCAAAGCAAAAGAAACCATCAAGAGAGCAGGGAGACAGCCCACAGAATGGGAAAAAATATTTGCCAACTGTATATCTGACAAAAGCCTGACATCTAAGATTTACAAGAAACTCAAATGTGCCAAAAGGGAAAAAAAACAAAAACAAAAAACCAGTCCTATCAAAAAGTGGACAAAAGACATGAATAGACACTTATCAAAAGAAGATATACGGGCAGCCAACAGACACATGAAAAAGTGCTCAGTCTCACTCATAAAAGAAATGCAGATCAAAACCACATTGAGATACCATCTAACCCCAGTGAGAATGGCTATCATTAATAAAACAGACAACCACAGATGCTGACAAGGATGCGGAGAGAAAGGAACACTTCTACACTGTTGGTGGGGATGCAAACTAGTGCAACCTCTTTGGAAGACAGTGTGGTGACTTCTGAAAGAACTACAAATTGACCTTCCATATAATCCAGCAATTCCCCTATTGGGGATATGCCTGGAGGAACTCAAATCATTCTACAAAAAAGATACCTGAACAAGTATGTTTGTTGCAGCTCTGTTCACAATAGCAAAAACATGGAACCAACCATGTTGCCCATCAAAGCTGGACTGGATAAAAAAATGTGGTATATATACACAATGGAATATTATGCAGCCATAAAGGACAAACATATGGACTTTGCAACAACTTGGATGAATTTAGAGCCAATCATACTCAGTGATCTATCACTGAAACAAAGAACAGAGTACCACATGTTCTCACTCATAAGCAGACCTGAACAATTTTAATGGTATGAGAAAGCTATTGGCAGTAACGGGTAACGGGGGGGGGGGGGGGGCGTGGATTAGCAGTTGAGGGAAACTGCTAGGGGAGGGAGGGGCATACCTCATCAACAAGGGTACCTGCATAATCAACATTTGTATACCTAACCCTGAATTGTACCCCACATCTTTATAATAAAAAAGAATATTTTATGCAATATTAAAATTTTCAATTATGTAGCTGACACATACATATATTTTTAAATGATAATCCCTAATGTAGGAAAAGTGTGGGAATATGAGTATATCCAAACATTGACCAAACTTCTCTAGCTCAATTTGAAGATATGTAATACCTCAGCTATGTATTTTTTTAACTATTATTTTTCACTATACACAAAATCAATTTAAGATGAATTAAAGACTTAAACATAAGGCGCCAAACCATAAAACTACTAGAAGAAAGCATGAGGGAAGTACTTTAGGACATTGCTTTAGGCAAAGATTTTATGGCTAAGACCTCAAAAGCACAGGCAACAAAAACAAAAACAAAAAAAGGCAATTGGGACTATATTAAACTAAGCAGCTACTACACATCAAAGGAAATAAGCAGCAAAGTGAAGAGACAACCTATTGAATGGGAGAAGATATTTGCAAACTATTCATGTTACAAAGCACTACAAACCAGAATATGCAAAAAAATCCAACAACTCAGCAGTAAAAAAGAAAAAAAGGGCAAAAGGCATAAATAGACATTTCTCAAAAGAAAACGTACAAATGGTCAGTAAGTATATGAAAAAATGTTCAACATCACCAATCTTCAGGGAAAAGCAAGTCAAAACCACAATGAGATATCATCTTATCTCAGCTAGAATGGCTATTAAAAAAAATAACAGATGCTGGGAAGAATGCAGAGAAAAGGGAACTCATACACTGTTGGTAGAAATATAACATCGTATAGCCACTAGGGAAAACAGTATGGAGATTTCTCAAAAAATTGAACTATCATATGATCCAGGAATCCATATACTAGATATTTATCCAAAGGAAGAGAAATCAGTGTATCAAACTTGCACTCCCATTTTATTGCAGTACTATTCACAATACCAAAGATATAGAATCAACCTAAGTGTTTATCAATGGATGAATGAAAACTGTGTTATATATACATGGTAGAACACTATTCTGCCATGAAAAAGAATGAAATCTTGTCATTTATAGAGACATGGATGGAACTGCTGGTTATTATGCTAAGTGAAATAAGCCAGGCACAAAAACACAAATGTCATGTTCTTACTCATATGTGGTAGCTAAAAAAAAGTTGATCTTACGGAGGTAGCAAGCAGAATGATAAATACCAGAGGATGAAAAAGATGTGGCAGGACTGGGGTGGGGGGTAGAATGAAGAGTTTAGTTAATGAATACAAACATACAGTTAGATAAAAGAAATGTTCTAGCCGGGCTCGGTGGTTCAGTCTGTAATCCCATGCTTGGGGAGGCTGAGGTGAGTGGATTGCCTGAGTCCACGGGTTTGAGACCTGCCTGGGCAACTTGGCGAGACCTCATCTCTACAACAAATCAAAAAATCAGCCGGGCATGGTAGCACATGCCTGTAATTCCGACTACTCGGAAGACTGAGGCAGAAGGATCGCCGGAGCCCAGCAGGTCTAGGCTGCAGTGGCTGGGAGCGGCCACTACACTCAGTCTGGGCGACAGAGTGCGACTCCAATTCAAAAAAAGAAATGTTCTGATATTCGATAACAGAGTAGGATGACTATAGCTAAGACAACGTATTATATATTTCAAAATAGCTAGAACAGAGGACTTCAGATGTTCCCAAAACATAGAAATGATAAACACTCAAGGTGATATAGTTCCCAAATACTCTGATGTGATCATAATACATTCTATGCATTAACAAAATATCATATGTACCCCACAAATATTTACAAATATATGTATAATATAAAATTAAAATTTAAAGAACTGTTATCACTTTCAAATAAATGGCCCTGACTCTACTACTAACCTTGTGATCTTTGAAAATGTATTAATTTATATGATATTTGATAACATCGTTTCAAAATGATAATCATACAGAAAAACTGAAATAACACATTTGAAATTAGACAACAAAGTATTTTGTGAGAGTCTGGTTCATGCATGTACACGTGTAAAATGTATTGTGGCATATAGAGTAAATATTTATATAGAAATAGTGGAATAATATTAAAGGAAACCAAAAAGATTTCATCCCAAAATATACTTCTGTGACATACATTGAGATGATTATTCAGGGGGATTGCAGACAGAAATAGTCCTGAAAAGCTACCTTTTGTCAAGGATATTTACATCTGTAGAAAAGAAAAAGTCTATATTAGTGAAATAAACAGCCAGGTTTTCTCTGAGTCCTTCCCCCTTCCTTATCTATGGTTCTAGTAAAGATTAACTCAATCCATAAGCTAATATCTATTCTTCCTCAGAGCTGCTACCTGTGGTTTCATGTACATAACAAGATGCCTTTGCCTCATGTCTTTCTTTCTCTCTCCTTCCCAGTAACCATCTTGCCATTCTCCAAGCCCCTGTTTTTTTCTGTAATCTCAAGATGGTATAAAAGCATCAAACTTCTGGTCTCTTCTTTGAGTTTTAGTATTTTGTATGACTCCTGTGTACATGTGTGCACAATAATAAATTTGTACACTTTTTCTCCTATTAATCTGTCTTTTGTCAGCTGGTTTCCAACAATCCTTCAGAAGATGAACAGTTTGGGCACTTTCAGCATGATAACCAAAACTTGTCTGGTCCTTTGGAAGCCACAGTCAAGAGAACCCAGGACCTGGCAAGCTCAGATAAGGGTAGAAATTTCTCATCAGTCAGATTTCCAGGTTTCTGTCTGTGGAATCTGATTGAACAAACAGAATAAAATCAGTCTCTTTTTCCTTTTCCAAATTTAAAAATAATCATAATATAGAAAAGCACTCATACAGACTAGTCTTAGGTGTATTGACTCTGGTATGTTTTTTGGTATGAATAGCCCTATTTATTGTCTGATCCATTCCCCCCCAGAAATAGTCTTTATTTTTTTCTTTGTCTTTCTGTATTGTTTTGTCATAAAGAGTCGCATGTCTTCAGTTATATCCTTGAGAGCTTAACTTGAGATTAAGGGGGAGCACCCTCTTTTGATCTCAGCCATTCAGGGGGCAAGATTTAGGCGCCATGTTTGCTAGTCAGAACGAAAGGATTGGGAACTCTGAAACAAGATATTAAGCAGCACACACTTTGTTCTGAGTCTGTCAGCTTCTCAGACAGTGTCTTAATAAGAAGTCTCATCCATAATGGGTTTTTGCTGTCTCAACTCTTGCTGCCTGGTTAGATCTGGAAAAGTTCTAATCCTAGTATCCTACATGGTGTCATGAATTAACAGGTCTGTGTCTGGCAGCCCCCACAAATTTGTGAGAGGCTGGAGACACTGTATGCACAGACAACATCCTTAACTTTCTGTGGCAGAGTCTTTTGCTACCTTAGCCTATTTCTGGAAGTGAATTTTCTGGGAGATCAGAGGGGACTGCATCTTCTGTGCCCATTTTTAAAACAACCCTTTCGTCCGTGGTATTCTAAACCTGGAAACATAGCTGTGGTAGTTTCATAAAAAGACTTATTGGCTTTAGTCATGTATAGAATAATAAAATTGGCAATGTTTAAAAGAAAACATTTTAGAGAGCACTCATCTTAACCAGTTATCTTACTAGTACCTATGAAAAAATATGAAAACAAATTACAAAATAGGTTATGACCTTTAAAACTCCCTTGGTTGCACCAAAAAAGGCAGTAATCAGATTTACAACAAAGTCAAATCCTTTGTACACTCAAGCTATCTGTTTGGAGTCCCTGCAGGATTGCAAAAAAAAGTACTCCAGCCTGCAGTCTAGTGACTAGGATTCCACGCTTCCATTGGCATGGCACAGGTTTGATTCCTGATCAGGGAATCTGTTCCTTGGTAGATATAAATTCTTTAACTCAGGAGAAAAGAAACAAACATTTTTTATAAAAATTAGTTTAAATTATGTTTTCTGAATGTACCGTTTTGTCACTTCTGATTTTTTGGAATACCTATTTGTTATAGACCCTTTACTCTTCCATGAAGAGCTATTGTTTCCCTGTTCATTTCTAAGTCTTTTTTTCTTATAGTTGTCTCTGGTAGGAAGGTGGAGGAACGGGTTCTAGATATTATCAGGACTGATTCTTTGCATCTCTTTTGAGACACCTCATGCAACCTTGCTTTAGTCATAAAAGACTTAATCATTTTGGTTCTGAGTCACTTGCTAGATACCTTGGGTTTAAAAGAAAGAAAAAAAGTTCAAAAGCCAAGAATATTTGGTTGTTTGTTCCAGCTAAATCTGGTAATGAGAGATTTGAAAAGATTTTTTTAAAAAGCTCTATTGTCAAATGTCAGCTTAATTAAAAGCTGACATTCAGACTATATACAGGTATATATTCTACACGTCTCTATCTCTTTTGCATCTTATTTCTCTCATGGGAATCTTTTTTAGTGAATTGAAACTGCTTTCAGTTCACCTCTTTTACTGTTGACAAGATTTTTGCTAAGAAAAAAAAAAGAAGAAGAAAGGAAACTTACATCGGCATTTTGGGGAAGCTTAAGATCTCCCCAAACTAGCTCTTCTAAGACTCAATCTTCCATTTAATTCTGCCCCTCCTTTTGCCACTTTTAGTCTTCTAATCATTTCTTTTTAATCACTGATATATTCCCCTTCAAGCTTCTACTGTCTCCATTTCATGATCAATGGACAAAAAAACTACAAAGAGGAATTATAAGAGTTATGGCTGTCATAGAAAGAATCTAAAAGAGACCTTTAACAACTCCAATTTTCCTTAAAAAACACAACCAAACTGCCACTAACACCTTTTTGGGTCCTGTATCTTCCTCACAGAGTCCCACATATCATAAGTGGATTCAGCACTATTTATTAATGGGTTCTACCCTAAATTCAGTACTCCAGTTAAGAAATATAAAAACCCAATAAAATAAAAATACACCTATCTAACTAAATCAATCTCCAAAGTACAACTTCTGGCATCTAGTTGGCTATTTTAAAACTCTTTGGTAAAAGAAATTTACGTCTATATAGAAACTTTCCATTTGTAAATGAGTCTCTCTCTCTATACCAAAACTACTAGAAATTTTACACTGGGAATGGCATTGACCTAAACATGTACATAACAAACTTTCCTTTTGTTTAAGGTACTTTTCCTGGCTATCTTGCCTTAACTGGTCTTTCACCTATGCCCTTCTTTGTCTTGGCAAGCGATGATATTTACATCTAAGGTCTCTGTTTCTGAGATAGAACTTTTCTACTTTGATTTACCTAAGGGCCTTCCCTTAAGAATGCTATGAAACTGCTCCGTCTGTAATATTTTGTTACTTGCTTGATTTGTTTGTAAACTAAAGTTATAAAGGTTAAAAAGTTGCCTTTTGTAGAGGAGATCTGCATCTGTTTATATTAGTGAAATAAACATCCAGGCTACCTCTGAGGCCCTCTCCTTCTCTGTGGATCTACGAAAGATTAACTCAACCACAAGCTATTAATGTTTGGGTTTCTTTTATATCTGAATCTCAAAGGATCAAAGGTTGCCTGGGCAGACAGGTAAATACTTTGGTCTGCTTGATTTTATTTGCTATACTTGCCATCTTAGCTATGATGTATTCTTCCTCTGAGGTTTTATCTACATAACAAGATGGCCTTCACCCAATGACTTTATTTCTCTCTCCCTCCCAGAACCTGTCTTGCCATTCTCCAAGCTCCTATTTTTTCTGTAACCTCAAGATGATATAAAAGTGTCAACCATCTGGCCTTTTTTTTGATTTTTCATATTTTGTATGACTCTGATACACATGTGCATGTTAATACATTTTGCCCACCTTTTCTCCTTTTAATCTCTCTTTGTCAGTTGATTTGCAGCAAATCTTCAGAGAGCAAAGGGAAATTTTCCCTTGGCTCTTACAATACACACCCAAAATATAAATCTTGGTTATTTCTGGGAAATAGGATTTAAATTATTTCTCATTTTCATATTCCCTACCTCGAACGTGTCTATTTTGCAATATTAAAAATAGTATTTTCAAATAACCTCTAAATAAAAAATAAAACTTACATATCATGCCTATGATTTCTATCATCTATTTATATTTTTTAAGTCAAACTATTGTAGTATAAATTGTTTTTGCGTATTTTTATTCATATTTAACGTTTCTATAGAAGAACATACCTTTCTAAAAGAATCACATGAATAAATAATGCTTAAGTCATTTACTTTTTCAATTTTATAAATGTTTGGGTTTCTTTTATATCTGAATCTCAGAGGATCAAAGGTTGCCTGGGCAGACAGGTAAATACTTTGGTTTGCTTGATTTTATTTGTTTCCTTATTTGCTATACTTGCCATCTTAACTCAGTTGAAAATTGAAGAAAAAAATAAAGCTATATTTGTTATCATTAATTTTTTACAGACACTAAAGGAACTGTACTTGTGCTCAAAATGCTAAAAGCATTTATTCTTTCACTCAGCTGTATGTGCTGGTCATTAAGGAATGTGAGAAAGCTAAAGAATACTGTTTTCATCCAGTTCTTCCAAACACCAGGATAATGAGACTTCTGGCAGAAACAGTATTCTTACTTATTTCTGTAGTCAGCATACCCAGCAAATATAGTAAAGATCAACACTATGTGGGAAGAATTACAAGAAAATGTAATAATAGTGAGCTGTGTTATTAGCAATCTATAGCTTCTGAGAGAATTATTTTACTCAAACCTTTGCATGCCAATTTTTCCACTAAAAAAACAAACAAACAAAATGTTAAAAACTTAGTTAATTTACATGGTTCATATTTGAGTAAAAGAATAATTATTTCCCAATTTTAATTTGTGATTTTAAAGCAGCCCTCCTCTCTTGACTCAAAAAAGGTCCAGCAATAATGCCATCTTAGCTGCAGTAATAATGGTATTTTAATATGGTAAAGAAATGCATGAGATTAATTCATTCATCACTATACCAATGATAACACAATAATCCAAAGCAAATATGACTGCTGTTTAGAATGGCTTTAGCAATCTGTGTTTCACTATCCCACATCATAGTCCAATATGAAGAAAAGAACAAGTAATTTTATCTCTTCAGTTCTGAAGAGTAAGTATATTATCTTCTTATATAATTTATTCAGTAGTAATCCTTGGAGAAAGAAAGATGTCCACAAATATACTTGAGTAGAAGTTTACATCTTCTTACAGGACATTGTGTCACAGACTTTGAAAGTATTTAATACTTTCAGATTTGTATTTTCCCATATTAACCTATAAGTAATGTTTTCCTGCTAATTAATGACATGGCTAGAACTTTGTATAATTTATAATTATGTAATATAGCCTAAAATGCACATTGATAATTGAAAATCAAGATATTCAATTTTATGTTTTGCTTAAAAAATAAAAATGTTTACATTTTAATTATTCTTTATATGGCTGGAATGATTAACTAATAGACATGTATCATTTTACCATTAAAAGACTAGAGTTTCACCTGGTGGGAGAAGATTCTTGGAGCATGGTGACCTAAATATGTCTCCTTTGCCTTCTGCTCCTGTCTCCTTGGTTCTCCTCAATCAATCAGTCAAGTTGTTTGCTTTTGTTGAATGAATCACCTACTAAAACTTCTGGACACTGGTTCTATTGAGATTTGTATTAGTTTGCTGATGGCTGCCATAACAAAGTATCACAAATTAGGTAATCACAAACTTAAATAATAGAAATGTATTTTTCACAATTCTAGTAGCTAGAAGTTCAAGGTCAAGTTGTCAGCAGGATTGATTCGTCTGAGGAACTTTTTCCTTGATTTGGTTCTGTGTCTTCACATGGTCTTCCCTCTATCTCATAGCTTCCCCTCTTATAAATATACCAGTCATACTGGGTGAGAGTGTGCCCTTATTACCCCATTGTAACTTAGTTGCCTCCTTAAAGATCTTATCTCCAAATTGTCACATTCTGAAATACTGGGTATGAGGTGATTGTGCAGACATTGACTCTTTTCCCCTATATTTGGCTTCTGTCTGCTCCCTCTCTCTGGGAGCAAGCTCTGTCCAAGGCTGCTCTCTGTGCGATATGTACATTCCCAGTAATGAGTCATGGGGTGCAGGTAATTAAGCAGAGCTGAGAACAATGTGGGCAGCACCCTTATTCACTGTGATTGTAACCACTGTGTAACAAGTTGAATAACTATTCACTGTGATTGTGACCACTGTGTACAAGTTGAATAATTAACTTGCTTGACTATAAAACTGTTTGCTGTACTATCCCCAGATGTGATTGTTTCTTCACCGGCTGGCCACCATCATTGCCCCCTGGGTGAACACTTCCTTCACCAACTAGCTTCCATTGGTGCCTCTTATAAGTTCTAATAAACCATTGTCTTTCCCTGCTGGACCTCCAAGTGACTTCTTTGGATTAGATAAAGAATCTCATGCACAAACCCGCTCAGATTTGGGCCTACCAAGTTATAAATGGTACAGCTGGTAGGATATTCCAGAGAAGTTCCCATTCTAGTGGCCGTAGGAGAAGAGAAGGAAGGAATGCTGCTGGGTGAATTTCCAGGATGTGCCACTGGTACATTGTGGTTCAAAGTTACCAGCTTAGTAAATAACTGGAGGCCACCATGTGATTAGAGGGACGCCCCCAAAACATTCGCTGGACTACTGAAATTATTAAAGCACTTACAAAAGAAAAAAGATAGCTGTACTGTGGCAGCAGCTGTGGTATGACCTCTGCTTTGTGCTCTCGAGTGGCTTTAGAAAAAGAGCCAGGCGCAGCTATTGCAGGAGGAATTAAAATTGGGAAGAGATGCTCGATTAGTTCAGGCAGAAGGCAGGGACATGTTAAATCACTGGATAGATCAGTCTAGTGACCAGCTATACCACTTATCATGCCACTTTGCAAAAGTGAAAGGAAAATGATTGCCTATAGCATGTATCTGCACCGTGGTAGCCTACAGGGAGTGGGACTCACAAACGTGGGACTCCACAGAGGAATCAGTCTCCTCAGAAAAGGAGGATTAAATGAGGTGAGGGAGGAAAGAGAAGAGCCCTCAGAGACAAGGGGTCGCCTGATGATTATTCAGAAAATAAAGACAAAACAGGGAACTTGCAGCAGATCAATGTTATATGAAGATTGTAAGGGTTGAAAAAGGGAGGAGTGTGACTGTCTGGACATTGACTCTTTTCACCTATATCTGGCTTCTTTTTGCTCTCTCCCTCTGGGAGCAGTCTCTGTCCAAGGCTGGTCTCTGAAGGATATGCATATTTCCAGTAACAAGTCATGGGGTACAGGTCATTGAGCAGAGTCAAGAACAATGTGGGCAGCATTCTTATTCACTGTGATTGTAACCACCATTTAGCAAGTTGAATAAATAACTTGCTTGACTATAAAACCACTTGCTGTGTTGTCCCCAGGTGTGGATTGTTTCTTCACCGACCTGCCGCCATCAATATCTCTTGGGCAGATTTCTGCTTTACCAACTGGCTGCCACCAGTGCCTCCTATAAGTTCTAGTAAACCAATGTCATTCCCTGTTGGACCTCTGGATGACTCCTTTGGAATAGATTGTATTACACTGGGAGCTAGGACTCCAATATATGCACCGAGTGGAAGAGAGGAGAAAGACACAATTCAGACTGTAACAAGATCCAAGAGGAAAGAACTCTACAGGGCTTATTTCTCCGACAGGGTATAACATTTACTAGAATCTGTATGGAAACCTAGTGTGAGGACTGAGAAGTGAGAGATCCAGAAAGAGTAAGAACCTGATATCTATTGCCTCAAACCCTACCAAATTCAGATACAGTCTTCTATGAAATTCTTCTGACCTCAAAAAACCAAGGAGAATAGTGCGTTGTAGATGTATGGGTGGGGAGGAAGGGATGATAATGAAGCACATAGGTCCAATGTTAACTTCAGGAGAATATGATCTTGCAACTTTTCTATAAGTTTCAAATTAAAAATTTTTTTAATAAAATTAACCTTGAAAAAGAAAACCAGAAAGGAACTCAGTAATTGGAGCTCAGTTGTCCCTGCTCTTGAATCTCAGAATGTACAGGGAGACAAAAGGTCTAACAGGACTGATGGCAAACTTTGTTAAAACATGGGCTCAATCCTTTGCCTTTTGGCCTCTGCTGGATTTCTGCAGTAGGCATATTTCAATAACTGGAGTATAGCCCCAGGAGAGAGATATAATTTACAAGTTTAGAGAACAGATGGTTAGGTATAATAATCAGAATATATTTCAGTGAAATAGAATATAAAAGCAGATAAACTCATGAACAAAAACAAAATAAATGCAAGGAGTAAAAAACTAATGCAATTATGAGTTTCAGAATAAAAACTTAAGCAGATGAATTAAAATAGAGGGTAATCACTGTGGATATCTGAATTAATGGCCTGGAAGTTCAAAAGCAAGGAATTCAAACTAAAGAAAAGTTAAAGGAATGGATAAAATAAAGCAAAAGCTAAAAGATCTGGAGAAGAAATATAGGAAACCAACCTACCATGAAACAGTAGAATATTCCCAAAAGAGAGGTTATAACTAAACACATAGTAGACAGAAGTGCTGTGAGTTGGAAAAAGCCCTGAGTTTGAAGAACAGAAATGGCTCAGAGAGTTGTAAGACTGTTGGATGAGAAATGACTCTCATCTAGGAATATCCTGGTAAAATTATTGAATTCCATAAATAAGTAAATTCTTACAAGTTTTGAGTCATAATGAACATGTTACACTGACAAGAGAAAAAAACAGTGATCTCATCTGAAGCCTAGATTACAGAATACAGTGGGACATCACGCACAAAGTTCCAAGAAACAAGACTGAAGTCCAGAAGATAAAGATGCATTGTGTGATATGGTGAAATATATATGTGTAAAAAGTGAGTGAAATACAAATGCTTAAAAAATACTCTTGAAGCAGCACTTCAAGCCTCAGCCTCCCCAAAGTGCTGGGCTTACAGGTGTATGTCACCACACCTGACCAATACAGTGTATCATAACTGACAAAACAGCTGGTACCTTGTTTAACTAGTAATGCCACTGCAAGAGTAGGGGGAGGAAGGAAACCATGAATAAATTCAAAAAGTACAACAGAACTTCCAAATTACCATGGGGGAAAGATGAAAAGAAATACAATTTGTTCAGAATATTAAAAAAGATTAAGATGTAGCAATTTCATAAAACAATAAACAGTAAGGTGGAGGGGGAAATAAACAGGTTTTTCAATCATTAAACTAAACAAAATGAACTGAATTCTCCCACTAAAGACAGAAATCACCACAATGCATCAAAAATTTAGAACTAATTTTGCTTGAAACACGCACCACTAAAAAAAGGTTGAAAATGTTGCAGAAAAAGAAAAAGATAAAGGCATACCAGAAAAAAAATCAGGTGAGCCAATACTAAAAGACAAAATGGATTTTTAAAAATTCACCTGCTAAAAAAGAAAATGTCATCCTCCATTGATAACATGAAAAACATGAAGAAATTAAGATTCTAGAATATTAAATCCTGAATAACAGAAGACAATCATTATTGCATTTCACCACATAGCTAATTCCACATGCAGTATAAATCAACTAATATCCACAAATATTAGAATTAATCAAAATATAACTTGATTATCTTTTTTATTTGAGAAGTGTTAATCACTGGTTACTTTTTGCAAATACTGTGTAGCCTTTTTTATTAATTCCTCAGAGCAAATGTCACCAGGTGGGAAGTATTTTAAAATAATATTTGCTTTGTAGTATGGGGAGTCCACGTGCCAAAAAGTTCAACAAAAAGGACTTAAAAATAAAAAATTTAATATATATTTTACTTGACAAATGATAACTTGCATTATGTTTTTAAATATATATTTATAAACTTTTATCTATTTATTTATTATTTTATTTGGTTGGAGTCTCACTTTGTTGCCCAGGCTGGATAGAGTGCAATGTCACAATCATGGCTCACCACAGCCTCGATCTCAGGGCTCAGGGGATCCTTCCACCTCAGCCTCCTGGGTATCCGGGACTATAAGCACACGCCACTTCTCCCAGCTAATTTTTTTTTTTTTTTTTGTAGAGACAAGGTCTTGCTATACTTCTTAGGTTGGTCTCAAACTCCTAGGCTCAAGCAATTCTCCCACCTTGACCTCCCACAGTGCTAGAATTACAGGTGTGAGCCACTGTACTTGGCCTATATTTATAAACTTTAAATAGAATCATTAAGAATTATTAGCTGGGCTCGGTGGCTCAGCTTGTAATCCCGAGCCTTTGGGAGGCTGAAGTGAGTGGAATGCCTGAGCCCGCGGGTTCGAGACCCGCCTGGGCAGCAAGACCTCATCTCTACAATAAATCAAAAAATCAGCCGGCCATGGTAGCACATGACTGTAATTCCGGCTACTTGGAAGGCTGAGGAGGAAGGATCGCCGGAGCCCAGTAGGTCGAGGCTGCGGTGGCCAGAAGCGGCCACTGCACTCCAGTCTGGGTGACAGAGTGAGACTCCAACTCAAAAAAAAAAAAAAAAAAGAATTATTAAAATACATGGATAACAAATAAGGTAGTTTTAATTATTTCCTAGAGTAACTATTTAATTTAGAATTCAAAATAAGTTTTAGCAATATTTAACACTGGTCTAATCATTGACAGGGCAGCATGGTTCCTCAGCTGAAATCTCCCTGTGAGTTCTGCTTGTTTGTATTTGGAAATGTGTTCTTGATAACTAAATTAGTTCCTTTCATTGCTAACTGCCTTTATAAACAATAATCAAACTTTTCTTCTCTGATTAAAACAAAAAAAATCAAATATCCTTACTCTTGCTGGTTCTGACTCCAATTCTTTCTCTCACTACCTCTAACTTCTCACAAAGGTAGCAATCTCATTCCTTAAAAAAAGACATGCCTATAAATTTTTCCTTCTTTGAGGAGAACCTAACACAAGAGAATAATGATGCATTTGAGCAGAAAACCAAAGCAGTTGAATCTGCAGTTAACATATAAATCAAAATATCCAACACAATAATACACTCATCACTACAAAGCAAATCAGAAAAGGATGCACAAATGTCACTGAGGGCATATTAGGCATACCCGTCTTTCATTGACTAACATAAGGTGAATATTATCCAGTTTGTAAACATTAGCTGTACCATACATATGATTCTGCATTTATATAAGCTACCAAGAGTGCCTAGAAGTCTTTTAGGTCTCACTGCTTATTAAAATGCATACATTATTTTTCTTTTTAAACACTCTCACTAAATGGAGAAGTGGGAAATTACTATTGTCACACAAAAACAACAAAAACATACAATGCCAGCTTCCCTGCAATGGACGCCTACTTATGTGGCAATAAAACACAGGCAGATCATAGGGATAATTCCCCTGTGTGCATGCAGCTGAGAGGAAAAGTATGGTCTGCTCTGACAGGAACTGCTTTTAAGTCTTTAACCTGTCCTCCTTCCAGTATTTATTCAGAGTGCCTTCTATACAGCTGAGAAATGTCGTTTCAAATGATGAGCAGGTCTAAAATACTTAAGGGAGAGCAGCTGAGAATATTTGCAGTAACTAAAATGTAGTAACTTTTCTCAGGGCAGGCATTAGGTGCCACTTGCTGCTTCTTAATATGCTGATTTAGCTTCCAGCAGTGATGGGGCAATGGGTGTGAAATGTCAGCTAAGGACTGGAGACTACCATTTAGAAGAGAAATTTGATCTTGGAAGCACAGCAACATTTAGCAGCTCTGATTTCCCTGGCCAGGTGACTAGCAGACATTTGGCATCACTGAAATAAAAGAGCAATTCCCCAAAGATAGCATTATTTGTAAAATCATAAAGCTCCAGTAAACAATTATTTGGGGGAAAAGAATGACAGTGAAGACATTAAACACGTATACATTTTATAAAGAATGAAAATCCTAACAGGGTTTCCCCACGTTCTTTGTCCTCTACTAGATGAACTCAGCTGACCTCCATGTTTTACCTTGCCCACTCATATAATGCCTCTGTTCTTTTCCTTTAATGAAGTAGAAGGTCTCCTCTTTTAACTGTGCACATGCCCTGCATTTCTCACTATTTGCAATTAGAAGTTGGCTAGTTAAGCATGCCTTTTGCTAGGAGCTGCAAATGATATACTTCACTCTTCACCTTTGCCTACAACTAATGCTTTGGACGCTAGTAAAATTCATTTCTTGAAATGCCAACTGAACAGAATGACAGTTTTTAAAAAGTTGCTGGTCTCATTGGTTATAAAAAGAGTGAATATCTGCATGGTATCAAGCTCAAGTTCAGAAATAGAAACTGTTCTAGTTCATTTTAATCTTTATATCACAACTATATATGTTTTAATATCTAGACCAGAGTATCCCTAAAACATTCCAGAAATATATTCACTTACGGGCATAAAGCCCTAGCAAAGTGTGTGGCTTGTAGATACTCTAAAATGGTTTTCATATATAAACCAAAGTCATTACACTGAGCTTAATAAAAACTTGTGGATATTATAATCTGTCTCCATAGTCAAATAAATTAATCACACATTATATGTAAATGCTTCATGCAATTAAGAGACTGGGTCTAGTGAATAAAAAGGCTAGATCTCTCTTTTGTTCCCTTGCTACCCTCTTTCTTCTCTTTCAGCCCTTTCCTCCCTTTACATAACTTGCAATTAAATTTAAGGTATCATTACCACTTCTTTTGTATAGCACCTCTGATGTAAAATAAAACAAGATAATACATAATTTTATTTTGAAACAAAAATACTAACCTACAACCACATGACCTCAGATAATACATTTAAAACTTTCTAATTTTATACTTCCTCACCTTATCACATTATGTAATAAACGGAGAAGAAAGAGTAAAATATGTAATATGTGTAATGCACTCAACAGAGAGCCTAACACAAAGTGCAAGGCAGAGTGAGGAGAAATCCTGCCATAGAGCTTAGAAATTAGATGAATCTGGATACAAATCCTTGAACAAAATATATTTATAAAATGGAGACAAGCCGGGTTCAGTGGCTCAGCCTGTAATCCCGCGCCTTTGGGAGGCTGAGGTGAGTGGATTGCCTGAGTCCACGGGTTCGAGACCCGCCTAAGCAGCGAGACCTCATTTCTACAATAAATCAAAAAATCAGCTGGGCGTGGTAGCGCATGCCTGTAATTCCAGCTACTGGGAAGGCTGAGGCGGAAGGATCGCCAGAGCCCAGCAGGCGAGGCTGCGGTGGCCGGGAGCGGCCACTGCACTCCAGTCTGGGTGACCGAGTGAGATTCCAACTCAAAAAAAAAAAAAAATGGAGACAATATTAATACAACTGTGGAAGTCTGAGGTAAGGATTAAAGAGGCAAATACAAATAAATTCCTTTGCACAGTGTCTAGTATGTTGGAAGCACTTAAACTGTTATCACTGACATCCTTCTATTGTAAGGCCTTATATATTTGATATTTCAAAAACATTTTAGTATTTAAACTAAAACATCACTGCTGAGAAATTGTGAGGGTTAATATCATTTCAATACATACAATTAGTAAATCAAAATATGGTAACTAATAAAGGCATCAGAAATTATATGTCATTTTAATATATTTTGATCTCTTAAGTTTAAAAATGTCCATTTGAGAAAGGTAAATTGACATGTTCAGTCATTTAATGAATATTTCTGTGAGAGTCAAACCTGTTACCATGAACTGCATACACAAATGGCTATTTAAACATCCACGTATTATGGACATGTTCTGAGCACATAAATATCATACCAGATAATTTATTTAATTCTTTTCTTGTTTAAGAGGCCACATTATGTTGTTGTGCTAGGGAAAAAATGGCATAGGCAATAATATATAGGGCAATAAATTCTCTCTAAACCCTATTTAGAAAATGAGTCATTATGTATTATTGGATCTTTACGTCGGCAGACTTAGAACTTCTCAGAAGACTGTGTAAACAATCAGAGGTGACTGTTTCACAATAGATCAACATTTATACGAGTAGCTGTAACTGAGGAGTAATGAGTCCTGGGACTAAATGAATAAATTAACCAGAGAGGAGTAGACAGTCTTTTGCAACTAATGTCTTGACTGTCAAGATACAACTGGTTTTTGCTCTTAACTGGGCCTTCACAGTGTCAGCTGGCTTAAGACTCCCAGGACTGCCGACAGCAGGAACACTCATCCACACTGTGGCACGTTGGCATGCTGCCTGTGGCTGGATAACACACACAAGATAGAGCATATGAGCTGGTATCTGTAATCAGTAACTCCAATTCCGAGGCTGAATATTTTTTTAAATAAATCTGGAAGACAGATGTTTGCCCCAACCAGCCTGTTAATTTTGCACTGATGATGTTGCCAACAACAAAAGCACTAATCCACAGAGAAAAGTATGAGTTTTTGACATTATTATAATAATTAAAAATGTATCTATCATTTAAAATTAAGTCCCACTTACAGAACCATATTTAACTTATTATACTGGGCCAAATGTAACCTGGTCACTCCTACCTAAGTCTATTAGAACTCCTATTATTTATAAATAAATAAAAGAGAGAGAAGAATTAATGGAAGGATTAAAGATTTCTATTTTGTAAAAAGAAAAAGATAAATAATGCCCCACATGCTCTTTGAAACAACCATTTCACTTACATGACTTAATTCTAATAATCAAAATTTCTGTCACATATATGTAAAGATGTGCTATGAACAATATTAGTATCATTTATATAAAAAGAAAAGAAACAAAGTGTCTATCAATAGGAGATTGGTTTAATAAATCACAGTGTATTCATATCTTTGAATACTACAAAGCTAGTAAAGAGATACATAAGTTTATATTCGATCACATAAAAATTTCCACAAAACATTGGTAAATCACACCACACACACATACACACACACACACACACACACACACACACACACACACACACATACAAACACACACACACATAATTGTTCTAAAGGGTAGTTATCAAACTTTAAAAGGTAGTTTTTCTCTGGATGGTAGACTCTTAGATAATTTTTTTCATCATATACCACATTTTTGTACAGTTTACATTATTTACAATAAAAATATACCTGTATATTTATAAACATAAGTGTAAAAGACATCAAAATCATCTAACTCATTTAGTATCATCAAACATACAACCCACAGAATAAAGTAGCTTTTACTGTAATTGGATCATATGCAAATGAAAATCAACTTGTATATATACGTTGCTTTATCATAGTACTCCCTTATAAAAGTACAACCTCCAATTCTGGCCTCTGTTTTAAGAAAATTAGAGAATCAATATCTGATAATTTCCAGAAGATAGTACAAAATTAAAAGAGAATAGAAAATATATCTATACAGGAAAGTTAAGTTATAGGGCTACTGCATACTGTTGAAAAACACAGAGAGAGTCCAGGGATACCTGAGTTTAAGACCTCCTCCAGCTGGCACTTAATAGTGGAATGGTTTTGGCCTCAAGATGTAACAGAAGATTATACAGATTGCAAGAAGGTTGTGTCTGATCTTAAGACACAATAACATATCTATCTCATAAGGTTGTTCTCAAGATTAAATTTGATAATGTGTGTAAAGCACTTCCCACAATGTCTGGCAATAATGATGGCTCAGCTACTGAAAGCCATCATTTTGTGCCAAGAACACCAAGTTATGATGAATTGATGGCAGCTCCTACCATCCCAACACCTCCCTCCACACACACAAAAAATGAGATATTCTTCTAAGGAGAATGCCAACCAAATGTTAGTGCATACAGGGGGCAGAAACACATTTAAATAAGACAAGAAATAATGGATGCTAGAAATAAATTTCTTGAAAACTAAGCTAAGCTAAGACACAATAGTAGGGTTTTACAATTGTGCAAGCTTAATCACTAAAAATGTTTGAGAAAAGAAAACTCCCTAACCTTGGTGGCTTAGACAAGTGAATGACTACGATGACTGAGATGAAAAGGACAGAAAACAGAATTTCCAAAATTCTGCAAAAGTTTATGATTCACTGGGCTTGGTGGCTCAGCCTGTAATCCCACCACTTTGGGAGTCTGAGGCGAGTGGATTGCCTGAGTCCATGGGTTCAAAACCAACCCTGGGCAACTTGGCAAGACCTCGTCTCTAAAATAAATCAAAAATTAGCTGGGCATGGTAGTGCGTGCCTGCAGTTCTATTTGGAAGGCTGAGGCAGAAAAATAGCCAGAGTTCAGCAGGTCGATGCTGGGGTGTCTGTGAGTATGCCATGGCACTCCAGCCTGGGCAATAGAGTAAGACTCCGTCTCAAACAAACAAACAAACAAACAAACAAAAAGATTTATGATTCTATGACACATTAATTAAACTAACAGAGTATTCCATCATCCTAAGAGTAAATCATGTCAGAGGATTTTAAGGAAACACAGATAACTTCTCCTTGAAAATGTACTTCTTAACAAGCTTTGAAAAATCATGGAGAATAGATTCAAAAGAACACCTGTATATGTACATATATATATACAAACACACACATATATACAAAAGCACTGGGCATCTCACAAAGGCTTCTGCCTTCATGTTATGCAGAGAAAGTCAGCAAAAAATTCACAGGGGAAGGTTTAGAGTTTATGTGATTCTATGGAAGAATAATAAGGGGAAAATGGTAAACCAAACATCAATAGATTTAAAAAGTAAGATTAACATTTAGAAATCAGAACACTACTTGAAGTTCAACTCTATAAATGGCTAAATGGTGTTTAATGTTAGCAAACACTACTTGATCAGGTTGTCTTTGAATTTATGGGATGCCATGAAGTTCTATTTAAAGACTCCATTATGTGAATAAAAGAGATTGGCCTTGAATTAGCACTGGTTCTCTATATTTGTTTTTAGCCAAAACACAAGTTAGCACATTCAGATCAGAGAATTTCTACTGAGAAAAGTTATTTTGCATTTCATAAAAAATAGAAGAGAAATGACGTGGATTTTTTTCAGGGGGGCCTTACTTTGGGATTATTCAACAATCATCATAGGTTTCAAAGACTCTCAAGTCACCAGATAAAGTCAATGACTGTCAACACAGAAGGAGCACTGTACAAGTAGCTGACAGTCCCAAGTTCAGGTTCCAGGTCAACCACCTGTGTACAGAACCAGCTAACCTCATGGGTATGAGACCTCTGTAGTCAGACAGGGCCCTGCACTCACAATTACCCTAGACTTGGTTTCATTCTCTGCTGCTACCATCCTGAAATTCTTAATAACTTCTTAACAAGGGACTCACATTTACATTTTGGACTAGGCCCTACAAATTATGTCATTACTACCTGTGTGAGTTTTGCAAGTCATTTGACCTAATTCACATTTTCCTCAAAGTAATCAACGAACTCAATACTCTCCCTTCCCCTAATTTTTGCTACTGCTTTGTTATGAGAACATACATCATCTTTGCCAAATTGTCAATACAATAATGTTCTTGTTGATAATTTAAATATTGCTTTCTAATTCTAAAGACAACGCAAGCCTATAAGAATCACATCTAATAGAGATTTCTCTTAGGAGAAACAGACTATCACTATTGCCCAAAACCTTTCCTTGTCTGAGCCTTCCATTAAAAAATTAGGTGCGCTATACCATTCATTGTACTTTCTATCATAAAGATATATTTGACAACTCGCCATTTTTCAAAAGCACCTTTGTTCAAACAGTTATTTTGAACTGACATGGAATGAGGGAGGGAGAACTCAGTCTCTACCATTGAGCAATTTACTACTGAAAGTGTTGTTCAAAAACACTTCACTGCTAACCTTTAAATAATATATTAATCAGAATAAGATGTTATAAAAATTAAAATGCTGAGTGTGGTGGAGGTTACAGCACAGTTACAGGTACATGGGTCTGTTTCTGTCACATAATTCAAAAGGTCATAAACACAGCACTTAGTGTTTCACTGTGTATTCTGTTTGGCCCCAAATTCCTACCATTATAATTACTTAAGATTTAAAAATATATACAGATACTGCAAAAGTGTGTAACCTAAGAGAGGAAATGTGGTGGCATATCCATATAACATACTAACAAATGTATCAAGAAATATAGGCATCTTCCACTGAACCCAGTAATTTGCTTCAAAAAAATCTGAAGTTCTGATTGAAAATTCTGAGAAACTTTTATTTATTATTTTAAATGAAAAAAAAATCATGGATTTGTATCAATCCAAACCCTTCAACCAACTTTTGAAAACCTAACTAAAACAGTAAAATGTATACTTACCAAATGTCAAGGTGCATTGACAAATGTAATAAGGTGTATATTAGAGTGTAAAGTACTACAAACATCACTTCCTGATCAAACAATGAATAAGACTGTTGACAGACAGGTGTGTCTAGACCCTACTTGGTCTTCTAGTGTCAGCAGAAAGAGTGCACATCTCCTTGTCTGGTAACTGGTCTATACTTCAAAGCATCTTCACATGATTTTCTGTTCTACTAATTGTGTTTGAAATGTAAGTCAAGACTCTATTCAGGTATAGTATTGTTAAAAATACTGAGTTTGGAAGATGTAAATGTAAATAGCTGCTTTATAAGCATCAGCAAAAAAACAAAACAAGAAACAAAAACATCTTATTGAGAGCTCAGTATAATCTGTGAAGTCTGACTTTCAAAAATCAAGAGACATTCTACTGGGCAACCATTCACTGTAAGGACACTCTGCAGACTACATCTATATTTTACTTGGTAGGTAAACTTGCTCAACTATGCTCTGGGTAGATATTAGAAGCTGCAGGGCAAGCAAAATAGATGAAGATGTCGACTTTAAAGAACTTAAATATTAAAGTACCACAAAACCCCATTAAAGCATTACTAATAAGCTTTCTCAGTTATATGTCAGGTGGAAAGACTGCTTTGAGTTGACTAGATGAACAACAAGTAAATAAATTTTGACTAAGATTATTGAGATGCCATGGAGATGAGAAATGCAGTGTATATAGCTAAAAGTAAGATAACCTAAATATAAGAATTTAAGCTCAAATATATCATTCTAGGTAAGATTTGGTGGAGTCATTTAATCTTTCTTAGTTTTAGCTGACATACAGTAAAGATTAAGTGAGTTAATGTAAGCTTTTAAACAAATAAGAAGGTGTATAAGGGAACACCAAGTATTCTGGTAGATAAAGCAGGCCCTGCAATAATGTCATTTCTTTCAATGTTCTTTTGTTATAATACTGGTGAGGAAAAAAAAATCAGTACCCCAGACAGGGCCACTGTCCCTGGTCCTGTGTCTCCCATGTCTGGGTAGGTTTCTTCTGGGTACTCCAGTTTTCTCCTACATCCCAAAGCTGTGCATGTCAGGTGAATTGGCATGCCTCAATTGTCCCAGTATGAGTGAGTGTGGGAGTGCGCCCTTAAACAGGATGGCATCCTGTCCAGGGTGGGTTGCCACCTTGCAACCTGAGCTGCTGGGAGAGGCTCAGGCCACCCAAGATCTTGAATTGAAAAACTCAGCTAAGTAATTATCTTACTTGTTTATATTAATCCTTCTTAAATGTATCACTCATATTTATTTCACTGTTTAACATAAGTGTTCTGGTGTTTATTTAGAAGTTTGGTAATGTGTTGGTGACCAGAAATATGCCAAAGGAACTTAACTCTTGTTTATATCAGTTAGCTTGCAGTAAAATTGGTTTCATTATACAGCATTTCCCTTAAAATTGCAGTTTCCAAGTACCTATAAATGACATCAAGTGAGGATGTATTTTATATATAACTAGGTCTGAACTCTTTGCTGGCTGTGTAAGATTGGACAAATTATTGAACTTCCATGAGCTTTCCCTTTCTCTTCTGTACAATGAAGACAGTTTTATCTACTTTGCAGAATAGAAATTGTGTTAGAAATATATGGAAAGAGCCTAGCCATGTCTGGATCATAGCAGACATTCAATACATGATAATTATTATTACTGGTTTGGTTTGGTTTTATGTCGGGGTCTTACTCTGTTGCCAAGGCTTGAAGTGCAGCAGCACAATCACAACTTATCACAGCCTTAACCTTATTGGCTCAGGTGATCCTTCCATCTCAGCCTCCCAAGTAGCTAGGACTACAGCACACACCACCACTCCTGGGGCTCTCTCTATATGTATATATAGTAAGTAATCCTTCTCCAGCTTTGGCTTCCTAAAGTGCTGGGACTACAGGTGTGAGCCACTGCGCCCAGCCAAATGCTAATTATTAACTTGCTCCTTAAAATGAAAACTCCAAAATCTTTCACTCTTCTCCACGTAAGTTAACTAGCTCATTCATTCACATTTCTACCTTGTTACTAATAAGAACACTTAATTTCTTAAATTTCTGTCCTTTACCACAACTTCTTGTTCCTCCACTGTTCCCTATAAATGCACACTTTGCCTATATAAAAATGTCTACTTTTTTGAACTCTTAATTCCTGACTGTTATCAGACCCTATCTATCATGGCTCATGACTTAATATACTTGAACTATTATTTACTGTTCTTATGTATCCTTGATATTTACAAAAGGTACTCTGTCAATCCTCAATTCTAGATGGATGCAACTATCTTTTCCTTCTACTACTGTTCAGACTGTGCTGTGCCATGTTAGAGAAAGCTGATTGATTATGAATATAATTGTTATCATGAAGGGTGGGACTCTATGTGAAAAAAGGCAACAGAACACAATATTTTCTTTTCTCTCCTCTGCTTGCTTAAAATGAATCTTCTCTAGACTCTCTTCCCTAAAGTTCATGTTGAAAAAGTTTTGACATGGACACCAACTGGTTGCACATACATTGCAATTAAGAGTACCCCAAGCCAGGCTTGGTGGCTCAGCCTGTAATCTCGTGCTTTGGGAGGCTGCGGTGAGTGGACTGCCTCAGCCTGCGGGTTCGAGACCCACCTGGGCAATTTGGCGAGACTTCATCTCTACAATAAATCAAAAAATTAGCCGGGCATGGTAGTATGTGCCTGTAGTTCCAGCTACTTGGAAGGCTGAGGCAGAAGGATCGCCGGAGCCCAGCAGGTTGAGGCTGTGGTGGCTGGGAGTGTACCACTGCACTCCAGTCTGGGCAAGAGTGAGACTCCAACTCAAAAAATAAAATAAAATAAAATAAAATAAAATAAAATAAAATAAAATAAAATAAAATAAAATAAAATAAAAAGAACACCCCAAATCTGTACTGAGAACATGGCCCCACTAAGATTACATTTTTTATTCTTCCTTGCAGCCAGCCAAAGGTGACTCAGTGAAATGGATACAGAAGCAAGAATGGAACTTCTAGAAGTTTCTTGAGTTACTAACTACATTATTTCTTGCTACATAAGAGAAAATAAATCCACACAATCTGTTTAAGTTACCCTTGTTGGCTTGTTTATTTGTCTATTTGAATGTAACATTATGCCTTACAGGTTCTCTGACTTTTCCATTTACCATTGTATATAAAAGTTTCATTTCTGGCCAGGTGCAGTGGTATGTACCTATAATCCCAGTACTTTGGAGGGTAGAGGTAGGAAGATTGCTTAAGCCCAGTAGTTTGAGACCAGCCTAGACAACATAGCAAGACGTCATCTCTACAGAAAATTAAAAATAAAAAAATAGCTGGGTATGCTGGTATGAACCTATAGTCCTAGCTACTTGGGATGCTGAGGCAGAGAAGGATCACCTGAGCCCAGGAGGTTAAGGCTGAGGTGAGCTGTGATTGTGTCATGGCACTCCAGCCTAGGTAACGGAGTGAGACACTGACTCTAAAAAAAAAAGTTGCATTTCTAAAAACAGTTTTAGTTAATCAACTAAAATATGTAATCTGGATTAAAAATCAAAACTTTAAGCTTAGTTTAAAATTCACTTAAAATCCCATTGCCAGATTGGTACTGTGCAAGACCAAGAAGCTTCAGGTGGGGAGTATGGTAACTTCTACGTCTACTCTCCAAGCTTCTCCTCCTGATCCATCTTGACCCTACTTGTCAGTTCATACACGGTGATTTCAGCAGTGGCACTATGAGAAAGCTGGCAATGGAAGTCATTTTCTTGACTATAATTATGAGTTATTACTCTTTGGGTCTGATGGATGTTTAACACTGACTTGTTCCTCTCTTAACAAACTTGCCTGGTTGTTTAGAGATACTCAGGACATGCAACTGCAATGCCACACCTCTAGCTGTCATTTATAGCCCAGCCCCTTAGCTCCCATCTGACAGTATATTTCTACCCTGTTTCTGCCAAGCTGGTTTTGCCCCTGGCAGAAAGTCCTTGAGTCCCAGACAAATTCCATCCCATACTACCCTGTTTTGTGTGTAAGTCTGTGCCCAACGACACCATGTCTCATTACCCTGCCACCAGATAGATACCTCTAGCCTCAGCACTTTACTTTTAGCACCCACAGCCACGTATCAAATCCAAATAAATAAAAGTAATCTCAACTTTGCAAAACAAGTAATGGATCACCTAGTTCCTTTACCACTCAGACTCAAAGGGAAATATATTAGCTCTCTAGGTAATCCTTTCAAAGACATTTACACTAAGGTTAAAGAGAATGGTAAACATTCTTCTCTTGGCAAAAAGAAAATGGCACAGTATTTTACACTTTTTCAAAGAACTTTTTCTCTTTCTATTCTCTTTAACCTGGATAGTTTATACCCTTCAGCTCAATTTTGGACTAATGGTCAAAATATACACAACCTCATACACACACACACACATACACACACACACACACACACACACACACACACACACAGAGAGCATTTTCAGACAGTTCTTTGAAATTCACATGTAGCTTAGAAGCTCACTTTTAGAACATATTATTGCATATCTTCTGATTTTTCCCAGTGTTAGGAAGGCCCTAGATTTTATTCAGTCATTTTATTTACCCACAGTAGACTTCTTTCACCTTTTCTTAATTTGTCCCCCTAAACCTTTACCACAGACTGCAAGATTCCCATGGCCCCTTCAATGTGTGCATATCAATATGTCATCCTACTTGGCCAAGAAGTGGTCAACCAGTGTTGCTTTCAAATTGTCTCTACCTGCCAAATCAATTGTCTTTATATAACAATATCCCTTTTGTCCCAAATGAAAGATTCCACCATCTTTTCAAAGATAAATTGCATGACCCTGATCCTCCCTCTATCTGCTTTTTCTGGAGCCATCCTTCAACATTAAGACTTTTGTTCTTATATTCAAATTTCAAAGATTTATTATTCTCTAATTATAGGCATGCTTATTTGTCCTCCATTTTTATAAACAAATGCACACAAAAAATTATTTGGTAGTACTCCACATTTTTCCTTCACTGTCCTACCAGACTGTCCTACCAGACTACTAGACAAATTTCTTGCCTATTTGTCACTTTCCAATCACCCTTTAACACTAGTCTTAATTCCATTGCAATACATTCTACTGAATCTCTTTTCACAAAAGTAGACCAATGACTCCTAATAGCCAAACACAATACATTTTTAATTCTTCTTTGAGTCTTGAAGAAATTTCACAGTTCTCCCTTTGATCCCTCTCTCATTTCTTTGCATTCTATATTTATATGGTTTCTTTCTATATTTTTTAGTTACAATCCCTAGCGATAAAGACCAGAAATCTGAGTTTTTAGAAAAATTGACTGACACTGCTGACAAATACAAATAATGTAGAACTTAAAAAAAACAACTATTTAATTAAAACAAAAATCCGATACTTCCAGGAAAAACCAAAACCTACTTTAATAATCATTTGAAAATATTTTTCATTATCTAATCATAAGCTCAATATCAAGGTCGAACTAAGAGATGGAGCATATTACAGTACTTAAAGCTTCAAAATAGATCAGAGCTGCTTTAATTAAAGTTACCAGGACAACCAGAGGAAGACAGAATATGCCATAATTGGGAAAGTGTCACTAGAAAAATTTGTTTATTAAAATCTTGATCCTATTTTTTTTCACCAAAATGCCTAGAGATCTTTTTTACTGAGCAGATACTCTTGGCTGGGCTGGTTGGGGAACAATGAGACCACTGATTTCATTTAGATCCATCTCTCAGGAGGCATCATCAGAGGTTGGCTCATATTGTTGAAAACCTTTAGCCCATAAATTGTTCATTAACACTTACAGATATTTCAGCTAGTTCAGGCAGAAATGAATGTCAATAACAATGTCAAATGATTATTTCTTTTTTTGCTTCTAAACATTATTTGGTTTGAGAATGCTTAAAAAATGATCCAATGATATTAGCAGGACAAACATCGTATGGAGCCAGTTTTTGAGACACAGATATAGCAAATGTCAGGAAAAGGCATTTAGCAGATATATCCTGGTTCAGACTGTCAGTGTGGGTTTAGAGGGAAAAATTGCATTTGTAGACAGAATTTCCAAAATTGAATTCTACCACTAGCTGTGCTATCTATAAAGCCTTAAACAAGAACCTTGATCTTCTGCTTTTCCTAATTTATGGAATAAAAATGAATAAATATTTACTGTGCTTACTGCATAGAATTCCTGTAAGGACCTAATGTATATACATCATCAGAATCAAAATATGATTTTATATAGTCCTCCCCCAACAACAAAAAAAACCCACAACTATTGAAGTTTTGCTATCACAAACAGACAACTATTGTCTATTTTGCTATCAAAGAGGTAGCAACTAAAAAATTTTTGTATCATTTTCTCTTTCAGCTTTTCCTAAGCTGGTAGATGGAACAGATCAAAAGACCATACCACAAAATGAATGTAAATGCAAAGTCAAAATAAATGCAGAAATTGAAAAAAGAAAATGTCGGAGGAAGTCATTTAGAGTCAAACATAAAAACAAACACAAGCAAAAGCATAAAGCAATAAAATAAGTTATATTTGAGTTTTTAATCAACAGGCTATAAAAGATAAGATTAAAATTTAATGCTGAGGTACATAAAATTTGTGTGCATGCATGCATAAAAACAATTATTGCAGACACTGAAAAGCAATAATTCTACTAGGAAAAAAAAGAAACCTCCAGTTGTTCATTTCCCTTTTTAAAACCTGAATTTTCAGAGACAGATTGTTAAGTCATTTCTTTAGTAGACAGCTAAAAAAAAAGTTCAATTTTCTTTTCTTTCACAGTTTTTACATCTACATTTTCAAAGTATCATATTAATAACTTTGATATTGAAGAATAATAAAGGTTTCAAAAGTTTTCAAACTCAAAAATGAAAATTGTTTCAATACTATATATGTGATTTCATTGAACCATTCTTTTGAAAATATAAGATTCACTGAAAAATTAACATTATTTGGAACATCCAATTCTTACTTAGTGTGGATGGATAACGTTTATAGAATACTGCCTAGCTACTACTTCCATCTTTGTTAAGTCAAAGGATATGTTTGTACAGATCTTGAAGTCAGAAACACCTAAATTTGAATCCTCTCATATTCTTGCTGCTCAGAGTATGGTCTTTACAACAGGAACATGAGCATCACCTGAAAACTTATTAGAAATGAAGTATCTCTGACCTGATCTAACAAGAGCCACTGGGATCTGTATGCATATTAATATTTGAGAAATACTGGCATCAGTTATCAGGTACATTACCTTGGGCAAGTTTCAGGAAACCTCAAAGTCCCAGTTTCCTCATTGAAATGAAATTCATAATGGTGTCTAGATCATATTATTATTGTGAAAAATAATTAAATGATGCTACCTACTAAGTACTCAATAAAGTCCAGCTGGTATTAAATTTTATCATCTACCTTAGATTTGTATATTCATGATTTCTTCCAACTATATTTACCTATAAAATTACATTAGTACCCTATCCAGATAAATTAAAGTTTCTTTAATCCAGATGTCTCCCTGAGTATAAGCCTACAATAAAAATAGAAGTAAATTAATAATGCCATCTTGCATTCAGTTACAATAAAATGTAGCACCTGTTCTCAAGCAGCCTCAAAATATTTACTTTACATAATGCTTTCTATTTTTGTGGAATCAAAGAATTTAAGCAAATAATTTAGTTTGAAAACAAACATGAATCTTTCTCCCTGAAATAAAATCTAACTAATTCTACATTTAATAATTCTTTTTGTCTTCTGTAGTCTACCATCACGCATTTAAGATATTCATTGATCACCTACAGGACTCAAATAATGCCCCAGGTGTCCTGAGCTTCAATTCTAAGTGATAAACAACAAAGTTCCAATAAGCTCCTATTTTTATCTAATTAAGGCAAGATACACACTACTTGACTCTACAACCTTTTTCAAGGGACTCTGATGTCCACACTACTTGCTTCCTACAAGTGAGGGAAAAATGTAAGCTGATAAAATCAATAAAAAAGAATCATTGTCAGCACTCAGAGTATTAATTACCTAAGTAGAAAATTCCCTTTTTTATTAGATTCTTACTGTAAACATTTACATCTCTAAATGTTTAAAAAGGGTATTCACATCCCCAAAACTAAAGATAATAAAACTTTGAGTTTTCCTACAATAAAAGTTTATCTTACATTATTACATAATTACCAGTATTACTCAATTATTTATGTTTAAAAATTTTAATGTTTCAACTTCTAGCAATACGACAAATCAAATATTCCAAAATACATACCTACAAAATATATACATTATAACAATATCTTCAACTCTTTACAAAACATAACACAAAGACTTAAAAGTGACTAAGAAAGCAAGAAACAATTCTGATGGTCAAGATAGATATAAAATATAGCAAACTAAAAATCTGAATTGTGAGTGTTAAGTAAACAGGAAAGTCAGAGCTGTCTTCAAATACCCATAACTGTTCTGAGATCTATAGAATAAGAGCTAAACTGACGCTCCAGCACTATATCTAACAACTGATATATAAGAACTTTGTGAAAAAATTAAAATTTTATTGAATGGCATAAAGAATTGCCAAATGGAAGATACTATTTATAAATGGAAAGACAAAATATAATAAATATATCACTTCTCAATTTGATCTGAGTCAATATAATATCAATCAGAATCCCAATAGAGATTATATTCTGAATCTAAAATTTAGATAAAAAGTCATAGCTCAAAAATACTCAAGATCCCTCTGAAAAATAATATAGTGAGTAACTCCGTCTACCGTTATCTAGTTTAACAATCAGAGTTCACTGGGAGAAGGCAAACTATTTAATAAATGCCCTGGGAATGCTTATACACTGTTGGTGGGAGTGTAAATTAGTACAGCCTCTATCAGCACGGAGATTTCTCAGAGACACTCAAAGTAGATCTGCCATTTGATCCAGTAATCCTACTATTATGTGTCTACCTGAAGGGTCAAAGGTCTTTATATAAAAAAGACACCTGTTCTCATGTGTTCATTGCAGTACAATTCACAATTGCAAGGCTATAGAATCAACCTAAAAATCCATCAACTTATCAGTGAATAATGAAAATATGGCATATATACACTACAGAATATTATTCAGTCATGAAAAAGAATGAAATATGTCTTTCCAGCAACTTGGATGGAACTGGAGAACATCATCCTAAGTAAACTAACACAGAAACAGAAAACCAAACACGGCATGTTCTCACTTATAAGTGGGACCTAAACCAAAGTTCTGCAGAGACATAGAGGATGGTATAATAGACATTGATAATTCAGAGCGGGGAGGGTGGGAAGGGGTGTAAGGATTAAAAATCACCTATCGGGTACAACGTGCACAGGTGGAAGTGGTGTGTACACTTAAAGCCCAGACTTCTTCATCACTATACAATGCAATTATGTATCCAAAAACTATTAGTACTCCTAAGGCTGTAGAAATAAATAAATAGACAAATAAATAAATGCCCTGAGAAAACTGCTTGGAAAAAAATTAATTTGAATTGCAACCTAAAATGATATACTAATATTACTTCCAAGTGAACTAAATAAGAAAATGTGAAAAATAAAATGTAGAACCATGTAGAGTAAAATCTATTTTAAAATTATGAGCCAGGTTCGGTGGCTCAGCCTGTAATCCCAGCACTTTGGGAGGCCGAGGCAACTGGATTGCCCGAGCCTGTGGGTTCGATACCAGCCTGGACAACTTGGCGAGACCTCGGCTCTACGATAAATCAAAAATGAGCTGGGCCTGGTAGCATGCACCTGTAGTTCCAGCTACTTGGAAGGCTGAGGCGGAAGGATTGCTGGAGCCCAGCAGGTCGACACTGGGGTGGCTGTGAGTGTGTCACTACACTGTCCTGCCTGGGCAACGGAGTAAGACTCCAACTCAAAAATAAATAAAATAAAATAATGTGTGTAACCTCAAGGTAGGGAAGGATTTCTTTAAGAAATACCCGAAAATACTAATAATTAAAAGAATAATTGACTTTGCATTAAATTTTAAAACTTTTCATATCAAAATCATGATAAAGACAAGGATGAGGAACCACTGGAAAAATATCTCTGCATTATAGATAACTAATATGAATTACTATCAAGAACACAATAACCTACAAATCAATTGTTTCTACTGAAGAAGAAACAAGAAAAGTGAATGAATATAGAGCAAGAGGTCTTCTTCATTAGTAGTAAGCTGAGGTACCATTTTACACCCACTTGACTGCCTATAATTAACAAGTATGACAGTCCTGTATGTTGGCCAGGATATGAACTAATGGGGACACGTATATAGCGAGTTTTTTATCTAAATTGATAAAACTATTTTGGCAGGCAGTTATCATATTTTTGTAAATCTGACATGGTGAATACCCTGCATTCTAGCAATTCTACCATCCTGTATAAACCCTACAAATATTCTTACACATATGTATTAGGAGACTTGTTCAGGAAAATCCAGCAGCACTATTCATCATAGCATTTATCTGGAGACAACCCAAATAATACTTTACCAACAGAGACTAAGTGAATAAATAAGGATAGATTCTCATAAAATAGCATTTAACTGTGAATATATCTAAACGCAAACATACAGATAAATCATACAAACCTAATGGTGATAGAGAAATGGAGCGGAAGACTACATACAGTAGGATACAAATTTAATAAAGCTGAAAAGTAAGCAAACTGAAAAATATCTTGTTTAGCAAAGCATTTTTCTGAGGTAGAACTATTTTTAAAAAGAAAAAATGATTAATTGAATATCTAACGTATTGGTCACCTCTAGCAGAGAGGCAGAATAATGGAACAACAGAGTACTATACTCTACATGTAGGTGCTCATAATATTTGTGAGTTTTATGCTATATGATAAATTTAAATACTTTTATTTTATTACTCATCATGACTTACGTATGATAAACATGTACATAAATTAAATATACATTTTAAAGATAATCAGAATATTAAAATAAACTAATAATTAGAAATAAGCTAACTGATTATTTTGGATTCACAATGAAACCATGATATCTCATCTTTAAGGAACACATTAGATGAACACAGTTATTAAGGTAAAGGAAGCATATCAAGAAAAACCTCTGAATAAATAGAGGAAAATAAGCAATATAAAACAATAAAATGAGCATATCCAATTTTAACTCACCACCAGAGCCTTAGATCTGTTGCTTAGAAGTTTCTCAATATCCCTGGCTGCAATTTCCACCAGCTGGCGCGCATTATTTGGTTCCACAGTATACAATTCTTGATACTTCTCATAGATCTGTATGAAAAAATAAAATTCATAAGAACAATAATTGCTTATTTGGCTCTTAAGTTTCCATTAGAATATCTCTGAAACTGTAAATAACTGACTAGAAAGACCACCCTTTTCTTTCCTTGTCTTGCACTTTTGGAGTTTGGGTGTATAAGGAAAAAAAACACATAAATATAAATTTACTATAAGACTCCCAGCTTGCCAAAACAGAGGCTATATTAACAGGTTGTAAAATATCTTGTACCACAACAGTTGGTGTGTGCAATTTTTGGGTTTGAAGCTGTACCCACTCCCCAACCACTAAACCTGGTATCAACTGTCATCAGTATTTTAAGAAAAAGGAAGACCATCCTAAAAGACAGAAGGAGAACTGCATCATATGAGGCCAACTCTGGGGGAGGAATGTGGAGACAGTTTAGTTAGAATTGTAATGATGTATTTATTGTTATTATCAAACTCAATGTTGTTGTTTTTTATCACTGAAATTCAGTTAGGTAGCAAAAGGCAAAACTCGACTGCCTTTCTGGCTCAACCTCAGTGTCTGTGGAAGGAGTTCTCTGGAGTGGCATAAGCTGCACCTGGCTTACACAGCCTGTACACTCCCAGCAGGGGACAAAGAATAAAGAAAAGAGGAAGGGGGAAACAGTGGCGGTGTTTGTGGCTGGAAGGCTGAGCCGAGGAGGAAATCCCTTATGCGTCAAACAGATGGGGCGCACATGCATGACTAAACCATCTTTGAAAGCCAGGACCTGGCAGGTTTTTACTGTCTTATGAGATGTGAATCCAGGCACATACAGGAACCAGTTCAACCCTGCTTTTTTCTGGCACAACTCCAGCATTCTGCTTCTCTACCAACAGGTCCGGTCGCCTGGTCTCATCTAAGCACGGATGACACTGGTGAACACTGGCTTCAAAGGGACAGAGACACCTAAGCCAACATTTATTGATCATAGAAATATTCATTTTACATGGGTTTGTTAATTTTTTACTTAAGTGATTAAAAATTAATTTTTTAAAAGATTTAAGTCAAATGATTACGCCTAAAATTGATCGACTTATTTCAATGACAAGGTTTTGCCATACTCATTTGAACTCTGACCTTGTAAGTTTTCATTCAAATCATTCAAGGTACATTAATTCCAGTGATATAAAAATCCCCATATTTGCTTTCATCCAGGAGTCCTGCATATTACTGGATTGCTTATGCTTCCTGCTGAGAGGCAAATTATTGAGTTCTGTTTTAAAGACCTAGGTCATTCATGAAGAACTTCATCCAACAAAAGCTTTCTCTTTCATTTCAGCCTAAAATGAGATTCAGGAACATAGATTAATTGACTTAGGGTACAAATAGATAAACCTCAACATCACTTTAATTGATCCAGGATATTTAGTTCTTTGCAGTAAAACCAATAAAACTAATTGGTGTGAAATGTAGTATGCTTTGTACCATTAATATCCTGTTCCTTTCTCTATGAAGTCTAACCTCCTTCCTGTGGTATAGGGAATTCAATATGCTTCATAGTTGGTGGAGAGTCATATTTCATATTACATACTGTAGGCAATGTCATTTATTTATTTATTTATTTATTTTTTAATTTTTTTTTTTTTTTGAGTTGGAGTCTCACTGTCGCCCAGACTGGAGTGCAGTGTCCGCTCTCGGCCACCACAGCCTCGACCTGCTGGGCTCCGGCGATCCTTTTGCCTCAACCTTCCAAGTAGCTGGAACTACAGGTGTGCACTACCACGCCTGGCTAATTTTTTTATTTATTGTAGAGATGAGGTCTCGCCAAGTTGCCCAGGAGGGTCTCGAACCTGCGGGCTCAGGCAATCCATTCACCTCAGCCTCCCAAAGGAGCGGGATTACAGGCTGAGTCACCGAGCCCAGCTATCATTTATTTATTTACTTACGTTTGTTTGTTTACTTATTGAGTTGGAGTCTCATTCATTTGCTCAGTTGCCTAGGCTGGAGTGCAGTGGCACCATCACAACTCACTGCAGTCTTGAACTCCTGGGATCAAGTAATCCTCCCTCCTCAGCCTCCTGAGTAGCTGGGACTACAGACTCATGCCACCATGCCCAGCTAATGTTTTAATTTTTTTGCAGTGACAAGGTCTCTCTTTGTTACCTAGGCTGTTCCTGAATGCCTCCTGCCTCCACCTCTCAAAGTTTTGGGATTACAGGTGTGAGCCACCGCTACCAACCTGGCAAGGCCATTGATTAAATCTCTACCTACCTCTGCCAGATATACTATGAGGTGCTTTAAAAAAATGAATACACTACAAATCAGAAGAAAAATTTATTTCAAGCATATACATATTCTCTTAAATATATAAATTATATTCTAACAAATTTTCTTTTGGGGATTTTTAAAAAATACTTAAGAAATAAAAATAAAATCTAACCCAAATAAATTTAAAATAATTAAGTCAAGGAATCTAGAGTCTAGAACCCCAGTGTAAACACCCAGCTGTATTATTTTATATATAAAACCACAACTGAAATTTTTTCTTTAGTAATAAAAATAAGTTAAAATGATATAACTACCCATAAAAAGAACTATCACATGTTTCTGGTTCTAAAGAATACAATAATCTTTGTTGTTGTGAGAGCAATTGTGAAGGGTTTCAAAAAGTCTCTTGATATATGTTTAGTAAACAATTTTCAGAGTACAAGATTTCATGCAAATTTTGAGATTACACAATATACTGTCATAATGTATATATATTTCTAACTCTTTCCACTACTAAAATAAGCCACATTTCTAAATTTAATATGTTAATATTTAAAACATGGCTTAAAGTATCTTTTCTTCTTCCTAGTTTCATTTTATAAATAATTATCTGCTTTGCCATTTTATTTCATTCTCTCCTAAAGGAAAAGCAACATGATGGAATGAGTTTCTGGCCCCAGAAAAACTAAGTTTCTGGAACTATTCACATCATGAAAACTCCTCACATGCTGGGTGACATTGGTCTTTGGTTTTTCTACTAGAAAGAATGCTGCATATAGAGAGACTCTCAGACAGGGTGTTTTCCTCCTAATTGATACCCTAATATGCTAAGTTTTTCTGCAGTTCAAGTTCTCCTACTTGCATTCTCACCAAGTCTTGACAAAAAGAATACTTTTTACCTATACATTCCTTCTTTCCCAGAATCTTAACTGATATTCTTTCACTTTTTAATGTTACATTCAAAGACTGAGTTTCACTCTTATGTACACAATCAACACAGATCATGATTTGTGAGATAACACAGGAAAAACATAATCTATGTTCTAAGTCTCTTTGTTCTAATCATTCTATGTTAGTTATATCACGTATACTAACATAAACATAATCTATGATGTAAGTCTCTTTGCTCTAATCATTCCATGTTAATTACGTCATGTTTGTTAACACAACATAATCTATGTTCTAAGTCTCTTTGCTTGAAATAAGTCCATAGTTCCAAGATAATCCTCAAAATAATGCATTTCAAAATAACCTCCAATATAATATGTAAAAAGTGATACCACTCATTTATATAATCATTTAACAATATTTCTCAAGAAATATTTTAGAAATCACAATCCTTAGTATCATGCCATGAAATTATTCTATGAAATAATACAGATACCCCAGAGATACTTAATGAAAAGGAAACATAAATCCAAGCTTTGGATGACCTAGAAGATTTTTATATTTATTTATTTATTTTCTTACTTCTTTATTTATTTATTTATTTTTAAGGGATGAAGCCTTGCTATGTCTCCTGGGCTAGATTATAATGACTACTCACAGACACAATCATCCTGGAACTTCCAACCTCAAGTGATGCTCCTACAACAGTCTCCCAACTATCTGAACTATAGACACGTATTGCCACTAGAAGATTAATATTAGGCAGCTACTCTATACCACTTTTAGGTATTTCAATATATTCTATTACAAATTCACTTTAAGAAATCTAATTAATCATTTAATTAGCCATTGTATTAGTGAGAACAATGAAATTCAGGTTTTGAAATCTCTGGAGAGAGTCTGAATCCCATTCCATCACAAAAGACAACCATTGCCCAGAGCAGCAGAAGATGAATGTGGCACGTGCAGGCAAAGTGAGTTGGCAGTGCCACTCTACATCCTGAATATCCCTCAGCTACAGCAGGATGTGAAAATACAGGAAAGCCCCTTGAGCAAGCAAGAAAGAAACAGAATTAAGGGACAGTGTGTCTGCTAGGCTCAGCGTAGGATCCAGAGAGTTCCAACGCACAGGTTGAGGGACAGACAGCAGGAAGCAGAGGTCCAGCCAAAGGGAAATAAACAAGTTGAGGAGACTAGTCAAGTAGTAAGCAGCAATCAAGTTCAATATCTGTGTCAAGAGAACAAAAGACTAAATACATCAGACACCTTGTCACATGAATTTTCCCTTGTACCCAGACACCAAGAAGCAAAGTCGAGAACATGAGAGAATATTTAAAGACAGTTAGTTAGAGCTCAGAATTTACTAAACCCTTAATTGACCACAAAAGCCTGTTTTGAACTGAAAGAGACTAACCTTCAATTGGTAAGATTAATTTTACTCTCTCCTGGAGAGAGAATGGCAGCTCATGAGCAAGTTAAGTTTCCTAAAGAGGAACACAGCCAAATTTCTGAATATTAAATCTTAAGTATGTAGATTTTGATAATTCCATCCTCCAATACTTGCATATTTACTTCCCTTCCATGGAACTTGTCCTAGAAAAGCAGTCAAGACTTCTGACATATACCCACAGCTATCTATCTGAGGGAAGTTTTTGACAGTACCTGCTGAAACAGGAGCCCTAGAAGTTCCCCTGCACATGACTGGAAATATCCTTATGTAGGGCCTTGCCCTTAACCTGTAAATAATTGCATCAGGACCTGTATCAGGTCTGTATCAGATCCTCAAGTAGCTAACTTCTGAGTCAATGGCCTTGTGAGGGGCCAGGTACAAAAGATCTGTAGGAACAATGGTAATACACTGAACCAACCAGATTATCTCACCACAGGATAACGGTAGGATGAAATAGCATGGGTCAAGAGCTTGAGGAGAAGTGGCAGTGAAGAGACAAGTGTGAGGAAAACAGAATTTAGACCCACTGAGAAATAGAAGTGGTTGTTATAGCAGACAGAATAATGGCTTCCCAAAGATATCCAAATCTGAATCCCCAGAACCTGTGGATATACTGTTATGTTGCAAAAGGGAATTAAGTTTGCAGATGAAATTAATTTACTAATCAGCCTTTCAGCCAGAACCACCATCTTCCAGTAGTTTGCCAAAATGATGAACACAAAGGGAAAGAGGAAGGGCACCGGGGACATATTCTCTAGGTCGTTTAGAAAACATTGGGTTGTTCCTCTGGCCACATACATGTGAATCTCCAAAATAGGTCACATTGTAGACATCAAGGGAATGGGTACTATTCAGAAAGGAATGCCCCACAAATGTTACCATGGCAAGACAGGAAGAGCCCACTATGTCACCCAGCATGCTGTCGGCATTGTTGTTAACAAACAACTCAAGGGCAAGATTCTGGCCAAAAGAATTAACGTGTGTATTGAGCATATTAAGCACTCGAAGAGCTGAGATAGCTTTCTGGACCACATGAAAGAAAATGACCAGAAAAAGAAGGAAGCTAAGGAGAAAGGCACGTAGATTCAGCTGAAGTGCCAACCTGCTCCACCCAGAGAAGCATACTTTGTGAGAAACACCGGAGAGGAACCTGAGCTGCTGGAACCCATTCCCTATGAACTCATGGTTTAATAGGTATCAAAAATAAAAGATCTCTGGACCACAAAGAAAAAAATTACTAATCAGCTGACCTTAAAATAAAAGGATTACACTAGATTGTCAAGTTACCAATGAAATCATGGGAGTCTTTAAAAATGGAAGAGGAAGATGTAGCTAAGAAAGAGAAAACCAGAGAGACGGCAGCATGAGAAAAAATCAGGGCAGCATTGTTGGCTTTAAAGATGGAGGAAAGGGGCAATGAACCAAAGAATGGATTTCTAATCTATAGAATTGTACTTTGGCAAATCTTCATTGCTTGAAGCCAACAGGTTATAGTAATTTGTCACAGTAGAAATAGAAGACTAACACAATGAGAGAGTTGTGAAGAGCTCCCAGCTGAGATTCAACAAAAATAGTCTCTGAAGACTGCCTTGACTCTGAACAACCCTTACCCCAACCAAACTATCTTCCAAATACCTTGAGTTCTTGCTAAAAGCCAGGATCCTCCTGAGTTCCCTTAAATTCACTGCTTTTGGAGGGGTTTTTTAGTAGTTCTAAGATAAACTCCCTGAGTGATTCACTGTTCCTAAAAATAAAAATCCTAACAGAGACCCATATTTGAAAGTTGTGATTAACGGTATTTGTTAATTATTACTTTCCACTTTCATTTCATTCATCATTAGATTCTGATTAATATGAAAGATGAGTTCTATTGTGAGACATATAAAATTTCAGTTAGACTTCAGGAAATAATGAAATTAGTTCAAGCACACCCATTATTACCTTCACAATTGTGTGAGGTTCTAAAAAAAAAGAAAAAGTCTAGCCAGAAAAGCCAAAAACATCAAAATAGACATGAATACACTGTATAAAAGTGTAGATAAATTGGAAGAGTAAATATCATTCCACCTCATAATAATGTAAAGTGAGATTAAAAGAAAATGTTACATTATATGTTCCACCATCATCCTAATTTCACTGTCTATATTGGCTAACAGGACTAAATTCATATGTCTTCAATACAAATGCAAGCTGGAAAAGAGATTCATTGTTAACTTAACTGCTTTAGATAGCCACGAAATCAATTTCACTTAATTTTAGTTGAATTTTGCAATGAGGGATGTTTGTCTGTGGTTTTTTTTTTTCCTTTATTAAGTGTTCCTTGGGCTTTTGAACTACTTGTTCCCTAGCAACTGATAATATCTTGTTTCTAAAAGGGGTATCAACACAAAAGAATGATATACTGTTCTTTCTTGGTCACTTCCAAGGATCAAAGTTCCCTTAACTAAAAAAAATGTATAATCATTCAAAAATATAATAAATCTTTATTTGTTTATCATAATTCTTGCCAACATCTAAGCTGGCCAATACTGAGAAATGTTTATATATGTGAAGACTCCTTCACCAAAAAGAAAGAGTAACCAGTGACTATATTTCACCGACAATAAAAATAAAGCCTACTTTTATGAAAATTAGTTGAATTTGAAAAAATAAATTTTTCCATTAAAAGTATGCAATATTTTCTAATTAACCCTTGATCTCTTCAACCTCTGCCTCTCCTTCACTTTGATTAAAACAGTAAATGTGAGTTCGGGGGCAAGATGGGAATGGGGCAAAGTGGTCTGTGAAGCCCTCTGCAAAGGAGATCTGCAGTGGGTCTCTGACTCTCGCCCCTGGGGGGCTACAAACCCCAGCAATGCAGCCTGCTCTTCATACAGAGCAAGGCCGTTGTCACTGCTGCGGCATGGCGACGGGCTGGACAGTCACTGCGGCGCAAACGGGTCGCAAGCAGGTCGCCACCGCTGCCGCCACAGCCACCCCACCCCCGCGGCCGTTGCCACCACGGCTGCTGCGGCCAGCATGACAGCAGTAGCACATCGTACCACCCAGGCCGGAGGCGACCCACTTCAAGCCACTTCAGGGAAGATCTGCTGGGATCGCTGCCACCTTTCCTGCCACCAAGAAATCCTAGCCGCCAGCCCTGTGTCTCCTGTTGTCTGCCCTGAGGCAGGCAGCCATCTTGTTCCTGTCCAGCCCCACCCCCTCTGGGGCGAGTAGCTGAGATAGCACCACCTGCTGGCAATCCAAGGTAACAACACCAAAAAGGGCGAAACAAGCTTGATAAAGACATAGACCAGAGTGCTGAACGGAGGGTAATCTGAACTGTCCTTCACAGCAGACCAGGGGCAACTGACCCTAACTGCAAACTAATTTACCAGCTTGAAAAGAAAACTAGAAATCAGGCCTGAAAGGACATTGGACTTAAACGAAATGTCTCAGAGTGTGCTTCATTGATTCTATTAGTTTAATGACTTAATTCTATTCCTACTGTATTGTTCCCTTTTTTCTTTTTTCCTTTTCCTTTTCTTCTCTCTGTAAACCATATCTTTGTATAGAGGAACAGCACACTAATAAGGTGGTTGGTTAGCTTGTATGTTAGCATCACTATATGTTTTATTTTTATTTTTTATTTTTTGTATGAGAGTCGGTTCGTCTGTAGCTGTGGTCTATTGTTTTTATCTGTTTCAGTATAGGCCTCTCTCTCTATTTGTTGGCACACTCGTTTGTTCCCCCCCCTTACTCCTCTATCTCTCCACTCCCCTCTTCAACCCACTATCTGCTCCATTCTCTCCCCTCTGCTAACCACATTTTATTTCAGGGAGTAAACCTACAGCCCCACTGCATGGACAGATTCCAGAGCAGTGGAAATGGGCTCCACATTATCCACACACCTGTCAGTGAAAACCAGGACCTGCAGATAGACTTTGAATCACAGCTCCCCCCTTAAGTAAATCTCAAAACTGCACAAAGGATCACCTCCAACCTTCAGTGAAACTCCAGAATTGAACAAAGTAAGAGGGCATACATAAAGAATAGGAAATTAAACAAACAGAAGTAAAACCAATCGCTTTACCCCTGAATAACAGAATTAAAGAACACGGTGATGTGAAGAAAAGAAAAAGTAGGGAGGGGGAAAAAAACCACACAAATGAAGAGAAACCAAAAGAAGAATATAGGTCTCACACAGACCACTGGGAAATCAGACACTGAGAAAACAGATTCTGGAACACAAACAATGAAGAGCCCCCAGAATGACTGGTTTCATGCAACAAACCCAGACATCAAGACATTAATGGAGAGAATTTAAAAAATCGAGGAAAGACAAGAGGAAAATAGGAAGGAGCTGATGTCAGAAATGACAGCAGTAAAGAATACTGTAATGGAAATGAACAACAGACTAATAAGCATGGAAAGCAGAATCAGCCAAGCAGAAGAAAGAATCTCAGAGCTCAAAGACCAAATAACAGAATTAACCCAAACTGTCAAAAGCATAGAAAAGAAGCTCAAAAAGACAGAACAAAACTTGCAAGAGATGAATGATCACTTCAAGAGACCAAACCTAAGAGTAATTGGGCTTCCTGAGGCAGAGAGAGAAACAGAAGCCACACTGGAACAAATATTTCATGAAATCATTCAAGAAAACTTCCCTCATCTCATTAAGGATGAAAAAATCCAAACACAAGAGATTCAGAGAACCCCTGCAAGACAAAAAATGAGAAGACCAACTCCCAGACACATAATAATTCGCCTAAACAAAGTAGCTATAAAAGGAAAAATCCTAAAGGTAGCAAGAGAAAAAGGCCAGACTACCTACCAGGGAACACCAATTCGAATAGCAGCAGATTTATCCACAGAAACCCTGCAGGCCAGGAGAGCCTGGAGCCCTATCTTCAAAGTTCTAAAAGAGAAACAATTTCAACCAAGAATAACCTACCAAGCCAAACTAAGCTTCATTAGTGAGGGAGAATTGAAATCTTTTCCAGATATCCAATCCCTAAGAACCTACACTGCCACCAGACCACCTCTACAAGAAACACTTAAGAAAGTACTGAACACAGAAGAAAAAGAAAAAAGAACAACAGGATTCTTCACAAGAGTACAGGCAAAAGATTAAAAACACACATGAACCAACTCCAAAACCCAAAGAAAGACAACAAACAAACAGGAACAACTCTGTAAAAACCTTATGACAGGGATGAACTCGTGCATTTCAATTATTAGCCTAAATGTAAACGGACTAAATGCACCACCGAAAAGACATAGAATGGCAAAATGGATAAAATATCATCAGGCAACAATCTATTGCCTTCAAGAGACTCACCTCACTAGAAAGGACAACCACAGACTCAAAGTAAGAGGATGGGAAACAAACTTTCAGGCGAACGGAATACAAAAGAAAGGAGGAGTAGCAATCTTAATTTCAGACAAAATACCCTTCAAGGTATTAAAAATCAAAAAAGATACAGAAGGCCACTACATAATGATAAAAGGCTCAATCCATCAACAAGAAATATCTATTCTAAACATATATGCACCCAACATAGGTGCGCCAACTTTTATAAAGCAACTTCTTAGAAAACTAAAGAAAGATATTGACTCTAACACTATCATAACTGGGGACTTTAATACCCCACTCACAACCCTAGACAGATCATCAGGACAAAAAATCAGCAAGGAGATCCAGAACCTCAATGTGATTTTGGACCAAATGGACTTAAATGATACCTACAAAACACTCCATCCAAAGACCACAGAATACACATTCTACTCATCACCACATGGAACATATTCTAAGACCAACCACATACTCGGCCATAAATCAAGCATAAGCAAATTTAAAAGGACCGAAATTCTACCAAGCACCTTCTCAGACCACAGTGGAATAAAAATAAAGATTGACATCAACAAAGTCCCCCCAAAACCACAAAGACAGGGACACTAAACAGGATGATGCTAAACAACTCCTGGGTCAACAAAGAAATCAAAACAGGGATCAAAAGATACCTGGAAACAAATGAAAATGAAGAAACATCTTACCAAAATATCTGGGATGCCCTGAAAGCTGTAGTAAGAGGGAAATTTATATCCCTACAAACACACATGAAGAAAATGGAAGGAACAGAAATTCACAACCTAACAAGCCACCTAAAGAAGCTGGAAAAGCAAGACCACAAAACCCCTAATTTCAGCAGAAGAATCCAGATCACCAAAATAAAAGCCCAAATCCAGGACATAGAAGACAAAAAGATAATATAAAAAAATCAATGAAACAAAAAGCTGGTTCTTCGAAAGGTTAAACAAGATCGATGGTCCCCTAGCTAGACTGACCAAGAAAAAACAAGAAAAAAACCAAATAAGCACAATCAGAAACACAAAAGCTAAAATCACATCTGACCCTGAAGAAATACAAAAGATCATTAGAGACTACTACGTACACTTGTATGGAAACAAACTTGAAAACCTTAAGGAAATGGAGGACTTTCTGACATCACACAACCTACCTAGGTTGGAACAAGAAGAAATTGAGACCCTAAATAGACCAATAACAATCAAGGAAATCGACTATGTAATAAGAAAACTTCCTACAATAAAAAGCCCTGGTCCAGATGGCTTTCCAGCAGAATGCTACAAGACATTTAAGGAGGAGCTGATACCAATCCTACTGAAGGTATTCCAGGCGATTGAAAAAGATGGAACTCTCTCCTAATCATTTTACAAAGCCAACATCACATTGATACCCAAGCCAGGTAAAGATCCAACAAAGAAAGAGAACTACAGGCCAATATCTTTGATGAACATAGATGCTAAAATTCTCAACAAGATGCTAGCAAACCGGATTCAGCAATACATCTCAAAAATCATCCACCATGACCAAGTAGGCTTCATTCCTGGGATGCAAGGCTGGTTCAACATTCGTAAAACCATAAATGTAATTAAATACATCAACAGATGTCAAAACAAAAACCACATGATCATATCATTAGATGCAGAAAAAGCTTTTGGTAAAATCCAGCACCCCTTCTTGATAAAAACCCTTGAACATCTAGGCATACGGGGAACATACCTCAAAATAGTAATGGCCATCTATGAGAAACCCACAGCCAGCATACTCCTAAATGGACAAAAATTGGAACCAATTCCCCTGAAAACTGGAACTGGACAAGGATGCCCACTCTCACCCCTCCTGTTCAACATAGTATTGGAAGTCCTGGCTAGAGCAATCAGAGAAGAGGAGGCAATCAGAGATATTCAAATAGGAAAAGAGGAAGTCAAGTTATCTCTCTTTGCAGATGATATGATTGTGTACCTTGAAAACCCAAGAGAATCTTTCAAAAGCCTCCTTACATTGATAAAGGCCTGCGGCAAAGTCTCAGGAAACAAAATAAATGTATAAAAGACAATCACATTTCTCTACACCAATAATAAACAAACAGAAACCCAAATAAAAAACACAATTCCATTCACAATAACCACAAAAAAAATGAAATACCTTGGCATCTTCCTAACCAGAGATGTGAAAGACCTTTACAATGAAAATTACAAAACATTGCTCAAAGAAATCAAAGCTGACACGAACAAGTGGAAAAATATCCCATGCTCATGGATTGGAAGAATCAACATTGTGAAGATGTCCACCCTACCTAAGGCAATCTACAAATTCAATGCAATACCCATTAAATTACCAACAACATTCTTCTCAAACCTGGAAAAAACAACACAGGAATTCATATGGAAACACTAACGTCCAAGAATAGCCAGAACAATCCTCAGCAAAAAAAAAAAAAACAAAGCAGGTGGTATCACAATACCAGACTTCAAACTTTACTATAATGCTACAATCATCAAAACAGCTTGGTATTGGTACAGGAACAGGCATATAGATCAATGGAATAGAATTGAGATTCCAGAAGCAAAACCTCAATTTCTCAACCAACTCATCTTCAACAAAGCCCCCACAATCTACCACTGGGGAGAGGAGAACCTATTCAGTAAATGGTGCTGGGAAAACTGGCTGACCACATGCAGAAGATTGAAACAGGACCCCTATCTATCCCTATGCACAAACATTAACTCCAAATGGATCAGAGACCTAAATGTAAAACCTCAAACCATAAGAACCTTAGAAAAGGAAGGAAATACCCTCATGGAAATCGGAACTGGCATCTAATTCCTGAACAAAACCCGAAACCCACAGGTCATAAGAGAGAAGATAGACAAGTGGAACCTTATTAAACTGACAAGCTTCTGCAAAGCCAAAGAAACCATCAAGAGAGCAGGGAGACAGCCTACAGACTGGGAAAAAGTATTTGCCAACTCTAGGTCTGACAAAGGCTTAATATCCTGGATCTACAAGGAACTGAAACATACTGAAAAGAAGAAAACAAACAACCTCATTATAAAATGGGCAAAAGATATGTACAGACACTTCACAAAAGAAGACATCCAAGCAGCCAACAAACACATGAAGAAATGCTCAACCTCACTAATCATCAGGGAGATGCAAATCAAAACCACACTGAGATACCACATAACTCCAGTCAGAATGGCAATTATCAACAACTCAAAAAATAACAGCTGCTGGAGAGGGTGTGATGAAAAGGGAACACTTCTACACTGTTGGTGGGAGTGTAAACTAGTGCAACCTCTGTGGAAAGCAGTGTGGCGATTCCTAAAAGCCCTAAAAATCGACCTTCCATATGACCCTGCAATCCCCCTACTGGGAATATACCCTGAAGAACTCAAATCACTCTATGAAAAAGATACCTGCACACATATGTTTATCGCAGCATTGTTCGCAATAGCAAGAACCTGGAAACAACCATGCTGCCCATCGAAAAAGGACTGGATTAAAAAAATGTGGTACATATACACGATGGAATACTACACAGCCATTAAAAAGAACAAAATCATGAATTTCACAGCAACCTGGATGGAACTAGAGTCTATAATACTGAGTGACCTCTCACAGAAACAAAGATCCGAGTATCACATATTCTCACTCATATAATGGACCTTGAACATCCAATGTAATACTATAAAAAAATGACTGAAGGTACTGGGAAACTATGGGGGGGGGATTAACAGTAGCAAATATCTGCCTGGGGATGGGAAAACACCTCTTATCAACAAGGTGCCTGAATGAAATGTAATTGTACACCTAATCCTTAACTGTACCCCACAAAACCATAATAAAAAACATTGATTAAAAAAAAAAACCAGTAAATGATGCAACCTCTCAGACAAAAGTCAAGCCTTTAAAACGTCTTATTCTTTAGTATATTGTCAGTTGTGTTTAGTACAGTTGAGCAAAAAACTAATGCAAATGTCAACTACTGAAATATATATATATATATTTTGAGTTGGAGTCTCACTCTGTCGCCCAGACTGGAGTGCAGTGGCCACTCACAGCCATTGCAGGCTCAACCTGCTGGACTCCGGCGATCCTTCCGCCTCAGACTTCCAAGTAGCCAGAATTACAGGCACGCGCTACCATGCCCGGCTGATTTTTTGATTTATTGTAGAGATGGGGTCTCGCCAAGTTGCCCAGGCGGGTCTCGAACCTGCGGGCTCAGGCAATCCACTCATCTGAAATATATTAATTCAATGTAGTTTGTCCAAATTTATGAAGCTGGAAAAATACTTAGATTGCAAGATGCATGATATTATACCAATGTCATTTGGGGGGGTTATATTTGACTCTCTGCATCTTCATTTCAAGTAAATTATAGCCTTCTTTTTTCTATAAGCTACCTTTTTGAGATAGGATTCTGCCTTTGAAATGTTTATGACTTGAGATTTTTATTATGCTACTTTTTAGCATCTGCAGTCATCTAACATATATTGTGTGTGTGTGTGTGTGTGTGTGTGTATATGTATACATATATATATATATATATATATATATATGCCACATTTATTATATGTTTTCTATTTCACTTAACCAGAATGTAAGCTTAAAGAAGACAAAGAGTTTTGCCTATTTTGTTTACTGGTAGATGCCCAGCACATAGTACAGTGCCTGACACAATAAATATTGATTGCATAAATTAGTGATGGATACTGATACTGGCTTTGCTGAGAATGTGAATGCTGACTTATAACAAATTCTTCCCTGTATTTTAAAATTAACATTTACATTAAACCAGAAGAAAACAACAACAACATTAAGTAAGGTGCTTTGCAATTACATAACGGGCTACAACTACATCTACAAAATAATTGAATTCTAACAATAAATATACAAAATAAGGTAATGATCAATATGAGGAAGAATACTAGTGTTCCAATAAAGAAACACAGAAGTATATGCTTTTAGAATTCAGAGAAAAGTAAAATCACATGGGCTAAGATAGTTTAAAAAATGGTATTATAGCCAGACTTTAGAGAAAACATGTGCTTCAATAAGGGATAAAAGAGATCAGAGTGTGTGTAATTATTGGAAAATAAAGACTGAAAGGCAAATGGAGGCATGATTATGGAGGGCTATAAAAGTCAGGATATTAGTCTGTACCTTATTCTGCAGTCAATATCAAACTATTTTAGACTGGTAATATCTATCTCAGAATTTCAAGTGCCGATCACCACAATTAGTACATAGAAGGAATTAAAAATGTTTGTTTATGATAAACACTATCCAGACGTGTACACACATGCAACTATATACATACACACACACATACATATATACACACATACAATAAATACCCATTCTCAGATGCATAGTACATACTTTTCCAATGATAACTATATTAAACTGGAGAGTTTCCCTAGGCATTCTATTCTTTCTATTTGATTTAATACAGCTTCTCAGCTAGGACTGTAACACATTTCAAATGGGACATTGCCTTTTGCAAGGACATTTAGGAAAAATGAAGTTAGAATTGTAAGCCTTCCACAGCACACACTACTGCTTGCCATACTTCCTATTAACAAAAACACTATGATGACACCGCTGAGCACTGAAGATATAAGAAGATATATAAGATATAAGAAGAAAAAGGACAAGTGATAATAATAAACATGCTTAATTTTCTCCACACTAAACAGAGGTTCAGGTGATTATGTTTAACAAGAAATGTAGGTAGTCCCTGGAATAGAGACACTACACCATAACAAAGACTAAAGTGAGCATGAAAACCATTCACCGAGAGAAACTGTCAGTTTTTAGAATACAGACATCTGACACGTAAGGTAAATTTTAATTTCATCTCTAAGAACATGTAGTTCATAACAAGGAAAATAAAGTAGAAACTATCAACTTGCTTTTTGTTTTTTAATTCCCGAGATTTTTTTAACCTAGGCTCTCCCTTTTGATATCTGAAGCTATGTATAAATATGTGAATTGAGTATTGTATTTTGACCAGAAAATTCATATGCAAATAAAAGTGGAAAAGATCATGCTATATTCTATTAAAACTAAATTAAAAAATAATTAACCATAGGTTGAGTGAGCTGCCAGTTTAATGTCTCTAACCCCAAATGACCTGATTTATTTCACTGCCAACAAAGAATTTTAAAAAGCAGCCCAATTTAATTTGCCCTTAACCGTCCTACCTTATTATCAAATAGCTTTTCCAAAGCAAAAGTGCTACCTACCAATGCTGATATACAATTTTACAAATTCATATTCATTTAAGTAATTTTATACACTTATTCTTGCCTCAAATTCTTCAGTCCTTTTTGAGCAGTTTTCAACCTGAATGCTACTGACATTTCTTAATATATAATTATTTGTCATGGGAGGATGTCCTATACATTGTAGGATGTTTAACAGCCTCACTGGCTTCTCTGCCAAGAAAATGTAACAATCCCCTAATGACTTGAGTTAAGATACCCATAAATGTTTCCAAACGTTGCCAATGTCTTCAGGGGAACAAAGTAACATGTGGCTGAGAACCACTGAGTTAGATATATATTTGGTTTTTTGTTTGTTTGTTTGTTTTTGTTTGTTTGTTTGTTTTGAGTTGGAGTCTCACGCTGTCTCCCAGACTGGAGTGCAGTGGCATGCTCCTAATCACCACAGCCTCAACCTGCTGGGCTCCGGCAATCCTTCCGCCTCAGCCTTCCAAGTAACTGGAACTGCAGGCATGCACTACCACGCCCCGTTAATTTTTTGATTTATTGTAGAGATGAGGTCTCGCCAAGTTGCCCAGGAGGGTCTTGAACCCGCGGGCTCAGGCAATCCACTCACCTCAGCCTCCCAAAGTGCGGGATTACAGGCTGAGCCACCCAGCCCGGCTTATATTTGGTATTTTTAAAAAGATAAGAATTTATTCCTTGGTATTAACATCACTTAAGAAAATGCTAATTAATATTTAATATTAGAATGGCAAAGTAAAAGAGAAAGTGTTAGATACTTGATAAAGTATTGAAAGTCACCTTAAGATTAGAAATCCCCTTAAGAGTTTATTCTATATCTTTGAAAATGAAAGAAATTAATCACTGTTTTTAAAAATATTCAGCTTCTTTAAAATCTCAGTGGGCAGTGGGGGGAACTGAATGGGTCCCACACTCGTTGTACTCTTTACTGGTACTATATTCTGCCATCAGTATAGACTTCTGTCTATTTTGTGGGGAGAAAAAGATACCCAGGAGGGTGAGATATCCTACAATGCCTACATAATTATCATAAATGATTTAGTTACAACCTTTCATTGTGGAGGGAAGTTAGGCGACTCTGAACAAAATCAAAATATGCAAAATAATAATACATAGCTCTATTTGTTTATTAAAAGTAGGAAGCATCTAATTTTTTTTTCATTTTATATTACCTTTTGCCCTAACAATAATTCTGTGAGGAAGGGAGAGTGTTGTTATTAATTTCACTTGACAAACAGGTAAAGGGAATTCTAATACTGAATATTCTAATACAGCTTACTTTGCAGCACTCCCAGGACAAGAAGATTCCCAGTCCTTCTTGTTGCCTGTGCATCTTGCTGACACCCTAGTTAGACTCACCAATGATTAATTATGTTCTGCTTTCGAGGAGCTTCTTTTGTAAATATATTAATATATTACTCTCCACCATCAAGAAAATGAATATTCTATTTACATAAGATGACATGACCACAATGTTAAAGAAAAATGCCATCAGTCTGAGTTTCTAATGAAAAGAAGTCCTTTGCTCAAAACACTTATGTAAATATTTCCTTAATTGAGAGTACTGAATGCTCAATATTCAGACACATTTCATATTTGCATCTCTGAATAGCATATTAAAATGTAAAGATACTGAATCTGAAATAACTTCCACTTAAAAAAGCCTAACAATGAATTAAAAGCCAGAAAGTTCCATGATGATGCCATTGCAGAATGATTCTACCTTTTAAAAGAAACTACTATAAAAAAAAAATAAGCCACACATTTTCCTAAATATATTTGCATATATAGTTTAGTTTTTTAGAAATTCAGAAAGTTTATATTTAAGAAGAAAACTTCATAACAACAAGATGGCATATTATGGTTTCAACTTTCTCAGATAGCCAGGGGGACACAATAATCTCTGTTAACAGAAATTTGGATCCCCTAACATGCTTCATTGTCAGAAGACACCACACAATGTTACAGTAGTTATAGAAGGAAAGTATGGCACAATGTCAAACAATATAGGTGAGTATTTTAAAATGAGTATATCCAAACACTGTAGGAATAAACATTCTACCTTGTATATACATGATATGAGTCTGGAAGTCTCATCAGAAAAACCTGTGAGACTTGACATTATACTTAGATGGAGAATGGGGGCAAAGGACCAGGGTAGAAAATGTAGAGGGGAGGCAAGGGACTGGTGTGTAGACCACAGAATGCAAGTTTCTATGCCTCTAGCAATGGAGAGTAGTTGACACAAAGCAAGAAAGGCCTTTTCATTGCTGGGCCCCAAGGCCAGGACTAGAGTGAGGCCAGTAATTAACCACTGTTTTTAAAAATAAATAGCTTCTTTAAAACCTCAGTGAGCAGTAGGGGGAACTGAATGGGACCCACACTCTTTGTACTCTTTACTGGTACTATATTCTGCCATCAAAATAGACTTCTTTCTATTTTGTGGGGGAAAAAGACATCTGGGAGGGTGAGATATCTTATAACTCCTACACATGCAATCCTTCCACCTCAGTCTAGGGGTTGGGCATGTTTATGAGCCACAGAGCCAGTGCCTTCTTAAATCTGGTACCCAGGTCCCTCACTTGCCTCACTGGAGTCCAAGACCTGCTAAGCTCCTGCCAGACCCCTGAAAGGAAAAACAGCACCATTTGGAATATAGAGAGAGTTTGCATCTTTTAAAATATATTCTTCACATTTGTTTCCTAATACCAGGTATGCTCTATTTGAGGATAAAAGAATTACTACAGAGTTAAATGATTACATGTAAATGACAACTATCAAGTCCTAAAAAGAAGAGGCTATGAGAAAGTTCTCATGGGAAATGGGGAGAAAGGAAGAAGGTACACAACAGAGACAACCAATCTCCCAGGTGATTATAATTTTTTCATGCTGTTAAAAAGTTTTGTCCTTGGAGCAGGGCCAAATATAGTGACTGAGCATCCCTGACATATTTGCTGGGTTCTGTTTCCTTTTAATATAACATTTTGCAGATTCAGAAATGCATTATATAGAAAAGTCAATTATTTCTATTCACCAATTTATGTATAGGAACCTATTTCATGAAGCAGATTCTCACTACAGAACCCATTAGTTTACAATATCTGACAATTTCGATGGTGGTCAAAACTTAGGTATATCCATATGATGAAATATTCTCTCAACAAATTAATGGGGAAACAGTTGCTAGAAAATACTTCATGAACCCCCAAATACTGTTTTCAATAGTATGAAAACCATTTAACTTGAAAAATGTTATCTATTCATAAATATGTGATGATGAGTCTTTCCATTTGCCAACTTGGTAGCTAAAAGAATTTATTTGCGAGTGTGTGTGTGTGTGTGTGTGTGTGTGTGTGTGTGTGTGTGTATTTAGAAGTTAAAACAAATGTATTTTAAAATATCTATAATTTAGACTGTTAAAAAGACATGTATGTTTTCAATCTTTGGGGACTTATTTCTCTATTTTCTTAATCTATAATGTTCAAATGTATGAATACAGCTTCTATTCTGTGTTAACATATCTTTAATACATTTTTAAACATAGTATAAAAGATAGTATTAACTTATAAGGATACCTATCAGTGGAAGGCTGTTAGTCATCCTCTATTACTTATTCTGCCCCCTTCCATTGTGATATTATTTTATTTGTATTATTTTTTTGATTTGGGCTCTGTTGCCCAGGCTGGAATGCATTGGCATGATCACAATGATGACAGTTCATGGCAGCCTTGACCTCCTGGGCTCAGGTGATCCTTCTACCTCAGCGTCCCTAGTAGCTGTAAATACAGGTGTGCGCCACCATGCCAAGCTATGTGTGTGTGCGTAGAGATGTTCTCACTATGTTGTCCAGGCTGATCTTGAACTCCTGCGCTCAAGCAATCTGCCTACCTTGGCCTCCCAAAGTGCTAGGCCTCTTATTTTGATATAATTTTAGTTGGGCATATGTCTGCTCAGATAAAGGCTCCACTTCATTGACTTCTTTCTATTTAAATGTGACCATGTTACTAAGATTGACCACTGGAATGTGTGAAAATGTCTTACTCTTCCTTCAATGACTGGATATCTGTTCTCCAAATATCCCTCTTTGCATGATGACTAGGAAATAAGAGTAACTGGAAGAATCATCTTGAACCCAAGAACAGAAGTCACATGCTAAGGATGACAGGGCCACCCTGCCAGCCCTTCTCAGCTCATCTCTAGACTATGTGAGAGAAAAATACATGGTTATCTTGTCTCTTTAGCACATTGGCTCAGCCTGTACCCCAACTAATACAATACAATATCCCCGACTAAAGCCACAGGTGAAAGACATTTGTTGAGTTCTGATTGCAGGTCAATATTTTATATGGATTGTAATATCAATCCCAACAACTCCATGAAAATTAAATATCTTGGCCAGATCACAAGGCTAGGAATTGGCAGAATCATGGTATAATAATTTTAAAGACTTTTTAAAGAGATAAGTTATAATAACTCCCCCCCCCAAAAAAAAACCTGTGTGTTTTCTTCAGTTAGAAGATTGTGAAGACAAAATTAGTAAAAATTTACTTTCTGTGTCATTCTTAGCAATAATTTCAATGGAAATACAGGCAAAATCATTTCTGTGCATGACCACAAGAATAGGAGCTTTTAACTCACGTATGTAAATTTACATCTTGGAGTTTCCCTCCATTTTTTTTTTTAAACTCAAATGGAAATATTCATCAGTAGATAATTGTTCATGGCAGAGCTTTGGCTTCTTCTAAATTTAGCTTTTATTAAAAGTGCAATAGCATAACCAGATATACTAACATTGTACCTATCTGGAGATCTGTTTACTTTTCCAAAATATAAGTAGGAATATAAAAATGCAAATATTAACATATATTTTATAGCAGTGGTCCCCAGTCTTTTTGGCATCAGGGACCGGTTTTGTGGAAGACAATTTTTCCATGGATGGGGACAAGGAGGGGGGATCATCAGGCATTAGATTCTCATAAGGAACACATAGCCTAAATCCTGGAATGCACAGTTCACAATTCGCTCTCCTATGAAAATCTAATGCCACTGCTGGTTGATCTCACAGGAGGCAAAGCTCAGTTCACCAGCCAATCATCTCCTGCTGTGCAGCCTAGTTTCCAACAGTCCACTGACTGGTACTGATCAGAGGCCCAGGGGTTGGGGACTCTTGCTCTACAGCATGTAAGAATTTCAAATTTCAAGTTTCAAATTTCAAAGTTGCATCTATTTAGCAGTTGTGTAACCCAGGACAAAATTTCCACCTTGCAAATAATTTCTTCATGCATATCAAAGAAGATGTTGCTCACTGTACAAGGCCGTCATAAGGATTAATGATATAATGCACGTAAAATTCTTAAAACAGTGTTTGAATTGATGGTCCTTCAGTTGAATTTTAAAAGGTTTTAATACTATGTACACTATAAAGTACACTATGAAATATTATTATGAATTTTTCTTTCCAATAATGTTTCCTTTTCTTGATTATTTTATCTACTTTGTGGATAAACACATGCAATAGATGGGCATATGTAGTCTCCAGATGTTTAGATAATGAAGTAATTCAGTAAGTGGTATTTTTTTTTTAAATTGGAGTCTCACTCTGTCGCCCAGACTGGAGTGCGGTGGCCACTCCCGGCCACTGCAGCCTTCAACTGCTGGGCTCCGGTGATCCTTCCACCTCAGCCTTCCAAGTAGCTGGAACTACAGGTGCGTTCTACCACGCCCAGCTAGTTTTTTGATTTATTGTAGAGATGGGGTCTTGCCAAGTTGCCCAGGAGGGTCTGAAACCCACAGGCTCAGGCAATCCACTCACCTCAGCCTCCCAAAGCGCGGGATTACAGGCTGAGCCACCGAGCCCGGCTTAGTAAGTGGCATCTTAAAACTCGAGTGCATCAGGGACAATAGGTCCTACTTGGGCAGACAACTGGGCAAAGTCTCTCATTTGCAAAGCTAAAGGACTAAATTTATTCAATAATATTATCAACTTTCCTTGGGCATGTATTTTATGATGCCTTAAAGCAATTCTCAGAAAACTGCAAAGATGCATTGCTTTAACTATGTTGCTTCATTGCTTTGGTTCTTGTAAACCTTTAAGTAAAAGGTCAAAAGGGTACCTGTGAAGTCAGTAAAAACAATTATATTAATTAATTTGGGAAAAAATATCACCTCTACAATATTAAACCAGGGACCTGATAAGTCCCTTCATTTATTCAATGTCTGTTCCTCCAACATCCAACATCCGCAATCTCAGCTCAAATTTAACTCTCTATGCTAACATCCATCAGCCAGTTTTTGCTCTAAGTTCCCACGGCCAAAAAAACAAACACACTCCTTTTGCCTACATCATGAATCTTCTCTGTAAGCAAAAGGAATGAGGCATATAGAATTATTTTTCTGTCTCAAATTAACACTCTTCATGTGCCTAATACTTACATTCTTTATTCCAATAATTAATTCTGCTCTAACACATCTCCCCCAAAGTCAGTTATATAATGTGTAACTTTTTTATTTGGAAGTTTTCTGTCACTGTAATGAGCTATGCGTCTCATGAACAGAAAATTAGGAGGATTTTCTTTCATCTTTTGTATTCTATTTTGTTATTCTAATTCAGACAAAGTTATTGATTCACTCATCAATACTTACACTCTTCTTAGCAATCCATACTTCATAAACCATAATGGAAACCAAGTGAGACTTTTTTTGCTTAATGATTCATTGCCAAAAAAGCAGATTCAGCAGGAAAAGTTTCCCATGCTAACACTGAATATACAAATGAAGGTGGCCAAGCAAGTGCTTTTGAGGTTGGAGAAACACTAAAGGAGTGAGAGAAAGGCTCCCAAGAACAGCTTGTCTTTATTCTGAACTTGTCAATAAAGAGACTCATGTAACTTCTAACCAGAATCTGTAATTTCTCTTGTTTTTACTCACTGTGATTGAATGAAACCTGCTCTCTCAATTTAAACAGTATTTAAATGAAAATTATTTAAATGATTTGCTGAACCTTTCACAAACTCCATCACTTTCATAGAGGCTCACTTACTATCCTACACACTTTCATATGCTAATGTATTTTCTCCCAATGAATCATTGCAGTTCCCAAGCATCAGTTTACAACAGGTTTCAGATATCTTTGCACCCGTAGTAATCGAGATGTTTGATCAGGAGAATGTCAGTTCTCTGAGGAGAAGAACGATGTTCCTCTGTCTATCCATGGCAGTCTGCACAGTGCCTGAAACAAATGATGTGCTCAACATGCTAGGGTAACTAGAATTGTTATTCACAAGGAACACTTTTCTTTTCCAAATATATTCCTTATCTAACAGATACTTAGGTTTTTCAACACGCTCTTGGTTTGAAACCTACAGTTCTTTTTTTATAAAGTTTTCAAACAAAGTTTATTAGAGAAAGAAGGGAGAAAAGAAAGAGTGACATGCCATAGCTGGCACAGATGAAAAAAATTGCCTGAAACCTACAATTATTTTATAGAGAAATTCTGGTATAATTTTTTGAAATATGTGCTTAATAAGGTTTATTTATGAATTTCTATTAATACATAAGGTAACCATACATTATAGTTTCTCCCAGGGAAGTATATTATATAAATATTCTAATGATAAATATTAGTATATTATACATGAAACCACTTTTGTGCCATTTCACCTTATTGACATATCACATTTTTGGAAAATAAAAGGTTTTACTGCATCACTAAGAATACAAGATAAAGTGCTTTCAAATTGGTGTATAGCTTACATCAATATAGAAGTAGTGAGACTTTTAAGAAGAAAACACGTAATTTTTAATAAATCTTATGGAACCTACATATAACTGCTCTTACCCAGGCAAAATAATCTATTTAAGATACTGTACAATTATTTATATATTGCTGTTATTTTCAAAAATCATTTTAGAGTTTTTTTCATAGCCAGTTAATAAATCACAAGAAAAATCATCGTTTATAGTATTTCCTTTTCTTGTACCAAAACCTTCATTACCAATTTCAATGACTCACTCTAGTCTCTAGACATGACTGTAAATGTTTTTCAAATAATTTTAAAAATAAAATCTACCCTCAAAGAATGAAGATGTGTTACCATTGAGGATATTCAAAAGAATCAGTCCATCACTGGACTTGAAGTCATTGGACTTGAAGTCACTTGATTCTAAAATACATTCTAAAGACAGGAAACACTGTTAATAAACACATGACACCAAAGGTGAATTTGGCGGGAATATACATAATACATAATACATAGACTCATCTAAATGAGAGCTGTATACAAACTGTAAAGTGTGATGGGAAAATTTTATTAATTGTTAAGGGATGGCACTTCTTGTTCACGGTAACAAATAGTACCAAGGGTCTGTCTCAGAACTTCACTTGCAGATCTCCAGAAGAAATCATATCCCATTTGTAATACAGACATATAGTTTCCTAGAAGATAGAACTACATTCAAATTTATAAAAAGATGAACACATTTCTTTGGTGGATTTTACTCACATCAACAAGCTGATTGACTCCACTTGCTGTCTTTGCCAATGTGACAAGGTCTTCTTGCATCTTATCCACCCATGACTTGATACTGTAGAAATCAGAAAAGATTATATTCTATGAGATCTCTGGCAAGTAAAAGCCACATACTGCTATTTTATAACCATGCTACAGATAATTCATTAAAATGCCATTAAATCTTTCTTCTCCCTCCTGGTTCCCACTATGTCCACTTTTGTACTCAATTACAAAACACTCAATCTTTAGTGTGCCAGTTTTTAGGGTGCTGAAATATCCCAAATTCAAAGAGGAGAATGACATTGATATCTTGTCCAATATTAGGGCAAACATTTGCTTATTTGGTATTAAAGGTCTACTAAGATAGCTATTAAATAAGACATGCTGAATTACAAACTTTATCTTTTGGCTTACAAGTCTTCTGAATATAATAGTAAGGATATATTAAATGCAGGCAATTTGAAAAATACAAGAATAATTCCACCACCCAGGTGGAACATTTAACATTTCATGTATTCCCTTCCCATCCTTTAAAATTCTTACTCACGGTTGAAAGTATATTATATAAAATTCACATATCTTTTCCCCTTATATCATATAAATACCTTTCCATGCCATTATAAATGTTGAAAACATTTTATTTTTAATGGCCACTTAATATTCCATTATCTCTATATTTCATAATATGCATAGCCATCCTCCTTTTTTAAAAGAAATTTGAGATGCCATTAGTTTTAACCACTAAAAATTACACTGCAACAAATATCTTAGTGAATGAAGTTTAAATGTAATTTATTTCCTTAGCTAGACTCATATATTTAGAATTACTGAATAGAAGCCTAAATTTTAAAACAATGGCTTTGATCATTAAAATTATGATTAAAGGATTTAAGTTCAAATTCTTTTCAGGAATATACTTAGATTAATGCAATGGACATCGGATGTCAGATCATTTTAGAAAGACCTAAATCTGTGTTCTATCTTACTTTCTTCTAGCATTAGAGACATTATCAAATAGTACCACACAATTTTCTCCACTCAAAGCAATATAATTTAATGTGCATTCCTTCATATATTTATTTATATATCCTCAGGTGGTAGTCCTTAAAGTGCGTGTTCTTTTCTGCTCAGGCAAATATAAGGAAAAACTACTAAGCAAGTAAGAGTGATAGATTATTTATATTTGAATCTGAACTTCTCTCTGCATATCTATATGGAATCATGAAGATTTAACTGTGTCTTCTCAGCTTTAAGGAAGAATTCCAATAGCACATTAGTGTCACCAAATATTTTCTGACAAATTTAAATGAAACAAAATTTAAAATGTAGAATTAAAGCATAACATGAAAGAGAGATGTAAATGAGGCATAAGGAAACATTAAAAAAAAATAAACTGATAAACTAAAGAAGAAGAAAGAAAATTGAAAATGAGTCAAAAAAAGGATAAAATGTCTTAAAGGAAACCACAGAGGTTTAATTTATGCTAATGTAGTCTAGTTTTAGACTACATTAGCACAAATGAAAATAAAGATAAGTGTTTATTGAATACTGCTGAATGAATAGAACAGAAAAAGGCTAATGCATATCAAAAATAAAAAACAAATAGGAGCAGTTTACAAAATAAAGAATAATTCAGAGGAACATAAAAATGAATGATGTATGCAACATTTTTCTAATATAATTTTTGCTACCTATGAGCTGGTATATACATTTGAAAAATATTATAAATTACTTATAAATATTATAAATGGACTGTTATTAGATAAATATAACTGTACCCTATTTTTATATTCAAAACAAAAGATTACAGTAGGGGTAGAGGTAAGAGTGAAGACCACAGAGACCATTTTCTAATTCATATCAGACTATTTCATTTCTCTAACCAGTTACTGAACAAGTCCTAGAACCCAGAGAAGATGAATCAGCTCAAATATAATTCCCAACACTGACAAATAGTAAGACGTGTTTTACAACCCTTTGGGAAGCAAAGAATATATATGTAAAGAAGTGGACTTAACTCATGCCTGAATTCTCATTTTATGCTAAACGGATCCAAAACATGCATTCTAACTTGACAACTGAGTGCACTGTCACTACCAATGTTCAAAGAGAAGAACCTGTTTTGGCTGAAAAGCAATTCAGCACCCATCCAGTCTTCCCTGTCCTACTGACAAGCTAAGGACACTTCATAGAAGCAAGGATTATTTTTTTATAAATGTAAGGTGTTACCTGCTTTTCCTAAAATACTTAAGCACTCTGCCTTCCAATCTGGAATTAAAAGGGTATAATAAATAGATAATAAAGATTTCATTCACCATGAAAGTAAAAACTGCAAAAGAGAAAGCACTCATATGTGCAAATCCTTCTTTTTTTAGATTCAAGGGGTACATGTGCAGGTCTGTTCCATAGATATACTGTATCATGGTGAGATTTGGGCTTCTATTCAGCCCACCCCAAGGTGGTAAGCATGGAACCCACTAGTGCTTTTTCAACCATTATCTTCCTTCTTCCTTTCCATCTTAGTAGTCTCTAGTGTCTGCTCTCATCTTTATGTCCATGTGTGCCCAGTGTTTAGCTGCCACTTATAAATGAGAGCATGTAGTATTTAGTTTTATATTTCTATGCTAATTTACTTGGAATGAAGGCCTCCAGCTGCATCCAGGTTACTGTAAAGGACATGGCTTTGCTCTTTTTTATGGCTGTGTAGCATTCCATGGTGTATCTGCACCACATTTTCTTTATCCAATCCACTGTTGAGGTGCACCTGAGTTGGTTCCATGTTTTTGCTATTATGTATAGTGCTGTGATAAACACACAAGTGCAGGTGACCTTTTGTTAGGATAATGTATGCTCTGTTGGGTTTATACCCAGTAGTGGAACTGCTAGGTCAAATAGTAAATCTATATTTAGCTATTGAGAAATCTCTAAACTGCTATCCACAGAAGTTAAACTAGCTTACATTCCCACCAACAGTGTATGAGCAGTCCCTTTTATCTGAAAATTCACTAATATCTTTTTAACTTGTTCATAATAGCCAGTATGACTAGTGTGAGATGGTATCTCATTTTTGTTTTGAGGTGCATATCTCTGATAATCAGTGATATGGAGCATTTTTTTCACATGTTTATTGGCCAATTGTTTGTCTTCCTTTGAGAAGTGTCTGTTCATGTTCTTGGGCCACTTTTTAATGGGGTTACTTTTTTTTTTTTTTCCTCTCAATTCATTTGAGTTCCTTAGAGATTCTTGATATTCTTTGTCAGATGCATAGTTTACAAATATTTTCTTCCATCTTGTGAGTTATTGCTTTAGTCTGTTGATGGTTTCTTTTGCTGTGAAGACTGTTAACTTGATAAGGTCCCACTTGTCAATATTAGTTTTTACTGCATTTGCTTTTGAGAATTTGATCATGAATCCATTGCCTAAGCAAATGTTCAGGACTATGCTTCCATGGTTTTCTTCTAAAATGTTAATAGTTTGGGGTTTTACATTTAAGTCTTTAACCCATTTTGAGTTAATTTTTGTTTATAGTGCTAGGTAGTGTCCAGCATATGGTTTAGTCACTTTTCCCAGCATCATTTGTTACATAGGGTGTCCTTTCCCCAGTGTTTGTTTTTGTCAACTTTGTCAAAGATGAGTTGGTTGTAGGTCAACGGTTTTATTTCCGGGTTCTCTATCCTGGTCCACTGGTTTTTGTGTCTATTTTTGTATCAGTACCATGTTGTTTTGGTTATTGCAGGCTTGTAGTAAAGTTTGAAGTCTGACAGTGGGATACCTTTGGCTTTGTTCTTTTTGCTTAGGATTGCTTTGGCTGTTCAGGCTCTTTTTTGCTTACATACGGATTTAAATATTGTCTTTTCTAGATCTGAGAAAAACAATGCTGGTCATTTGGTAGGAATTACATTGAATTTGTAGATTGTTTTAGGCAGTATGAACATTTTAATGATATTGAATCTTCCAATCTTGAGCATGGAATGTTTTTCCATTTGTGTCATCTTTGATTTCTATTTTTTCTTTGAGTTGGAGTCTTACTCTGTTGCCCAGACTGGAGTGCAGAGGCACGCTTCCGGCCACCACAGCCTCGACCTGCTGGGCTCCAGCGATCCTTCTGCCTCAACCTTTCAAGTAGCCAGAAAAACAGGCGCACACTACTATGCCCGGCTAGTTTTTGATTTATTGTAGAGAAAAAGTCTCACCAAGTTCCTCAGGGCAGGTCTCGAACCCTCAGGCTCAGGCAATCCACTCACCTCGGCCTCCCAAAATGCTAGGATTACAGGCTGAGCCACCGAGCCCAGCCCATCTTTGATTTCTTTTAGCAGTGGTTTATAATTCTTGTTGTAGAGATCTTTCACCTATTTAGTTAGATGTAGTTTGAGGTATTTTATTTTTTTGTGACTGCTGTGAATGGGATTGTGTTTTTGATTTGGTACTCAGCCTGTATATTGGTATATAGAAATGCAACTGAATTGGGGGCATTGATTTTGTATCCCAAGACTTTTACTGAAGTAACTTATCAGGATGAGGAGTTTTTTGGTGGAATCTTTTGGGTTTTCAAGATATAATATCATATCATCTACGAAAAGAGATGATGTAACTCCTTTATACGTGCAGATATTTCATAATTTTTTTCTTGATAAATTGTCAAGCATATCATTAGACACTATTTATCAAATTTATCCAGAATATACTATAAAATTTGGGGGAAGTTACAAAAGGTATAGCCTTTTCATGTAATAAGAAACTAATATAACATTCCAGTAGAAAGAATTTGTTATTTGCTCTTTGTTAACTCATTCATCAAGTACTAGTGACTACTTGGAAAGAAAGATAATAAAATGAAGATGCAGGCTGGGGTTAAAATTGGATCTGGTAGGAAGAGGCAGAGGAAAACAATAAGAGCATGGTACGCTATGTTTCAGAAACCAGTAGAAAAGTGACTTAATGCTTATTAAGTCGTGATATAAGAAGGTTGATAAAAGAGGCATTCTGAAATAGTAGATACTTATCAGGCTTGAAAGACAGGTGGAATTCAAAAAAAAATTGAGAAGAGAAGGAATTAACATAAAGACATTCAAGAAGTTTGGTTTGCTGGAGTCCAAGCTTGGTTCAGCAAATGGTACAAAATGGGGGCCAAAATGGTAAGGATGAAATTCAACAGGATAGATGGATAGATTCAGCCAGACCAAGGGTCTTGAATACCATTCTGAAGCATTTAGATTGTATTCTCAAAATAATAAAGAGACATGAGAAAATGAAAAGTCACAGAGTTAACAAGATCAAGTAAGTGTGTATGTACATGATAAAAGAATTTCCCTAACACCAAGTGGATAGTGGCTAAGAGTGAAAACAGAAAATAAAAAGAGAAGGTCTAGTTCAGAGGTAAGAAATGAGGACTCAGACTAACTCAGTGGTGATGAAAGGGGTAAAAGGAAGGACAAGTAGAAGCAACTAGCTCATGAGAAATTCTGAAGTACGGACAAGTGTTCGTGTACTGTTGGGTATAGAAACTAAATGGGAGAAAGAATTTGAGATGATTCAGGGAGTTTCTCAGATAATAATGGACATTTGATACGGAAAGTACAGGAGGAAGAACAGTTTAAAGGAACATCGATGAGTTTGTTTTTGTTGATTCAATTAGCAGTGTTTTGGGGAGGCTCAAGTATAGATATACAGTAGACAACTGAATGTAAATGGGTTTAGAACTCTCAGAAGAGAACTCTCCATAAAATTCAAAGATTTAGTAGCTACAATATATATTAAGGACATAGGTAAATCAATGTATGACTCCCAAAGGAGAGTGTACAGAGGAAGGAAGAAAATAAACAGTAGTTAGAACTCTGGAAAATAACATTCAGAATGGACAGAGGAATCTGAGGAGTGGCAAGAAAAGGAAATATAAGAACAATGGAGTCACAAAAGCCAGAAGGGAAAAGTTTCTAAAGAGAGGAAAGAATACAGAATCATAAAAAATGTGAGAGAAATGTATACACCTTATTTTTGAAAATGAAAGAAACAGAATGGAAACTGGAAAGGAATAAAGAATTCAGTCAGTGCTCCTTTTTGAGTTTTAGTTGAATAAAATATGAGCATGTTTTCATGTGAAAGGAAAAAGGCAGGTAGAGATAGAGACATCAAAGATTCAGGAGCGAACATATAATTTATTAACAGTGATGGGGAACAGTGCATACTCTTCCAAAATAGTGAACCTTAGCAATGGAGAAAACAGCAAAAGCAGAAAGGTCTCTCTGATCTTTTGCCACTCTTCACTGAAGCAGGCCATAAAGCCTAAGAAGGTAACTCACTCACTGACCTTCCCTTCCCTTCATCCCTGAAGACCCTTATAAGATAAGTATCCTGCCCTACAAATGTCACACAGGGAAACCAAAAAGAATCTAAAGGCCTTGCTAAGTTCCCTCTAGTTTATTACCATTAGATCATACCCCTTTGTCCTCTAATCATACTTCTACAGTATCGTCATAAAGATACATCTTCCTTGGGTCTTTGGGTCTTCATTTTCTGAAGGCTCCTGTGTTGCACACAACTTATATTAAATTAACATGAATGCTTTTCTCTTAAGTTGTCTTTTGTGATAGGAGTCTCAACCATGAACCTTGCGATTGGTAAGAAAAGAAATCTTTTCTCCACTATAGCCATCCTATTAAAGATTCTCGATTAATTAGGTTTTTTCTTGCACACCCCTGTATCCCAAACATGAGAGGGCAGAGGTGGGGGGTGAATTTAAAAATAAGCATAATAAAGAAGAAAACTAATCCATGGCTAGAAAGGAGGGTACTTCTTCCATAGAGAATGGAGTGAACACACAGAAGACTTGAGGTATACAGAAATAACTAGAACAACTAGAGCAAAAAGGCATGACAGTTTTTCTCATTGGTCTCTATTTCTTTTGTAATAAAGGGGAACAAGTCACCTGTTCAAAGGTAAGTTGTAGCTATTAAGACAGATAGTGGAAAAGAAAACTGGAAGTTTAAAAAGAATGGTTGGAGAGCATTTAGAGACTTGCTCTTTTTTTGTCATCAGCACGGCTGTGTGAATTTCTTACCAGGACTAGGCTAAAGAGAAAAAGATTCTGGGAGAATGACGTTCAGGTGAATGTGGCACTGATAGCAGCAGGTGGAAAATAAGGACAAGGAAAAGTCCCTCACTCCACCGCCCTCTTGAATCCTCGCACTCCTGTAACTCCTGCAGACCCTATTCCCTAGTCTCCCTTCTTTTATTTTATTATCTGACTCCTTTTCATTGTCCTATTACCAAATATAGTTATTTCTTAATATCTGTCTTGATTTCATCTGCAATTCTCCTTCCACGCTTCTATTTATTTATGCTCCCTCAGTATTGAAGGTCCTAGATATTTCAAGATCTCTACTCATTCTAACCACAAGGACTAATAAATATTCATTAAAATGTGATAATATTATATTCATAAGCAAAGCTTGTCTCCTAAACCCCTTTTCTATAGAACCAAACTTCTTATCATAACATTTATAAGAAAATGTGAAAAGACTATACTGCCAAATCTCAAAACTTTCTCATTTTTTGAGTTTTTAGCCTAATAACGTTATGGAAAGAATATTGTATAGAACCTAAATAAAGAAAGTAGCCTGAGTACACACATCACAAGAAACAATATGCATTTTTAAAAGACAAATTCCTTAAATGATTGTGAAATAATACAAATTGCTCCCAGAAAGTTCAATGGTTAGTTTGAAAACCTTTCTTTTAGAAATAAATATGTCTGACAATCTTTGACCACCTCAAGAAAGTTCACAGCACCCCTGTATATCTGGTTATATAAGCACAACAAAACTTGACTAATAGGTATATTATTTCCATGAGAAAATATATGGATTTTCATATGTGATGTCAAAGGCACACTTAACTGCTTATTAGAAATGTACCTTCCCTGGCTTCAAGTCTCCGATGGTAACAGAGGCTTCAATGTTATAAAAACAGTACTTGAACATGACAGACAGTCAGAAGAGGAAGAAAAATGAATGGTACTTTCCGAGGAAAATGGTAAGACGTTCTAGAGACTGGTTATGCAGTCAAGATAAGTATGTTTCTCAAAGACCTGAATACTGCACGTTGTCACTCACAAATGGGCCCTGAACACTAGTCACATTAGCACAAGGGAGGAATCTGCAGTAACTGGGCACTGCTACAGAAATGAGGGAGGGAGGGAGGAAGAGAGGGAAGGAGGGAGGGAGCGGGTAACATGTGACAGCACAAAGGTACCCGGTCCACTACCATAGAGAGTGAGGACCAGATAGAAACCCAGACTTCACCTGCATGCAGCCTTCTCTTGTAGTTACCTTGTTTGTACCCCACATCTCTTAAACAAACAAACAAATAAATACATATGCCTGTTTCTTATCCCTTTCTTGCCCCTCTGCTGCACTGCCCTCTTAAACCTCATACTCCTATAGCTCCTACAGACATTATGTCCTGGTCTTTCTTCTTTATAATCTGACTCCTTTTCATTGTCCTACAGCCAAGTATAGTCATTTCTTAACATCTGGTTTTTGACTTTCTTTTTTGTGAGTTGGAGTCTCACTGTCACCTAGACTGGAGTGCAGTGGCATGCCCATGGCTACCGCAGCCTCGATCTGCTAGGCCTCAGTCTTCCAAGAAGCTGGAACCACAGGCTCATGCCACCACGCCTGGATTTTTTTTATTTATTGTAGAGACGAGGTCTTGCTAAGTTGCCCAGGCTGGTCTCAAACCCTGGGTTTAGGCAATCTCTCGCCTCTGCCTCCCAAAGTGCTGGGATTACAGGCATGAGCCACCACACCAGGCCTGGCTTTGATTTTATCTGCCATTCTTCATCTGTACTTACCTTTTTTGTACTCCTTCAAAATATTGTGACTTCAGATACCACCTTTACACATATAATCCCTAAGTTTGAGCTCAAGTTCCACTTTAACTACCATTTGATCATTCCATCTTGATGTCCCACCATTCCTCTTCAAATGTGTATAAAATTGAATTCAACATCTTCCCTTCCCATACTACAAATTCCTCCATGTCTGCTCTCTTTGTTGAAAAATCATCTGGTTTTATGCCACACATTTCTTCATCATATGCCTCCTCCAATTCTTTATTTAATAACAGTATCTCAGCATTTTTCCAACATGTAGCTGATAGTCAAATGCACGGATACATTATTTTGCACCAACTCCATGCTAAATTATTTAACATGCATTCTCTCATTTCGTCATCATGAAAACTACTGTTCACCTTTCACAGATGAGAAAAGTTTAGACATTAAGCAACCCAGCCCTCAGTTTTTGATTTTCTAAGACCTTCCACTTTAACCAACCTCACACAACTCAACGCATGTGGACAGTCCCTTTCCATATTCTTTTTTTGCTATATAACTTCTACATGGGATTTATCTCCTACCTCCATTGTGAATACATAAATCCCATAAATATTCTAATACTACCTTTCACGGCCTCCCAAACTAAAAATATTCCCTTCTGTTCCCTAAACTTCAAAAGCACCTTAATTTTGCTTTGTACTTATGTTCCTTATACTGCCATGATGAGTATGTTTTATTCTCATTTATCACTGCATCCCTGAAGTTTCTATTATAGTACCTTGAATATCATAGACATATAAGTATTTATTGAATAGAAATATGTATTGAAATGAAATGCAGTTGCACTACTACTTTTTAAAAATCACAAGTATCTTTACTTAATGTATATCTTCTCTTTATAATCTACATCAGAAAAAAGACTGCTGAACCCATGCTTCTGTAAATAGTACCCACTTTTCAACAAATAGCAGATATTTTAAATGTGGGCTTAATATTTTAAGAGAACTTTTACATCTCTAGAGTGCATGCATTACAATTCTAAATATTTTAAGTATATATTAACTATCATAGAAAAAAAGTTTTGTAACAAGTACACTCTTCACACCAAAAAAAAGTACTGTATACTTCAATAACACATTATAGAGTCTACTAGCAGTACAAGATTTCCAAATATTTGATGTTATCTACAGATCCAGTGTAATTTGAAGCATTTACAAAAATATCTCTAAAAATTGAGGCACACATTTCATTGAACAACTGAAAAAATCTTTTATGTTCTCTACTTCGCTTTACTGTACAGAGATGGCCCAAATTCTAAAAGCAAACATATAAAATATTCAAAGTTTCATTAAGTTTGCAAGAAAAAATCTTGACATTCAATTACTATTGTGTCTCCTGAGGTTGGATTGCCTGTAATGTGGTCTTCAAAAGAATAGAGGCATGGTTCAGAAAACTCTTTATTTTCTATAAGAAAAAAATATATATTTGGTAACATATATCATTTTGTCCACACTTGGGGAACATGAAATTCAGAGAAACACAAATTCCAACCCATATAATCTACTGTAAAGTGTAACAGTTGAGTACAAAGTCAAGTCTGCACAGTTATCTATTTAATTGCTTTCAATGTTAAGCTAAAGAGGGAATTTGCATGATTGAAACAATGGAGTCATAGTAACTAAGAATTGCTATTGTAAGTCCTACCAAAGACTAACTATCCTTCCTATATTTAATGTAGATAAATCCTCTGGAAAAGAGAATAATGTGTGTAAACCTACTGTTACTTATAAGGACAGAATATTAAAACAGACATCATTTCTCCACACTCTTTTCAACTTATTTCACAAGCAGTCATCACAGAGACAAGAGGGAATGGGAGATAAACCTTAGAGAAAAAGGAAAGGAAGAGGGCTCCTTACGGTAAGAGACTTATAGGAGGGATAGCGGGAGACTGAATAATCTGTACCATTTGGAGTCCTGTCCTAAGGCAATTCCCTGCCTATGCTACTATTTTTAAGAAATAACTTATTTTTAGTCCAAGCAAATAAGAGACATAGTTAAGCCCCATGGTGCTGGGAAAAATTTAAATATCAAAAGATCTAGCAAACTGACCACATCAATTTTGTTGATATAGAAATGGCTTATTCATAAATTTGAAGTAATAAGATCGTACATTTCAAAAGTGTTCCACTTGCTATAAATATTCTACCAATGCCAAACTGCTCCTATTTTTGTTATATAATAAACCACCCACAGTGTTCCTATAGTTGAGTAAAAATATCTTAAGTAAGCCAAAGATTTAGATAACCTAGACATGCAATTTTGCTAAATATGCATTTCCTATAACTATATAATGAATTTTTTTTTTTTTTGGTGTAAAGAGTGTACTTGTTATCTACATTAAATCACAGGATTGTTTGTGAGATGGGTGTCACGCCAGGAATGATAGTCAGCTCTGAAATTATTCTCAATTTAAACCATTTTCAATAACACTACTGCTCTGTTTTTAGAAAACTGTTTCAACTTGTGAAATGCCTTAGTTTTTTGTCTAGAGTAATCCTGGAAGAAATGCAGGAAAAGATGTGATCATGTTAATTAGAGGGGAAAGGTAAAGTACTTGAGAGCAGGAGAAAAGATTGTGTCACCAGAATCTAATTTTTAAGCTGTTCATGTTTCCCTTGATCTTCTGTTTTGCGGTTTTGTTTTGCTTTGTTGCTGGGGGATGGGGTATGCTAATCTGCTTTACAAATATAATACTTGTAGTTTTTGAAGGCCATGAGGTCTACTTTTCTTCATAAGATCTTCTTTTCATGAGATCTACTCCCACTTTTCCACTCTGTGGGATTGCTTTTTGTTTTATCCAAGAATTTTTTTCATTGTCTTTTTTTTTTTAAGTTAATATTTTCCACCTCAGCTAGAGCAATTTGAGTCCAGCTTCTAAGACAAGAAATAATCACTACACTTTAGGGCTGATATCAATGTAGTTCCATGGATTAGCCAGAGCGGGAGGGTTCTCATCCATGGGATTTGCTCCCTGCTGCCCCGTGAGCTTTGTTTTTTATCCTTCCACATCACAGTTAGTTACAACCTCCAGCACAGTCCCTCTGTAGCCTGATGCCAGCCGAGGTGTCCCACATGGCCACACAATCTGCTGCTGCTGTTTGTATGACCCAAATGAGATGAATTTCTAACTGCTCATTACAAATCCTCCATTCATTTTATTGTAGATCTTCTCTTTATTGTTTATTTGTGTTTTTCTCAGTCATTCCAAATTGTTCACAAAATTTATTTTAGCCTAATGCAAGCATGTAAACATTATTTAATGGCATGGTAAAAATTTCTTCATTTTCTTGTTCAATCTGAATTATTAGCTGAGCATTCATAGTATTTTCAGTATTGCGAAATCCTCAAATGCTTATTATATTTGAATCCTGACTTAAATGGCCAATCTACTTCCCCACATAGATCAGTATCTCCAGTCAAGCCAACTGAACTGTTTTACAAACATATCAGTTTTGTTATGATCTTTTTTTAAAATGTCTCATTTAATCACCCTGCATTTATTTATTTTGTTAATTTTAGACTCATGGGGCACATTTGTGAATTTGTTACATAAATATATTGCATGAAGGCAAGGTTTGGGCTTCTGACCAGCCCTCCCTGCAACTCCCCAGTAGTAGGCATGTTATCCAGTGGGTGGTTTTGTATCCTTTATCCCACCTCCCCCGCTCTCTCCCTCCTTTAAATATATCCAGTGTCTGTTATTCCTGCCTTTGTGCCCATGTGCCCAAAGTTTAGGGCCCACTTATGAGTGAGAACATGTGGTATTCAGCTTTTTTGTTTGCTACTAACCTGAAATCACCTCTCTAAGCCTGGCCAGCTCCTGAAAATCATCCTTCAAATCTGTACTTGAAGACTTGCTTCTGGTCAAACCCAGTCCTCAAATTCTCATAAATCTTTCTTTTCTCTAAGTCTCTAAAATATGTACAGCCTGTCATACAAAATGTTACTACATACTGATATACTGTTTTATGTTAACATTATTTCCCCAAATATTAAATCAAATATTTAATTTCCTAGAATAGATGGGCCATAGCTTATACTTCAGTACCCTGAGAACACAGCACAGTTCTAAGCATACAGTGGATGCTCAATAAATAGCAGATAACATTTATAGAACGCCTATATGCCAGACATTGTTCTAAAAATGTTTCGTGAACAAACTCTTTAATTTTCACAAAAATCAATTGAGGTAGATTCTATTATTGTCCTACTTTACAGATGAAGAAACTGAGGCATAGAAAGTATAATTACTTGTCCAAGGTCATACGGTTAGTAAATGGCAGAGCAGTTTGCCTTTGGAAGCCAATAATGTATAACTATTTTGATAAGTGCTCATTGACGCAGTGATCCGAAATATGATTTTGTTCTAATTGTTAAACCACTAGATAACAGTCTTCAACTCCCCTCTCATCATAACTTAGATAATGCCTCTTGTTTTCTACCTTATAGAATGTCATACCTCTGAGTTTTAAGTCTGCTTCATTGATATAAAGAGAAAAATTATTTTTTCATGGCAAGAGAAACGTTATAGTTAGAAATAAGGATTCAAATAATTGAGACCACCAAGTTATTTTCTTCCTTAAAATATCTCAGTGGAAATAGCCCCCAAATTACCTAAATGCTATAATTTTTCCTCAAATAAAATTATAAGCCTACAGCAGTATTATCAAATCAAACAATTTACAACCAGAAATTGTATTACTTTTATTAACATAACATGACATCCTCAGTGTTACGCATTGGGTCCACAGCAACTGACTTCCATATTATTCATAACATGCCCACAGATATGACATATAGTAGCAGGTTAGATGTAGAGTCGGCCCTGACGCTTTTCTAAAAATAAAATATTCTAAAAGCAACATTAAGTCCTTCAGTATGCATGGAAATATGACTATTTCAGCTGGCCTTCATTGTTTTTATGATGTAGGTTCAGATATACAAACAAATGTATGAATACAAAAACCAGGACACAAATTGACTCATGTGGCACTTCTTTTAAATATAGCCCACAGTGTAATTTGTCTGACAGCTGTTCCAAGACAGAGCTTATTTAACAATAAAAAAGCTGTCAACGCAAATACATTAACTTGCAAATAAGAAAGACAATAACTCCCTTTCTGAGGACCAAAAGAAAGGAATATTGCAAGGTTAGTCCACCTCCAACATTTACATTTTTTAAACATTAAGTATGGAGTTCTAGAAAAATAGGGAAGAAAAATAGCATTCACATATGAGATGGTAGACATCTTTTCAGCTCAGAAAATATATTGCAATTTAATTGCTTTCGACCTTTGTGTCCTCACAGAACACAGTTCTCTTTGACCCTCTTTGCCTGAGCTGTACACATATTGCCCTTGTGTTCCCCTCTGCTGGTGTGAGCACACTGAACATTCCAAATAGAAGATTGCTTCTTGAATAGGAATTAGAACCAACTCCCCTTCCTGACCTGCTCAATATAAACAAAAACCTAAACTACTTTTTTATAAATAAAACTTTTTTCCCATGAGCACAGTAAAATTAACAATGAGAATTATGTTTCAAATTCAATTTATTTTTAATCAAATGGCAAAAAACATATCATTTTTAGCACTATCAAATGACCCCTTTCAAACAATGTAAACCATTAGGGAAAGGTTTATATAATTGTCAAAGTAAAACAGAAAAAGAAATCATTTAAAATTACTTGGTCACAACTTCAAACATTTTTAAAATTTGGAATTGTTTTATTTTTCAAATTATGTAGCATTTGTTAATGTTTAAATAACAATATTATGTAATTAGGGTCTTTCAGGCATTATATGTTCAAAATCTACGTCAAACGTAGGCAATAAAATGAAAAAAATTACAGAGAAAAAGTTAGCACCTTACATACCTAAATCCAAATGAAGCTTCTTTGTCATACTCTTGGTAAATAAAAACATGCTGCAAGGTATAATTCACGTGTATGCAGTTACTAAGATGGCCTTTTTCAACACTATTTTTCTGGTTAGATATTTAATATCTGATAATTTGCTATTGCTAACAAAAAGACCCACAGTTTTAGCTGTAATTTCCCGTAAGGGAAAGCAAATGACAAGATGACTACTGGAATTTAAATTATTAATATGAAATATGTACTTTAAAACAATGATTGATCTCATGAAAGCCACATTTATGTTAAAGTTTATGTTTCATATTTGAAATGATTCTGTAATTAGAAGCAAATACTTAGAGACTGGATCACATTCCATCATCCTAGATACAGGTAGGAAGCATGTAACAAGCCCTGTGAAAAGAGAATGGAAATTAGCCAGGTGTGGTGTGCACACCTGTAGTCCCACCTATTCAAGAGGCCAAGGTGGAAGGATCACCTGAGCCCAGGAGATCAAAGCTGTGGTGAGGTCAAGGCTGTGGTAAGCGCTGGTCGGTCCACTGCATTCCAGCCTGGGAAACAGTGGGACCCCGACTAGATTTTTAAAAAAAGAAGGAAAGAAAAGAAGAAAAAAGAGAACAGTGATTTAGCTTGAGTTGCCCGCTGCGAGGTGGCATGTCATGTCACTCATCATCTTTATGAAATATGAAAGAATCATGAACGCAGTCAGTAACATGAATTAAACATCAACATTCCGAATGAATTGTTACAGTCTTCTAATTTTTTTTATTATTAGTCATTCTGTCACTGTTCCTAGTACTCCATTTAGAGCACATCCCAATGTGGATTTCAACAAGCAGTTTTGAAACGGACCACCCTGTATTGTAATGTTCAAGTCTAAAGATTTCTGAAGCTAGATGTGTGAATCATATGTGACTCAGCAGCCTCCCACAGGCCTGACAGCCCATATATTCTCTCTCAAAATGTTCCTTCTATAGAAGAGAGGCTGAATGGATTCCCTTATTGCTATTCAGAAAACACAAAAGGACTTGGACACATGCAATCCAATAGAATTCACACTACCTGTTTTAGGTCACCTGCAGTAATGAAAAAAAAAAAAAGCCCATCACTGCATCTCTTGCTGTCTGCAGAAGTCTTTTCAACTACCCTAGGTGCATTTTCTTCAAGATCTGGATTGTCCTCTCATGTCTCTTGATCACATCAGGGAAATATTACTCTCATAGGCATTTATGTCAGTCACCTTTGAACATCTTGTAGCTGAACCTTGAACTAAAGTTTTTTCTCCAATTCATGCAAGTAATAAATGTTATTTTCAGATCTAGAAACTGCAGAAGAAGAAAACATCTGGTCTTCTATTCCAGTTTCTAATAAATAGAGGCATCCCTTATGTATTACACATGAAAAATCACCATGTCAATTCTTCTAAATACTTCCTGCAATAGGCATTCATTACCTTACTGACAACCTTTTCATTTGGATGCAAAAGTGTCAGAAAGTTCTGCTGGGTGCAAAGAAATTATGGTATGTTTATCCTAAGAATCGTTAGGTCAGCATCTAAAATAAGACCTACATTTTTATATATTTCTACGTTATTTTATTTTTCAATGATTATTATCACTATGGAGCTTACAAGTAAAGTTATAAAGATTTCAGAAAAAAAGTAAATGTCTTCAGGAATCCAATTCCTAATGCTAACCAAAAGAGTGCATATAATAGTACATATTTTATAATTTATGCAGCTGACTTAATCATAGTTTTATTTGTCTTTTTCCTTATATTTAGCCAGAATGAAAAGTGTGAACAAAAATATGTATGTATAAAGAGCAAAGTGATACTTTATGTTTTCACTCTGCTATTAAAAGAAAAGCAACAATCAGAAGCTAAGGGCAAAATAGGTAGTAATGATTAATAAACCTCCTATATAAGGTTCAGAGAAATATTTTCTGACCACGTAGTGGCCAAGCAGTCCTATACCTGCTGTGGTTCTAAGACCCACATTTGGGGTTTACCAATGGACCAGTCATCCAGCAGGTTCTTCAGACTATGGATCTGAGGATTAATACTCAATGTCCAAAGCAAAACTGAAGACAAGAACTAAATAAGCAGCCCACAGGAATAATGATTCAAATAGTCTGGGCAGAAAGAATGCAGGGCTTTGGCAAAAGAACAGCAAACTAGAGCTAGATAAGGATACAGCCAATAGCAAATCCAAATTCATCCAAAAAACAAATTCAGAATTGTGGATCGAAAGTTTTGGCCAAGTTCATAACATGATTAAGGACCTATCTATGCAGAGTCCCTACATTCCTATCCACTTGCGGATATAAAGGGAGCTGCAAAAAGCCCTGAGTGATTAAGATAAATGGTCAAAGAGTTTTGTTTAAAGAGCTCCACTCTGGGCCGGGCTCGGTGGCTCAGCCTGTAATCCCGGGCCTTGGGAGGCTGAGGTGAGTGAATTGCCTGAGCCCGCGGGTCTCGAACTTGACGAGACCTCATCTCTACAATAAATCAAAAGTCAGCGGGCGTGGTAGCGCGCGCCTGTAGTTCCAGTTTCTTGGAAGGCTGAGGCGGAAGGATCGCCGGAGCCCAGCAGGTCGAGGCTGCGGTGGCCAGGAGCGGCCACTGCACTCCAGTCTGGACGACAGAGTGAGACTCCAACTCAAAAAAACAACAACAAAAAAAGAACTCCACTCTGTATGCAACGTCTTGCTCCGAGATCCCAAAGTGCACCATGCAGACTGTCATTAAAATGGGAAATTAATTTGGTTTTCCTATTTCTTTAACACAGCTGCTGTTTAAGAGAGTACACAGTACACCCCTTTTATGTGAAAGGCAGGGCTCAAATTAGAACCTCTTCCTGACTCTCCCAATCAGGTTCTTCCTGCTAGATTTTTCAGAAAGCACATGGGAATCACTTTGGATAATTCGAAACCAGTGTATGTCCTTTCTATCTAAAGAAAACCTCTCTGCCAGGATTGTAGTAAAAGCTTTCTAATTGCCATCCAAGCTGATCCTGTTCTCTATGTTCACTTTTCTGATGTGACACAAGGGGAAGTTTGTGGAATGAATGAGCAGACAATAGGATTAATGCATGAGACTTCATTGTGCCCATCACAAGGTCTTTCCTCTTCAGTAGAGACATTCAGGGTGTGCAGAGAGCTGGGAAACTCAGGGGAAATAACATGTTCTTGATGAATCAATTCTCCCTCAATTTATAACACAGCCACCTGGTAGTAGATAAGAGTAAAAGAAAGAAAACAAAACTGAAGGAATTTAAAGAGATTCAGTGGACCCCAAGGAAAAGAGATCAAGAGAAGGCATATGGAAGAAGGACACCAGAAATTGGGAGTAGAGAAGAGAGTAGAAAAAAGAGACTAGGAAAAAATATGCCTTGGAAAAATGAATGTGGGACTTCCCTTCAAAAGGCAAAAATTCACTTTTGTACTTTAAAAAATCTGTTCACCAAAAACAATTAAAAACGCACAATTTAATGTAGTAATGTTCAAATATTCATTGCAATCTTTAAGGTATACTATTAACAAACAGTCCTTTAGACTAAAATGACATAGCCTTTAACTACATATGACAGAATACTTTGGTTTACTTTACATGAAACTATGAAGACAATTCTCCTATAAGACTATTTTTATTTATAAGAAAGCATTTTTTGTTTGCATTCAAGTTATTGTTAGGAAAATAATGTTCATTGATCTTTATGGTTCAAAAATACATCCTTTCAATGTGGACAAGGGATCCAAATAGCATTGATTTCTGTTGTGTAGATCAATGATAGATCAATAAATGAATGGTGTTTTGTTTAGAGCAGTCATTGGGTTGGCTCCCTATAGATCCATGGAGTTCATATTTATGCATCTGTACATTTCAGCTAAACTTATGAAAGAACATTTCCATGAAAGATGCAATTTTAATTATTTCATTTCTCCAGAATACTGAAAAGTCATAGCATATGCTACTTCTAAACCACAGAAAGTCCTCCTTCACATTTTCCTGAGATGTTTAGGTGGCTAATTGGAGAGGCATGAAGAAAGGCTGAGGTTATATTGCTTAACTTGCATGACCTTACTAGTTATTTTCTCTTAAACATAGTGGATGACAGACAAGAGCATTGGGTAGTCGAGCTACTAATGGGAAGCAGTCTTGGCTGCTCTCTAAAATTCTGACTGGGTACTTCCTTACTCCCTACTATCTCAGCACTGAGACCCTCAAAAGGAAAAATTGAACAAAATGACAATTTCTGAGCCCATCCTCCTCCTGAACCACTCACTGCTACTGCACAGATATACAGACTCACACACGCAATCATTTTGGGGAAAAGGAAGACGTTTAGACCTTGAACTTGCTACTTAACGTAGAATTTCATAACATCATTGAAAAGCAATGCCTAATGAGTGCCTGCTGTGTCTTCTCCCTACCATGCTTTCCCTGCAGATCTTTGCATTTTTTCTCATTCCTTTAAGCTTCAAGTCCAATGTCACCACCTCACAGAGGTATTCCTGACCACACTAGCTACATTTACCACTTTGCCCTGCCTTCTGCCCTTCAGATCAGGTTCCAATTGTTTCTTCAGGACACTCACAATCTGGCAATTATTGTATTTAGCTATTTACTTGTTTTCATTCTCTCTGCTCCAATAGAATGAAAACAGCACAAGAGAAAGTCTTTTTCACCCGAAGCCAAAAGCATGTAGCTTTGCACTGGGTTAAAATAGTTGCCCAGAAAATATTAATTTAATAACTAAATGAAACACACTCTGGGGGAAGCAAAGAGAGTAGACAAATTGGTATATTGGCATGTGTGGTAGTGGAAAAGCACGGTCTTAAATCCAGTAACTTCTCTTTTTTTCTTAACTAGTGAAATGGAGAAGAAATGGGTAAAAGTAATCTCAGCCGATATAGAGACCACAGTTTCTCTTAAAATCATGTTTAAAAATAAAACCAAAACTCAATTTCAAATATCTCAATTTTCATATAAAATGTCCATAAAAGTATTTCAGGTCATTCTGGAGTGAGAAAAAAATAAAAGGATCACTTTTTTTCTATATCAAAAATTAGAATATCCAAGAGGCATGAAGCCATCACATTAGCAACTTCATTGTAAATGATTTCTGGGCTCTGTCCACCAACAGCAGCTTTGATCCAGCAACATACTTATAGGTGGTGCTACATACACCACTGCCAATTTGTTCAGCTACCCACTACTTCACCTGCCAACATCTGCTATGGTTATGAGGCTGCTCCTCGTCACTTGCAGAAACTGCAACCCAAGGGACTGGAGAGGTATTTCGCTGTGAAACTGAAGTATTGGCCGATTAGGATAAATGTTTAGATTCTTCAGCCAAACAAATTGTGTGGAAATACGCAGAGGGTAATATTTAACATTATATGGCTTTGCCAATTGCTAAAATTACTTTTAAAAGCTCATTAAGTTCTGTGAAGCAGGAAAATAATGATACCACAGCTGATTCCTCACTCAAAATCATAAGCAGAATCTGGAATCAAAATGGAAATAGAATATCTCTATCTTTGTATTTTTAGACTTTAAACAAATTCATGTAATTTTTTTTACTTTAAATCTTTAGAGACTATTAATTCCAAGAAATGTATTATTTAACATATTTTACATATGTTTTAATCTAATCTCATTTTCCCAGAGAGTTGCTAAGAAACTGGAATTCTATTATTAAATGAAAAAATTAAAGCCTTAAAATGTTGTTATTCATAATAACTAGAGTCTTTCATTCTACTTCCTGTTTATAATTTCCAAGTACATTGCAGTAATTTACATTTCAAAGCCTTCAGAAACTGACACCTCCTATATTTCCAATCTTTTCTTCTATCGACATTTTCTCTTCTTTTGCTATACATAACAATGACACTTGCATCGTTCTCATTCCAAAATAACATGAGTTAATCTTAAAGTCATCTTGTATAAAAATTCAGAAATTTAAAATATTTTGAGTATAGAATGCTAGTAACAACATCATATACCCTCTATTTTCCTAATTTAGACTCTTTACTTTGTCTTTTCGCTGCTAAAAATGTCTCTTCCTTGAAATCGCCTTCCTAGAAAATTTCTAGTCATCTTTTAAGGCTAACCACAATATTTCCTTTTCTGTAAATCCCTCTAAAATGCTGTACAATTTACATGCAATTACAAGAGTACTGTACAAGGTGGGGGACCCCCCAAAAAATAGAATTATTTTTTGGAGGGCAGGCCCCTTGTAGTACAGGCTTCCCCTACTAGGTAAGTGTTCTAGGAACTCATTGGCATCAGGGTACCAGCTGGCATTGTTGCAATAGCATTGTTGTAAGAGGCTGCATTTGGCTTCAGTGAATGTTTTGTGGCAAACAGGTGACTGGTTCTTCTACCAGGACAATGCACCTGCCCACACCACACTGAGTGTTCAGCAGTTCTTTACCAAAAACAGCATTTCTCCTGAGCCCCATCTTCCTGATTCACCCAATCTCACCCTGATTGACTTTTTGTGTTTCCCCAGATGAAAAAATTCCTCAAAGGGAAACGTTTTGATAATGTGGAATTGGTGAAACAAAAAAATGACAGAAGCCCTAAAAGGCATCCAAACTGATGAGTTCAAAAACTGTTTTGAGCAGTGGGAAAAGCATCTCGATAGGTGTATTACATCAAACAGAGTACCTTGAAGGTGACTAAATTTTAAACATGTAAGAATAAATACACAATTTTTTAATAAATAAATTCTGGAGTTTTTTGGCTCTCCCCTCATATTTCATAATAATTATTTTTTTTGTTAAGCCCTCCATTAAACTGTAAGCTTTACAGGGACAATAAAAGTGATTGCTTCATATATAATAGGAATTCATTAAATGTTTAATGAATTAATGTCAATTCTACTACATGAATAACTTTGTCTGCCATCCCCTCCTCCATTCATGTTTCACTGTCACTGCTTTTAGGGACTTCTTCATCTAGTATATGGATCACTACGGTTTCCTAATACCTGGTTAATCTGGCTCTAGCTTCCTCTGCTTCCTGTAATGAGTGATCATTTGTAATAGCATCAATATTTATAAAATTCAAGAGTACATAATAGCATTTTTAAAAAATTATTATAAAGATGTGGAGTACAATTCAGGGTTAGGTATATAAATGTTGATTATGCAGGTACCCTTGTTGGTGAGGTGTGTCCCTCCCTCCCCTAGTAGTTTCACTCAGCTGCCAATGCCACCCTCCCTCCCCTGACAGTTTCCCATTACTGCCAATCCCTTTCTTATAGTATTTTAATTGTTCAAGGTCTGCTTATGAGTGAGAACATATCGTACTCTGTTCTTTGTATCTGTGATAGATCAACTGAGTATGATCAACTCTAAATCCATAGCATTTTGAGAAATAGTAAAATGCTATCCTAATACTAAAGCAGGCCAAGAAAAAAGAGAGAATATAAGTTGGTCTCACCTATGAACATAAAATTCCTATATAAAATATTCATAAATCAAGTCTGGCACAGTGGTTCATGCTTGTAATCCCAGCACTTTCGGAGACCGCAGCTGGAGGACTGCTTGAACCCATGAATTTGACACCAGCCTGAGCAACATAGTGAGACCTCAGCTCTACAAAAAAATCAAAAAATTAGCCAGGCATAGTGGCACATGCCAATAGTCCCAGCTACTCCGGAGACTGATGCGAAAGGATCCCCTGAGCCCAGGAGGTCAAGGCTGCAGTGATCCGTGATTGTGCCACTGCACTCTAGTCTGAGTGACAGAGTGAGACTCTGACTCAAAAAAAACAAACAAAATTGATAAATCAATTCAAACAGAAGGTATTAAAAAGTAATACATCATTACCAAGGAACACTAATTAAAGGAGGAAATCAATGTTTCAACTTTAGGATATCCCAATTCCTCCATAGATTTACTGTGTAAACTTTAGCAATTTAAAAACCTATATGAATCTGTTTTCACATTTCATACATTTATTAAATTAAAATCAATTAAGACAAAAAAGAGCAATGCCTGAAACATAGTAAATAAGCAACTGACAATCAGTAATATATTATTTCAGTTTATCATATAATTCAGTAAATTAAGAAGTTAAAGGTTAAAGTCAATTAATCATTTTAATAAATGTCCCCCAATATGTTTTTACTAGTATTTAATTTTTATTCTTACTAAAATAATTAGGACATTAGAAAAAATAAGAAACTCTCTTAACTTAATAAATATTATCTACCAGAAACATATATGGAAAAAAATACTTTATGGTAAAATACTTAAAACATTTCACTTAAATAAAAAACAAAAGGAAAAATGTTCACTCCCATTGGTCCAAAACTGCTGTAACAGAACTCATAGTTAATGTAGGACAAGAAAAGTTAGATGGTGTAAACACTGGGAAAGAAAAGTACAAAAGTTTTTATTATTTGCAGACAACATGGCTATCTACATAACAATCAAAAAGAATAAACTGAAGAGTTACTAAACACATAGCTAAGTGTGTGAAAATCAATATGAAACATGTAAACACATAAATGGAGTAGTATGCAGATCAGGAGATATTTTTCCAAGTGAAAAATACTCATTCCCTTTTCATCTCTAGGTCTCTATCACAAGTAAATCCTCTAAAATATCCATCCACTAAGTGTTATGTACAAGAATGTTCACTAGGACATTATTTAAAATAGGAAATATGGAGAAGAAATTTGAATATGATATCTAAGGAAACTCCTAAAATAGTAGTTGATAATCATTTAACTTCTGCATATTCCGTAGAATATGCAGAAGTTAAATGATTCATCCCGGGCAACATAGTGAGACCTTGTCTCTAAAAAAAAAAAATCAAAAAATTAGCAGGACATGGTGGCACACACCTGTAGTCCCAGCTACTAGGGAGGCTGAGGAGGAGAGATTGCCTGAGTCCAGGAGGCCAAGGTTGCAGTGAGCCATACGAAAGGATCTCAAGCTCTCTAATAGAATAGTAAATCATAATTGTGCATTTATCCATATGTATACGTAAAAACTAAATTTAATTCTATATGCATTCACACAAGGATTTACATAGACAGTGAACATTCTTGAAAAGGCATAAACTGTTAACAGAAGAAAAGTTAGAAGTAGAGAGATAGGTTATAAGAGGTGTCCTCTAGAGTTTATTTTGCATATAATTTATTAGCGGCTTCTATCTTTGGCAACATAATCCATTATAATGAATATAGAAATGTTTAAAGCGAATTCACACGGAGTCACAGGAAAAAAAATGGTGTAGTAATTAGCAGGATTTGGAGCATTTCTCTTTTAGTAAGCAGTAGAGCAATGTGATTGTCCAATTAAGCTCTTGTGCTCTAGGTCAGACTTCTTGAGTTTTAATAGTGATATGGCTGTTTGTAAGATGATATGAGACAGTTAAATCATCATTTTAAAAAGTAGGCTACTATTAGCCAGGCGTGGTAGCGCGCACCTGTAGTTTTGGCTACTTGGAAGGCTGAGGTGGAAGGATCACCGAACCCAGCAGGTCAAGGCTGCGGTGTCCCAGGAGCGGCCACTGCACTCCAGTCTGGGCGACAGAGTGAGACTCCAACTCAAAAAAAAAAAAAAAAATTAGACTAGTAATGATATATAATTCATAGGGTTCTTATAAGAACTAAAAAAGGTCTTAAAAATAAAGACTTTAGAACAAGCTCTGGTATATAGTAAATCTTCACTAAGTTATTGTGGTTGCACTACAAAGTCTACAATATTAACACTTTAAGCTTAAGGGTTGACAAATAAAAGTATTGCTAATCTGTAGCTGTAAGTTTTTCAAGAAGAAACCATTATTTACATTGGCATAACCATGCCCTTGACATAAAACTCCAAAAAAAATCACTTATTCTAGCTGAGATTAAAAAACATAAACTTTCACTTTAATGAAATTCTATGAAATGTTTAATGTGTCATTTCTTTAAAAAACTATAGGCCTGGTATGTGGTACAATTGTTTGTCATTCTTCTCGGTATTTTTTCTATATTTAATAAACATTCTAATATTAGAAAAAGAAATTAACTGAACTTCAATTTCATATGCTGAACAAATTAATAGGAAGCTTAAAAGCTGTAGATTATTTAAGTTGCATATTATCTTTAATATGTATTTTTGTATAATAAACAAATATACTCAAATACAGCATTAACTATAAATTTTGTTCCAAGATAACATTCCTTATATTAAAATATAGTAAATAAATATTAACACAAAAATAAACTTTAAAATATTATGCAACTTCATTGTAGTATTTTCAAAATTATTGGGTAATTTTAGCATAATTGTTCCTCCAAAAATCTGTCTATCCTCTGGAAATTTTGTATGAGAGTCCTCAGTACATTTAAGATGTGAATAAACCAGTTAAGTAGTTTATGAACTCAATCAGTACCTATAAAATACTTTTATTCAAATTCACAATATGATTTGCAGTGGAAAATCTCAACACCGTTTATAAAATCTTCAGTATTATATATCATTCTTTCTTGGGAGGAGGACTTGCAAAGGACCTACAGCAATAGATGATTAAGTATTACTGTCGTCACTAATCAAGAGAGTGGCTTACAGTTTCCTTTAAATATTCTTGTATTTTACTATCTTAAGGTTAAAAAAAGATTACTAATATGAATAACAACAATAGCAACTTGAGAGTTGAATAGACTTTAGAATTGTCAGATTTTCTACTAGACTGCCTTAATCCATTTAAACTCATTTTTCTGTTGGAAAAAAAGGCTTCTAACTGAGGTAACTACAATCAACAACTCTTTATTCATTTTTTGAATACCATATGAATATCCTTCTCATTCTTTGTTAAAGAAAACCACACAGTCCACAATAACACTCCCCACACTTATAGACTAGGTGATTAAATAAGATCAGTCTGCTTCTCAAGCAAACCTTGGCCATTATGATTCATTTTTAAGAACTTAATTTTCTGTGCTGTCAATTCTCCCTTTTTAATTGTTACAGTATCTCATACATAATGCATAATTTTATTAAAACACATCGTATTGCCTTATGACATAGCATGGGTTGTGTCAAGTAAAATGTAATAATCTTTGACCTCAACCCACCCATTGACATCAATAAAAAATGAAAAATATGCCTATACTCTGGCTAAAGGGCTTTTAGACCAAGGCAATAGCAACTCCCTAACTAATGTAAAAAACACTCAGCTCCTTAGACATGCTCTATTGTATTCCAAATCTTTCCCTATTTTGTTTTCAAGGTCTGGATTTATAAATACTCACTTTTATTCACCGAATAAATCTACACATCAGTGTATCTATAGTCTACAAATAAGTTCAGTGGGAGCATACATTTAAAAACAAAAATATGACACTGATGTTTCATTTGTTTGTATCTAGACACACCTAGGGAAAAAATAAGTTATAGATGTAAACAATATATTCTCAATTTAATCAGGGCAATATTTTCTAAAGAAAACCCTCCCAGAGAATAGAAGGCTATTTAACAAAAATTGTATCACCCATGGGAAGCCCTCCTTCTGTTGCCAGCTAAAGGTTGACCAGGGTCAGTCCACACGAAAGCAGACATGAGTGACATTCAAGCCAAACCTGTTCCAATATAGCTTACTTGCCAGGAAACATTACACTTCTTCTCCAAGAGAGTGTAAATGTTTTAAGGTCAGAAGAACACAATGCCAGTCAAAGTGTTTCATGTATGTTAAAAGGACAGGTAATTTAGGAAGAGTCTCTGACATTTAAGAGGGAATCAAGCTTTCACAGTCTCCCCCTCCTCCAACTTGACACCTAATTAAGCATCAATACAAAACAATATAATTGAACAGATGTACTAGTCATTAACAGGAATCACCCATTCTCCCATCAAATCAGACAGGGCTCTATTTGTAATAGGTTGACTTAATTGCCTGAGAATTCCCAAGAGGAATGTACAAATGGATCAAGACATCTCACACATGCGCATGCACATACCCCACAGACAAACACAAGCACTCCTTCTAAGCGTTGATCCATGCTTTTGTCATTGTTACATCCATCTTTGCAAATGAGAATATATGGTGGCTGCAATCAGTACTAGAAGATCAAATAAATAGATGGAAAAATAAATAAATTTAAATGAAATGTACCAGAATTCAGATTTAACACCTTAACAAGTTTTTATATAGCAGTGCTTTTCAAAATGTAGTTGCTTAATTTTTTAGTAAAACAGAGCATACACCCTGACTTGGAAACACACACACACACACACACACACACACACACACACACACAGCATAATAAAAAAAAATACCCCTCAAAAAAGACTACAGAAGAATTATATCTTCTTGTAATTGACTGTGAAACATTTGTTTCATCAAAAGGATCTGATTCACAAATAGCATAGTTGCATGGTTTGTTGATTTAAATCAGTCCATAGCTATCATTGGTGAAGTTCAGAAATCCTGAAAAATACCAAACAATTCTCCTCACACCATTACACGAGGTAGATAATCCAGCAAGTTGACACAATGTCATAATGTAATGTCTTCCTGTCCCTTTAACACACACACACGTGTACGTGTGTGTGTGTGTGTGTGTGTGTGTGTGTGTGTAAAGATATGCCTCAGTTTTCCCTTATGATAACCTATCTCAATTACATCATTTGCAAAATAGAAAATAAAGGATTTCCTTAAAGAATAAGTATGTAACTAGATTTAGAATTTTGAATTTAGAAAACAGATTCCAGTTTTCTAATGCTCCACAAGCTAATGTGAAGAAATAAAAGAGATTTACTCCCAAGAATATCATATTGGATCTGAATTTCTGAGGGTAACTCAAATGAAAACTTGGCATCCCTTACTGGTGTCAGAGATACAGAAGAAAAAAATAAGAAGCAGAAAAAAAATAAAGAAACACAACTTTCAAACTCAAATGTTCCCCCTACACACATGCACATACACACTCAGAACACTTAGGTTTATCACTACTCTATCTCCCTTACCCCAACACCCACAGAAGGCCTGTGGTAATACAGATAAGCCTCCAACTACGACCCCATCACCCTAAGTCGTATTTTAGGGTACTAGAGAATGCAAAAGCACTGAACTTGCATTTCAGGTTCGAGGGAAGATATTGTCAGGAATTATTCCTGGGCTTTTTCAGTGACAATGAGATTTCCCAGCCACATCATCAAATCCCTCCTGTTGGAACTGCAGGTGCCCAGATCAAATTTCTAGCCATCCTGACCACAGGGTTACCAGGGAGAGGAGGTGGGGAGTGTGTGCCCAGCCCCAGCCTCTTCCTGCACAAAATGTTCCAATTTGGTTGCCCCAGTTCCATGGAGCCTCTTCCCTCCTCTTTTTTTTCAGAGCACATATTATCTATAGCACTCATTGGACGGACCATTTAATCAGGCAATGCTTGCTACACTTCTTACACTTCTGTATTTTTAAAAATAAAGTTAATGAGCTTTCTGTATGTATTTTCTTCCCCCTACAAAGATGCAGATATTTATGGGCAGGGCATGCACTATATTTCTTTGTATTTAGCACCAGTGCTTAGTAAATATACTCAATGCCTCCCAAATATTATTGATTTCATTGTAGACTGTCTTAATTGCCTACAGCCCCAAACAGCATGTCTTTGAGGTCTCTGGGGTGAAAATCAGTTACTGGTGATTGCCTCAGGCTCTCCTGGCTCCAGGAGGAAACTTAATGACTGAAAACACACTAGCTGTCCATCAGTGGAACAAGACCATGTGTCACTGTGCTTCTGTGTCTGCTAGAACTGGGGGAATAAAAAATAGATGTTACAAAGGAATCTTCGAGGCCTTCAGCACCCTTTCTCTTGTGAAATATGAAAAATCTGTGCTTCTTTTCTTAAAAAAAAAATCTGGCTGGTTTTATCCAATTCATCAAATTGGGAGGTTGGTAAGAAAGGTGGTTAGATCCCAAACATTACTAAATTTAGTTTTAAATTTTTTTTAATGTTTTTTAAATTACTGGGAGCTTTTAATGGATATTTATCCATCTTGCTTTATGTCTTAAGCAACCCAATAAATACCTGTCACTCACACAAGAAATAAACAAGCTTTAATGAACCCAGCTCCACTCTCACATTTCACTCTACTGTTATCACAAATATAAAACTGCTGGGAACCTGACAATACCAGTATAACACTCATGATTTTCAGTAGATATTGTCCTTCCTTTATATCTCCAGTACAAGGCTAATGTTCTTTTCAAAGAGAAACAACAAGAGGTAAAATACAGCCTTTGAATATGAACAGTATTTTCCTCACGGTAAGTAAACAATAGATATTCCAAAACAGCAGGCATCTGATTAATTCAGTAGGGTCAGCAATGACTAACCCTTCTCATCTGAAAAGAACAGTTTCACACTTCTTTTCCAAGTGTACATCTCCATATCTAGGCTATAAGAATTCATGTGGGTTAGAACCTTGAATCTGGATAGGTATACGATTTCCATACAGTACAAATCATGATTAAATTTTTACTTGCTACTAGCCTTTCCCTTGCTACTTGGCTTTCAGCAGCATTTTAGCTCACTGTTGATAAAAGTGAGCTGTACTGAGCAATGTCAGATTTTATAGTTTTAAGAAAATCTTTTAAGCAATAGAGAAAATAGAAGCAAACCAACATAACTTTAGAATAAAATGCTGAACATTGAAATGGAGGGTTATTAATTCTCTGCCACTTGAAGATTGTTTTCCACCCTTTGGCGTGCTGAGATAATTATATACACATGACACTATATTATACATGCTGTTTGCCTACTTCAAAACTGTTCCCTAATGCAAGTATTATTGATTCAAGTTCTTGTGCATCATGTTAAAGTCACAAAAAATTACCTAATTGCCACTGGAGTTAATCCATTACTCAAACTTTGTCAAGAAAATCCTGGATAAATTGTGCAAAACTGCCAGGTTCCATTTCTAATAAAAATTGATTTTTTTTTATTGGGGTCATATAGTCAGCTTTTAAACTCTAACATCTCTTATTTTGCCAAAATCTAGCATTCCAGTTATTGATTAAAGCTTCAGAGTTGCTTTAGAAGGTATTACATTTTCTTTTCCATTTAGATCAGAATTGTTATATTGGATCAATGCAACTGTAGCCATCTGTAGGATTCAGATCTCCATGTTGGTGTGACTTGGCCCCTATTTTATCTCCAGAGATGGTATGGCCAGTATGGCTCTTAGTAATTCAATCCAGAGTGCTGGCAGAAAAATCCAATAAAAATCGTAAAAGAGGAATTATTTTGGCTTTCTCTCCCTAACATGAAATATTTGCCTGCTTCCTACTGGGTCAAAGCTCACTCCCTCACCTTGCCCTACCTGAAGGAAGGATTTGATCATCTTATTTGTTCACACTTGAAATAAAGATTGGCCCATTAATACTAATAATCAAGAGTCAACAAGGCTTAAAAGACAAGAACTCTTCTCCTTGCAATGCCTGCGTTTTTGCCACAAGCACAGGTCTCCTCTCTCTTCCTCCAAGTATTTAGATAAAGAATAAAGCACAAGTCTCCTTGTGAACCTAACTTCTGCTTTCTCTCTGTCTTGCTTTAGTTCTCCATGTTTCCACAAATACTTGAGTATTCTGGGCCCAAAATTTAGATTCACAACAGCTTTTATGTACAACACAAAGATTACCTGGTCCACTACCAGGGGGAGTGAGGGCCAGTTAGAAACCCAAATTTCACCTGCATGTAGGCTACTTGTATAGTTATTCCTCACTTGTACCTCACATCTCTAATAATAAAACACAATTTTTAAAAAATTGTAGAAAGGAAATTATATGTAGCTAAGCCTTTAGCTCCAAATGCTGCACTAGGCTATCAGTCATTTGCGGAGCTTCTGTAAAAGCTGTACTTTATTAACCCTGATCTATACAACTCCTTTAAAAACTCCAGAACAAAAGCAGTGCTTGGCAGAGATTCCTGCATATCTAGATTCTTTGTTGTAATATCATCTCATAACACCAAAACGCTTCCTTCTAATCCCCAAAATAAAATCAGAAGTTCACCTGGTAGGATATGAGATTGGCCTGCCTACCCTCCATCATTAAATACTACAACCACAATTACTAGTAGGTCATGACATGGCTCCATGTGAAATTAAAGAAAATCATTAAGACATATGGTTGATATGAAAAACAAAACAAAACAAACCCCTCAAGGCCATCTAACACAAACCCTCATTCACAGGATGGTGTCTAAATACATTAAACCTCAGTTTTATCTTCATACTTGGGAGTTCAGGGTTCAGAGTGAGAATTGGGATTCCTGTCATGTACAGTCTGTGTGATCCTGGGCAGAATACTCAGTCTCCCTGAATCTATTTTCTTACCTGTAAAATAGAGCTATTTAGCATTACCTTTCTCTTAGGGATATTATGAGAAGTAAACTAAGTAACAGATTAAGAAGGTTCAAGAATATTTAGTATATAAGTTTCAATTATAATAACTATATTTAACATGATGAGTGTTGATAAGGTCAGTTTCTTGAGAATTCTCGATTTTTTTAATGATAAAAAGAACTTCTGTTGAATCATACTCTCTCTCTGATTTTCACACATTACAGATCTCTCTAAACTTCTGAAGTTTTTATTACATGCTTAATTCTGTTATGAATTCCCTGGACTTGTTAGAAACACCAAATTATTATTATTATTCCTAGAATATGATTCCTTAATACATTAACATCCTAATTAACTCCTTGAAAAATACCCTAATTTGTCAATAAACTTACTAAATAAAAATGGACTCAGACCTGAAGTCACTATTCATGATGTTATCTGACCAGAATAGAGTTTTGTGTGTCTCAGTTTTTTTCATATTCAACTTAACTTCCTAGGTTTGGGGTTATAATGTTATTGTTACGTTGCTGCTGTTGTTGCTAATGTATATGCGTGCGTGTGTGTGAGTATGTGTGAGAGAGAGAGATAAACTCAGAGCTATATCTACGCCAACTCTTCTCAACTACAGATTTTAAATTTAAACTAACATTTTATATTTGTCACTGTTAAACTGTATTTTTTTCAAACAGGGTAAGGGAGGGAACTGAAAGAAGTGTTACATTTTTGTAATGGCTTGTACCAGTTTCTTTTTATTCAATAAAATTTATCAAATGTACTTCCCCAACCACTTGCATTATAATTAATTTGTATGCTTTTAAAAATTACAGATTCCCTGGTCCAGCCCCATGTCAAGTGACTAATGACTTTCAAAGCAGGGACCACAAGAATTCATAGAAATATACTTTATAAGTTTTATTCTCATAAAGTTATTAAGAAAAACATTTCAAAGACAACCTGGATAAACCATAGAAGCACATAACATTTTTTACCATTTAAGAATTGAACAGTACTTTAACAAATACAAACATACTCTTTTACATAAGAGCACTTGCAAACATTTATGTACTGATTTTACAAAAATGACTATGTTTATCTAATTTATTTATATTTATCTGAACTTCGGTAAAAAGAGTATTTAGAAACACATGTGTGTATACATGTGTGCATATTTTTGTTGTCCTAGGACACATTCAAATATTAATGGCTATTCAGACAATTGCCTAAAATTTCAGTATTAGTATATGCATTGAACCACTCATTAACTCTTAAAAATTTAGTTCTGCTGATATTTCTTGTTTTGGTTATGTTCAAAACTGTAAATAAATCTATTTTTCACCTACATTTCCTAATTCTTCAGCCGCGAGGAGTACCTACTCACCACTTCTATGAAACATATGGAAATTAATTAATGTGTACCACCTTCCTCTCTTCTCCCATACATACTTCCTTCTTTCTCTCTCCCTTGTTTCATTTTTGCTAGTTGTCATTTTATCTTATTTTTTATTTTTCCATTATTTTCCATTAAAAATGAAATAGTACCATAAGAATCTGCCTGACTAGCCATAGGTCTTAGGCAATATTTTTTATTCCCTAAGTATGACAAGTAAAAAAGTCATAATAATAGTTACTTGCCACATTCTTCTACCCACCCCCAATAACCCTGCTTCTCTCCACTATAGCATGACTTTTAAATTGTCAATGTTTGTTATATTTACATTCTATTCTCTAATTATAATTGTCTCCTATCACATCACTCATAAAGCAGAAAGTTTTGCCATTAAAGCATGGTTCTTATCAAATCTCCCCTCCAAAGAAAATCATAAAATTTCAACAGAAAAATTATTTTATGACTGATTGGAAAGGCATAAAAAGTCCAATACACCTATTAAAACTAGGTTGTGTTTTCAGATGACTCATAAAAATCGACTTTATGTCAATACTTCCTTTATACCAGAGTCTATATATTGAGAAAAATATCTCATGATTATTTCTTATTTTGTATGTTTGGAGAATTAACCATTCAATTCTTCATGTGTTGGAGTGATCCCAAATTATTACACAAAGAAAAGCCTGCTGTAACTCTAAATACTCTCTTAGAACATAATTTTATGGAGACAGGCATCAGGTGAGAGGGAAAGGCATCCATTTAATAAGCAGTTTGATCAGGAACCTCAATTTTCACAAAACTTCATAAGCTACCAACTACTCATTTCTTGTTAATGTGTATAAATATGTCCTTGATAAGCAACACACACTATCTGGAATCCAGAATCCTATAGAAGATACATTCTTGAGTTATTTGTGACTACCTTTATCATTAGCTTGGTGCAGAGAAACAATATGTATGAAAGACAGCTTAAAAAACATTCCTTTGGAGTCTAAATTTTATATATAGACCAAAGCCATGGTCCTAGATCACAATATCTCAAAATCCGGCAAAATTTACTTTTACTAAGTTTAGCTTTATTATTTTACCCTTAGCTGTTAGAGAAAGATGTTATAAAATCCAGCCCTGCAGTTATTAATCCTTCAACAACTCATGTACTGAAAAGTCATGGGAAAGACACTTTCTGATCAAAAGCACCAGGAAAAATATTTGAACACCACTATGCAATTAGCACCCTACTTCTATATATAAATTGTGTAACAGATTTATTTCCCTTCCTACTTTGGCTTCTAGAAAACTCAAGAATAAAATTTGTAGGTCAATTTTCAATTACCATGTGACATCCTATGGTTTATATATTTGCATTCAAACAACCCTGGCCTCTTAATTGCATTTAACTTATTCCTATCTTTAATTTGTGCAATTCATATTTTCTATAAAGTGTGTTCATATAAGTGTGTAAAAAATACACAAATAGAAATAGAAATACAATATTTCCTAGTGGATTTATTTTACCCATGGTACATGAGACTATTAAGGAAAAACACAACAGGGAGGAAGATAAAACTTCCTGACTTGAGAGAAATATCCTCAATAAAGATATTGTTAATCACAAAGTGAAAGTTCAAATAGGAGTTGGATTACAGACATATAGAGTTCTAGTGAGAAAGCAGGCATTACGATGAATAACTGCACATAGGAAGTTTTTTAAATTTAAGAAAATTTCCTGATTTTTCTGATGGCTAGAGATTTGTCCTAAACTTCTAAAATTTGCTGGAACTACAGTGAAAGGAAAACAGAAGCAACTAGTCCTTCCTGTGGTTTCTCATCCTAGAGTTCTCTGTCAAGTGGGTGATTTTGACTCTAAAAGTGTTCTTTGTTTTCTTTGTCTGAAGTCATTCCGAGATTAGTTTGTGACTTGCTTGAACATGATTCCCAGCAGTGATCTTGGGCTGTCCCATTCACTTCTGACCTGCACCTGCTCTTTTCAAGTGTTGCCCCAAGAGTGGCTGAGGCCTAAACAGAGGCGTGCTGGCCCATTCACAGAGACTATTCAGAGAACTGCTAGAGGAGGGGCAGTGGGCGGGATGGCAACCCTCCAGAGAAAAAAGGAAAGTGACCCCTTAAATCAGAAAATGACCTTCTATTTGTTATTAGTTGTCTAAGTAAGTGTAAGGGGACCACCTACTCCATAACGTGCTTTGTGATATGGTAAATGTAACAAGGCCTAAGATGGTGCTTCTGAAAAGATTAGATGAATTATTGGTATTTAAAACTAATTAAGTGACATGTTTAGATATCTTGATAGGGCATAAAATCTATTATATGACTGGTGTCCAAAAACATTTACTCCGCTCCAAAAACAAAAGGGTACATGTATTTGGAGACATTTGTGTGTGAAAATATATCACAGTAGCAAGGGATCTGCAGAAGACTTACTAAGTCTCTCACTGTCTAAGGTTTGGGATTCACCAATTCAATTGCTTCTGTTGAAATGGAATCGTGATTTGTTCTAAACCTTCAGTTGTAAAAGAAAGACTCACACTGATTTTTTTTTCAATCTAGTAACCTAAAAGTCAGCAGAAGTTGAAAAATTAACCACTGGGAATATTTACACATTTGACATTTAGAAAACAGTCCTGATCAGAAAATAGATAATTCATGTTGGATATTTTTCTCCACTAGACAAGTTTACAGAATTTGTGCTTTAGCTTCTTTTATTTAGATTTTGGGGCCATTGATGTGCTCCAAAAGAGAAAAATTGGCCCTGAGGCTAAACTTTTCCATCCCAAGGATGCTTGTAGGCAAGACTGCCAGCTGTACCACTGCCACTCTGAACTAAAAACTACTTGCCATTCAATTATTCATAGTAAGCCCTTGTTGGGGAGAGAAAGCACTAGGGAGAAATAGAGCAGCAAATGTAAAGACTGAGAAAGAAGGAAAAGGATTTGTAATAGTTACAAGAGAAAGGAGAACCCCAGAAGAATGATGTTATTTAAAACAAGGGACAGAAAGTACTCAGGAGTTCTAACAAAAATGGACAGTATCCTTGGTCTTCATGCACACAAAAAAATCAATAGCAAATATTTTCCAAAAAAGGTATGCAGTTCAACGAAATGCTAAGTGTCCAGATGTTTTCAGAGTAGGAACAAATACAGTGTTTTTAATGCTTTGAGTTTATCACCTGGGCTCTACTGTGTACCCATCTTCACAGGACCTGTCATTATTTTGCCTAAATTCTCCTATTTTGAATTAAATTAATTTGATATGGGTGTTTATTTACTAGCACATGCTAGAGTCCAATTTTGTTCAAAGTTCTTTGAATAGAAATTAAAATGTCCAATGTTGACATTAGTAAGTATTTATAAAGGACCTCTTTACACTAAGGCATGAAGATGACCAAAATTTTACATATTTGATAAACCAAAAGATTCTTTAAAATAAACAAACTAAAGCAGCTGCTAGCAAAATATGCAAGTTTATATGAAGTACATCTCCGGCATTCATAATCTAGTGAGTGCTGAAAATACGAAATGTGAAAACTACAGAAAAACTAGCTCCTTTTCAGTCACAGTAAACACTTAAACCTCTCATTTATCAAGTTCTATCTGACTAAAACTCTAAAGGACTAATTTAACAATTGGAGAAGTGTCCAGGGATATTTTTGTTGGGGTTTGAATGCTATGAACTAAATTGAGTCCCTCCCAAAATTCATATGTCAAGCCCCAACACACGGCGTGTCAATATTTGGAAATGGGATCTTTGGAAGGTACTTAGTGTTAGATGAGGTCATGTGGGAGAAGCCCTCTTTATACAAAGAGGTAGAGAGTTTTTCTGTTTTTGTTTTGTTTTGTTTTTGAGTAGGAATTTCACTCAGTCGCCCAGGCTGGAGTGCAGTGGCATGCTCACAGCCACCCCAGCATCCACCTGCTGGGTTCCGGCGATTCTTCCGCCTCAGTCTTCCAAGTAGCCAGAACTACAGGCACACGGTACCACTCCCGGATAATTTTTTATTTATTGTAGAGACTAGGTCTTGCCAAGTTCCCCGGGCTGATCTTGAAACTGCGGGCTCGGGTAATCCACTTGCCTCAGCCTCCCAAAGGCTGAGCTACCCAGCCCTGTCAGAGTTGGTTCAGACACAGCATAGGGCCAGCCATCTATCTGCTAGCCAGGGAGAGAGCTCTCACCAAAAATTGAATTTGTTGGCATTTTGATCTAGGACTTCCAGCCTCCAGAATGTGAAAATAAATGTCTTCTGTTAAAGCCATCTGGTCCATGGTATTTTGTTATAGCAGCCAGAGCAGGCTAATACAATTGGGTGTAAATTATGTAGAAATTTTTTTAAAATGAGTCATTGATAGATGAAGAGAGAAAAAAGAAGAAGAAAATACTTTTGCCTACAAAGAATTTGTTTTACAATATGAAATAAACACAGTATTAAAATGCTAAAGGTTAAAAAAATGTAAAGCTCATTTGTCTGCCTTGTATATACAAGTCAAAGTGGCTGGTTAAGGGAAAGATTCTTTTCATATAATTTGAAACCAGTAGAAGTTAGGGCAGAAATCAACAGAAAGCATACTTCACTGCCCAAAATAGCAGAGATGGAGTTCTTTAAAACTTTGGGGCATGATGTAAGAATAAATTAATGCATATAAATGGAGCATAAATCACATGAATGTACTGAAATGCTCTTGCACCCTTTAGCCCCTACTTGAAATACAGATTCAATATAAGAGCTTTCTCCTAAGTTAGTATTAATGGCTCCTCCTCCTTGTTCCAACAACTATTACAAGTTCCCAAAGGAGCAGGACTCTATTTTGCTCAGCTGATACTTCGCTCATCCTTCCCTTTTGTGTCCCTTTTACTGGCTCTCCAGAGAGACTGGAGTCTTCACTCCCACTGCTGAAATAAGAAAGTCCATGGTATTTCAAACTGGAATGGATTGTGACTTACTACGGAAGCAATTATTAGCACTTCAGAGAAAGGGACTTTTTCATGAATATCTCTACCCCCACACCTCTATCTCCATCCTCTTCCCCTGATGCCTACAAATGTCTGCCATTGATGCTCAGGATGACAGACAAGCACAAAAGCCTGGTTATGATAGCACAATAAATTGTTCTATCATAACTCCATCTGGTACAGTGTGAGTTAAATGAGCTTTACAAACTGGTCTGGAAACCTGTTGTTTTCATGATAAAATATATTGTTTGTTTTCCAAAGACTTCACTTACAAATACATTTTGAAACATTACAGCCAGATATCATCTATACTGGTAAAAAGATAGATTGTTAATTTTATACTGAGATCTATATTGGTAGATGGTATCTACTAATACAGATGGATACACTCTCTGATACTGTATTTATATTTGTCTTTATTATATAACACTAACTACATCCTGGCATTAATATTTAGGTTTAGAGTTGTAAACACATTAGAAAGGACTGAACTAGAATTTTTCAAGTAATTTCAAAATATTTCTAGTCCATGGAATCACTACACATTCTTGGAATCCTCTGTAAAGTCCCCTGGAGACCACCAGCTACCATTAAGTAAGCAGCAGTTTTGACTCTTCATATGGTAATAACCACTGCAATAAGTGTATTCAACAAGGGAAAAAATGCTATAGTACTATAGTACTATAAAAAATGCTATAGTACTAATCTCTTTCAATCAACCAGATTCTCAACTCTAACTACAGCATACATTCTCCTATGAACACTTTTATATCAAGTGCAGTTGAACTTTATTAGAAAGTTCAAAATATACAATACTTTTGAGATATATTTGCACATAAGCTCAAGGGAAGAAATTATCTTGCTTCAAATTACGTTTAAACATACAGTACTAATAATAACCTCCTAAAGCCAAGGAAGTGCTCATTAAGAACTAGCACATAACAAAAATACAAAATGCAGGTATGAAGTGTGAAATAAAATACAGATCCATGCCCATCTGAAGACTCCGTATGCAAAAGTATCAAACCCATTGCTGTTTCATTATAAAAATATATGATAAAAATATGACTTTTATCAAGTAAAAATAATTATATCTACATAAATAGTTAGATTAGCACTCTCTATACACACATTCTTAATGTATATAGTATAAAGTGGTAACAAATTAAAAATATAGTATGGTTAATAAATGTGAGATTAATTATTAATACTGCACTTATACTTCTCTGAAAAAACTAATCATTTCCAATGACCATATGTCCTTTATAAACCATTAAATGGCCTCACTATGATAACTAGTGAAGTAATACATATTGTTAGTCCTTCCTCAGGCTTTCTATGTCTTTAATAAGCAACCATAGGAAGTAGTACTAACAAAAACAGAAATATTTGTGATAAATCTCTTGGAAACAAATCTCTTGGCTTTCTTAGCCTTCAAAAATTAAAGCATTCTTAGCTGATATGTCAATTATTTTTAAAAAGGCATTTTCTTGAATATTATTCTTTTTTTTTTTTTTTTTTTGAGTTGGAGTCTCACTCTGTCGTCCAGACTGGAGTGCATTGGCCGCTCCCGGCCACCGCAGCCTCGACCTGCTGGGCTCCGGCGATCCTTCCGCCTCAGCCTTCCGAGCAGCCGGAATTACAGGCATGCGCTACCACACCCAGCTGATTTTTTGATTTATTGTTGAGATGAGATCTCGCTGCCCAGGCGGGTCTCGAACCTGCGGGCTCAGGCAATCCACTCACCTCAGCCTCCCAAAGGCACAGGATTACAGGCTGAGCCACCAAGCCTGGCAAATATTATTCTTATGTGAAATTTAAGATCAATTCATAGAAGATCAGGTCTGAGTCAAAACATACATTTTTAATAATTTTTCTTTAAATTCACAAATGTTTATCATACTGGGAAGTGCCAAAAGTGGCAAATTTTATTTATGAAGTCATAATATATTGAGATGATGTTCCAGTCATTAAAGGTACAATGAAAATATTAGGTTTTGCGATTCTAAATGAAACCTTAATTCTCAGATGATCAGATGATCGAGGGAACTAACTTTGACCATAAACTGACTCTTTTACAGTATATCAGATATTTTGCATTTAAAAATATCTGAGAATGCAGCAATAATAGTTTTTATTTTCTTAACTAAATGCAAATGAAAAGTAGCAAAGAAAATTAAAATACATTAGAATAGTATAACTTGTTCAAGTTCACAATGAAGTTTCCTGAGTTGGAATTTAAAGCTGAGCTAATCTCTCCATCTCTAGACCTTTCTACTGGTAGAGTTGTCTTCTTTTTACATGAAAACAGGAAAAAAGTACAGACCTTCTACTTTTAATTCATCTTACCCCTATGAATTAATAAATATTCTAGAAAATCTCTTATACTTCACAATCAAAAGAGGCCGTGGTTTCCTTGTGTTTTGTTTGGCTATTTAACTAGTGGCTAAATGGCAGTACAACAAACTTGAGAACAGATGGGTTAGAAAATAAAATCCAGATGTTTTAACCACCAGTCTTCTTTTCTGAGAACAAAACTCCCCAAAACTATGAAAATAAATCCCGGTGGATTTTTCAACTTTCATGGTATTTTCCATTTCACATAAGATCCATGAAGGTATCTCTGCTGTTAGGAGCTCTCAGGTTCATGAGAGAGTAGCCACAGGATGTAATCTCAGTGGTAGAGAGCAGTCAAACTAAACTCAGGTGCACCAAAGAGCAGCAAACTTGCAGTTACACTTGCTTCTCCAGAGTAGTATATTGTTTTCATGGGAGGGAAAAATATAACTTGCTTAAAATTAGTATGAGGTCTTGGATCATGTTCACCTTTTGCAGGTAAGAAAAGGATACATTAATCACTCTACAGGCAGTATGTTTGGGACCTCTCCTTAAGATGTTATTCTCTAAATTTTGCTTTCCAGAACAAAAAGAAAAGAAACTCTACAATTTTTTAAAAGAACAGTATAGCAGAAAACAAAAATGGGAAATTTAATCTTTACTCTCTTTTGTTTCTTAGAAGTTTCTTAATACACTATTTTTTTTTTAAAGCGGGTTGTTATTTTAACTGTCATTTCCACCCCTGCCCCCAAGCATGTTAAAAATAAATTTTGAATGCTTATGTTGGTGGTATTTAACAAAATTTAATTCCAATATTAATTTATATTTTACATCTGCTCTTATTTTTCTAAAGATGTCTTGGGTTCTCCATTTTATCTTCATTCTTAAATAGATATTTTGTTAATAAAGCAGGATTTAGATATACAGGATATAAAATAGTATGTGCTATTACTTCTACTCATCTAGTCTCTCTGTCCCATGGGTCAGCTTTCTCATGATGAAGCTGGTCTACTTAGCTGATACACATATTTGAGGCCTTATTCTTACTTGATGTGTGACCATAGAAATTCTCAGTCTCAGGTTCCCCATCTTTAGAACATAAGTAGCAAAATCTAATTTATTGGGTTATTGGGGAAATTATATGAACTCATGTATGTAAAATTAACTCAGTGGGGTACCTTATACATAATAAACATTCACATAAATAGCAAGTTAAAATTTGTTTGAAGTTTTCATATATTACAATTTATTGATAAGTTAAATACACCCTACAAGTTACTTTTTGTTGTTATTTAAGTTTTTAAAATTGTCCATGCAACAGGAGCTCAGGGGAGATGACAATTAGTGTTTGTGGGACTTTATCTGGGATCTTCAGGGAATAGAATAAAGTAAGCAAAATGAAAATGAACTAGCTATCCAGAAATCTGCAAAGGTTTACAGAAAGGGCAATGGATGTGTGGATCATATGAATGACAATCAGTAGGACACTCTACTCAAAGTCAGTGATTACAATTCCATTCTAAGGTTTTAACCTTGCTCTAACAGAAAGTAGAGTCAATAACTCCTACCTGTGTGCAAATCATTGCATTTTCTTCCAGTAAAAGGAAAATCTCTGATATTATCATTACATTGTATACATACATCAATACATCACAGGTGTCCCAGAAATACATACATTATGAATCTATTAAAAAAAATTAAAGAAAATCCTCTTGGGAAAGTTGAATATTCTCACTGTTCTCAGGTAATTGAGCAAACCTAGAGTTGAAATAGGGTTGAAGTTTGAGATTCTCTTTAGGGATTCCTTAAAGCAGATCTTAAGGATACAACATTAACAAGAAAGATGGTTTCCGAGACCCTAGGAAACCCAGTCCCCATCTCTCCTATACAAATGACTTATAAGACATCTTTTTCCTTAAGGCGTTTATTGTTGATTATAGGACAGCACCATCCCACACACATAAATATGCATAAAGCTATGTATCCAATATATAAAACATTAATTACTGAAGGGACTAATAGAGTTATAAAAATAAAATACTTTTTTTAAAATTCATCATAAAAATTATTTTATTTTATTGCTTTAATAGTCTGGTATATAATTGATAAATTATATTATTTCAAAAGAATTGTTCTTTTTCATGATTCAGTAGCTCCACTTACTATGGGTGCTTTTATTTAAGGTCCATGTCCTAACATTAACCTCTTATTTTTCCCATGAAGAAACATAAAAGAGCTTTGGGGTTATTTCCTCCTTCTAAGGTAGACAGTGTGGGAAAATGAGAAAAAAAAAACTCTGTCAAAAAGATGTACATCTGAGCAAGACAACTGGCCCATTAACAAATGTCTCCATCAATATCCTACCATCTGCTGTTTGCACTGTACTTGTCAATATTGAGCATCACTCACAGTTCATGTGACCACATAAAATCTCAGAAAGCACAAAGCATCAAGGTGAAAAGAAAAACTAATTCGAAGATGGTTTTTGGACACTCACCACACAAGTATATGATTAGATGGAAACAAATTATGGACTCTGCACGCTTTTTACGTCATCACTTCTAACAGTAGATTGATGATGACTGTCATATTATGCAGTGCAGTCTCCACTTTTCACTCTGATTCACTTGACATTTTTCCCACTCACTTAATTCTGAAGCCTCAAATTACCAAATTAACCTACTTAAATTCAAAACAGCGAATTTTAATTATTTGCTGATGGGTGGTAGCAAGCCTAGAGAGACTATAGCACAAAATATTACATGTGGCTTTTAAGTGCTTTTTGACAATGGATGTTTTTCTTTTCATTTGGTTTTGTTTCTTTGCACTAACTCAAAGAAAGCAGAAAACAGGAGTTGTTTGCAGAGATACAGTTGATAGTACCACATGATGACACTTAAAGGGAACTGAAACGAGTTAACTTCCCTCCCAGCTTTAACTAGTCATTCTCCATTTTAGAGACATTTGTCTCTTTCTGTAAATGTTTCTTCATTTGAAAATACCCCTGTAAAAGATGACATGTTAAGTCACTAACAGCTTAAAAAGAATGGCTCTATTAATATGATTGAGAGAATAGATAAAACAATATATGAACATTAGATGCCTTGGTAAAAGAAAATCATTAGGTCTTCTCCCATGTCAATGCAACAATTCCAGTTAGAAATATCTAGCTTTAAATTTAAATAATCAGATGTCCCTATAAGTCATTAGGAAACAACAAAAACAAGGAACAAATTTATTGGCCCAAATCGTGAAAGATTATTTCCCCTTTCCTATTTAATTTTAATAGACGCTGCATCAATTTGATTGCATCATCAACAAAACTCCATGTATTTTGTAAACATGACATCATAGGAAATCAGTCTTCTAGCTCAGTCCTAAAAGAGTCAAATGCATTGGGAAGGGGAAGGGGGAGGAGGAGGGAGAAAGAATAAAGAGAATAAAGAGAAAGACAAAAAAAAGATGAAGATGGGAAGGAGGGAGGAAGACAGAAGAGAGGAAGGAAGGGAGGAAGGGGCAATAGCACTGGAAAAGGCATTTGCATGTAAAAATTTTACTTATATACACACATGTATGATTTTAATGAAGGGTGAAAATGAGTTTTATCTTGCAATAGGGAAATGCAAGCTTCTTATACAAAGAACAGCACTAAGCACGTTCTTGAATACAATGGATATATAATCCATACTGAAGGCTACATAGATGTGTGCAAGTTATGCAATGGCTCAAATAATAGTACTGTATTCATGTTAACAAAAATACAGACAAGTAAAAAAAGGAGTTAATATGACATGCATTTAAATTAGAAAATGGGATTAAAAATAAAATGTAAGCCCTTGGCTATTTTATTTCAGTGTAGGAGCAGTCATAGAAGATGCAGTTTATCTGTATTCTTATAATTATTTTAATGTAGTGAAAACTAAGAATTGAAAATATATTTCCAACATTTAAAATCCACTTACATGAATATTTCCTTACCAGTAACTGGGCTCTCTTGGGTGTGACTAACAAATATAACACTGTATTTATACTAAAGCTCTCATTTGCATCTTGTGATATAAAGGAGAAGATAGAAGAAAACTAAGAAAAATAATTGGAAATAAATATTCTTCATATTCTACAATGTAAAATTATCAAGGAAAATCGTGAAATAACAAGACATTTAAGATACTGACATACACAATTTGAATACAATGCTTTATTTGTATAAAGTCACTTCATAGACTTCTACTGTAACATCACTGGGAAAATAGCAGCAACAACCCTTTATTGAAATAAGAACTGGGGAGCAACAGAAAGGTAGAACAAGAAAAGCCAAAAGAAATTTGTCAAATGTCAAGAGTGAGCAATAAACAAACGTATTGAGGCTTTGCTTTGTGCTGAGATGTATGCAACGCGAACAAAAGAAGTAAAAGATTCAGTTCTTACTCTTAGAAAATAAGAGAAAAAATTAATCACATAAACTAAAATAAATAAGGTATGCTAAGTACACCAAGCACAAGGTAGAATGGGATTCAGAGGAGGGTTTAAATAACGCTGGGGTGATAGTCTGGTGGGGGGTGGTCAAGGAGGTCTCCAGAAGACACATTTCTGCATTTTAAATCAGAATTCAGTGATTTCTATCTTAATCCTCACTTCTCTTTATAGAGCCTAAATAGCTTACAAGAAAAATGGCAAAAAGGAAAAAGAAAAGGAAGGATAGATGGAGACAGGGAAGAAGGGAAGGAGGGGGGCAGGAGGAAGAAACAAAGGAAAAAGTAGAAAGAAAGGAAAGAAGGAAGATGACCAGGAGAAAAAGAAGGGGGGGGAACCTAAATTTTAAAATAAAACCTTTCATTATAAATGATAGCTAGCTAAAAAGATAAACAAATAGCCATCGATAGAGATGGATAGATACAGCCAGGTTATCAATAATGAGAATCACTTGCCAATTAGTTAGCTTCAAAGACATTTTTAAAGAGCAATGTAGTTTGTATAAAGAACACAGAATAATGAATCATTCCTGAGGTAGCAACAGGCAAGTAGTTTATTTTGGGAAAGTTTTTGAATTTTGCTTGTTTGCTTGTTTTCTTAGAATTTTTTCTTTTTTTTAAGATTTCTCAAATTCAAGATAAATCCAACCATTAGAAACAAAGGAATCAAATTATTTTTTATGAAACAAAGAGAAGACAAGTAGAACAAGAGAAGAAATAGGTTCAGGGCCACTTCAAACCTTTATTAGTCAGGAAGTACAGAAAGGCATAGCTCTCTTCTCTATGGGTTTAACTAAAATGAACCAACCCTTAGATAATAACATACTCTACAGATGAAGGGCCTTTCTGCTTCTTTATCTTTTTCCACCTCTTTCACCTTCAGTCATAATTATAGTAACTAATAATGACAATAATAGTAACATATAGCATTTTCTGTATTTGCTGGTTGTTACTATTTTCTATATTTGCTAGGAATTCTGGTAAGCAGCCTACGGGTAGATAATGTGGTTCCACTTTATAGCTGTATTCAAAAAAGTTATTACATGCCTATTACACATAGAGAACTATTCTGTACACAAAGAATATGGTGTTGAATTTTGAAAGACAGAGTCCCAATTCTGATGGAATGTTATGGTGGAATAAACTAAGATGGAGAGAAGTAAAATATACTTGCCTGGTATTGCAACCCAAGTAAGTGACAAGGTCAGTGTGAAGCAATCTGATTCTAGGACCCATGCCCTTATACCGTGTGCTTTGCTGCCAGTGGCTAGCCACTTCTTTCTGCTTTTCGGATTTCAGATGTTTCCACTTAATATTATATTAGTAGTAATTCAATGTAATACAGTTATATATTTTTAGAACCCTCTAAGCACATCCCATATAAGCATGCAAGGCACCTCAATTACTATAATTATTTCACTTAAATCTATTGATAAAATGTGTATTCTAAAAGCATTTCAGGAACTGAATTAATATTATGTTGTTCATATGAACAACAGCTGAGTATAATTAATAGTCGATTTGGGTACAATTCATAGTCTAAAGGAAGTAAAATAACATGCATGCCTATCTGCATTGATAATGCAACACTTCAGATCATGGTCAATGTTTAATAGTAAGAGAATATTTTCTCAGCCTATAAACATATTTTCTAGCAGCAATAACACACTAATTGGAGTCAAGCAGACAACTCATTTAACTACTTTGAGTTTCAATCACTGTTATAAAGAAATAAAATGGGATAAGATACATTCCCAGCATTTGTTGGTAGGCTTAAGGGAGATGATATATGGGGAAAATGCTTAGCAAACTACACACTGCAGTGTTCTTTATGATTTCCTCTTTCCAGAATTGCAGAATTGTTTGGGCTTTCTTTTATTACTTTTGGTAATTACTCGTTAAAATTTTCCTACATACAATTTAAAATAAAAGCAATCTGCCCTTAACTCCTTCAACCAACCTCAAGGTTTAGGAACCATTTTTTCGAGTTGAAATTACGTTCTCAACTGCCATCTCTGCTTTTTCTTTCCAACTTTCAAGTTTTGTGTAATTTTCAAGCAATTCAGAGTTCCAAGTATAATCATATGGGTTGCATAATCTGAATCTTTAAAGATAAAGAATCTGAGTAGTCTTAAACCACCTCAAGTTTCTTAATATTAGCATTTCTCAAGGTTGATTCACCACCCTGTGGCTATACAATATATTTCTGCCTTGGAGACTTCTTGCACTCTTTACATCCAAATAGCTATGCCTCAATTTGTATTATTGTCCTTCATTTCTTTTTCACTATCTAGACCTTTTTCCATGAAGTGCACTACCATTTTGAAGGCTGGATTTTCTGGAGGTCATTCTGCTACTTCCTGTATCCAAATAATGAAGGAAATTTAACTACGGCAAAACAAAGGTCAAAACTACTACTGAAAATATTAAAATGTCTGAATCACAGATTGGCAATATAATAGATATGAAACAATATACAATATATCTAGGAAATAAAAGTTTGCTACTTCCTGGTGTTAGAAACTAAGATTCCTTTTAATTCATATTCCATAAGTGAAAATAAAGTCTAACAAAACTCCAAAGTAGAGATTAAAATTGAATCACATATTTCTAGCCAATTTCTGACACTATGAACTTAAATGCTTTTCTTTTTGAACTTACACATTGAGTTTTTTATGTATTTCACCTCTTTCCAGATTTTCCATAAAAATTATCCGCCCCCATTACACATCATTTGGTCTTGAAACCAAAATCCAATTCGAAAAGGTTTTTATTCACTAACTCATTTCCCCAAAAGGTTTCTTTTTCCTTTTCCATAAAAGGGTTTATCTTCACCACTTGGTATCTCCAACTAGCAAGCTCTCTACCCTCACATGGATTACCTGCATCATTATATTTTTAATAAAAAAAAACAAATAACGAATATTCTTCTATTCATATAAAATATATATTTATTTTAATATACTTGTATTTGATTTACTTATAGTTTAGTCTTCCCATAGCTCTTTATTCTTTTAACATTCTTTTGATCCTTTAATTTTTTTAACTATGTTTGGACATTTTATATTTTTGTGTTTATGGAAATATTTTTAGATTGTAAGTGATTATTCCTAACCACAATATTCATTTTGCCTAGAATAAGCATTTGAATGCAGAAATCTATGCTAATAGCGCACACAAACTAGTGCAGAAACACAAAGGCAAATCAGTGACTACAATATAACGCAACAAGGATTTTAATGAGGTATTTGCACAAAGAACACTATTAGTATAGAAGGTAGCAATTACTTCCTTCTGACAGCCAGACTTATTGAACATATATTGCCATATTAGAAAATGTGCTAAGCACATATGACCTGATTTAATCATAATTATCATGCTTTAAGACGGAAACTGTTATAAAGATGAGACAGAGAGAGGTTAAAAACAGTTTACCAAACTAGCACAGTAGAGATAAGATTTAACACTACTTACAGACAAGACTTTAAACTGGGTCTTGAAAGAGGAAATGCCTTTTATTAGATGATAAAAGGTAGAAAGGGCAAGACAGGTGGCAGAAATAAATAACAACAGCCAATAGTCATGAGTATATTAAGATCCTGGTGAGAGATACCAGTGGGACAGGATTAAACAGGTGGAGAAAGTGGCCAAAAAATGATGCCTCCCAGAGAGGCTGAGTCCAACTACTCTTTTACCTAAGTACCTAGAGATAAAAGCATTCCTTAAATATTTAGGCCGTAGGAGGCTGCTGTTGAACTACAACAACAAAAAACAGAGTACAAGATAAGGCTCAATAGCCTTAGAGCCCCAATCCTAATACATAGGAGAGAGACTAACAGAGAATGATGAAAAAATAACACAGCTGGGAGAGAAAGAGTGGTATTTCTTCATGATTTTTATTGCAGCAAATCAGTCAGTTTACTACTCCTGTAATTTAACTCTCTTTGCCACAGTGAAGACAAACATCACTCCATTTAGGAAAGCTTATTTTAACAACAGATTTTCAAGTCAGAGATAGAATGAGTTTGCTTTTTTTAATTCCTTATTATTATGTGTGTATATGTGTGTCCATGTATGTGTATATTCGCACTAATAAATCTAGAGAACCGAAATGCAGCTTTTAGACACAACAAAAGAAACATTTTATAGATACTTTACTCATTTCTGAGTGAGGTCTCACTATACTACCACTGCAGTTCTCTTTTCCTTTTCTTCTCCTCTTCTTTCCTTCCTTCTCCCCTCCTTTCTTTCCTTCTATCCTTTCTTCTTTTCATTTTCATTTTGCTCTTTCATTCTTTTCATATTAGCTGAGCATTATTTTGATAATGAAATCTTCTACACTTAAGTCACCAATTCAAATTAGACCAGTACATTCACCAATATCTGACTGCTGTGTGATTAGTATGAAATGAAATAGCATTTTCTATCTCATAAAAGTCAGATTAGAACTGAAAGGTACTTTTTTCCTCTCAATTATATTTCTCTTTTGTGATTTAACAAAAACTTCGCGTTTAAATAGCCATGTAGATATTGAACTATTTTCACAAGACTGTAAAATAACTAAGAAAAAAATGTTCTTGACTATGATATAATACCTGTGGGTTTATATTTCCCCTTTATTAACGAGCAGACAGGAAGATTGGAGAAACTTTTATTTACAGTATTAAATCGCTTTATATTTGTAAATAGATAAAAACTAATCACGAGGCTCTATCTCCCCAACCCTCCTGCCCCTACCCACACACACCTTCTTTCTTTCAATTTTATAATTTCCATCACAGGAATAAAGAAGGAGAAGAAGAAAAAAAGCTCAAGATGGGGAACTTGGGAGATATTACTATAATTAACCCCTAACTTCTCTAAATTAAATGCACTCCAACTATAATAGAGAACTTTCTATATTTAGGTCACTTATTTAAATTCTGTCAATTTTCAGGTTTCTAGCCATCAGTCATTCATTTATTCAGTCAACTTTTTTTTAACACCTACCATATGCCAGCTACTCTGTTAGGTGTTAAAAATAAAAAGATAAATAAGACATTCATTTATTCATTTATTCCCTGAAGATGCTGACTTCTAGAAACTGGGGACACAGCAGTGAATTTCAAAACAATCTCTATTCTAGTGGAATATACATTTTACTGGGGAAGACAGAATATGTGACAAATAAGGAAACTATATCATGTTAGATGTTTATATATGCCAGAGGAAAATAAAGTTGGGAAAGAGGACAGAAGTGTGAGGGTAAAGTTGTAATTTCAGATAGGTAGAGAGAGTTAAGTTTCTATTTTTACAGAACTGAATAGAGAAAAACAAGCTTATTCAGAAAAAAAAAAACTATAGCAAAACAATGCAATCAATGCTGTTAACAAAGTTATTGACAAAATGCAAGGATTACATAACAGAGTGAGCTTTAATTGTTCAAAGCAACAACACAGGGAAGGGATCAACTGAATTAAAGAAAAGGTGAAATTCACAAGGCGGCTGGCGCAGGAGAGGCAACAGAACAGCATATGCAAAGTCACAGAGGCAGTATTTGGACAACAACTGCTATTGATCAGTATATAAAAGCAAGTACCACCTAATTCTGAGCCTACCATGTTCTGGATACTTTCACACATTACAACCCTCACAATAAATCTATGAGTATATTAATATTATTCCCAATTTTTAAAATGAAACACAAGACCAGAATGAAAATGAAAGGAGAGACTTTAAAAATAGGTTGAGGGGCCAGACATGGTGGCTCAAGTCTATAATCCCAGCACTTTAGAAGGCCAAGGCAAGAAGATTGCCTGAGCTCATGGGTTCAAGACCAGCCTGGGCAACATGGTGAGACCTCGTCTCCACCATAAATCAAAAAATCAAAAAATTAGCCAGGTGTGGTAGCACATGCCTGTAGTTCCAACTACTTGGAAGGCTGTGGCAGAGGATTGCCTGAGCCCAGCAGGTCGACACTAGGGTGAGCTCCAGCACTCCAACACACGCAAAAAAGTAGGTTGACCATTATCCTGTAAGCAATGAATCCACTGAATTTTTTTAAAATAAAGAAGAAACATGATCAGAATTTTGTTTATATTTGTTTGTTTTAAAAATATTAGACTGAAATGTGGAGGACAAACCATTGGGGTTGGGAGGCAGAATAATAACAGATTCTTACTTACAATAACATAATGTCATAATTTAGTTAAAAGATAGCAAAGTTTTTCTCATTGAGCTAGAATATTTCAATATTGGTTAAATAAAATATATTGGTATTACAATAAATTTTGTTGCGATTAAATGGGTTAGTAAATAATATTGAGATAGCCAATAGCAGTGAAAACAGAAAATAGAGTAAGAAAAACATGTGGTAGTCAATTAAATTTGGGTGGCAGGGGGATTACCAGAGCATAAAAAAGTAAGGTATTGAGTTGACCCAACATGTTCTAACTGAGTGCCTATCTGGAGGATGACACCATAAGCAAAAAAAAAAGAGTGAGAGAGAGAAGTTTGGGAGAAGAGAGGATAGCGATGAAAAGTGCTCTAATTCTGCACCAACAAGTTCATTACATCTTGGGGATATTGAAGGCAAGATATTAGTGAAAGATCTTGGAGTGAATACGTTTGGGAACTGTCAGCAAACGACCTTTTGTATTTGTTAGAACATTTTTGGTAGCAAGCACCAAAAATATTCAAATTGCTTACATAATTAAGGGTATTATTTTTGGACACATAAAATCTCTATAAGTAAGGTTAACTTTCAAGTGAAGTTTAATAAGGATTCTAGTTCTCCTTCTCTGCAATTGATTTTTATATCATGTTCTTCTTTGTATCGTGTCATCATGGTTTCACCTAGAGTAGCAAAATCATGTTGCAGTCCCCAACTTTACATTTGTATCCCACAAAATCCAGAAGAGAAATATTCTCTTCCTTACTTATTGAACAATAGTACTAGATATCATTCTAGAACAACTGGGGTGTCATTCCCACCTCTGTCAAGAGGCAAGAGACTGCACTGATTAGCATGGAATCAAGGCCCTTCCTTGCAAATTATATGAATATTACATCATTGGGGAAGACTGGAATGAATGCTGGGGAAGTAATTCCAGTATCCTCGTCAACCTCCTTCCAAGGCTCACATTGCTTCATTACTTCGAGGAGAAAGTTGTTCAAAAAGCATATCTGAAAGAAAGTATTTTTCTAATATGTATGTACTTTTTAAGACTGAGCTTCCAATATTGCCTAATCCAACTACACTTCCTTACCAGAGGCAAATATCCAAGGTATATAAGAAAATAAATTTAAAATGTAAGTACTGAATACTTTCAATAAGTGTAAAGAGGCAAGATCCAGTGGTATTAACTAAGAATTCACTTTCCCGTCCTTTCACATGCCTACTACCCCTAATTCCTACACTGAATGAGTAGCCAAAGGAAGACACTATGGAACCCAGACCAGAGTCAAATTCTTGGATGGGAGTTCTAAATAAGTTCTGGAAATCCTGGTCAAAAAAGAGACATGAAAAAAGCTGTTAAAAGCCAGTTACCTGAAGGAACCTCATGATTGCCATGAGGAGGGCACAGAGTAACATGTGCAGCGAAGCAGTCACAGTAAGAACATGGATATCTAAGGATCAGCAGTAGAGACAAAGGTCAGAACAGATTAGCTTGATTTCAAAGGATGCTAGATGAACTCTTCCTTTTCAAAGCCTAGACTGCTTAGGCCTTCTCCAGATCTTAATATCCCTGGTTCAAATGAGTTAGGGAAGAATCCTTAAATCATTTGAGGTTAATAAGTAACTTGCTTAAGTACTCTGTCATCACTCTTAATGAGGGCTCAAGATTGCAATGATGTTCAGTTATATGGGAATAGATTTAGCTCTGTTTCTTACATACTTGCTTTTGCATGCATTACCAAATTTTATTTAAAGCAAAACTCTAATTCCACACTTGGTACTTTTGACAACTTTAAAGCAAACTCACTATTTCACAACCTCAGTCAATACTACCAAATTCACAACTACTGAAAAGAGAACCACAAAACTGTGCCCTATGTCTCATGCAGTGTCACTCTGTAGTCAACAGAAAAGATATTTGCTGGATCAGTGACTCCAGAGAGAGGAGTGATTTGCCAAATATGGCCTATCAGAACACCAAGAAATTAGGATTAGGTTTCAGCATTTGTCGCTATCACTCAAGTACTAAATTTATATTTACTTTGGACAGCAAGTGAAGATTTAGACAGAAGAATCCAAAGTACGTGAGGTACTTTTCTGACTTAGCCAATTTTGAGAGTTTTTCTCATTGAGCTGGATGTTTCAATATTGGTTAAATAAGATGTATTGGTAATACAATAAATTTTGTTGTGATAAAATGGGTTAGCAAATAATATTGATAGTTTCTTCACCATCTTCAAAATTATTTAACCGGTTATTAGAAGTCATTGTTCCTGGGGGTTTTGGACATAAAACATAGGCCATGCTAAAACACAAGTGCTTTCAATTTAAAAGTGAAGATGCATGCCTAATTAACACAATAGTAGTAACATGAAAATAGTAGACCATTAATACACTTTCTTTTCAAATGTATTAACAGCTTAGCAGAATGGTGTAAAAGAAGACATTTAAAAGTAAGGTTCTAAAATAGATATCTAGATTAAGATATACAAATAAGTCAAAATTTATGCAAACAGAATCATATTTATAAAGCTGGGAAAAATTACTTTATATCTAAGTAAAGATATTGCAACACCCCTGCCAAAAAGTTATATAGCACTAGTGGCTAGGAAAATTAAGGACAGGGTCTAAGAATTCACACTGTGGCTGAGAGATTAACAGAAATGTTATCTGTGAAATTCAGAAGAGGATTCCAAGGAACATGACTTAGTATGTGCTTCAAGTATTACATAATGCAAACAATCATGACTTTACAATTGGAACTATTTTTCAAGTATGGGAACTGTAGTTTGAATGGTATCTGGTGGAATACATTCTCCAACTCATCATCATAGAGTATCACATTCTCACTCCTTACACCTTTGGGTTTATAGTTTAGATGCCTGTGCTATATATAAAAAGAAAAGAATTTCTTATTTTAAAGAAGCCCAGACTCCGAAATCATAGCTTTGGTGTTCATTGTATTACTATTGGGGGATAAGTCTTTAATCTGTCTTAATCTTGGAAGCTTTCTTGTCACGTCACTTTGTTAATTTTAGTCTTTCATTTTCTTTTACATTTTATCCAGGTAATTCCACCCCAAAAATAAATACTCAAAAATTATAATGGGCCAGGCACAGTGGCTCAAGTCTGTAATCCCAGCAATTTGGGTGGCCCAGGTGGGAGGATGGCTTGTGGCAAGGAGGTTGAGACCAGCCTGGGCAACATAGCGAGACAGCATCTCTCCAAAAAATATTTTTCAGTTTGGCAGGTATGATAACACACGCCTGAAGTCCTAACTTTTTGGGGGGGAGGATTGCTTAAGCCCAGGAGTTTGAGGGTATAGCAAGCTATGATTATGCCGCTATACTCCAGAATGAGACTACGTATCCCCCTCCCCACAAAAAAGAAGGAAAAAGTTCATGTTAACAAAAATGTTTTTATAAATTTATAAAGATTTTCAAATACAGTGTATTAGTAACATCAGCATTGTTACCTGAAAAACAGTAACAATTATGAACAAAAAAGACCATTTATGTGGAATAAAGATAAATCAGTCATAGCATCTGCACTTTACATATTACAGCATATTACACAAAACAGTTCCCTATATAAACATTAATTGATGCAATTCTATTCCCAGGGACTAGGCACTGTGAGAACACAGTATGTGTTCAATCTATCGTTTTTGAATTAATAAACATTTTATTGAACTGACAAAGCCTATACCCTGTCAGATTAGCCTTCTAAAATACCTAAAAGATATTCCTTTTTCAAAAGTCTTCAATGGCACTTCCATCGTGATAAAATCCATTCTTTGCATTAAAGGCACTCCACAACCCAGCCCCTTCTTTGTACTTTCTTTTTGTCTTTTACCATTATTCCTTTATATAGGACAGAGTGAAAAGAACACAGCTTTTGAGATCAGAATGCCTGCTGGCCTGATCTGAATCCTGACTTAATTACTTATGTATGATATTGAAACTCTTTGAACTTCACTTCTTACTAAATAAAATTTACTAATTAATACCTGTGGGAAGCTGGAAACACAAGAATAATAAAAATGCAGTCAGCATATATGGTCCATAGTGGATGAATGGTACTCTGTTACTGTTGGGATAACTTTCTTTTTTCATTCAAGTTGTATACTCTCTACCTTTGTTTAATGTTTTCTTCCTTCTAATCTTAAACTGGAAAATTCAACCTATTGTATTTGCACCTAAATCCTATCTATTACATAAGGTCAGATTAAAAGCAGGGTACGATGGCAGGGTACGATGGCCCAATCCTAAGGCAGGGTACGATGGCCCAATCCTGTAATCCCAGCACTTTGGGAGTTCGAGGTGGAAGGATTGCTTGAGCCCACAAGTTCAAGAACAGCCTAGACAATACCTCGTCTCTACAAAAAAAAATCAAAAAATTGGCCAGGCATAGTGGTACATACTACTTGGGAAGCTGAAGCAGAAGGTCAAAGCTAGGAGGTCAAGACTATGGTGAGCCATTGTCATACCACTGCACTACAGCCTGGGCAATAGATTGAGACCCCAACACACACACACACACACACACACACACACACACTCGCGTGCTACCCTGCATCTTTAAGTAAACATCATATTAAAGTACCAGGCAGATATAAACACACAGGTAATCAAATAATTAAAGGTAGCCCCAAGACAATGTGATTCACTGAGGAAAATATTATGTACAGAGAGAAGACAAGATAAGGTGCATTGAAGCTACCAACGAAGCTTCAAAGACTAAACCTTTAAGAAAAAAGCTGTGATACGGAGAACAGTAAACTGACAACCCGGTTAACTTCACAAATGTCTCAGGAGTCCAGAATTGTTACTCTTCCCGCATGTACTGTAGCACTATTATAGTACATTGCTGTGAAGTACACACAGCTTTGGAATGTTACTTATTTCTTTGGTTACATATATTCGTTCACCAGACTACAACTACTTGAGAACAAATACAAAGTCAGGTTCTTTAGTCTCTCTATCAGTGTCTTCTACAGAGTAGGTATTTAATACATTTTTTGTGAGTTGGAGTCTCACTCTGTCGCCCAGACTGGAGTGCAGTGGCTGCTCCCGGCCACCGCAGCCTCAACTTGCTGGGGATCCAGCGATCCTTTCGCCTCAGTCTTCCAAGTAGCTGGAATTACAGACGCGTGCTGCCACGCCCGGCTAGTTTTTTGATTTATTGTAGAGATGAGGTCTCACCAAGTTGCCCAGGCAGGTCTCGAACCTGCGGGCTCACACAATCCACTCACCTCAGCATCCCAAGGCATGGGATTACAGGCTGAGCCACCGAGCCCGGCTTTAATACATTTTTGATTGAATATTATTTGTAGAATATCAAGTAATAAAAGACTTGTCACTTATTTTTTAATTAATGCTAGTGCACTTTCAAATGTTATTTTCTGCAAGTTATGCAAGCCAATATAATTGGAGGTAAATAATTCTAAATGTACCTTATAAAGTTCTCCAGTTTTTAAAGATCTATTCCTTCTAGCAGCCTCTTAATACAGGAAACTGAAATATGAAGAAGCAAAGCATGTTACCTAAGATGACGCAGGTACCAGCAAAAGCAGAACCAGTTACTGTTGGGTTCTCCAAATGAATGGTTCTCAACTTTGACTACACAATAAAATCATCTAGGTAGATTCCTTTGCAATACCAATGCCAGGCCAATTATCATCATTTCTAGGGTAGGGCCTAGGCATTGGTAATTTTTTTTAATTTCCCAGACAATTCAAATGTGTATCTGTGGTATAAAACCACCGTGCCTCTCCTAATTGTATTAACAATGCGAATTGCTGACAGTTCCTAAGAAAGTCATTGTCTAAGGTCTCTTCTGCTCACTGTTGTTTTCTGGGTTTTAAGTATTTAAGTTCCCTCATGCGTCATTAAATGACGGGGATATTGCCTGGAAAATGTGTCCTTAGGCGACTCTGTCCTTGTGTGGATCTCAAAGAGTGAACTTACACAAACCTAGATGGTTTTCCTTCCTACACATCTAGGCTATGTGGTATAGCCTATTGCTCTTGGCTACAACCTTGTACAGCATGTTACTGTACTGAACAGGCAATTGTAACACAAAGGTAAATATTTGTGTATCCAAACATATCTAAACATAGAAAAGGTACAGTAAGAATACAGTATTATAATCTTATGAGACAACTGCTGTATATGTGGTCTACTGTTGATCAAAATGTCATAATTAAATGCATATATTTGAAACTGTGACTCAACAATATCTTTTAAATTATTATACTTACTTTTCTTTTGAGTATATACCATGCTCTGCATAAACCTCAAAATAATAGTTCTTCCTAATTTCTTCAGAAACATAAACACACATATGCAACCTTAGTAGAAAACAAGTGTTTTTTATCACAAAAAAAGTTATGTTTGTGTGATTTGGACTTTTGTGGTGTTTGCTTAGGATGTATAAGGGAGACCCTGAAATATACTTTTTCATACTTCCCTTAAGAATCAGTCCATTGTAACAAGTTTATCTAATCCATTCTTTATTAAATAGTATTTATCCCTTCTGTACTGCTATCTATCCAATACGCTTCCATTCCGATTGGCTTAGCCTTAAGAAGAAACTAATACATGCTAACAGGCAGTAAAAATTACCTCTTTCATGAGCTCAGTAGTCTGAGGGAGCACGCTACATCAGGGGTGGCTGATGCCAAGTGGCTGGCTTGCGACACATAGGAAGTCCCTCACACCTGTCAAGGGAGGCAGAGACTGCAAGATAGAAAGCAGCCTGACTGAGCAGGCGCGTTAAGGGCAAACCTGCTTCCAACTGCTGTTAGCAGAGCTCTAAAAATAAAGCTACAAAAGCATGGGGAAGGCAGAACAAATTCTTGACACTTGTACCCTTCTATTTTTGTCTGTTACGAAGCAGGTGACCTCAGTACCAAGCGATGAGTCTTTTAACTTTCTATATCCCTCACTTTCAGAAATGATCCTCAGGACTGCATTCATTCCAGCTGTTTCAAATTCATAATCATAAAGAGAATCTTCTTTAATCTTTCAAGACTGCTCTCTCTCTTATAGAATGACATTCTAAAATAAGCTTCTTTGATATTCATTTGCCTATTTTACTTTGAAGATTTCTTTCACATGTATTATTCCAGAAAACAAAATGTTTACTTCATTAATACTTTATGTATTGGGGGGGATCATACCTAAGAAGCAAAAGTTTTAAAAACCATTTACTTAACCTCAGAGATAGCAGTTTAAATGTCCTCCATGTAAAAAAATCTGCTCTAGAGGAAGAGGAACTATATACTTGTTAACGACACCTTTTAACACTCCTCCAAATAAGGTCATCCTTGTTTTAAATGCTATTTTAAGTGCTCTGGTGCCCAAGCAGTTCCACATGAGAGGGCAATAGGATGTACTGCTTGAGAGCAAGCTTGAAAGCCGACAGATCTCAGTTGTATGCCTGCCACATTATTATAGTCTATGTAGTCCAGAGCAGGTTATTCAACCACGCAACACTTCAATTTCTTCATTTATGGTTTTGTTTGTTTGTTTTTTTTGAGTTGGAGTCTCACTCTGTGGCACAGGCTGGAGCAGTGACATGATTACTGCCACCACAGCCTAGACCTGCTGGGCTCAGGCAATACCTCCGCCTCAGCCTTCCAAGTAGCTGGAACGACAAGCACACGCTACCACGCCCGGTTTACTTTTTTATTTATTAGAGAGACAAGGTCTCACCAAGTTGCAATAATGTCTTACTTTGTTTTATAGGATTGAGGTCAGAATTAAATAAGATAATATAAGCAAAACATTACCATACTTCTTGGCATCTGGCACTCAACAGATGCCACCAATTATTGATATTCCTGAAAGCAATATTGTTTAAAGTATGTTGTTGATATTTTTATTATTTTTTGTTTGGATTTGGGGTGTCACTCTGTCACCCAGGCTGGAGTACAGTGCCACCATCACGGCTCACCACAACCTTAACCTTCTGGGCTCAGGCAACCCTCCACTTCAGCCTCTAACTAGCTGGGACTACATGTGCCACCACGGCTAGTTAATTTTTTTTTTTTTTTTTGAATTGGAGTCTCACTCTGTCGCCCAGACTGGAGTGCAGTGGCCGCTCCCGGCCACTGCAGCCTCGACCTGCTGGGCTCCAGCGATCCTTCCGCCTCAGCCTTCCAAGTAGCCGGAATTACAGGCATGCGCCAGGCTGATTTTTTGATTTATTGTAGAGATGAGGTCTCGCTGCCCAGGCGGGTCTCGAACCTGTGGGCTCAGGCAATCCACTTACCTCAGCCTCCCAAAGGCACGGGATTACAGGCTGAGCCACCGAGTCCGGCCTTTTTTTTTTTTTAGAGATGAGGTCTCACTTTGTTGCCCAGGCTAGTCTCAAACTCCTGGGCTCAAGCAATCCTCCTGCCTCATCCTCCCAAAGTGCTGGGATTACAAGCATGAGCCACCACACCTGGCCTGTTGTTGATATTTTGAAATAAGTGCATAATATTGACATCCAAGAAGCCAAAACCTCAAAGTTTTTTCTACACAACTATATGGAGCAGAGGAGCAAGGAAAAGTAGAATATACCATGGGGAACTTTTTTCTGAGTAGTAGCCCTCACTGGAGGAACTTTTATGTTTTGGTAAATTTCTCACAACAGGCATGAACAAGAGTTGCCTAAATTTGCTCAAAAGTAAAAAAAAATAATAATAAATTACAGAAATTGAGAGTGCCTCAAGGTATTAAACCCCTCTCCTCAAACCAAAATTAAAGCCAAATCTCACAAACACATACCTACACACATACACACACACCATTATCTGGGTATGCAAATTCCAAAAAGAATTCTCTTTGAAAATTCTTAGTGGTTAGTCATTACCACTTTACCTAAATCTCAAATAATACCATAGAGCTGTCACCCATGTAGGTGTCACTAAACATAAGTGGTCATTTTACAAAGCAAATTTTGATCAGAAACTAGAACTGCATACATGCTTGAAAACATCATGTTATACATGATACACACATACAATGTTATCTGTCTGTTGAAAAAAAATGCACAACAAAGCCTCACCTCACAGGCGTTATATCTAGACATCCAGCAGCCATTCAACAACTATTCAGAGCTTCATTTACATGTTGGTATCTGTGTGTTAAGCTATTGGTGGCTGTAACCATTTAAACTATTTTCTCTGATTTGATTCTCAAAGAACACAGAAATAATTTGCTATTCTTTTGGTAAGTACTAATTTTATTTTTGAAATATTTACTAAACTGCTTCTCACTTTGCTTTTTTAGACCAGAAATCATCAATGATCGGTATATATGTGGAAGATTATACAGAAACCTATGTCAAAAAAAGTTGGTTTTCAAAAAGTCGATTTAGAGTGAACATATATACCTCCCTTGATATTATCAAAACATTATGTGAAATTCTAAAATATTTCCTGAGGTGTTTCAGGGATATAAGATGATGAGAGAAGAAAGCTCTAAAGTGTTTATAAACCATTCAAATAAGTATTAACTGCTAAAAATGAGGTATTTAGTTTGCTAAAGTCTCAACTAATCATTTTTATCTTACAATTAGAGAAATATTATTATTTGAATTTGCCCCCATATCTATATTTTATTTGTATCTATTTTACAAGTTAAACAGATTTTTACAGACTATATTAGCATTTCCTAGATAATGTTTCCAAGCAGTTCTTAATTGGACATTTCTTAGTCCACTGAGGAATCGTTTTCATATCTGTGCAAAAGGAGCTTTGTATTAACGTATTAATTTTTCCTCTCTGATATCTAACATTTACCCAGAGGAAAATAGGTCATCAGCAAGTGTATTTCTACTCATGCCCTGATTTCTCTGCCAAAGAACTGTTGTGTCTGCATTGTCAGGCCTGGGCTAACTGCCTCTTCCCAGGTCTTCCCACCTCTGCCTGGCTGCAGAGCCACTTCCTTGTGACCAATACCTCCCTGAGGAGTTTCAGGACAATGGCTGACATTGGGTTTGGCTCTCAAGTCCCATTATTTCTTAGGAAAATAAATGGTGCTTGTTCTATTATTCATACTTTACAACAAAACATTTTTTGAGATATCACCATTGTCCTTAATGTCTCCACTTAAAAAAACTTAACTACAGTAAAAACATTTGTAAAAACAAAGTAATGTGGAAGGGGAAAAAAGCTTTTAAGTGGTAGATATAAATACTTAATAAGTGTTCATTATTGTTAAAAACTATCCTATAAATTACCTAAGGTATGATCTTGTTCTATTGGCTTGGTTTTTACAGGGACTAACACACTGCCTAAAGTATGGTTGGAAATGCTTATTAAATTATATTATTAATAAATATATATACATTAATATATTATATAATGAAAATATTTGCTGAATTATTTTCTTAATTATACATTATCATAACTTACTTTACATATGCCAAAATTTTAACCAATTAAGTTCTGGAATAATAAACCAAGATGTAATAACAATAAATAGTCAAAATTGTATTTGGTTAGCCAACAAATAGAAGCAATTTATGGAACAAAACCATAGCATACAATTAGTGGCGTCTAAACTAGATGATGTCTAAACTGCATTTCAAAATACAAGAGGAGCTCAGAAAAAGTGAAGTCCTGAAACAGAGCCCATCCACCAAATGTACATATTTACAAATTCACACTATCCACCAACCTTAAAGTCAAGTTTAATGTTGTACGTATTCAACGCAAGGGCTCTGTGAAGAAGATAAATAGCCTAATATCACACGTAAATAACATGTTCTATAGTCTTTATTCACATTGCCTCCTTTGAATGTCACAACACATAGAGCTAGAGAAGACAGCGAATTTGAACATATTTTACTGATAAGGGAATGGAAACTCAGAGATATTTATTGCTGAGCCCAATGACCACAGTATGAAAAGTGAAAATCTCATCTGACTCAACACACATATAATAGAGTTGGTTAAGGAAGCATCAAACGAACCAGACAAAATAAATAAATACTGGGAAGACCTACTAAGCATAACTCTGGACAATGATCTAATAAGTATTAATCTGTGGGACACAAAAGCAGCAATGTTAAAGCAGCATTCCATCCACAGCAGCCAGGGTGAACACAGTGTCAAGTCCTAAAAGAGAAGACACACAGTATTGATTCAGCCTACAAGTCATTTTGATGCATTCTATGGAAGTGGATGTGTTCAGACTGTTTACTGTAAAACTCTTTTCTTCAGGAAGTTGAACTTATATTCTACTGCTAGTACTAATAGCTCAAAGTGAGCCTGACCTCTGATTCTGCATACCCATATACCCTAGGATCATAAACCACTATGAAACTGAGTATTAAATGCACTAGTCGTAGCAATTCATTTGTATTTATTATTATTCTAAAAATGTACATATTTACAAATTCATACTATCCTAACTTAACATGTCCCAAGATAAAAGGTACTATTATCACATTATTTTCGAAGTAAAAAACTTTCCAAATTAGTAGCCTTTCTTTATTAAACATATCTTTAAAAGCATAAATGTTCCCTTTATTTCTTGGGAAGTTTGTCTGGCAAGGATGATTGGGAATCATCCTATTCATCCATCACACAATTTCCAGACTTGGAGCAGATCCCCTGGGTTTGCACCAGAGAGGAATACGGAAAGACACATCAGACACAATCTCTCTTTGTTTAAGAATGCTAGAAAAATTCCCTAGACATGAATCCTCCAAGTTGCATGAAAATACCTGAAATTTTTGCCTGTAGAACAAAGCAACATTGCATATATCTTCATTCTGGTCAGGCAGGTTATGTATGAACCTTACCCACTGCATAGGCTGTGTGCAACATAAGACTGAATATTGTCTCTAATAAGTGTACTATATCTTATGTTTTGAAAAACTGGGCTTATTAGTTAAATTTCGATTTTTTTTTTTTTTTTGAGTCAGAGTCTCACCCTGTCTGTCACCTAGCCTGGAATGTAGCGGCACAATCACAGCTCACTGGAGTCTCAACCTCCTGGCTCAGGCAATCCTTCCAATTGTATCCCAAGTAGCTGGGACTATAGGGATGCATCACTATGCCTGGCTAATTTTTTGATTTTTTTGTGGAAACAAAGTCTCACTATGTTGCCCAGGTTGGTCTTGAAATCCTGGGCTTAAGTGATCCTCCCATCTCAGCCTCCCAAGGTTCTGGGATTACAGGCATGAGCCACCACACTCAGCCATAGATTTCCTTATAAGAGAAAAAATGCCTAGAGGAAAAACAAGATGGATGGTGCAGGCCAGCATGTGTACATATACTCAGTACAAGATCACATCTGGGAATATGAACATAGGAAGCATTCAATACTAAATGTTCTAAAGAAATTATTTTTTAACAATATCTCATTTTAAATGAGACCACTATAATAATGGGGTATACGATAACAGTAAACAACTAAATGGTGATGTCATAACCATCCCAAAGGTGAAGGTGTCTACATTAGGTTGCTAGGGTACCATAACAAAGCACCACAAGCCAGGTGGCTTAGAATAACATAAATGTATTGTCTTGGAGTTCTGGATTCTAGCAGTCTGAGATTAAGGTGTCAGCAGGGTCGTGCTTCTTCTGAAAGCTCTCTGGAAGAATCTGTTCAAAGGCTCTCTCCTAGCTTAGTTCTTTGGCTTGTGGCAACATGCCTATCTTTACACGGCATTGTCCCTTTGTGTGTGTGTATGTCTGTGTCAAAAATTCTCCTTTGTAGAAGAACATACATCATATTGGTTTAGGACCCACCCTGCTCTAATATGATCTTGTCCTAACTAATTACGCATCTGCAAAGACCCAAATTCCAAATTGGGTACTAATTCTGAGGTACTAAAGGATTAAAACTTCAACATACAAATTTAGGGGGAACACAAGACAACCCATGTGGGAACTCAACAGCAGCCTCACAGGTAACACCTATATTAAGATTGCTCTTGATATTAACAGTTTGCATTACTTAGCAACTCACAGCCATTTAAAGCTCTTAAATTGTCGTTGTAGAATATAAGATATAGTAATTATCCCTTTTCTTAATGCAACCAGGATATGAAAAAGCAAGCAGCATTTCTCAGTCATTGTGTTTTACTAGATTTAACATAGTACAATCTAGACATATGTATAGAAGTTCATGGATATATATTTCTACTACCTATTACATATATACATTAATAATATATATTCTAAATTTCTTAAAGGTGATACCATATGGTGGATTACAGAGTAGAATGTATTGGTGAGAGCCTCAGCATATGGTGACCATATAACCTGTTGTCTGACCTGGACACTTTTGAGAGTGAAAGGACATTCTTAACAATTGAGCTAGAAAACAGGCAGACACCAGGAGGATCCCAGTCACAGCCAACACAAGAGTAAACAAAGAGAGAAGCTGAACACAAATAAAATTCTGGTAGACAAAGGATAGATTTTCCCTAATTTGTCTGTAGTAGGAAAGAAAGAAACAGTAATTATTCTGCTCATATATGAATTCTGGGGACCTAAAAAAGGGAAGACAAATGTGTGAAAATGTACTAGATATTGTATATAATGAGAATGCAACATGTGTGAGTTTTGTAAATAAAATGATTTATACAAAAGAAGTATCAAAGAGAGGATAATACTAAAAGGAGATACTGGCCGAACGTGGTGGCTCATATCTATAATTCTAAAACTTTAGGAGACCAAGGGGGGAGGATTGCTTGAGTCCAGGATTTCAAGACCAGCCTAAACAACATAGTGAGCCTGTCTCTACAAATATCTATATATATAAATATCTAAATAAATTATCATAGATATATGTGTGTGTGTGTGTGTGTGTGTGTGTGTGTGTGTGTGTGTGTGTGTGTGTGTGTAAATTAACCAGGCATAGTGGTGCATTCCTGTAGTCCCAGCCACTCAGAATGTTTAGGCAGGAGGATCGCCTAAGCCCAGGAGGTCAAGGTTGCAGTGAGCTGTGATCACGGCCACTGCACTCTAGCCTGGGCGACAGAGTGAAACCCTGACTCAGAAAAATTTTAAATTAAAAAATAAATAAGCCAGGCGCAGTGGCTCAAAGTCTGTAATTCCAGCACTTTGGGAAGTGGAAGCGAGAGGATTGCCCGAGCTCAGGGGTTTGAGACCAGCCTGAGCAACATGGTGAGACCTCATCTCTACAATAAATCAAAAAATTAGGTGGGTGTGGTGACACACGCCTGTGGCTCCAGCTACTTGAAAGACTGAGGCAGAAGGATCACCTGAGCCCAGCAGGTCAAGGCTGCAGTGGTCGTGAGTGTGCCACTGCATTCCAGCCTGGGCAACAGAGTGAGGCTCTAACTCAAAAAAATAAAAATAAAAAAATAAAAGGAGATACTAACCAGATAAAATTGGATCTTTCCTAGCCTCTCCTATGTCAATCAGAGTAGAATGGATCTGAATACACCAAGAGCCCCATTACACCTAGTCAACTAAGTAAAATCGTGTATTGTTTCTCTGCAGAAAGAAAAAAAGAAGCAGAGAAATTGTTTTTTGATAGAATAAAGCCAAAAAGATTATTTTCAAACACATATTTAGGGTTTTCTTTTTCCCTCTTGTAATAGCATTCTCCCCTAACCAGCATAGACAGTGATCACCTGGATTACTGTTTCTATACTACACCACTCTGTGGTGTTATTCTTGTAAGTGCACTGTCCTAAAGGAGAACAAGCATTCTCCATTTACAGAAAAAAGAGATGAGTCGAAACATTTGGTGTTCTTTTCATATTCATCAAAATATTTTTGGTGTATCAGTTCAGGCCAGCCCTCTAAAATTTCAAAGCCACATGTAAGAGTGAACACTATACACTTACAAATAAAGCTTCATAGTGCCATGAGCTTCTCCCAGTAGTGCTCCTATTGTTTTGGGTTCTTCATAATTGTTCCCTTCTGAAAAAATGGAGCACTTTTAGCCAAGAAAATTTTCATTAGTTTACTATGCAGCTTTCCCAGGTGAAACAAATACCCTAGCAAGAGTGAGTGTCCATGTTAATTACAGTTTGCCCACAGGCCACCCTGGCAACTGTCCAGTCTTTCTGGTATCTACAAAGCGTTTTATGCAGTGTGCAGAAGGACAGGATAGATTTTCTCATTTCCTCTCCAGACCCAGCAGGAAAGAACGGACACTAGGACCTTCTGCTAAAGACACATTTCACCGCAACATTTTCCCTCAGGAAATTCACAGATCTCTAGGAACAAGGGAATTTTACCCCTGGACATTTAACTATATGCTACATAATTACACTTCCTGCTTCACTGAGCACTAAATTTAACAGCTTAATTAGAAAATATTTTGTACTAACCTCTTTACCTGTTTTAACAGTAAATTTGTTATCAGGGATTAATGGATAAAACTCACTGATGTGACAAAACATTAGCAAAATGCACACACCACATCAGGACTGTCATGGGAGTGAGCTAGAATTAGATACCACTGGCATAGGAACACATATCATGGGTCAATCAATTTATTGTTCAGATTCAACAGGGTATCTACATTAAAGTAAAACCTTAGGTCAGTGATCTCCAACCAGGAGTGATTTTTGTCACCCAAAAGACATGTGACAATGTTGGGAAACGTTTTTGATTATCATGACTTGAGAAGGGATTGCTTACTGGCATTGACCAAATAGACTCCGAGGATGCTTTTAAACATCCTACAATGCACGGGACTGCCCCAACTTCAAAGAACTGTCTGATGTAAAATGTCAATAGTGTTGAGGCTGAGGAATTCAGCCTTAGGTTGTATGGAAATATTAATGGCTTTGTATAAATTCCACATGGTAAACAGTATGTCTTAAAAGTGTATTTGAATAGTCTTTAATAGTTGTTTTTAATCAACATATTCTGATGACTTTTTTCTAGCTTGTCAAAATTATAATTATTATTTGTCACCAAATATAAAATTACTACAAAGTAAAAATAAATATTATAAAACTAAAATAAAATAGTCTAATATTCATCATGCTGTGTCTCTCCTATCCTTAGAGAGACCAAGAATTGGTCAGAAATATAAACAACCAGCCTTTCTGAAATCTTTCTGTTATCTACAAAAAGCAAAACTAAATTGCATGTGATATTAATTGAGGATTCCAAAGACCTCTTAATTTCCAGTGCCCATCCATTATCAACTCATAACTTGTTTTTTCCTTTATAAGATAAAATTTGAACTGCTTTTAACCCACCACATTATTGAGGTCAGAAACAGAAACACTCTCGCTGTCAGATAAAAGCATGAGAAAAGTATTCAGAAATGTACTTAACTAGATACTTGGAGATCCAGTTGTGTCTCTTTAAAAAGCTAGAATATCTTCTCTGTGATATGCTTGAAAAGGAATAATTGCTTTAAGTGTTTTGAAGTCCATGCCTCATTATTTATAAACAATGACAACAACTTTGCACAGCACTTTCCTATAATAAATTTGTATTATGTTTTGTCAGGAGCAAATTTTTGACTTTCAATTCAGAATGACAAGAAGTAGAAAAATCATAGTGAGCAGGAAAAAAAAAATCAGGCCCCACTTTGCTCTAATGTTGGTTATCACTTAGTTATTCCAGTACAACACTCAAATATCCCTTACGCTTCTTCAAGTGCACATACTTTAAAGCATCTTTGTCTTTTCTATTCTAATGGTCTGCCCCTCTTAATCTACCACACTGGTATTCAGGTATCTATGATTTTACAAAATAGCACTCTTGCTTCGTTATTACAAAATATAATCTACAGAGTGGTTCTTCACTGGTCATACTCAGTTTATAACAGGCACTTTACTATATGCCACTGATATTTATCTAAAATGACTTTAGAACAGAATCTGATGTTTAAGGAGAGAATATCTGGTGTTAGAAAGGGTAAAAACTTCAAGAATTCATTCTTTCAAAACCTGCTCCATGACTCTATGCTAAGACATTAATGAGGAAGCTCTCAGAAGCAGATACCCCAGAAATTCCTCTTCTGAAACAGGGTTTGACAGTGGCAATCACAAGTCAGGACAGTGGCAATCACAAGTCAGAAGAGAAGTACAGAAATAGTATCACTTTAAAAATATGATCTATATTTAAATGGTCTATACATTAGAGGTTTGCCTGTGCTAATAAACTCCTTTTAAATGACATCTCTAGAAATATTCCAGTTATTCAATGTTTGGGAAAAGAAGGGTTCCCTGGAATTTTGCAAGGAGCGGGGCTCAAATCATAGGTGAAGCATAAAAGCAGGGCTTTGGATTTGACCAACCAAGAAGTTTACTGGCATGTGATACCCCAGGAAGGGAGTAAACATCAAGGTAGAATGGGAGAGAAAGGGAAGCAAATGAATATGAAGCCAAATTGCAACACAATTGTGGTTACCTCCTACACTACTAAAAACGCTTATGCCACTTCCAAGGTGCTCATCTACATACAGGGCTAGATCTGTTCAGACCACATATGCATTAATGTGCCTTATCTGAGAATCTCATTGAAAATGAGGATGGTCAGGGAAGAGGAAGAAAAATACAAATAATTTTATTTCAAGATGATCTGAGGTCAATAGAATGAACTTACGGATTTTGGAAACAAGTTCAGTTTCACAAAATTTCCATGATGCAGCAAATATTTTGGTGGCCTCATCCACTTATATCCTTTAAACATACTTGCTTTTCCTATTGCTCCACGTAGCCCTAAGAAAAGGCCAAACCAACCCCTAACTAAGCTGTTCACAAAGAAAATAATACTTACTTTTCAGATGTAAGGTTTATGAGACAATGGCATCTGTCTCTAAATGCTCACCCCATATTTTTGGGCAAATTGCAAATAAAATAAATTAAAATATTAATGTATAAGGGTCATCATACCAAAATGCTTTAAATGATGTGCATATAAACTGCAATAATAATTAATATTTTTGCAATAATTAACTATAATAGTCACCAAGGTGTTGGACAATTTCTATTGGATTAGATGTCAGCAGATTTCTGTGAATACTCTTTTTTTTCTTTTATGTGAGATTCATGAAGTTATGTTATAAGGAAATTTACCAATAAGGTGTTTTCTTGAGCTTATCCTGAAAAATCACTTAAAAGAGAATAGCTACTCAAGAAAGTTTAGCAAGAGTATGTCTAGCACTGTTAATATTTGTATTCTTCTTGACCTAACATCCTAACTATTTTCTGTAAGATGCAACATCTTTGCAAAAAGATCTAGTTTAATTCAAATAGTTTTAAGTGACCTACCAAAAAGCAGATAAGGGCCTCTCAAGAGAGCCTTAAAACACATTACTCTGATTTTCTAGGAAACTAGTTTATCTCAACAGTCTGAAAAACCTCTATAAAAGTCCTTGAGACAACTGTTCAGTATTAAGCGTACAATGACAGACATCATTTAGGAGAAACTGCACAGAAAGCCACACACACAAAAAAAGAATGGAAAATCCTATACTAGCATAATGATGTAAATTACAGGCCCCAGTTTCACCCCAGTTTCATTAGGTAAAAATGCTACATGCACTATAAGAACATCATCAGCAACAGGCAGTCAGAAAAATCCCCAAACAAATAGAAAATAAGTGAAATATGCTTTGTCAAAAAACCCACCATGCCTTTTTCATACATTATAATTCCAATGTGCACAGATGCCTGCGGCAAAACTAGGGCTCACAAAATGAAAAAGCTCTACAATTCTTACTATTTGCTAACTAAACATTTTACCAAGCGTAAATGGCACATTTCATTCTTTGAAAACTTTTAATTGCCCACTGTAAGGATATATTGTTTGATTCTGGATATGTTTCAATACAGTGAGAATTATTTATACTTTTACACTTTGGCAGACACTCTGAGATCTGAGTTATCAATGGAAATATTTATATAACCTCCATCCCATTGGCCAAATATACTTTCTACAGATAATTTTTTTAAGTGTAGAGGAAAGTCAACTTGCCCTAGGTATGTATCAATGTCTTAATACATATATGATTCTCAGCTATAAGATATGTAATTTGTGGAGTAACAATTTGGCACACATCTGTTTCTTTATAATATACAAGTAATCCCAGAATTCATCAAGAGGGAATAGTTATCTTCATATTAGCTAACTTACTAAAGTGATCACATAAAGAATGCAGCCCTTCTTTTAAAATAAGAAAATTCTGGTAAGAAACTACAGTATCTTACAATCAAATAGTAGGTTCCCTTATGGCAATTTGAAGAAAAGGCCATTCCTATCCAATAGCTTAAATAGAAAATAAGAATTAAAGCAGAACACATCATTTTAATGCAAAAACATTTAATATGAAAATCTTCCATTCTAGTTTTTGTGATATCATTTTCACACTGAAAACAATAATTTCATTATATTTTAAATATCCAAATAAATTAAACTAGAGATACTCAGATTATGCTCTGCAGATCCTGCCAGTTTGAACTGTTTCTATAAATCCACAAGAAACATACACAAACTGAGAGTGTTCAGACACTTCTAATACATTTTAGATGAAGTAATTTTACAGCTGTTAAATCTTTAATTATTTAAAATGAAATTTATATGTTTATATCTTTTTAAATTTTATTTTTCCATTAAATGATTTTCATTCCATTTCACAAAAATATAAATGTATAATGAATATGAAATTTATACAATAAACAAATAAACCCTGCCCCTTTAGCACAGTTAGCGTGAAAAGCACTGAATTAGACAATTACTCTGGCCAGAGTTCCCTGGTGGTATAGCAAATTAATTAGTGCTAGAGGTATAATAAGACAAATTCTGAACAAGTCAGACAACCAGCAGTATTTTGAAAAGAAAATGACTATATATGTACAGGCTGAGCAAGAGAACACCTGTATGGAATACATGAGGGACTCTCTTTTTAAGGAAATGTCATGAGTATCCAGTATTTAAATATTGTAAAAAAGCATTTATCATTTATCATTATTTTTTGTTTGAAAAGCAGAAGTCATAGCTATTCACCTAAGTCTATTCATTGAAGAGGAAAAAAATCATTGATACTTTATAATTGGGACATTAGAGATTACCATTCCATATGATTACATTTTTTAAAAAATAGATGTTGTTTAGGATTTCAAAGAATTGCCTACTTTGTATAAGCAGGAAAATGTGTATAATTTCAGAGAAGACCCAAGTATAAATTGGAAGTATCTTAGTCCTTTACATTTCAGAAGAATTGTTTTATAATTTTTCTACACATTTATTAACAATAATGGTATAATTGGCTTAAACCATAGCACAGAAAATCCTTCTTTGTAGTGGGTAAAAAGGTCAACTAACTAATTATGACAGCACCCTTAATGAGTAGTTAATGTTCCTCTGGAGTTTACTTTCCTTAGAGGACGGATCAGAACCAACCTGACAAAACAGTTTGCCTGGAGGCAAAAGGATGATAGGTCATCTGATGTTGCAGAGCACTCCCAAAATATGTTAACATGAAAAGTGGGAAAAGAATGAAATTCCCATTTTTTAGTTCTTAGTGTATTATGAGGGTTGTCTAGTAATAAAACCCATGGAAGGCAGGACTCTAAGATGGCTCCCTCCCATGATTACCACCAACTTTCCTTGAGCAGGAGTGGGACCTGAGACGTGAAGGGCTGTCACTCCATGATTGGGTCATGTTATATGGCAAAAGTGAAGAGATTCTGTAGGTGTAATTATGATCCCAAATAATTTGATTTTGAATTAATCAAAGAAGAAAGTGTCACCGTTGGTCTAAGTTAATCAGCTGAAAGATCTTAAAAGGCTACCAAGCCCCCAAGAGCAAACCACCATAACTCCTCACCATTAGAACTGTGAGAGAATAATTGTATGTCATTTTAAACTATTATATGTGGTAACATGTTACACCAAAAATAAATAAATACATAAATAAATAAATGTATATTGGTGGATTTTAAACATGAAATTCACTTTATCTCTACATAAAATGCCTTTATGAAGATTCTGTTTGGTTTGGTTTGATTCAATGAAACTTAAATTAGTGATCAGTCTTTTATTTCCTTAGTATAGTCTGAGTCACATAGTTTTGCATGCATGTTGAGGATTTAACATGTATTTCTAACTTCTCTCATTTAATAACACATTTACACTAGGAGGAAAGCTAATCAAATGGGCATAATGAAGGGCCACACATATAAGATCCTACAAACACAACTCTTCTAAACTTTGAAATGCGTTATGAACTCTACTTAAATTATTCTTAAAAAGTTAGAATCGATATTTTAAACAGTATTATATAATTGATTTTTATAGGATTACTTGAGCCCAGGAGTTCAAGACCAGCTTAGGCCACATAGCGAGACCTTGTCCTCTAAAAAAAAAAATCAAAAAATTCACCAGGTGTGGTGGCATGCTCCCATAATCCCAGCTACTCAGGAGACTGAGGCATGAGGATCACCTGAGCCCAGGAGGTCAAGGCTGTGGTGAGCCATGAGTGACAGAGCCTGAGTGACAGAGTGAGACCCAGAATCCAAAAACCCTAATATTCAAAAGCATCTTTTTTTTTATTCATTGAGTTTTCTATGCCTCTACAATGGTATTAGTTATAAATCATTTTTGAGGGGAACTCAAAAGACAGTAGTCACTCAAATCAATATCTGTCCTGTGGTTCTATGAGGAAACCTAGTTAAACAGTCAGTAACCACAGCATTCGTGATCACTTTGCAGAACTGTAAGTACTTGGTAGTCACATACAAGAATGCAGTTTTCAAGACACTCACTTTGGATCCAACATTCAGATCCATTTAAAATACAGGAGACCTGTGCCTCTTAGCAGGCATCTGTTGCAATTTGGTAAACAGAGAAGTTATAGATCCAACTGGAAGCTGATACAGCTTGCCATTTCATCTAGTGATGTGCAATCCAGCTTCAGATAAAAGCTGTGACATATAGCATGAAAAATCTTACACATAACCTCAGGACACTAAGCAAGGAATGTCTGGTATATTTTTCTTTATTACTTTGGTTCTCCCCTTCCCATGGCTACTGCAGGGAAGACTTTCCTCCAGTGTGCTAATCTGCTTAGTACAAAAAGCATAAGAGATTATTTACAGAAAATAAAGTAATCCTTAATAATCTCCATAGATTCCTCCAGGAGTGAATTAGAACTTCAAGAAAAACCTCTAGCTCTAATGGTTGTACATTAAAATAAGAAAAGTTGAAAGAAATGAACAATTTCCACTCTTTGTTCAATAAATTCAATGGATTATACATTTACATGTACTTGATGCCTTTCATTTAAACCTCACAATTTCCTCTGTAAGGCATGGAGTATGATACTCTTGTACAGAGTATGAAAATGAAACTCAATAAAATTAACTTTCCACAATCACACAGGCTGTATCAGAGACAGGGTTTAACACTGGGATTCCCTGACTCAAAACCCTGATTCTTCCCACCAGACCAGACTACCTACCTTGAATCCTCTGAACTTCCAGAACACAGACTACTATGGTCCTAGCTTTACTTAAATATCTATCAACATGCCTAGCAACTTTTGGGAGCAAATGAAGCAATATGAAATCACAGTAGGGTTTGGAAGATGTGAAAGGATTACAAGACTTAAACTGGACAAAAAAATTAAAACCAAAATCAGCAATTATACCACATCCATTTTGATGTTTCAGTTACTAATAGCATTTACAATCCTTCATATGTATGACCATTTCTAGATACTACAAAGCATTTTCAGGTTTTTGTTGTTTTTGATTTTGAGACAGGGTTTCATTCTCTTACTCAAACTAGAGTGCAGTGGCACAGCCACAGTTCACCACAGCCTCAAACTCCTGAGCTTAAGTGAAACTTCTGCCTCAGCCTCCTAAGTAACTGGGACTACAGAAATGAGCCATCATGACCACTTAACTTTTTCTATTTTTTGTAGAGATGGGGTCTCACTTTGTTGCCCAGACTAGTCTCAAACTCCTGGGCTCAAGCGATCCTCCGATCTTGGCCTCCCAAAGTGCTGGGACTATAGGCATGAGTTACTGCACCCAAGCTATTATGTCTTCTAAATAGATAAATTCTTCATACATGTAACACATCTGAATCTACAAACATTTTATTCACACTGTAATTTGTCTATATATTATATAATATGTTTATACATATATACCATGTAAAATATAAAATACGTATCTCTGTATATGGGGCTGATGCTTGTGTTTCTCCGCAATTAGGATAGGCATACAGAGGAAACAGAAGGAAGAAGAAAAAAATAGATCCCGAGTAGCCTGTAGACCCCAGGTTTTAGATCTCCATGCATATAAAAATAATAGAATCCCGGGGCCAATATACTTTATTGTGGAAAAACCCAGAAGGGGTAGGACCAAATCCAAGGTTTACAACCTTCAAATGGCTCCTCTGTCACAGTCATTTACACCCGAGGACTCAGCTGGCTTTCAGACACCACACAGACAGGTTGTGTCACATCTGATAATTTAAGGAGATAAATGACCTCATATAATTATCATGCATGGTTTGCTCTGTGATGAGTTACCATTCCCCTGTGTTTATTTATTACCATCAAGGAATAACATAAATTTTAAACAATTACTCACCAGTAGACCTTGACACCCATGGATCAATCCTCTGGGAACTAAGCTACACATGCACAATAAAATTTTGCCTCATAAAAATTAATTCCAATTTCTACACTTATATGACAGGAAAATCAGGTGTTTGGAGAGACAACCAAGCATTTAATATGTTTAGTTTAATGTAGTCTGTACACCCTCCATTGTGCCTGAGGGTGTACATCATCCTCCTGAGGCTTCACATGGCCCATTTGTCTAAGTGTCCCAAGATTTTGTAGTTGCAAATTTAAGTCAATTCTAATATAATGTCATGGCAAAGAAGTTTGGTATTTTTAAAGTGACAAAACATCATAAAAATTTTACACATTCTTTTCTGTGGCAAATGTCAAAAAGACTGCCATAAAAAGGCCAAGTTCCTGGTGCTGAGAATGTGTTGCTTCAACAGTTATCTTTAAGATGCAATCATTGGTCATGGTATAATGTCTAGGTTAATTTAAAACCTCTCTATTCTCCACAAATCAATTCAAAATTTGCACCCAAAATTTTGTTTCGGTGTTTTATTTCTACCAAGAGTGTTTGTGAAAGGCTCAATTCCATTTATATTGTAAAGTAAAGGAGAGGGGTTAGATGAGTATAACTAATCATCAGTTCATTGCATCGAGTGGAAGTTGACCTTTTTTGGTATGCTCTTGGTAGATTTATGCTGACTTCTATGTTGGTTGCTAAAATGCAAGTGGTCTTGATTTTACTATCCTGTACTCACTCAATTAGTCAGGCTGTCTGGAATCATTTCTCTAAATATCACAGATAAATTGCTTCATTAACTTTTAGGTATTCTGTCTGGAAGTTGAAAATTCACATCTTTGTTAATGAGAGGTTATCAGTGACAAAAATATGACTTTTAAAAATAGATTCAGTCTCCTGTGGCACAGTTCTCATACAACAGGTACTGGCTGAAATGTAAGAATAAAATACATCAAATACATTGTAGTTCCACTTTCTTCATGGTCCCTTTTAAGACATCAGTTTTGTCCTCAACCTACGGATGGAACACTTCACATTTCCTAGTTCACTTGCACTCCGTCACCTCCTTTCATTTTCTTTTATGATGAAAGGCTACACAAGTTTTAGGAAGAAACATTTTTTAAGGCCTGCAAAGCATTCCTTTTTCCATTCAAGCTTTTTGCATGGCCCAAATGATACATTAGCCCAATAATCTAGCTCACTAAACCACAGTCATCAATTTAGATCACTTGCAGGCAGAAAAATCACACGAGGTACAAATAATGAACCCTGGCCATTAAGCAATCCTTCAAAATTCCCCATGCATTATTTCATTTAATCTTCATAATAACAATGTGATGCCAGATACAAGAATATTACCCTTGTTCTACAGAAGGTGAAGTCAAGGCTGAGACTCAGTTCTGCTGCACTTCACATCAACTCCTTTCCCCCCTCAATCTTACTGCTGGAATATGCAGCCAGGAGAGTTAATTGAAGCTAATACCTCAAAGTGCTGGCAAGAGGATGTCAATTTTGGCAAGTAAGTGTAGGACTCTAGAATCAAGCTACTTAGGATCAATTTTTTACTTCTAAAAAAATTTCAGGAAAGTTCTTCATACTCTAAAAGTGTTTCCTCATCTACGAGGAACAGAAATAATAATAATACTAATTTTAAAGAACTGGATTGAAACTTGGATGGATTAAAAAAAATGGAGGGTACTAATTCATAGCACTTGGCATACAAAAGGAGATAAAAAATGTCAGAAAGCAATATTATTATAGTGATTGAAGGATGATGTTAGAAACTATTAGTGTTCAGGCACTCCGCAGGTAGAGATATCAAATTAGCACAAGTAAATGAAATACTTAGGGGAGAGGAAAAAAAGAGCAAAGTCATAAAAAGGAAACAAATAGCCCACACTAACTCTTCTCATCTCTTGCCACAAACCACAAGAGTAGTTTTTCCATACTGCAATAGTACCAATGGAATCAAAATCGATTCTTAGATCTGCTGGCATTTGAAATCCTAACCATTCATTCATTCATTCATCTTGGAATCTCAAAGAACTGCTGTGATGGCATCTGCCAGGAATTTTCAGACCTTTGGAAGACCTGAGGTGCTTCAGTAAGGTTGGCCAGGACCTACTTTGCAGAAACACTCCATCAGTGTTTTGTTTTTGTTTCGTTTAGAGAGAAACAAAACAAGTGTTACCCAGGCTAGACTCAGACTCCTGGACTCAAGTGATCTTCCTGTCTCAGTCTTCCCAGTAGCTAGAACTACAGGTGAGCCACCATGCTCCCACTGGTTTATCTCATCAAGTTTATTATTTTGTTTTCTTGACAAGTATCTGTTTCAATTCAAACTTCTGCCCTCTACTGAAGAAGGTGGGAAGCACCAATAGAGAGGGACAGTAAACCCTTTACCAATCTAAATTACTTTTGGACTAGTAAATCATTACTATCTGCCCAATTAATAAGTAAATAATGCTACAATGCCAAAGGAAAGAACTATTTTTTTATTTCCTTTTCAATGATATTACTGTAACATCTGTCTACCACAAGCACATACGTTTATTAAATCTAATAACATCTTATCAAACTACATGGATCTTCAAAATGATAATCCCCCCCTAGGAGGAGAGTGCAAAATAAGACAAAAAGAGAACCAAATGTTGCTGTGTCTAAAAGTAATATAGTGGTAAACTGGGTCTTGTTACTACCAAGTAAAGAAAAACTCTAGTCCATGCATCTCAAAATTTGAATATTACTAATGTGTATGTATTACATTTCTGAATCATGTCATTCCTCCTCAAGAATGGAATATGTAATTTGAATCATCTCTCTAAAAACATCTCCAGTAAATTAAAATTATACCTATCCTGTATGCCAACCATCTGCTTCAATTCTCAAGGCTGTTTCATATTTCAAAAGTTACATTGTAAGACGTTGCTTTTATCTTGATCCCTTCCTCGCCTGCCTCTGTGGGAACATTCATCCATAATCATGGCTTCTCTCATTGCTTTCATCTCTCTGCCATTTGGTCTCTCCTACTGATATACTCAAACCTCCCCTCTCGTAACACTTATTTAGTTGTCTTTATAACTTTCCCTACTCAGTTCCCCCAGAGACTTCTTCTGAGAATTGCCTCTTCCCAGTCATGGTAACAGCAACTGTCATTTTACAATGTAAGATCTTCTAATGAGACTGGACCAGTTGTGGAGAAGTAACTCAAGTTCAAGCAGCCGGAGTCTCTTTCCCGAATCCCATCACCTGCTCACAACTGAATGGGCTGTAAGTGGCCAACTGGCCCATATTCAGACTATCAATGTATCTTTCTTCTTTGGGAGGCTACCTTTTAGACTAGGATTCTAGATTCAAGCAGGTTCACATCTTCAATGGAGAAAATATAATTCCTTACAACCATTCAACACCATGAGCATTGGGAAGCAGCCAATGCCAATTTGCAGACGAAGGGAAGAAAGAGGAAGTAACACACAAAAAAGCAGAAGATGACTCTCTAGATGATCCTGCTAAAAATCTCACCTTTTTAATAACTTTTGGTACATCCTTGACCTTAACTCCCACAATTGATCATCCAGCTCCACTCCCCTTTAAAAATGTTTCCCTTTTTGGCTTAAGATAGTCCTGTGGGTTTGTACTACTCACAATTTCAAATGGCCTAATATTAACTCCTGTTCTTACCTCAAAAGAATCCCAAGTCCCTTAACCTGCCTTCCTCTGAATTTACTTTCTCATTTCTCACACTGTTCATATTGCCGAATTCCTGGAAAGAACAATCTGCACGTGTTGTCTTCATATTCCCCGCTTCTACCAACTCCTCAAGCCACTGAAACCACGCTTCTGTTCCTAACACTCTACTGAAACTGCTGTCTTATACCAATGGGCTGATGACTTCCTTTAAAAAGTCATCTTGTTTGATGTCTCAGCAAAAATGAAACTATAGGTCAAGGTACTTCTTTTGAAACTCAGAATCTTAGTGAACACTAAATAGATAGGAGTTAAATAAAAGAATGAACCTTTCTTCTGGCTTCAGTGATACTGCTCTCTGAATTTGCCTTCAAACTCTCATCAGATACATATTTCTAAGGACCTAACAGACATCTATAAGGCATTGCAAACTCAAAATGTCTAACAGTGAACATATTACCATCCCACCAACACAAATCTGATATTCCTTCTTTGTTCTCTAGTTTACAAAGCATAACAAAACATGATCTTAGAATCATCACCAATTCTTCTCTCTTCCTGATTCCCCATATTCCAAAACCACCAAGGCCTGAAATTTACTTCCAAGGTACATTTCATACCTGCTTCGCTTTCTCACTGCAACTATTCATTTGGAGACCTTCAGCATCTCTAATTCAGTTAATGCTGCAATAATATATTCTTGTTGCTTCAAATACCCGCCCTCTTTAATCCATCTTCTCCATAGTATGATTCAAATCTATTGCTTTTATCTTAATTTAAAAATCTCAACAGTAACAAAGAATGAAAATCAAATTTGTTTTGGTATGCAGAGAGGGGCTAGAACAAATGTCCATGTGATGGGAGCACAGTCCATCCCCTCCTTGGGTCAGGATGCAATAAATTTATCCCTTAGATTCAAGCCAACAGTCCCACCAACATCTCTTCCCACCCATAAGCCCTATGCATAACAGAGAACAGATCATGTTTCTTTAGACCATGTTCCTTCAACATTTAATGTACTTTTTCCTTGACCATGCTCTGATGTACCCTCTGTTTTATAGTCAGCTTGGAATTGCTAATGTCTTCCTTGGGGATTCTCTCCCTCAATTTGCATTCTCAACATGTAGCTTAGTGCAGTACATAATTTGCACTGAATAATAATAATTGCATTAATTGTTGAATTAAATTATATTTGGTGTTAAAAATATTTGAAGCAGGAGACATTAAAAGAGATAGTATAAATTAAAATTACTTCTAAAACTGAGATATACAACTTATTTAGAGGCCCAAATAGTGTTAGGTATATTACTTAAAAATCCGCTTACCTACAAGTTATTTTTTCCTGTTGTGTACTCTGATAACAAAAAGATTTACTAACACAGTGTCTTTCTTGTAGATTAGTACTCAGACTTTTCATAAAATGTTATGCTAGTATTTTTTTATCTAATAAACTATTTCCCTGTGGTTTTATGAAAAATAAGAATTTTTAAGTACTTCTATTTTTAGAGATCTAGACAATTTTATTGCCTTTGAGCTCTAAGGTGAATTTCCATATTTGAATGTTTAGGTTTCTAAAAATGAATATTATGTTTAGGAAGCAGCATTTCCAGTATAACCAAGCTCACATGGGAAAAGAAGAAAAAAAGAAGAAATTCAGCAAAATAACCAACTGCTACCTTTAATATCTTGAATATAATTTCAGACCTCATAAACCTGAGGGTTCCTCTTTCTGCCCCACTTATACACGCATCATTCCTCTTAGCATTTTCATAATGCCTGTTGATCACTTTTTTAAAAAACAAGAGTTTCCCAGTGTGCCTGAGCCCATTTATTTGATTAAGCTATTCCTCTTTTAACTCTCAAAATATGGCATTATTAATATTTAACCATCCTTTTATGTAGTCAGACAGATTGCACCTTAGAAAAGAGCAATTTTATTAGCTCTTTCCCCTCCTTTCCCTAATTATCCCTAAAGTACTGGGCAAATGTCAAAGGAAATAACTGTCTAGACTTATTTAACAATTTTGGCAGAAGTATTGACTACATATTATAGATTTATCTGTATATCAAAATCCCTCAACAATTTCCCGCAGAAGGAAATATCCACTGGTAAAAAGCCCCCCGAAACAGTGGGCATAGATTCAATTAAAAAGGACCCTGAAACTGAGGTCTTATCACAGGTAATTTGAGAAAAAACAAACCAAAAATTTTCCATTTGATTAATGTTATATGCAAATAATAATACATTATGATTAATAGCAATTATATGCACATATGTGTGTGTATAAAAGAAAAAACTAAGAATGAATGATTTGAATAAAAGAACATAGGAATTACTTTTCATCATTTGCCAGTAGACCACCACAATACATTTTTAATTATTTAGGAAAATGAACTTCAACTAGATGCAAGATTTTCCCCAAACCTGAAGCATTTTAAATGGCCAACACCATTATTTTCTACTGCCATCATTTCTAGTTTAAGTTGTTCTTTCATTTATAATATAGAATTTTAAATGTATCCTAATTTTTCAAATCCACAGAGCATATGGTTAAAAAAAATCAGCAGAAGCAAATGTTAAAATAACATTTAGCCAGAAATATCCCACATTCATATTCAAAGAGAACTTCAAATACTGCTTTATATATAACAACCTGATTCTGAATTACTGAGATTAACTATAAAAAGTGTGCCAGTTTGTTGAGGCCACAAAGTCAATCTTGTCAATCATAACCTATACAAACAAGTGGCAATCATAACCTATACAAACAAGTGGCAAAATTTAAAGAAGCAATGACCACTTTCTTGACTCATTTTTTAAAAATTGCTAAGGTAGTTTACTCCTATGTATTGAATTACTACAAAAGATGCAAAGACTATAAGGCAGGGATATCTAAAAGTTCACATTTTACAAACACAACTTTAAACCTGCGCATATTTGCCTTCATTCCTAAAACATCTCACCACCAAATATATTTAATTTTTACAAATTTCAAAGTGTACCATTATCTAAATGGCAGAAATAAAATTGCTTATTATGCAAATAACTTTTAATTAGGTGTCCAACATTGCAACCGCAACAGTTTCTTTCTCATACTTGTTTTGTTTAAAAGATGGCAAAACTATCTTTAAAAGTACTTTCTTTGTTATTCATCAATTATGTTAATAACGCGTCTTTAAAAGATTTAAGTATTTTCAAACCACTTTTGTATACAATGTCTCATTTGATTGTCTTGACAAATTAATTCTAAAATGCCAGTGTTATTAAATGATATTTAATCCCTGAAAGCAGGCGTGGATTGGCGGATATCTTAAAGCATGCACACTTGTTAATAAACTTACCTTACTGAGGTTTTTCTACTCTAACAAATCACTTAATGTTTAAGAAAAATGTGTGTATATACATACCTACATGTATATATGTATATCTGCATACACACAAAATCTTAACTACTAAATAGAATAGTACAGTGATACAAACCAGGCGAGTTACCTAATTACACAATGCTAATATTTCAGACCTCAAGGAAAAAATGGTACAGTATTTATCACAAAGTATTACAAGTTTTATTCAATTGACATTGAAGTCAATCATCTTTTTCCCTCAACTCTGTAAATATTACACAACCATTATGTTTTAGTACACACAAAAAAAATGAATCATATGTAAACTACATCACTGATCATCATGACCATTCCAAGTTTGCTGGAAAGCGACTATATGAAAGACTTGGGAACAGTTGTTGTACCATTCACAGATAGTCCATGAAAAGACAGACAGGTTGACACACTTAGTGACACAGTGCTTGATGCACACTGTAAGCCTTAAGTAAATGTGTAGTAGATATAATAGAACAGAGTTTGTTCTCCACAGTAAGCAGCTGACATGCTTTTTGAAATACTACCACAGACAGCACTTTTACAAATAATGAAAAGTTGCCATTTTAATGACAATAAAATGTTACCGTTTAGAAATACCAGAAAAATTCTGATTTTTTTTTTCAAAATTCTAGGTAAGTTTACTGGTAGAACCGTTTATGTCCACATACAAGACACCAAAAGAGATCAACAAATTGTATGATTTGCCCAAAATACATTTCAGTTTATCCCTTTAAATCTCCAGCTTAAAGTTACAAATAATTTGAAGACACATGCTAAGGCATAAGACGTGAATTAAAGAGAGCAGATTACTTTCTCGTAAATTTGCATCTGTATGGAAAGAGAAATCTGAATAAGTTTCTGTATGTAGTATCAGAAAATGATACTCAAGGGAATGTGTAAATTAAATAATATAGTTTGCTATGGGCATAATTTTTTAAATTATTTTTAAAATCTCCAAATCTGTTGTTGTTTCTTATGAGTATATACTCCTAAATGTCTATACTAATTTTGAATACAATACATAATTTGCATGTGTTGTTTACATTCTTGCAAAAACTTACTATGTATAAAAACTAGAAAGAAGAGTATTTTGCTATTTTTATCAGTAATGGAAAAATAATAGAAAGAGGTCTATGCACCCAGGTTTCTCTGAAGGGAGAAAACAGTAAAGTTTTACTCTATTTTCAAAATGAGCCACTTATTTATATTCTAGTTTTATATGAATTTATTAAATTTACATTAAATTAATGAAAGCTATGGTCAAAAAAGATAATAAAGGTACATTTTATTTCCTTTTTATAAACTACAAAAAGCATAGATTCTTGTATTTTTAAAAATGTTTTAATTATATCCATTTCAGTTTGCTTCATGCTCATTCAAATGTCAATCCAAATAGCTACATATATACTTATGTGTAACATTAACAAATGTTGAAAAATGAAAAATATATCTGTTGCATATTTTAAACCATACACCTGTGGAATAATAAATGTTGTCCTGTGGTTAAGCTGATGAGCACAAATTAAAGATCCGAAAAAGATATTTATTAATGTTCATTATTTTACATTTAATATCTTATCCCATTTGATTATTCAGCACATTTCCTTGTGTGTGTAGTATGCAAATAGAAATTGCTAGGTTCAAATGAGAATAATTATGTCACTTCAAATGTATGGAGTAAATATGCATTCCAATGTCATGACATAAGAAATTTATTTTCTATAGCCTTAAATTCAAATTTGTCTAATGACAGAAAAAAATACAAGTATTTAAACCCCAAAAGTACTATTCCCTTATGAGACTTTCTACTTATTTCCTATCGATACCTATAATTCTTAGTTTTATATTTACATCATTGTACAGTTTATACTAAAATCCCCATATCAATGGGCTCTCAGTCAATTATTTTTTGACTGACTGGCATTTTAATATGATTAAGATAATAGTTTAATATGAATAACAGTTATCACTACAATGGTTTAAAAAATGAATGTGCAAATATATTCTAAAATTAAGGACAGATTTACATTCAAATTGTAATACTGGCTATCACACATGTAATCCTGAATTTCAAAATAGAAGTGTTTCAATGTATGTGCCGTGAAATTATTTCTAGAAAAAGAAAGCTACCAGTTTTGAGAATTACATTTTAAAATATCAATACAATATGTGCATAATATAACATTCAAAATGATATATTTTCCATTTATATAAAACCTATACCCATTAGGTGGTTGCTACCATATCATATATGTATTCTTCACACCTTATTGAGACAAACCTTTCCAAAAGAAACACCTACCCTAGAGAAAGAACTGCATCAAAATTTCTTTGTCTAAAAAAGGCCCGTTATTTTAATGTCAACTCTTACAACAGTTTAACTACCACTTAATCCAGAAAAAGATCTTGTATTAGAATGTATGTTGAACTAGAAAGTAGAAAATGAAAGAAGATATTTAGATTGATGTATTTGTTTTATCATAATACAATTTAAGCCCTTCATACTATTGTAAACATTCTACTAAAAAACTGTGCATAACTAATTCTAATTCAGGTCCAACTCTAATTAGTGCATAATTAATTATATAGTATGCGATGGTATGTTCTTCCTCTTTTGATGATAAAAACTTCTTAAATTACTTTTTCTCTGAAAAATAAAATTGTCCAAAAAAAACCAAAAATGTACTAATGATTTTCAGAGAAATTTATATGTAGAAGCATAATAATCTGCCTTTAGTGAACACTACAATCTTTGTACCCACTTTTTTATAAACTTGACATTTTTCCCAAAGATTTGAGATTTGTCCTGATTAAACATTATGTATGAATTCTTTTCTCACAAAAAAAAGCAAATGGCACCACATCTTTATGAAAAATCCTACATTTTAGAAAATTTCATGAAGTTTATTCAGATATCTAACATGAAGTACAAATGTCAATCATCATTTTTCCTTTGCTCAGAAGAGATATTAGTAACTTTTCAAATAAATAATTGAAGATACAGAAGACTTCCAAAAAATTGTTAATATTACCTACTGGAGACAGACTTAGCTCTACAAAATTTCTAATTAAGCTTTTCATTCATGAAACAACTAATATCTTATATAATTTGAAAATATCACTGTTAAAAAAATTTCAAATCCTTTCAAAGAAGAGAAATTGTGGTGTCCTAATTCTCATTTTAGCCCACTATTTATTCTCCTTCTTGTCCCTTGTAAATATCTGACGATGAAAATGGAGTTATTTTAATTTTAGGAACGTGTTTATTTCAGATGCTCTTCTTACAATAAGGATTTTTACATTAATATTTTATCATAATATGTTCAGTAATAAAAGGTTATGTTCTGTTGGATTATGAAAGGCCATAGTTTTCCCAATGGTATGATGATGCATTCCCCCAAAATGATAAAAATGTTGATAAATTGTCAGTTACAAACAACACTGTAAAATGTGTCATCTGAACACATTAGAAAGTGACTCCTTTTTAAAAAGCCACTTCTTTATTTGACACAAAATGCAAGCGAGCCACTTGAGTTCTCACTTTACAGGCCAAGCATTAAAAAGATTTTAAAAATTAAATAAATAAAAGTGCGATTTCTTGAGAAGAGTAAATAATTTTGAAGCATCTTTAGGGTAATTCTTACTCTTTTTATGTTTAAAAATATCCAGTTGGAACATTCTGCCAATTAAACGAAGATCTACAGATAGCATTTATCTTTTTGCTTCATAACAAAAAAGATTTGCCATCAGTTTTATGGAAGATTATCTAAAAAAGAACATTACTGTAAATCAATGACAAAAAATATTAGACAATCCCCTTCTCCGGGTTAGAATGTGCATCCCCCAGATTCCTGCACTGACACCTAATGTAATAAATACTGTAAGCTGAATCTTAAATAATAGCTGCAGGGTTTCAACCAATAAAGATTCACTGTTAGTTTCCACCAAAAACTCCAGTATTCAGCACTCAGCCAACAAAGGACAGCAAATAATTCCCAGCAGCATAAATACCGGGAAGGCTACCTTGGGCTTTGTTTTTGTTATGTAAAATGCATTAAAGTGACTCATCCACTTAAGATTACCTACTCTTAGAAGCTTTAAAGAAGCTCCCAAATAAATGCTTTCCCAGAATGCCGGATAGGCTATTCGGCACATTTAAAAAGATGTATATGTTTATATATTCCACTGACTTTGATTCTATTTTGCAGCCTAAGAGATGCGAAAATTATTATTTTTCATTTTCTTCCTGCCATGTGACCCTAGCTACCTATAAACACTATTTCAGAATAGCAGCGAAGTTTTTTTTAATGATAAAGTTATTTTAGAAATTTTAAAAATAAGAGAAATTTGCAGGAGACTGGAAACAGTCCCTCCTTTAAAGAATAGATTCTATTCATTCGAAGAACAGGAGCCGCGTGTCTGCCGGCACTTGGATGTTTCAGACTGTGGGTTGGGAGGCTGGCTCGCGCGGCCCGGGTACCTGCGAGCTCGGGTACCGCGGGCAGCGAAAACGCTCGGACCCGAAAGGCTGACAAGTGCATCCAGTAATTTGGTATCGAAACGAGTTCGGGCACTAGAGCCATCAGAGAGCATCTCAGAGGCCAAGTGCAGGAGGCGTCCGCGCTCCCCTGGCAAGCCTGAAATTGCCTATTTGTAAATGCCCCAGCCAAAACACAACTTTTTATTGAACTGGTTTGGAGGAGAGCGGGCATCTGGCCGGAAACTTTTCCCCCGGTACGGGTGAACTCCGAAGTCTAGAGAGCGCTTCCCGAGACGGGCGGAGCCGCCGCGGGTCGTCGGCGGACGCTTCCCGGGACGGCCCGGCCCCAGCGTGGCGCCCGAGACGCCGGTTCGGGGCGCATTCCCGCGGCGAGCCGCGCACCTCCCGCCGGGCCTCCCCGCTCCAAACCCGGCGCGCCCGCCGCTCGCTCCCCGCCCCCACGGGCGGAGCAGCCCCGCGACTCGGGCGCTGCCCCCGCCCCCGCGCCCACGGCGCCCCCGCGGCCCCCGGCCGGCGCTCCCCGCCCGGCGCGGCCCGCCGACTTACGTGACGGCCGACGGGAACGGCTCCTCCGACGAGGGGCCGAGGAGCAAAGATTGCCAAAGTGTGAGAGTCAAGGCCAGCAGGCAGCCAGCAGCCATCTTCGCGATCGAAGATCAGCCCCCCTCCGTCCCCGAGCGCGGGGAAGGAACACGGTGCTGGGAGCGCGGGCGGAGGACCGGGAGCGCCCGCCGCAGGGACCGCGGGCGTCTGGAGGGCCGCCGCGCCCGGGGCCGGGCGTGGAGCCGCGCGCGGGGCGGCGAGGGCGAAAGCGGGCGCCGGGGAAGGGGCGGCGGCGGGCGGACCACTAGCGCGCGTCGGCCGCTCGGCGCCGCGGCTGCCTCGCCTCCGCCGCCATCAAGGGCGACTTTGGAAACAGACCTCGGCGAGCCCGCCGGCGCTCGCGCGCTCTCGCTCTCCCGCTCGTTTCCTCCCTGATTTATCCCCCCGATTGCCGAGGCGAGGGCGGGGGCGGAGGCGGGGGCGGAGGAGGGGTGACGGCGCTGGGGAGGGGTGGGGTGGATGCAGGGATGGGGGGATGGCAGGCGGAGAGACTTGTGGCAGCGAGAGGCTCCGTCTGGCTTCTCCGGGCCAGTCAGAGGGAGGCGGCTGGGGGTGGCAGCGGGAGGGCTGGGCGTCAGAGCCGCCGGGCGGGGACGGGCCGGGAGCGGCCCTCCATACAAGGCAGAGAGGAACTCTCAAAGTCGGCGCCGGCTGGCTCCCGCCGCCCGGATGCCGTGGGGAAGAGGACCCAGCCCCGCGGGCCCCTGGGGACAGCCAGCCGCCCCGCAAGGCAGCCACAGGCTGCAGGGGCTCCCAGCGGAGCACTTGGCTCGCGTCTTCGGGGGCTATTTTTGCACAAGCAGACAGCGCTCCCCAGCCCTTCTCCCAGGCGCAGAATCCACTGCCTGCCTAGGAATCGTGAAGGGATTTGACAACAGATGTAGGAGGGGTTTCTATCGCATTTTAAAGCACCACTATTGACTCTCTACCAGGTGGCACTATTTGCCCGGGAGTGCCAGAGGTTAGAGCCTCCGGCGAGGTTGGGTGCTAATTGTGCCAGCGGCCCGACGCCCAGGTACGGCTCGGCTCGGCTCACCTGGCGAGGACAGAGCCTTAGAGGTCCGGGCTGAGGGCGGACAAGAAGGACCTGATGCTGTCAAATCTTCCCAGTCCTGTGGTTCAATCGGACGGAGGGGTGGAGGGACGGATTCTCCATCTAGGGAGGACAGTGCTGCGAGAAGGGTTTTGTAACGTCCTAGTTGGGACTGTCTCCAGGAGGGTCCGAACGCCCTGCTCTGGCCACTGGCCTGCCCTGCCTGGCAAGGATGCCTCAGGTTGAGTTCAGTTGTGTCCATGTGAAGGCACGAAAAGGGTAAGCAGCAGGAACAGGTGGCACTCAGCGACATGCGCCTGAACGTGGAGAAGGAATTAAGGGAGGGAAATGAGCCAGGGAGTGGCAATGCCGGACTGGCTTTACCTCCACCCTCGGGAGGAGCTGTGGCGGGGCATGCTCAGGCCTTCTCCGAGAAGGCACGGAGGGGTCTGCGGTTAGGCCTCTCCCGCCCAGCGCGAGGGACCTGGTGGGCCAAGAGTAGAAAGGTTTTCTTGAACACCTAAAATTCTTAAGCTCCCTTTAGTACCTACTGTAGGAGAACACTTTTGACATGAAGTGCAGAGAACACAATTCGTGATGAGAAAAATTACCATCCTGCGTCTGCAAAACATCTGTAATTATCGGGATGACTAAGATTTTTAACTAGCTCGTCTTTAGTTTCAGGAGGAGCTTATGGGGGGGCGGGGGGGAAGGCCTGTATTAATTCGAAATGTGTTTTCCAGCTCTCTGAAGGCAACTTCCCAAAACAAAGACTGCTAATAGTAATAATTACTGGCTAAATTTCAAAAGTGTGTATGTGATTTTTATGATGCTTAGCCCAGTGATTTCTTCTTTCCCACTGATTTCTCCCTTTTTGTGTGCCTTATTTGTTTTCTTTGTGTTCTCTGCATCTCTGTCTTGTTCTTTGTTTCTTTCCTCCTACTCTGAGTGGCCTCACAAAAGGCACCCCACCGTGACTTAACTTAGTTTGTTTTATGCTAGTGTAGAGAGTGTGGCAGCAGGAGCTGCGCAAATGAGCGATGAAGTGGGAGGTAATGGCATTGAGAGCTAGAGCTCGGAAGGGTATTTTGTACAACGGAAGATAGCTTTCCACTCCAAGATTAGATCACCAAGTAGTGGAACCCATCATTTCTTCAATTTTTAATGATTCAAAGCAGATTTCCTTCCCCAGCATGAGAATTAGAAGAACAGAATTAGATGCCTATTATTGTCTACGTGATGTGTTGGTATCATAATAGGTTCACTACATAAAAATATCATTATAATATATTCTGTCAATTATTTCAGCAGTGACTTCAGACTTCCTACTATGGTGCACTGTTCCCAATTTTATAGAACGGGCTTAAAGAATAAAAGAATGTAATAAACTTGTAAAGAAGGTAAGTCAGCCTTCATTATTAACTTTGTTGGCCTTTGAGCCAAATCTCAATTCCTTTGGCTCACCCTGATGAAGCACTGTGTTCTCCAATATCTGAAGCTGTTGAAAAAAGATATTACTTCTACAATTCTTGCCGAAAGGGGTGGCTATCAACTGAGAGCTTAGATCATTGCTTAATACCCTAAAGTGAGGTTTGTTATTAATTGTTTTTTTATCAACGTAAGCCTTTTTCATGAAGATAATCAAAATGTTTTTTTAATATATAATAGCTAAAACAAGGCCATTCCCACAACATAGCATTACGCATCTATTGCACTAACTGTAGCCATAGCAATGCATTTTTGGGGGTCAGTTCTGTTATTTTGGAGAACCTCCTAAATATTTTAGAAAGTAAAAATATTTAGAAAGTAAATTAGTAAACTGTTGAGGGAGATTTTGTTTTTTAATCATTTCTAGAAGAAAGTTTAAACAGGATTTAATTCATGCAAACACTGACTTTTACTTACAGTTAATTCATGACTGGCAACTTTTGGCTAACTCAATTGTTCATTCATATAAATATTTAACTTTTTAATATGCATTTCATTTTTATTAGTTGAAAAATAAGAACAATAAGAACCTGACAGCCGTGAAATGTTTATTCTTACTCTCTTTTTGTTTTCTAAGAATAGTGATAGCACAAAGTTCTATTTTTATTTTATTTTTTATATGAGTGCATGTATGTATGAACATATTTTTCTGTGCTTTTTTCCGCAGCAAGTTAAATCTAACTCAACATTTTGGGCTGAAACAATAAGACAAAGTAACCTAATTAAAATTATTTTAATCTTTCTCAGTCTTCTTTGCTCTCATATACAGACATATACAAACAATGAGAAGGCAAATATTTACTCTTGGCCCCCAAAATGTAAAATATAATTAATTTTCTTTTTTATTTTTGATATATCTTAAGGAAACTAAGGTAAAAACCTTGATGAAGGGTCTTATTGGCTTATATTCACATAGGGAGTATATGACTTGTCTCTGAGATAGACATACTGTATGAGTCATAATTACAAAAACTTGTGATTTGAGATGATATGTGTACAAAGCTGTGTGCCAGAGAAAGCCGAAATTAAAGACAAATGGACTGAAATCTTCAACTATCTTATCTCCTTAAGGAATACTTTCAGGTGATGGGAATAAGAAAGAAAGCAGTTCAGAAGTATCAGTGCCCAGGAGAATGGTTAAACAGTGTGTAGTGATTTTTAAGTCAGAGTTTATATTCTGTATTTTTAAAGTAAAGTAGCACTGGAGGCCTTCATAAGAATTTTTTTAAAAAATAAAAATAGGGCTGGGCGCAGGGGCTCACGCCTGTAATCCAGCACTTTGGGAAGCCGAGGTGAGAGGATTGCCTGAGCCCACAGGTTCGAGACCAGCCGAGGCAACTTGGCGAGACCACATCTCTACAGTAAATCAAAAAAGTAGTTGGGCATGAGGACGCATACCTGTAGTTCCAGCTACTTGGAAGATTGATATGGAAGAATTGCCTGAGTCCAGCAGGTCAACGCTGCAGTGGCCATTAATGTGCAACTGCGCTCCAGCATGGGCAACAGAGTGAGACTCCAACTCAAAAATAAATAAATAAATATAAAGATAAATAAATAATAAACATAGAAAAGAAACTATTCTAAACTCAGAAACATGGCCAAAAAATTCCTACAAAAAAGACAATTATTAACAAGAAATTTTTTCTTGGCCCATTGATACAGCTATTGGCATTTTTTTTTTTTTTTTAGTTGAGGTCTCACTCTGTCACCCAGGCTGGAGTGCAATGGCGCAATTACAGCTTACCACAGTCTTGACCTCCTGAGCTCAAGTGATCCTCCTGCCTTAGCCTTCCAAGTAGCTGAGGCTACAGGCACACACCACCATGCCCAGCTAATTTTTTTTTTTTTTAAGACGATGTCTCATGATATTGCCCAGACTGGTCTCAAACTTCTAAGGTCAAGCCATCCTCCTCCCATCTCAACCTCCCAAAAATGCTGAGATTATAGGAGAGCCACCCAACCTGACCAGCATTAACCCTTTGACTCCATGTCTCCTCCAAGGGGACATTATAAATCTAGCTGGCTACTTGGTGTCATAAAGAGATTGCTGGTGATTATATAGGACAAACTTGTACCCAAACAGATTTTTCCAAAATGTGTGTTTTCTTGAAGTTTTCCATTCAAATTGCATGAAAAAGCAAATGAAGAGATGTAATATATGCTGAAATATGATCAATCAGTTGAGAAGTGGTTTTCAAGAATCATGAGTGTGTCCTTCCACATCTTCAAAATGTGGGAGGAAGAAGATGAAACGGCATTGTCTGCTCAAATAGAAAAATATTAGGTTGAAGACATCAAACAAATTACTATATTACACAGTACATATCAATGAACCTGTAATGCATGTCAGTGACTGTCTCATGTTACCACACATTAGAAAAATGTAAGATATAAAATTTTGATATTTTGTCGTAAATAAATACCTCAATGTCCAGAATTCTGTGATAAGCCAAATATCATTACAATGAAATAATTTTTCCAGCGCTATGCTATTTAATATGAAGTGATTCAATTTTCACAATTTCATTAAAAAGTGTGGCCAGGTCGCTGGTAGGTGATCTGCGAGATGTGTCTGAGCACAAAGTATTAAATTTTTGAGGAAATAAATACCTTTTCTAAGTAGACACAAAGTAACATTAAGCAAGTATTTATTGAAAGTTCATTATTTTTCCATCAGAGTCCCATATTGGCAAACTTAACACTAATTTAATTATTTAGGAAAATTAGCTGTTATATTTTAAAATCCCATCATATTTTGAACCAAGAGTAGCTTCTGGGTTATTCTATTTTGAATCTCTGCTAACTGTGGAATTTTTTATTCAGTTTCTTTTTCTTGTTTTATTTTTGTTTTCTCTCCTCCTACATTAAAAAATTACATTTCAGAAAAATTCAGGATCTACAACATGACTTCCTTTTTTTTTTTTAATTGAACTCTAAAATCCTATTTCATAATAAGATCCTTCTTCACTTCATAAATAGAGCTGGATTTTTTTTAACCGTAAGTTACAGCAGAAAAGTATATGGAATCCGCTCACATAGGCCTACATACACAGAAGAAAGTAGAGAATTCCATTATTTATCCAAACATTCACTAGCAATGAAATGCAATGGGAAGTGGTTAATAAAAGGTAGACCAAAAAAAAAAAAAGCTGGAAGGGCAAAACTTAAAAACTGCTGGTACTCTTTCTAATGTTTTGAATTTTACAGTTGCAGCCTTCCCTAAGAGGGGAGGGGAGAGGTCATCTATTAATATTATCCTTCTGTAACTAGGCTTTTTAATATTATTTAAACACAGCAAAACACCATTATGACCTAGCAAAACACCATTATGACCTAGCCTATTTCTATAAGAATTTGGATATGTTATGGGTAAAATTCACCTCCTGAATAGTATAACTCATTATAGTAGGCTACAGTTAATATTCAGCTAGTCTATTAGATGGGTGACCATAGGAGTACACAAAATAGTGTTGCTAGGGAGTTTCTCCCGCAACAATGAGCATGGGAAAATAAACAAGAAAAGAGTCATTTTATTTTTGTAGCCACATAGTTCAGATTTATATGATTTAAATGCCTACCATTACTACAAAGAATACATGACTATCTGGACATAGCAGTGAACTTGCAGTTAAAAGCCTGTATTCCATTGACAGATGAGTAAAATAGAGATCATGTTATTGTCATCTATCACAGAAGGGAGATGTAAAACTTTAAGTTTGGTATCTGGAAACATTTGAAAATCAATATAGAGCAAATATTTTCCAGTAATAATATTTTCTTTAAGATGTATAAGGTAATGGAGTATAATTCCTAAGGGTTCCTGATAATTTGGGGGAAAAAAATACTGTGATGCCTAATCAGTCAGCTGAAGGATGTGTTGTATGTTATCTAATGCTCTCTTGTGTTAATATAATCTTTTTTTTTTTTTTGAGTCAGGGTCTCCCACTGACACCCACACTAGATTGCAGTGGCATGATCATGGCTCACCACAGCCTTGACCCCTTGGACTCAGGTGATCCTTCTACCTCAGCATCTTGAGTAACTGGGACTATAGAAGTGTGCCACTACACCCAGCTAATTTATAATCTGCTTAATAGTATTTAAACATTTTATACCTTTAAGGACAAAGATTTAAACAATTATGTTCTAGAAATGGCTTGTGTTGTCTACAGCTGGAATTGATATAGATTTTTTTTTCTTATTCACAATTCTTTAAATTTGACTCTATGGTGACCCATTCTGTAATTCTTTAATAATATGATTCTCTCAGAATGCCCATAGATAGAAAAAAAAGAGTTGATTTAATAAATTTGCCATTTATGCCCATAGATAGAAAAAAAAGAGTTGATTTAATAAATTTGCCAACCTGGATTAAGGCAATCCAAAGTAAAACAATAAACTGAGTCTTGAGTTTCAAGCTGAGAGTTTTTATTACCTAGATGTTGCTACAAGTCTTTCTGTTGCACAGAGATCAATCTATTGTTTGCCAAGACATCACTCATTATTGTGGACATATTTTATACTATCAGGATACTGGCAGATTAATTTCTAGTTAGTTTAAACTAAACAGCCAAATGCATAACTTTAAAATGTCAAATGAGCTGGACTGGACGTGGTGGCACACACCTATAGTCCTATCTACTCAGGAAGCTGAGGAGGGAGGACCGCCTGAGCCCAGAAGTCCAAGGCTGCAGTGAGCAGTGATGGTGCTTCTGCACTCCAGCCTGGGTGGCAGAGTGAAACCCTGTCTCAAAAATAAAATGAAGTAAAATATCAAAAGAATGACTCTAAAATGAAGAATTTTGTTTATTATATTTCAGTAACAGTTAATAACCTAGGTGTCAATAATGATAACTTTGTTTAATTGCATCATTTCACATATGATTCATGGTCATTATTTGTAACAAGAGCAAGTGTGATTTTGGTTGGGAGAACTATATATATCCAGTCACTTCTATGTCTTTCTCTGTTAGTATCTGAAAATTCCTTATATGCAAGACCTGATGCTTTTCAAATGATTATTAGAGTACTTTTAATTTCCTGTGTATTGAATTGCATATACATTTCCTTTGCACTTTATTTTTATTTCTCAAAATATATAAAACTTTTCCCTTTGAACAACACCATACTTATCAAAGATGAACTATCACCATAAACCTAGCTATAACACTGTGTCCACATTTCAACTGAAGCATTAACAAATGCCCGTGGCCCTTTAGTGTTCAGGAACAGAAGCCAGTTCTGTTGTTTTTTCCTGCTCTTCCCCAAGTTAATTTGACCAGTCCACTCTGCCCCTTCTCCACCCTTTCTTTTGATCTGTTCCTTCTCCAACAGGCAATAGTTGATCGTCTTTAATACATTACCAAAAGAGGGATTTTTTTAAGTAATAAAGAGAAAAGGAAGTAGAAAAAGTAAGAAAAGCAAAGAGAAATTTTCCAGAGTAGAGAAAATGGAAACATGAAGGAGAAACAATGTAAAGAAAAGGTTGAATTTATTGATATAACACAGGTAATTACAATGCAAAGAGGAAAGAGGTAAAGCAGAAACTGCAAGAAACATAAAGGCCAAAGGAACTGGTAGCATAAATGAGACAAAATAGTGGGACAATTCAATTTACTTCAATATTCAATCAACTAATATTTGTATTGTTAGACAAATATGCATAATCTTCAATATCCCTTGGTTTTGTAGAAAAGTTAAGTAATCGTTCAAGATTGTTTCTTTTCTTTTCTTTTGAGTAGGAGTCTCACTCTGTCGCTCAGGTTGGAGTGCAGTGGAATGCTCACAGTCACTGCAGCCTCGACCTCCTGGGCTCAGGTGATCCTTCTGCCTCAGATTTCCAAGTAGCTGGAATTACAGGCACGCACCATCACACCGGGCTAATTTTTTGATTTGGTGTAGAGACAAGGTCTCACCAAGTTCCCAGTCTGGTCTCGGACCCATGAACTCAGGCAATCCTCTCACCGCGACCTCCCAAGGTGTTGGGGTTATAGGCACGAGCCACTGAACCCAGGCAGATACTTTTTCTGATTTAAAAGTAGATGGCTCAGCCTGTAATCCCGCGCCTTTGGGAGGCTGAGGTGAGTGAATTGCCTGAGCCCGCGGGTTCGAGACCCACCTGGGCAGCGAGACCTCATCTCTACAATAAATCAAAAAATCAGCCGGGCGTGATGGCGCTTGCCTGTAATTCCGGCTACTCGGAAGGCTGAGGCGGAAGGATCGCTGGAGCCCAGCAGGCCGAGACTGCGGTGGCCGGGAGCGGCCACTGCACTCCAGTCTGGGCGACAGAGTGAGATTCCAACTCAAAAAAAAAAAAGTAGAGCAGGTTGCTTAATGTTACTATTTAACCACTTTTTTAAATCAAAAAGTAAGTTATATTTAAGGCATTATATCAGATACAACTACTGTAATGTAAATTTGCAAATTCCTTATGCATTTAATGTACCTAAAAGCAGCAACTCTGATCATTTGACATTAGAATATGTCAACGAACTAGGGAAAACTTCATCATCTATTCCATATAAAATATTTACTGGTATATAACAAATTTTTATAGCAAGTCACTCATGAACTTTGATGAAACTACATTCTTTTTATTTTCAAATTTCAGAGCCCTCATTTCTCCCTTTTACATTTTGTCAGAAAAATTTGTGAACAACAATTGGAAGGTGTAAATGGGATTAGGAGAAAGGGCAACAGTGACTTAGCTGCTTCAATGATTGTGTTCTCACCTGAGAAATTGCTCACATTTAGAAAATGTTCAGGACCCTAGATTAAGTGTCACCTGTCTCAGGTTCCTTCCCATGTCTTATATTAGTTTGTTATTAACAAGAACACTTGAATTATTCACATATTAGGCCTGCATCGATTACTCAAATTCTTGATCCCAGATTTTCTGTTGACTCTTGAAATCATTAGAAACTCCTCCCTAACTATGGATAAGTATGCTGACATTGCAGTGGTGTGTTAGAAACAGAAAAACACGTCTAACTACAAAAGTTACCTCCGGTATTTATAAAAAAGCAGAGTTAAAACTCGAATCCAGGCACTCTTCCTCGGGTGCCCTGACTCTTAATCACTATGCCATATGGTCTTCCTTTTGCTCAGAATATTTAGTAGTTCAGAGATGTACGCTGAGTTACTTAGCCTTCCTGAGCCTCAGTTTTCAAATTTTTTAAAAAGGGAATAATACTGTGATAGTTTTTTTTCCAATTTTGACAGCTTTATTGATATGCAATATGCATGCCACACAATTCACCCATTTAAAGTATATATTCTAGTGACTTTAGTATAGTATTATAGAAAGATTTTTCACTATTATTTTAAAAGATCAACCATTACACATTTAAACTGGGAAGGTAATTGATGAGCCCTACATATATTGATTATATAGACATGTGCTGAACAGCAATTCAAATTAGCATTAATGTTATACAAATTTTAATGACTTTGACACTTAAGTCAACCTGAGTCCTAATGACCAGGGTTTTTCTATATCTAAAACCTTAGTCTCATGCTTCCTAGTAGTCCATCTTAAGCACTTATTCACTATAAAAAGCTTGTACTTATAATCATTTGGATTTCATGTGATAGATTCATAAGAAAAAATAAAATTATAATTCAGATTGGCACATATATTTATTTCTTTATTTGTATCATTTATGTATCTGTATGGAGTTTATTTTATGTTGTCATCTTTTTACTTGTAGGACGAGAACAGTATTTATGATATTGAAGTATGTGAGGTTATAAACGATATTTGCATTCATCAGATACATCAACTCTGTGTCTACATTTAATCACTGGCTAGAGCTATTTATTGCTTCATGTACTGTTCTTCTATAAACAGCAATACCTCAGTAGGACACCTTCATACTACTGATTATTTTCCCCTTTCAATGTAGATCAGAAAAAGAGAAACATTTTCTAGAACTAAAACAGTCTCACCTTGATCAAGTAAATAAGAAGCTTTTAAAAAGTGAATACGACAATACCAGAAAAATCAGATCAATAAAGTCTACAACTAAATGCATTTCATTGTGATGTCTTCTATTAAATCCTCAAATGTACAGATATGTGAAGAGAGTATCATTTTATTTCTCAATGAAAAGACAGCTACCTGATTTAAGTGCATTCTCCTAAGAGAGTTTTTTTTTAACGTAAATAAAGGTATTTCCTAAAAACTACAATAATAATAGTAATCACCAACTTATAACATGTATCAAATGGTGATTATTATTATTTTTGAGTTGGAGTCTCACTCTGTTGCCCAGGCTGGAGTGCAGTGGCACACTCACGGCCACCCCAGTGTAACTCTTGAAATCATTAGAAACTCTTGAAATCATTAGAAACAGAAATACCTGCTGGGCTCCTGTGATCCTTCCACCTCAGCCTTCCAAGGAGCTGGAACTGTAGGTGCACACTACCACACCTGGCTAATTTTTGATTTATTGTAGAGGCGAGTTCTCACCAGGTTGCCTGGGCTGGTCTTGAACTGGCAGGCTCAGGCAACCCACTCGTCTTGGCCTCCCAAAGTGCTGGGGTTATAGGCCGAGCCACTGAGCCTGGCCCAAACGATTATTTTTATAACAGTGTTTTGAAACAGAGTGAATTTTCTCATAGAAAGAACATATGGGTTTTAACTAGAAACCTGAGCATCCATTCGGATTTCTACTTAGTTTTAATTGCTGGTTCTAGAACCATCATTTCTTGTCATAGAGTCTAATGGACTTCAAATAATATTTAAATTAATAACCTTGGAAATATCACTTGATTGATGTGGGCTGATGGTCTTTTATTTTCATTAATAGTGTTAAGAGTGCTTTATTGTATTTCATTAAGAAAAAAAGCCGAATTACCTTTTTCACACATGTAGCAAATATATGTAAATGCATAATGAAAACCTAAAGAACTCAGCATTTTGTGATGTGCAAACTAGAAACTTAGTTGTATGATTTTATTCATTCATTTATATGTGTATTTCAGTCAGTCATCCATTCATTTTGTATTAATTTTAAAATCGTTTGTTAGTAACTTACTAAGAGTCAAATATTCTGATAGGAATCATGTGCTCATAAATTTATGTACATTTTTACTTGCTACCCAGAAGTTGGGCTAAATGTGAGTGTTTGTATATTATATATAAACATTTATATGAGACATCAACTTATTTTTCAGTTTTAGGATGTGTAATGCCCTTTGTTATATTTTTAAAAATGTAAAACTTGAAACTTGTGTCCAGAATTCTAGATCAAGAACACTTATAAATTACATTGCTGATGAGACTGCAAAAATAGAGTAGCTGCTTTGGAATATGTTAAACATAGAGTTATCATATGACCCAGCAATTCCACTCCTAGATATTTACCCAAGAGAGATGAAAACATGAGTTCCCATTAAGACATCTACATGAAATGTTCATAGCAGCAATATTCACTAGTAGGAATAAGCCCAATGTCCATCAACTGATGAATGGATCAATGAAATATGGTATATTCATTTAATGGAATTTTATTTGGCAATAAAAATGATTTACTGACACATGCCACAATATGAATGAACCATAAAAACATGTGTGAAAGAAGCCACTCATGAAAGCCCACATATAGTATAATTCCCATTATATGAAATGTCCCAACTAGGCAAATCTATAGATTTAACTTACCATGAATAAATTAGCATGAACACTTTGCATGACTGAGATGGGATGTTGGGGAGAAAGGGGACTGACTGCTAATAGGAATGGAGTTTCTTTTTGGGGTGATAATATGTTCTAAAATTGTTTTTTGTGATAGTTATATAGCTCTGTAAATATACTAAAAACCATTGAATCATACACTTTAATTGTTTGGTACAACTGCTTGACTGCAAATCTTGTAGACAGTGTTTCCTTTAATCAAGTACCTGGGCCATAATTGGCACACAAGAAATATATTATGAAAGAAAAAAAGGTGCATACACAAGAAAAGTTAATAAAAATTTATTAATTTGGCTGTTTAAAGTAAATCCAGTGTAAGTGAAATATATTCTAATTATTCTTCTAAGAGCCAAGATTGATTCCTGGGGCAGGGGGAGGTTTGTAGACATGGGGGTTTGTCCTCTTCTAAGCAGTGTCAAAGGACATATTCAGTACCAGGAAAGTGAAATAGAGGTTGTACTAAGTAACACTGGTAGAAAATGACAGGAAAAGTCGATGGTTGTAACTTTGAAACTACAGTGCTATTCATACATGTTAGTGGTTCTCCAGTTTCAACATCATCATAAATACCTGGAAGACTTCTTCTTCTTCTTCTTTTTTTTTTTTGAGTAGGAGTCTCACTCTGTTGTCCAGGCTGGAGTGCAGCACGGCCACTGCAGCCTCAACCTGCTGGGCTCAGGTGATCTTTCCGCCTCAGTCTTCCAAGTAGCTGGAACTGCAGGCATGCAAACCCATGTCTGCTACTTTTCTGATTTATTGTAGAGATAAGGTCTCGCCAAATTGCCCAGTCTGGTTTTGAATTCATGGGCTCAGGCAATCCTCTTACCTCAGCCTCCCAAAGTGCTAGGATCATAGGCTTCAGCCACCATGCCCGGCCGGAAGACGTCTTAAATCACGGATCACAAGTGCCAAAATCCTGAGTTTCTAATTCAGTAGGTCTGAGTGTGAGGCCCAATAATTTACATCTAACTGTTTTGCAAGTGATACTGATTCTGTTGATCAGGGGACTATACTAAGAACCACTTGTATATATGTATGTCATTAATACAGTGAATATTTATGAATGGGATATGATGTGAAGTGGGCTAGAAAAACGGAGAAAAAGATATAAAAGGAAATGATACATTATTCAAATTTGTAAGCCAATAAACGAACTTAGGGCAAAGCTCTTGACACTGGGGATCATCTTGGTACATGATGAGAATGGTGATTCAGTGAGGTGAGCTTTATTATCAGGTGTTACTGTTAACACCAATTTTTGAGCTAAATTTCTAGTCAGATGAGCTGTTCCATTTCATGTATAAAGACCACTGATACTAGCATGTGCCGAAAATAGCTCCAGCAATATGTGAGGCCAAGTTGGAAGTCCACACTGGAGATACGTTAAAGATCTCATTCTTCCCAAAACATGTACCCCTCAAGGCCATCTTCCTCTACTACTTGATTTAATACTCTACAATCAAACTTTATTTATACTAGGTTGGTTAAGAAGTACATTCAAATGTACACACCATCTGGGCAGAAGCACCTCTCCCATAAGCACATAAATATCCATTTGCCATTTTCAAGTATCAGGTTATTAGATAAATTAGCTGTCACCTTGAAAGGAGATTTCCAGACTCTATTAACCCAAAAGTTATTCTGGCTTTGGTATGAAAATCAATATAGATTTGATTCGATGTAAATATTTCAAATTGAATGATCTAGAATATTTTATTTAACTTACCATGAATCAATTAGCATGAGCAATAATCAACAAGAAAATGTTATTAGTAAGAATAGTTGCCAGACTTGGTGGCTCAGCCTATAATCCCACGCCTTGGGAGGCTGAGGTGAATGGATTGCCTGAGCCTGCAGGTTCAAGACCCACCTGGGCAACTTGGTGAGACCTCATCTCTACAGTAAATCAAAAAATTAGCCAGACGTGGTAGCGCGTGCTCGCCTGTAGTTCCAGCTACTTGGAAGGCTGAGGCGGAAGGATCGCCGGAGCCCAGCAGGTCGAGCCCGGGAGCGGCCACTGCTCTCCAGTCTGGGCGACAGAGTGAGACTCCAACTCAAAAAAAAAAAGAATACTTTACACATAGTCTTAGATGTTTCTCAAGTCTACTTTATGTGACATTAAATGACGATTTTATTTATTTTCACTATTTCTACTAAGACTCAGCTTCATATCAGTCACAGAATCCTTTCAGAGAACAAAAACTAAATATAAACAAAACTATTTTGGAAATGGTCTTAATGCCTTGGGCAGAAAAGTTATCTGGCTACTCTAAAGAAAATGTGGTTATGGAAAGAAAAATGATTAAATAGAGAAAGTACAGAATTGTAATTCAGCCTTCCTCTTCTTTCAACTTCCTGAGTTTTCCAAGGAAATCTGTATCATCTGGAGACAAATGCTTGAGTTCTTAATTTCTATTATGTCAACTAATATGAATAAACAGAAACACCAGTGCAGAGACTGACACTGTTAAATACATGGATTGGGTCTTATAACATGTATGATTTTCATTTGGAATTTTGTTAACATAATGAATTATGAAAAACATTTCCAAAACCATATATATATATATATATATATATATATATATATATATATATATACATAATATATATATATATAAAATATTTTATAAGAAACACTGCAGTCTGAACATGGTGGCTTATACTTACAATGCCAGCATTTGGGGAAGCAGAGATGGGAGGATTGCTTGAGGCCAGGAGTTTATGACCAGCCTGGGCAACATAGCAAGATTCCATCTCTATAATTTAAAGAAAAAGGAAATTGAAAGAAACACTGTATTGTGATTATAAACATTAGATAATTCATTGGTACATTCAGAACCAGATTATGTGAACTGGCAAGCCAATTATTAAAGTATAAGCAACGTAATTAAACTACCTTGATATTGTTAAGGAAATTAAACCTCTGAAATGATATGACTACATTAGTAATCATTTATAAAGCTAAATGGGTTAATTCTTGTCATGATATGCTCAATATTTCCAAGTGTTATCAACCATAGAATTTGGTTCTAATTATATCACTTTTATATTTTAAAAAATACTGTTGTGAATAGTAACTTGTTCAAAAATTTTCGGGCAACAAACCCTTGTCTCTACCAAAAAAAAAAAAAAATAGTGACAATTTTCTCATTAATACAAAAATAATTCCAGCTTTGGAGGTAATATGACAGGATTATATTTATATATGCCTTAATGTAGCAAAGACTCTTAAAAATTGAGGATCATGCTAAATTACATCAAATAATATCTTTTATTTAGTTCTTATCTTTAAAGAAATATTCAACAAAATAGACATTTCTGTAATTAAATAGATACAAATTTTAGCACTGATTAAAATAGTCTCAGAACTAACTATGCACTCATGCTATGGTTTTCATAAATTTTGGTATCTTACTAGGGGGAAGTTGAACCCACTCTAAAGCTTTTTAAAAATTTTATAAAACCAGGTGTGATGGCTCATGCCTATAGTCCTAGGACTTTGGGAAGCAAAGGCAATAGGATTGCCTGAGCCCAGGGATTTGAGACCAGCCTGGGTAACTTGGTGAGACCTCGTCTCTACAGTGAAATAAAAAAATTAGCTGTGTGATAGAGATTTTTTTCTCATTATGTAGGTAATTGTTTATTAGGTTAGCACTGATTTCTGTGGCAAATAAACCCTTAAGAATCAATGGTTCAACATAGAAGAAAGTTAAGTTTTTCTTATTTAATACTCCAGAGCAGGCTTGCATTTTTACCAGGCAGATTTCTCCTAGTGGTAATTCAAGGACCCAGATTCTTTCCTTCTTGTGGTTCCTCTGTCTCTAGTGTCTTGGAGTACTTTGACTAGGGAGAAAAGGAGAAAGGGAGACCAGATAAGAAATATCAACTTAATGGTTTGAATCACTTCTACTTCCATTCCCTTGGGGTAAATTAGTCCCATAGCCCTATGTAGATGCAAATATACGTTGACAAATGAGGTCCCTGCCAAACCAGTAACTTCCCATAAATATTACAGAAGCTGGGACATAAATTTTGGTAGCAGGTTAGCTGTCTCCTACACAGGCAATCCTCTGACCATCACACATCTGTGCTTCTTTCTTCCCACACAGAGGACACTCTTCATTTTTTCCTTTTTTAAAAAAATACACTTTTTAAAATTTTTTATAGAGACAATGTCTTGCCGTATTGCTCTGGCTGGTCTCAAAATTCTAGGCTCAAGCAATTCTTTCGTGTTGGCCTCCAAGAGTGCTACCATGCCTGGCCACTCTCACTTCTAAACTAAGTTTCAGCCCCATCCCTATCCAGCTCCATTATCAGAGATCTCTACGTAATGCACAGTTCTCTCCCTCACCTAAATATGGCTCCTCATGAGTCAGAGGGGTAAGAAGTTTCCTACCCCTCCCTTCACCACTACTCTACATTATAAAGGCTGGGCAGTGAAAGGATTGCTACAACAATTTCCATTTGTAAAAGGAGCTATAATGTATAAATACAGCAGTTACTGTTCCTTAGCAATGACAAAATCTTGTTGAGCATAGTGAAGATTGCTATTCTTGAAGACGTTCTACAAAACCCTGATTTCTCTCTCTCAGACAGATTTTCTTGTCTATTATTTTTCATGGTTGCATGTTTCAATTATGGGAGATTTATCTTTGTCCATTATTCTCCATGGCTGCTTCTCAGTGTACAGTGGAGAATATTCCCACTGTGGTAGGCAGAAAAATAAGCCCCCCATGAAGGTTCACATCCTAATCCTTGGAACCTGTGAATGTGTCATATTATATAGCAAGGGGGAATTAAGATTTCAATCTGAGCCGGGCTCGGTGACTCAGCCTGTAATCCCGCGCCTTTGGATTGCCTGAGCCCGCGGGTTGGAGACCCACCTGGGCAGCGAGACCTCATCTCTGCAATAAATCGAAAAATCAGCCGGGCGTGGTAGCGCATGCCTGTAATTCCAGCTACTTGGAAGGCTGAGGCGGAAGGATCGCCGGAGCCCAGCAGGTGGAGGCTGCGGTGGCCGGGAGCGGCCACTGCACTCCAGTCTGGGCGACAGAGTGAGACTCCAACTCAAAAAAAAAAAAAAAAAAGATTTCAATCTGACCTTGAGATGGGGATGTGATTCTGCATTATCTGGGCAGGCCCAATATAATCAGAAGAATCTGAAAAAAAGAGGCAGAACAGTCAGTGTCAGTATAATGGAGTATGAAAAGGACTCGGCCCACCATTGCTGACTTTAAAAGGCCACGAGCTAAGGAATACAGTGTTCTCTAGAGGTTGTGAAAGGCAAACAGATTTTCTCCCTAGAGGCTCCAGGAAGTGTGCATCCCTGCTGGCATTTTGTTTTTAGCTCAGTGAGACCTATTTTGGATTTCTGACCTATTGAACTAAAAAATAATAAATTTGTGTCATTGTAAGTCACTGTATTTTTGGTGACCTGTAGCAGCAACATCAATAGGAAATTCATGTGCCTTCCTTGGGAGCTACATAAATTTTGAATATTATATATATATAAATATATAGAAACATATATAATATATATAAATATATTTTTTCAGGCTTTTATTTATTCATTTATTTTTTTAAGTCAGAGTTTCACTCTGGCACCCAGGCCAGAGTGCAGTGGCATGCTCACGGCCACTATAGACTCGACCTGCTGGGTTCAAGTGATTCTTCCCCCTCAGGTTTCCAAGTAGCTGGAGCCACAGGCATGTGCTACCATGCCCAGCTAATTTTTTGATTTATTGTAGAAATGAGGTCTCACCAGGTTGCCCAGGCTGGTCTCAAACCTGTGGGCTCAGGCAATCCTCTCGACTAGGCCTCCCAAAGTGCTGGGATTATAGGCATGAGCCACCACACCCAGCCAGCAGGTTTTTATTTTAAAGCCAGAATGTTTTGTTTTTAACAGTAGAATCCTCTTGAAATTTAGAGGCTTCTGATCAAATTACTTTTGTTAGTACTAAGTTACAATAATCACACTCAAAGTTCTGTCCAAGACATAATACTCCAGTTGACTCTGTTTTGTTTTGGTTTGGTTTTTTCTTACTGTTCTCTCTCTCCATCCTCTTATTATTAGCTGCCTTAGGACCATCTGAAATTATAAACTTATATTGGGAGTGTAGCCCTCTTGAAATAATATTTACCATAGGGCTGAACTTTTCATTCCATTCTTACATGAGGCAATTCTCTTGTAACACTTCACTGAATCAAACAAGAAAGAACCATAACACAGTATCTTCATTATGGATTTTTTTTATCTCTTGCTTTAGACAGAGCCATAAGTTTGATAGCCATGTAGTTTGCTTATGAAATTCTGCTGGTGACAATTTGACCAAATGTTTTGACACTACGTAACATGTGTTTTTATCTTTCTAGTCTGTTATATCCATTTCTTTGCAGACTGCCTCCTGACCTTTGAACCAATATCATGAACATGAGGTTTTTGTTCTCGTAGCACTTAGTTCAAAGAATTCATCTTTGTATTAGTTTGAGAATGTTTGCTGTTGTGACAAATAAACCTTGTGTTTCAGTAGCTCAACAAAATGGGTATTTCCTCCTTTCTCTTGTGACAGGAAATGTAGGGATTTACCCAGATGTTATCGGGAAAACTGGTTCCATCAGTCTTGGGGTTCCAGCTCCCTAAACCTCAGAGTGATCTTTAAATAACTTTGTGTAAGAGCAACTCACAGAAGTTCTGTTTGCATTTCAATGGGGTGATCTGCTGTATGGGTTCACCAAAGTCAATTCTATACTATGGGAAAAAAGCTACACATATTGGGCAGTTAACTGTCTTTGCTACATGTATTAGATTTTTTATCCAACATGAAACAGAGTATTTATTATACATGGAGCAGAATATATATACATTTTGAGTAGGGGTCTTACTCTGTCACTCAGATTGGAGTGCAGTGGCATGATCATGGCTCATCGCAGCCTCAGACTCTGGGCTCAGGCAATCCTTCTGCCTCAGTCTCCTGAGTAGCTGGGACTACAGGCACAAACATGCCTGGCTAATTTTTTTTATTTTTTGTAGAGACAAGGTCTTGCTATGTTGACCAGGCTGGTCTTGAACTCCTGGCCTCAAGAGATCCTCTCGCCTCAGCCTCAAAGTGCTGGAATTACAGGTGTGAGCCACCATGCCTGGCCTCATAAATGGAGCAGAGTATTTTTAAATTTTTCTAATTTATAAATGCTTTGCTTACTAAAACTATGTCTTCAGGAAGAATTGAAAACTACTGCTTTAGATGTTTGATGCCACGTCCTGGGAGGTAGAGTATAAAGCACAAAAGTGTTGATTAGTTAGGGAACTGAGTTATTGTGTAGATGTCCAACACAAAAGTCAGCATCACAAAACCTACCATCTGCCAAAGTCTATAATAGACCCTGGGAAAGAACATACACATACATGCTCACACTCACAAAGTACAATGGTCTCTATTCTCTTGGATCTTAAAATTTGGTCAGGGAAGCATTAGACAAATAACACAATAACAGAACTTGTGTACTATGAATGGAAAGTATAAGGTACTGGGAAAGAATTAGACAGCAAGTCTTAATATTGATTGAAGAATTAGTAAATAGTTTCTGGGAGGAAGGCATACAGAAGAAGCCAGGTCAAGAGTGAGGTAAGAGGCATTCCAATAAAAGAAAAATCACTGAAGCTGAAGCAAATTTTCTGTTATGATAGAATGAGGTAGCTTGCATCAGGCCGGAGTTTCTTTTGAGACTAGAAAAGTCACATAAAATGTTTAAAGGCATCAAAGATCTGCTAAACCAAGAAGAGTGAAGGGGGCCAGAAGTCTGGAGAAAAGGGAATGGTAAAGAGGTGGGTGTGTGTTTCTCCGCAAAGGCCTAAAAATGTGATCTTTGCCTGGGCAGACAGTCACTAGAGGAGGACAGAGAATTCAGGAGAGATGTTAGTGGCCTTGCAAGGCCGAAATAAAAGAGAGAGAAAGAGAAACCTATAGGACAAAGATTCTGACAAGGAGAAAAGCTGTGAGAAACATATGCCTGACACATGACCAGTTTATAGGCTAAGAAGAAAGTTTCTGAAAAGCATAGTAGAGTTTTCAATAGTTTCATTGTGCTGAGAGAACAAGGATTAGAGTCCCAGACCTTTCACAAAAAGGGGCAAGACATACATTTAAAAACCCTAGAGTGTATGCCCTAGGAAAAAGAGAAAGTCAATAGTAGACAAAAATATTATCAAAAGCTCAACCCAGATGTTACTGATTACATTAGGGATATCAGCCTCAATATATCTCCCCAGAGGAAGATGGGAGAGTATGTAATAATTTAAGTTATCTATGGTTTTTAAATGTCTAATGCCCAGCATTTAGTCATATATTCTAGACATGCTAAAAGACAGACTTATATGAACATTTAGAAAACATAAGAAATTAAAAATGAACTTACAGCAATCCAAATAGTGATAGCAGATAAGAACTTTTATTATCATAAAATAATTATGATTAAGGTGTTCAAGATAAGAGATAAAATTATAGAGAAATAAAAAGGTGGAAAATTTTGCCAGATAATTAAATACTGTTTAAAAAATTGAATTTTTTTTTTTTTTTTTTTTTTGAGTTGGAGTCTCACTCTGTCTCCCATGCTAGAATGCAGTGGCATGCTCACGGCCACCACAGCCTCGATCTACTGGGCTTAGGCTATCCTTCCACCTCAGCCTTCCAAGTAGCTGTGACTACAGGCATGTGCACTGTACCCAGCTAATTTTTTGAAGATGAGGTCTCGCCAAGTTGCCCTGGCTGGTCTTGAACCCGTGAGCTCAAGCAATCCTCTCACCTCAGCCTTCCAAAGTGCTGAGATTATAGACATAACCCCTTGTGCCCAGTAGAATAAAAATTTTAGAGCTGAAAAATAGCCATGTTTAATAGCAGATCAGACTTGCAATTGACAAGATAATGGAATTGGAATACAGATCAATGGAAAACATCAAATTGAAAAGATAAGAAAAATATAGACAAGTGTGTGATAAACATGTGGAACAGAATGAAAAGGTCTAACTTACACATAATTCGAGTCTAGAAAGGAGTTGAGAGAGTGGAACAACAACAGAGAGAATGGTTGAGAATGTCTAAAACTGATGAAAGATGCCAGATCAAGGATTTAGCAAGTATTGTAAAACCTAATCAGTGTAAATAAAAAGAAGATAAAAAAGAAAACCACATTAAAGACATTATAATGACTGCTAAATAACAGAAGCGATGGGAAAATTGTGAAAACAGGCCTATGAAACATAAAAACCAGAGGCAGGGAAGAATTTGTTAGTCAAGGAAAACCTTTTAAAAGCCAGTTGTGGTTAGACTAGACTTTTGGTAATCGTAATAATAATAATAATAATAATAATAATAATAAAAGGAAAGCTTGGCAGCATGTCATATGCCTGTACTCCCAGCCACTCAAGAGACTGAGTCAGGAAGATTGCTAATGGCCAGGAGTTTGAGGCTGAAGTAAACTATGATTGCACTTGTGAATATTTACTGTACCCCAGCCTGGATGACATAACAAGATCCTATTTCTTAAAAAAAAAAAAAAAAAGAGGAGTGATTCAAAATGACACTGTAAAAGGACGAAATAGATGAAGTCATATGGAATCTTGAAGACCATGTTTAGAATTTTAAATTTTATCTTCAGGTAATGAAAAGTTTTAAAGGATTTAAATGGGGAATAACATGATCATATGTGCACAGTTAAAAGTTTACCAATACAATTATGAAGAGGATGGGAGGAGAGAGAAAGAAAAAGAGTGGAGATCAGAAATCTTGTTACCGTAACTAGGAGAAAAAGAGTAAAACAAGACAGAAATACATTTAGAGGCATAAGTTTAGAGAACTACCAGCAAGGCTAATTTGGGTCTAGGTTTCTAAGTGTTGAATGAAATCTTGTAAAAATTTCTCCAACCAATGGTTTTGGGACACTGGCAAGACTGAAATTACTGAACAGGGTCCAGTGATCAATGATCAAATCTGTGGCTAATTGAAGTTTGTCAAGGTGAGGACCTAGGAAATTTGATACAGCTTATATGCAATGAATATTTTACCCATTGTTTTGTTTTTAACCATATAATTTCAGAGATGTTGATGCTACATGTAGTCAGAATGAGGTTTAAAAAATTTACCTGGAAGGACTGGTTGAAAATCTGCAAGACCATAAAAATAGCTAAATACATCAACAGATGTAAAATCAAGAACCACATGATTGTATTATTACATGAGGAAAAAGCTTTCAATAAAACCCAGCACTCCTTCTTGATAATAACTGTCAAACATCTAGGCATAAATGGAACATATGACAAAACAGTAAGATCTATTTACGATAACTCCATAGCCAACATACTGATAAACAGACAGAAATGAGAACCTTTTCCCATGAAAACTGGAACAAGACAAGGATGCCCACTCTTACCCCTCCTGTTCAACATAGTATTGGAAGTCCTAGCTACAATGTTCAGACAAGAGAAGGAAATCAGGGGTATTCAAATAGGAAAAGAGGAAGTTAAGTTATCCCTCTTTGCAGATGACATGATTCTATACCTCAAAAACCCAAGAGAATCTGTTAAAAACCTCCTTGCACTGATAAAGGACTTTGGCAAAGTCTCAGGGTATAAAATAAATGTGCAAAGGCAGTCGCACTTCTATACACCAATAATAAACAGAAACCCAAATAAAAAGCACAATCTCATTCACAATAGTCACACACACACACACACACACACACACACACACACACACACACACACACAAAACCTTGGCATCTTCCTAACCAGAGAAGTCAAAGACCTTTACAATGAAAACTACAAAGCATTGTTCAAAGAAATCAAAGATAACACAAACAAATGGAAAAACATTCCATGCTAATAGATTGGAAGAATCAACATTGTTAAGATGTCCATCCTACCCAAGGCAATCTACAGATGTAACACAATACCCATTAAATTACCAGCAGCATTCTTCTTAGATCTGGAAATGACAATACAGAAATTCATATGGAAACATAAACAGTCATGAATAGCCAAAACAATCCTCAGCAAAAACAAAACAAAAAAACAAAGTGGGAGGTATCACACTGCCAGATTTTAAACTTGATTATAAAACTACAATAATCAAAACAGCCTGGTATTGGTACAAGAACAGGCATATAGACCAATAGAACAGGATAGAGATTCTGGAAGCAAAACCTCAATTTCTCAACCAACTCATCTTCAACAAAGCCTCCACCATCAACCACTGGGGAGAGGAGAACCTATTCAGCAAATGGTACTGGGGAAACTGGCTGACCACTTGCAGGAGATTAAAACAAGACTCCCAACCTATCACCATACACAAAAATCAGCTCTAAATGGATCAAAGACCTAAATGTAAAACCTCAAACTATAAGAACCTTAGAAAATGCAGGAGACACCCTTATGGAAATTGAAACTGGCAACCAATTCCTGATCAAAACCCCAAGTGCCCATGTCATTAGAGATAAGATAAACAAATGAGGCCTCATCAAACTGGCAAGCTTCTGCAAAGCCAAAGAAACCATCAAGAGAGTAGGGAGACAGTCCTCAGACTGGGAAAAATATTTGCCAACTGTATATTTGACAAAGGCCTAACATCTAGGATCTACATGGAGCTCAAACATGCTGAAAAGAAAAAAAACACACAGCCCCATTACAAAGTGGGCAAAAGATATGAATAGACACTTCTCAAAAGAAGACATACGAGCAGCCTACAGATACATGAAAAATGCTCAGTCTTACTAGTAATCAAAGAAATGCAAATTAAAACTACACTGAGACATACCACCTAACTTCAGTCAGGGTGACCACCATCAATAACTCAAAAAAACAACAGATGCTGGAGAGGATACAGGGAAAAGGGAACACTTCTACACTATTGGTGGGAGTGTAAACTAATACAACATCTGTGGAAAATAGTGTGCTGATTCCTAAAAGATTTAAAAATCGACCTTCCATATGACCCCACGATCCCCCTGCTGGGAATATACCTGGAGGAACTCAAATCACTCTATGAAAAAGATACCTGCACACACGTGTTTATTGCAGCATAATTCACAATAGCAAAAACATGGAACCAACCATTCTGCCTGTTGAAAGAGGACTGGATTAAAAAATGTGGTACATATACACGATGGAATATTACGCAGCCATAAAGAAGGACAGAATTATGAACTTTGTAGTAACTTGGCTGAACTTAGTGTCTATAATACTGAGTGATCTATCACAGAAACAAAGAACTAAGTACCACATGTTCTCACTCATAAGCGGACCTTGAGCAATTATCATAATATTATAAGAGGCTGGGTTCGATAGCACTTTGGGAGGCCGAGGTGAGTGGACTGCCTGAGCCCGCGGGTTCGAGACCCGCCTGGGAAACTTGACAAGACCTCATCTCTACAACAAATCAAAAATTAGCCAGGCGTGGTAGCGCGCGCCTGTAGTTCCAGCTACTTGGAAGGCGGAGGCGGAAGGATCGCTGGAGCCCAGCAGGTAGAGGCTGCGGTGGCCGGGAGTGGCCATTGCACTCCAGTCTGGATGACAGAGTGAGACTCCAACTCAAAAAAAAAAAAAAAAGAAAAGAAAGGGATTGGCAGTAGCAGGAAACAGTCAGGGGAGGAGAGGTGGTGTTTGCAGTACTAGGAAACTTCCAGGGGAGGGGGACATACTTCATCAACAAGAGTACCTGCATAATGAACATTTGTATACCTAACCCTGAATTGTACCCCATATCTTTAAAATTAAAAAAAAAAAAAATTTACTGAATTCATGAAAGTTAAGGAAATGACTAATTGTCAAGCACTTATTAGTGTCTGGTACCTTATTATACATTTCATATATTTCATCTCATTGAATTGTCACAATAATTTGTAAAGAGGTCTTATTCCCTCTGCTAGTGAGAAAATTGAAGCTAAATTTAAGCAATTTGTTGAGAGTGAAACAGAGATCAAGAGTCTTGTTTAGGAAAGCACAGCTACCAAATGGCAGCTGGAAATAAACTGAGGTCACTGTGGTGTTTCCGCTATATCTTTGCTCTGCAAAACCTCTTAGATCTTTTTCTACCCTCATTCACACTTTTGGGTAAGGTCTGAAATAGAGGAGGGATTTAGGGTATACAAAAAGTTGGCCAGGGAAGGAAGAAAATCAGTGCTGTCCCTGTTTGTAGATCAAAGGGCAGGGTAATAAAAAGAAGGTGACTCAGTTTTGATGATTATTCTGATCATTTTTTCCAACTTGGTGAGTCACATATAATTATGTTTTATGATGACTTCTATTAACTAGAATAATAAAATATTAATAAGGACATACAATTCTGCATAAGGTCATCAGAATGATATAAGAAATAAAATAAGAGATAGTTGCAATATGTAGTGACATTTTGGAGAAATATATAGAATCTTAAGATTTTTCTTTGTAACTATTTGTAATTGTTTCTGTGTACAAAATCTAAACTTGGCACTGCCCTCTGGATTTTCAATTAAGATTGAGCAGAAAATATGGTATTATCCAATTTTATTATTTAATGAAATACTATATGATGCATGGAAAATCTTATGCATCATATAGGACTTATTGTTTCTTTGGGAAGAAACTGAAGTGCAGTAACGCATGAAAATTCATTTAGTAAAAGTGACCCAATGCCTCTGCTATAGATTCCAAGCTCATTATCTCATGAAGGATGACTAGTCTTGAGAAGAACCAGAAAACTGTGTAATTTCTTAAAAGATGTAAGTAGAGATTGAGATAGACTTTCAATCATATAGCTCCTGAAACAGCTTGGTTGATTCCCACGAAATGGAGCAAAACTCCTAAGTATGATGTAGTTGTACTCTTGGAAAGACTTGAGGAGATTCGTGGAGACTTTGCCAAATAGGCTAGGAAAAATCAATCATTCAATTATCTAGTGACCATGATTCTTGGACACTTTAGATAGCATGATGTTAAGAAATCAGCCTGTCTGGAATGGAATTAATATCACTGCTCTGCCAAATGTGTAACATTTTCAAGTTTTCTGGTATTGTATTTGCTTCACTTTAGTGGTATAGAAAAATGGAAATAGTAGTGAAACCTATCCTATGGTTCCATGCAGTTATTGGAAGTCTAAATGACAATATATAAATTGAGAACATTGTCTGGAAAATAATAACCACTCCATGATTGCTAAATACTTTATCCTCCTCTTCATCATCATTTTAATGTTATTGCTAATATGTTGTCATGACCAACATTTCTCTATTTTCTGCAACTGTCCCTTTGGGATTTCATTTTGCTTATACTACTTAACTGTTTTCTGTCTTTCTTAGTCATTTTCCATTCTTTATTTTTTAATGTTGCTTCTTTCTTTCTCCCTTTTTCCTTCTTTCCTTTTCTGTATAACTCTATGTTTTAAATTATTTTAATATTTGATGCATACAAAATAATATTTATAATAGATAAGGTGTAATACAGTCATAAATGAAACATTTCCATATCCACCCAGGTTAGGAAATAAAGAATTTCTAGTATACTTTGGAAACCCCAGCTTGTCCTACCCTTGTCCCATCACCCTCTTCCCTCGTTCACCCTATATTCACTAATATCTTGAACTTTCTGCTTATCATTTTTTATCCATAAATATTTTTACCTCCTATCTCTGTATTCCTAATCAATGCATTGTTTAATGTTGCATGTTTCAAAACAGTAAATAAGTAGAATTGTACTATTTATAATCTTCCATGTCTTGTTTTCTCCCTCAACCTTATGATTCCAAAGTAGATCTATGCTAATTTTAGCTGTAGGTCATTCATTTTTATTACTCTCTAGCATTCCAATATATACTTTTGCCACAATTCTTTTAATTACATTTACTGGTTTTGTGTAGTCCCTAGTTTTATGCTCTTACCAACAGTGTTATACCTATTTCTTGGTTCACATGTTTGAGAGTTTCTTTCGGATACAGTTCTAAGAAGGAACTGTTGGATAATTTAGTATTTGCAACTTTATTAAACAATGCTAACTTATTTTCCACAGTAGCTAGCATGCTTTACATTCCATCTAGCAATATATAAAAATTTGGTTACTCCCGAGACTCACTTTTTTTTTCTGTGCCAGCCAAAACTTCAATGAAATTTACTTGGAATTCAGGACATAAGAATCTAAAGCATTTTACTGGCCCCGAAGACATGTATTGTTTCATCGTAGTCAGTTAATAGTTTCATCTTTGAAACTTACTAATCTTTTTACAGCTTCAGTAGTTAAGAATATTGGAAGTAATAGTTTGCAACAAGTTTCAGTAACACAACTGGCACTCTCTTGGTCAAGCACAATAAAAAACAAAACAAAACAAAGCAAAGGTTATAACACAGTGGCTATTATGGCTAGACGATTGAAAACATGCCGTCTCTACTGAACAGATTACTCAGTGAAGATGTTGACAAGCTGGAGGACAGTTTCTATAGAAAGGTTAGGGATTGAAGATACAGAGATTAATTATTCCACCTTGATTTCTTGGAAATGTTATTGAGTCACACTGCCAGAGCTTGGTGTGGAGGCTGATTTGTCTCAAGCAGTTTGTGTTCTATGACTACGCAATTCCAATGACTAGGGCTAAAAAAATCAGATGAATAATTTGCACTTTTTCTCTTAAAGGTATATGCATATACTTACGTGTTTCTAATAATTAAATGAAAAACAAATGTATTTTACTATATTTCCGATGCCTTTTGACAAAAATTCCTGTGAATTTTTAAAAACTTTTTTTTTAAACTTTTTTTTAGGAAATTATAAAGGTGTGGGGTACGAGTCGAGATTAGGTACATATGTAATGTATGTGCAGGTGAAGTTTGGGCCTCCAACTGTTTCTTATTTCCCCTGCTTTAGGGTCAGGTATGCTTTATGTTGTTACGTGTCCCCATTCCTCCCTCCTCTGGCAGTGTTCTGCGACTGCTGATCCCTCTTTTGTGTTATGTGGTTAGTGTTCAGGTCCCACTTATGAGTGAGAACATGTGGTATTCAGGTCTTTGTTTCTGTGTTAGGTTGCTAAGCATGATTATCTCCGATTCCATCCAATTTGCTGAGAAGTCCATGATTTTATTCTTCTTTCTTTCTTTATTTTTTTATATTAGAAGTATAAAAAGCTTGGTCCCATAAACAAAATTTTGAAAGAGACTCTTTTTATTTTTGATAATTACAATGTAAGAGATTTCCAATGGAGAGGGTTAAAGTCTTATTCACTCTCTCTCTTCCTCGCTCATGTATAAATAAATGTGTATATTTATTTATATACATATACATCTATGGGAGCTGGGTAGGTGAAGATTGCTTAAGAAGCAAGAAGTCTTGCAAAAATTGTCAGGCCCACAGAAATTCCATTTGGGCTGCCAAATTTGCATTAGTCCCGCCCACAGTTTGAAATGTCACCCCACCCTCTCGTTGCCATCTGCACCACCACCTACTGATTCCTATGTCTCTAGCCTTAGAGAACAGAAGCATCTGCCTATGACAGGCGCATACAGAATTGCCCCCTAAACACAGATTCAAATGAAAAATCAAAAAGATTTATTAAAGCAGAGTCAGAACATATACATATATTTGTAGAATCAAAACTTTACCATCATAAGGTTTTCAGTCTGGTTTCTTTTTTCCTGATTTTTTTTCACTTTATAAACATACAAAGAGAAGACATTTTTATGACAGATCTAAAATCACTGTGACACATTAGTTACATATAACCTGTGTAAATTTCTTCACGTTTCTTACTAATTATATTTCTACTGATTACTTACCACTTATTAATTCATTCAATACATATTTGTGAGTCCATAAAGTGGTAGAGAGTCAATACAATATAGTCTCACTACTTCTGAGGTCCATGACCTAGTGCAGTGTAATCTAATAGAAATATGTGGGCAAGCCGGGCTCGGTGGCTCAACCTGTAATCCCAGCGCTTTGGGAGGCTGAGGTGAGTGGATTGCCTGAGCCCACGGGTTCGAGACCCGCCTGGGAAACTTGGTGAGGCCTCATCTCTACAATAAGTCAAAAATTAGCCGGGCATGGTAGCGCGTGCCTGTAGTTCCAGCTACTAGGAAGACTGAGGCGGAAGGATCGCCGGAGCCCCGGTGGTCAAGGCTGCAGTGGCCGGGAGCAGCCACTGCACTCCAGTCTGTGTGACAGAGTGAGACTCCAACTCAAAAAAAAAAAAAAAAAAGACAGAAATATGTGGGCACAAATGAAATTTTTTATTTTCTGGTGCCAGGTTATAAAGAATAAACAGGAAAAAGTGGCAACAACTTTTCATCTTTCAATATTCATGAGAGATTGGTTCCAGGATCTCGTACAGATACCAAAATGTGCTGATGCTCAAGTTCCTAATATAAAGTGGTATAGTATTTATGCGCATCCTCCCATATATTTTTTTATTTTTTTGAGTTGGAGTCCTACTGTGTCACCCTGGTTTGAGCGCAGTGGCATGCTCACAGCCACCACAGCCTCAACCTGCTGAGCTCAGGTGATCCTTCCACCTCAGCCTTCCAAGTAGCTGGGACTACATGGAATTACAGGCGTGTGCCACCACTCCCAGCTAGTTTTTTTATTTCTTGTAGAGATGAGTTCTTGCCAAGTTGCCCAGGCTGGTCTCAAACCCATGGGCTCAGGCAATCCTCTCACTTCAACCTCCCAAAATGCTGGGATTATAGGCATGAGCCAACGTGCTGACCTCCTCCCATATACTTTGTTATCTCTAGATTACTGATAATACCTAATACAATGTAAATGATATGTAAATAGTTGCTGATATGTAAATAGTTAGGGAATGATAAAAAAAAGTCTGTTTTCAGTATAGATGAGTTTTTTTCCCTCAAATATTTTAGATCCACAGTTAGTTGAATTCACAGATGTGGAACCCACAGATATTGAGGACAGACCAGACTTTATTTGCTTCAATATATCCAGTACATTAACATTTTACCATGTAGACAATATAAAAATTATTATTGTGATACTTTATATCCTTTTTTCTGGGACTGTTTTGGGAATCTGTGCATATTCTGCAGTTACAGCACATCTCGATTTGGGTGAGCCATATTGCAGTGCTCATTAGCCACATGTGGTTAGCAGCAACTATATTGGACAGTGCAGGTCTAGCAGACAGATGATACTCATTCACTGTTTCAGAGTGAGGCAAATAGTGAATAAATAAGCATGCAATCAAAGAGTGATGAGTGTGGCGAGGGGTATTTACAGGAAGTCTAGCTAATCTAAAGAGACTGGAAAAGTTTTCCAAAATAATTTTAGGCCAAGGACTGATTATGAAACAAGTTATACCTGCAAAACAGAAAATCAGCAGGTGAGAGAAAGACAGAGTTCCAGACCAAACAAATAATGTGTGCCACTTGAAGTATCTGAAATAAGACCAATATAGGGAATTGCAATAGATATAGCAATTAATTATATATAATGGAGTGAATGCCCAAGATGCAATGGAAATATTGAGAATGAATGATTCTGGGGTTAGGAAAGAAGGTAAAAGTTTAGCTAGCAGTTGAAGAATGAGTAAGAGTTTGTGAAATGGATGAGTAGAATTTGGAAGGAGAGAAGATTTCCCAGGTACAGCTTAAAGTTGTAAGAAAGCAAGACGACACAGGAAGTTTGAGATAGCTCCCTTGGGCTGAAGATGAGTATATTTGTGGGAGTGGTAGGAAATGAAACAAAAGAGCAACACTGGGGCCAGTTCATAAAGAGCCTTGCCAGAATCAGTATGAACATTATGCCATAGATGATGAGCTGCTATGGAAGAGTAAGCCAACGCCATTATGAGGTTGTTGCAGTAGAACCTTTCCTAAGTATTGAAGTGACACTACCAGAGGGCAGGAAAATTGAAGGCAAACATCCCATTTAGGAGGCCTACAATCCTCAGAACCATCTTGTTTTTGTTTTCTGTGGAATTCTGTTATGTGATATAGTGGAAAGATTCTTGGTGTTCTTATAAGAAGAGGAAGAGACACCAGAGTGCTCACACAGAGGAAAGACCATGTGAAGACAACGAGGAGGATAGAATCCTCTCTAGAAATCAAATCAATGAGAACCTTGATGTTGAATTTCTAGTCTCCAGCACTATGAGAAAATCAATTTCTATTGTTGAATCCTATGGTACTTTGTTATGGCAGTCTGTATTAGTCAGCTCAGGCTATCATAAGAAAATACTATCAATTGGGCCGCTTAATCAGCAGAAGTTTGTTTTTTCATAGTTCCAGAGGCTGGGTAAGAGATCAGGGTGCCAGCATGATTGTGTTGGGTTCTGGTGAGGGCTCTCCTCCTGGCTTGTGTACTATTGCCTTCTCGCTGCATCCTCACAGGATGGAGAGAGCTCTGGTACCCTCTCCTCTTCTTATAAGGGCATCAGTTCTATGGGATCAGGATTCTACCCATAGGATCTCTCTTAGCCTTAACTATCTCAAAGATTTTACCTCTGAAATAGTCACATGACAGGGGCTAGGACTTCAACACATACATTTTGGGGGAACATAATTTAGTCTACAGCACAACCTTAGCAGACTAATACTTAGCCTCTACCTCTGTGTCCAGATTATCCAGTTAGGGATAATGTTGGAAAAGTTCAAAAACTGAGCATGTCAGCCTCAATTCAATATACTTTTTCCTGTATAAACCTGTGAGCTGGGTTCCTATATTTTTTTAATTTATAAAACTATCAGATTCTAGGGATCAGAGTTCTGTAGACCAAAGAGAGAGCAGAACAAGTCTTGCTTCTTGACCCTGGTTCTGCTAGATCTGTCATCTTCCCTTTTCTCACCTTTCAATTCCTATAGAAACCTGTCTTTTGACAGGACCCATAAAGATATCTTCTTGGACATATAAGATATCTTCTTGTCACATTTGCAATTCATTGCTTGGATCTAATTAGTTTTCAGGTTTTGACTGGGTCCTGTTAACTATATATATTCTTTAAGGCCTATCTTATATGCTACCTCTTTAATAAAGCTTTTCCTGATTTAATTTACAGGAAAATTAAAAAAATAAATTATAATTTATTGGTATTTTTAAAATAATAAGATTTCATTGTCCAAATTTTGTCTTATATTTTCTGTAACAGGATTTGCAATTTGCAGTCGACACACTACAGCCTGATTTTGGCAGTGATAAGTATTGTAAAGAAAAGGTTTTGACATTAGGACAGTAAAAGTATACATTTGTTCTCCTTTGATAACTGTCAAAAAGAGTTTACTGATGAAGAGACATTTAATCAAAGATCTGAAGAGAAGTGAAGGAATAAACCTTAGGACCACTGAAAGAGAAAGAGTTCTATGGGGAGGTTTCTTAGGCCCTGATGATTTGGGCAGAAGAATAATCAAGAGCTCAGTCAGGCTGTAGAAGAGTGAGCAAGACAAAGTAATTGATGAGTGCATCAGAGAGGTATGGAGTAATCAGAGGAAGTGAAGCTTCCTATGTCATAATGAGGTGTTTAGATATTATTGTGAATGCATTGTGAAACCAATGCAGGGTTTAAGTAGCAGAGAGACGTGGCATGACTTTTAAAAGTATCATACTAACGTGGGGGGGGCACACATGCATGCCCAGAAAGAACTTAAAGGAGGCAAGACTACATTCAGGGAGACCAATTAAGAGGCAGGGAGACAATTGTCCATAGCTGCTTAAAGTAGTGATAGTGGTGATTGGTGAAAATAACCAGGTTTTGAATGTATTTTGAGTTTAGATATAGTCAAACCTGCTAAAATAGGGTATTAGCCCAAGAGTGGACCCGAGGCTGATGCCAAAGAATTTAAACTAAGCAACTGGGTAAAGTGAACATTTATTGGTTAGATAAGGCTGGAGAAGGAGCAGGTTTGGAATAAGGAATGGAACAAGATTTCTGTTCCAGGTGTGCTAATTTTGAAGGAGTGTGCCAATCTTAAGAATTCAGTTTGTCATCTAAGTGGAAATGTTGAGCAGGCAACTGGGTATGGTTTTTAGAATTCAAAAGTGAGGTTAGGACTAGACATGTACATTTATGGCAGAGAGGCAGAGTATACCTCAGATTTATACACTGTCACCTGGATCCTTGCTGACCTTCACAGTTTTGATTCTAAGTAAAGAGATGGGTTTTAACCTTCTGTGACATCATGCTGACACCCTAAAGCTCTTCATTCCAGGCATTTGTACTTCCATTATAAAAAGACATCTAAGTCTCTACCTTTCACACCAATCTTTCATTGCCCCAGGGCTCCTGCATCTAAATACCTGTTCCTTGAGTGCTTGCGAGGGTCACATGGAAGACTTTTCCAATAATCTTTCAATGACTTCCAGGATCTCTCCATGTTTCCTATCCCAGACACCTCTCTAATCCATCTCCTTCAACAATTGGGAAGACTCACTTTCTCAATATTTCTCTAGCTTGCTGCAGCTCTGGGCACTCCAGGTGGGAGGGCTAGAATTTTAGTACATCCATGATAGTTCAAAGGATTTAGAGAATCCTTTTCTTTTCTTTTTCCTTTTTTTTTTTTTTGTTAATTGGAGTCTTATTCTGTTGCCCAGGCTGGAGAGCAGTGGCATGCTCATGGCCACCACAGGTTCGACCTGCTGGGCTCAGGCAATCTTTCTGCCTCAGTCTTCCAAGTAGCTGGAAACACAGGCATGCATCACCATGCCTGGCTAATTTTTTTATTTATTGTAGAGTTGAGGTCTCTCCAAGTTGCCCAGGCTGGTCTCAAACCTGTGGGCTCAGAAAATCCTCTCCCTCTGCCTCCCAAAGTGCTGAGATTATGGGCTTGAGCCACCACATCTGGTTCTTTTCTTTTTCAAAATCACCTGGAGTTTAGGCAATTGTCTTGCAAGACACTTAAAAATCCTGCTTTTGTTCTTAAAACCTGAACAGCTACTTTTTTCTCTTTCTTAAACAGCCCTAATCCCCCACAAAGAAAATAGTTGACTGAGGGAAGATGACATAGAATAAAAGATAAAAGAGAAAAGAATATTAGCATATTTTAAAGGATTATTATACTGATTACATGTGCAAGTGCATGTGAAATTTTATAAATTCTTTTTAGTATACTATAGGCTTCTTCAGACACTATTGTTGTCTCACTTATTTTTTTTATTATTTACAAATATCTACTGAGTGCCTACTAAGTCCACAACACCACAACACTATCCTGAGTGCTGAAGAGGGGAGCCAAAAAACCTGGAATTATTTTTTGGAGAGTAGGCCCCTTGTAGTACAGGCTTCCCCTGTTAGGTAAGGCATTGGTGTACCATCTAGTGTTGTGAGAGACTGTTTAGCTGCAGTGAAATTTTTTTTTTTTTTTTGAGATCCTTTTGATGTTTTTGCCCATTTCATGATAGGTGATTTACCAGCGCACCTGTCCACACTGGGCTGAGTGTTCAGCAGTTTTTTACCAAAAATAGCATGGTCCCTGTGCGTCACCTGCCCTATTCACCTGATCTTGTCCCAAGTGACTTTCTTTTCTTTCTCCAGATGAAAAAAAGTTTTCAAAGGGAAACATTTTGCTGATGTGGAAGAAGTGAAACAAAAAAGCACAAAAGCACTAAAAGGCATTCAAATTGACGAGTTCAAAAATTGTTTTGAGCAGTGGAAAAAAAGTCTTGATAGGTGAGTACTTGGAAAGGGACTGAGGTTTAAACATATAAGAATAAACACACGATTTTGTATAAAAAAAATTCTGAACTTCGGGGTGGTCTCCCCTTGTATTTAGTGATGAATAAGATAGAGGAGGTCCCTGGCCTCGTTGAGGAAAAAAATAGGACAATGGGATATTAAAGATAGCAGTGAGGATGTTTTCTTTCTCAAGCTACAGACAAGAAAACAAACTAAAATTTTAGTCAATAAGTATCACGAGTAGCAGCCAGTTCACTGGAGTCATGAGTAGTAAAAGAATTCACCCAAGTCATATTAAAGAAGGACAGGTTGATGGAATACACTGCAAGGGAGCAGCGAGCAGGGCAGCAATAGATAGATGTCTGCATTGAGCCAGCAGTTTGTATATAGGCGCTAACCTCTTTTCGGTCACTGCCTTGCAAATGAGGGATTGAAACATGGCAGTTCTGATTGGCTGAGGTTCCGCCATGCAATTGAGGGATTGAAACATGGCAGTTCTGATTGGCTGAGGTTCCGCCATGCAATTGAGGGATTGAAACACGGCAGTTCTGTCTGGTTGGTGTTCAACTTTGCAGGCTATTCATTGGTCGGTTGGAGGTTTATACAAGGTAACTCTTGTCTTATAAAATGGCTTCTATAATAAAAACATTTATTATCTTACATACCATGAAGTTAGGTGTTAGAAAATTCCCAGGATTATTAATGCAAGAGCTCATCTACCTCATCATTTGTAGAAGTGTTTCTTCTTTGCCATTTTCAACATGTGGACCAATCCTTTTTGCCTGGATAACCTCAGAACTCCAAAAATAATTGAGAGAATCTTAGACATCTATTTCAGACAAGGATATCTTTGGGTTTGTATGGGTGGCATTCTTTGTAAAAGTGAGATATATTTTTCTAGAAATACAATGCCTTTTCTAAAGTTTCTGCTGAATTGTGTAACAGGCTTATTCCTAAGATAATCCATTGTTAATAGTGTGAAGCAATACTGATTGTTTTAACATAATCAGGAAAAGTGCTTTGGGGATAGGAAGGGTCTAGTCTCCCTTGAAGATCCTGTTCTAGCGAATGTGAAGAATGTTGAGGTTCTATAATCAAAGAAGAATAGCTATAGAATAAGCAACTAAAAGTGTCTGCTACAGTGAGTGACTGAATTGGAAGGAGTGGGAGATTTGAGAAATCTTTCTGAGATAAAATTGAACTCAGATCTAACTGAGGAGAAAGACACAGCCATGCAGCAATCTGGGTGAAGAGTATTCCAGGCAAATGAAGGACAAATGAAATGGATCCAAGATGGGGGAAGTTTGTTGTGAATGAGAAAATAAAAAAAGACAGTTGGATGAAGTTTAGATAATATTTGAGAGAGTGACAAAAAGAGGGTCTAGAAGTAAGCACTAAGTAAATCTACAGTCTTGTAGGTCACTGTAAGAAGCTGGATTTTATTCAGTTGAAACTTGGAAGTCATTGGAAGATTTTTAAGCTCTTTTTTTTAAGAGATAGGATCTCACTCTATCATCCTGGCTGGAATGAAGAGGCAAAACCATAGTTCACTGAAGGCTTGAACTCCTGGGGCTCAAGTGTTCCTCTTGCCTCAGCCTCCAGAGTAGCTGGAACTGCAGGCATGTAGCACCATACCCAGCCAAGCCTGGAAGAATTTATGTCATATAAAAATGCTCACTCTGGTTGTCATTAGGAATGAACTATAGTGAGGCAAGAGTAAAAACATTTAAGAAACGAATGCAGTAGAACAAGCAAAAGATGATAATCACTAGTGCAAAAATAGTGTATTAAAGATGGCCAGGAGATGCCAAATATATGTTAGGTATTGCTGACATTACCTACTAATGAATTACTTGCCAAGCATATGGAGAAAACAGAAGTCAGACATAACTTTTGGCCTGAGCACTTGAACTGATATTTGTACTATTAACTGAAATGGAAAGTTCTTGAGGAGAAACTTACCTTGTTGAGCTAGGAAAAAATCAGAAGTTCTGCTTTAGACATGTTGGGTTTGACATTCCAGTTACATCCCATTAGAAATATGAATAGAGATTTAGATACAGGAGCCCAGAGATCAGGACAGGATTCTTAGCCAGAGATATATTTTGAGTAATTATAATATGGATTCACTTTTTTTTTTTTTGAGTTGGAGTCTCACTCTATTGCCCAGGCTTGAGTGCAGTGGCACGCTCACAGCCACCACAGCCTTGACCTGCAGGGCTCAGGAGATCCTTCTGCCTCAGCCTTCCAAGTAGCTGGAACTACAGGCACAAGCTACCATGACTGGCTTATTTTTTGATTTGTTGTAGAGATGAGGTCTCACCAAGTTGTCCAGGCTGGTCTTGAACCCCTGAGCTCAGGCAATTCTCTCACCTCCACCTCCCAAAGTGCTGGGATTACAGGCTTGAACTACTGCACCCGGCAGATAATAGCCTTTATGTCAGTTCTATGTAAATAATTGCTGAGTTAAAATGATATTCTGGTCTGCCTTATTTTAATCTCACCAGTCTCAAATTCCAATTATGACAGATATCTAAAATATAAACACTTTCAGTATAGCATAATATTTTGCTCTGTAACCTTGATGATCAGCCATTCTTAAGTGGCTTGATTTAACATATTGTTGGGAGAAATTCTCCAAAGGTATCTCAGATTTCTGTACATCTTGCTAGCAGAGGAATGATAGCCTTTGTCCTGGACTACCTTCCCAAAACTGTTTGCATGGGCATCAACCTTGGAAGATGGAGATAATGTCTCCTTCTAGAGCAAAAAGTAGGTTTGTTTACTGTTTGTATAAACACATATAATATTTCCTTATAGGGGAAAGGTCAGCCAGGTTTACTGTCCTTTATAAAGGATCTGTTCCTTAAGCTCCAGATTCTTCTTCAAGAATGTAACCCACTGCATGTATTGTTAACATCTGTCCCTCTTACAATCTGCCTACAGGAATTGGGACTCAGGTCTAAAAACTCATACACTGGTATCAGCTGATACAAAGAACAATAATGTCTTTTGTCTTTGACCCAGGAGTCTCATGTCTTCTGTCAGCAGCCATAAAACTGTGACAGGCAAACTTGATAGCTTGCAACTATAATAAAATTTCCCACCCTTGGTGTAACTTGACACATATAGTGATCTAAGCTGAAGATAATGAAAACAATGATTTATTTTCAGTTTTTAATATTTAATCTCCATAATTCTCCCAGTACATAGCATTTTTGTTCTATAACAACTTATAAACACTGCATTTTCAAGACTTACCTAAATTATTTTGACTGCTATTTCCACATGAAAAATAGCTGTGACTTGTAAACATTTGTAAAATGAGGTATTGTGAACAGAACTAGAATGCATATTTTAATAAAATTTCTAAAGATCTCTACAGATTCTACTAAACTTTGGAGTTTATATCCTACTTTTTATGGAACTAGAAATAGAAATGGAGATATAATGTTTTGAAATTGACATATTAGTGTCTGTAAGAAAGGGAAAAAAAGGACTGCCACTGTGTTGTAACAAATTTTGCTTCAATAATATACGACGATTTATTTTATTCTTTCTCACACACTTACAATAATATATTATATTGCCAGGAGAACCTCAGAGAGCATAATTTATAATACTACTTTTGCAAATGAAGAAGTAAAAAATAAAGCATTAGTTGCTTAACTGTTGTTAGTTACATTACCAGAATTGAATTTAGACTTTCGATTGTCAGCTCGTTTCCTTCCATAGTGCATTATATACTTGTTCCCTTTGTTCTCTGTCCTCTGTTAATCCCTTAGTGCCAAGAAGGAGGAATGTTAGGAGAAAAAAATGTGTGGAAAGAGGAATAATGTGGCAAGCAAGTAAAAGAAAAGGGTCAAGTTTATAGCTAAGCATATGCCTATGGCTTGCTATTTCCAGCAAATTCTATTCAAAACAAGCAAAAAAACCCAAACTGGAATAAAAAAAAAAATTCTAGTGACTAGAAATGCAGATAAATTGTTATGAGCAACAAATTATGGATGTTGGGTACTGCTACCACCATTGCAACATTTATGTATTTACTTAATTATTTCCCTGAAAGAATAAATTGACTGGGTGCAGTGGCTCACATCTGTAATCCTAGCACTTTGAGAGGTAAAGTGGAAGGATTGCTTGAACCCAGGTGTTTAAAATCAGCCAGGGCAACATAAAGAAACCTTATCTTTACAAAAGAAAAAACAAATTAGGCAGGTATGGTGGCATGCACTTGTAATTCCAGCTGCTTGGGAGGCTGAGATGGAAGGATCACCTGAGCCCAGGAGGTTAATATTGTGATGAGTCATGACCATACCACTGCACTCCAGCCTGAGTAACAGAGACTCTGACTCAAAATAAATCAACAACAATAAATCACATGAGTCATTTGGCCATTTTTCATTACGTGAGATAAAAGCTCAGGTGCTAGATATTTAATCTTTTTCCTTACAACATGTTTTTAGGCATTATATAAACACAGAATAAAAGTCCTTCTTCAACTAGAGAGACTTTTTAACAGATTATGACTCATTTTAGATTGGGTCTAGTTTGTCTATGTTTAATTGTTTTTGCAAAGAAGATACAAATGTAAAATGTATATTTATGTGCTAAACACAATCACAATCTTTTGTTTATTTAACGGTCTAAAGTTGATTATATTTTGTCTTTTGAATCTATTAAAAAGTGCACAAAGCAACTTCCATATCATTTTTCACTTTTGTGTGTAATCCTGTTTACAACTGTTTTGAGCCAGCTTGACTTTAAGAATGATTGATTCCTATCTCCATCCAACTTTTGAGATTTTTGTTTTAAATCAACCCCAGTGAACGTCTGATTTTCCTCTTACTTTAGGGCTATAAAGTTTCACTGTCTAATCAGCAACAAAATTAATATCTAGTAAGTTCTTGATATTTGGCTGGTAACTGGGAAGTTTATTCACTGCCATCTAAATGGTGAGAACTATTTTTACTGACATCAGTCATTTTTATGCTTAAATGAGAAGCAACAGAGTGGGAGTTTGAGCACAGCGGTTAACAGCTGTTAAGACAGAGACTTTTTTTTTTCTGTAAATTAGCCTCGGCTTTATGTCCTATTGCTGGTTAAGTCCATTTCTGGTGTTGTGTAGAGTAATAAGACTTTTAAATGAACTTGGATGTGTGTGGTTAAGAAATATTTGGTAAACAGAAAAAACTTTTGTATTGAAACCACTATAAATTCATCTCATTGTGTAAACAGCTGATTTTAAAAAAAAAATATGCAAAGTAAATTGTCATGGTGCTTCTAACAGAAATTGAGTATATTAACACACTTATTCCTGAACATGCTAATAGATGGCAGTTATTATTTAATATGAGGGATTCAGTTTCATGATACATCTAAATTTAGAAGCAGTTTCATTACTCATGAAGAGACTAACAAGCGAAAATGGATTTTTGTGAGGAGGTAGTCAGTTAAAGTGAATTTCAGTAAGGTTATCATATGTTATCTTGAAATCACAAAAGCTAGAATGAAAAGCACAGTGTTCTGTCTTTTGGTCACTGTGAACTTAATTTAAAGGCTTGTTCATTCTGTCTTGTTATGTCTCTTGCTTTCTTGATGGTATTTTGGTAACTGTATCCAAGACAGTGTTGCCTGTATGTCATTTTTATCTTCCTGAATATTAGTGAAAATACCTTAATATTTTTCTGGCTTTCTTCAGAGAAATTTTGGTTCACCACTTCCATTTTTTATTTTACGTTTAAAGTAGAGAGATGAGGTCTTGTTATGTTGCCTAGGCTCGTCTTGAAATCCTGGCCTCAAACTTCTTCAATTTTTATGCCCTTACTCCCTTCTCGAGTGCTGTGATTTACTCATTTTGCTTGTATGCCATTATAGCACCAATTTTAAAAAGTGATTCACAGCATTACCACTGATTATGTGTATGCATCCATGTTTATATTTTAATATTTTTTGACATTACTAGCCATTGTTACACTGAAGTCAGGAAGGGTTAATCTGTATTAAAGTATTAAATAATGATTAATCATTTTTTTAGATTGAAAAATATAGTTTATTTAGAAAAAGAGAGAGAAACAAAGAGGAGAGTCACTTCCCCAAGGCAGGGAAGGGAGCCAAAGCTGGGAAGCATGGCGACAGCCATAGCTCAAAGAGCACATGACCACACCAGAGTTTAGTATGGCAATGTCCAGTTAATCATATTTCTAAAATGATGGTAAATGAATGCATATATAGCACTTAATCAAAACATTATTATTCACTAATGAAAATTTATGTAAGTGATTTTTCAAAATTAAATGATCAAAAGACTTTACTAAAGTGGGAGTTAAGTATGTTAGCAAAAGTGTTTATAATTTAGTAGGACTTTTTAATAGATTAACTGCCTTGGGCAACTTGCTTTAGAAACATATTTGCAATAAACTAAATATACAGATAAAATTTACCCCCAATATTTATTTTCAAATGTAAAGCAAATTATCATTGCGATCAATAATTTACATACTGATATTCTATTTGTGTTACCTATCCTGCTATTATTGGCCTTCAATTCTCACTAATAGTCTCTCTTAAACACAGCTGTAAAATCAATTTTCTTAAATTTTAGGTCTTATATCACTATCCTATTGCAAACATTCAGTGGGCCCAATGTTCTTTTAGACCAAGGATAAATGTCTTAAATAGGCATCAAATCCCTCCACAATATGGATCCTGTCTCCTCCTTTTCAAATCTTATTCTCCACTACACTCTTTCATGGATTGTAACATTTAGCAGAATTAAACTATATGGTATTTATTTGTTTTGTTTTTTTTTTTGTCAAAAATACACCCACCTATTTTTAACTTGAATTAATCTTATTTAAATAGTAACTTTTACATTATGTGATTATGCTATGGATTCATAAGTTGTCACATACTTCTTTTTAATTTGATACACACTTTTTCATCTGTGACTCAGAAATTTTTATTTCTGAGCTCAGAAAATTGTCACTTGCTTGATACACACAAATGGCAGAAATATAATCTGCACTTTCCAATACTTAGCTTAGTGGGTTTGGTTTCCAGTGGGTTTGGGTTTTTCATACTTCTGAACTGCTTGAGTATCATGTTACCATATGATCATTTCCTTAGCATAATCAATATTATTATTATTATTATTACCTAAAAAGGAAAAGACAGACAAGCAATAAAAATATAATCAGAGTTATTACATGCATATTAAATATTATTATTAACACATTAAGTACTAATGATATAATAAATATATTCATAAAACTTTTACAAAATAGTAAAGCAAATGTGAAAACAGAGATAAAAATATTAGTCAGTTCTTTTGATACCTGATACAATATTATATATACCATTTAGACATGATATAAAATTGAAATATATTATGTTTTCGTTATTTAGGAAACAGGATATTTAGACATACCATATCATTGGGAAATTTTAAGATCATATGAATCTAAGATAGCATCTATAAATGAATAATAAACAACCCAAAATTGGTATAAATTTCAAAATTGCATCTTAAAAGATGAGAGCATAGTAGCATTTATCTGTTGTTTCCAGGTAGCAGAATGAAGCTACATCTAAAGAATTGATGTCAAAAGCCTTATGATATAGTATCTGTGGGTTCCACATCTGTAGCTATGTGGACCAACTGGGCTATGCCATTTTATTTAAGGAACATGAGCATCCGTGGATTTTGGTATCTGTGGGAGGTTCTGGACCCAAGCTCCTGCAGGCACCGAGGGACAACTGTATATATGCTGCTAGACTTTCTGGCTTGAAATCCTGGCACCACCACTTATTGGCATGAACTCTGGTGCAGTTAACCTTTCTGTTCTTCAGTTTCTTCATCTATAGATTCAAGATAATAATAGTACCTACCATGTAGGTTTGTTTTGAGGACTGGGTGATTTTATTCATGTTACACACTCAAAATAGTTCTTGGCACATTTAATGAGTTCATTTATGTTATGTACTCTGAACAGTACCTGACTCAGTAATGTTAGCTGTCATCATCATCATCATCATCATCATCATCATCATCATCATCATCATCATTATCATCATCAAAAAAAGAGCCTGTTGCCGGGCTCGGTGGCTCAGCCTGTAATCCTGCGCCTTTGGGAGGCTGAGGTGAGTGGATTGCCTGAGCCTGCGGGTTCGAGACCCGCCTGGGCGGTGAGACCTCATCTCTACAATAAATCAAAAAATCAGCCGGGTGTGGTAGCGCGCGCCTGTAATTCCGGCTACTCGGAAGGCTGAGGCGGAAGGATCACCGGAACCCAGCAGGTCGAGGCTGCGGTGGCCGGGAGCGGCCACTGCACTCCAGTCTGGGTGACAGACTGAGACTCCAACTCAAAAAAAAAAAGAGAGCCTGTGAAGTAAATATTTGTAAAATTTGAAAAGAAAACATATACACAGGGTGTGTACATTTTCTGACAGCAGTTGTAGGCTGAAAGTAAAAGATCTAAGTGATATCTAGCTGCATCAGTTTATGCAAGTTGATTTAAAGAAATCTAATTTATGGCTAAGATGGAGACACTGAAGAAGTCAGTAAGCCTCTGTGACACTTACAAAAGTGAACTTTGAATTTATATGAATTATATTCCATCTAAACGTTCTTCACAAGTAAATCGGCAGAAGACATATTTCTTGTATCACAGAGTATAGTTATGTTTAAATTATAGACATCATACATTTAAAATAAATATTGGCTTGTTTTGTTAAATCTCTTGGATTTATCTAAGTAATAAATAATCATAATAACTGAAACATAATGTAGCCTTAATTTGGTTTGTTTTCAAATACATTCCTTTAGAAATAGGTAGCAAGATGTTTGTCACAGTAAAGACAGAGAAGAGCTATAATTTCTGGTTAGTTGGCTCAAATCAAATTAACTCATCTCTCTTTATAAATTATCTCAAAGTATAAGTATGGCTATTTTTCTTATAGTGAAATACTGTGAAGATCAATAATGCTTTTAAATGTAATCCATTGTCATCTATTGATTAAATGAAGTTTTGTTTTGCAGACATATTTTCATATGGAACTGTGGCTGTGTTGGTTTTTTTTCCACCCTCTAGTGGCCTTATGTCAGTACTGCATTTTCCTGTTTAATCCATTTTTACAGTAGTTTCTACTTTCTTTGGATAACACTTGTTTTATAGTTCAATGCTAAATGACTTCATCAGACCTTTAAATTCGTGCCTTAGGATTTTTAGTCTGTGCTAAAATACTACTCTTAAAGTGACAGAAAAAAATGAGCTTATTTTATTGTTTTCATGATGTAATAGACTCAAGTAATGCATTCTGCCATCTACTTATTCATTTCTATTAAAGTACTTTTGTTAAGAGCACATATCTTCCAAATGTACTCTCAAGATCCTCATGGAGGGTAAAAGTAACTGACACTCTTTTGAAAGTTCTTCATTTCTAAATCAAATTTAAAAACATAATAAAGTGGTAAAAGATGATAGATCTGAAAAAGAAGGATAAACTCACACATTTTACTAATCTTATTTGAAAGTTTGAAATATATTTCACTTTTCTAACAAAATGGTGAAGGAGGAAAAAGCACGTTATTTTTGTTTTTGGGAGAACTTAATAATTTGCTCTTTGGACTGAGCACAGTGGCTCATGCCTACAATCTCAGCTCTTTGGGAGGCCAAGGTAGGAGGATCACTTGAGCCCCTAAGTTCGAGACTAGCCTGGGCAACATAGCAAAATCTCATCTTTACAAAAAATAGAAAGAGTTGGCTGGACTTGGTGGCTCATTTAAAAACATAATAGTCCCAGCTATTCAGAAGGCTGAGGCAGAAGGATAATCTGAGCACAGGAGGTCAAGGCTGTGGTGAGCTGTGATCATGCCACTGTACTCCAGACTGGGTGACAGGCTGAGATCTCGACTCAAAAAAAAAAATAATAATAACACATAAATTTGCCTTGTATTTAATGATCAGATGATATGGATGGTTTGAAATTTTTCAATTTTCTCATGCGATATGTTTGTTATTCTGATTGAAGAGAAATTAAATATTGCCTACACGGTATACAGTTACTGCATGATGATAATACTTGAGAACTGCATGTATTTTCGAAGTAAATTTAATCATACAGAAGACTGTGTGCATTTTTCATTATTGCATATGTTCTCCTGGCACAGAATTAATGTTTGACCGAAAGAAAGACATGCAGTTTAGGAAACTGGCTGAATGTTTCATTAATTTGGATGAACACCTAATAAGAGTCAAACCAGATAAGACCTTTGTCCCAGAAATCTTTCTAATCTTCTAAGAAGATATAAAATGCATGGTAATACAAATAAATATATGATAATAAACATCTGTAATGAAGAAAAATTAAAAACCTAATGAAGATCAGAAAAAGAGTATTTGATTTTGATTTGGGCAGGTAGGGAAGACTGCTGAGGAAATAATATATAAGCTGAAACCTGAAAGAGCCAGGTGGAAAGTGGGGAACAAGCTTCCCAGGCAGCAGAACTACGTTCTTAAAAATCCTAAGGTGAAAAATAGTCAAAAAGTAAATTACCAAGTAGTATTTACAATTATTCTTTACACTATAAAACTAAACCTAGATTCTGTTCATTTTCCTTTTGGCAATTTTTGGTATATGGGAAACCCTATATTATCAAATAATTTATTCATAATAATATCCATGTTAATCGAATATCTCAGTAGAGAAAAATTATGATCAGCATACATCTATGTATGTGTATATATACATATAGTAGACATGGTTAACTTTACCCTTAGCAATTCATCAAATTTTCCATCCTTAAGAAAAGAATGAGTGCTATTGACCTGTTGTGCATGTAATATATTTAAAAGGATCTCAATGGTAGGCTATTTCTGATAGATTGTATGTTTTAGAGAGCATTAACCAGGACTTTTAATTTTTGCTGGTTTTGTTTGCTCTTTACTTTTTCTCTCTGTTCACTATTTAAAGTATAAGATATTAATGATTCAGTAAAATGTAGAGATGCCTGCATCTAAATATAGTTTATTTAGAAACTAAGAGGGGGGGGGGAATTCACCTCCCCAAGATAGGGGAATGGACCAAAGCTTAGGAAAACACAGCAGCCATAGCCCAAAGGACACACTGCCTAACCTGTGCTTAACAAAAACAATGGCTGGTGTCTGTGTCTTTATACTTGACTACAATAGCAACCTCAACAATAATCGAAAAAAACCCCCAAAACTCCCTAAGAGTTGAACTACAAGGGTAGCACCCTCAAAATTTCATAGAAGCAGATGAGGCCGGGCTTGGTGGCTTAGCCTGTAATTTTGGCACTTTGGGAGACCGAGGCGAGTGGATTGCCTGAGTCCCTGGGTTTGAGACCAGCCCGGGCAACTTGGTGAGAACTTGTCTCTGCAATAAAAATAAAAAATGAACTGGGCATGGTAGCATGTGCCTGTAGTTCCGGTTACCCGGAAGGCTGAGGTGGAAGGATCTCTGGAGCCTACCAGGTCGACACTGGAGTGGCTGTGAGCGTGCCACTGTACTCCAGCCTGTGACAGAGTGAGACTTCAACTTAAAAAAAAAAAAAAGAAGCAGATGATTGCTTAATGACCAGCCCATTCTGTCTTGCATCTTAAAAATAGGAGCCAAAATGCAAACTAGAGCGTGTTATCTGGTCTTCTACCCAAGATACATAAGGGTAAAACTTACGTTCTGGTCTTGTTTTACACTTGCTGCCATAGTTTAATTTTTAATGATGCTCATGTTGACTTTCAAAAGTGTCCCAATTTAAGATCACGAATTATATTGTCATTTTGCCTCTAAGACATTAGTAGATACTCTTTATAACTCATCAATAATAGCATGTCATACTGAAACCATTTAACCACTATTAGAAGCTGCTTAGTACTAAAGTACTTTCATTGAAACCGAAAGGAATTCTCTGTGCAGAACTTAAGCAAAAAATGAATTTCTTGGAGGCATACGGGGCAGCTGACTGTATGAAGAGAAATCAGAAGAACAGGGTCCCAGTGTACAGAAACTAGAACAATTCCTGGAAGCTAAGTAATAGAAACTATTGAACAGCCACTTTAGGGTGTCAAAATTAAGATATTTAGCCTCAGAGCTTCATTGTTGTGTCAGTCTGTTAAGGTATCAGATTCCAAAGACAGGGCATCTGATTGGTCTAGGGTCATATATTCCTTTCTTTTTTAATTTTTATTTTAAAGACTTGGGGTTCAAGTTGGGGTTAGGTACATAAGTGGTCATCACACAGGTAAAGTTTGGGCCTCCTCTTGGTCCCCACTTCACCTGGTTTGAGATTGGGTACGCTTATTGATGTTATGTGTCCTGCTACTGCCAATCCCTTTCCTATAGTGTGATGATAAATGTTCAGAGTCCACTTATGAGTGAGTACATGTGGTACTGAGATCTTTGTTTCTATGATAGATCAGTGATAGAGAAAGTCAGGGCATGTTGATTGAAAATTTTGCCAAATTATGAATATTGAGAAAAGTAAAATTGGAGTGAAGTAGAAAGAAAGAATATTGGGCAGAAAAACCACAAAGGCGTCCCACAAACTGTTACATAGCATTGAGGGGTCATCTCAAGGGAGTCTGCAACTGATATGTGTGATGCAGTACAGTGAGAAATCCTCCTTTAGAGTCTGGGGTTCGTTCTTAAGACTGATGAAGACATTTATGTCATCATTTTAAACCAATTATTTAAGACTTTTACAACATTTTTGCAAAATCTCCCCACAGGTAATGAACAACTGCTATTTTCAGGCAAATGTGTTCACCTGTTTTTGACTACACCAAATCTTAAGTTTATGTTTGATTTATGGATGCAGTACTCAGGAAACAAACACAAATATTAAAACAATGTTTGAGATTCATGTTTCTCAACCTGACATTTAATTCTCCACAACCAAAACCAATCTTATTTTTACAGCTCTATCATACATGTTCACATATCCTGGGGAAAATACCTACTTGTCAAATCCTAACATGCACAGTGTTTTCTTGATCTTTTGCCTTTGTCTAAACCAACTTCTCCTTTTTATATCCAACTGTGATATATTCTTCAAGGAACAGCTTATTATGAACAAATTTATCTTGCTATCACAGGTCAGAAATATCTATCTTGTGTTGTAACTCTTTCTGGCAATTTCACTGTCTTGCATAAATTATATTTCATGTGACTATATCATATACTTCCTATAATATCATAAATTTCTTAACAGGCAGAAATTATCTCTCATAATCTTTTATATCCATAGCAGTATGCCTTGACATTTGTTGATTGAATACGGGTCTAAGTTTCAAGTAACAAAGACCAGCTTCCACAAATAAACCCCAAACTATTGCAAAGCTTTGTGCTTTTTAAAAATGTATGTTTAAAATAACTTTCTGATCATCTTTAATAAGTTTATTTAAGAAAGTTTCCATACCTTCAAATAACACTGCAAATTTAGCCAGTTAGGTCTATTAGCTTATATCCACTTACAGAGTCAGAATGAGTGCACACCTCTTGCATGATTCTAGTTGATGTAATTAAATGTTCTTTTTTGACCTAAACACCAGAATGATGGTGATTTAAGCAATTATCAATCTTGAAAATCTGTGCATTTGAATCACTCAATTTATTTCAACATTTGTATTTAATGTTTCATTCTGTTGCCCAGGCTGGAGTACAGTGGCATGCTCACCACAGCCTTTAACCTGCTGGGCTCAGGCGATCCTTCCACCTCAGTCTTCCAAGTAGCTGGAACTACAGGTGAGGTCTACCAAACCTGATTAATTTTTGATTTATTTCAGAGACAAGGTCTCGCCAAGTTGCCCAGACGGGTCTCAAAATCCTGGGGCTCAGGCATTCTCCCAAAGTGCTGTGATTATAGGCTTGAGCCACGGTGCCCAGCTGAGAATACATTTCTTTAGTTCCTTTATGTTCGATAAACTCTGTATACTACTTCAGATTTTTCTACACTATACAGTTGCTGACAAATCATCAAGTTTTTGGCTTGTTTTATATAAATCTTTGAAAGAGCTTGGAAAAAATTCAACAGCAACATACAATTCTTTTATTGAAAACATCTATTGCTGCCTAAAATTTGTATAATTACTGCCATGGTATCCTCATGTTCTATAATTTTTTGCTGAAAGATGGTACTACATAATTAATGATTTCTTTCTGTCACCTGTAATAACATTGCTAGAAGACTGAACTACACAGGTTTGAGTGTATGTTCTATGCATATCATATATATATATATACATATAATAGTAACTTTTAAATGACATTGAAAAGTCTACAGTTTTTTATGAATAGCTACTAGTATTTGTTTATCCATGTCATTCCCATGCCTTCAAGAATTTTTCAGTTGAAGTTTATAATTTTTCTGTCTAAATTAAGATCTATAGATTTTTTAAAAGCTGTATGTGGTTATTTGAACATCTAGTCTAACCAATCACTTCATATGAGCATGGCTTTGTGTGATTTGACATACACACATGAAACTGTTCAAAGCTATGACATTGTCAAGTCAGGAGTATACCCAATTCTCTAAATTAAAGTGACAATGTAGTCATTGGAAAGCATAGTGTTCACTGAATCTTCTCTAAAAACAAACACATATGCTCCAAAAGTCCAAGGTATCAAAATGTCCGGAAATGTGTCCAGGATCACACCATAACTACTCCAGTACTTATTAAGTGTAAATATTGACATATTGTAGAAAGTTTCTACATCCACAAAAGTGTTACAAACATCTATGTTTATCATATTTTCTTGGTCAACAACTTCTCAAATATAATGTCTTGCTTTGAGGAAAAAGGAATCTTCATATCAAACATAAATATGTCTCTGTCCTCATCCATTTCATGTTGTTGTAACAGGATATCACAGACTAAGTAATTTAGAAAGAAAATACATTTATTTCTCATAGTCCTGAAGGCGAGGAAGGGCCATATAAAGGTGCTGGCACCCTGTGAGGGCCTTCTTGCTGCATCATCCTATGGTGGAGGAAGAGGGTAAGAAAGCATGGGAGAGATCAATAGCAGAGGCCCAGGAACTCAGTTTTTATAAAGCACCCACTCCCAGTATAATAGCATTGATCTACTCATGGGCTAATTGCCTCCTAACGATCCCACCTTGTGATATCATCACAGTGGCAATTAAATTTCAACGTGCATTTTGGAGGAGATATTTAAACCATAGCACTCTTCAAACATGATGGCATTCTTACTAACTCATCCAAAATCTGCCCCGGTGGCATTTGCTATCCTCTCATAATATCTCCCTGCACACATCTCTATGATATTACAACTGGTTGTGGCATTGCACCAACAACAGGAAATCATGGATTCAGTAAGCATGTACCAGATTGTTTTCCTCTATTCCAAACCAATAAATCAATTTCTAAATGGAATGATCTTTACAGTTGTATTAGTTGGTAGGACTGAGATAACAAAGTGCCGCAAACAGTGGTTTAAACAAAATAAATTTATTTTTTTCACAATTCTGGGGTTTGGAAGGCCAAGATCCAGGTATCAGCATGTTTGATTTTACCTAAGGCCTCTCCTTTGATCATAGATGGCCACCTTCTGTCTGTGCCCTCACATGGCCTTTCTTCTATGAGTGTGCATCTCCTGGTGTGTCTCTAAATGTCTTAATTTCCATGATACTGAATTGATGCTCACCTCAATAAACTCACTTAATCTTAATTGCCTCTTTAATGGGCCTATCTCCAAATCCAGCAACATTTTGCGGTACAGAAAGTTAGGGCTTCAACATATACATTTTTTGGGTGGGGACACAGTTCAGTCTATAACACAATTCATCACTCATCAAGAACAGTAAACAAGAAAGCAAAGGCAAGTCATTTTGAAATCATCACACCTATGTGTGACAATATTCAATATGCCATGGCTGAAGATGATGCAAAGCTTATGACATGTATTATTTGTTCAGATTTATTACTTCTTCGTTAATTAATTTAAAGGAAAATATGTTTTTTATATATAACTGCAATTTATCACCCACCTATATATGCTTCATCAACATTTTGTCGGTGTTCCAGTAGAGGCATAGTGGTTTCCAAATTGTTTTGTGGAATGCTCTGGGATTCACAAATGCTTGATGTATATTTCACTTTGAATATATTCTAACTTATACACAGTTACAAAATAAAACTAAAAAGTTCAGTTGGGACAGTGCTGGAAGCCAATCACATGTTTAATGAGTGCTGCTACATCAATTTATTTTTGTGGGGATCTTTTAACAATAGTCCTTTTCTTACCTCTGTGCATAAAGTTGAATTTTTGCAAAAATGCAAAGTACTAGAAAAAAGCTATAGCTTTGTATAGTTTTAAAAAACAATCTAGACACTGCACTTTTACTTGTGTAAAATCCCATAAGGCAGCATAATCCACACCAGGCAAGTTGTGAGTACATTTGCCCAACGCTTGTTTTCATAATAGCACTCCAGACAATGTTGCTGCATAACACGGAAACACCTAACATCTTCATGGCTTGGTATTTGGGTTAGCTTTAGTGCTATTTGTCATCAGGAGAGGAGTTTCATCTGACATTTCCTTCTGATCTGCCAAATCCCCATTCTTTCAACTTCCTGGAGTCAACATCAATTTGAATACTCAAAGAACAATAGAATGACTCCTGTCTCTCATATTGTCTATGACTAGTATCTCAGTATTTGTGGGGAGAATGAGTAGAAATTAGGTTACTTATATTTTATATCTTAGCCTTGGACTTCACCTCACCTGCTCCACCATTTTTGGGTCTCTCATTTTTTCCTACCCACTTTGTCCCAGGCTGAACACTACTGCAGTTTTTTTCTTTCCCCAAAGCACAACTTAAAACTTTGTTATAAATAATTTTATTAAAGGCTTGCTGATATTGATTGGCAATCAGAACCCAGGTTGGAACACAAACGCATAAAAGAGCAAAAGCTCCAAATTCATTGCCAGACTTCATTGTTTCTGGATATTTAATCAGTTCTTTCTCACAATGGAATGTCTTACTGGTCATGGACCCTTGTATATCCACAGCCTTCTGCTATGTGCCTGGGGCTTGTTCTCTTTTCTCCTGATAGTTCTACTTCCTCCCCCACCCTTACTTCAAATATCCTCAGCTCTATCTCCTCAGTCCCTTGAGTTATAATTGAACAATTTCTCTTACTTTCTTGTGTAGAAGAATACTCACTCTTTGTTCATTACTTCCTAAACATACTGTTGGTAGATCTCAGCATTAACAGCTAAAGGGTTTTTTTAAAAATATATATATTTTATTTTAAAGATGTGGGGTACAATTCAGGATTAGGTATACAAACAGACATCGTACAGGTAAAGTTTGGGCCTTCCTTTGGTCCCCACTTTGCCTGGTTTGAGATCAGTTTCCCTTATTGATGTTATGTGCCCCCTCCACTTACCCCAGTAGTAGTCCACTACTGCCAATCCCTTTCTTATGGTATTATGGTAAATGTTCAGGGTCCACTTATGAGTGAGAACATATAGTATTCAATTCTTTGTTTTTGTGATAGATCACTGAATATTATAGACTCTAAGTCCTTCCCAGTTGCTGTGAAGTACATATGTTTGTCCTTCTTTATAGCTACATAATATTCCATCATGTATATGTACAGCATTTTTTGTCCAGTCAAGTTTTGATTGGCAGCATTTTGGTTCCATGTTTGAGTTTTTTTGTTGTTGTTGTTTTTGTTTGTTTGTTTTTGAATTGGAGTTTCATTACTTTGTCCAGGCTGGAGTGCAGGGGCATAGCATGCTCATGGCCACCCCCACATCGACCTGCCGGGCTCCAGTGATCCCTCTGCCTCAGCCTTCCAAGTAGCTGGAACTACAGGCATGGGCTACCACGCCCGGCTAGAGTTTTTTTTTTTTTAACTTAAAATAGAAAATAGAAATCTTCCCAAATTTTAAATTTTGCCAATTTTCTTATAAGGCAGAAATAACTTGCTTATGTTTACCATAAAAAGAGTACTTTTTTCTTCTTTTTCTAGTCACACGTTTTAATGTTAAAATTATCTATAAAATTAAAAATACACTACTTATTAAGAATATAAAATATTACAATGAATTACATATTGATTAACCTCAAGATAAAACAAACTATACTATGTTATCTTCATCTTTCCAAAAATTATTGAACCCTTTCAAAAACAGTATATGAAATTTAAGCTTTGTGTAAAACAGAAAAAAAAATTTATGCAAGGTCATCCCAAAAGAAGAAGGCACAATGATTATAAATAATCATAGGCATATTCATTTTATATAATAAAAATTATGTTATAATTGTAAAATATATATTATATTTATACACATATAAAATATGTAGACAAATACAGAACCGGAATATAAATATACTTTTTGTATTTAATTGTAAAAAAATATATAAAATCTTTGCATGTTTTATCCAGTAAAGTAGTTTACAAACACTGGAATTATTCCTTATTCTTCTATTTATTTCACATTTCTCAGCATATTATTTATCTCTGCCTTCAAAATATTTCTGGAATCTGATTCTTAACATAATCTCTATTGCTACTACTTGCAGTGACTTCTAACACTACCTAGAGTTAGGCCAAACTTCACAGGCTAAGGGTAGAGTTTTCCACAAGACTTTCTTTACTTCAGATATCAGCTACAAACTTAAAGTTTCTTATGTTCACCCCAACTTCTGACCAACTTGGATACAAAGTGAGGGGTTCCTACACTACCTCCTCAAGTTTGATAAAACATATCATAATACTTAGGAAGCACCATACTTCCAATTAGTTTATTATGACAAAAAGGTACAGCTTAGGACCAGCCAGAAGAAGAGACAGATAGGTGTCCCAATGCAAAGGTTCTTGAGTCTCTTCGCTGTGATTATTCAGTATATGTCACCTTCCCAGCGCATCAGTGGGTAAAATTATGCAGAGTATTGCCAACCAGGGAAGCTCATCTGAGCCATGGTGTCCAGAGTTTTTGTTGAGGTTTCACTATAGGCATGAATGATTGAATTGTTGACCACATAATTGAACTTGATCTTCAGCTCTCCTTCCCTTCCCCAGAGGTTAGGCTTGTAAATGGCTCAACCATACAACTCTCTAATCATGTGCTGAGTGCATCTGTCCTGGACAACACCCCTTCTGAGTCATTCTTGCTAGTTTAAATGATTTAGGAATCTACTAAGAAAACTTGGTTAGCATGCTCATAACTGATAGCCCTCTTGCCATCTTTCTTACAGGTCAATATCTACATACCAGATAAGATTTCTTTTTTTTAAGTTCAGTTGAATCATGTAGTTCCTCTGCACCAGACCTTCCAGTGGCAGCTCAGTATATTCAAAGTGCCATCTAAGGCTTTATTGTGGTAAATGAGTTCCTATGCAATCTCACATACGGCCACGATTCTAAATTATCTCCTATCAATATCTGTCCCCTTTACTCTTCTCTAATCATAGCAGTTTCTTAGCAATTCTTCAAATATGCTGTACAGTCTTAGAAAAACAAAGTTTTACACTTATCCCCATGGCTTTTTCCCTTACTTCATCTTTAGCATATTTTTTTACCCATAGCATTGTTGCATCATTTGTTTGTTACTCAATGGGTAATGCAGAGTTTGGATACTGAACTGCTTCAGTTGAGATTATAAAGTATAAGCCATTAAAGAAATTTAAATTTTTAGACTCAACATGTTTCAATAAGTAGACTTTGGAAAATTTTGGCTTTTCAACTGAGATTGGAGTGAGATGTCTTATTTATTTGATTGACAGTACTAAATGTGTCAGATTAAGAAAAAACATTCTGAAATTTTTTTTCACCAATTAATGAATATGCAAGTGGTCGAGTAACTAAAATAATAAATGATTGAAATAGTAATATGTATTTGAAATACAAATACTCTTTATTCTTCATTTTAGCTTCTAGATTGAATTAGCATACTAGTGTCATGAGATGGCAAGGTGAAACATTTATAATAGGTCAGCAAATATTCTTTCTAAAGGAGAAGATAGTAAATACTTTCAACTTTGTGGGCCAAGTCTCTGCCACAACTATTCAACTATGCTACTGCATTGCATATGTAAATAAGTAGGAGTGACTATAATTCAATACAACCTTGCTTACCAAAACAGGCAACAGGTGGGATTTGCCTTCTGGGTCATAGGCCAATAAAAAAGGATATTATGGTAACTTTATTTGTGTCAAGCAGAATTTTCTTAATGCAATGGTGAAAAAAAACTACTAAAATAACTAGAGGTTAAAGGTCTTTGATGAGATGTTCATCTTCTCATCAAATAGTCTCACTGACCTCACTGATAAAATTTATAATACATACAAGTTATACATTTGAACATGTAGAATAAACTTATTTTTGGATATTTGCTTGTAGTAAGATGGAGCTGTATTTTTTAATATTTCCCACTAATTATAACTAAAAATCCTAGATGTTATATATAAAACAAACACACTAAGACTATGAAAGGTAGAGAGAAAAAGACAGAGCACTTAGAGATGCTGGGACCAGAGGAAAGATATGGTGGTAAGTTCCCTGGGTTTTCTTTTTGCCTCATGTTTCCCATACTGGGTGCTGGAAGAGTGGCAAGCTGGAATTGTAAATAGGGACAGGTAAAATTAAACCCCTGCTCTCTATGGCTAATTGATCGAGAAATGAGCAGCTTAGTAAGAGGGAAATCTTTTTGACAATAAATAACTTCTACTCCAGCCCAACACCAGATAAATAACTAGCTTCCCATAATCCCAGGCTATATAACAAAGTACCAAATCTATCTTTCTGGATAGTGTCAGAGAAGGCCAAGTAGGAGACTAGGACCTTCTTCTCCACTGGGCAATAAAGAGTGCCCATTCTCACAATGTCAGTAGAGACCAAGTGTGGAAAGTGGTCTTCTACCACCTGCAGTGACTAAGTGCCCTTTCCCCCTTCACCAGGATGATGTCAGAGGAGGAGAACTAATGAAGAATCAGGACATTCCCTAATACCCAGTGGTAACAGGTCACTCCTTCTGAAGCAGGTAGTTAGCACAGGATAGACACAGGTTAGATAAATTTCCCATAGGCAGGTTTTAGGAAGTATTCAGACATCTTAAAAATTACATTTCACTGCAAGCCAAGCTGCAGTCTGCTCCATTCCTTTGGCAAATCAAAAGAAAACTCCATCAAATGCAAGACCAGGACCGCCCAACCTTTCAATTAATGGAGGAAGGCCAAATACCACCCCTTCACTGACCAAAGCCATAGAAATGATAATAAGCCCACCTTTTAACTAAGAAACGTGTGAATTGGAAACACCTGGCAGTTCTTCTGCAAAAGACAAGGTGGTCAGGAAAAGGCAACCCCTCCCCTTGTCTCCTCCCATCAGGAGTCCAGAGATGTCTATCTCCAGAGTGACAGTTACCTAAGCTCCACCCTCTTTAGCATATTAATCATTGTGAAGGTATATTAGGCCTATTGTAAAGAGCAAAAGTGCGATCTCTTTCACCCATGCCCACTCTGGCATATCTCCATTTCTTTCCTCCATTCTTTCTCCAATAAACTTTGTTTGAAATTTTTGCTGGCTGCTCTAAAATTCATTTTAGAAATGAGCTGAAGAATCCACAGGTTTTGCACCGTGCCCCAACCAGTATCACTTCGGCCTTGCTATCTGTGGAGGTCAGAGCTCTTATCCCGATCCAGCAGAAAGAAAGTACTTTTATTCCTCCCAGTCAGCATAGTATCAGCAAAGATCTAGGGGCCAGAATATAACCCAAACCCAGGAGAAAAAAAAAATTGCTCCTCTCTTAATTTCATTGAAGGCTGAATGGGAAATTGAACTTCTACCCTTGCCTGACATTAGCAAGGTGGCACAACTGTCTTCTCCTGTTGCAGCAGTGTCAGAGAAAACCAGTTTAAAAAGATTTATATAAAATCCAGAGTACCATAACACCCCAAATGTCCAGGTTTTTATGAAAAAATATTATGTGTCATAACAATAAATGAAAACCACAATCTGAATTTAAAAGAAAATCAATAAATACAAACATTGGAATGTCAAACAGGTTAGAAATATCTGAAAAATACTTTAGAAATTTTAAAATTACTTCAAATATTTAAAACATGCTTGAACCAAATAAAAATAGAAAGTCTCAGAAAATAAATAACTCACAGCAACAACACTAAAAAAGAAACAAACAAACAAATGGAAATTCTAGAACCAAGGCATGCAACAACAGCAATATAAAACTCAATGGATAAATTCACAACAGAATGAGAACCATGCAGATAAAATAAATTTTTAAAAATTAACAGAACCTGAGACACCTGTAGGACAATAATACAAGATCATATAATAATAATAATAATAAAAGAGCCAGGTGCAGTGGCTCACACGTGTAATCCCAGCACTTTGGGAGGAATATAGAGGATGCCTGAGCCCAGGCGTTCGAAACCAATTTGGGCAACTTGGCGAGACCTCATCTCTACAATAAATCAAAAAATTAGTCAGGTGTGGTGGCACTTCCGGAAGGCTGAAGTGGAAGGATTGCCTGAACCCTGTGGGTTGAGGCTGCGGTGCATGAACGTGCCACTGCAATCCAGCCTGAGTGACAGTGAGACTGACTCAAAAAAAAGAAAAAAAGTTCGGATTATCACTGTCTAGGAAGAAGAGTATAAAAAGGGTAAGACTGTAAAAGTACTTAAAGACATAATGCTTAGAATCATAAGAAACTTTCAAGACTCACCAAAAAAAAAAAAAAAAAAAAAAAAAAAAAAAACACGCAAACCTAAAACAATCCAATTTGAAAATGAATGAAAGGCGTGAAAGCTAAATTAATGTGAACTTTGAACGTTTAATGTCCTGACAGTTGGAAGCAGAGTGACTACTAAACAAAAATAACTTTCATTTATTCTGGAGAACCCCGAGGTTTTTTGAGCTTATGGAAAATACATCCAGTCAAATGTACCTTCATAGGGCAACTAATAAAGGAGAGTGAGCTTGTGATTCAAATTACTGTTTTTCTGTACCTCACTTACTTTTGTTAAAAACACACTTAAATGCTATGTTTCCCCTGGGAATTAATTTTTTTTTAAAGAGGGTTGTATGTATTGACTATAAAAAACTGATGACAATAGCAAAAAGAATGGTGGTTCCAGCTGCCACATTTCGATATGAAATTTATAGGGAAAAAATTACCAAGAAATATTTATTGTATACATGAATTTCCAAGATTACACAATCACACTTTTATATCATCCATCAATCAATGTAAATGCACACCATCACTAAAGACTGCACAGCTGGATAACACTTTGGGGGAGCAGCTATTAGTGATATATTATGTCACACTGATTTCTTTGGTTAAGTTCAGCCATATATTTATTTCTAGTGACAACACAGTATATAACATAACAACCTTAATAAGAATCCATGGGAGATAAGTATTTGAATTTCACAATATGTATATACCAAGCTAAATAATTTCTCAAATTTTCTCTGACAACATTCTCAAGGTGAAGTTACCACATATGATTTTTTAGAATTCAGCATTAAGCAAAGATTTAGTTAATAAACATGCTGATAGTTTTTATTTACAATAAATGATACAAGTTGGAAATACCTGTCATATATATGACCAAAGTGTAAGTTTTAAAAGATAATCACTATTCCTTATTCATCTTTATAGCCCCCTCAGGGCTACTCATCGTACTCTAAACCTACTAGACACTCAATATATTTGTCAAATGAATGTATGGGTGTGAATAATTCTTACTATCCTTGGAATATTTATTCCAGACTTAGCTACCATTTTTAAGGACTATATTCTGCTTTAATATCTACCATTGGATTTATGCCCTGAATCTTGATTTAAAAAAAAAAAATAAGAAAGGAAAAAGCAACCCTTGACATCCTGAAACCAGGCTGCCACTGACAGTGAGGACTCACTGTTGTCAGAAGCTGGCCTGGTGCTCAGGCTGTGTAGCTGTCGGGTTGAATATACATATTCTTATAGAATACCAACATCAGACAAGTTTATTCTGAGACCATGACAAAGTGAGGCAAGACAAAGCCTCTGCATAATTTTATCTAAACAGACAAAGACAAGGTCACCATGCCACCCATAAAACACCAAACATTTCAATTTCCCAGCAAAAATAAATGACTGCTTTTTAAAAACCTATTACACCTTTATCCTCATTCTAGTCGGTATTCTCTTCAGATAAGATTTATTGAGATATCCACTTTTTTTTTTCCCCCAGAAATCACCTCTAAAGTAGATGTCTCCTGTATTGCCTGGGGTCTAAGGAAGTTCAATAGTACCCTTCTTTTTCTCTTTTGAAAAATTTTAAACCTACAGAAAAGTTGAAAGAACAGAACAAAAACAAACATAAGCTATCCATCTAGATTCAGCTGTTGCTAAGATTTTGCTACATGTTATTATCTCTGTGTATATATATGTGTGTGTGTGTTTAATATCACACACCACACACACACACACACACACACACACACACACACACACACACACACGTATACATAAAGCAGATTTACTCCTAAATCATTAAACATACTTCTCCTGAGGATAAAAACAATTTCCTGGCCGGGCCCGGTAGCTCAGCCTGTAATCCCAGCACTTTGGGAGGCCGAGGTGAGTGGATTGCCTAAAACGGTGGGTTCGAGACCCGCCCGAGCAACTTAGCGAGACCTCATCTCTACAAAAAATCAAAAATTAGCCTGGCGTGGTAGCACGTGCCTGTAATTCCGGCTGAGGCAGAAGGATCGCCGGATCCCAGCGGGTCGAGGCTGCGGTGGCAGGAGCCTGCTACTGCACTCCAGTGTGGACGACAGAGTGAGACTCCAACTCAAAAAAACCAGAAAAAACAAAAAAACACAAAACAACAACAAAAAACAATTTCCTAAATAACCACCACACTTTTGAAGTTGCTGAATAAGATCTCCTCTCCTAAAGATTCCACGACCTAATTCTCAGAACCTATGAATGGTTACCCTATATGATAAAAAGATTATTTGCAGATGTGATTAAGTTAAGGACCTTAAGATGGAAAAATTATCCAGGATTATCAAGATGGACCCAAACTAATTACATGGATCCTTAATAGTAGAAAACCTAATGTGGTCAGACGGAGATGTGACTATGAAAGGATGCTTGGAGAAATGCAAAATTGCTAACTAACAGGATGATTAAAGAGAGTCCCAGAGTCATGAATGTTGTTGGCATTCAAAATCTGAAAGGTAAGAAATTGAATTCTCCCTGAGATTTCCAGGAAGGAATACAGCCCTGTCAATACTTTGATTTTAGATCAACGAGACTCATGTCAAATGTCTAACCTACATAACTATAAGCTAATAAATGTGTTAAATGTATTGTTTTATTTGTATTTATTTTTTCCAGCTCAAGGGTCTTATCCTCAGGAACTCCCATCAGACTCCTTGTGATATATATTCTTATAGGCCTGTACCTTCCTTCAGAGTACTCACTTTGGCTTGAATTACACTCTCTTAAGTATCATCAACCTTGTCTCCCCAGCTGGGCTGTAGCTCCCTGGAAACAAGGGTCATGACTTTTTTTGTTCATCTCTGTATCCCTAACACTTAGTATGGTGCCTCACCAAAAAATCAACAAATATTTATTGAATGAAACACATGATATCACAACACTGTTTATGAAGTTTTGAAAACTACCTGCTCTCTAATACTATGGCAGTTTTCTTCTTTCCATGTGGGTCCTGTTTTTAGTATCATACATGATCATCAAACTACTGCTAGAATGCTCGCACCTGTTACTACAAATTCAAATCCCAGGTAGGACTTCTGGGAATTTACTTTAGGTCAACATTGCTGCCTGGTACAAGACTTCACCAACAGCTGGGCAGGTCCAACAACAGGGTCCAGACCATATTTTGTGTTGTTTTAAACCAAGTTTGGAGTAATTTGTTGTAGTAGCAATAGAATATAAATATATTCATTTTCATTTGTAAGAAAATTAACTGTAATCTACATATAGATCAATATACCATCCATACAAAAATTTTCTCTAATCTTCTCTAAAGGTATTTTTTATAGCTACTTTTTTCAAATATAGGATCCACTGAAAGTTGACACATTATGTTTGGTTGTTTTGTCTCTTTAGTCTCTTTTAATGTAGAACAGTGACTCTGCCTTTGTTTGTTCTGACATTGACTGTTTTATTGAAGAGTCCAGGCCAACTGTCTTATAGAATGTCCATTACTCTGAATTTATCTGAGTGTTTTCACATGATTAGATATAGTTAGATAATTTCTTGTCAAGGATACTTCATAGGCAGTGATATGTACTTTTTATTGCTTCAAAGTCTGAGGTCCTTATCAGGTTGTCCAACTCTGGGTGAGGCCAAATTTGATCACTTGCTTGAGATGGCCGCTGTGTGGTTATTTTATTGTAAAAAGTTATGCCCTTGTAATTCATATCATCTATAGGCAAGTATTTTGAGAGTTTCAAATGCCCTGCTCTCCAACAACTTTTCACCTAATGGCTTTGATTACTAATTCTTTTTTTTTTTTTTTGAGTTGGAGTTTCTGTCGACCTGGCTGGAGTACAGTGGCACACTCAGGGCCACCCCGGTGTCGATGTTCTGGGCTCAAGAAATCGTTCCACCTCAGTCTTCCAAGTAGCTGGAACTATAGACACACGCTACCACATCTGGCTAATTTTTTAAAAATTTTATTGTAGAGATGAGGTCTCACCAAGTTGCCCAAGATATTCTGGAACCCCTGGTCTCAGGCAATCCCCTTGCCTCGGCCTCCCAAAGTGCTGGGATTACAGACTTGAGCAACCATGCCCGGCCAATTACTAATTCTTACCTGCATTAGTTATTACATTGGGGTTGCAACATGTGTTATTTTGCTCCTTCTATATTTATGAAGTAATGTTTATAAATAGTCATACCCTGGTATATATGAGTGAATTGTTCCAGGACCTTAAGGATACTAAAATTGGAGGATGTGCAAGTCCCAAATTGTCACAGTACTTGCATATAAGCTGTGCACATCCTCCCATATACATCAAATTGTCTCTAGAGTACTTGTAATGCCTAATACAATGCTTACACATTACTTCATTTATGCAGATTCAGTGCAGTACTCAGCATGCACCAAAATCAAGTTTTGCCTTTTGGAACTTAATGACATTTTTTTCAATCTGCAGTTGTTTGAACCCACGAATGCTGAACCCATGGCTGTAGCGGGCCAACTGTATATGCTTTCCTATTTCCCTGTTATCTCTTTTCTTTCTATCATCAATAAGATTACTTAGGGAACTTTTATTCAATGTTTATAATCTATAAACTTCTTCAATCACTTTTTTTTTTTTGGACAGGGTTTCCCTCTATCATCCAGGTTGCAATGACCATAGTTCACTGCAGCCTTAAACTCTTGGGCTCCTCCCACCTTGGCTTCCCAAAGTGCTGGGATTACAGGTGTGAACCACCATGCCTTGCCTAAACACTACTCTTTTGTATTCCACTAGTCTTAGAGGATTTCATTGTCTTCAGGCAAAATAGAATATCCCAGATTTACCTTGTACATTTGTGACCCAAATCTGCAATCAAGCACTTCTACAGGGAAAGAGAACTCTTGTTCCTTTTAATGAGGAGCAGGGTTTAGAAACCAAGATCTGGGTGCTATGTGCGCTCATTGTTCCTTGAGATGAATGCTAGTTTATTAATTTTTTAATAATCTTTTTTTCTTGTCTATAAATTTTCTTCTATGTGTGGCTTCAGCTGCATCCCAGAAGTCTTGGTATGAAATATTTCATTACACTTAGTTAAAAATATTTTCTAAATTTCTATTGTGATTTCTTCTTTGAAACATAGACTTTTTTAGAACATTATTGCTTAATTTCCAAGCCTATTGAGATTTTCTAGTTTTCTTTTTGCCCTTGATTTCTAGATCCATAGCTTTGTGATTAGAAATAATACTTCATATTATTTTAGTATTTTGAAAAATGTTGACACTTGCCTTGCCCCATATATGGTCAATTTTGTTAAATATTTAGTGTGAACTTAAAGAATTGAGTTCTATAGCTTTTATGTAATATTTATTAACAGATTAATTACTTTAACTTTGTTAGTCATGTTCAAATCTATATCTTCTTTGATTTTTGTTAATCTGTTTTATTGGTTACAAAAAGATATGTGTTAAAATCTCCAACTATGACTGTGAATTTGTTTGATGTTTCTGTTTTCTATATAGTGAGACAATGTTATTGCGTATATAAAAGTCTAAAATTGCCATATCATTCTAGTGAATTGAATCTTTAATTATGAGTTTACCCTCTTTATTGATAGTATTGCTTCTTGCCACTATATAGCTGTATCAGTTTTCTTTTAGTTTTTGCAAAAGTTATTTTTCAACCTTTTATTCATTTATTCTTTTGATTCTTTTTTTAAATTTAAAGAATGTCCTTTATAATAAGGTTAGGTTTTTTAAATTTGTAAAATACCAGTCTAATAATCTTTTTTTAAAACTTTAACTCATATTTAAATTCAGTTTTATACTCTTTGTTAATTGAAGTGTTCAGTCTATTTACATTCACTGCAACTACTACTGTATTTGAATTCGCATCTACCATGTTACTTTCTACATTCTATTTTGTCTGCCTCTTTTATGCTCCTTTTTCCTCCTTTCTTGTCTTCTTTTAGATTAATTATTTTCTTATCATGTATACTATCTGCTTTATTAGACTAACTATATATATATTACTCTTTTAGTGGTTCTTCTAGTGATTACATTGCTGACTTATTAAAGGCTAATGAAAACAAATGCTCTCAACATTTCCCAGACAATGAAAAGACGTTTGGAACATTTAGATCTTATACTCCAAACGACATCATTTATACTGTGTTATAAAGTCAATGATTATTCAGGTTAACTCAGTATTTAGTCTTTTCATTGTTGTTCATTTTAACTATATCTCTGTGCTGCTTTATTGGATCACATTTCTATGAACAGACTCTTATAGCATACCTTTGAAAAAATGACTGGCACAGTAGTACCTGCAAATAAATGAATATGAGACATGACAGAGATACTGAAGACAAATGCATTGGGAGGCGTTAAGTATGAAGAACTGGCAGGACAGTTAAACAGGGTCTCTTTATTAAAAGGTCTCTGATTCCTTGAGGCTGATTGCTGGCTTGCAGGTTAAAGACACATGAGCCATCCAAGAATAAGAGTCAATTTTAAATCTCTTAGATGAACCACTAACTTGGGAAGAAATGGACTTTGAACCATGAAAAAAGTTGGTCCTATGATGGGTTTTTAGACTGGAATTCTTTGAGTACAATTATCCCATTCAGATTGCTCTACCCTCCACAATTTATACATGAGCCAAATAAGAAGTCTGTAATTAAAAAAAAGAAAAGAAAACAAAAAGAGGCAGTATATATATAATATTACTTTAGAACATAGATTCTGAGACAGGTACTTCTAATGTTTGAATCTCAGCTTTTATACTTTCAAGCTATTTTGTCTTAATCTGTTTTCCCTTTCTCTTTCATTTTTTCATTTTCTCAGCTAGATAATGGATGTAATCAGAGTGCTTACCTTATTGGGTTGCTGTGAGGAGTGATAAAATTATCCTTATGAAGTGATAATTCCATGCCGTGTGCTTACTAAGAGCTCGATAAATGTTAGCCTTCCATACCTATACATTCAGTCTCTGAGGGAGACTGACACCATAGGGCATCACTTCACTGTGGCAATTGTTTGAATTGAATGATTTATAGACTGTAGTTACAGAGATAGACACTTTCATCAAGTCTGGTAAAATGTATGTTAAGAGAAATATGTGAATATAGTTACAGCACACTAAGATCAGAAAGAAGTGGTAGAAATGACCTGAGTCAGCCTGCCAGTAGCAAGACAGAAATAGCACAGGAAGAAACGGTGGGCACTTTAAGGTGGAAGCAGAGAGAAGTTATTGTTCTTTCTGAGTACACATGAGATACCCTAGACCCAGGAAGGAGGGGTTGGGAACTAGTTTTAGATATTCTACTGGTGAAGTTGACCAAGGGAGTTATTTTTCTGTCAATGCTATTGTTTCCTTTGTTCCCCTCAGATCAATGAAACCAGAGAAAATGTCAGATTATGTAGTATACATAAGTACAACCCTAATACACAGCAGAAGAAGCCTAGTACAGCAGCAGGGTTTTTTTCTTAGAGGGCAACCTGAATGGGAAGACCCTAATACACAGAGAAGAATTAAAATATGTAGTGGGTAGCATTGGTGGCCTTTTACTGTCCAGTGCAGTCACCTACCAGCTGCTGTTATGTGTGAGTTGTTATCTACACACAGCTGTCCTCTTCGAAGAGTTGCCACGCTAGACTAGTCTCATCTAGAAGGCTATATCTTACCAGACATGGACAATCTGGAATGAAAGTATCAAATGGCTGCTTCTTTTGCTCAACATGGAACTAACTAGTTGGTCTCGTTTTTGCTCAGAGTCCCTCACTGTGGTCTCAGAATGAAACTAGTCTCTAACTGAGACCTCCTCCCTGAACTATTCTGCCACTATCACTTCCCTTTCCCTAAGAAATCACTTGACCAGCCGGGCTCAGTGGCTCAGCCTGTAATCCCGCGCCTTTGGGAGACTGAGGTGAGTGGATTGCCTGAGCCCACGGGTTCGAGACCTACCTGGGCAGCGAGACCTCATCTCTACAATAAATCAAAAAATCAGCCGGGCGTGGTAGCGCATGCCTGTAATTCCGGCCGGGAGCGGCCACTGCACTCCAGTCTGGGCGACAGAGTGAGACTCCAACTCAAAAAAAAAAAAAAATCACTCGACCAAAAATCTTGATCTCAGGGTCAATTTCCAGGGAAACCAACCTAACAAAAGGAAATACAAAAATAAATCCTAGTAGCCATAAACATCATCAGGTGACTTTTTTTTTTAATAAACTCTAGATTAAGTGTTCCCTATCATTTGCCATATAGAAACACATTCATAAAAAAGAGTTTATGGAAATCATTTCTACTCTCCAACTAGCTGTAATCTTGCAAGGTGTTAAAATTGTCTTTTTTTTATTATTATTGATTAAAACCTCTCATCCATAATCTGCTCTGCACCTTATTCACTGGAGGGTCATGCTGCCCACTCTCCAACTGAAAGTGATGGCCTCTTATTCTACAGGCTCATCTAATAATGATAATAATAACAATAAGTCTTGACATTTCTTGAATACTCTTACATCCTGATAGCTCTTGGAAGTCCTTATGTAGATTAACTCATTTAATCCTCAGAATTGCCCCAATGACATAGAGGTAATTATCATTCCTGTTTTAAAGAAGAGAATACTTGGGCACAGCATTATTAAAGGCAACTTTTAAGGTCACACAATATGAATAGAAATGCTAAAATTCAGACCCAGACTTTCTGAATCCAGGGCCTGTGTTTTTAACCACTACTCGCCTACATTTCCCAGACCCTAAAATAGCAACAGTGAAATAATGGCCCTATACCTTGGTTCTCTGTTACTGCCTGTAGAGGAAAAAACACCATTTCCCCATGTGATATATAGGTCGTCTCCCACTCAGAAAGATTATCTTGTGAGAAAATAGATACATTTATTATGTGAGATAATAAATATGTTGGTCTGGCATGGGAGTTCATGCTTACCTGCACTTTGGGAGGCTTAGGTGGGAGGACTGCTTGAACCCAAGAGTTTGAGACCAGCCTGGACAACAGCAAGACTTCATCTCTAGAAAAAAGAAAAAAAAATATCTGAATGTAATGGTATGCACCTGTATAGTCCCAGCTACTCAGGGAAGTGGATGGATGGCCTGAGCCTGGGAAGTCAAGGCTGCAGTGAGCCATTATCATACCACTGTACTTCAGCCTTGGTGACAGAGTGATATCCTGACTCAAATTAAATGAATGAATGAATGAATAAGTTGTCTTACATGACACAAAAAGACTTTGCAGATGTGATTAAGCTGAAGACCTTGAGATGAGGTGATTATTCTGGATTATCTGCATAGGTTCGTTGTAGTCACATATATCCTTAAAATAGTCAAGAAGATAGCAGCATGAGAAAGACTCAGTGCAACATTGCTGGCTTTGAAGATGGAGGAAGGAGTTCAAAACCAAGAAATGCAAATGCCATCCCCCTAGAAGCTGGAAAAGGTAAGGAGACAAATTCTCCCTAGTGCTTCAAGAAAGAAACACAGCTCTGCCCACACCTTGATGTTAGTCAAGGAATTCATTAGACTTTTAACCTTAAGTATCGATGTGTGTTTGAAGTCAGTAAGTTTGTGTTAACTTGTTACAGCAGCAATGCAAAATGATACAGAGACTGAGATAATGTGGGTAAGGTACCCATCATGGTGCATAACAGGCGCACAGACCTAGTCTCCAACTAGTAGATATTATTATTGCTGTTTTAACATATTGTTAATGATATAATTCTGAATGTCTGAGATGGCTTCAAAGAGCAGTTACAGCCTGACTTGGTCTTGAAATATTGATAAGCTAAAAACAGTGGGGAGTGCCTGGTAGAAAGACCAATGTTGGCAAAAACATGGTAATGGAATAACATAAGGTTTGCTGAGTAGGAGATTTTGGAGGACACTGAATGCAAACTTTATTTTGTTGGAAACCTTTAGATTTGGTGATATGTTGGAAACTTTGTTTTCAAGGGTTTAATCTGGTAGGTAATTAATTGATGGAGGAAAGTTTAAGACTCTAGTGTTGCGGTAAGAGCACGAATTAAGGGAAGGGTAGTGAAAGAAAAAATAATGGGAGGGATAGAGTTGGTGTTTCCTGAGGACTGGGACTGGGTCTTACTTCTTGGTCACAACTAGGAGAATTTGTATCAATACTCACCACCAAATATATATACATTTAGTAAGGAAAGAAATTATTTAGAGAAAAGCCTCAATAAGGTATAATTTATGTCTACAATTTAATTGCAAGCCCTCCCAATTCTGGGATAACACCTAACATCTTTCTTTTGTTTTCAGTGTTTAGGTAAATGTTTCCATAAATGCTCAAAGAAAAGATTGGTTTTGGTGGGTTTTATGCTTTTATTTCAACTCAGTGATGAACTGGAGCTTGGTGGAGAGGCTAGAATGGGAGATACTTGAATTACCGGTAAAGAAGTGATAACCGAATGTGAATAAACCAAGTCTTAGAAAATAGTCTATATATTGGAAAGCTGAGTAGATGATCCAGTGATTGCTATCATTGCCCAGAAACTAAATCTCAAGACATCTCACTCTTTGACCAGTGTCTTCATGCTCTACCACTCTTGTCTGATTAGAAATTTTAAGCACTAATAATTATTAACAATATTTTTTAAACTACAAACCAGAAAATATATCTATCTCCAACCTTGCTGTGATTACTAATCAGTAAATGTTTCTAATAGTGTAAACCTTGTATACTGAAGAAGTGAAATTATTTGGAATAATAATTTAGAAAAATATTAAAATGACTGCTTTTGTATTAGCAAGGATTCATATGCTTTTATTTTTTCTTAGCAAAAGAATAATGGTCTTTGCCCACTGATTAAATCACTTGATTACACATTCAGTCTTTTAAGAGTTCCCAAATGTTATGCAGTTTTAATATGATAGTTGTTGGTGCATGTGTGTGTATTTTGGGAAAGGTGTGCTTGCTAATAAATTTAAGACAGCATGGCTGCATTTCATATGGCACATAACCTCAGTACTGTGAAATATTGTCATGGTTACCTGCAAAGCAGCAGGATGTATGTGGGTGAAAGATGAGGTTCAAACAGTATAAGAATAGGTTCTTTAACAGAAACCGAAGATTATGGACAAAGAAAGGAAGGTGGAGGAAAGCAGGAGGAAGTGTGAGCAAACCGGTGTTTGACTGGTATTAAAATAAGGCATTGGTTAAACAATTCTTTTTCTGTAGTCATGATCTGATACTTGTTAATTTCAAATGGCTGAATCTCAGAGATTTCTTCCTTTATGGAAGTGGCCCCACAACAAATCTGAAGAATGTGAGAGCAAAAATGTAAGTTATGAAAGTAAGAGAATGATTTAAGGAAATGATGAGTGTGTTCATTAGGACACGGTGTGGTTCTACTTCAAGTATTTCGAGATTATTGAATTATTGATTATAATCCAGCTTGTAAACATTAGTACATTTGCCCAGAATATTTGGTCACTTTGGTGTTTAAAGTATCTTGCAATAATAATTTGTTATTTATAAGCCTTCTTCTAAAAGAAAATTTCTTTCTATAGTTATTAAACATTTTAGTTATTGCTTAGATTTGTCAAAATCTAATTTAATTTTACTTATATATAACAATTTACTCATTCTTTCATTTGGTTTCTTACTTTTCAGCAATTTGGTTTAAAGTGCAGTATTCTCTTATTATTTTTATAGTCCTATGACTTTAGAGGAAAGAAAATAATGACTAAAAAGAACTGTTTTTTTTTAAAAACCTCGATAATTCAATAATAATTTTAACAACAGTTTATCTAGCCCCTAGCAAGTACCATTCTAGGCAGTGGAACAACAAAAGCTAATAGAATATGATCTCTGTCATCAGGAGTCTCACAGGAGGGAGAAAAATGCAACATGCACAAAAGAGACAAAAAGACAAAAGTGATGAGCCCCATGGTAGGCTGAAGAAAAGGGATTTGGAACTACAGAAGAAAGAACAGTTAAAAAGATGCTAAATTTGACAATAAAGATGATCAAAAACAAAACAACATAAATAAGCTTATTTACTATTCACATATGAGAAATATGAGAATTGACATTCAAAACAAGTTTTTGAACACCTCACATTAAAGATAGCATAAAACTAGGAACATTCTGTCACTCAAAACAACGAATCTTTCATGAAAAGTATAGATTCCTTCAATCTGGCGATCCCAGTTTAACTTGCCTACTCCTATGAATAATCTCAGACTAATATTTCATAATTGAAAATTATTTTATTTCTTTTCCCATAAGCCAAAAATAGTTTTTAATATATAGATAGTATAAAAAGAAGTTAAATCACTCAATAAAATGAAAAACAATTTGCTGAAATATATACAACTTCATGAAATAGGATCTGGCTTATGAAGATATTTCTGTGAGGTTTAGTTAACTTTTTTCCTAATAAATATTTTAGTACTATCACCTCTGCAGTTTAAATTGTTGCTAAAGATGTACAGAAATGAAACTGGCAAGAAAGGAGCCATGTTTTTTTTATTCCCAGAAGAAAAGCCTCAAGCTGCAACAGGACAGTTTTTCTCCCAGGTCCAATTATAACGGAGCCAATTATGTTTTGTGATGCAGTCATGACTCCTTACAATTCTCCAGAACTCTGCACACATACGTGTCAGAATTTACTGATATGTATTCCAAATATTGCTTCATTCATCAACAGAACTGCATATCCAAAAAGGAAATGGGAATTAATAAGTGCTTCACTAGCTTTTCAAATAGTGTTAAATTTACAGACCTGTTAAACAGCAGGCTGCTGACTCAGATGAGGCCAGGCTCTCAAAGTAAGAGCCAATAAAGGTAAATATTTTAAACTGATGATACAATTTTGTCCTTAAAGAATGCAACTGCCTGTCTGTGTCTCTTTATCTCACCAGTACTAAACCAAACAAACAAAACAAAACAAATCCCAAACAATGAAAAAAAAAAACAAAAAACCCTACATTTTAAAGGGTGGGAATCCAAGATCTTATTTGCCACTGATTGACACAAAATCCATAGCACTGTTGTGACCATACTGTGAACAAAAGCAAATATATCACTGTCTATTATGTTCTCTGGCTCTCATAATTAGAAAAAGATTCAGAGAACAATATGAACATTTGCAAAGGAAAGGATCTTTTCTTATGAGATTCTAGTATGACTTCTTTTTAAAGTGAATTGAGCTGTCATTCTCTTTTCTATAAATAAACCTCACTGTCTTAATGTTAGCTGTTTTTACTCCTTGAGAATATAATTTATCATAAAAAATTATTTGTGAATAATAATTTTCTTGTTTAATACATGAAGCCCTCTAATTCTCACTTTGTCTTTCCAGAAAATAGGACCAGAAAGCATTCCATGATAACCAGAAAAATATTTTTAAACTCATTAAAAAATATTTTGCAATAGATTTAGAACCATAATGTTAGAACCAAAAAATGTAGACATCTCTCAATTTTACTTACATTTAGCTTGAGGCCCACAAAAGTTCACTGGCCAAGATTTCCTGTGAAGTTCAGAAATCACAATAAAACAGATCTTCTGATGGACTTTTGTTTTCATTAGAGGGGGAAAAATACTTCAATCAAATATTGGTTACATTTTTTAAATGGTGGTGATAATACATTCATGGTTCTGAGTCAACAGGGTGAACTAAAAAACTTAAACTCCTATTATCTCTCTGCTGAATAATGATGATAGAATCCTTAAATCTGTACAACACTACTACACCAACAAAGAGAATAAAAAGGTAGGTTATCAGCAGACAAGAGGTTTTATCAAATGTCTGGAATACAGAAAGCCAACAGATAGAGTAGGCTGTGGGAACCCTTTGCACAATTCTGACAAAGAAAATGAAGAGAAGGGAGTCCAGATTGAACATGGAAATGTCCTGTATTACTGAGCACTAGACACTTGACACCCCTCCCCAAACCTCCACCTGCAGAATAGCTTGCTGCCAGCACGTACCCAATGAAATCTCCAACAGAGTGTAATAGCTCTCTAAATAACTCAGTAGAACTCTCCAGTAAGAAGTAAAGGAGCTAGGTTGGATGTTGGCTCTCCAGTGTAAATCTCTTAATTCTAGAGTTTATGGCATACCTGGCATAAAAGTCAGCTCCCGACTCATTACCCTTAAAACAGTCAGTCAACACCTTCTGTTCATATGTAAAGAGTACTTTTTCTTTTTTCCTGTTATTTATGAATAAATAATGAAGATATTATTCATATTATCATTATAAACTGATAATTAATATGTTTGAAAGTAGAGGACCAATATAAAAAAAAAAAGATTTACCAAGTGGAAATCAAGGTTATTTGCAGAATGAAAGATGATATTTAAGAAACTGTTCACTATCTTAGAGACATTCACTAAGATATTGCATCTATGAAAAATAATTACATCTTATATAAAAGTAGCAATTAAAAAACAAAAAGCTTCTAGAAGTGAAATGTGTAATTGATGAACTCAAATCCCATATGAAGTTTGGAAGATAGAATAAATAATATCTCAAAGAATGTTAGAAGAAAATAATAAAAAACAAAAAAGATATAAAAGAAAAATCTAAGAGATAAGTAATTAATCTAAATAGAGTTCAAATAGAGAATAAATTGGACAAAATGAGAGGGGTTAAAACAGGAAGACTAAACGAAAAAAAAAAACTGCAAGTGTTCAGGATGAAAACTCCCATGGAGGGCTGATGCAGATGAATCAAAAAAAGTGTAAGGATAAGAAGATATTTGAAACTGAGAGTAGTGTACATACGTGTGAGAGACTGAGAGCGAGAGGTATTGGTCTAAGGATGTGCTTTGGCACAATGACAGATTAACTAAAAGTGATTAAGATATCAGATCCAGAAAAAGGCAAATTTAAACCAAAATAGAAATCAGGAGAAGTCCCAAGATGACAGCCACACAGCAGGCCTGAAGAGCAATCTGTCCAAATCAGAGCAGAAAGATGGAGGATTCCTAGAGGGTATTGCCAGGAGGAGAAAAAAGTTTAAAATAAAGAAAATATGATTGCAAAGCTAGAATTTAGGATATGAAAAAGGTGATAGCAGTAATTCAGGTGAGAAATAAGCATGATAATGGAGGAATTGAGAAAATTTTGAATTTGGGTTATATTTTGAAGTTAAAACTGATAGAATTTGCTAGAAGATTGGATATTTGATGTGAACAAAAGAGCAAGGTTAAGTATAAGTCCAAAATTTTTATTTTAACCACCCAAGGGAATAAAAAAACAATGCCTTAGAAATTTAAGAATGAAATATCTATCCAAGAATGTGTGGTCTATATATGCAGATGAAAATCCAAATCAGAGCCAAAAAATCTGTGGGTTTCAAGAAGAACAAAATTAAGGAATAAATTAAGATTAAAATTAAGGAACAAATGGAATGATTAATATTGAAGATACTGAGGATAGGCAGTGGGTATAAAAAAAGATATTGACGATAAAATGAGGTAAGCAAGCATGGCTTTTCCACAAAAAGAGAAGAATAAAAAGGATATCATAAGCATCAGGAAAAAACAAACTAGCAACAAAACTATAAAATATACATTATCTGAAACATAGTATTAGTTTGAGTCATTCATTTATTCAACCATTCTTTTTTCATTCACTTATATAACAAGATGCTATTATGTATCAGGCACTATTAGATATATGAAAGAAAAAACAGTAAACAAAACAGATGAGTCTTATATAAGTCTTATGTAGAGGAGATTGATAATAAACAAATAAGAGATACACAATATAATATAAGTAAAAGAACATTGCAGTAAACAAAAGCATAGTTAGAAACAGATTGATGAAGAATACACTTTTCAAAATGATGATGAAGAAAGTCTTCCTTGAAGAAATGATATTTAAGCAGAGATATAAATTAAGTAGGAAGAGAGTTGCCTGTACATTTACTTAAAGTTATTCAAGTACAGGCAGACATCTTCTAGCTTTCTTTCCTTCTTTCTTTCCTTCTTTCTTTCTTTCCTTCTTTCCTTTCTTTCTTTCTTTCTTTCTTTCTTTCTTTCTTTCTTTCTTTCTTTCTTTCTTTTTCTCTCTCTCTTCCCTCCATCCCTCCCTCCCTCCTTCCTTCCTTTCTCTTTCTTTTTCTTTCTTTCTTTCTTTCTTTCTTTCTTTCTTTCTTTCTCTCTCTCTTTCCTCCCTCCTTTCTTTCTCTCTCTCTCTTTCTTTCTTTCTTCTCTCTCTCTCTTTCTTTCTTTCTTTCTTTCTTTCTTTCTCTCTTCCCTCCCTCCTTTCTTTCTCTCTCTCTCTCTTTCTTTCTTTCTTTCTCTCTCTCTTTCTTTCTTTCTTTTCTTTCTTTCTTTTCTTTCTTTCTTTCGAGACCAGATCTCTCTCTGTTACCTAGGCTGGAGTGCAGTGGTTAGATCATAGCTCACTGAGTGACAACCTCAACCTCCTGGATTCATGTGATCCTTCCTCCTTAGGGACTACAGGGATGTCACTATGCCTGGTGGGTAAGAAAGTGCAAAAGTCTTGATTCAGGATCATACAATAGTATTAAGGAAGCAAGTGTGACAAGTTGAGTGATAGAAAGTGTGAAGAGAGAAGAGGCTGGAAGAAGATTGGGTGCCAGATCGTACAAAGATTTTGTATTTTATTCTAAGAGGGATGGGAAGTCCATGGAAAGACAGGTTGACATGATCTGATTTACATTGTAAAAGGATTGGTCTGGTTGTAATGAGAGAAGACTATAAGGGTGGACACAAGAGTGGAAATGAAATAAATGAGGAGGTAATGGTGGCAATAATCTAGGTCAGAATAGATGTGGTAGTGGAAAAGTTGAGAAAATACTGATTTGGGTTATATTTCAAGTGTGGAGTTGATAGAATTTGCTAGGAAACTAGATGAGATATTCAGTGTGAGATAAAGATCAGGTCAAGTATAACCTCAAGATATTCATTTAAACAACTGGGTAAATAGAACTGGCATTTATTGATGTGAGGAAGAATAGGGTAGTCTTACATGTGAACACTTTTGCTATCAAGATTATTTTCTCTGCTATGGGTTTTAGGAATTTTTTCGGAAAAACACAACCATAATTCGACTCCTAAGCTGTATCAGTCTTTCCCTTGTGGCAGTACATGTAGAAAGTCATTGTTACTATCTGAAGTGACAGAAGAAATGAAAACAAGCACACTTTGGGGACAGGGAACACTGTTGCTATTTTAAAATATGTTCAATACAATATGTATGTATAAATGCATAGACACATGTATAAATTACATACACATTCTTGTTGAAGCATTCATGAAACCAGTTATAAAAAGGTATCTTAGTTTGGGGTCTCTAGCAGGTGAGCATGAGACAGAAATTTGGATCCCTGTGATTTATTGAGGGAGTGCTTTTCAGGGAGAAAGAAACTAAGGGAGGTAAGCAAGTGAGGACAGTTGAATAGAAATGGGGAATGGGCTGAGCAGGAAAGGGGTCTCAGTAGATTCTAGACATAGACAGATGGCAGAGATACCTAGACATAATTGCACCTGTAACTTATTTTACCTTGAGATGAGGGGGCTGGATTTTTGTACCTCTCTATCAGGCAGTTATTGAGTGACTATGGGTTGCCCTAGAGGAGAGGGGCCTCACCTCTCAGATGAGGTGGTCTCACTTGGCTGAGGACAATTGTCTTAAGAAGAGGGAAACTATAAACAGTTTGTAGCCAACACTTATAGAGGCTAGGACAGGGGTGCATTGGCCTGGGAAAGGGGTTTTGGGTGCTGCAACACCCAGTGCCAAATACAATTCTGAGCAAATGAATAGACAACAACATCAGAGTTTCTGTAGGTAAAATTATCTACCCCAAATGCAATACAGTAGTTCATACTAGGAAGTCTTATCCACTAAATTCTAAAATACCTGCTCTAAATAGGTATCAGGTCCAGGCAAAATTCAAAACTAAAATTATAGTCTAAGTGGTCAAAGCTGTACTCATATATAAACTTATTTTATTAAATATGGTGATTGCTAAATAAGAAATACCCCCCAATGTCCTAAGCATTCAATTTAAGAAATTTAAAATGAAGACAAAAGTAAGGAAGTGAAAAAAAAAACCAGAGATCGATAAACTAGAATACAGTAGAATTTTATAAGTAAATTCACAGTTCATAGATGGTTTTCCCCCTACATTTTTAGCACTCTATTAAGGTACAATTTATATACAATAAATTATACATATTTAAATATATACAAATGAAAAGTATCAACATATATATGAGGGGGAACCTAAAAAATCTGGGTTTTATTTATGAAAAATGGTGTATTTATTCTTACATGTTTAAACTGTTAGATCAAGAAAACAAGTAGAAAAAGAGACGAGAGCCAGGCAGCTCAACAGCAACACAGGTTTATTCTGAGGAAGAGACCTGCAGAGTGGGACTCTAGATAAGACTGAAGACCACTGCCACTCACAGGCTAGCACAGTTTTAGGGCTTGAGGGGAAAATTTTGAGGTTAGTGTTGCTAAGGGGTAACACTAAGGCTTGTGGTTAAGTAAGTTGGGAGGAAGCCTTGTGGTTAGGCTAGGTGTTATATACAGCAGGATATTTTGTAGCTTTGGCCTAGTTGGTCATTTTTCATCCTGGGGTATCTAGCAAAGTGGCAGAGATCATTTAAGATGGTGTCTCTAAGGCTAACATGTTGGGAGCCAGCCTTGGAGGCCCACTTGATTGACAAAGTACAGGTGCACTGAGGACCCCCAGCCACAAAGAGAGTCCGGGCAGCTGAGGCCCTTCTGTCTTCCACCTTTACTGTTGATACAGCTGAAGAATCCCATGCAGTCGTGGAAGAAGAAAATGGCATGTGTATGCGAAGTACTCACAGCTTACCTGGGAATGTCATTGTTCATTTTTTCATTTCCCACCATGCCGTTTGGCCTTTTCTAACATATGCAATAGTTAAACTCTGAAGCACATCAAGAATGCTTTCTTTCACTTGGTTATAAATTACTAGATATTGCTTGAGTAAAAAATGATATAAGTATATTCACTTCTTATTTGATTTAGAATGATGTAGTTTAGTGTTTAGACATAAGGTTTTTTAGAAGCACAAGTTTATAGTAAGTTCATTATGAATTATTATAAGTTCTAACACTTATCTAGGAGTTATGTAGGTGATTTATAACATAGTTTCACAGATTTAGGAGGAAGATCAATCATTAAGGTTTTTACTTAATTCAATAGTTAAAATTTTAAGTTAATGCATATAGAATAGGTTTTCACTGAATTCATAATATACTAATTGGATGATAAATTAAGTAAATACAGAAAGCAAACTTGGGGGCCTGAGAAACATCACTAAAAGCTTCTTTTGAGTTTTCTTTAGAAATATATACTGCATGATAAGAAAAAAGTAATGAAGACTCCTGGACAGGAAAGGCGGTTACAAAACTTTGAAGGTCATAGAAATCCCAGAGGAAACTGCGATTACAAAGCTTTAAAGGTCATGGAAATCCCAGAGAAAACTGAGATTACGAAGCTTTGAAGGTCATGGAAACCACAGAGAAAACTCCTGATATGTGGAGAAATGTGCACCTGGAAACTTTCTTGAGACATTTCAAGGACTGTAATTTGTGACTTTGGACTAAAACTATCATTTTTGGCTTTAAGAATAAGACTCATTGACTGAAAGTAGATAGTGTTCTTGGCTTGTTTGTTGCTTCTAAGACCACTAGATGGTGGTAACTTCTAAAAGATAATGTATGTGAAGGAATTTTCTTTGTCTTGCCCCTTTATGAATGGTATAAAAGCTCTCTGTTAACTAACAATAAATGGCATCTGTCCTGCAAGCAGGTGTCCAAGTGTATTATTTCATCGTAAGTTCTTTCTTTCGCCTACTCCGTCTCTCCTTCAGGAAACCTCACACCCGGCAGGAGCAGAACTCTGGCACTAACATAAACTTCAGTCACCTTCAAAGTATTCTCCATTTGGTGCAATACACCTATCAAGATGCTTTTTTTACTACTCAAAACAGTTTTGATGCCTTTTAGTATTCTGCTGCTTTTTGTTTCACCTTTTCCACATTGACAAAATGTTTCCCTTTGAGGACTTTTTTCATCTGGGGAAACAAATAAAAAAAAGTCTCTCATAGTGAGATTGGGTGAATAGAGAGGGGAGAGTAAGGGAGTCATACCATTTTGGTCAAAAACTGCTGAACACTCAGCACAATGTAGGGAAGTGTGCTTGTAAATCACCTATTATGAAATGGGCAAATAAATAGAAAGAATCTCCAAAGAAAAATTCACTGAAGCCCAATGCAGCCTCTCACAACAACACTAACCTGATGCCAGTCGGTTTCTAGAACACTTAACCAGCAGGGGAAGCCTCTTCTACAAGGAGCCTGTCTTCCAAAAGATAATTCTGGGTTTTTTTGGGTCCCCCTTTGTATATACTCATGACACTAGCATCATGATCAAGATAAACAGATGTTACCCCAAAGTTTTCATCATGACATTTTGTAACTCCTCTCTGACCCTCAACCCAAGCAACCACTGATCTGTTTCTGTTATTGTAGATTTGCAATTTATAGATTATTATAGAGCATGTACTCTTTTTGTGTCTGACTTTTTTCACTCAGCACCAGCACCATAATTTTGATATTTTTCATGCTGTGGTGTGTATCAATAATTCATTCCGTTTTATTGTTGAGGTCTATTCCATTGTATGTGTGTACTACAATTCATCTATTCATGTGTTCATGAACATTTGGGTGGTTTCTGGTTTTTACTATCACAGACAAAGTTGCCAAGATCAGCTTTGTTTGTAACATGACAAAGATGTCCGTGCCCATGACTTCTAATCAACACTGGATGGAAGTTTCCTCAACTCATGGGATGACTAGACTCTGTCTGGGTTACCCCTCCTTGCACTGTATCCTGGCAACTCTCTCCAGGAAGTAGCTGGTGCAAAATAGGGCTCTCCTTGTTTATCTTCCTTGTTGAAAGGCAATTCTCCATAGCACTTTTACATGCTTTGTGACAGATTTTGTCCTGGACAGCTTTTCAAGGATGTTCGTAAAACAAGCAGACTTAGTGGTTTGTTTGCTAACCAGAATAGTAAAGATACCATCTTCCTCTAGGACAAAGCTTGGCCAGGTTTGCTTGTAGCCCATTAATAAAATTGCAGATGGGATGGTTTCCAAAGCTCAGAGCAATTTTCTTGTAATATACCCTCGGTGGTTGTATAGGCAACACTTGACCCTCATAGTGTCATTCTGTGGGAACTGAGGTCTGGAAAATAGCCTCCAGGTGGTTCCTGTTGTAACAAACTTTCTAAATCCATTTTGGTTTATTGTTTCCTTCATTGCCCAGTCTATGAAAGTACCATGGTACAGGTGCTTGGGATCATGCCTGTAATCCCAAAACTTTGGGAGGCGAAGGTGGGAGGATTACTTGAGCCCATGAGTTCAAGACCAGTCTGGGCAACATAGCAAGGCTTCCTCTTTCCAAAAACTCAATATATATATATATATATATATATATATATATATATAGAGAGAGAGAGAGAGAGAGAGAGAGAGAGAGAGCTGGGCATTGTGGAATGCCTATAGTTTCAGCTACTCAGAAGGCTGAAGCAGGAGGATTGCCTGAGCCCAGGATATCAAGGCTGTGATGAGCCGTGAATGTGGCACTGCACTTCAGCCTGGCTGACAGAATGAGACCCTGACCCAGAAAGAAAAGGGGGGGGGGGAGAGAGAGAGAGACAGAGGGAGAGGGAAAGAGAGAGAGAAAGAAAAGGAAAAATGTAGCAAATCAACTCAGCAGCTGCAACCACGCTGCCACCTAGGAATTGTCTGACTGTGTGACACCCACCCTCTTATCATCATCCTGTACTGAATGATATCAAAGTCTGAAAATCATTTAAAAATATATTTTGCATTTATTTTTAATTGTTTCTGATGAGGGAATAAATCTAGTCCTGTTACGCCATCATACCAGAAGCAGATGTCCCCCATATTGTTTTTTCAAACAAAATTAATAATAAAAAATAGATACTTGGCATATCTTTTCAAGGTAAACCAGAGAAAACATAAATTCAAAAAAGTAGAAATGAGAAAGTTATGTAATGTATTTAAAGAAGAGGAAATATTATAATACTTATGACAGACACCATTTACCTGTATTGGTTGACCTAAGATATGTCCTCACACTTTTGCCTTGAGGCCCTAGGACAGTCCATGTGACACAGATCTGGACATTGAGTGGTGATTGTTGAATAGAGGTTTGCTGACTAGAGCTTCCAGGAAGATTTTTTTTTTCTTGGAGAAGTGGATTTCCTATCCCATCCATTGTCTCTTTTTTCCTTCTCATTTTCCTGACTGACACATGGACAAAAATGCCTGTACCATGAGAATAAAACATGAGTGATAAAGATGGCACAGCAGAACAATATAGAGTTGGAGCCCTTGATGACATGTTTTAGCAATTGTACCATCACTTGATCACTTATCTCAATACTTTTTTTTTAAACCTCCATCTGTTTAAACTAGTGGTATTTGGATTGTCTGTTATTTGCAGCCAAATGTATAACTTGTAATAAGTATAAAGTGTCTGATATTTTGCCTACTTACAAGCTAACAAGTTAGCCTGCCACAGTTTTGTGGATGCTGCCAGATGGCAGGAAGCTTCTGGGCCAGAAACAAAGCACAGTTTATTACTCACAGCAACATCAGGAGCTCGAGTATCATCATTTTTCTGTTCCACTTCCTCAAATCCCAACTCCCATAAGGTGATAGAAGGAGGATCCCACAACACAGTAGGTTGTATTACAAGAGAGGAAACCCCAATATTTTATAATAGGCTACAAGCAAACTTGCTCAATTTTTACCACAGAAGGAGACATCTTTATTATAATGATTTTTTTTTAAGTGCCTTCTGCTCTGAAAGCAGGAAGAATCTTTGTCTTCCAAGGCTGCTTGATATTCAAACATCTTTGAAAAGATAGTGTAGGAAAAAAAAACAACCTCAAAAGCATGAACCATCATGGAGAATTGACAGTTAATGCCTCTTCTCACAGAACTTGCAGAACTGTGAAAGATTGATGAAAGATCGTTTTCTAAAAATTTTTACTCGTGTTATTTAGAATTTTGTCCTTTGAATTCTATGCTTTGAAATTTTCAATATGACTAAGTCTATCTGAAAAATATATATTTAGAATAAGCTTGATAATTTAATATTGGAAAAAATTAATAACAGCTAGCGAAATAGAAAACAGTTACTGAAAACTTATTCTCACCTCTTGCTTTCCTTTCGAGTCTCTTCCCTTTCTTTCCCGAATATTTTGGTCTTAAAGTCATTAAGTGAGGCAGATAAATTATTTCAGAAGGAAAAGGAGGGGATCAGAAAGGGAAAGCGGCGAGGGAAGCAAATGGGGATTAACAAAAGGGAGATATCAACCAAAGTGCCTGTAGGAGTGGCCTTATGAGGGAAGTCAGAACTTAGAGTGAGGAGAGTATCACTTCAAGGACAGTGACGTGGTGGGGAGTATCAGAACTCAAGCAAAACGAAGGGAGTATTCATACAAAGGATGGTGCTGTATAAGTGGTATGACACAGCTCAAGCTGGGTGAAGAAGGCGATTACACACTGGGGAACTGAAACTGGTCTAGATGGGCATTCATTCAAGGAAAATGGAGAAGGCCATTGTGAGCAAGTAGGTCCAAGAAGAGAGAAGAATTCATGTACATGAAAAGGAAAAATGCACCTACAGGGAAATTGGTGATTGGTAATATACAGAGGATTGGTCACAATAAGTAAAACCGTTAATCAACATGAGAGCCAGATCCCTCAATATCATAGAAAAGAGATAGAAATAGGGAAAAGGAGAATACTAAAATGAACTTTGTGGTATTGAGTTGGAACTGGATGTGTAAGTGTGAACTAAGAGCTTCCAATAGGCCAATACGTAAAGCAATGAATATAGATGTAAATTGTGTTTGCATGAGTATCTGTACATGTATACACACACATTCTCTAGTTCTGTTTACTGTCTAGAACCAATAACACCCCAATAGCATAAGCAAACCTAGAGCTCAGATCCTGGCTTCTCAAAACCAGTGCCACTAAAAGGAACTAGAGCTCCTGTAAGAATGATAACAACATATATGGAGCAAGAAAACTATGAGATGAACTTGGAGCAAAGAAATGCTCCATGAATGAAAGGGACATGTCAAAAGGACACAATGGCTTCCATTGGTCATGCTAGAAAAAAGATGAAGAACCTAATAATGATGGTAATGGATTATTGTCCATTGAATAAAGCGGGAAATCATTAATCCACACCAAAATAAATACATTCAATAAACTAATAAATTGAAAGTATGATAAGGAATAATATGAAGAATCACCACACAAAAATATGAAGAATCTCTACACAAAATATTTACTAATTTCAAAAAAAAGAATAAAACTTACAGTGGACCATTCTGGTAGACATCATCTTAATGAAGTGGTCAAACTGAGCTGTCATTACTGATGGGAAAGATTAAAATCATGTTTCTGTCACCTGAAAGGATGAGAAGAGGAAGATATAGTCTCTTCTGTCACATTCCCCAAAGATACATAATCTAAATCTAATCATGAAGAAACATCAGACATACCCAAATTAAGAGGCATTCTATAAAATTATTACTGTAACCTAAGCACTTTGGGAGGCCAAGGCAAGAGGACTTCTTGAGCCCAGGAGATTGAGACCAGCCTGGACAGCATAGTGAGACTTTGTCTCTAGAAAAGATTAAAAAATTAGCTGAGTGTGGTGGCATACGTTTATAGTCCCAGCTACTCGAGGGTCTGAGGCAGAAGGATCACCTGTGTCCTGGAGGACGAGGCTGCAGTGAGCTGTGATTGTGCCACTGCCCTCCAGCCTAGATGACAGAGTGAAACTCTGGCTAAAGAAACAAAAACAAAAACAAACTCTCTCTCTCTCTCTCTCCCTCTCTCTCTCTATCTCTCTCTCTCTCTCTCTCTCTCTCTCTCTATATATATATATATATATATATATATCCAACTACAGCAGTGCCAAGGTCATGAAAGTCAAGGAAAGAATAGAGAACTCTTTCTGACTAAAGGAGACTAAAGAAATACAAAAGTGAAGTGTTTCTTTTTCTTTAACAAAATAAAAAATTTAAATTAATGTGATCCATATATTGCTACATAACAAATTATGTAATAGTCAAGATGTTGCTTAATGTAATTATAAACTGATGCTGGTTGATGTGATTATGAAAAATAAAATAAAAGATTTTTATAACACATAGTGATACATGAAAGGAGTATGAAAATAAGATAGTAAAATGTGTCAATGTTAATTTCCTAATTTTGATGGTTGTACTGTGATTATATAGAGGGAAAGTTCTTGTTTAAAAACATTACACAATAAAGTATTTGAAATAAATAGGATATTAATTTGGCAAGTGAGATTTCCAAAAATTCATTTAAAAGATCTTTCTTTTATTTATATTTTGATATATTTTTTTAAAAAATTAAGAAACAAACAAAAAATATGTTGACAAAAATATTCTCAAAATAATTCTGAAGCCAGGTACTTTGATTCCACATTTTCAAATGTATTATTTCATTATTGATAGAAAAATATATCTTTAGCCGGGCTCGGTGGCTCAGGCTGTAATCCCGCGTCTTTGGGAGGTTGAGGTGAGTGGATTGCCTGAGCCCGCGGGTTCGAGACCTGCCTGGGCAGAGAGACCTCATCTCTACAATAAATCAAAAAATCAGCCAGGCGTGGTAGCGCATGCCTGTAATTCCGGCTACTTGGAAGGCTGAGGCGGAAGGATCGCCGGAGCCCAGCAGGTTGAGGCTGCGGTGGCCAGGAGCGGCCACTGCCCTCCAGTGTGGGTGACAGAGTGAGACTCCAACTCAAAAAAAAAAAAAAAAAAAAAAGAAAAATATATCTTTACCCTATAAACTAGTGTATACTGTAGACAAAGAGGAATCACATTTCAATTTGGTGTATGAAGCTGCCATCAGTCTGATACCCAAATGCCAAAATATATTATACATGATATTGAGAGAATCACTTCTGTGACTATAATATATCCTAAATAAAATACCACCATTATTCTTTTTTTTTTTTTGAGTTGGAGTCTCACTTCGTCGTCCAGGCTGGAGTGCAGTGACACTCTCACAGCCACCCCAGCATCGACCTGCTGGGCTTCAGCCATCCTTCACCTTCAGCCTTCCAAGTAGCTGGAACTACAGGTGCACACTACCACGCCCCGGCTAATTTTTTGATTTATTGTAGAGATGAGGTCTCGCCAAGTTGCCCAGACTGTTCTTGAACCTGTGGGCTCAGGCAATCCCCTCAACTTGGCCTCCCAGAGTGCTGAGATTACAAGCTTGAGCCACCGTGCCTGGCCCACCATTCTTAATTCCATAGTAAATCATGAGCAATTAGGGTGGAGAATGGAAAAAAATCTTTTTAAATTGTAATGACTAAAAGCATATGCAGTGAGCTAAAATGCATGTAGTCTTGAATCCCTGGGCTGTCACTTATTAGCTGGGTAAACTTTGATAGGTTCTCTAACCTCTTTAAGCCTCAGTTCCTTTCTTAAGAAACCTACTTTGCACAGTTGGGGGAAATAATTGAAATATGCATATATATAGGTATTAGTTAGTTATTATTGAAAGTAGTGGATTCATCAGTAATTATCTATTTATCTAACCAGAAAAATTAAAGAGTTGCCTCATTTGATTATAAAGGAGTACTTTTAAAAGTATAATATCTCATCTAGGACAGAGTTTACATACATGCACACACGTATACACACATAACTAGTACTAAAGTAATTTTTAAAAACAAAAAAAGACTATAAATATGTATGAGCAATATATTGCTGCATAACAAATTATGTTCTGGACAAGATGTTGGTTGAGGTTGTAGTCATCTGAAGGCTAAACTGGGGCTCAAGGTACTATGTCCAATGTTGCTATGCCTCATGACTAGCAAGATGGGACTAACTGTTAGAGGAAGGCCTCAGTTTTTCTCCAAGTGAACTTTTTTTTTGGCAGTTTTTGTGCCCTCATGGTATGGTAACTAGCTTCCCCTAGAGTGAGCAACCCAAGAGAGCAAGACAGAAGTTATAATGTCTTTTATTACACCAGCCCTGGATGTCATTCCATCACTTCCACAGTATTCACATAGAGTAGATCCATTTCAGTGTGGGAGGGGATTACACAAGGATGTGAATATCAGAATTAAGGATCCATGGGGGCCATCTTGGAGCCTGGCTATCATCCTATCTTAAATCAATAGCCAATACCTCATTTATGGTGAAACTCGGAATGGACAACTATTGGTTGACTACATGTCCCTTCTCTCAAGTCCCCTTTTTTAATGATATCCAGTCACCACAAATCAAATGGTATACACCAGATACCTTTTGCTTATAGGAACAGACTCAATACCGTGACCACTTTTTTTTTGGTTACATGACTCAGACGAGACCAGGTAGTATCTTTTTTTCTATAAATTTGCTTTAGGATAAAGAGTTTCCAGTATAATTCTTGCTATTCTCTTTAAAGGAGGTGTTCTAAACTCAGAAGTGGTAGCCAGTGGTCATTTTGCGGCATAAGAGAAAAAAGATCCACGTGCAAAAATAAACTGAGAGAACTGGAGAAAGAACATATGCTGCAGTGATTATTGGTTGATTGCCATGCAGTATGTATCTTCTCTTATAAAATTCCCAGTATATCTATGTTTCCTTTTGTGGTATCAGAGATATTAACACCACTCCACATAACCAAGGCAGGGTTGATGATCACATTCCATTTTTAGGACATAGCTATGGCCTGGAGCTTTATGAGCATAGACTGGCCTTAGCAAATCTTTAATTTTTAAAGATGGTTGCTCTTTCCTGAAAGGATGAGAATACAGACAGCTTTGGGATCCAATGGCTGCCATATTGAAGTCAGGTGTAGGATAAAGTTGGCATAGAGAAAGGCAGAGGGAAAAGACAGAAAAGAGAATTGATCCTTGTTGATATATTCAAGAAATTGTAGTTGGCTATATATGAAGCCTCATCTGCTTCTGGACTTCTCAGTTATATGAGTCAATAAAGAGCCTTTGCTTTATTTTCATGAAAGCTAGAGGCATTTTTATTTTGCAAGTATAACAATGTAAGAATACATTTTCTTCTCAAAGTTTTGCTGGGAGAAAAATAACAATAATTCCCAGATCTCTGGAAGTAGCCTAATGTGAGAATATTTTTAGTTCTGGCAATATTTTCACATTTCTTTTATTTACAGAGCTTCTTTTCTCTTTTCTTATAGTTTAGAGAAGGCCTCTAATTATCCAAGCTTTACCCACAATGGCACTGCTTTTCTCCCCATATAATCATCAACCTAACAAAAAGGCTTCGCTTTTCTGGCTTGCATAATGCAGTTTGAATTCATGCCTATGTTACATATAAGATGGTTTTTCTGTAGTTCTGTGTTTTTTTTCTCCTTACAATTTTAATCACAAATTAAAATCCGTGGAAATGTTGAAAGAATATTGCAAAGAACACCCATAGATACTTTACCTAGTATAACTATTGGTCAATATCAACAGTTCATATTTTCCCTCATTTACTCTCTCTTCCCACTCTCATATGTATGGATATGTACACATACATAGACAGATAAATTGTGTTTCAGTTATTTGCTGCTGGAAGTTTTATACCCCTAATTCTAGTGGCTTAAAATACAATTATTATTATCTTTCATATTTTCCTGGGTTAACAGATTAGCTGAGTAGTTTTTGTTTGGAGTCTCTCATGTGACATATATTACACAGTGGTTGTGGCTAAAGTCAGTTGGCTGCTTCAGTGAACTGAACACCTAAGATGGCCTACTCACATGACTATCTTCTGTCAACGAAACTGGTCTATTTTTTAAAACTACATTTTCTTATTTTCTTTATTCTTAATCTGGTATCTGGGGCTTTGCAGACTGTGGACCTAGTTCCCCTTCCAGGGCTAGCAGTTCTTAGAGATAGCAAACAACTTGGCGAGGAGCTTGCCTTCATATGCAAATTAGCCAATTCAGAGTCCATACTCTGAACCACCTCCTCTAGCTGGCTCTTGCATTCCAGGTGGCAATTTCCTCTACAGAATCATCTCAAGGTCAGGTATCAGACAAACAGTGACACCTCCTATACCCAGAACCTTCTGAAATTATTCAAACTAGCCAATCCTAAGCAAGCTTCCCCTATCTTGCCTTTCTTATGAGAACCACAATAAGGTTTCTGCCTATGATTTTCCCTCACTCCTTCTGTGTCCTGACTAACCCTGGTGCTTCCTGCATGGTGTCTCCTCTTGGAAAGTGTGAGCAACAAACTTGTTCTTCAGTGGTAGTCATCTCTTGATCTACTGGCTTCATCACACCTGAATAATAATAAAACCTACATTTAGAAACAACTTTCTGTGTGGCTTAGGCTTTTCACGGCATGGTGAGTGTTCACAGGGAGTAGAAACTTATAATCTCTTAATGCCTAGGCCCTGAAACTGGGACAACACACTTCTATCAAATTCTATTGGTCAGGTCAGAGCTGTCACAGGGTCTGTGCCATTAAAGGGAAGGGTACGTGAACCTCACTTCCTATTGGAATGAACGTCAATGAATTTGTGACCATCCCTAGTCTGCCACAGTCCATCTTAAGTCCCCAAATTATTTATATTCCACACACATGCAAAATTTATTTAATCTCTCTCCCTTTCCTAGAGCCCAAAGTCTCATAACTATTACAGCATCAGTCTAGGATTTTTTCATTTAATTCCGGTGTGGATGCAGAACATAGTTTCTTTGGGCCAGGTACAGTGAATACCTTTGGATGTTGTCTGTTGAGTGTGGTTGCTTTCCACTTGAAGACAGCAACAGAAAAAGAAGTTATGTGCTATCCACAGATCTAACATACAATGGTGAAACTGAGGATGGAATAGTCAAAATAGACACTCCCATGGAAGGAGAGGACAGAATGGGAAATGGAACCAAACAGCAGTCACTGATCCATAGCAATTCCGAAATCCAGCTGAGAACAAGTCTATATAATTTAGGGCCTAGTACTTAACTGTGGAAATAATTCTTTGAAATTCCTGAGTTTATTTTCTAGGCTTTTGGTCTATTGGCTGAATTATTCTTCCATTTGTATAAGAAATGGTCTATATCTACAGCTAAATAAATTTCTCAGCTTTCTTCCTGCTCTTAGAAGATGGAGGAACCAAAGTTCTATTTTTATTTTCTGCTGTCTCTGTCTCATTGTTTTCTTTGAATCATATTGGGGTTCTGAACATTATCTAAAAGCCATACCCACAGATCTCTTTAGACACTCTTTCCTCTATTTTGAGCCCAGTGTGAAGCTTCTTGGGACAATGTCCTAAAGGTTCCTAGAAATCTGCTGTCTAATAGAGGGACTACAAAGCACTTTGTTCAGCTTCTTAGAAAGTTTTTTGTTGGCCTGATGCAGTGGCTCAAGCCTGTAATCCTGGTACTTCATAAGGCTGAGGTGAGAGGATTGCCTGAGATCAGGGGTTGGAGACCAGCCTGGGCAACTTGGTGAGACCTTACCTCTACTACAAGAAATAAAAAAATAAGCCAGGCGTGGTAGCTCGCTCGTGTAGTTCCAGTTACTTGGAAGGCTGACGCAGAAGGATGGCCTGAGCCCAGCAGGTCGAGGCTGCAGTGGTCGTGAGCATGTCACTACACTCCAACCTGAGTGACAAAGTGAGACTACAACTAAAAAAAAAAGAAAAGAAAGAAAGAAAGCTTTTTGTTTAACTAAAATAGTCAATTAGATCTTTCTAGCTTACAGGAACAAAAGATCCTACAGGAGTATCCTGGATTGATCTTTGCCCCATAATCATGTCTCATTTTGTTATTTTTTTTCCTGGGAAAGGCTAGAAAAAGGAAACACAGTTTTATTTTTTAAAGCTAGAAAGTACTTATTCCTTTATATTATTTTATAAATTCTCAATGACCAACAGGTTTTGTTAGTTTATCTCTTCATAGTATTTTATCATAGACCATATATTAGCTTCCAATGGCTTCCACAACAAATTGTCACACATTGAGTGGCTTAAAACAACATAAATTTATTCTTTCACAGTTGTGTGGGGTGGAAATTAAAACTAAGCATTGAGAAGGCCTCCTGTTTCTAAAGATTCTAGGGGAGAATCTGTTCTGTTATCTTAGCTTCTGCTGTTGCCCAGAGTCCCTGGTGTTCTTGGCTAGTAGACACATCTCTTTAATCTTTACCTCTATTGTAACATGGAATTTTCCCTGTGTCTCTGTGTGTTTAAGTCTATTCTCCTCTTCCTTATAAAGTCACAAATCATATTGAAGTAAGGTCCACCATAATGGCCTCATCTTAACTTGATTACATTTGCAAATACACTATTTTCAGATAATATCAAATTTACAGATACTTGGGGTTAGGACTTCAAAATATATACATTTTTAGGAGACACACTTCAGCCTCAAACAGGCAACTAGAAGAAGCAAGTTTTCACTTTTTAAATTCCTCCTGGAAGTCATCCCAGTCAGATTGGCAAGCTCATTAAGTACCCTTTTTTTTTTTCAGTGAAGGTAGCAGTACTGCCAAACTTTCCTTGTTCTGAAACAAGAATCCCCTTCTCTCCATCCTCTACTAACATTTTAAAACTCTTAACAACTGTCTTCTCAAGGCTCTTCCAATTTCTGACTTCCAAAGTCAATGCCACATGTTTGGTGTTTGGCTACAGTAAGCTTTTTCTTTCTTCACACACACAATTATGTATATGTTTATGCACACACACACACACACACACACACACACACACACACACACATATATATATATACCTATACATAGGAAGACTTATATTCAGATATTATGGCACTATATATTATTCTTCACTGTTTGGCAACCTAAGAATTACGTTGTTCTTTTTCATTATTACAACACAATTTCCTGATTCAAGAAATTTAATTTTGGTAAAATATGTTTACTTAATGTATATTCCATCTTCAAAATTTCCACTACTTGATTAGATTTTTTTTTAAATCCAGAATTCAATTAAGAATTTCACATTTTGGAGACCAGCATACTTTGTGATCTAACACAGAAACATAGAACTGAATACCAAATGTTCTCACTCAAAAGTGGGCCCTGAACACTAGTCATATTAGTACAAGGGAATGGCAGTCACTGGGCACTGCCAAGGGAAGAAGGGAAAGGGGCATGTAACAACACAAAGGATCCCTGGTCTTAAACTAGGGGAAATGAGGGCCAATTGGAGGCCCAAATTTCACCTACATGCAGCCTACTTGCATAGTTATCCCTTGCTTGTACCCCACATCTCTATAATAAAATAAAATAAAAAGAATTTCACATTTCAAACTGCTATGTCACTTTAGTTATTTTAATAATTACTCAACTTTTTTTCTTTTATAATATTAAATTTTAGGCATCTGGGCCAGTTGTTCTCCAGAATGTTCCTTCTCCAAATTTGGTTAAACTATATAAATTGCTGATAGTTGGTCACTTTTGACTACAGAGATAAAACTTCATATGAATTAACATAATCAATAGGTGCTATGTCTTCAGCAAGGTACATAATTAGGAGACATATATCACTTTTATCATCATGGGTTTTATTAAATTTGACAAGTGGTTAAGATGAATAACTGCAGAGTTTCCACTGAAAATTTGTCATTTTACTTTGCAAAGACTAATCTCTGTAGTTAAATTTTGAAATTTTCTAAGTAATTTATTCTCCACAAAGTCTTGCTCAATGATTAAGAATTCACTGAGAATTCTTCTTTGTATCAATTATTATAATGGTTGTTGGAAAAGAGTTATTTTAAAATTCTATCATTCCAACCACCTTTAGTAGTTGGCTTTTTTCTCTTCCTTCCAAATCTATTTGTTCACAGTATAAACTAATTGAATAATAGCTCCCCAATATGGCAACTAAAAGTTGCAAAATTGTAAAATGTTTGCTTTCAGAATTATAATTTTTAAGAATTAAATGACTTGGTATGTACTGGTCAACCTTAGTATGGTCCCATGATTCTTGCTGCTGGTGTTGACACCCTATATAATCCCTCCCCCTTTAGTATGGATGGTATGTGTAACTTGTTACTAGCCAATAGAAAATGATAAATGTGAAGAAATTGTGTAGATATGATTAAAGTCCCAAGTTACTTGGTTTGAGCCCATCAAATAGACCACTTGGGTGGACCTGCCTTAATCAGGTGAAAGATCTTAAAGGAGGGACCAGGCAGCTCCTGAGGTGACAGATTCTGCTTGCATATTTGATGAAATAAGTCCTCATGCTGGAGACAATGACCATGTGGCAAGAAACTGGAGGCAGCTTCTAGGAACTGCGAGTAGCTTTTAGGACATACAGGTGGCTTATAGCACCTGAGGGATGCTTTAGTACTTTAGTACATGGACAGCTGGCAAAAAAAAAAAGAGGGAGAGAGAGAGAGAGAGAGAGAGAGAGAGAGAGAGAGAGAGAGAGAGAGAGAGAGGCATCAGTCTTATTGGCACAAGAAAATGAATTCTGACAAAACCCTGAATAAGCTGCTAAACATATTTTTTCCTTGTCAAGCCTCCCGTTTAAAATGTAGCCCAGCTGACTCATTGTAGTCTTCTGAGATTCTGAGCAGAAGATTCAATTTTGTTGTGCCTTGACTATTGATCCACAGAAACAATGAGATGTATGTGGTTTTAAGCTGCTAACTTTGTGATAATTTATTACACATCAATAGAAAACTAATATACTCAAGTAGAAATAATATAACAGCAAGTAAAACTAACTAGTTATATAATTTCATGTCTAGTATAATCTCACTAAATATATGCATGTATATTTATATGGTAGAAAGTTTGGAAAAAAAATACAAAAAAATTACCAAGTATTTATCTAAGGAAGCTAGGGTTGTAGGTGATTTTTATAGTCCTATTAATATTTTTGTGAATTTTGTATATTTTGTATAATAAAAATTTAAATAGAAATTATTTTAAAATAAAAATTGGATATAGATAATTGATAAAAAGAAAAAACTAAGAACTTTCACTGAGAGTGACATGGTTAGCATCCTAGACCTGACTCTGTCTCTAAAGAGTTGAGTCTACCTTAGTAACTTGTCTCTAATGGAATGCGAAAGTAGTTAATTCATAATCTCCTTTTAATGTCTAATATTTGGAAGTTTCATTGTCACTTTATGAAGCCAAAGCATTTCTTTGCCATATTAATCTGAGTTTTATGAATATTCTGTAATGTCTATAGGCTTTGACCCATTAAAAGTAGAATTACAGGGAAGGTCATTAGGATCATCAATACGCTACTAATAATACATAACATGAATGTATTACATTGCCACTATTGCTACCACTACTGATCAAATGTTCTCCTATCTTCAAAAAATGTCAGTAAACACCAAAGGATTTGAGTATACCATACTAAGAAGAATTATATATCTAGTTATTTTAATTATTTCAGTACCTATACTCTTTAGAATAATATTTAAGAAAGTACTGTAAATTCTGACTTTATATAAAGCTACAATGTATTTTAAGATGATTTGAGAACTGGTATCATCATATATAAGAATAAGAACAGAATAATTTATAATGTCATTATTCAGAAAAACATGCTACTTTTAGTTTTCTTGAAATACACTCAGATCGCTTAAATTAACACTAAATATGTATGACAATCAAACCAGACTAGAAATAAACATGCATTTTTTCCCTGAATTTTTGCTCGATACTAATAAACACGACTTAATTAAATATGTGGACTTAAATAATTGTTAAAAGGACTAAGTTACTGATTGAATAGATTGTTTCTATGGGTCTGTTCCACATTTACCATATTGTTATTCACTTACTTCTTACATGCCATTGCTTTTGCTATGGTTGTGATAAAAGCCAACATGTTCTGAAACAATATTATATCACCACATCATAGAGAAAATAGAACTAAAATTTTAAAAAAAGATGAAGAAATTAAGTAGCTCATTTGTTGATTCCATATTTGGATACATTACAAGATTTATCCTTGATGGCTACATATTGAAAAGAGCGTCAAACTGGTTGCTGTTACTGAAGAATTCAACTGATATGGAAATCTCCAAATAAAAGAATATACCGTATGATAGCTTGAAATGTTTGAGTTTCTCATGTGCAACATTTTGGTGTATAGTATATTTTATAAACTAAAATTATGAAGGAAAGAGGGGACAGGTAGAGCATCCCAAATCTAAAAATTCAAAATCCTAAATCCTCCAGACTCTGAAACTTTTTGAATGTTATTTCATTGGAGAATTTTGGATTTTTGGGTATGGGCTGCTCAATCCATAAGTATAATGCAAATATTCCAATATCTGAAAAAATCTGAAATTCGAATCATTCCCAGTCCTACATATTTTGGATAAGGGAAACAACCTGTGTCTTATGTCATATACAATTGAGAGAAGTCCTATAAAGCAATGTTCTGAATGAACTTGACTTAGCCTCAGGGCTTTTACAATTTTACTAACTCCAACATCTAGTTTATTACTTCATTTAAAAAGCTAAATAAAATGCCACTTATCATCTTCAGTTTATTTTTAATATTTACTTGTCATTTCAAAACTCAAGTTTTCCATGTAATAACTTTGAATTGAGACTATTAATCTATATGCTGATTTATTCACTGCAGATTTGTCATAAAAGAGAGTGTCATAGTCCATTTGGTGCCGCTACAAAAGAATACCTGAGACTGGCTAATTGATAATAAATAGAAATTTATTGACTCACAGTTTTGAAGACTGGAAAGTCCATTATCAAGGCTCTTGTATCTGGTAAGGGCCTTCTTGTTATGTCATTCCATGGCAGAAGGCAGAAGGGGCGGGGGAGGTGGGTGGAGGGGGGGAGACAGAGAGAGAGAGAGAAAGAGAGAGAGAGAGAGAGAGACTGAACTTGTCTTTTTATAAAGAACCTCCTCTTGATAGAACAAACAAACTCACTCTCATTATAATGGCATTAATCTATTCATGAGGGCAGAGACCCCATGACCTAATCACCTCTCATGAGGTTCCATCTCCCAACAGTGTCAAGTTTCCAACACGTGCTTTTTGGGGAACACATTCAAACCATGGAAGGCAGATCAGCAGAGATCATTATATGTCTTTGCTTGTAGTCTTAATTCACATTATTTTCTTGTAATGAGTGGAAAATAAAAGTAACATTGAATTATATATACATATTCCATTTAAAAACTTGATATATAGCATTTTATAAAATTTAGCCATAATCCAAAAAAATAAGTATTATCCCATATTGCGATAACCAGCTCATACAAAAAACTCAATGTTTCTAGATAAGAAAGATAATTGTTGAGATACCTCGTGTTAATGTTTCTTCTTTATTTCTTCATAATTTCATTGAATCCTCAAAGAGAAAAGAGTTAACATGCTAATGAAATTCACTGTAAAATTAACAGGGAGACTCAAGCAACAATTCTCTTAAATATATATATGTGTGTGTGTGTGTGTGTGTGTGTGTATGTGTGTGTGTGTGTACGTGTGTGTGTATGTGTATATATATTTACAGAAACTTCAAAGCACAAATAGCCATGATAAAGCATTATTCTTTTTGACATGGGTAAATTAATTTTTTTCCTTCTTAAAATTACTTTTACTTCATAGTCATTATTGAGCAAACATTACAGGTGAAAGTAAACAAATATCTATTTCTACATTATTTTGGTTCAAGTTTCTGTGAGCATTTCAGGAATACTGAATTTACTAGTAACCATTTCCACACAGGAAAAGTATTTTGGGTTATAATATCAAAGCCTACTTCCTTTCAAGTCTAGAGCCTGAGGTTTTATGTTAAACTGCAGGCTGAATAAAGTCTAATCTGGGAGTATATATGATACAAAGAAAGCAGGTAATTAAAATGGAATTTGTAACATCCATTTAGAAATGTATTGTTGTTGGATATCTAATCATCAGTCTACTGTGGTTTAAAGTAGGCAAGAATAATGTTGAAAGCTATTAATCATTCAATTTTCAAAGCAGTTCACCAGCATGAATTTATTTAGCATAGCCACTTGCATTTTTTGACACATTAGAAAAAAAATGGTTGTGTCTAATTGGCCTTCAAACTCCCACTTCTACCAGAATGTTGTGTTAATCTATTACTATTTCACATGATATGTGCTATGTGGCACATAGTGAACACAACCTGATTTCAGATCTGCTAACGAAGTTCATTGTGCCATCCACGTATTCCCTTTAATCACATTCCTCTCTTTCTTTGGCAGTGATTATAAAAGCATACATCTTCAAAGGGAGTAAGGAGAGACATGAAATCTAAAGACACGTTCTCTGTATAAACCCAGGTGCAATTGCACTATCTGAACAGCTGATACGGTTTTGAAGACTGAAATGAGAGGCACCAGCACACTGTCTTTTTTCTTTATTTCATTACCTGCGAGTAGTTTTTTCAGTCTATCATTGAGAATTGTCCACTACTCAGATTCTGTTAAAAGGCAGAATAAATTAAAATAATCTCATAGAAAAAATAATCTAAGAAACATGATACTTCCCCTATGGCCCCTGACAGCTTCACATATATATAAATAGATGCTTTTATTGAGGCTCATTAGAAGAAAGATCCAACTTGAAAAGCCCTCTCTGGAGTTCATGTTTCTCTTTTCTTTTCAAACTTCCTTCAGGCTCTCACTATTTCTTTAATGTTACTTATTCTCTTTCTTTGTATTTGATTTATCAAATGAAAGCAGTCATTTCAAAACTCTGAATCTTCCACTTAGAGTATACCTACATCTATACCCCAGCACCCTACTTTCTCCAGCACTACTGAAAAGTCTTCCTGCTTTTATCAAGGGCTAACTTTAATTTCCCTGCTTGAGTTCTGGATCTCATCCCCGCTTTCCTCCTAAGCAAATTTGTTCCTCTAATTATTCCATTTCCGACATCATCAGTTTCTTACTATCCACTGTGTTATCTCCTTCAGTATACAAACATGTTTTAGTATCATGTAAAACAAATAAACTTCACTATCCCTCATCCTTCCCAACAGTCTCAGATTTACTTCTCTTCACAACAAAATTATCTTGAAAGAGATGCCTCTTATTACTGTCTCCACATAATTCATCAACACATTATCTGCATTTTGCTGTTCTTGCTTCTAATTCTGACTCACCTTTTTTCTGAGATGTTTCAAAACAAATCTCAGACATCAGATCTGCTTACTCATAAATACGTCAGTATGTATTTCTCAGATAAAGCCATTTTAAAATAACTACAATGTTATTGCCACACCAAAATAACAGTACTCCTAAGCGATCTCTTCTCCAGTTAATGATAAATTTTTCCTGTGTTAAAAATACAGTGTTCCGTTACCTTTTAGAAGTACCATTTATTTGTTGAAGCAAGTTAATCATGTATCCCGTGGAATTTGGCTGATTACATCTTCTTGATGGCAGGTAGCATGTCTATCTAGCCCCCAAATCTCTGGTGGCCTGATAGCTAGATCTACCAGCTTGATTAGATTAATGTTTGATTTATTTTTGGCTGAAATGCCAATATTTGCTTGTCAGTAACATTGCCCAGAAGACCTACCTTAAAAAAAAGTCATCATCCCCTCCCACAGTTGTCCACTTTTAAAATATATATATATATATATTTTTTTTTTGAGGTTCCGCAGAACCAACCATACCATTCATGTCTTCATGTTCAACAGGCAATTTCTCTGTTACTTCAAAAGGAAAGTCCTCAACATACTATCCGTGAATTAATAACTGACCCACTTAAACACATGCATTTTTTTGAAAATGGGAAGTGTTATCATTTTTTTCCTGCAAAATACTTAACCTTCACTTATCAGAGTAGTTGCTTCATTGTTTTCTCATTTTTCCCCCTGCTATTATTTCATTAGTATTTCAACATGCTTCAATTTTTAAAAATGATCAAAGAACTCTCTTTTAGTCGTTCTTTTTTTCCTTTCCTTTTTTTTTTTTTGAGTTGGAGTCTCACTCTGTCACCCAGGCTGGAGGGCAGTGACACACTTATGGCCACCACAGCCTCTACCTGCTGGGCTCAGGTAATCCTTCTGCGTCAGTCTTCCAAGTAGATGGAACTACAGGCACGTGCCACCATACCCAGCTAATTTTTTGATTTATTGTAGAGATGAGGTCTTGCCAAATTGCCCAGGCTGGTCTCGAACCCACAGGTTCAGGCAATCCTCTCACCTCAGCCTCCCAAAGTACTGGGATTATAGGCGTGAACCACCTTGCCTGGATGGCCTTCCTTTAAGTCTTTCAACCTTCTCCGGCTATCCCTCTTATCCTGATTCATAGCAAAATACTTTGAAGCAGTTTTCTACACTCATCATGAATTCTTTCTTACTTCCCACTCACTTCTCAACCCGTTGCAATCTGGCTTCTTCCCACTAACAATTCCAATGAAATTGCAGTTGCCAAGGAAATCAGTGATTTCCACATCAGTAAATCAGATAAGCATTTCTCAGTTCTTATCTTAGTTTATTGCCTAGAAATACTTGACAGTCTCATGACTACTCCTTTCTTGAAAACTTTCCAATTTATTGAAAAATGAGATGGTCTTGCTCGTGCGTTCGGTGCTCCTGCGAATCTGTCTCTTGCTTCAACAGTGTTTGGACGGAACAGACCCGGGGACTCCCTCTCTTCCAGTCTCCCGCTGCCCTGGGATCTCCTCTCCACTTGCAACCTCCGAGACCACCTTCTTGGCCACCTCCTGTTTCTGAAACCAGCTACCACCATTTGTGCGGTTAGCTCCTTCTTGCCGAACACCCATAAGCTCTCAGGTTCGCCAGAATTATTCCACCCAGGTGGAGGCAGCCGTCAACCGCATGGTCAATTTGCGTCTGCGGGCCTCCTACACCTGCCTCTCTCTGGGCTTCTATTTCGAAGCCCTGGAAGGCGTGGGCCACTTCTTCTGTGAATTGGTGGAGAAGCACGAGGGCGCCGAGAGTCTCTTGAGGATGCAAAACCAGCGTGGCGGCCGTGCCCTCTTCCAGGATATCCAGAAGCCCTCTCAAGATGAGTGGGGTAAAACCCTGGATGCTATGGAAGCCGCCATGGCCTTAGAGAAGAGCCTGAACCAAGCCCTTTTGGACCTTCATGTCCTGGGATCCACAGACCCCCATCTCTGTGACTTCCTGGAGAACCACTTCCTGGATGAGGCAGTGAAACTCATCACGAAGATGGGTGACCACCTGACCGACCTTCGCAGGCTGGCTGGCCGACCTGAGCCTGGGCTGGGCGAATCTCTCTTTGATAGGCTCTTTGAAAGGCTCACCCTCAAGCACAACTTTGGGGGGCCCCTCTCAAAGTATCAGGGCTTCTTCTGCCTGTGCCTCCCCCTCCAGCCACTAGACAGCTTTTTCACCACCCCGGTACCCTCTCCCAAGCCCTGGACCAAACAAAAAAAGTTTTTTGCAGCAAAAAAAAAAAAAAACAAAACAAACAAAAACCCCAACACTCTTAGCTACTTGGGAGCTACCCCAAAATGAATGATTTTATCAAATGCCACTTCTGTTGGAATGCTCAATTACCATAGGAGGATCTCTAAATTGACACTCCTAGAATGTAGGATGATCATAGGCCCAAGACTTGTTCTGCCTCTATCTTTTATAATTTCAACTTTTGCTATAAATACCTTCACTAATTCCTAATGCCAATTTACTTCATAAGGAGAGTCTTTTTAACAAAATTATTTTATTTTAAAGATATGGGGTACAATTCAGGATTAGGGATACAAGCGGTCATCATACAGGTAAAGTTTGGGCCTCCCTTTGGTTCCCATTTTACCTGGTTTGAGAGCAGATACCTTTATTAATGTTGTGTGGCCGCCTCTCCCTCCCCTGGCAGTTTCTGGCTACTGCCAATCCCTTTCTTACATATTATGATAAATGTTCAGGTTCTGCTTAAGAGTGAGAACATGTGATACTCAGTTCTTTGTTTCTGTGATAAGTCACTGGGTATTATAGACTATCCATCCAAGTTGCTGCAAATTCCATAATTTTGTTCTTATTTATGGCTTTGTAATATTCCATCATATATATGTATCACATTTTTAAAATCCAGTCTAGTTTCTATGGGCAGCATGGTTGGTTCCATGTTTTTGCTATTGTAAATAGAACTGCAATAAACATGCATGTGCAGTTACCCTTTTTAAAGAGTGATTTAAGTTCTTTTGGGTATATTCCCAGAAGGGAGATTGCTGGGTCACGTGGTAGGTCAATTTCTAGTTCTTTTAGGAATCATCACACTGTTTTTCATAGAGGTTGAACTAGTTTGCATTCCCACCAACAGTGTAGAATCGTTTCCTTTTCTCTGCATCCTCGCCAGCATCTGTTGTTTTTTGTCTTATTAATCATGGTCATTCTTACTGGAGTTAGGTGGTATCTCAATGTGGTTTTGATTTGCATTTCTTTGGTGATTAGTGAGGTTGCACATTTTTTCACGTGTCTGTTGGCTGTTCATATGTCTTCTATAAAGAGAGTCTTAATCAGATAGTTAATTGCTTAGGAGGAGAGTCCACATATTTAAAAGGAGCATATTTTTAAAATTGTATTTTCCTCTGAGCAGACAAGACCTTACATTTTCTTTCTTTAAATGCCAGCTAATTAGGATGTTGAATAGAGTCTGGAAATAGAATTTCTGACCACCATATCTAAGGACTGTTTATGCAGTTGATAAGACAGTGTTTTTTTTCCCTAAATATTTGAGCCCCAGGAAATTAATTAAAAGTAAATTCAAATAATAAATACCAAGGCTATCTAGGTCTTGTTGGACAAGTCATTTTTATATTAAAATAATTGGCTACACTCTCATAATTCTATTATATTCACTAGCATCCTGATACTCACTGCTCATTTGTAAGTAAAACATTTTCTAGCCAAATAAAAGCATTAATTAGTTGAAAATTCTTATTGAATAAAAATTCTTAATAAAAGTCTCTTGTGATTTCTCTTATATAAAGATATTCTATAGCCTAGACAACCTAACAATACCCTGTCTCTACTAAAAATAAAAAACTTCAACATGGTGGTACATGCCTGTATTACCAGCTACCTGAGAGGCTGAGATGGGATGATCACTTGAACCCGGAAAGTCTAGGCTGCAGTGAGCTGTGACTGCACCACTGCACTCCAGCTTGGGCAACAGAGTGAGATCCTGACTCAAAAAAATAAAAAGGTAAGAAAGATGATATTCTAAAGGAATTGTATTACCATCCAGAAAAGAAAGGCTGACATAATCATAACTGGATTTTTGACATTGATTTGCTATCCTTGCTATGTCTGTTTGTTGACCACTTTGATTTTAGCAGTAAAGAAAATTTTATCTTTATAATCAAAGGAAGTATTATTGTCTAGATTTTTTTAAAAGTCTGAGTATTACAGTTTAAGGCATGTTCATAAAACTGAAATATTGAGATGTTTTAAATGGAGCATAAATTTATGGTGGAGGAAAATATATCTCTTTTCTTTTAAGACTTGACATCATATATGATAAAACAGTGATATTAAGTAAAAATCTCATTATTTAGTTACTATTACCTGCTTGTTATCACAGAATACATGATAAAAGTCAAGGTAAGTATTATTTGTGATTTGTAGTCACTATTATTGTATTTGTGACTAAGGTAACAAAGTATTTGGTTGTGATCTGTTAGCATTTTATATTGAATTTTTTCAAATTTGTTTTAAAATTAAGATAAATATTTTGGAGTTTTTTTCAAAATTGGAAAAAGATTTTTTTAATATAATGAGTTATATAGCTGTATATGCTATTGCTAACTTCTATTCTTTTAAATAAATGCATGTATAGCTTTATCATTATGTAGAAATAAGAAAAATATAATGGTTACATATGCCATTCATAATATATGACCTGTAAACTGAGATCAGGGATTCTGGAAGTCCATGGATTAATCCTGAGGGTTCTAAAATGTAAAACTGACTATATCAATGTAGAGAAGTTATAATTTAATTCCTTACTTTTTAATATAAGAAGCAATGTCAAATTCTTATAAGACTTGCCAGGGAAATAACATCATTTTACTTTATATATATATATAAAGTATATATATATATGTATATATATATATATATATATATATATACAGTCTATCAATTTATTATCTTATACATGGATACATCAGAAACTTCTAGTTATGCTTAAGTAGATAAGATGTTGTTCTCCAAAGTACTACAAAATATTAAATGTATTTATCAAATTAGGAAAGATACTTTTTTTACTAAAAATGATGGATGGACATTTAGGGCAGATTTCAAATATAGAAAAAATGTGTGAGAAAATATAAAATTAGCAAGGATTATTCATTCTAATAAATTTAAAATAATACAAGATTCTAGTGCCAATTTTTTAAAAAAACTTTTGATTGGAATTATATTGTCAATAAAATACCAAAGCTGGCATATAGTTGTGTATGACTGTGCAATATTTAGATGTTCTCTTAAGGTTCCAACCATCCCTAATCAGATGCAGGTAGCTAATCTCAATGCTTATCTCAGATGTGTCCATGGTGAACACTGGGGAAAGTTAAATTTCTAGAGAGTAGAACCAAGGACCATAAAGGACAATTCAAGAGACAATTTCAGAGATTAGAACCAATGGCAACCAAACTCTTTGAAGAACATGATCACTGCCAGAAATGCAAGTTTGTTTTCCTTAGTATTTGGGAATCTATCAATGTAATTTACTATATATTCCATATAACAAAATAAAGGAGATACAGAAAAAATATTTTCTAAAATTCAATACTCATTATAATTAAAAAAAACTTAAACTTGGAATCCATGGGAAGTTCCTCAGTTTGATAAAGCACATTTATGAAAATCCTGTGGTTAATATCACACATTAGTGAGGGGCTCAATGCTTTTCCTAATATTCCAAACAAGGCAGAGGTATTATTTTTAGCACTTACATTCAACATTGTTTTAGAGGTCGTAGCTAGTGCAACGAGGCAAGGAAAAGTTATAAAGGCATTCAAATCAAATTAGGAAGAAATAAAATTGTCTTTAAGATCTTGTATCTAAACAAAACAAACACACACAACACAGTTAAGAAAATTAAAGTGTAAGCCACACAGATAACATAACTATGAGTGTAGAAAATTGTAAGCAGAAAATCTACTAAACTAAGTAAATTAGGTTAGACACAATGGCTCACATCTGTAATTCCAGCACTTTGGGAGGCCAAAATGGGAGGATTGCTTGAGCTCAGGAGTTTGAGAACAGCCTAGACAATATAGGGAGACCTTGTCTCTGAAAAAAATTTAAAAATTAGCCAGGCATGGTGATGTGGCTTGAAGTCACAGCTATTCGGGAGGCTGAGGCAGAAAGATTGCAGGAGGTCAAGAAGGCTGCAGTGAGCTATTATCATGCCACTGCACTCCAGCCTGGGTGACAAAGTGAGGCCAAGTCTCTAAAAAAATAATAATAATTTAAAAATAAATTCAGTATTATCACAGAATGCAAAGTTTAATCATATAAACCATTAGAAAATAGAATTTGAAAAGTCACTTAGAAATATAACTTAAAAACATGAAATACTTAGAGATAAATGTAACAAAATATGTACAAGAACCAGAAAGTGAACACTAGAAAGTACTGTTGTAACTTTTTTTTTTTTTTTTTTTTTTGAGTTGGAGTCTCACTCTGTTGCCCAGACTGGAGTGCAGTGGCCGCTCCCGGCCACCGCAGCCTCGACCTGCTGGGATCCGGCGATCCTTCCGCCTCAGCCTTCCGCGTAGCCGGAATTACAGGCATGCGCTACCACACCCGGCTGATTTTTTGATTTATTGTAGAGATGAGGTCTCGCCGCCCAGGCAGGCCTCGAACCCGTCCACTCACCTCAGCCTCCAAAGGCGCGGGATTACAGGCTGAGCCACTGAGCCCGGCCTGTTGTAACATTTTAAACACCTCAATGAATGAGGCCATCTAACGTGTGTCTGGATTGTAAAACTCAATATTGTTTCATTTTTTTCTATCGGAGTGTTCGATTACTATAGGAAGTAATAAATGATCTTCTGGCCAACCTTAGCCTCCGGAGAAGCTGAGATTATAGGTGTGTGCAACCAAGCCAGCTAGTTTTTTTTTATTATTTTTTGTAGAGATGGAATCTTGCTGTGTTGCCCAGGCTGGTCTTGAACTCTTGGGCAAAAGCAATCCTTCCACCTTAGTCTACCAAACTGCTGGAATTACAGGCATGAGCTACCATGTCTGGCCTTGTAAAACTCATATTGTTAAGATGGAATTCTCCTCAAACTCATTTATAGAGTCAATGCAATATCACTCAAAATCCCAGAGATATAGACATTAGCAAGTTGTTTCTAATATAGACATTAGCAAGTTGGTTTTATTTTTTTTGAAAAGCAAAGGAGCTAGAATAGTCAGAAGAGTCTTAAAAGAACAAAGTTGGAGGTCTGGCATCACCAAATTTCAAGATTTTTATAAACATAGAACAATCCTGAATGCTTGGTATTGACATAAAGATAGACATACAGAATCATAAAACAGAATAGCCCAGACACAACTTAAAAATATATAATCAACTGCTTGCTGATAAAAGACAATTCAACAGGGAAATAGCCTTTTCTTGGTGTTGGATTAGACCAATATGTGAAAAAATGAAACTTTCCTATACCTAAAAATTAATTTGAAATGGATGATAACCCTAAATGTAGCAGTTGAAACTAAAATTTCTATGAGAAGATATAGAAGAAAGACCTCTGCTATTACAGTATAGGTAAGCATTTTTTAGATAGGACTCAAAAAAGAAGACACAATAAAATAAAAAAGTTATAATTTGGACTTCATCAAAGTAAAAAGTTTTGTTTTTTAAGAAACAGTTTTGAGCCAGGCGTGGTGATGTGTGCCTATAGTCCCAGTTACCTGAGAGGCTGAGGCTAGATGATTGCTTGAGGCCAGGATTTCAAGACTGTAGTGCCTGATGATTGTGCCTGTGAATAACCACTGCAGTATAGCCTGGGCAACATACCAAGAACTTGTTGCTGAAAAAACAAACACAGACACACAGTTAAGATAATTAAAGTGTAAGCCACAGATTAGGAGAAAACATTGTGACATAAGTATCTGGAGAAAGTAACTAGACTATATAAACAATACAAATGATACTTACCTTTCATTTTGAAGGCAAACCACCCAAAAAGAATTAGATAAATATATAAAAAAATTTCCATGGAGAAGACATACAAATGACTAAGCAAGCACATGAAATGATATTTAACATTAATAGTCAGTAAAAAAAAAATTAAAACTATAAAGATATCCTAGTACACACCCACAAAAATGGCTAAAATTAAAATGACTGAAAATACAAGTAATGATGGTAGGGATATGTAGAAACTGGAAATCTCATATATTGTTAGTTTAATGCATTTTTCATACTGTGAGAGACAAGGTTTTTGACCCCCTAAAGGTTTGTTGAAAATTCTCTGACATGAGGCAGATTGATTAACAGAATAAAAGAGATACACATTTATTTAATATGAATACATGGGTGCCTTCAGTTGAAGACCCAACCCCCCAATACAGGAACTTTTATACTTCCTTGAGGTTACAGAAAGGATGGGGGCTCAGAGTATGACCAAAACCAGGTTTTAGTGGTAAAACAGATTATGCGGGGAGAAAGGAAGAGGCTTGACTAGCAAATTGGCCTTGTTATGTAGATGAAACCTCGTATGTAGTAGCTCTCAGAGAGAATAGTTGGCATTTTTTTCTTTCTCTTTTCTTTTCTTTTTTAAAAGAATTTTAAAGGTATTAAACTGTCATTTAATTTCCCCTAGTTCTAGGAAAGTCCTGGAAACAGAAAGCCTGGCTGCATTAATGGAGATTCTCTACAGTGCAAATTTCTTCCACAAAGCACAGCTTTGCAGGATCGCTTCAGTTTTCTGGTCTTGTGGGCAGCCATTTCAAAATATGTCAGTGAAATACATTTTGAGGTAAAATAGTTTGCCTTCAATACACTGTTGTTGGGAATGTAAAATGGTATGACTAATTTGGACAACAATTCAGAAATTTCTTATACATGAAATATACTCTTAATGAATTATCCCCAAATTACACAGTATATATTTATTCAAGAGAAATGAAAATGTAACTATCTCAGCCTTAAATTTATCTTAAAGTTTTTTTTCCCCTCTCTCTTTCTTAATCTTAAGTTGCAGCCTTGAAACAGGTTTTGAAAACCTATTTTGTCCCTTTATCTACCAGATACTCCCTTGCATCATGCATGTTTATCTAACTGTATACTTTCTTAGAAATTCCAGGAGTTGATCTTAAAACAGCCTGACTGCAAGACTCTCCCACTTAGGGAAAGTCACAAGATGAGAAGGTTGATCCATAACCTGACTGCAGGTGAGATGACATTCTGGAGGACCACCACCCAAGAAAAACCTCAGATGAATACACCTGCACCCTGTTGTCACTCCCATATGTTTCCTATACAAAGTCTTCTTTTTAAAACCCTAGCACTCAGCCTAAAAATCTGAAATGGTCTGAGGCATGAGCCTGGCCATTTTCCCGTCTGCTGGCTCTTAGAATAAAACCACTTTCTTTTAATCAATTCTTATCTTTGAGTGGTGAGAAGAGGAGCTTGCTTTTGGTTACAAAAGGGTATGGCCACATAAATATTTGTACATGATTATTCATAGTACCTTTACTCATGAAAGCTGAAAACTGGAAAGAAAGCAAATACCCATCAATAGGTGAATGGATAAACTCTGGTGTATCCAAGCAATGAAATACTACTTGATAATAAAAAGGCATAAACTACTATTATATACAACATAAATATATCTGAAGTACCATTATTCTAATGGAAAAAAGCCAGACACAAAAGATGATACACTATATGATTCTATTATATGAAATTCTGGAAAAGAAAAAGCCAAACTATAGGATAGAAAGCATTATATGAGTTACTGTGGCTAGGTGTAAAGGGATTGACTCCAAAATTATGCAAGGAAAATTTTGGTGATGATGAAATGTTATGTATCTTTATTGTGGCTACAGAAGTATGTACAGTATCCAAAACATTTAAAATTGATGCAAGTTACTATATGCAAACTATGCATCAATATAAAGTTGGCATCTTACATACTGCTAATGAAAAAGTGCTAAAACAACTTTGCAAATTAATTTGGTATTGTCTTGTAAGTTGAACATATTCATGTCCTATGAACTCACTCTTAAGTATGCATCATAGGGAAAAATCAGGCACAGGTATAAAAATGTCCATTGAAATATTGAAATATTTTTTATAACAATTAAAACCTGAAAATGATACAAATATCTACTGAAAAGAAAATAGGTTAATGAAGTTAGGTATTTTCATACTGGAAGACTCAAAGCAGTGACAATGAATGAACTAACTATGCACAACAAGATAAATGAATTTTAGAATGTCTTGAATAAAAAAACTCAGAAGATGAACCATATTTGAATCATTTTTATAAATTAAAAAACATTTTAAAGAGATACTTATATTATTATACTTACTTTAGTAAATCTGTAAAAGCAAAGGAATCTTAAAAATTTTCAAAAGACTGGTTTTTTTGTGGAGAACCTGGCGATTAGAATTTGGGGGTTCTTAATTATGTTCAAATTCCATTAAATGTATTTTTTTCCCATGGGTGTTTTGCTTCTTTATTATGTTTTATGATGCACATTTATGTTACATATATTTATCTTTCAAATATTCCATTAGAAAAATGAAAAAAACTGAAAAGCAACAACCCATACAATTTATATGTTTTCTCTTTATTTTACTCTTTATTTCCTTAATATATAGTAATACACCTAACACATTAAAATAGATTCTTTTTCTAGATAGTTCTTTTTTTATCTCTCAGCTTAGATGTCACTCTCTCAAGAAAGCCATTTCTAACCATCTGAATTATGTGGTTTTACTATTTTTTCAAAATTTTTCATGTCAGTCTCATTATAATTACAAATCTATTCCTGAATATCTCACTCTGTATACCTTTCTTGGAGCTAGAGGATTATTTTGTTTGCTTTTCAGTGAGCTCTGTTGTCTAGGTCAGTGCCATTCAATAGAAATTTCTTTGCTAATGGAAATGTTCTCTTGTGTGGACTGTCCATATGGTAGACCCTAGCCATATGTGGCTATTGAGCCTTTGAAATGTGGCTAGTGAAAGTGAGGAAGTCAATTTTTAATTTTACTTATTTATAATTGATTTAATTTTAATAAATTGAAATAAATTTAAATTTAAATAGCCATATGCGCTACTATACTGGACAGCACTAGTTTAAGCAATAACCTCTTGTAGTGAATTGATCTCAATGTAAAACTCTTTGCATATATCTAAAAATGTAAAATAAATAAAATACATTACATTTACCATGTATTTCTTTTTCTTATATAATGGAGAATTTTTTTTATTTACATAAGATTGATTAGTCAGTAATTCTGGACTTTTATTATGTAATGTTGTAAAAAAGTAAAATAAACTTCTAAGTTATTTTATTTGATAACACTTTATTCTTTCAAAGCATATAAGGAGCTTATAAAACTATTTTATTTAAATCATTTGGAATGAATGCCTATCAGTAGTATTTTAACATATCATATATTTGTAGAAGTTATTCAATTTACCATAACAGTTGCTCTTCTACCTAAAATTGTGGACACTAAGCTGTTGACATATATTTAGAGTTCATAATAATTACATTTTTTTTGTTTGAAAGTAACAGAAACCCTAATTCAAATTGACTTAAGAAGAAAAGAAAATTATTAGCTTACATGACTGAAATGTTCATAAATAAAGCTTCATTTAGAGTTGTGAACTCACACTTGGGATCTGTCTTGGGTCTGTTATCTCTGAGTGAGCTCCATTCTCAGACACAAGGTGGGGGTCTTTGGCAGCTTTGGTCTTTGTTATTCAATGCCTGTGGCCTATGGACAAGAAATGGTATTTTTGTTCCCCATTGTTTCAATAAAAGCCTTGAGATATACACAGATTTGATTGTTTAGGTCAGAGACCCACTCTAATTAATTCCACGGAACAGCAGAATGACAGTGTTTGGGACAGAAAAGTAAAGTTTATTCCTTTGAGAAATATTTGGACCAAGGGTAGGGTAGCAGGGAGTTTCCCAGAGAAAAATTAGGATACTGTTACTAAAGAAGGGAAATATGTAATGAGTGACTCTATGAAAACAGTATGGAGTTTTCTCAAAGAAATAAAAATTAAACTACCACTTGACCCAGCAATCCCACTACTACCCAAAGAAAAAGAAATGAGTATATAAAAAAGATACCTATACTTCTATGTTCATTGGATCTACCCAAAGAAAAAGGAGGATCTACCCAAAGAAAAAGAAATGAATATATAAAAAAGATACCTATACTTCTATATTCATTGTAGAACTACTGGCAATAGCAAAATCGTGGAACCAACTTAAGTGCCCACCAACAACTGACCGGATAAAGAAAATGTGGTATATAGACAGCATAGAACACTACACAGCCATAAAAAAGAATGAAATCATGTCCTTTGCAGCAAACATGGATGGAGCTGGGGATTGTCATCCTAAGTGAACTGATTCAGAAACAGAAAACCAAACACCATATGTTTTCACTCGTATGTGGGAGCTACATGGTCACAGAGATGGAAATCGTAGATACTGGAGACACCAATAAGGGGGAAGGTGAGGAGGGGAAAAAGTGTTCAGAACTTGCCTATGAAGTACAATGTTCTCCTGGAGAACGGGCCACTGGAGACCCAGTCTCAACCACTACATCATCACTACACAATATGTCCATGTGATAATGTGTCCACAGTACGTTCATGCATGTGTATCCCTGAATCTAAATTTTTTTTTTAGAGTGGCTGAAAACCTTACATGTTCATTCTAGAGTTGCTCTAAATCATTTGACCTCTTCACTTGTTTTGCAAAGTTAGGATTTAGAAACCCCCTACTGAGCAAGAGGGTTTTTTTCTCCTTTCTTGTTATTCAGACTCACTGAAATAAAATAATCATGATGTGTCCCCCAAGGAAATTTCGGTATAATGTTTTGTTTATTCCATTAGTTCTAAAGTAAGCAACCTTAACAACTTTATTATTGATATACCTCTTTCAAAGGATATTGATACAATTGTTAGTGTTTCAGTGGTGTTATATACCTTATGCTTTACTAGAACATTTATTATTTGTTATAAAATCATGACATCCAAAAAGCCTCAGCTCTGGAATAGATCTTACAGGACAATTATTTAACTGATTTATTTACTTGGTGTAAAAACTGAAACCCATACAGCCTAAATGATTGCTCAATGACATTTAATGGCCAAACTGGAAATAAAACTTATTTATTCTACTTCTAGAATCTCTGCATAGGTGGCAGTTCTCATCCATAGTTTTGGGGAAAGAAAGGAAAATTTTTCCTGCTAAATTTATTTAATTTTATTAATAATATTCATGTATCTTGAGGTGGGGGTGGGGGAATAGATTAAATACAAATAAAACAAAAGCAATAGGAAGTGGAAGGATAGGGAAGTCCTCACATAAATGTAAAAAGTTCAGTGTATGGAATTTTAAAGAGAACTATGTGTTACATGAAAATGAAGGTCACAAAATCAAATGACAGAGACTAGTGTACTTTCTGTCCTGATGAACAGTAGTAATAACATCTAAGTAAGTGAAACTCTGAGTAATATGTTGCTCTGATTTTAAAATCAACATCAAATAGCATATCAAATGAAAGCTTTAAAATTATATGTATTCCTTTTTTATTGACTTTTATGTTAGGCACACAATAACATTTGGCGGAGGGCGGGATTTTTATTTTTGCATTATCATTTTTTTGTTTACATTCCCTGAGGTCTCTTTACAGTACAGATTTTCCTTGCAAATACATTTCTGAGAGTTATTTGTATAAATACACTTTACCACATTGTATAAAAGATGTCTTTTTTCAGGTTTTCCTTTGAGACTTGTTTTGTTTGAGGTGTTTGTTTCTTTTAAATATCAGGGGAAATTTTCAAAATCAATTCCATTCCATTCAGGACATAAAAGGACAAAAGATATTTTAGTACGATTTGAGAACTCAGTGGATTTTTTTTTTAAAGCATGGCATAAGACTACTTTTGATTTAGCCATGTATAAATTCAGACTCACATTCCATCACTCATTTCTGTATATCTTTTGGTCCAATCAGACTGAGCTACTGGTAAGTTAGTATTTATTAAGTGGCACTTTGATACACACTGCTAGGTACTGTGCTAAGCACTTTACATACATAATATGAAACTTCACAATAACTCTATAAAAGAGATATTATTATATAATCTTCATTTTACTCCAGAGAAAACGGATGCTGAGAAAGACAAATTAAGTGAAATTTGTAGAGTCACCATTGGTTACAGAAGTAAGGGGTACAACCTCCACAGGACCCCATGCCTGCATTCTTACACTCAGTGCCATGCATATTGCTGTCTATTCACGTCTTATAAACCGCCACATTATTTAGCACTCTCATGTCTTTGTGCACTCAACTTCCATTGGTAGAAAAGCCCTTATCATTTTTGCCCATTAGAAAAACTCCTGTACATCCTTTCTATAAAGTCTCAGATCAAATGTCAGTCTTTTGTGTTCCTCCAGTCTCCACCATGACAGTTATCATAGGTCATTGTAATGTTTGTTTTCTAAAATACATTCCCTCAGGCTGTGAATTCCTTGAGGCTAGAGATCATGTGTTATATACCTTTGGCCCTGCAGTCTATTATGGAGTTTAGTTGTAGAAAAGGAATCAGGATATACACTTACAGGCATGCTTCTACATAGCTCTCTGACACTCTACCCTATTATGTAAGAACTAGCTGGCACACTTAATAAAACATCTTATTGTAGCTCAATGAGCACATAATAAAATATTGAAGATTGCAAAAGCAGTTGTTTTGGTTTTTCATTTTCCTTTATTTTATTTTTAACTTTAGATGCGAAACATGTAATTGAAACTTTATTGAATTCATAATGAGGTAGAGATTTGAGAGGAGCTTTTCTAAGATATCAGACTGGTCCCTGCTGAGAAGAGGGCCTGCAAAGGGCAGAGAGCTTCATGCTCCAACTCTTTCTCTCCTGTCTCCTCTTCAATTCCTCACTCTTCAAATCGAATACCCTGTCTTCAGCATAAATCACTACTTGATAGTGTTATCCAGGAAGAATGGCAAGGGAATGGTTTCAGTTCCTGAGGATGAGACCCCTGAGTGACAGAAACCTACATGGTTGTTTAGGTTACAGATGTCATACTAAAAATAAAATTATACCTTTTGCAATGGAAAGATTAATCTTCTGTTAATATGTTTTGTAAATTATGTGAAAAGTATACCCATATTTAGCCAAGATCTTACACAAGACTGACTTTTATATTACTGTTTGTGTATGCCAGACTCCAGAACGCAGGAGGTAGGGGAAATAGATAAGAAAATAGATCCCTCACCCTTAGAAAATATTAATCCTTATTCTATCAGGCTTTTTCCTCCAAAGAATGCCAAACTTGACTGATTATTAGAATCACTGGAAAGCTTTCTTAATTCTAATTCTGCAGGTATATTGGTGCTATGGAAACATTATTTTTTATTTATGTTTTTGATTCTAGAAGAGTTTGAGAAGGGTTGATATTGGTTCTATAAAAGTTTGGTAGAAGTCAGCAGTGAAACCATCAGGTCCTGGATTTTTCTTTGATGGGAGACTTTCTATTATTGATTCAATTTTTTTATTTATTGCTGGTCTGCTCAGATTTCCAATTTCTTCATGATTCGGTCTTGGTGGGTTGCATGGATGTAGGAATCTATTTGTTCTAGCTTATTTTGTTTGTTGGCATATAATTTTTTTTTTTAGTTGGAGTCTTATTCCATTGCCCAGGCAGGAGTGCAGTGGCACGCTCACACCCACCTCAAGCATCGACCTGTTGGGCTCCAGTGAACCTTCCACCTCAGCCTTCCAAGTAGCCGGAACTATAGTATCTGGAACCAAACAGGAACTACCTGGCTAATTTTTTGATTTATTGTAGAGATGAGGTCTCGCCAAGTTGTCCTGGCTGTTCTCAAACCTGTGGACTCAGGCAATCCTCTCATCTTGGCCTCCTAAAGTGCTGGGATTATAGATATAATTACTTATAGTAGTCTTTCATGATACTTTGTATTTCTGTGCTATCGATTGAAAAGAGTCCTCTTTCATTTAGGATTTTCCTTATTTGAGTCTTCATCTCTTTTCTTAATCTAGCAAAGATTTTTGGTTTTTGTCTTTTCAAAAACAACTCTTGGTTTTGTTGATCTTTTGTATTATTGTTCTAATCTCTATTTTATTTATTTCTGCTCGACTCTACCTATTTTAAATAGTTCCTCATTATTCTGGTAATTTTGTAGAATTGTTAACTGTTGGTCTGTACTCTGAGAATACTCAAATCGTGCTTATCAGTGAACACTGTTTACTACTTCTATCCCTCTATTTAAAAATATACCTATTCAATCATTTACCGCAAGGTTTCATGTCTCTTGAATTACTTTAGTTATGAGAATACAATTTGAGGTGAGATGACTGAACATAAACTGAAGAAGATGAAGCTGTCTCTTCTTGGATTGGTGAAGACATTATAGTCAGTTAACAAGTGTTTTCAGCACCCAAAGGACCAAATCATGATAAGTGTTATGACAGAAGTATAAATAAACCTGAAGAACACATAAAAAATGTAATGTTACATTATATCTGGAGGAACTGGGTAAAACTTCGTGAGGTAAGTAATTCTGAGTTGGACATTTTTGGAAGATCACAAACACCATGTATAAGGACTTTAAACTTCATGTGTGGGAAATAAGAAATCGCTAGAAATTTAAGCAGGCGACTAACTTGACCAGATGTGTGTTTTAGAAACATCTGTTTAGCAAAAGATTAACAATACAGCAGTGGAGACAGTCAAGATTGAAAACAGGGAGATTGCTAGAAGACAGTTATAATAATTTGATAATAGTAAGGATAGACAGCAGATGTTAAGTAGGGGCAGCAAATTTCTTTTCATAAATACAGTCCATGAAATAAAAGAAGAGTAATAAAAATGATTTCCAGATAATCTAAAATAAGTATCTAGGTGTATGGTGGTAAAATTGAGATTGATCATAGAGGAACAGCTTTAGAGAAATATTTAGTGTTCAGGTTTGGGAATTTTAAGTTTGAAGGACTTTCTAGATTATCTAGGATGATTTGTTCAAAAGAAATGCAGATTTAGCCCTGGTGTGGTGGTTCAAGACTGTAATCCCAGCCAGCACTTTGGGAGGCAAAGGTGAGATGATTGCCTAAGCCCAGCCTGGGCAACTTGGCAAGACCTCTCATTTCCACAATAAATCAAAAAATTAACTAGGTGTGGTGGCACGTGCCTATGGTTTCAGCTACCTGGAAAGCTGAGGTGGAAGGATCACGTGAGACAACAGGTTGAGACTGCAGTGGCCATGAACGTGCCACTGCACTCCAGCCTGGGTGACAGTGAGAATCTGGCTAAAAAAAAAGAAAGAAAGAAAAGAAAAAAGAAATACAGATTTTGGAAATATAGTTGTAGTGTAGTAATACTTCCAACCCCCAAAATATAATTCCTTATTTTTTTGTGATTTATACTCTCAATACTTTATTCTCTTCCCAAAATGAATTAGTGAATAACTCCTGTTACAGTTTTAAAATATTTGATGATACAAAAAAATCTATCATTTTATTTTCAACACAATCCTGGCTAATAATTGGTTGAATGGACAAATGTATAGCATAATTTTTTTTTTAAGTTTTAAAACAAAGTTTATCAGAGAAAGAAGAGGAGAAAGGTAAGAGAGACATGCCAGAGCTGGCATGGGCATAAGAAAAGTGCCAATAGTAATTCAATCAGCCTTTCAAGGAATCAAGACATATAGGTATATGTTAAATACTGGATGGTGTGGGGGAAAATCACAACATAGGAGAGAAGATATGATTTGAAGAAAGAGTGGGTTCTAAGTGAGTGTATGAAGCAGAAAAAATACAAAAGTTTGTGAACTTGTATGAGAATATTTTTACATGTGTGCTATAGTCCTACTTTAGGTATTTTCATGTTTAAAAAAGAAGAGAAAAAAGTCTGATCAAATATTATTTCTTTGTGCTGTTAAGAATCACCAATCTGGATTAAGAGAAAATGTAACTGTTACATATTTAAAATGACCTCTGGGCCTCTGAATTACATGCAGTAGAAAAATCATAGCATTTGAAATGAGGAGAAAAGAGCGAGGAATACCATAAGGAGACATAGTATAGAAAATTGTCTATAACTGGTTAATGTTAGCTTCCTCAAAACTAATCGGTCGACTAGTACAGCCATCTGTAGAAATCAAATGAAGATTAAACCATGTAAGTGGAAGTTTGCATAGAAAGTAGACTTTAAAGACTTCGAAGTTTGCATAGGAAGTAGACATTGTGATATGTCAGTGCTTTATGATCATGAGATGCCTATTAAGCATTGTCTACAAACAATAGACATCACATCTATCTCACCAATGAAAATATGAATATAAATATGACATGAGCAAGTGGCAGATAGTGAAATCAGAAGCCTGTGAATTGTGAACCCTGGGTAAAATATAAAATACATTAAAGCAAGGAAAAACACTGACATGTGGGCAGAATTTTTCATACTTTAATCCCAATTTTAAATTAAAACATTCTCAATTTAAAATTAGACAGATACGTGCATATGTAATATATATTTTTCATTATATATATTTTATATTAAAGGTATGGGGTACAATTCAGGATTAGGTATAAAAGTGGACATCGTACTCATAAAGTGTGGGCCTCCCTTTGGTCCTCATGCATATATAATATTAAAAGACACTTTCTTATATTCTTTAAATGTGAACTTTCTTTAACATCAAGTTGTTATTATTTGTATTTTTTTTACTATCATTTCTGAGAACAAGGTTCCCTCGGATGGGCTATTTATACATCACTCAAAGAAAATTAAGTCTAGGCTTTTAAATTATAATTTATGTTGTTCTTGATGATATAACAAACATTGAACTCTTGATAAAGACCTTCCTTGACTTTAATAGTTGTCATAAATACTAGGAATACTTTAGTGACAGGAATCCCACTTATGGTCGTTATCTCAAGATATTAAAAATAAGTTTGTCATGTAATCACAACCAAGACCTTTTATTTTTTTCTCTAGAAATTCTTATTAGATCTAGTTGTTCTTAAGAGGGAAAAAAGCTGGAATGAGCTTCAAAGGACAGAGTACCGTTGACATGTATACAAGCCTTGCCAAGACTCCCCCTGGTTTTAAAAATAAATTTCAATGACTGGTATTAATTCTTGACAGTTTTATTTCTAATATCATCTGGTTGACATAAAAGAGCTTCTGTCAATTTGGAAAATGGGAAGAACAGAATGGGAATAGAAAACCAGTATAATATGTGAGTGAACTCTAATGCACTTGAAGTGTTTTTTTTTTTTTTTAATTGAGAGATAGAAGAAAGCCATTTAGACTATGAAAACATTGACTTTTCAAATTCCCAATTAGTTAAAATATACATTAAAATTTTTTAATGTATTTTTTTCTTATACATAAAAATGTACTGCCCTCTTGTTAGAAGTTTTTTTGTTGCTGAAACATTTTATTTGGGGAACATTTTATTGCATGAAACAGTGTTCCTCACAGATTGCTTTCAGTTTCTCTGACATTCAAATAGAATCTATCTATACTCTGCTCTTACACTTTTTGCAAAGTCATTAAGAGTACATAGGGGTGGTCAGAGACACCTTTGGTTTGCAAAGAATGGTCAATGAAACAATATGGGTAGGTCATTTAATATAGTTGTAATCGATTGCTGCTGTTGCCTTTCCGGCCAAGCTGTTGTGCAGGAACAGATTTTTAATTAAATAAATAGCTGGGTCGGCAGGCAGGTGCGCCCGGGCGAGCAACCTGCCCCGGGATTTGGTTTGCAGCAGTTGCCTGGCAACACAACACAGACGGTCTCTGAACAACAGCTGCACCCTCTGTTAGCAGCTAGCAGATGCTCGCACCTCAGAGAATGGCGTCAGAAATAATGATTTGTGAATAATAGTTTGTGGAGCTCTCTAATACACAGAAAAAAAAAAGCTTCAGTGATAAAGGTCAAAGATATTCTTGTCTGTCATAGTGAATGTGAATTTGGATCTAGTGAAATTATCAGAAAAAAGACAATGAAGAGAAAATATTACAGTTACATTATAGCTAAAAAAAAAGGAAGAAGAAAAGAAACTTCTATTATGTATGAAGCAGAGAGAGAGGTGCTTTCACATATTTATCTCATTTAATTTCCCTAGTAAATTTCCAAGGTATTACTATGTCTACTTCAGCACACGAAACACTAAGTTTCAGAGAATTTGTAAGTCACTTACAAACATAAAGTTTTCACTATTAATTTAGTATGCAAATGTAAAATTGGCTGGAAAACAGGAATCAAAGATAGAATGTTTAACATATTACAAGAGAAAATATGTGTAATGTAATAACTGTTACTACTAGCAACTGGTAGCTGTGTCAATTTATAACTACGTTCCTTATGCTGTGTCTATAGGATCATGCTTGAATTTAATATAACCAAAAGTTTGCGTAATTTTATTTGTTGTTGCTAACCTAAGAATACCATAAAATGCAGTGCTGGAAATTCTGAATCTCTGTCCTCATAAGAACGTATAATTAAGTTGTGACAAACCAGAACCTTCTACTTTTGTATTCTTATCTGATTATCCCATGCCATGAACATATGGCCCCAATTTTAATGTTCCTTTCAGCACAAATTCAGTTTAATAAAATCATTAGAGTATTTTCTATATGTATTCTGGTGACTAAAAAAATGTTTGAACATTTATTTTTAAATTTACAGTATTTATATTGTACAAGAAGCTCTAAACGTTTGTTTAAGGGAGTATGTACACATTTTTTCCCTTCTAGTTCATCACCCTATGCACACAAGGGGTATGAGAACTGAGGTACAGAGACAGATTACGTGAACACACAGATTAAGCTGTCTCATCTTTCAGTACTGCGCATATTTACATGCTTTGGTGACAATGTGCCTATCTTTTTCCTTAATTTATAGTAAATGGAGATTGAGTAATAGTAAGGCAGCTATGCTATAAAAATACATGAGGTATAGCTTTTGTACTTTGATTATTTTCATTTTTTAGTAAAGTCTATTTTCTTTCAAAAACGTGTTTAAATAAAAATCTGCACAAAGATTTTTCACTCATTATAATATTTTTCTATGAATCTTTGGATGAAAAATATTTATTCATTTATTTAAAGTTTTAAAAACTCAAGTTCCTAAACAACATTTTTAATAAATTATCACATTTTTTAGTAAGTAGCTATAGCTTTTTTGCAGAAAAAAAAAACTACACCTTGACAAGTGAATATGTAGCTTTTTTTTTTTTTATTTTTTTTTGCGTTGGAGTCTCACTCTGTCTCCCAGACTGGAGTGCAATGGCAGCTCCCGGCCACCGCAGCCTCCACCTGCTGGGCTCCGGCGATCCTTCCGCCTCAACCTTCCGCGTAGCCGGAATTACAGGCATGCACTACCATGCCCGGCTGATTTTTTGATTTATTGTAGAGTTGAGGTCTCGCTGCCCAGGCGGGTCTCAAACCCGCGGGCTCAGGTAATCCACTCACCTCAGCCTCCCAAAGGCGCGGGATTACAGGCTTAGCCACCGAGCCCGGCATATGTAGATTATTTAGCATTGAGTTAATTTAATGTTGAGTAGCTATGCTAACTTAATCCTTATTAAGTCAACAAATATGAAGTTGGAGACAATCTAGGTAGTGTTTCTTTCATAATATTTTTCAGGATATAAACCAATGCAAAAATGTCTCATCATGCACAGCCAAAATTGGACACCCTAAAAAGTATCACTTTCAAAAGTAAATCCCCGAGGGAGCAAAAAAAAAAAAAAAAAACACCTTTTATTGAAGAGGCCAAAGTTTTTTGATTAGGCATAATACTGAATTCTAGAAAGGAAAGTTTCTCTTATTTACTCTTTACATAGATCTAAATACTAAATAAATTTTAAAAACACTTTATTTCATTGACTCATCAGTGTCATGTGTCATGTATGTTTTGAGGGCAAGTGTAGAAAGTACCTTTCCAGCTGCTTGTTCAGGCTGAATTTTTAGATAAAGAAGTCCATGTGAAGAGATTTCTTTTCTTTTCATTTTTGCATGTGAAGAGATTTCTAACATCAGAGCTGGCCATTCTAGTTTATGCAGATATATTTGATTTATAAGTAGATTAACTGCTCTCACATTCAACCTCCTTCCAGGACAGCAGTATGAATCTTTGATTTATAAAACCAACAGGGAGAAGTGCAATGCCTAAAGAGCTTTATTGTATAAACTTTAAAAGTATATAACATGCGTTTTTCTATCACTATAAAATAGAACAGTGCAAATTTGCCTTTGTAGTATAATCTAAGGATCTCTGTTAAAATGTCCTGATATGATGTAGTGAACACATTATATCTCTTTTAGGGTATTATTGCTAAAAACACATAGTCCAATTTAATCATGAAAAAGATCAGATAATCAGAAATTGAGGGATATTCTACATAATAACTTGCCAGTACTTTTCAAAAGTGTCATGATCGTAAAAGAAAAGAAAGTCCTAAGAGCTATTATAGAATAAAGAAGACTATGGAAAATTTATAACTAAACATAATTTGTGATCTTTTTTAGATCCTGGGCCAGGAAAAGAACATCAGTGGGACAGTTGGCAAAATTTAAGTAAGGTCTATAAATTAAAAAATAGTATTGTATCAATATTAACTTCCTGGCTTCTAACATTTTACTGTGGTTCTATAAAATGCTAACATTTGAGGAGTCTGGTTGAAGGATTTTTTTGAACTACTTTTGAAATTTTTTGTATGTCTGAATAATTTCAGAATAAAACATTAAATTACAAATATTAATATTCATTTATCGGCCTTAGGTCATTGTTGGATGCAAGTCAATACATAGCAAGAAAATGCTATATATTAAACTCATTAATATCAGCATCATTTGCTTTGTGATAGTGTTAGAAACCATTAAAGATAAAAGTGAAATGCATACATATACACATACATGTGCATATTCTTATGGATCAAACCAAATTTTTTGAGAGTAAAATGAGGAGTTATAAGTATTGGTATAACATGAGTAAATGGGGACTCTTCAGAGCAAACTGGGATGTATGGTCATCCTACGTACTTTATTCGAGACCTATTTAGAGAAGAACTTTGTGGGTTTACAGAATAACAGACTTCATAATAAGAGTGAGTCAGGCCGGGCTCGGTGGCTCAGCCTGTAATCCCAGCACTTTGGGAGGCCGAGGTGAGTGGATTGCCTGAGCTCGTGGGTTCGAGACCCACCTGGGCAACTTTACGAGACCTCATCTCTACAATAAATCAAAAATTAACTGGGCGTGGTAGTGCGCGCCTGTAGTTCCAGCTACTTGGAAGGCTGAGGTGGAAGGATCGCCGGAGCCCAGCAGGTCGAGGCTGCGGTGGCCGGGAGCGGCCATTGCACTCCGGTCTGGGGTGATAGAGTGGGACTCGAACTAAAAAAAAAAAAGAGTGAGTCATCCCGTTTTGAACTTCAATCATTTAGCACGTGCCTTGCATACTGCAAACATTCAAAACAGGCTTATTAAACCACATGGGAACCCAGTAAAGAGGTCAGCTGTTTTGTTTTTTGGTTGGTTTGTTTTGTTTTGTTTTTTGAGTTGAAATTTCACTCTGTTGCTCAGGCTGGAGTGCAGTGGCATGATCACAGCTCACTGCAACCTTGACCTCCGGGGCTTAGGCGATGATGTGACCTCAACCTCCCAAGTAGTTGGGACCACAGGTATACACCACCATGCCTAGCTAATATTTTTAGTTTTTTGTAGAGATGAGGTCTTGTTATGTTACCCAGGCTGATATCAAACTCCTGGTCTCAAGCAATACTTCTCCCTCGGCCTCCAAGATGTTGGGATTATAGGCGTGGACCACCACACCCAGCCAAGAGGTCAGCTTTGTGTGGGGAAAGAAGGTATTTTTCATGTGTTTAATCTAGGACTAGCCAGTTTACTTACTAGATAAAATTTGGGAAGATGTATTCCCACCTTACTGCTGTATTTTCAAAACTATTAACGTCCTTGATATTTATAATCACACATATGACACAAATCCAAGAGACAGAAGAGGTTGTTTGCTCAGGAAAAGAGGTCTCGGAAAGAAATGAACGAGTTTCTGGAATGTTTAGTAGTAATGTTAGAAATTTCTGTGGTAAAAAAAGAAAATTGTGTACCTTTGCTTCCTTAGAGAAAGCATAAACAATGAGTCATTATTGAATAGAAAAACTACTTTTTTAATCTAATTGTTGGATATGACCCGGTAGCGTAAATCAGAAAATCACTGGATACCACTAGTTCACAAACTGTCTTTCATCATAGATGACAAAAGCCTCAATAATCAACCAAGTAATTCAGTTAGAATCTGGTGCTGTGTCAAAAAGATTGCTAAATGATACTTGTTATATTGCATTATCTTTCAGTTAGTAAAAATATAGCTTTTCTCTTAGTCAAAAACATATATTGATATATACCAGCTGTCTTTCTTAAGTCAAAAATACACACAAAGCTTTGGAGTGCTTTCAGTTGTGTGGAGACAAGTTAGTTCACTCCCCCTGACAGTCTATCATCTTCAGTTATTAATTCTATTTTTATTTGTTGCTAAATTAAAGGAGTAAATAACACCTTACCTTTTCTGATTATCCTTCTCAAGTTATGATGTGATTAATAAAGCTTATGTCGTCTTGTTAACTTTCAACAATGGGAAAGTAGAAAGATTTTATTTTCCATATCCACCGCTTTAATTATTAGCTTAATGTTCTACTAAACGTTGAAATGTATTTTATTTAAAAGACAAAATGATTTATGGAAAACCTGAGGAATGGGTAGGAATGGCAGGTTCACTAAGCTGTGATGAACTTAGTGAAACTTTCACAACAATTTGTTGATTTTATTTAGGAAAAAGCTCTTATTTAAAAACAGTGAAAAAAACACTAAACACACACACACATAAGAAAATAAATGGAAACATTTAGGCACTAGGAGTATATTTATCAGAAATATTGATATAGTTGTTGATTATAGATTAATTCTTATGTTTAAACAAAGCTTAAATGAGATGTTGGCCCCTCCAGACCTCGTGTTGAAATGTGATCTCATGGGGAGACACCCCTTATCAACAAGGGTGCCTGAATGATGCATATTTGCATACCTAGCCTTTGATTGTACCCCACAATTTTAAAATAAAAAATGTAAAAAAAAAAAAAGAAAAAAAAAGAAATGTGATCTCCAGTGTTGGAGGTGGGGCCTAGTGGGAGGTGACTGGGTTATTGGGTGGATCCCTCATGATCCACTTGGTGGTTCTCAAGTAATGAGTTACGTTCTTGCTCTGCTAGTTCATTCCGGAGCTGCTGGTTACAAGAGCCTGGGACTTCCCTCCTCTCTTCTGTTCCCGCTCTTGCCACGTGACATGCCAGCTCCCCTTGTCTTATGCCACAAGTAAAAGCTTCCTGAGACTTTAATAGAAGCTAAGCAGATGTTGGTGCCATGCAGAACCATGATACAAATAAATCTCTTTTCTTTGTAAATTACCCAGTCTCAGATATTCCTTTGTAACACTGCAAAAACAGACAAATTCATTTAATATTTTGTGAAAATGGTATCTTATTTCTTCCAGGGCAAGATGAATTAGAAGTCAAGCAGTGCCAGGCTCGGTGGCTCAGCCTGTAATCCCGCGCCTTTGGGAGGCTGAGGTGAGCGGATTGCCTGAGCCCGCGGGTTCGAGACCCGCCTGGGCAGCGAGACCTCATCTCTACAATAAATCAAAAAAAATCAGCCGGGCGTGGTAGCACATGCCTGTAATTCCGGCTACTTGGAAGGCTGAGGCGGAAGGATCGCTGGAGCCCAGCAGGTCAAGGCTGCGGTGGCTGGGAGTGGCCACTGCACTCCAGTCTGGGCGGCAAAGTGGGACTCCAACTCAAAAAAAAAAAAAAGAAGTCAAGCAGCCTTAAGTATTTATTCTCTCTACCGTGAGCATACAGATCTCTGAATTTATACTCAGCTTCAATGGTAACATTTAAAGAAATTCTAGAAGTGGAAATAGAGGGAGGACTGGAGGATATTAATTAGGCTACCCAAGCAGACTAAGATATAAAGGACATTAATTCATCAACAGCAATGCAACTGGATATTTTTAGGAACAAAATGTTTTCTCCATTTTAAGATGTCTTCACAACTTTATTTCTACATTTTATCCATATATTTTAAGATGTCTTCACAACTTTATTTCTACATTTTATCCATATATTTCTCAAAAAGCATAGCAGATCTGTGACCCCTAAGAACTAGACAAAAGTTGAGAGATTGGATATGATGACCAGGGAGTAGGAAGCAGAATGAAAAAGACAATATCTTTCTTCATTTCAGATCATAGACACACAAAGGAGAGAACCAAGTTTGAAATAGTTTATATGCCTTAGAGATGAACAATATGTAAATGAACAATGCTCTACTGCTATTAAGTTTATCTGGGCCAGGTACAAGTTATAGATGGCAAAAAAAAAAATCCAATTTTAGCTTTAGTTTAGCAAGAATAAGAAGTTAAAATTGGGTCATTTTTAGTTATTTAAATGTAAATACCTTTGCTTATACTGCCCTCCATTTCTCACATTATGAATATTCATAGTTTTGTAAGCCACGGTGCCTAGCAGAGATACTCCATAACTTAAATATGTATCAAAACGTAGTGTCTTAATAAATCTTTATAAGTACTAATTGCTTTCTAGTGAATTGAACAGAAAAGCCAATGAAGCCTTGGAATGATTGAGCTGCCTCTTCGATGCCCAGACTTGGGACAAGATAATTGTTGATCTTTTATGTAAATAGGTGTGTTTTTCAATATGAATTACATATTAGCATCACGTAGGAAGCTTTATAAAATATCGATGTCCAGGCCCCAATCCAGACCAATTAAACAGACCTTCTGGGGCTGGAAACCCAGATATGGTAATTTTTAAACTCCATAGATGCTTATCTTAAGCCAGGCTTGAGAAATATTGATGTAAATATTTTAATAAGAATTAAACCTCTCAGAGGTAGAAACTCAGCTCCTCCCCTTCCCCACCTGTCCCCCCATATGAGCTGTGTGATCTTGGCCAAGATTCTTCCTCCTCTATAAAATGAGGACAAAATTAGCAACTACCTCAGGAGATTGCTAAACTAACTAAATGAGTTAATGGAGTATGTCAGACAGTATTAATGACTATGTAAATATCTGTTAAATAAATGTAAAAAATAAGTCAAGCTTTAGGGTAAAGAGGAAGACATCTTAGGATAGTATGGGAGTAGCATAGCAATCTGAAGTCCTGAGAGCTTTCTCCACAGCTGGAACATCATTAATGGTTTAGCATGGGTTTGATCAAGAAGTCCAGTCATATACAAATTGTTGCAATGTTTGATGACTTATTTAGTTGTGAATGACCCCATCAAAACTGACTAAAACTTATTGATGCACACAACTGAAAAGATCAGTGGCTTCAATGAAACCTTATGTTTTGAAAACGCTTTCTCCTCTTTCTTAACCCTGCTTTCCTCTCTAGGCTTCAACTTCAGACACGAGGTTCCTCTAGTGGGCTCCTAGGATCAGTTAGAGTTGAAATCTGTGGGGCGGCCCATTAAGAGACCTTGAGAAGAATCTTTTCTCATTGTACAAAGCTGCCTTGCTTGTTATTTCTGAAATTCTTTTAAGAGTGGACATAATGTTTATGCTAAGACTTATTGAAATGCAAATGACTCTAGGCAAGAGAACACACATATCTAAACTCAAATTAAGATATAATTGACTGACATGAGAGCTTCACTGAGAAAAAAGTTTTTATTGGAGGAGAAGAAAAACAGCCAAGGAACAAGTACATGGGCACAAAAAGTAAAGCACTGGACACACTGGGCAAACAGCCTACTACACACGACTGCTAGGCCTGGGCCCATCAGAGCTCTAATAGAATGGCTTCTCAGCAAATCACATTTCTGGCATCTTGGAGCACTAATTGTAGTTCTCAATTTCACAATCTGCCTAAAGTACCTTTGATTCAAAATCAATTCATTCTTCAGGTGGTTCTAGATGGAATGGATTGCGGATGCCGAGACTATCCCCCAATTCAATGAAAGACTTGATTGTTTGACATTATGTGGATTAAATATTGTGGTTATTGGCTAATTTCCTTCACATTTAAAGATGTTGCTGAGACATCATTCAGACAAGCCAGTTTTAGCTCACGCACCTGCCAGAAATGACCAGAAGTTGGCACCAAAGACTGAGACACTTTTGTCTTATGTCTTAGACACTAACTGGACCATTAGAAGACTATGAAAGATGCTATTTCTTTTCCAGATACCCTTTGTAGGGTTCTGTGTCTGCTTCTTATTTGGCTTGCCCCTCTTTTGACTTCATTTACTCCTTGTTAACAAGTGTATCCTCAGTTACTACTAGACATCAGTGCTCCATGCAAAATAATAAAATATGTTTTTAAAATTAGCTTCTCTGTGTCCTCTGAGGTGAATCTGTCAAATCTGTGTTGTGAGATTTAGTTTCTGTTTTCCCTAAAATCTTCCTTGTTGATTTTTATCCTCCCATTTCTACTTCTGCTTCTGTTTCTTCATTGTGAGGTCCAGAACACTTGCCTTTGTTTCCATGACGTTGGAGTCCTCCAGTTTCCCCTGATTCCTTTCTGCTGTGTCCTTCTCCACCTTACTCACCCCTTAAATGTAAGCGTTCTTTAGACCAAATTTCCTTATTCTTCTAGCTGGGTTAATTCTCCCTTCTATAGTTTTCCAAAGTACCCTGTCAAAGAACTAATGCTGCACTGTAATGAGTTGTTTGCATGTTGGTATTCTTACCAGTATTTAAACTTCTTGAGGAAAGAAACTGGATAGTGTGCACTGTTTTAACTCTATGATACAGTCCATTGCCTAAAACTGAAAATAAACTCTTTACGTCCAATAGGATATATCTAAAATATTTTGCCTGAAGGAGTCACATAGCAGAAAGCTGGCCCATGTGATAGTGGAATTAGATTTAATGCTATATAGCAGCTCTTTTCCAAATGAAAAAAGCATAGTGTTACTACTCCAGGTATATGGAATCAGAATCTTTGTCAATCACCAAATAGTGTTGAAGACTTGGAAACCCATGTCCTAGACTTATGCTTAATTCAGAGTTAAGACAGTAACTTTTGCCACATTTAAGAGAGAGTTAAATCTCAACACAGGTGGTTTCTGATATGACTAAAATAATAACTGGAGAACAGAGATTTTGCAAAAGTACACGAAGAGTGATAATTGTTCTTAAATCACTTCAGTAAGAAAATGAGTCTGTGTATCCTTTAAAAAGTGCTTACTTATTTGTCTAGTAAGTTTCTTCTATAAATTTGTATGCCAATTAGAATATTAAAATATGGAGAAAACAATGACGATGGAAGGGATTTTGTTGAAGCAATGCTTGTGAGTAGTCAAGAGGAAATGGGATGAGTGTGGTAGCTCATGCTTGTAATCCAGCACTTTGGAAAGCTGAGGCAGGAGGATTGCTTGAGCCCAGGAGTTTGAGATCAGCCTAGGCAATATAGCGAGACCTCAATTCTACAAAAATAAAAATAAAAATAATTAGCCAACTACTACATTCTCAGCTACTAGAGAGGCTGAGGTGGGAGAATTGCCTAAGCCTAGGAGGTCAAGGCTGCAGTGAGCCATGATTGTGCCACTACACTCTAGCCTTTGTGACAGAGCAAGACCCTGACTCAAAAAAACAAAACAACAACAAAAAAGGAGGAAATAGGATCTTGCACAAACAGACGGGATGGTCACAGTGAAGAGCACAGACATTTTTTCCATGTAGGAAAGAGAGGACACTATGGGCAGAGACACAGGTGGGGTAGTGTAATTTCTCCTCTGATTGTTTCTGTTTACATATTGAAATAAATAGCAGGTTATTCCTGAGTGAGAGAGGTGCTTGATATTTAAAGATATATGTGAAAGGATGAAAAAGAAGTTTCTAACAGAGTTGAGAAAGCAATGAATGACTTCCACATTACTAAATCCTCATTTCTCAATTAGAATGATAAAAATAGCATTTGACATAATTTGTTGCTCCCTTCTTTTAAAAATACTTTCTTCACCTAATGTCTCGATTTTTCTCCCACCTTTCTGACCTTCTCGGCCCCCTTCTCTGATTTTGCAACATCTCCTTGAAACTCTTTTTCTACCTACACTCCTTAGACAATCTTATCCATTTTGTATGGTTTTAATGCATGTGCTGACAGCTCCTGAATTTATACCTCCAGCCCAGATTTCTCTATTGAATTTGAGACCAATACATACACCTACCTCCTTCATGTCTCCACTTGGAATACTACATTCCTAAACTTAACATATTTGAGATAGAGCCCCAATTCTCCCCACTCCCTACTGGATCTAATCCTCCAATATTCTTTTCAAACTTAGTAAATGACAACTACAGTCTTCTTCTTCTTCTTCTTTTTTTAATTATAAAACTTGGAGGCACTCTTGATGACTCTCAGCAAATCTCATTTCTAATTCATCAATAAATCTTTATGGCTATAATTCAGAAATATATCCAGATCAAATGACATTTTCCCAATTCCATTGCCACAATTCTGAACAGTCCACCATCATCTTTAGACTTCTAACTAACCTTTTTAGCATCCTCTTTCTTTTCACCCATTTATTCCAGCTACACTACCACCTTAATGTTTCTAGAATACACTAGGCTTGTTCCCAATTTAGGGCTTTTGTACTTACTATTTTCTCTGTCTTGAACAGTATTCCCTGTGTTAGCCATATGGCCTATTCCTTCCTTCTTTTCAAGTCTTTTTTTAATTTTTTTTTTTTTTTTTGAGTTGGAGTCTCACTCTGTCACCCAGACTGGAGTGCAGTGGCCGCTCCCGGCCACCGCAGCCTCGACCTGCTGGGCTCCGGCGATCCTTCCAACTCAGCCTTCCAAGTAGCCGGAATTACTTTTTTTTTTTTTTGTATAAATGAGTTCTCACCATGTTGCTCAGGCTGGTCTCGAACCCCTGAGCTCAGGCAATCCTCTTGCCTCGGCCTCCCGAAGTGCTGGAATTACAGGCATGAGCCACTGTGCCCAGCATTTTCAAGTCTTTGGAGATGTAGAGAAAGTATGTGTAACCCCAAATCTGAGAGGGTTTGCACATAATGTTTACCTATTCCAAGGAAGTCACCTGGAGATCCAGCAGGGATGGACACTGGTTTATTAAAACTTAAGGAAGTTACCCATGGTGGCAGGTTGGTGAAGAATCCACACCTGGGGGCAGTATAGCAAGTAGTTTTATAATCAAGGCAATCAAGTTAATCATTCAAATTCCTATCTGGTATGTACAATTACATTGATTAAGAGTAACAACTACATTGTTTTCAACTTTGCTTGGTCTCCTGCCTCCCATGACTCATTATTGGGAATAGGCATACACTTCAGAGACCAGCCTTGGCCAGAGGTGTTCCCTGAGGGAGCAGGCAGAAAAAGTCAAGTATAGAGGGAGGGTATATGTCTGAACAATACACTACAGTATGAAAGATTACATGTAAAAATTTATCTTTAAAGTTTATAAAGCACACACACACATACACACACACACACACACACACACACACACACACACACACACACACACACTTAACTGGCCCTCTTTGAATGGTGTACCTTGAGGAGATTTTTAAGTTTCTTCTTGAATACTTAAGTATTTTCTTAGTTGCTTTAGTGAACATATAATACAATTCTAACACACTTCAAAAAATGTTTTCTTCAAATGAAGTTAAATAGTCCCATGACTTACAAGCTTGCTATTCACTCTTCCTTGTTGATATGATTAGTTTTTAGTAAATGTTATTTGCAATATCATCATCTCTCCAATTTTTAAAAATCTATTACTCATTTCATTCAGTATACTTTAGTGATGATTTAAAGATCCAATACTTAAGGTCTTCATTTTTATTTTAAGATGTTGTATTCACCTACTGATAATAGATTAGTATGAACTCATATGGAATCACACTAAAATGAACATAGCAGTGATGATTGGGATAGCCGTGATGACAGTAATAATAACTAACATTACTGTAGATTTCCAATGCATCAGGCTTTATCATAAACACACAGTGTTCAAACTCAGACTAATCCCATGAAAGAGATAATATTGTTGTACCCTTTTAAAGACAAGGACATGGAGATACAGAGAGATTAAGTAATTTGTCTAAGATTATATAACAAATAAATCATGGAGCTTGAATGCAAAATAAGTCTGTTTGATTTCAGTAGCTTTGATATTGACCACTATACATTTCTAACAACAGAAAGGTAATCTCCCTGAAAACAGCCTTCAACAGATGGAAATCAGATTAATCTAAAAACTCAGAATCAGGCAATCCATCAGAGAATTTTTTTCACCTGGTATCAGATAACTCCTGAATCTCTCTAAGGTTTCCTGTTAAAATGTGCTGCTAAATTGTTGGTTTAAAACAAAGGCATAAGGAAATAAGAACAAGCATTAACGCTTAGTCTTTCCTCTTTCATCAGTTGAGTATAATTTTCTTTTTTTTTTTTTTTTTTGAGTTGGAGTCTCACTCTGTCACCCAGACTGGAGTGCAGTGGCTGTTTCCGGCCACCGCAGCCTCGACCTGCTGGGCTCCGGCGATCCTTCCGCCTCAGCCTTCCAAGTAGCTGGAACTACGGGCACGCGCCACTACGCCTGGCTAATTTTTGATTTATTGTAGAGATGAGGTTTCATCAAGTTGCCCAGGCAGGTCTCGAACCCTCGGGCTCAGGCAATCCACTCACCTCGGCCTCCCGAAGCGCTGGGATTGCAGGCTGAGCCACCGAGCCCAGCCAATTGGGTATAATTTTCAACAAGTTCTTTCTATATCATAGATTTCTCCTTTAAAAATTAGTGGTTTTGATTTTTTTCTAAGAATACTTCCGGTGAAGCTTTAATATTTATTTTATACATGTTTGCTTCAAATGTGTAAATATATGCACAGTAATTTTGTAGTCCAGTTGGAGTATAAGGAATTAATGTTAGAATAAAATATTACAAATAGAAAGAGGGTTTATATACATTTTGGATTCCTAGCATGTTAGAAGGGTGATGGTGAAGACCACAGAGATACTTTAGTCAGAAGGTAGGATTCTACATATTTTCAAAAGATAACGCTTAAACAACAGCAGGCCACCAGGATTTTCATGGCTCCTGCTTTTTCTGTTGAAACGAGGTTAGAAGAGAAGGCTGTTTTGCTTTTGGAAGTGTTTGCTTAATATAGGCAAAGCCCCAAGAAGCAGATTCCTAATAGCTATAAAGGGAGGGTTGAATGTTTAGAGCTTCTTGCAATGTTAATTAAAGTCTGTCATTCTTTGGAGAACTTTGAACATAATGAACACTGGGAACATGGGTACTGCTTGGCTAATCAACATTAATTTAAATGTAGATAGAGATTGGCACTGTTATATTAATATACTCTGAGTTGACACATGTTCAACTCAGAATGATTAAAAATTTTCCTTGTTTTTTTTAATTTAAAAGTTGGAAAACTGAATAGAACGAAAAACAAACTTTATCCAGTCTTATGTTTAGTAATGGTATCTGAATCATGTAAACTGAAAAAGAACTTGGTATTTAGAGGCCTTAGCTGAAAAGTCAGGAAGCTTCAAGACCATTACATTTAATTAAAGGTGCCTGTTTTCTAAGAAGAAAATATCTGCACGGAAGCAGCGAGGAAAAAACATTTATTCTTTCTACGGTAAAATCCTGTTATGACCACAGAAGTGTGCGTTAAAAATACAATTGCATAAAATAAGGGGTCGCTTTCCTTCAGATTTATAAGTGCCCAGGCCTGGACTCCTGCAGCAAGACCCCAATCTAAAGCCATCCGTTATAGTCCCTGCTATGGTTTGGCGCCATCTGGTGGAAGTTCGGCACAGGTTTAAAAAACAAGCAGTTGATTACGGTTCCTGGGTAGCAGTAGCGATTTTTGAAACCTCCTAATTAGTTGACATCTGTTTAATCTCCCCAACAAGAGGGTTTGACCCAGGGGAATACTGGAGATGAGGGGATCCTTTATTTCTCTCCCTTTTTCAAATGGACGTTGGGAAGAGTTCAACAGCCCATTCCCCATCACATTATGTCCAAATAGGTGTTATCACAAAATTTTACTGAATGTATGCATACCCATAACGTCCTGGTTGAATCTTAATCTAGACTAAGGCTGGAGACTAATGCTGGATCACCTACTCTTGCAGAGGCGGGTATATTCTTTCTCCCTTTAATTAATTTCCCAGCTGACCATGCCTCCAATTAACACTTTTTGTCTGTCTTGGGGTTATTCTTAAGGGTCTGCTGGGTACCTCAGCCCCTTTTTTGGTTCATTCTCTTTTGCCTGTAATGGTTTCAAGTTCCTCAGCTTAGTTTTGCTTTGTTATACGCGGCACTATTTGCTAACTTCTAGAATGTCTTTACCACTTTTAGCTGCTGGTGACAGTGATGGTTTGAATTTTGTTTTATTATTTATTTATATTTACATAGTATTTATATTTTATTGTTTTCCTCTGGTGAGTTGAATTTCGTTTTATTTTTATATTTCCTTGATTTTTTGGAAGAGATCTGGAAAAGAATGGCAGGTAAACATTTGCTTAGGTAGTTGCCTTAATAGGGAATTTGTTCCTCTTTAATTTGTAATAGGTGAATGTATTCAATTCCATTCTGTTTAAACAACCAATCACTCCATTTCTCACCCAGTCATGGACTGAATGTTTGTGTCCCCCATACAATCATTTTTGAAGCTCCATTTCCCAATATGATGGTATTTGGAGATGGAGTCTTTGGGAGATAATTAGGTTTAGATGAGGTTGCGAGGATGGAGTGCCCCTGTAAAAACATTAGGAAGCTTGTTCTCTCTCTTTCTCTGCCATGTGAAGACACAGTGAGAAGAAAGCCACCTACAAGACTGAAAGAGGCCTTCACCAGACTATGACCATGCTTTGAAGTCAGATGAATGCTGGCACCCTGCTCTTGGACTTAGTCTTCAGAATTGTGAGAAATAAATGTCTGCTATTTAAACCACCCAGTCTATGGTATTGGTATATCTCACTAATATACACTCTATGCTTTCTCAGATTACTAAACTGTTGGCCTATAGCATACGATTTTTATGCCTGTAACTTTTTCATTCCTTCTTTAAATAGCTCTTATTTTCAATATTCGCAAAAGCCTCCTTGATTTTTCTTTTATTAATGATTTCTTTTATGTCAGACTGTTCTCTTTTTAAAATGACACAGAATGTATTGTACACATGGCTTATCTTAAGCCATTTTCAAAAGTCACTTCTAATTACAAAAAGAGACACCCAATTAACATGTGGGAAATCAGTTCTACTTTCAAAAAGAGATCCCCCAAAACACATAGGAAATCCTTACTGCTATGCTTACCATCGTTCCTCTTCATTGAAAGTGTAGAATTTCTAAATTAGAGAAAAAGTGCCAGGATCATTACTAAGGAAAGGTGTTGACAGGGATTCAGAAAGTGAAACTCGGTTGGCACTATGGTATGATTTCCAGATTAGCTCTCTAACTCCAGAAAGGCCCAGTTGACTCTAGAGATGAAAAGAGACACTGAGAGAGGCAGTTTTATGACCAAGAGCAGGGACTTTGAAGGCAGATGAACCTGGGATTACGCCTTGCTCTCTTCTCCTCAGACAAGCTGTGTAAACTTGCTTAACTTTGCTGACCTCTTAAAGTCTAGGTTTTCTTATCTGCAAATCAATATGTGGCATGAAGGAGGCTAAAATGACATAAATGCATAAAAAGTACCTAATTCAGTGTCAAGAGTGCTGATGGTATCTAATAATGTTATGTGTGGTGTGATATTGTGATATAATAAAAATATGTTTGTTCTCTGCCCCCTGATTCCTGGCACCAAAAGAATTTTTCGTTCTGATATTTGGGTTTTGGTCCAAGTCTTGACAGAGCTTCTAAGACCTTTGTAATTTCATGAGTGATTGGAGCATCTGATATAATTCCTATATCCTTGGGGATTTCCTGAGTGATGGGAGTATCTTCTGTTCGGTTTTTTTTTTTTTTTTTTGAGTTGGAGTCTCACTCCTTCCCCGAGACTGGAGCGCAGTGGCCGCTCCCGGCCACCGCAGCCTCGACCTGCTGGGCTCCGGGCATCCTTCCACCTCAGCCTTCCAAGTAGCTGGAACTAGAGGTGCGCGCTACCATGCCCGCTAATTTTTGATTTGTTGTGGAGACGAGGTCTCGCCAAGTTGTCCGGATGGGTCTCGAAACCGCGGGCTCAGGCAATCCACTCACCTCGGCCTCCCAAAGTGCTGGGATTACAGGCTGAGCCACCGAGCCCGGCTGCATCTTCTGTTTTAATGAAGCAACTCTTGGTGAGCCCCTGGACAACCTCAGAAGGGGTTGATTGCCAGGGGAACCAACCATGTGGTTAGCGAGTTGGAACTTTTTTTTTTTTTTTTTTTTTTGAGTCGGAGTCTCACTCTGTCGCCCAGACTGGAGTGCAGTGGCCGCTCCCGTCCACCGCAGCCTCGACCTGCTGGGCTCCGGCGATCCTTCCGCCTCAGCCTTCCGAGTAGCCGGAACTATGGGCGCGCGCTACCACGCCCGCTGACTTTTGATTTATTGTAGAGATGAGGTCTCGCCAAGTTGCCCAGGCGGGTCTCGAACCCGCGGGCTCAGGCAATCCACTCACCTCAGCCTCCCAAAGTGCGGGATTGCAGGCTGAGCCACCGAGCCCGGCGAGAGTTGGAACTTTTAATTCCACTTCCTGGCCTCTGGGGAGGGGAGTGGGACTGAAGATTGAGTACAAATGACCAATGATTTAATCAGTCATGCCTACGTAATGAAGTCTTCATAAACCCCCAAATATGGGTTTGGGGAGCTTCAGGAGAGTGGAGGTTCTTGGAAGATGGTGCACCCAGGGAGGGCATGGCAGCTCTGTTCCCCTTCTCTCATACCTCACCCTATATCTCTTCTACCTGGCTGTTCATCTGCATTCTTTGTAATATCCTTTATGATAAATGAGTCAACATGAATAAAGAACTTCCCTCAGTTCTGTGAGTTACTTTAGCAAATTAATCGAACCCAAGGAGGGAAACCTGGGAACCCTGAATTGAATCCAGTCAGTCAGAAGTACAGGTCACAGCCTGAGACTTATAGTTCACATCTGAAGAGGGGGACAGTGTTGTGGGAATGAGCCCTAAATCTGGGAGATCTGACGCTATCTCCAGGTAGATAGCGTCAGATCTGAATTAGAGGACACCTAGCTGGTATCTGCTGGAAAACTGCTTGGTCTGTGATGAAAAATTCCCCTGCCTCAGGGGTCAGAATTGTTGTATTGAGTGACTGTGTGAGAGCAGTGGAAAAAGAAACTTTTTCTTCTTACATCTGGCTAGACATACTATCTGGTCTCTATATAAGAGAGTTCAACTAAAACTAAGTTATGTAATCTCTGCATCCATCAACAATTCTTTCATTAAAAATATTCTGCACTATGTTTTAATGTTACCAATATAGTGATGTAAATAATGTCAAATTTCATGCTTTGACTTTATTTACATAAAGTCAAACCCATACTTGCATTGAACACACTTGCATTGAACAAATTCTCCCATTTGATAAATATTTATGCAGCATCTACTGGTGCTTAGTGCTAGGGAACAAGACTAGTGTTTTCTTTGCTCTCATGGAGTTTATATTTTATTTACATTTCTACTTAATTGTCTACATAAATAAACATGAACGCACTTTTGAGAAAATCTCGCCATTGATAAGACAAAATTTACTTTTAACTTTGGTATAAACTTCCCTTGACAACACTAACTCCTACAAGCATAATAAGGCAATAGATATGTTTGGCAGAGCAACTATTTATGTCCTGTCTTCTGTGTTGCCAGGGTGATGGTAGCAATATTGAAAACATTGGAGGTGGTTGTTATTGGCAAAGATCCTGACTTGCATTTTCAAATGGAAGGACTGTAAAAAGCAAAATGTAGGCTGGGATGTGGGTTGTAGACTGGCTATGGCTATACATAAACTGGATGAATGGATTATTGGTGAATAACCAAATGTGTATGCTATTCCTGGAAATGCAATACTCAAAGGCAATATTTTCTTAATGATACTGAAAAATTTATAAAATGTTAGTGACTACTTCAAACATTTCATATTTTGGAAACCTATCATTGTATGCTTTCAAAAGTTGTGTGTTTTTTTAGCCCACTTTTCTCTTGTTCCCCTTTGGTCCCTTCTCTAAATATGAATTGAAATGTTGCCACAGTATAAGTTCAGCTTCTAAAGGATTTAAAAATGTATTGATTACATATTTTAAAGCGAATAATGATTCTATAGTAACCCTGAAAAGAAAAAGGCATCGGTTAGGTCTGCTAAATTGTCCATCTACTTGGAAAGCATTTGTTCAGACATGTGAACCAGGGGTAAACAACTAGTGACTTTCTGTCCTTCTTCAACTCATTCAGTCAGTCTCTACTTCCAAGCTAACTAGCACAGTGTTGCAGAATTAATTAAAGTAACAACAACAAACTTCTTGTGAAGAATGCTGTGAATTGATCCCATCAAACTCCATGTTCTTCTCCTTAGAGTGTGGTGCCTTTGTATGCTACAGAGTTGAGGTGGTGGTGGGGCGAGGGGGTGGGGAGAGAGAGAGAAAGTGAGAGAGGGAGAGAGGGAGAGGGAAAAAGGGAGAGAGGGGGAGAGGGAGAGAGGGAGAGAGAAAGTGAGAGACTGAGATGATGTTTCTTGATACAAATTAGGTTTTGCCAATTATATGCAATGCTATATTTGAAAAGCAGGCTTAAAACGACAGACATTTAATATGTTTGACCTGCTTTGTTGTTTCTGTTGAAAATCAAAGTCATATTGGTGTGAGGTTTTACTGCAGCAGACTTCTAGTGTCTATATTCTAGTTTTGGTTTTGAGAAGGATTTTATAGCCATTCCTGGAGGCCCAGCCTGGAGCTCATTTCTCCAACTGTTGCAACCATTTTTAATTACCTAATCCTCTTTTAAATCACTTTCTGCTCAGGTAGTTTTAGGCTTCTGTACTTGTCGGTTATGTATCTCATGTCCTTCTCTGCTTAAAAACTTCAATCCTTACCCACTTTTTATGAGAAAGTATCCAAATAATTAGCATCGTATCACTAGATCTGTATAATGACAAATACCTTAAATATAAATTTTTAAAAATTATTTTCCATACAATACATTCAACTCTTCCCAAATTCACTTGTTAATAATCTAGTATATTTAGCAGCACACGCCTTTTCTTATATTTTTCTCCTCTCTACTTGTGTACTAAAATGTATCTTCTTGCAAATTCTTATTCTCATCCTCCCCTAGTCTAATGATTCTAAAACCATTCCCCCCCTCTTCTTGTATATTTGAGGTGATTACAAGTGAGATTAAGTTCTGAGACCTAATTTTTCTGAAGTTTAAATTTTCAGATAAATAAAAAGTCATAAAATCTGTTACATCTCCCACTAACCCTCCAACCTTTCAATTTCCAACTCTAAGTTTCAGAAGGCACAATTATTTGAGTCTCACTGGTCAATAGTAGAGATGTTAGAGTAGAATAATCTGACAGCCATCTTCATAGCACAAAATCAGGACTTCTTCCTTAGGCAATATTAGAAGACCAGTTTATAATAATATTGTTGGTTTATGAGGTTATTTTGTCATCTACTAAATTGTATGGCCATAGAAAAATAAATTTATCTAATTAAAATCAAAAGCAAACATGTAAAAGAAATACACATATATGAGACAAGGAATATATATATATATTCCTTGTCTCATATATGTGTGTGTGTGTGTGTATATATATATATATATATATATATATATATATATATATTTTTTTTTTTTTTTTGAGTTGGAGTCTCACTCTGTCGCCCAGACTGGAGTGCGGTGGCCACTCCCGGCCACCGCAGCCTCGCCTGCTGGGCTCCGGCAATCCTTCCGCCTCAGCCTTCCAAGTACCCGGAATTACAGGCACACACTACCACGCCCGGCTGATTTTTTGATTTATTGTAGAGATGAGGTCTCGCCTGCCCAGGCGGGTCTCGAACCCACGGGCTCAGGCAATCCACTCACCTCAGCCTCCCAAAGGCGCGGGATTACAGGCTGAGCCACTGAGCCCGGCTGGAATATATTTTTAAACAATTTAATTCATGTATGTAGCAAACTTGACACATGGCACTTATTAAGGAAATTTCAGAAAAATAGACCAATGCACTGGATCAGAGTTACTATACTTGCCTTATCCCTATTTCTGAATAATCTTCCCAGCATTTGTTTGTATTATATGTTGAGTAACATGTCTTCATATGATTACTGCACCTTGAGGTGAAACTTCCTCTGAAACCACTGCTAATTAAAATATTTTCTGATTGATTGACAGACTACTCAGAAAGAACATATCTTCAATATATTTAGATTTTTCTTGTTGCTGGGTTTCTTGATACAAATTAGGTTTTGCCAATTATATGCAATGATGTGATATTTGAAAAGCTAACTTAATATGAGGGACATTTAATATGTTTGACCTGCTTTATTGTTTCTGTTGATAATCAAAGTCATATTGGTGTGAGGGTTTTACTGTAGCGGACTTCTAGCTTTAGTTTTTAGATAGATTTTATAGCCATCCCTGGAGGCCCAGCCAGGAGGGATGATTAAATTACATTTTTAAAAAATAGACACCATACAAGGAAAGGAGGAGAAATGAGAAAAACGGAGGGTATGGTCTCTGCAGCAGGTCTGCTGGCTGTCTGTCAACCCTGTCCTCTCATCTTCTTGGTGCATGACAGATCAAGGTTTCTCCAGGTCTCTTGCAGTTGGCTAACTCCCTATAATTAATTTATCTCGAATGGAGTGAACTGGAATACTTTATGACAACTTATAGACCAAAGTTTTCAGATCTCCACATTCTCCTCCCATTTCACCTCAGTTATGACCACAAAGATAACACCAGTGCTTTACAGAAGAAGCTCAACCTGAGGGCTACCACTGATAGAATCAGTGTGTTTATGAAACTTGGGTGCTGAAAAATTATTTCTTCATTTTTATTAGTTTAGATTTTTCTTCTGTTAAGAATGGAGGCAATAAACCATAGTAGTATTAATAGTACTAGTGACTTTGGCAAAAATAGAAACCACAGATATTTTCAAATCATGTTACAGCCATTGCAGATAACTTGATCCTGGAGAAAATTGAAGCAAAGAGAAAAGATTTTTTTCTCAGCCCCATTGCTACACCTGCACACCACTTTCATCTAGCATCCTATACTTTTTAATCTGTAATTATGGATTATTGTGCTTCTTTTTAAAGCTACCTTCTCCACTTGTACCCCACCTCCCATTTTCTTTCATCTATCAGTATTGTGGTTCATACAGTCACCCTCTCTGTACTTGATCATTCTTATTGGCATATATAATATACTGTGATTTCTCTCATCCTTAAAAAAATAATCATCTTTCTAGACCCCACATTTCTCTGTGGCAGCTGTCTCAGTTGTCTTTTGCTTTGATAGCAAAACTCTTGGTAGTTGTTTGTCCTTCCTGTTTTCATTTTCCTTGAACCCATTCAAATCAGTTATAGTTCACACCTTACGCCCACTGTGAAACTTCTCTTATAAGTTTACTGGCGACTTCTGTATTGGTAAATTTAATCGTCAGTTCTTGGTCCGCATGTTAAGCTGCTTATGAACAGCATTTGCCACAGTTGATGACCTTTTCCTTGTATGAAACATACCCTATATTTCCAGTACAAAATTCTCTACTGGTTCGCCACCCTGTGGCCCCCATTACTAACCACATTCCCTAACTCTCCTTTTCTGGTTTATTCTTTTCTCTTGTCCTCATAATATTGGAAAATTTCAGTGCTCGGGTATTGTTCCTCTATTGTTTCATATCTACTCTCATTCCCTTAATGACCTTAAGCACCATATATTTAATTACATTTGTATATTTAACTCACACTTCTTCCCTGATCTTTAAGTAGTGTGATGCCTCCAGCTTTGTTCTTTTTGCTCAAGATTACATTGGCTATTCAGGGTCTCTGTGATCCTACATAAATTTTAGAATTGTTTATTCTATTTCTGTGAAAAATGTCATTGGCATTTTGATAGAGATGGCATTGAACTTGTGGATTGCTTTGGGTAGTATGAACATTTTAGCAATATTAATTCTTCCAATCCATGAACATGAGATATTTTTTCATTTATTTGTGTCCTCTTCAATTTCTTTCATTAATATTTTATAGTTTTATTGTAGATATCTCTCAGTTTCTTGGTAAAATTTATTGCTAGGTTTTTTTTGTAGCTATTATAAATAGAATTGCTTTTGTGATCTTTTTTTTCAGATAGCTCACTATTGGAATATAGAAATGCTACTGATTTTTGTATGTTGATTTTGTACTCTGCAAATGTACTGAATTTGTTCATTAGTTTTAACTGCTTTTTGGAGGAGCCTATAGAGTTTTTAATTTAATTTATTTTTCTATTTCAGTAGCTTTGGGAGATACAAATAGTTTTTGGTCTGGGCTTTAAGAGTACCCACCACCCCTTCTGTGCACATTGTACCCAATAGGTGATTTTTGAAAAACCCTCTACCCCTTTCCTCTCCCCTGAGTCTCTAGTGTCCATTTCTTTATGTCTTTGCAAAGACCATTTCTCTGTGTCTTTGCACATCCTTAGTTTAGCTCCCACTTATAAGTGAGAACATGCAGTATTTGATTTTCTGTTCCTGAGTTCATTTGCTTAGGATGAGGTTCTACAATTTCATCAAAGGTACTGCAAAAGATATTATTTCATTCTTTTTGATAGCTAAATAGTATTCCATGGTATATGTATACCACATTTGAATTATCCACTGATCAGTTGATGGGCATTTGGGTTGATTTCACATCTTTGCAATTGTGAATTGTGCTGTGATGAATGTGCTGGTATAGGTATCTTTTTTATAGAATGACCTGTATTCCTTAGGATGAATACCTTGCAGTAGAATTGCTGGATCAAATGGTACATCTGCTTTTAATTCTTTGAAAAATCTCCATACCACTTTCCACAGATGTTGTACTAATTTATACTTCCACAAACAGTGTATAAGTGTTCCCTTTTCTCTACATCCATGCCAGCATCCATTGTTTTTTTATTTTTAAATAATGGTCATTCTGGCTGGTGTAAGGTGTTATCTCATTATGGTTTTAATTTGCATTTCCTGGATGATGAGTGATGTTGAACATTTTTTCACATGCTTGTTTGACATTTGTATATCTTCTTTGAAAGATGTTTGTTCATGTCATTTGCCCACTTTTTAATAGGGTTATTTGTTTTTTTCTTGCAGATTTGTTTGAGTTCTTTGTAAATTCAGGATATTAGTCCTTTCTCAGATATGTAGTTTGCAAATATTTTCTCCCATTCTGTAGGTTGTCTATTTGTGCTCTGTTGATTATGTCTCTTGCTGTGCAGAAGCTTTTTAGTTTAATTAAGTTCCACTTGCTTATTTTTGTTGCATTTGCTTTTGTGGTTTTAGCCATAAATACTTTGCCTATGCTGATGCCCAAAAGAATTTTCCCCTTGGTTTCAGGCCCTGATATTTAAGTCTTTAATCTATCTTGAATTAATTTTTGTAAATAGGGAGAGATAGGGATCAAGTTTTATTTTTCTGCATGTTGCCACCCAGCACCATTTGTTGACTAGGGTGTCCTTTCCCCGGTGTATACTTTTGTCTGCTTTATCAAAGTTAAGTTAGTTTTAGGTATTTGGGTTTATTTCTGGATTCTCTATTCTGCTCCATTGATTCTTGTCTCTGCTCTTGGCCAGTACCATGTTGCTATGGTTACTACCACCTTGTAGCATAATTTGAAGTCAGGTATTGTGATGCCTCCAGCTTTGTTCTTTTTACTTAGCATTGTTTTGACTATCTTGGAATTTTTCTAGTTCCATGTAAATTTTTAAATTGTTTTTTCAAATTCACTGAAAATGACATTGGTAGTTTGATAGGGATTGCATTGAATATGCAAATTACTTTGGGTAATATGGTCATTTTAACAATGTTGATTTTTTCAATCCATGAGCATGGACTGTTTCTCCATTTTGTGTGTTTGTCCTCAGCAATTTCTTTCATAGAGTTTTGTAGTTTTCTCTGTAGAGAACTTTCACCTCCTTGGTTAAATATATTCCTAGGTATTTTACTTTTTTGGCTGTTATTGTGAATGGAATTGAGCTCCTGATTTGGTTCTCAGTTTGGTCACTATTCATGTATCGCAGTGCTGCTGATTTGTGTGTATTGATTTTTTATCCTGAAACTTCACTGAATTCATTTATCAAGTCCAAGAGTCTTCTGTAGGAGTCTTTAGGATTCTCTAGGCATAAGATCATATCGCTCTCATACAGAGATAATTTGATATCTCCTGTTCCAATTTGGATACCCTTTATTCCTTTTACTTACCTGATTGCTCTGGCTAGAACTTCCAGTACTATGCTGAAGAGGAGTGGTGAAAGTAGACATCTTTGCTTTGTTCCAGTTCTGAAAGGAAATGTGTTCAATTTTTCTCTGTTTAGGATGACATTGGCTGTGGGTTTGTCATAGAGAGCTTTTATTATTTTTGAGGAATGTTCTCTCTCTGACCATTTTACGAAGGGGTTTTAGCATGAAGGGATGCTGGATTTTATCAAATGCTTTTTCTCTGTCAATTGAAATGATAATATGGTTTTTGTTTTTAATTCTGTTATGTAGTGGATCATGCTTATTGACTTGCATATATTGAACCACCCTTGCACACCTGGGATAAAAATTCACTGGTCGTGGTGTAATTTTTTTCTTATGTGTTGTTGAATTTGGTTTGCCAATGTTTTGTCAAGGTTTTTGCTGTTTTCTTTTGTGTGTGTGTCTTTTCCTGCCTTTGGTATCAGAGTGATACTGACCTCATAGAGTGAGTTAAGGAGGATTCTCTCCTCTCCAATCTTGTAGAATAGCTTCTGTAAATTGGTACCAATTCTATGGATGTCTAGTAGAATTCAGCTGTGAGTCCATCAAGTCCTGTACCACTTTTTATTGGTAGACTTCTAATTACTGTTTCAATGTTGCCACTCATTACTGGTCTGTCTAGTGCTTCTATTTCTTCTTGATTCAAGGTGGGGTGTTTTATGTTTCCAATAATTTATCCATTTCCTATATTGTCTAGTTTGTTTTCATAAAGGTGTTCATAATAGTCCTGAATGATCTTTTGAATTTCCACAGTGTCAATTGTAAGGTCTCCTTTTTCATATCTGATTGAGCTCATTTGAGCCTTCTCTCTTTGGTTCTTAATTAATCTAACTAGTGATCTATCAGTTTTGTTTATCTTTTCAAAGAACCAACTTTTTATTTCATTGATCCTTTGTATTTTTTTATTTCAATTTCATTTAGTTCTGCTCTGATCTTCATTATTTATTTCCTTCTGCTAGCTTTGGGTTTGACTTGCTTGTGTTTTTCTAGTTCCCTGAAATGTGATGCTAGGTTGTCAATATGTGATCTTTCAGTCATAATAATGTAGGCCCTAAGTGCTATAAATTTTCTTCTAAGCACAGCTTTGGCTTTGTTCTAGAAGTTTTGATAACTTGTTTCATTGTGGCCATTCATTTCAAGAAATTTTTAAATTTTCATCTTGATTTCATGATTGACCCAGGGATCATTCAGGAACAAATTGTTTAACTTCCATGTTTCTGTTTGGTTCTGTGAGTTTTTCTTGGAGTTAATTTCTAGTTTCATTCCACTGTAGTCTGTGAATTTGCTTGAAGTGGTTTCAATTTTTTAAAATTTATTGAGACTTGGTTTATGGCTTATCATATGGTCTATCTTAGAGAATGTTCCATGTGCTGATGAGAAAAATGTATATTCTGTAGTTTGAAGATGTAATGTTCTGTCGATGTATGATGTATGATAGTTCCATTTGTTCTAGAGTCTGGTTTAACTCCAATATTTCTCTGTGGACTTTCTGCCTTGGTGAACTGTCTACTGCTGTCAGTGGAGTGTTGAAGTCTTCCACTATTATTGTATTGCTATATATCTTTTTTGTTTTTGTTTTTTTATAGGTCTAGTAGAATTTGTTTTATAAAACTGGGAGCTCTGGCATTAGATACATATATATTTAAAATTGTTATTTCTTCTCATTGAATTGATCCCTTTATCATTATATAATAACCATCTTTTTTTTTACTGTTGTTACTTTAAAGTTTGTTTTATTTGATATGAGAGTGGCTACCGCTGCTCATTTTTGGTTTCCATCTTTATGGAATATTTTCCACTACCCCTTTACCTTGAGTCTGTAAGAATTTTTGTGAGTTAAGTGGGTCTCTTGAAGGCGGCAGATATTTGGGTTGTGTTTTTTTTTTTTTTTTAAATCCATTCTGCCAGTCTATATCTTTTTTTGTGGACTACTGAAACCATTTACATTCAGAGCTAATGATATGTAAGGTACTATTCCATTCATCATATTGGTTGTTATCTGGTGTATTTATTTATTTATTTTCCTTATTGTGTTGATGTTCCATAAGTCCTGTGAATTTTATGATTTCCAGCATTTTTCTTTTCTTTTTTTCTGTTTCCCAGGCTGGAGTGCAGTGGTTATGAACCTCTACCTGCTGGGCTCAGGTGATCCTTCTGCCTCACCCTTCCAAGTAGCTGGAACTATAGGCATGCACTCCTATGCTCAGCTAATATTTTTGATTTATTGTAGAGATGAGGTCTCTCCATGCGGCACAGGTTGGTCTCCAACCCGTGGGCTCAAGCAATTATCTAGCCTCCACCTCCAAAAGTGCTGGGATTACAGGCATGAGCCACTGTGCTTGGCTTCTAGCATTTTTCTACTGGTGTATTTTGACCTTTTGTTTTACTATTTAAAACTCCTTTGTGTATTTCTTGTAGACCTGGTCTAGTGATAACTAGAGTCTATCAAATTTTCTATATGTAATATTATGTTGTCTGCAAACAATTGTACTTCCTCCTTTCCAATCTGAATACCCTTCATTTCTTTCTCTTGTCTAACTGCTATGTCTAGAACTTACAATACTAAGTTGAATAGAAGTGGTAAAAGTGGGCATCCTTGTCTTGTTTCAGATTTTAAAGAAAATGTCTTTAACTTTTCACTGCTCAGTATTACCTTATCAGGAAGTTTGTCATATATAGTCTTTATTGTGTTGAGACACATTCCTTTAATACCTAATTTGTTTAGGGTTTTATCATGAAAGGATGTTGAATTTTACCAAATACTTTTTCTATGTCTGTTGAGATGATTATATGATACTTATATTTCTATTAATGTGCTGTGACATATTTATTGATTTACATATGCTGAACTATTTTTGCATCTCTGGGTTGAATCCCCACTGATCATAATAAATTATCTTTTTGATGTGCTTTTGAATTCAATTTGCTAGTATTTTGTTAAGAATTTTTGTGTCCATGTTTATCAGGGATATTGGCCTATATGTTTACTCTTTTTGCTGTTTTTTTCTGGTTTTGATATCAGGGTAAGTAATTGTATTTAATTTTTTATAATGACAGATAAAGTTATATGTATTTACAGTGTACAAAATGATGTTTGGAAGTACATATACACTATGGAATGACCAAATCTGGCTAATTAATATATGCATTGCCTCATATAGCTATTATTTCTCTATACACATATATTTGAATAATATAGTAATACACACATATTTATAAATAGATGAAATCTAAGTTGTGTTTTTTAGCAAACTTGTTTCTGTTACAAGTATTTCAATCAGTATCATTTAAACATTTTGCTGAGAAAAATGAAAATGCTTCAAACTTAAATGCCAAAATCAATGAAACTATTTTATGTGATTTTTCTATCAGACCTTCAAAGTATTTTTATTCCCTCCCTTGTCTTTTAGTAGTTAACAAAATTTTTTGATCATTACATTTTTATTTCCTATTTTGTGACAGGATAATTTTATTCTCATATATGAATTTTTGTGTTTTCATGTTTATATTTTACTCAGTGAAATTGCATTTCTCTCCAGAGTTAAATACAAAAGGGGAAGGATCAGTCTATAATAGAATGATATAGTGAAACCTTAGCTGAAAAATATCTAGCAGTAGAAGCAGAGGTGCTTCCCTGAGAGTAAAGGTTATGTTTTCTCACCAACCTATCTATTCTGTACCACTAATGAAATGAAAAAATGTTTTCTTACATACTGTCTATGTTTCTGATATCAAATTATTTATATCTACATTAGTAAAATAGACCCATTTAATATATGTAAGGTTTTTTATTTAATAGCTCCTTACTATTGGAATATTGACTCAATGAATAATTTAAGATGTAAAGAAAGAGCTGAAATGGTCCTGTCTCCTCTTTCACAGACCCATCCTTTTATTGTGAAATTTTAAAAATAGGGTTTTGAGGGCTTCCTTATTTTCAGTCATCATTCACTTAAAATTTTGATTTAATATTATGTTTTAAATATTATTAATTTATTCACTCATTCAATCACTCATTCAAATACTCATTCAAATATTAATTTCCTACTGCCTGACACTATGCCCATTTCTGGATACAATAAGGATAAACACAGAATTCCTGCCTTCATGGAACTTAGGATCTATACAAGAAGACAGATAGTGTGTTTTTCACTTGATAATTGTAACCTGTGCTGAATTGTGATTAATGGTTTGAAGTTGCTGGGTGGTTTGGATGAGGAATCTGAGGTAGAACTGAGATGTGGGAAAGAGAAAAGAAAAGCATAAAAAGCTTTCTGGTAGAAGGGTTGGAATTTCCAGGAAGGCTTGAACCAAGAGAGCAAGGAGTGAGGCACGCAATGTGGATCAAATGTTGGGAGACTTCAAACCCAACTGGGCCATCTTAACTACATTGCTTTTCAAGGCTTTTGTTTTATTATTCTCCTCTTTAGCCCATCAAATAATGAAAAAACATTGAAGTATTAAGCAATGTAGAGATATTGTCTGACTTATATTTTGGAGATCTCTTAGCTGCATTTTTTAAAATATTGGAGAGGCAGTGAAGGGTGTGTGGGAGAAGTTAGAAACTTGATGCACTAGTTCATGGGAGAGGTGATGGAATTTTGGACTAGGGTTATAATGGTGGAGAAACAAAGAAGTGACTAGAATTATAAAGCTAGAATTAGTAGGGGAAAATTTATTTTATTGGTGAGTTGGATAGGGTGGTGAGAGAAAATAAACTGTCAAAGATAACTGCTAGGCTGAGAGTGAGCATAACTAGATGGACTGTCTAGCGTGTTGAATTATGTTACTACTGGAAGTGGAGATGCAGCTGTCCCAAGTGGTTTTGAATATATAAATGTATATAAGAGTTATTAGCAATCCAAGAGGAGATTTCAAGTAGGTAGTTGGATTTTGGGGTCTGGAACAAGAAACATAAATTTCTGAGTTATATGCATATAGAATAAAATGGGGTTACAGGGGTTAAATGAGATTGATTGGGAGAAAGAACCTACAATGAGAAGAAGACCAGAGCTAGCCAAATTTCAACCCAAATCCATGTTTTATTTAGCCCATAAAAGAAATTTTGGGGGGGGAATTACCTGGTAGTGTTTATATAATAGGATAATAATATCCCACATCTTCAGCTGGTTTTGAAAATCAGAGGCTATGACCACTCTTATCTGGAATTCTAACTGAACAACTAACCTCACTTAGAAGCAGCGTGTGTTTCACAGTTGTTCGTGATCTCCACCCATCCCCATCAGCTCTCTGGTTGGGCTGCTATTTATCATCACCATTTGTGTTTGTGGTTTTCCAAAAGCCCAGCTTCATTATCAGCCCGCCTTCTTGCATGTATTTGAATCTGAGAAGTCTCCACAGACTTCAGATTCTTCTCAAGTCTAATGGGCAATACCAGTAAACATACACTTATCATATGATAAGAACTAAGTAAACACATACTGAAAGTGCAAAGGGTAAGAGTGGAAAAAATCTATTACTCTGCCTGGAAAAACAGGGAGAACATAAGGAGGAGAAGTGTATTTTATCCAGCCCTGAACGATGTCTAAGAGCTTTTTTGTTGTTGTTCTTATTTTGTTTTATTTTAAGACAGAAATGGGAACACAATTCTGAGAAAATAGAATTTTATAAATTCATAGATGTTTCCTGGGAGACAATTAGAAATTTGATATATGGAAGAGGACAGAGTGAATTGGGAAGAAGGTCAAGATAAAGTCTGAGAGATATTTTATGACAGGAGAAAAAGAGATTCTATCCTTTAAGCAGTAGAGAGCCATGGGGGAAAAATGAAGTTATGAAATGACTCTCTGATGGGTAATCTTAGCACTGTTACATCTGCTTACAAAATAAGAATTCATCTCCTTGTCTTTTCAATCATTTTCTATAGCTGCCCACCTACATTTTACTGTGTGTAAAGATCAACTTGCTTATACATGCATACTTTAGTTGGATACTAACAATTTGCTCCCTACCTTTTGCCATGATTCTTAGTCGCAGAGTAGGCATGTAAACAGAACTTATGTTGATCTAGAGGCTGTGTGGTCATTCAAAACAACAAACTTTCTTCTCCAGTTTGATTTCCAAGTTCAAAACTTTTTAGCCTGTAGAAATGAAATATTTTTTACTTACCCAGGCATCTACTCGAATAATTCAAAGATTTGTTTCTTTCTGTGAGATATATTTTAAAGTGTATTAATTTCTGTGAGAAGATAAATATTTCTCTTCCTAATGAACAAATGAAGTCCAAAGTAACTTTAAAACATTAGGTTAATAAACACATATCATTACCTATTTTATAAAGGCAAACTAATTTTAGCTTCTAAAAATAAGATGTAGACATTGATAGAAAGGGAAAATAAAATGTAATAGTACAAGGGCAAATGCCAGTTTTTGAATTACATACAGTGATGATTCATGGGCATAACCATAAATCTTAAGTAACAGAGCACATTTATCTTGGGGGATTGTCACGAGCATGTGGAACCTTCAGGTGCTGTAGTGACTAATGACCAGGGTGAAATTTCAGGTTAACGCCTACACACACACACACACACACACACACACACACACACACACACATATGATAAAAACTATATCCCTATTGAGCATTAAAAATAATTTATAATCTCCCTAAGAGAGTACTGTGTTGAGTAAATCAGATATAAAGTGATCTGATTATTCAAAAAATATGTTTGTTTCAAAAATAAAGTGGTCAAGTACAAAATTACAAGCCTGCATGTATATGCCTGTGTGTGTGTGTGTGTGTGTGTGTGTGTGTGTGTGTGCCAGTTTAAACGTACAAACTAAAACCTAGTAGTCTCTTGTGCCACCGTGAACATCTGAATCAATTTTTTAATTTTTAATATATAGAGGGTTTTTCTTTTTTTAAAGGGATGCTTAAAACTCTGAGTAGAATAAATAGAGAAAAGGAGATAAGAAGATGTAACCTAACACAATATCTCAAGCTTGGAGCTTGATGGCTTTGGATATTAAAGCTACAAGATTAGACCTAGTAAAGAGGTTCTGCTAATGAATTGTGAAAAAAAGAAATCATTTAAATCCTTCCATTTCTGTAGTGCTCTTCATGGCTAGAAGAGAGGGTCCAGATTGAAAAGCTGAGGTAGTATTGTTTTCCTCTGGGAAGTTAGCTATAAGATATATATTGACAGCCTGAAATAACAGTGTTCAAACCAAAGTGAAAGGAAAAATCCCTGCCCAGCAACAAGAGAGAAGAACCACAACGAGAGACGATCCCTGCTGTGCTTTTCTGTTCTCTGTAAACCTGAGCTTATAGAAAGCTGTCTAGTTTTTGTTTCATCAACTCCACTGGATTTTACTTGCACAAAGCTTTCAATATCTGGGCAGCCTTGGGGGACTCTACTTCTAACAGTTCCTTCAAGATTGCTCTCCATGCTAAGCCAGCCAGGTTATTTTTAGGACTTAAGTGTAAGAGTTATAGGTGAGGAACAAAAGCAGACTAAAGGGTCAGCTTGTGGGGACTTTTCAAATTCAGCCACTAAATCCCCACTAAATAGAGGCAATTATGTACATCCTCTCCTAACTTTGTTTTAAATATAATTTTTTAATTTTTGCTTAAAAATAGAAGAAATCTTTTGCAGTAGTTTTATATGCGGAAAAAGAAACGGGAGGAATTTGGAGAACAGTGACCCTCCCCACCCCCAAAAGCCAAGATATTGTGGTAGGCTTTATGTCTCATTTCTATCAGATTTAATTTTTTTCTCCTAGAAGGAAGTCAAATTCTGACAGGATAAGCATAAATTATCTTTGGCCTTAGACCATTTTCTTCTATGTGTTTGAAATTTTATTTTTGTTTATTTCTCCCAGGGATTTTTCCAGATGAATAATTAATTAGAGTCCATGTCAATTTTCCATGGTCATTGAGTTCTGCCAAAATCTTCCTAGAATGAAACTTGTGATTTGTAAAACGTGAATTGTTACATATTATGCTTTCCTTGCGATTTTAAGGTTGTCTACATTCATATGAGATTTGTCATTAAAAACTCAATTAGTTGTCTAAGTGTAATCCCTGATATACTTTTCTTGTTATACACGCTCTTTTATCACTTCAACAACAACCTGGGAAATTTTTATTATAGCTTGAACAGTTTGGATTTTACTATTTTTGCTATGATTCAGCAACCACTTAGAACCCACAATATATTAGATGGAAAATACGTAGCTATTGGTTGCTTTTATAGCACTTTTAATTTTTATTTGATGGAAATATTCTAAGAATCTTATTACCAGAAAATAACATGCACATGCTGTTTGTACAAATAACAGAATCACATAAGTAGAAGCAAAACAGATAAGAAAGCACAGAATCAATTTATAGTTCTTGTTCTAAAATATGAAGGATGATTCTACAACTTTCCTCAGTAATCCTAACAAGCTTTTATCATTTAGACATTAGGAATAATTGTATTCACAGCTAACATATTTTGTACATAAAAAAGGAGTCTCCTTCCTTGAATAAACTTAATTTTTTTTCCTTTTGGGCCTCACTTTTCAAATTATTCTCTTTGATTCTGGCACATTTAAGGTTTTAAATTTTACCTTAGATAAGAAACTGAAATCAAGTTCATTAAGGTTTCAATCAATTCTGAATGTGAGATATTCTATAATTAATTTCACCCTTATCTCAAACTTTTCCATACACCTTAATTTAATTAAAAATATGTATAATATTGCTGACTTGGATTCTCTTAACTTCATTAAAATGTATAAAATTCTTACATGTTATTTATTATCACATTTTTAAATGTTTTCTTGTGTATTTTTTTGTGTATTAATATAGAAAATAGTCATGATGTAATATTTACTTGGAATTCACAATTCTCTACTTCTTACCCCCTTTTACATCTTTCCTAATCTTATACATCTACTTTTTATTTTTCCCACACTAATATACATTAGAGACAAGCAGATTTACTCTCAATGTCCTAAATTTTATATACTTGCTCCCGCTTGTATACCACTTCTTCCTATTTTTTTCTTTTTGTGTTTTTATATCTAAGATAGTCTTGCCTTTCCTCGATATTCTCCATAAAGTTTTTCTATGTTATCAGCCTGAATTAACAGCTCAAATATTTAAAGCATCACAGAAATTATTTCATATATAAGTTAATTTAACCATTCTTTCATTTAACGAGATTTCTTGTTCAAATGTGTCAGATACTTTCTAAGTACTGGGAATACAATGCTTAATATTCAGAAACAAATCCATGTCTTAAGGAAACTTACAGTGAGTGAGAAAGATCATAAAGAAAACAAACACACAATTAATTGTATAATATATTGCAAGATAATAAGAGAAGAAAAGCAGGTGAAGGTAACAGAAAATTAGCTTATGGGGGATGGCTTTTAGTTTCTGTTTTATTTTCTCTTGGTTTTATGTCAAGTTCTATCTTCTCAAGTTCTATCTTCTCAAATGTGTGATTATGTTGGAATGAATGTCAGATTACATATGAAAAGTTGTATAAATAATTTGAGGCTCCAATTACAATTCTTGTGAAGCCTAATCTGTTTTCATTCCACCTTTACTGAAGACTAGGAGGGCTTTCAGGTTGTGGGAAAAAAGTCTCAGTAAATCTTAAACTCCAATTTTCCTCCTCAGCCTTGTGAGGCAGCCAAGGCTTCTCAGCATCCCTGCTACCACTCATGGAGTTGCTTTGTGTAGCACACTATTGCTGGGTGTGAAATGAGCAGAGAGTCGGGGAGCTTCTTAAATAGGGTAGTCAGGGAAGGTCTCTGACCTGTGTGTGCTATCGTCGTGCAGCTTTTTGGTTTTGTTTTTTTTTTGAGTTGGAGTCTCACTCTGTCGCCCAGACTGGAGTGCAGTGGCCGCTCCCGTCCACCGCAGCCTCGACCTGCTGGGCTCCGGCGATCCTTCCGCCTCAGCCTTCCGCGTAGCCGGAATTACAGGCATGCGCTACCACACCCGGCTGATTTTTTGATTTATTGTAGAGATGAGGTCTCGCTGCCCAGGCGGGTCTTGAACCCACGGGCTCAGGCAATCCACTCACCTCAGCCTCCCAAAGGCGCGGGATTACAGGCTGAGCCACCGAGCCCGGCTAGCTTTTTGGTTTTTAACCAGTGACAATGATCTGTGGGATCCAGATGAGCAGTTGGGTCTCTTTTGAAGGACATGCTTTCCAGCAAAGTCTTGATCTTGAGAGATATTCACGTCTGTAGCATGGACTCTTCACTGTCTGTTTAGGCCTCATGGATAGAGGTTATATGCAGAAACTTCTTTTGCCTTTTGTATTTTCCTCACTATATCTGGTGCACTTGCCCCATTGGAATCTATATAAGAGGAGATTGAAACATTTCTGTAACTTTCGCCTTTGTTCTAGTGGTCCTTCCTTCCTCCTCCCATAATTCCTCAGAACCAGGAGGGACAGAATTTACTCTTTCTTGAAAGACTCTTATCACAAAGCAGTATGTTTTGTGTGTAAGGTACTGAGAAAGTACTGTGGAAGAATTCTCTGTGATGGGTCGTCCAATTTATTTAGTAAATCAGCTTATCAAAAAACAGGCCTTCAAACTATTATCTTGAAAATAAGATCCATTTTTATGCATTCCCTCCAGCACCCCCTTGCTCTTGAGTGACAGTCCTCGAGGTCTGGCTTTAAAGATGGGAGGCCACAAATAGAACCTTGTATAATGAGGGAAATTAAAACACATCAGTTTAATCTTTACAAAATATTAACCCTGATAAACTAGAGAACCTCTCTGGCTGAATAATATCCTCCTAAATGTGACTCCTTAGGCTTGATCTGATTGTGCCATTTCCTCTCAGGAAATTGTTTCACCAATTAAATCCCAATGACCTATGTGAGAATCTCACTCCACTGCAGACTTTTATTTATCACCAAAGGCCAGTCAGAATGTAGTCATTTAAAATGAGTCATCGTTTGTTAAGTATTCTAAAGAGAAAGGCTTATTAGAACATTTGTTTTAGCCTGTCTCGGTGGCTCAGCCTGTAATCTCGCGCCTTTGGGAGGCTGAGGTGAGTGGATTGCCTGAGCCCGCGGGTTCGAGACCCACCTGGGCAGCGAGACCTCATCTCTACAATAAATCAAAAAATCAGCGGAGCATGGTAGCGCGTGCTGTAATTCCGGCTACTCGGAAGGCTGAGGCGGAAGGATCGCCGGAGCCCAGCAGGTCGAGGCTGCGGCGGCCGGGAGCGGCCACTGCACTCCAGTCTGGGCGACAGAGTGAGACTCCAACTCAAAAAAGGACAAACAAAAATATTTGCTTTTAAAAAAATCAGGTTCAAAATATTTTGTCCAATCCAGGAAGTATAACTTGCTGCAAAAGGAACAGGTATTTTTTACTGACAGGTTTTGTTTCCTAGATTTGCACAATCCTTAGTATTATGTAACTAGTCACAGTGTATAGTGTTGGTGTAGAAAGTAGACTTACCACATGTTTTCTTCAGATTTTAATTACAACAACAGTGCTTATCCACTCTAGTGCAATATTAATATCCATTTCCATCATCAAGAATTTATTGAGTTTAAACTCATTATGTGACTATAAATGAGAGAATAATAAGGCATACACAGGCTTGGACACAGAGTAGAATACAAATAAAGAGGCATTTGGGAAACTGAGCAGTGAAATTTGGGGCTAATAATTCTGAGCAAAAAGAACTGTAGAGTTCAATGACTTCTGGGAAGAGAGAACTCTTTCCATGTTACATTAAAGTATGCACTTTGGAGATAGACTACTGGGCTCAAATGCCATCTCTGCCATTTACTGGCTATGTGACTTTGGGCAAGTCACAAAAGATTCACTGTTGTACTAGAGATGCTCTCATAGTGGATAATGTCCTTGTAAATGTAACTCATTAGGATTGATCTGATTATGCATTTGCACTTGGAATTTTTTTCACCAATTAATTCTTAATAACTTCTGTGAAAATCTAGCTCCATTACAGACTTTTAAAAATGCATCTCTGTGTACCCCAGCTCTCTCACTTATAAAATTAAGATAATGATAATGCCTGGCTTACTGGGTTGTTAGAAAGATGAAATGAATCAATGTTTGTAAAACACTTAGAACAGTCAGTGCCTGAAACATATTACATACCCTATAAATGAAAATCAATGTATGGCCAGAAGCTGCTATTTTTCTCCCAGTAACCCAGTATTGTATAAAACAATCCTTAATTCCATAGTGGACAAGACAAAAGAGAGTGTTTGCAGAGCTAAAAACTGAATAAAGATATAAACACAGTTTCCTTGATGATAAAAAGCAATAGAAAGTTTAGGGTTCAAACTGAAGGAGTGCATACAAATTCTAGCAGCTCAAAGAACTATGCATAGCTGGAGATAAGACAGACAAAAATTCTGTATACAAAGTCTAGACAGTAAGCAATTGTCTCTGCAACTGACAGTAAATGCCATGTTATAAAAAGCAACTATTCTTATGTATACAGAGCTAGATATGATCCTCCTGGGACTTAGAAGAAGCCAGTAGGTGGTACAGAGGTGAAAGATGAAAGAAGATTGAAATCTGAGTAGGAATGTCATGAAGGGCTACCAAATCCTCAGTGAAAATCTTGCATAAATTAATACTAAAACCACAGTATGATGTATTTCTGGTTTGCTTCAGATATATGTATACACACACACATATATGTAAAATGTTTATTTTAACTGCTTTAATGATGATTTTTCTACTCATAGAGCTCTTCAGTCACTTTTAGTAAACCCTTTTGAATAACCAATATTCAAGAGTAAATTCGTGTTAATAATTATATAGTTAGGGATCTGAATTAGAGGCACCCTAAAATAGGCAGTCCAGATACACTTTATAAAATAATGCCTTAATGATAACTTAGTACCACGTGTTTTTCATAATATTATAAATGTTCATAGAAATTTTAATGTATTGAGGGAAGTTTGTCGAGAGGAGTATACAGTTTTAATAGTAAATTCACTGCTCTGAGATAAAATAAAATTGCAAAAAAATAAATTTTGTCTTGAGCAACTAAGTATTTACTATAAATTTGATTATATTTCTTAGATAATTATGTTGCTATGATGAATTATTCAAGTTCCTTAAACGATAGATACAAAAAATTGCAAAACTCTCTGTTAGGTGTATGTAGACAGCCCTTCTTTAGAAATCAGTGCTATGGGCTTAATATCTTTCTTACTTTTTCCAGTACTGTCTTTTTTACTGTTTTGTATCATTGCTACTCTTATTTTGGTAACCTCTTAGGGATTCAGTGATATCATTTTGATTCCTTCTAAGGGTTTCAATAATGCTTTCAGTAAGTCCCATCACCTAAATACGACTTTCTCGAATTTCTGAGGTTATAGATACTGAGCATAAGATCAGTGGTTCTTTTTGGAGTGACAAAACTTAAACTCTGGACATAGGAGTGAGTTTCTCCTACAGAATGAATAAAAATAGACAGAGTGCCTTAGAACTCAGAGAGGAACAAGACCAGCAGCACACCCCTTGACTCACCAGAGAAGCAATAAGATCCACAGAGTGCAGAGAAGAGAAAAATGTATCAGCCTGTGTTGGAACTAGGCAGACTTGCCTAAATCACTGCACAAACCACAGCAGTCTCCAGACGCAGTAGGGGAGGTGAGTGAGGAGAATTCAGGAGTTCTGTGCTCCTGCCACAGTCTTTGAAGGCCATTGAGCCTCGCAGGACTCCAGTCCCTCACAGGAAACTGCATTACTCACACTATGCTCTCTTGAAACACTCATAGAGTGGTGCAGGATAAAAAAGTCTTGAGCAGTCAGCCACCATTTCCTGGGAACTGAACCCTTGCTGATGGCTGCTTTATAGCCAGCCTGGGAAAGCATGGAAATACCTGATTCTTTCATTTGCACCAAGGGCAAATTCTGCTTAAGTATACAATTCCTGATTGGGGCGGGCTCCCATGAGAAGACCTAGGGTCAGCTGTACTTTTACTTTCTGAATGCAGACTATCTGAATCTATGGCAGAAAAACTGGTTCATTGCCCTTACAGCCTATCATTCCCCATGTAAACTATTTTGTGTAGCTGCTATATAACATGGCAGCACTACCCAAATGGCCAGGGGCTCCTTTCCAATCCCCATTGGGGGAGCCCAATCATGCACACAAGTGGGGAGCTTGAATACTTTTCCCCTGCCTCTCCCCTCAAAGGCTCAAAACATACAGGGAACTTGGGTAGTTTCCCTGCCCATCCCTGAGGTGGACCAGGTACTTTCTTGGGATAACATAGGTCAAGCAGAAAGCCTACAGCCACCGTCACAGCTGGCTCTCTCCCACGGGTGTCACCTCCTGGCAGGAGGTCAACTGGCACAACCCAGTACATTTGATATAATACCTCAGCTTTTGGGAAAGTCTGATTCCAGGCTCCAGCTACACCACTATCCTAGCAACCTTGACCATGTGGGATGCCTTGAGCCTGTGCAGGTACCCAGCACAGCACCACCACAGTTGGCCATTGAGAAACTCATCCCAACAAGGCTATGCATAACCAAAGAAATCCTATAGTATCTACATCAGCTCCCTGGCACCTCAAATAAGAAGAAATAGTCTGCTCAAATTAGAAAAAAAACAGAAAAAAAATTCTGACAATATGAAAGTAGAGTTCTTCAACATCCCTAAAAGACCACAGTAAACTCTTCAGTAATGACCCTAACCAAGTGGAAGTCTTTGGAATTCTGGAGATATGGTTCTCAATAGGTTGATTATAAAATTGCTCAGTGAGATCCAGGAGAAATTTGAAAATCAACATATAGAAAAAAAAAACTATTCAGGACATGAATAAAATGTTCTGCAAAGAGCTAGACAGTTTAAAAAAGCTGAAATTCTGGAAATGAATGATTCATTTAGGGAAGTAAAAAATGCAATGGAAAGTTTTAATAGAAGACTAGAACAAGTAGAAGAAAGGATCTCAGAGGCTGAAGACAGGGTTTTTGAATTAACCCCATTAGACAACCATAAAGAAAAAAGAATCAAGAGCACTGAGCAAATTCTCCAAGAAATGTGTGATTACATAAAACATCCAAAGCTAAGACTCATAGGTGTTCCTGAAGAAGTAGAGAAAGAAACAGGTTTGGAAAACCTATTTGAGGAAATAATGGAGGAAAATTTCCCTGGGCTTGCCAGAGATTTAAACATCTAGATATAAGAAACCTAAAGAACCCTGGAAGATTAATTGCAAAAAGATATTACCCAAAGCATACAGTCATCAGGTTATAAAAAGTGAATGTGAAGGAAAGAATCCTAAGAGCAGTGAGACAAAAACATCAAATAACTTACAAAGGTAAACCTATCAGACTAACAGCAGACTTCTCAGCAGAAACCCTACAACCCTAACTTCAATATCCTCAAGCAGAATAATAGTCAGCCAATGATTTTGTATTCTGCAAAACAAAGTTTCATAAATGAAGGAGAAATGAAGTCTTTCTTAGACAAGCAAACACTAAGGGAATTTGTCACTATTACACCAGCTCTACAAGAAATCCTTAAAGGAGTTCTGAATATTGAAACAAAAGGTAGAACTACGCTACATTAGAAAAATACTGGAAATTATAAAGCTCACATAGCTTATAGAACACAATAGAGAATTTTTAAAAAAAAAAACCAGGTAACAACCAACATGATGAATATTAGATATTCATTACCCTAAATGTATATGGTATCAATCCCCACTTAAAATATTTAGCATATAGATTGGCAGAATGGAATAAAAAATTACACAATCAAAATATCTGCTGCCTTCATTGGACCCATTTAACTCTCAAAGACTCTATAGACTCAAAGTAAAGAGGTGGGGGAAAAAAAAAACATTCCATGCAAATGGAAATCAAAAGTGATCAGGAGTAGCCATTCTCATATCAGATAAAATAGACTTTGAATTAACAACGTTGAAAAAAGACAAAGAAGGTTTTTATGTAATTACAAAGGGATCAATTTGACACGAAAATATATTTTAAAATAGATGTGTACCAAACACCAGAGCTCCCAGCTTTATAAAACAAATCTATTAAACCTAAGAAAAGAGATAGACAGCAGTACAACAATGTGGGAGACTTCAATACTCCACTGACAGCAACAGACAGATCATCAAGCCAGAAAGTCAACAAAGAAATATTGAAGTTAAACTCAACCCTAGAATAAATGGACTGCATTGTTCATTTAGATCTGAGGTAGAACATTCTACCCCAAAACTACAGAATATACTTTCTTTTTTTCCCATTAGGACATGGAACATTCTCCAAGATAGACCAGATGATAGGCCAAACACCAAGTCTCAATAAAGTAAAAAAAAAAAGTCATATCAAACACCTTCTGAGACCACAGTGGCATAAAACTAGAAATTAACTCCAAGATGCATTCAAACAAAAACACGGGAGTTAAATGATCTGCTCCTGCATGATCCTTGAGTTAACAATAAAATCGAGATGGAAATTAAAAATTCCTTGAAGTGAATGGCAACAATGAAACAAGTTATCAAAACCTCTGGGACACAGTCACTGATGTTGATTCATTCTTCCTGTTCTTGGTGTACTATTTGGTTTACTCACTTTCTTATTTTTATTCTTGCATTAAACAGATAAAAACATATTTATAGGTGTACTTCTAAAACTGATATATAATATGCAAACACTATACCCATAAAAATGAACAGCCCACTATATTGTATATTAAAATGAATGAAAAATTAGTTATAGCCTATGTATTTACTTTAATTTCATTTAGTTTTGTTTTTCTTTTGAGTTGGAGTCTCACTATCACCCAGACTGGAGTGCAGTGGCCGCTCCCGGCCACAGCAGCCTCGACCTGCTGGGCTCCAGCGATCTTTCTGCCTCAGCCTTCCAAGTAGCTGGAACTACAGACGCGCACTACCACACCCGACTAATTTTTTGATTTATTGAAGAGATGAGGTCTCGCCAAGTTGCCCAGGCAGGTCTTGAACCCGCGGGTTCAGACAATCCGCTCACCTCGGCCTCCCAAAGCGCAGGATTCCAGGCTGAGCCACCAAGCCCAGCTAGTTTTGTTTGATTGTTTCTGTTTCACAAACTTTATAACTTCTTTTTGACTACTGTATGTCTATACCCTTTAAAAGACTCAGTGTATCACTGTCAGCTTTATCAGCATTATGATCAGCATTATCATTAGTATTATTGCTCCAGTGCTAACATTTGATGATTAGGTGCTAGTTCAAGTTAGATATTGATTTCTTTCAGCATTGTCCCTGAGACTCTTTTTTTGCTTTAAATCTTGTTTGAACAGAGACAAAAACATAAACGTTGTCCAAATCACAAAAATAAGCTAACAGCCTTCTATCCTGACTAACGTGAGTTACTGGTTGATCATTCTCAGCTTTAGCCTCATGGTGTTCCTCTCATTCTTAAGATGAGATTTATTAAGAGATCCAGTTACAAGCCGGGCTCGGTCGCTCAGCCTGTAATCCTGCGCCTTTGGGAGGCTGAGGTGAGTGGATTGCCTGAGCCCGCGGGTTCGAGACCCGCCTGGGCAGCAAGACCTCATCTCTACAATAAATCAAAAAATCAGCCGGGCATGGTAGTGCATGCCTGTAATTCCGGCTACTTGGAAGGCTGAGGCGGAAGGATCGCCGGAGCCCAGCAGGTCGAGGCTGCGGTGGCCGGGAGCGGCCACTGCACTCCAGTCTGGGTGACAGAGTGAGACTCCAACTCAAAAAAAAAAAAAAAAGAGATCCAGTTACAAAATTACCCATTTTCTGACAGCATCAAATCCAGAACAAATCTCACTTCCTTGAACCTTGAATCCAGAATCACCTAATGTAAGCCCAAATCCTTTTTTTCCCCCTAAGCTTTTTAAAGTATTTTCAAGACAAGGACCCATGCTGTTCTGATAGTCTCAACCCTGGCACATCAAATCAGTCATCCTCCCCAAGAAGTATTGAATGTTTTTAGTGGTGAGAATAAGATTAGAGCCGCAGGTGAGCACTAGAAGTGCACAGGTGGATTTGGGGTCAGAAGAAGGATAGGCACAGAGAGAGATACAGCTCTTGGGTCAATTTCAGTCATAGCACAACTGAGACATACGTTTCAAAAGGTCATAGCTCATCTCTATATTCTTGGAGTCCATATTGCTGATTCCATTTATTTCTAACTTAACATGTTACATTGCTATCCCAGGCTTTAGTATGTAATTGTATCTACCACCAAAATATTCTTCTACTTTGATAACAAAATAAAATTTTGATTTATATTTTTAAAAAATCAGAGCACTTGGGATATTTATCACCTGAAAAGCAGAGGTTAGACATTTGACTATTAGCTTACCAATGATATGATTTTATCATCGATCTGTTTCTTTTCTATCCATTGACTATCTTGTTTATCTGACATTCGTTGTCACATAATGTGTTATATGGAAGGAAACCGTTTTTTCTTTGTTTACTTCCTTTTGTCACAGGCTCAAATAAATTTCATCTTCTAATTTCACACACCTATTTTACCTTACTAAAGCATTCAATAAATATTTGTTGATGAATAAATAGCCTACAATACGGTGTGCTGATGGGGACACAGTATTGGAATAGAGGTTCCAATCTGTTTGAAACTCCTTTTCACTCTTTGTCAGCTTCTCATTCTTATCTAATCAGGTACATCACTTTAAATGAATCACATGATTTCAGAGTGCAAATCTAACTTTTAAAGATTTTGTGCAAAAATAACACCATATTATGTTTTCTCTTTAAAAATGTGCTGGTAGCCGGGCTCGGTGGCTCAGCCTGTAATCCCGCGCCTTTGGGAGGCTGAGGTGAGTGGATTGCCTGAGCCCGCGGGTTCGAGACCCGCCTGGGCAGCGAGACCTCATCTCTACAGTAAATCAAAAAATCAGCCGGGCGTGGTAGCGCGTGCCTGTAATTCCGGCTACTCGGAAGGCTGAGGCGGAAGGATCGCCGGAGCCCAGCAGGTCGAGGCTGCGGTGGCCGGAAGCGGCCACTGCACTCCAGTCTGGGCGACAGAGTGAGACTCCAACTCAAAAAAAAAAAAAAGGAAAAAAAATGTGCTGGTATTGTTCACAGTCAATTAAATGTAATTCTGTGTAGTCCTCACAATATCTCTAAGAGGCAAGTCTTATTCCTGTTTTAAAAGTAAGAAAACAAAAATTTGTAAAGATCAGATAAACTTGCCCTGAGTCATATAGCTGGTAGGTACTGAAGCCAGAATTTTAATTAAAATCTGTTTGATTCTAAGTTCCTACTTCTGATAGGTAATTAGCACATTAATTGTTGCCAAGCTAGTGTACTGAAAGAGATTTTTCTAATATGTCTATATTTATACAATAATAATCTTAGCAAATCAATTTTCCATTACAAGTGGTAAAAAAAAGAAAGAAAGAAAGAAAAGAAAAGGGAACCAAAATTAATAACTCAATAATGAAAAAAGTCCTCAAAGAAAAACATTTAAAGAAAAATGTTTGCCAACATGGAAGAGGTGAAACAAAAAAAAATCAGAAGCATTAAAAGACATCAACATTGATGAGTTCAAAAACTGTTTGAGCAGTGTTGAAAAAGCATCAAACAGAGAGATGCACCTACTTTGAAGGTGACAAGTTTAAACATTGAGATTCCTGACTTTGAGGTCTAGGACAGGGCTCAGTGCCCTCTGTAGGAGAAATTGCTAAGTGGAATGGACTGAAGATGGTGCAGTGGGAAGAGGGCCTACCTGATGCCAACTCCTGATCAAAACAGAAATATGGGGCTTGTATTGAATGTTTCCTTTCAAGAGTGACAGTCTGCTCTTCATCTACATTTTACACACCCCTCTCCTCTTTGACAGACTTTTTAGCCTCCCCCTAACCTCTGCTCTCCAAACGTACAGACCTAAAGAAGCAGTAAGAATATTGGAATGTGATTTTATAACTCTGATAAGAAATTTGAATTCTTACTATTTTCTGTCTCCTTGTAATTCTGAAGAGATAGGTTATGTGTGATTTTAATTGTATCTGTGGTTTAGAGAAGGATGAGTTTGGAGGATACAGATTCATTATCCTCCAAACCCAGATTATGTGGCTTTTGATGGAATAAGTAGCAGACTCAGTACTGGAAGACCTACTCAGTAATTAAGGATACAAAGTTACTTACATAAAAAATTTTTAATGTTATACAGACAATAAAACTCTGCACTGTTTGTAGAAAGTCAACATATATTTTTGGCTCGGAGTTTATCCAGTGTTTTCTGTTGAGGAAATATAAATAAATAATTAAGCAGTAAAAAAAAAAAAAAAAAAACTATGTAAAATAAAAATAACAATATTTAGGATAAAACACCTGGAAGTCTGAAACTAAAAATTACTTTTAAATAAAAAAAAAGAAGTGGTAAAGAAAAGCACATTTCTTTCTCTTGCAAAAAAAATCTCTTAATGTAAATTTGAAACTGACTTTTCATGTGTGGAAATACTGAGTAGAGTGGAAAAGACACACAGGATTGTTTGATCTAAAATACATACCCCAGATAAAGCCTTGACCATATAAGAATAGTAAAATATTTTCATTATTACGTCATTTAAGCTTTTCAAAATTTAAACTAAGGATTTCTTATCTAAATATATAGATATTTAGTAAACTGTTTCTGTGTGAGTTAATTTATACAAAGCTTTTAAATGACATCACTAAATTTAATGGCATTAATATATAAAATTTCCTTAGTTCAGTTAGACCTTCAAGAACTGCTATAAAACTTGGCTTGGGGAAAATATTTACTAAACGATGATGGCTCCCATTTAGTCTCACGATGAAGGTACTTGATTGATAATTTTTATGTTCTTCATAGCTAGAGATGTGGTGTTAAACATATGGTCCTGGCGCCCCCTGGTGTAAAAATGGATTATTACAGTTACATTGCTATTTCCCTTTGAGTGTGAATAAACCTCCATAGATCTATGAGAAAACATGCCAATATACAAGTTCCCAAAATTTATGTGTTAAGAATAATCTCTATATCATCACTTTCTTTGTGATGAATTTAATCATCCTTATGCTATTCCCATATTCTCAGATATCTCCTATTCAATGAACCAAATGGATTCAACTTAGATGTTCTAATGACATAGTTTCAGCTTATTGTTGTGGAATGTGGGCAAAAAAACATAAAACAGATTGTCCTCAGTGCTCAAATCTGCCTGCATGTTATAAAGGTAAGGCCATCTTCATTTTTAATTGTTTCCTTATGTAAAATATGCACGGTCTTGCTGTAGGTTGAGGATATCTTATTGTACCTTCCTGAGGTGAGTGGATTGCCTGAGCCCGCGGGTTCGAGACCCGTCTGGGCAGCGAGACCTCATCTCTACAATAAATCAAAAAATCAGCCAGGCGTGGTAGCGCATGCCTGTAATTCCGGCTACTTGGAAGGTTGAGGCGGAAGGATCGCCAGAGCCCAGCAGGTCGAGGCTGCGGTGGCCGGGAGCGGCCACTGCACTCCAGTCTGGGCGACAGAGTGAGACTCCAACACACACACACACACAAAAATCAAAGTTTTATTTACTATTATAAATGATGAATAAACTGAATTAAAAAGAGATGTAAAAGTTTATCATCCCTTCTCCGATATTTCACAACTAACAGTTTATTAGAAATTTATTTAACTAGGAAAATATTATCATGCATTTTTTAATAATCTAAAATTCAATATTAAGTTCTTGTTACTTTATTTCAGTCTTTATATTGCTTCTTACGGTTTTTTCATTAATAGTCTTCGTCAAGTATTTCCAGTTCTCTCCTTGAGCACATGGTAGAGATGGACAAACAAAATATACAAAAATCCTGTTAATTACATGGTAACTATGCAACTTCCTTTAGCCAATGAAATGTGAGTGGTATTACGCATTTTACACTGGGGGATTAAATTTAGGAGTCAATTATTTGTCTCTTTTTCTCTTCCTCTTCTACAATGACAACAATACTCCAGATGGAGGCTGCTCCGTGTCCCGGGGTGGGGTGGGGGGGAAGAACACAGCATGGAGACCCCAGCTGGTCTGCAATGGAAAGAAGCATGAATGAGAATTTAAACCTTTGCAGATTTAGACCATAGAAATCTGGATGTGGTTCTTTAGCATAACCTAGTCGATTGTGACATGATACACTTTTTTAGATATACTTACTTTTAAAACTTCTTCTACTATTACAATTACTATGAATTATTTATAGCTTCTGCAAAGTATTTTTTAAGAAACAATTCATGTGTTAATTAACCATTATTTGGTTAATAATTCACTGTCAATGTAACAGAAACCGAAGCGTTTTGTTTTTATTAGTAAAAATATATTGTAATTGTTTGTTAAAATTTTTTCTTGAATGTGATGAACTAAATTTTGAGATAGCCTAAAAGTAGAGATGACAGAGAATCAATGTGACTTGGCACAGAACATTGTGAGGGGCAAATTATCTTTTTGATTCTCTACAATTCACTTAAGTAGAAGTATATGTTCTAAGAAGTCCAACACAAACTTATTAAATATAAAATTATAATAACCTTGCAAAACTAGTATCAATATGATCAACTTATGCCACTGATTCCTTCAGCAATCTGTCCTAACTTTGGACAGCCCTGGATTAAATCTAGTATATCTAGAATGAAGATAATCTGCAATGTTAAGAATAAGAGCATACAACCCAGCAATCCCCCTTCTGGGAATATAACCAGAGGTACTCAATCATTCTATAAAAAAGATACCTGTGTGCACATGTTTATTGCAGCAGTATTCACAATCTGGAACCAACTGTGCTGCCCATCAAAAGTAGACTGGCTAAAAAAAAGTGGTACATATACACAATGGAATATTACACAGCTATGAAGAAGGACAAAATTATGAACTTTGCAGCAACTTGAATGGATTTAGAGTCTGTAATGCTCAGTGTTCTAACACAGAAACAAAGAACTGAGTACCACATGTTCTCGCTCACAAGTGAACTCTGAACAATTAACAAAATAATACAAGAAATGGATTGGCAGTAGAGGGAAATTGCCAGGGGAGGGAAGGGGTATAAACTTCATCAATAAGGGTACCTGATCTCAAACCAGGTGAAGTAAGGACCAGAATGAGGCCCAAACTTTACCTGTACAATGACCATTTGTATACCTAACCCTGAACTGTACCCTACATCTTAAAAAAACGAATAAAGGCATAAATATTCAGAAACATTCTCACAGTCTATGATTGTATAATCAACTTTTTTTTTTCTTTTCCTTGTGGGCAAAGAGATAACTCAGATACTTTTTAATTTAGTTGCTCTTGGTTTTGGCACTTGCAGATAAATAATTATCATATTTTCCTTTCATATTTTATCCTTTTTTATTACATTTGAATTGGATTTAATTCATTTATTCTACAAATAATCACTAACATCTTGCCATATGCCAGAACACTGCTCAGTATTCTAATCATTTAATTTTTACCACACCTCTTAGCTGAAACAACTTCAAGATCAAAATGACATTATATAGCTCTGAAATCTATAAAAGGAAATTTTTAAAATAATTTTAATACTATCGCCTTATTTTTATTGATATATAATTTACATACAATAAAACACAGATTTTAAGTATACAATTTAATAAGTTTTGAAAAATGTGTAAAACCACCACCCCTATAAAGCCACCACCACAGTCAAATAAATGGAATATACTTTACATCCACAAGAGTGGCCAAAATCACAAAGATTGATAATACCAAGAGTTGATAAGAGTGTACAATTGAAACTCTCATACATTGCTGGTACAAATGTCAAATAAAACAATCATTTTGGGAAACTGATAGTTTCTTTAAAATTTCAACATATGCTTTCCCTACATTTTAGTCATTCTACTGCAGCTATTTGCTCAAGAGAAATGAAAACACATATGTAAAAAATATATACATATACAAAAATTTTTATAGCAGCTTGATTTATAATTGCTCCACATATAAAAATGTTCATCAACAGCTAACTTAATGAACAATTTATAGTATATTCATAGAATAACATACTACTCAGTAATAAAAAGTCTACTGTATTGACACATGAGATATATGGATAATGGTCAAATATCTGGTTAATCAAAAGAAGCCGGGGGGGGGAAGAGAGAGAGAGAGAAAGAGTACATAGTTTATGAGTTCATTAATATGAAGTTCTGGAACAGGCAAAGCTAACAAAAATCAGAAGAGAGGTTGGCTCTGAGTAAAGGGGATGAGAGGAAAAGTAAGTGGACAGAAAATGTCACTAATATCACAAGGAAGCTTCTATCAGCTAAACTAACAGCTTTATTCTTAACTGTAAAACTAGAAATTATCAGACAATTATATTATCTGTTCAAAATGATGTGAGAAAATAACTGAAAACCTAGAGCTACTGGAAATAATTTTCAAGTACAAAAATGCAATAAAGATTATTTTTCAGGCTAACAAAACTAAAGAATATGAGGTTCTACTTTATATAATTGTAGACTAGCCTCCGTCAAACAACCTCCTGTACCCCTACACCCTTTCCCACTTAAAAAAAAAAAAAGAAGAAATGAAAAAGAAAAAAAAAACTCTATGCATTCTGGTAAAATATGAAAAATAAATTACTTTTAAAAACTAGAGAATGGCCAAACACAGGCATATATTAAGAGAAAAAATAGCATTGAGTAATTTTATTATTAGTGGTCTTTGCCTACTGTATCATTTGGCTAAAATATAAACACAAAACTATAATCTTATTGTCACAGAGAATGAGTAGAGAGTTTGTGGCTATAGCAGTTAGAAATGATGAGGAAAATCCTGGAAAGAAAAAAGGCTGAAACTTTTATACATAAGATTTTGTCCATTAGATCTGCCCCAACTCCACTAAACTGTGAAATATGGATGTGTGGTACAAAGTATAAACAACCAGCAATATTAAAGAATTAGAATAAGAACTCAACTGCCACCAACTTCAGAGAAGATAGTTTGGAGTTTATGTCCAATCAAGTTGCCTACGTGCTAAAACAACAAATCAATACTTTAGAAATGTAATGGAATCATATATTATTTAGAGTGTCAAGACTACAATTCAAAACTATTAGATACATGAAGAAAGTGTAAAACAGAAAGCATAATCTACATGCAAGACAAGAGCAATTGATGGAAAAGAACTATAACATAACACAGATATTGGAACTGACAAAAAAGAATTTTAATATAGCTATTATAAGTATGCTCTAGAACAAAAATATGCTCATAAAAAAGAATATGCCTCAGCAGAGAAATAGAAACCACAAATTAAACCAAATAGAATTCTAGCACTAATATATTTGTTAACAACATTTAAATTGTCTCTTAAATTTTTATTATTTTTATTTTCAATAGTTACATGATAAAATATTTTTAGACACACAAAAAAACTAGCATTGAAAATGCAATATCTGAAATTAAAACTCATTAGATTAATCAATGACAGGTTGGAGATGACTGAAGAAAATAAACAGTTAACTTAAAGGTAGATCAATAGAAATTATAATATGAATAGCTGATGAAAAAAATTGTTACAGAATAAAGCCTCAGTACCCCGTGGAACATACATAAAATTAAAAACCCAGAAGAACAGGAGAAAGAATATAGAATAAAAAAATAAAAATAAAAAAAATTGAAAAGTTAATGAACAAAATGTTCTCACATTTCATGACATATATAATTTGCAAAGCCAACAAATCTCAAGCTTCAACCATTGTCTACAGGCAGAAGATAAATGGTTCTATTTGAAAGACTTTGGAAGCAGGAAGAAAGAAAGAAAAATATACAGGAAATACACAGATGATTTAAGCATGTAGACTGTTTACAATCATAAAATAATATCCCAATGTATTAAAAGAGGATACAGTAAATTATATGCAGACAATTATATGTAAGTTTAAAAGAAGTAAATGTAATTAAAATACTGTAAGGAAAGAGGAAAAAGATAGTGATTTTATGCAAATGATAAGTTACATATGTAGGTAACTAATGAAATAATAACTATACAGTATATATCATTCCTAGTAAGAGAGAGAACAAGCAAGATGACAGAAAAGAATCAATTTAGAATTCTATATCCAGATGATGGGCACATTTTAATGACCTCATCTTAATTGAATTACCTCTTTAAAGGCCCTATCTTTATATATTGTCACATTTTGAGGTACTGGTGATTAGGGCTTAAAATATGAATTTTGCGGGAGCAGAAAATTCATTTCTGTTATGTTTATAACAGAAATGTAAGAAACCAAGGTAGTAGAAAGCGTAATTCCCAGGGATGATGTTTTAGTGGAGGTCCCAGGATGAAAACTGCAGCAGGACAAAGAGTAACCAATTCAAACTGAAGCAGAAAGATGGAGGATTCTCAAAGTGAAACAACAAGAAAAACAGTAAACTGTTACATTTACCTAAACTCTTTGAAATTATTGAGAAAATATTCTGATTTAGTGATAGCTATATAAGAAACTAAACATATAAAGAAATGGGGAGTAATTAGTTCCTTAAAGGACAAAGAGTTATACAAGAAAGGAAATTCAAGCATACATAGTACATGCCATGGCTTATCTGTAAATAATATTTACATAGTTATAGTAAGAAAACTGGTTATTTTTCTAGGTGAAATTATGATATTGCTCTAATAAGATGAAGGTCAGGGAAAGTGTAAAAGAGGTAAATTCTTACCTTCCAGGGCAGGAAGTCAGGATACAATCCTAAAACAGAAAAAGTCAAGAAATGTTTGTATATCATGCTATTAAGAAACATGAAGACATAAGAAAGTACTATCGAGTTTAAAAAGTCTGCTTCTGAGAGTTCAACCAAGGGGTTAGATAAAGGTGAGGCAGTTTGTGTTAAAACCTTGTAAAAATTTAGTGTTTTTTTGTTGGTGGTGGTAGTTAGGTTTTTTTTTTTTTTTTTTTTGGAGAGACAGGGTCTGCTCTATTGCCCAGAATGCAGTGGCATCATCATAGTTTACTGTAACCTCAAAGTCCTGGACTCAAGTGGTCCTCCCACTACAGCCTCCCAAGGTATGGGAGTCTCTGGGACTACAAGTGTGTGTTACTACTGTGCCCAACTAAATTTTATGCAGAGATGGGGGCTGGCCTCCTACAAGTGATCCTCCCATCTTGGCCTGCTAAAGTACTGAAAGCCACTGTGCCTGGCTGACTTTTTAGACTATAAATATATTTATAGCAAATTTTTGAAGAAACAAAAACCAAATTAAATACAAAGATTCGAAAGTAGAAATTGGGCAGGGCCTGATGGCTCACGTCTGCAATCCCAGCACTTTGGGAGGTCGAGGTGAGAGGATTGCCTGAGCCCATGGGGTTGAGACCAGCCTGGGCAACTTGGTGAGACTTCATCTCTACAATGAATCAAAAAATTAGCCAGGCATGGTGGTGCGGGCCTGTAGTTCCAGTTACTTGGAAGACTGAGGCGGAAGGATCACCCGAGCCCTGCAGGTCGAGGCTGTGGTGGCTGTGAGCGTGTCTCAGCACTCCAGCCTGGATGACAGACTGAGACTTCAACTCAAAAAAAAAAAAAAAAAAGAAAGTAGAAATTGTACTTAAGACTTCCATGCTAACAAATCCCAAACTAAAATTCTAGTCCAAATATCTCTCTGACCATATATATTTTAACTGCTTTTTTGATACATTCAGTATTTCATAGGTATAGTTCTAACTTAGTTCCTTTTTCCCCAGGCATGCCTTCTCCTGCATCGTCTCTTCCTTAGGTGCCTTCTACTCCTTCATTTTTCCATGCACAAAATATTCAGTCAGTCATCCAAGTCAGAAAGCTAAACATCATGTGTCTTGGATTTACTGCCAACACAGTCACTAAATCCTGTTGATTCTACCTCTTATTGGTTTCTTTTCCTCCATCTCTGCTGATTGTCAGTTCTGGGATTACCATATTTACAGTTATTTGTACATATGCCAGTTATTCTCTTGCCTTTAGTTCTAATCACATGCTGCTACTTCTTCTTGGACCAGTTTTCTTTCTTTCACTTTTAGGCATCAGTGAATCTTTCAGAAAATTCTCCCTCACATATCCATCTCATTATATCTTGGATGTAGATATTATATTTGTGTCTATCATCATGATTGACACACAGAAAATGCATAATTTTTTGCCAAGTTTGAATAAATGAATAGATTGAATGAATATTGATAAATTCCAAGTGAATGGGTCTAATTCTTTTATCATTACATAGGAATCATTTCTAGCTTACTGAGGTATAGGGGGAAAATGGCATGTCTGTTCCATCTAAATTCTATACTGACCAGAAAAGTTTTAAACTACTCTTACTAAGAAATCTAAATGTTCTATTAACTGAAAATTCAATCTTCTTGGTTTTTACATAAAATAGAAACATACTTGTCAACTCTTCCCAGAATATCTGTGTCTGCCTTCCCCTTTGAGTAAATATATGACTAGATGTTGCTTTTGTGATGTGAGCATAAATATAAGGTCTCTGAACCAGTCTCCTGAATGTCATTGTCTAGAATTGTACACACAATGCAATACATGCAACTTACATATATATATGTATATATATATATATATTTTTTTTTTTAACACAGATATTGTGAAAGAAATGTCCTGCTACTTTAGGATATGTCTTTGATTGAAGAGGTTAAACTCAATGGAAGAAAACTGTTTGCTTAAAAGACATCAATCAGAGATTTAGCTACTCTTTCCTCCCTGTTCTCCCTTAGTTGAACAACTGCCAGTTTGTCAGAAAAGACCTCAACCCTTGCTCTCCTAGGATGTCAGGGAGATGCATATTCATCCAAGACTGCTAGGGACAAGGTGAACTTGGGTGGCCGCATTCCACTGCATTCATTCTTAGACAAAATGTATTTTAAGATAAAAAATTTCTTCCTCATATTAGGATATAATCTTGACAGCTCAGGGGGTAAACAGTCAAAAGAGGTTGTTGAGTGGAAAAATTTCAGTAGAACTAAGTTCAAGAAGAATTTAAGATGAAAAGACTGTGTACAAGCAACATAATTACCTTAGTCATCTCTTTCAATTTTTCAGTACCAAGATGTTCTTGTAACTAAACACACAACTAGAATGAATCTATTTTCATATTTTTCCCTACAAATTTATAAGTAGGAGGTGGCAAAATATAATTTTGTTGTTGTGTACTTTCCCTATTTTGTTTTTCAGTGAATGTGATTGATAGAAAAAAAATGCACTTGGGAATAAAGTTCTTGTGTTATATCTTGATTTGTCTCTTACTTTGTGACCTTGAAAAATTACTTCAGCAATTTAATAAAGCTCAATTTTATCTTTTACAGAATGAGGATAATATGTGTTATGCCAGATACAAAGTTTTAAAAAATCAAATTAATTTTATATAGAAGAGTATTATAATTATACAAGTGCTTTACAAATGAAATATTATTTCTTACATATACATATATCATGTTTATTATTGAATTTTCCAAGCATAATTAAAAGCTAGTTAGAGACATATTGCACTTAATATAAATTTATTGTTTACATGGTTTGTTCATGGCAGAAGTTTAGAAGGGTATTTTGTCAAAACAGGAAAAATTCTTCTCTAGAGTAGATTAGGGTTATGCAGTGAAGAGACTTGATGATATGATTAGAAGTTAGGATGTGATTTCATTGGCAAAAAAAAAAATAAGATAGCTTTCATTCATTCTTATTCACTCCTGTCTATTAGTTCTGCCATATATTTGAGCTACTGCTATATAACTACAACTTTGTGTTAGGTGTTGAAGATAAAACGATGATTATCACTTAGTCTTGGCCATCTATGCATAATCTAGTAGGGACATAGAAAGATAAAACTTGTAATAAAACACACCACACATTAGTTATAAAAATGCAAAAAAAAGTGATAATTAACTATATATGGGGGAGGGGAAGACAGGTCCAAAAATGCTTCATGGAAAGAAGGAAATCTAGTGTAAAGAATGAGAAAGGGAAGAAGGAGATGAGAAGGAATTGTAAGTCACAAAGGCAAAGAAGCATAGGCACAGAAGCATAAAGTAACATAATTAGATTCATGTATGAAGAGCAAGTCGGTGCCTAAAGACTGTGATATGTAATAAGGAAACACTGTTGATTATGGGAGATAGGGAGGCAGATCATGAAGAGATTTGTAGCATGCTAAGAAGTATAAACTTTAATTCTCCAGACACTGAGCTATCCTTGAAGAGTTTTAAATATTCAAATTGGGTGGATATATGTGTGTTTATTCTGAAAGTGGTGTGGAGGAGAAATTCTGGTGTGAAGAAGAAAACAACAGGGTGATAAGAGGCTATCACAATAGGTTTTTAAAATGGGGAAGCTATCATATAAAGTATTTTCATGGGAATAAAGACTTGGGGTGATCAGGGAAAATATTTTAGAAGTACCACAATAGAATGAAGCTAAAATGTGATGAGGAAGTCAGCATATAAAGTGACTATTAGATTCTGACATGGGCACTTAATGAGATGGTGATTGCTATGGCTTAACTATCCCTCCAAAACTCATATTGAAATTTTATTGCTAGTGTGATGATATTAAGAGATGGGACCTTTAGCAAGTTATTAGGTTATAAGAACCCTGTTCTTATTAATAGATTAATGCCATTATGCCAGGAGCAGATTAGTTGTTGTAGGAGAGGGTTATTATAAAATTGAGCTTTCTCACATGAACTCTCTTGCCCTTCTGCCATCAAATAATGCAGCAAGAAGACCTTGTTAGGTGCTGGTGCCATGCTCTTGGACTTCCCAGACTCCAGCAGAGTTGTAAACCAAATAAGCCTCTTTTAAGAAATTTTATATAATCCAGTCTCAGGTTTCTTTTATAGCAACAGAAAACAGATTAAGATACAAAATTGATACCAAGTAGTGGGACTGTTGCTATAACAACGAACTGAAAATGTGAAAGTGGCTTTAAAATTGGGTAATGGGGCCGGGCTCAGTGGCTCAGCCTGTAATCCCGTGCCTTTGGGAGGCTGAGGTGAGTGGATTGCCTGAGCCCGCGTGTTCGAGACCCGCCAGGGTAGCGAGACCTCATCTCTACAATAAAATCAAAAAATCAGCCGGGCTTGGTAGCGCATGCCTGTAATTCCGGCTACTCGGAAGGCTGAGGAGGAAGGATCACTGGAGCCCAGCAGGTCGAGGCTGCGGTGGCCGGGAGCGGCCACTGCACTCGAGTCTGGGCAACCGAGTGAGACTCCAACTCAAAACAAAAACAAAAAAAAATAAAAAATAATAAAAAAAATAAAATTGGGTAATGGGTAAAGACTGGAAGAACTTGGAGGAGCAGGCTAGAAATAGCCTGGATTGCTGTGAACAAAGCATTAAGGGCAATTCTGGAGACAGCTCATAACAGAAGAGCTGAAGGGCAATCTAGAACAACCTAAGTGGTTGCAACCAGAATGCTGGTAGAAATATGGATAGTAAAGGCCATTCAGAACTGAAGAATAAAGTATTGAAAATTGGAGAAGGTCATCCTTGTTAAGTCATGGCAAATAACTTGGCTGAATTATATCCTTGCCCTGGGGGGCTTTATAGAAGGTGGAATTTAACAGTGAAGAGTCAGGCTATCTGGCAGAAGAATTTTCTAAGCAAAATGCTGAAGGAGCTGCCTGGTTACTTTTGGCTGCTTACTGTAAGATCAGAGAATAAAGATATGACTTAAAAATGAAATGTTTTAATTAAGAGAGAAGCAGAACAAAAAGAATGGAAAAATTTGCAGCCTAGCCATGTAAGTAGTGAAAAGTTATCTTTGGAAAAGTTTACTAGAGATAGAAGGGAGCCAGATGCTATTTATCAGGACAGTGGAATTAGGACAATGAAATTAAAAACTCCAAAGGCATTTCAGAGATCTTTGAGGCTGTCCCTCTAATCACAGAATTGGAGCTCTAGAAGGGCAGAATGGTTTCAATCTACATGAGTTTGCTCCCCAGAGACACCTTTGGTCTATGATCCCTGCATTCTGCTGCAGTGTTCCCCAGCTGCCCCAGCTATGGCTCAAGCAGGCTCAGGGGAGCTCACACCACTGCTCCAGAAAGTCCTGACCATAGACTTGGCAGCATCTACAAGGTGCTAATTCTGCAGGCTCACAGAAGGCAAGAGCTGTGGAGGTACAGCAGGTCTCCACCTAGAATTCAAAGAATGTATCAGATAGCCTAAGGGTGCAGGAAGAGACTTATTGCAGGGGTTGTGGCACCACAGAGTGTCCAGTAGGATATGGCATAGGGAGTAGGACCATGACTGAAATTCTAGAACTGCAGCTTTACCAGCATGCATTGCTAGCCTGGGAAAGCTACAGGCATCCAACTCCAACTCATGACAGCAGTCATGTGGATACACCCTGTAAAGCCATGCAGGTGGGGCTGCCTGAGGCTTTGGGGCAAAATTTGCACACCAGTGTTCCTAGAGTTTGAGACATGGAATCAAAGGAGATTATTCTAGCATTTTAAAAGTTAATATTGTTTTCTCTGTTGGATTTTGGACTTACTTGGGCCACTTACCTCTTTCTTCTCACTTTTTTCTCCCTTTTGGAATGGGAATAACTATCCTATGCCTGTCCCACTATTGTATTTTGAAAGTAGATGACTTGTTTTGATTTCATAGGCTTACAGTTGGAGTGAGTTTGCCTCAGGATAAATTGTGCCTTGAGCCTCATCCATATCTGATTCAGATGAGACTCTGGACTTGGGACTTTTGAGTTGATGCTGGAATGAGTTAAGAATTTTGAGACATTGGAATGGAATGAAGGTATTTTGCATGTGAGAAGGACAAGAGTTTTGCAGGGTAGAGGGAGAATGCTATGGTTTAAATGTCTTCTCCAAAATGCATGTTGAAATTTAATTGCCATTGAGATGCTATTAATAGGTAGGACCTTTAAGAGGTGATTGGATTATGGTGTCTCTGCTCTCATTAATAGATCACTGTTCGTGTTATTGCAGGAATGGTCTAATTATTGCAGGAAACACCAGAAAGGATTGCTATAAAGCAAGCTGTCTTTTGCATAAGCCCTTATGCCATGGAATAAATCAGCAAGATGACCCTTGCCAGATGTTGACAACACGCTCTTAGAATTCCCTGTCTCCAGAACCATGAACTAAATAAACCTCTTTCTTTAAAAATTATCCCAGTGTTAGGCATTATTTTATAGCAGCAGAAAACAGCCTAAGATAGTGGTTAAAGCTATATAATAGTGGTTACAGACAGGCAGGTTTAGGGTATGGATATTAGTGATTAACGCCTTTGGGAGGCTGAGGTGAGTGGATTGCCTGAGCCCGTGGGTTCGAGACCCGCCTGGGCAGAGAGAACTCATCTCTACAATAAATCAAAAAATCAGCCGGGTGTGGTAGTGCATGCCTGTAATTCCGGCTACTCGGAAGGCTGAGGCGGAAGGATCGCCGGAGCCCAGCAAGTCGAGGCTGCGGTGGCCAGGAGCAGCCACTGCACTCCAGTCTGGGCGACCGAGTGAGACTCCAACTCAAGAAAAAAAAAAGTTTCATTTAGAATATGTTGAGGTTTACTTTTACATAATTCTTTATATCATTAATTTATATCATTCATGACATCACTGATTTACTACCATATCATTCTTACTTTAATATCCTGTAAAGCAGGGATCCTCAACCCCTGGCCAGAAACCTGTGTCTGTGGTCTGTTAGGAACCAGGCCACACAGCAGGTGGTGAACAGTGGGAAAGTGGCGCTCTGCCTTCCGTCAGATCAGCCACAACATTAGATTCTCATAGGAGCACAGACCCTCTTATATTGTGAACTGCACATGCAGCCGAGCTTGGTTGGGCGCTCCTTATGAGAACTTATGTCTAATGATTAACCTTCCCCACCCCTCATCTGTGGGAAAATTGTCTTCTATAAAACTGGTCCCTGATGCCAAAAAGATTGGGGACTGAAGATATAAAGGAAGTTTTTACTAAAAGTTATATAGACAAGTTTGACTCTGTAGAGAATTGACAGGAATGAGTGAGAAAGAAATATTAAAGTTACTATCATTTTATACAGTTGATAGTTGAATTTGTGGATGCTGATTTAAAAACTTAAGAACACTGTTAATTGTGAAGAAAAAGGCTTAATGGAAGAAGAACTCTATGTCTGTGTTCCACACAGCTGTCATCAGGTCACGGTCCAGTACCAATGTCAAAATCATTCTCTTATAACATTAAAATATTATTCTTTATTGAAATGAGATTAATGTTATTGATTCACTAATTAATACCTTATGCATGGAAAAATAATGTGATAATATAGAATAGAATAAATGTTTAACACAAAAATTCCTAGATATAGCTTACATGTGTCTTTAAACATTTTAGGATTTTATTAATTAGAACATGACTAGATTATAACATAGTCATTCTGGGAAAAATTACCTCTTATGTCTTAGGTTCCTCAACTTTAAAATGAGGACTTGTGTGGGAGAGTATTGAGCAGTGATTAATGATACACTTTCCTCGTAGTCGGTTGAGTGTGGGGGTCTCTAGGTGGAGTAGGTTAAGGGGACTGAGAGGATCTCAGTGGTCCTTGGGAAGAGCAGGTAGTCTGGGATGGCGAATGTGAAGTTGGGTGCCTTGCGGTCACATGTGGGAGAACGTCAGTGGTCAGGCGTTAAAGTGAACAATTTGGCATCTCCAAATCATATTGACCCAGTGGCAAGTGTGTAGATTTTGAGAAGAATTGACTTTGGCTTTTTAGTCTGGATTCTTGCTCTGCTGGATGACTTAGGTCCTAACTTTCCATGAGCAAGAAAGTTTAAGTGAAGGAAGACAGAGGTTCCTGGACTTGGACTTGGATATCAGTTCTTGGAACACCCTTGACTGGAGACTCAGATTTCTTAATCTAAATTGAGGACTTTTTGGGAGCCAGTCTTGGAGGCCCACCTGATTGACAGGGTCCTGGCGGGCCGAAGACCCCGGCCGCAGGGCAAGCCCGGGAAGCTGAGGCCCTTCTGTCTTCCACCTTTACTGTTGGTATGGCTGAAGAATTCTGTGCAGTCGTGGAAGAAGAAAATGGCATGTTTATGTGAAGTACTCACAGCTAACCTGGAAATGTCATGGTTCATTTTTCCATTTCCCACTATGCCGTTTGGCCTTTTATAACATATGCAAGGGTTAAACTCTGAAGCACATCAAGAATGCTTTCTTTCACTTGGTTATAAGTTATTAGATACTGCTTGAATAATAAATGATATAAGTATATTCACTCCTTATTTGATTTAGAATTATGTAGTTTAGTGTTTAGACATAAGGTTTTTTAGAAGCACAAGTTTATAGTAAGTTCATTATGAATTCATTATAAGTTCTAACACTTATCTAGGAGTTATGTAGGTGATTTATAACACTGTTTTCACAGATTTAGGATGAAGATTAATTGTTAAGGTTTTTACTTAATTCAATAGTTAAAATTCTAAGTTAATGCTTATAGAATGGGCTTTCACTGAATTCATAATATACTAATTGGATACTTTTATGATAAATTAACTGAAGACAGAAAGCAACCTGGGGAGCCTGGGAAACTTCACTAAAAGGTTCTTTTGAGTTTTCTTTAGAAATAAACACTGCAGGATAAGAGAAAAATAATGAAGACACCTGGACAAGGGAGGCGATTACGAAGCTTTGAAGGTCATAGAAGCCCAGAAAGAAAACTACTGATACATGGAGAAATGTGCACTTGGAAACTTTCTTGAGACATTTCAAGGACAGTAATTTGGGACTTTGGACTTAAACTATCATTTTTGGCTTTATGAAGAGACTCATTGACTAAAAACAGATAGTGTTCTTGGCTTGTTTGTAGCTTCTAGATCACTAGATGGTGATAACTTTTAAAGAATATGTATGTGAAGGAATTTTCTTTGTCTTGCCCTTTTACAAATGGCATAAAAGCTCTGTGTTAACTAACATAAATTGGCATCTGTTCAGCAAGCAGGTGTCTGAGTATATTATTTTTGTCTTTCGCCTATTAGTCTCTCCTTCAGGAAACCCAAGACCCGGTAGGGGCAGGACCCCTGCAATGACTGATCCAGAAGAGACCAAAGACAGCATCTCATTTATGGGGTATTTCCTGAAACAGAAGAAAATGACAAAGACCCAGGGTATCAAGCCAGCAAACCCAATACCCTTTCCAAGTTGGAACAAGGAGAATCACTACAGACATTGGAAGATAAAGTCCACAGTCCAACCCATCAAGAAATTGAGATTGCTGACCACCTGTGGCAGCACTTGCAAAACCAAAAAATGCTGAAAGGGTTGGAAAAAGGTTATAAGCATTGAAAAGATTTGAAATTATATTTGATGTTGGGAGCCGGCCATGGAGGCCCACTGAGCATTAGGGATCAGGAAGGGCCATTGACCCCGAGACCACTAGGATGCGTTCGGGAGCTGTTGACCCCATTTCCTCTCCCTTTTCTGCCTAGCACTATAGCAAGAAAAAACTCCTGCAAGCTCAAGCATATAACTCTGAGACTGGGACGAACACAAACTAACTTCAGAAGCTCATTGTTCCCATTTTTCCACAGACTGTGGTTTTGGTTTTCATACTACTTACAGTTCAAACTTCGGTCACATCGAGGAGACTTAGTGTTGGCCACAGGCTTTTTGTATGTAATCTTAAGATTATAGCAATATAAGTTTTGGAAAATAGGTTATAGAGATAAGTTTTTTGGTAGCTATTTTGTTAAAAGAATGTAGTCAGCCTACTTCAGGTTGGGCCCACCTGGAACTTTGGACTGGGCCACATTCCAAACGTACTGGGTTATGTTACCTCAGGTTGTAAGAGTGATTGTTTAAGTTTCAATAGGATTGTTTAGCTTGATATTAGTATAAATTAGCATTGAATGGAAAAGGTTTATAGGATAGGTTAGTCATAGATTAAAGTTAGCACTTGTAATGGGTTTTTTAGGTTATCGATTGTAGAAACATTGTGCTTTAGGAAGGTATTATTTCATTGCCTTTGAGGAACATTAACCAAGCATGAGGAGCAGAAAGACAATTTTGGGTTTGTTCTTTCTCATGCCTGAAGGAATATTTGGTGGGTGGGGGACGCCCCTCATGCACCTGGCATTGTATTCATGTGAAAGACATGTGAGAATGACTTTGCAGAATTTGGGGATAAAAGCCCACTGTCCCTTTCTTTCTCTCCAGTCCCTTTCTTTCTTCTTCCTAGTTGCCTACTCTGTCTCACCCCCAGGAACCTCTGAACCTTTCAGGAGCTGGTCCCCCACCAACCAGATGTTCCCTCAGAAGATAACAGAGGATTTGCACAAGACAGAAATCTTATAAATGCAGTGAATGTGATCATGCTTTCAGTAGTATCTTTCATATTACAAACACATAGTTAAAAACTCTACATTTAATGTGGAAAAGACTTGAGCAGAAGTGTCTAGCTAATTATTTGGTTAAATATCAACTCTGAAATCCTTTGAATGCAGAAATTAGGAAAGTCTTTTTTGGAAAAAGGACCTTATTATCAGTGACCACCATGGGTTCACAGTGAGCTCATAGTGACTAAAAATATAATGGTTGTGGGAATGTCTTTTTCCTCAAGAGGTGTCAGTGCATACTGGAGAGAAACTTCTGACAGCAGAGAATGTGGCAGGGATTCCAGTGGAACATTCTGCCTCACCCATTAGCAGACCTTGGACTAATCTCCTTGTCTACCTGGTCAACCCTCTGAAACTCTGGCTGCTGCCTTACTGAATAGCTAATCACCGTGGTAAAGACAATTCCCCTCCCATGGTTTCATTTTTCATGGGTGGATGCCTCTTGCCCATCAAGCAACCTTCATTCCCAACCTAAAGAAAGAAAGCCTCATAAAACCCCGTGCTCCTAGCTTCTAGCAATGAATGCTCCTTCAGCATCTGGCCCCTTCTCCAATCTTAAAAGGTAGATCCACCCTTTTTCTGGATCTGCCTTCTAAATAAATTTTCTTTTCAGTTAAAAATGATAATAATAATATACTTTCTTATTCCTATGAATTCAGGCAGGGCTGAATCAGAATCCAGGCTTTGCCTCTTACTGGCAATGAGTCTGCAGCCAAGATTTTTTGTTTGTTTGTTTGTTCTTGAGTTGGAATCTCATTCTGTCACCCAAACTGGAGTGCAGTGGCCGCTCCTGACCACCACAGCCTCGACCTGCTGGACTCCAGCGATCCTTCCACCTCAGCCTTCTGAGTAGCCAGAATTACAGGTGTGCGCTACCACGCCCGGCTACTATTTTGATTTATTGTAGAGATGAGGTTTTGCCTGTCCAGGCGGGTCTCGAACCCACGGGCTCAAGCAATCCACTCACCTCAGCCTCCCAAAGGCACAGAATTACAGGCTGAGCCACTGAGCCCAGCTTACAGTCAAGATTTTAACCATCTTAATATATCTAACCATTGTATGGCTATTTGTTGAGGAGTTCTAGTTTATATTTCATCGGTCTAGATACCAATGACAATAGGGCTCAAATGACTTGCTTCAAGTGACAGAATCGCATGGTCAATCAGTGCCAAAGTGAGTGTGAGTGAATGATAGCAATTCAGCAGTGATTACAAATCAGAGTGACTAAATCTATTTATCATATCCAGTTCTACTATGGGAAATAACCTGATGAAATACAATAACTTAATCTACCCCAAAGCAATTTGCTCTATCCATCAAGCAAACAAGATATCACCTTTATATTCTTTCTTTCAAAAAACTTCCCTGTAAAAGCTATCTAGGTTTGTGTCAACATCCCTTCATCCTTTACCTTCCTGTAAAGTTGCAGTTGCCTTAATTTAGTCACATCAGTGGAAACAATATTAAGATTCCATCACCAAGTATTAACAAGATATATATGTTAATATGCATTTATATACATTTTGAATTTGTGTTCATTATGCCTTTTTATTAATTATTAGCACAATAAGTACAATATTTGCCCTTGTAAAGAGGCTCTATGACTATGTAGTTGACTCAAAACAATTTTTCTGGCTGCATTTTAATACAATGTTTCTGCCACATTTTCCCACATATGCAAATTCATTATATAAGCATCATCTTAGATGCATATTATGCAATGAGGTCACTATTCAAGAGCTGGAAATACCACATAGATGAATATAAATTTTAGATTAAAAATGTTTTAGGAAGTGCCAACACTTTCAATTCCCCAAGTGCTTCAGCTTAATCATGATCAACTCTGTAGTGGGAGACCGAAGGACAATTGCAGGAATGCTGTTTATCTGTTGGAGAGGATTCATTACCCTAGACATTATTTGACATAAAAACAGATGTACCTCTGTCATTGCTTTGACCTCTCCAACAAGATGAACAACTAGGCTGATACATTTATTGATCAGAGCAAAGCCCATTCCATCAGAAATAGACAATAGATGCACAACAGTGTAAATGAGGATTTAACAACTATTCCAAGTAGATTGACTATTAATCAGGAATCTGAAACAGCACAACTAGCTGTCTGGCAGTGCTACCTTTTTATTGCAGGTTCACAGATATAAGGACTCTTTACAATGCTCAGTGGGCAATATTTTATGAATATGTGTAGTTATAAATGAAACTTGTAAATCAAGTATGCCAAACTTGGTCTGCATTCTAAGTGTGTTGAATATTAAAAGTGTTCATCATTTTGCAGTTAGCTTGCTACTTTTCTTTCTAAAGGAACATGAAGTATTTGTGAACACTATGGATACCTATTGAGCAATTGATTCAGATGTTCTTTCAGTTATTGTTATTTTACAATATTTACACAATACAACCTTACAAAAAGTGTTACATTTGTAAAATGTTAAAATAAAGGGAGAATGGGACAAGAGTGAGTGATGATAAATTATCTAACAGTACAATGTTCACTATTTGGGCGATGGCTACACTGAAAGCCCAGACTTAATCACTATGTGATACATTCGTGCAACAAAACTGCACTTGTACTCCCTAAACCTATAAATTTTATATGGGAGTACCAAAAAATGTATACACATTTTAAGAGATGTTATCTATGTATTACTTTTCAAAGTTGAATTAAATTACTGTAGCAATGTGTAATATGATGTTCATATAACCATTCTTCTGCCATTTTCTTTGATTGTTCTGCCTGCTGCATGGTGATGCTACCATTTCTTTCATTAATGTCATCTTTTGAGAAAATGTCATACTTAAAATGTGTATACATTTTTTTGCACCTCTGTATATTGAATCTCCATATAATATATACATATATAAAGGTTATGCAGTAATGACATACAAACAGAGATTTTGAATGAGTAAAAATCTTGTTTAAGTTAATTGGGAACAATTTTATAAGCTTATTAGTTCTAGATTCTTTTAAAGTCCTTATATGGGTTCTATTTTTCATAGTTCCTAAGGACTGAGAAAAAAGCAACTGAAAAATATTCAAAACTAATTGGTTATATTGAGTAGATGAAGGAGAAAAAGATATCTTCCTCACCCATTCTCATGGATGAAGCCCTATAACAAAAGACAGATTAACAAGAGAAAAGCATACACATTTATTTAATGTAAGTTGTGGTTCACATGGGGGCCTTTATAAAAAAAAAAAAAGAAGATTGGAGGAAGCAGTTAAACTTATGTGTATAGCAAATTTGATGAGCAATGAGTAGTCATGAAGAAATATGATTGGAGGGTAAAAGGTTATGATATAATGGTAATAAACTGAAGGAAACATAGCAGGACCTGTTGGTGCAGATTCTCTTTTGTGTCCCTGTGTGTTTAGAAATAAAGACATCCTATTTCTCCGGGTATATGGTGGGCACATCTCACATGAGGGTCTTATGACCTGCTTCAGGGGAATATCAGAAAATCCTTCTTAGGTTTTATGCTCTGCTTCAGGGGAAAAAGGCAGGGAGAATGTGACAGTGACCTTCCAGTCTCTGTTGCTTTCTCTAATGCCTAAGTGCCATTTTGGGAAAGCATATCTTAAATCCCATTGCTAGGTGAGGGCCAAGAATCATTCCGTAGATTATTTGATTGAACTAAATTAAGGTATGTGTGTGTATGCTTCTTGGGAAAGGGTCAGTAAGAAAGCAGGAGAGAATGGGGAGTCTGGGTGTTTTAATATATTTCAATTGCTTCTGAAATACACTGTCCTGTAATTAAGTAGAAATAACATTAGTTGAATGAATATATATGTCTACATATGTACATGCATATAGTTGGACTTTCTGTCCATGTAATCAACGTTATAATGGGGAAGAATGATGTATGTTTATTGGAGTAAAAAATTTATATCAGGGCTACATAAATCAATCAATATATTTTAAAAATGATTTCATAGAACTTTTGTGCCAACTCATATGCTATAAATATTAAATGTGCCATACTGAAATTGCTTTTTTCCCACAGAGATTTACTGATAAATCCAAATCCCTCAGCATACTAAATGTAGACTCTATGTGATGATTAATGTCATCAACCCCTGCTCTCTCATTTAGTTTGTTCCTTTGTCACAAAGAGAAGAAAATTCTCAAGTTGTCTCTTTTGAGGAGCTCAGTTCTCTTTCATACCATAAAATTGAAAGTTGCTTAATTGAAACCCCATTTAATAGCAATGATTACTAATTTATTTTAAATAAAACATATGCAAATTGTAAGGATAATGCTCACAATATACAAAAGATTCATAAAATTTGGGTATACTTTTGAAAATTAAGAATAATTTTTAGACAATTTCTCTATCAGTGTCCAATTATTCATCCTCTTTAACAATCTATACATATGAGAGTATGCAATCTATTATGTAATCAGGGCCACAGTTGTAAAAATGAACTATCAAAAGACATTTCCTTCCTATGTGAGTGAAACTTGCTTTCAGCAGAGTCAATTTATTTATGTCATTCTTCTTAACAATTGAAGTTCTTCCAACAGTTGCTTGATTATGTTTTCTTTCTATTTTCATGTATTTATTTTTAAGCTTATAATTTTTTATTTTAAAGATGTGGAGTACAATTCAGGGTTAGTATACAAATGTTTATTATGCAGGTACCCTTGTTGATGAGGTGTGTCCCCTTCCCCAGGCAGACTCCCATTAAACCGTTGCTATAATTACAGTGTTTGCTAAGAATATTAGAGGTGGTAGAAGAAACTGAATACAAAGAATGCTGAAATATTTTTCATCCTTTTGCTTCAGATGAGGATGTTTTGTTCATGAGTGAGATATGGTTTATTGGTGTTTTCAATATTACTACTGATTATTGATATATCTCCATCACTTCAGTGCAGAAAAAGTTTTCATTTATATTTCTTATTTGGTCTTTATGATAAACTAATGACATAGGTGGGTAGGCAAGCATAGTATTTATTATCAATAAACAAATAAGGAATTGGAACAGAATTTAAGAGATTTGTATTAGGTCTCCTTCTGAGCAGCAGTAGAGACTCATCTACTAGTCTTTTGATTCTAACTCACGTGTCTTTCCATCATGTCAAGCTGCTAACACAGTCAACTTCCAAGTGCAGAGTATCCGCTTTATGGCTTATTAAAGGGCACATGAGTCTTGCTGTTGATTCCTTATGATCTTCCTTTCAGTAACATTTCACCACTTTTAAAGTGAAAGACACATTTGAGATAATCGAAGACATCTGTGGTGATTTAGAAAAGAAAGATGAAGGCTTAAAAAAAAAATTCCAAGATAGTGTGAATCATGTGCCAGAAGACCACAATGAAGTTAAAATATTTGGAATGTATATATTGTCATAATTTTATGAAAACCTAAATTATGCTCTTCAAAAAAGTGTCTTCTTGCCCCCTCACTGTCTTTTTGAAAAAATTGTTTATGAAATTTTCTTCTGATTTTACCTACAGTGTCAGAGATAAAAGATTATGATTTCATTTCTTTCTTCATAGCAGTGTGATCAGTGACAGAATGTACATTCTGGAAAAGCTAGCAGGGTTGCAGCCGATAGGTTGAAGTTCCTTCAAATTGCACTTCCTTGATAGTTATAGTCATAAATCATATAATGTTCAACTCTATATTCTCAATGCCTTGCAGATGATCTAGCAAATAGTCAACACTCAGTATTACTTAACTATTAATGAGGGGATACATGATAAGAGTCATGGAGACTGGTACAGATCAGTAATGCAACCATCAGAAAATTAGAAAATATTTTGTTTAATTTTCCATAGTAACAGCATCACAAGTAAATTTTAAATTTTGACTATTTTCTCTCCAATCTTTTTTCACCTATGCATACAATATTCATATGCTTTAATAGGTCATATGTATAGATTTTTATCCCAATAATTCTGCTTGACATTATAAGAAGTTGTTCATATGATTACACTCTTCCTAAACATAATTTTGTGCAAGTAAATTGTCTACTAAAAGGATACAGATGGCTCAGCCTGTAATCCTGTACCTTTGGGAGACTGAGGTGAGTGGATTGCCTGAGCCTGTGGGTTCGAGACCCGCCTGGGCAGCGAGACCTCATCTCTACAATAAATCAAAAAATCAGCCGGGCGTGGTAGCACATGCCTGTAATTCCGGCTACTCAGAAGGCTGAGGCGGAAGGATCGCCAGAGCCCAGCAGGTCGAGGCTGCGGTGGCCGGGAGCGGCCACTGCACTCCAGTCTGGGTGACAGAGTGAGACTCCAACTCAAAAAAAAAAAAAAAAAGGGTGCAGAAATTTACTTAAACCTTTTTCTATTAGATGAGATTTATTTTGCTTCAATTATTCTGCAACTTTTTGGAATGATGATATGTATATAGAGTTGTGTTTAAAAAAATCAAATTATTTCCTTAGGATAAGTTCTCAAAAGAATAAGTTAGGATAGAAAGATATAAATAGTTTTTAATGATGAAAATTTTTATCAAAGTCTGGCTACATTTAATTTTCATAAGCAGTGTTTGAATATATCAATTTCTCTGTGCCTTTGATATTATTATCTTTATTGTGTTAATATGCTGGGAGAATACGTTAACTCAATTAATTGGCTTTTCTGTTATACTTGTGAGTTTAGTTTTTTGTGTATTAATCAGTAATCAATAACATTTTCTCTTTCATAATTTATTTCATGCATTTATTTATTAATTTAATAATATCTATTGAATGCCAATTTATTGCCAGACACTGGTTGACACTAAGAATTTAAATTGAGAAGAAATGCTTACTTTCAAACAGTCTGTAATCTATTGTCTATAGAAAAGAAAGGCAAAAAATAATTTTCTGGCATTCATATTTTCCCTTTATATACAAATTGTTATCAAGTAGTTCCCATTATCTGACAGAAAAGAATCCCAAAACATACTTTTTTAGGCATTATTGTAAAGCAAATAAAACACATTGTTAGCATGAGTTGAAATGAGTAAATGAGCACTAAGGTACTGAGGTATAAAGCATTAGCTTTTAATGGATAATGTCAAATGAGCCACTTAGTAAAATACGAAAGACAAAATGTCTGTATACAATTTAAAAATGCAAATGATTAATAATCTCTTCCCCTTTATGAAACTGCCAAGTCTTCTTTTGTGACATTAGATTAAGATGATTTTTTTCCTGCACAATTTTCTTTCTTTCCAAAATGCTTCACTACTATCATATCTATTTAAAATAACTACCATCAGCATTCTATTCATTTTATTCAATGATGACTTTTAGGACATTATAATTTATTAGCTAGGATAATTGTGTAACATATTTAAGACTATAGATCTATCTTGGAACCCATTGGAGCTAATACTTAACATTTGTATTATTGTTTATGATTTACAAAACATATTCAGTATTAAAATATCTTGGAATCTACAGCAAGGCATGGGAGGGAGAGATGATGAGTCAACTCTCATTCAGAAACATGGTCACGGAAAGAGAGTCAAAGGTCTCTAGCAAGACAACAATTTCCAGAAAACTTTTATCATCTAAACCTCCTTTCTTCGGGTCTTCAGCCTTTTCTCCCTGGATACGTCCGTGCCTCACCATTGCTGCTTCCTCTTCCATTAGCATCTTTCCTATGACTGACTAATTAGAACATTTCCACCACTTTCTAACATCTAATGTCTTTCCATAATTGTTTTGTGTATCCATCTTTCTGGGCAAATTTGTCTCTTATTTCTGTTTGTTCCAAAAGCATTGGATAACTTCCATTATGCCACCTACAAATGGTGATATTTCTGTATGTTTAATGTTCCCTTCCTCCCCACCCAAGAATTCAGAACTTAGTACTAACCCAGATGTGTGTTTAGGTGCTGAGGGAATGTTTGCTGATGGTTGACAGCAAATATGAATACCTGAATTGGTTATACAAGTTTGGAGTTTTGAATGTTAGGGTAGAGGTGAGAGTGCATTTGGGCATGTCACTACTGAGAGCATCTGGGCACTCAGTAGTACTAAGTGTACAGGTCCTGGGAAGGCAGGAAAAGAAAATAACAGACGGCCAGCAATAAGCCTCTTTCAGGTCCCTTCTATCCATAAAAGTTTATTTGTTGGAAAAATACTAAGGATCTTACTATTATGAAGTCTTTTTCATTTTATAAGGAAATGCCATTGTATTAATTTAAAAATTGTGTATGAAAATAAAAAAATATATATTTCAATTTTCTATAAAAGAAAATTTAGTTTTTTATTTTTTTTAATTTTTTTTTTTTTGAGTTGGAGTCTCACTCTGTCACCCAGACTGGAGTGCAGTGGCCGCTTCTGGCCACTGCAGCCTCGACCTGCTGGGCTCCGGCGATCCTTCCGCCTCAGCCTTCCAAGTAGCCAGAATTACAGGCATGCGCTACCACGCCCAGCTGATTTTTTGATTTATTGTAGAGATGAGGTCTCGCTGCCCAGGCGGGTCTCAAACCTGCAGGCTCAGGCAATCCACTCACCTCAGCCTCCCAAAGGCGTGGGATTACAGGCTGAGTCACTGAGCCCGGCTAGTTTTTTATTTTTGATTAAAAAATGGTTTGTACTGTAGTAGTTACTTTTTTACACTAGAACATTTAAAACGTGAATGAATAAAATATTTTGTAAAACCCTGGGAGAAGTATCTTACCTTATATTAAATCAGACTTAGTCTTATTAATAATAAAGAAAATAAGCCAAAATATCATATGTATTTCTTCTGAAAAGAAAAACCTGACAACATTAAAGACAGATCTATAGTTTCTTATCAAATATTCTGGGAGCCAGATGCGTTTGGAATTTAATAACGTTTTGGATTTTGAGAAGATATGGCCGGGCTTGGAGGCTCAGTCTGTAATACCAGCACTTTAGGAGGTTGAGGCGAGTGGATTGCTGAGCTCGTGGGTTCGAGACCCGCCCGGGCAACTTGGTGAGACCTCATCTCTACATTAAAAAGCAAAAACTAGCCGGGCATGGTAGTGCAGCACCTGTAGTTCCGGCTACTTGGAAGGCTGAGGCAGAAGGATCACTGGAGCCCAGTAGGTCAAGGCTGTGGTGGCCGGGAGCAGCCACTGGACTCCAGTCTGAGCGACAGAGTGAGATGCCAACTCAAAAAAAAAAGAAAAGAAAAGATAGAATAGAGACTTCCAGCAAGATGGCGACAGGGCAACCTGGTCTATGAAACCCTCTGCAAAGGAGAACGCAGAGGGTCTCTGGCTCTCTCCCTGGGGTTTGCAGATCCCAATGTCAGCAGCCTGCTCTTCACACAGAGCCCAGCCGTCGCCATTGCTGGGGCATCGCAGCAGTCTGGACAGCCACTGCAGCTGCAGACACAGCAGCCACTGGTGCCGCCACCACCTTGGCCTTGTGGCAGCCATAGCGCATTGCACAACCCGTGCCTGAGGTGATCCACGACTTCAGTCCTTGAAGCCCCTCCAAGATCTGCTGGGATCACTGCCACCACTGCTGCCACCGTGATGTCCTGCCGGCCGTGGGTCTCCTGCCATGTGCCCTGAGGCAGGCATCCATAGCCCAGCTCTTGTCTGGCCCCACCCCCTCTGGGGTGAGCAGCTGAGATAGCACCACCTGCTGGCGATTCAAGGTAACAACACCAAAACAGGAGAAACAAGCTTGAAAAAGAGACATGGGCCAGATTTGAGTGGTGAACAGAGGTTGATCTGAACTATCCTTCACAGCAGGCCAGGGGCAACTGACCCTAACTGCAAACTAATTTACCAGCTTGAAAAGAAAGCTAGGAATCAGAGCTGAAAGGACATTGGACTTAAAAGAAAAGTCTCAGAGTGTGCTCAATTGGTTCTGTTAGTTTAAAGACTTGATTCTATTCCTATTACTTTGTTCTTTTTTTCTCTTCCTTTTCTTCTCTATTCTCCTCTCTGCAAACCATATCTTTGTATAGAGGAACAACACACCAATAAGGTGGTTGGTTAGCTTGCATGTTAGCATCATTGTATGTTTTATTTTTATTTTTTTTGTATGGGAGCTGCTTAGTCTGTAGCTGTGGTCTATTGTTTTTATCTGTTTTGGTTTTGGTCTCTGTCTCCATTTGTTGATACACTCATCTGTTTCCCCCCTTACTCCTCTCTCTCTCCATCCCCCTTTCCCCCAACTGTCTGCTCCATTCTCTTCACTCTGGTAACCACATTTTATTTCAGGGAGTAAACCTACAGCCCCACTGCATGGACAGATTCCAAGGCAGTGGGAAGTGGGTTTCAGATTATCCATACACCTCTCAGCGAATACCAGGACCTGCAGATAGATTTTGAATCACAGCTCCCCCTTAAGTAAATCTCAAAACTGCAAAAAGGACCACCCCCAACCTACAGTGCAACTCCAGAATTGAACAAAGTAAGAGGACATACATAAAGAATAGGAGATTAAATAAACAGAAGTAAAACCAATCCCTCTACCCCTGAATAAAAGAAATAAAGAAGACAGTAACACGGAGGGAAGGAAAAAGTAGGGAGGGGGAAAAAAACCGCACAAATGAAGAAAAACCAAAAGAAGAATATAGGTCTCACACAGACCCCTGGGAGATTAGACACTGAGAAAACAGATTCTGGAACACAAACAATGAAGAACCCCCAGAATGACTGGTCACATGCAACAAACCCAGACATCAAGACATTAATAGAGAGAATTAAAAAAATTGAGGAGAGACAAGAGGAAAATAGGAAGGAGCTGATGTCAGAAATAACAGCAGTAAAGAATACTGTGATGGAAATAAATAACAAGCTAATAAGCATGGAAAGCAGAATTAGCCAAGTAGAAGAAAGAATCTCGGAGCTTGAAGACCAAAACACAGAACTAACCCAACTGTTAAAACATAGAAAAGAAGCTCAAAAGACAGAACAAAACCTTCAAGAGATGAATGATGACTTCAAGAGACCGAACCTAAGAGTAATTGGCCTTCCTGAGGCAGAGAGAGTAACAGAGGCCACACTGGAACAAACATTTCATGAAATCATTCAAGAAAACTTCCCTCATCTCATCAAGGAGGAAAAAAATCAAACACAAGAGATTCAGAGAACCCCTGCAAGATGACAAATGAGAAGACCAACACCCAGACATATAATAATTCAACTAAACAAAGTAGGTATAAAAGAAAAAATCCTAAAGGCAGCAAGATAAAAAGGTCAGACTACATACCAGGGAAGACCAATTAGAATAGCAGCAGACTTATCTACAGAAACCCTCCAGGCTAGGAGAGCTTGGAGCCCTATCTTCAAAGTTCTAAAAGATAAACAATTTCAACCGAGAATAACCGACCCAGTCAAGTTAAGCTTCATCAGTGAGGGAGAATTGAAATCTTTCCCAGATATCCAATCCCTAAGAAACTATGCTGCCACCAGACCACCTCTACAAGAAACACTTAGGAAAGTATTGAACACAAAAGAAAAGGAAAAAAGAACAACAATGTTCTACACAAGAGTACAGGCAAAAGATTAAAAACACACATGATCCAACTCTAAAACAAAAAGAAAGACAACACACAAACAGGAAGAACAACAACTGTGTAAGAACATTATGATAGGGATCAACTCTCACATTTCAATAATTAGTTTGAATGTGAATGGACTAAATGCACCACTGAAAAGACATAGAATGGCAAAATGGATAAAATATCACCAGGCAACAATCTATTGCCTTCAAGACACTCACCTCACTAGAAAGGACACTAACAGACTCAAAATAAGAGGATGGGAAACAAATTTTAAGGTGAATGGAACACAAAAGAAAAGCAGAGTCTTGATCTTAATCTCAGACAAAATACCCTTTAAGTTATCAAAAATAAAAAAAGATACAGAAGGCCACTACATAATGATAAAAGGTTCAATACATCAACAAGAAATATCCATCCTAAACATATATGCACTGAACATGGGAGCACCAACTTTCATAAAGCAGCTCCTTGGTAAACTAAAAAAGATATCAACTCCAATACCATCATAGCTGTGGACGTTAATACCCCACTCACAACCCTAAACAGATCATCGGGACAAAAATCAGCAATGAGATTCGAAACCTCAATGTGACTCTTGATCAAATGGACTTAATTGATACCTACAGAACACTCCATCCAAAGACCACAGAATACACATTCTACTCATCACCACATGAAACGTACTCTAAGATCGACCACATACTTGGTCATAAATCAAGCATAATCAAATTTAAAAGGACAGAAATTTTACCATGCACCTACTCAAACCACAGTGGAATAAAAATAATCATTAACACCAACAAGGTCCCCCCAAAAACCACAAAAATATGGACACAAAACAGCATGATGCTGAACAATTCCTGGATCAATGATGAAATCAAAACAGAGATTAAAAGATACCTGGGAACAAATGAAAATGAAGAAACATCTTACCAAAATCTCTGGGACGACATGAAAGCTGTAGTAAGAGGGGAATTTATATCCCTACAAACGCACATAAAGAAAATGGAAGGATCACAAATTAACAGCCTAACAAACCACCTAAAAAAACTGGAAAAGCAAGATCACAAAAACCCTAATTTCAGCAGAAGAATCCAGATCACCAAAATAAAAGCCCAAATCCAGGACATAGAAGACAAACAGACAATACAAAAAAATCAATGAAACAAAAAGCTGGTTCTTTGAAAGGATAAACAAGATCAATGGTCCCCTAGCTAGACTGACCAAGAAAAAGAGAGAAAAAGCCCAAATAAACACAATCAGAAACACAAAAGATGAAGTCACATCTGATCCTGAAGAAATACAAAAGATCATTAGAGACTACTATGTACACTTCTATGGAAACAAACTTGAAAACCTTTCGGAAATGGAGGACTTTCTGTCATCACACAACCTGCCTATGTTGAAACAAGAAGAAATTGAGATGCTAAATAGACCAATAACAATCAAGGAAATTGACTACATAGTAAGAAAACTACCTACAAAAAAAGACCTGGACCAGATGGCTTTCCAGCAGAATTCTACAAGACATTTAAGGAGGAGCTTATACCAATCCTACTGAAGGTATTCCAGATGATTGAGGAAGACGGAACTCTCCCCAAATCATTTTACGAAGTTAACATCACATTGATACCCAAGCCAGGTAAAGACCAAACAAAGAAAGAGAACAACAGGCCAATTTCTTTGATGAACATAGATGCTAAAATTCTTAACAAGATCCTAGCGAACCGGATTCAACAACACATCTAAAAAATCATCCATCATGACCAAGTAGGCTTCATCCCTGGGATGCAAGGCTGGTTCAACATTTGTAAAACCATAAATGTAATTAAATACATCAACAGATGTCAAAACAAAAACCACACGAGTATATCATTAGATGCAGAAAAAGCTTTTGATAAAATCCAGCACCCTTTCTTGATAAAAACCCTCGAACAGCTAGGCATACAGGGAACATACCTCAAAATAGCAAAAGCCATCTACAAGAAACCCACAGCCAGCATACTCCTAAACAGACAACAACTGGAACCATTTCCCCTGAAAACTGGAACAAGACAAGGATGCCCACTCTCACCACTCCTGTTCAATATAGTATTGGAAGTCCTGGTTAGAGCAATCAGAAAAGAGAAGGCAATCAGGCGTATTCAAAAAGGAAAAGAGGAAGTCAAGCTATCTCTCTTTGCAGATGACATGATCGTGTACCTTGAAAACCCAAGAGTATCTGTCAAAAACCTCCTTACACTGATAAGGGACCTTGGCAAAGTCTTAGGATATAAAATAAATGTGCAAAAACTTAAACTTGAATGAATAAATTTTCATGCATAAGAATATCCCTCTTGGTAAGTACTCATAGAACATTTACATATCTTGATCCAGTATTTGCATATGAATATCAATAAATTATTAGAAGACTCAGAAGTTGTAAAGATAACACTTTTAAAAGTAATACTTTATATTAAACTAGAACTTAAAAAAAGAAACTCTAAAAAATAGCATCACAAATTCCTACCTTCTTAATACTAAAATAATAATAAATGCCTCCATAATAACTATTGTGTCAAAGAAATAACATCTAAAATAAAAAATTATCAGAAAAAATTATATGAAACCCTGCATATATAAAACTATGTTATAGTGAAAGAGTAAAGAGGAAAAGATTTAGAATAAAAGTAACTTAATTAAAATATACAAAAATTAATTAAAACTTCAACTCAAGGAAAAAAGTTAACTTTGCTGAAATTAACCAAAGGACAGAGTCTGTAAAGATAAAAAATTTGATAATTAAGCCAACTATTAAACAATCTAAGAAAAGTACCTTTTTGTGAATAAACAGTAAAATAAATCATTTGAAAACCTAATTAAAAATAACTCAATACAAATATACAAAATTGGAGATAAACTCTACAGTGGAAATTAAATTAACTATGAAAGAGTAGCTTCTAAGTACTGTAAAAATATTTGAAAACAAAAATATAATTTTCTAGAAAAATATTAATAAATGAAACTGACTTCAGAAGAGTTCGAAATTCCAATCAAACCCTCTATCAGTGCAAGGAAGTTTTTACAGATTTTCTTGGGTTTTCAATGTATAGAATCATGTCATCTGCAAAGAGGAATAACTTAACTTCCTATTTTCCTATTTCAATACCCCTAATTTCCTTCTCTTGTCTGATTGCTCTAGCTAGGACTTCCAACACTATGTTGAACATTATGGGTGACTGTGGGCAGCCTTTTGCTTTCAGGGGAAATAGTTCTACTTTCTGTCTGCTTAGCAGTATGTTGACTGTGGGTTTATCTTAGATGGCTCTTACTATTTTGAGGTATGTTCCATCCATGACTAGGTGTTCAAGGGTTTTTAATCAAGAAGGGATGCTGGATTTTATCAAAAGTTGTTTCCGTGTCTAATGATATAATCATGTGGTTCTTGTTTTTACATCTGTTGATGTACTCAATTACGTTTATTGTCTTGCAGATGTTGAACCAGCCCTGCATCCTGGGGATGAAGCCTACTTGATCATGGTGGATGATTTTTGAGATGTGTTGTTGGATCCGCTTTACAAGAATCTTGTTGAGAATTTTTGCATCTACATTCATCAAGAATATTGACCTGTAGTCCTCTTTCTTTGTTGGATCTTTGCCTAGTTTGGGGTATCAATGTGATGTAAGCTTCATAAAATGATTTGGGGAGAGTTCCATCCTTTTTGATTGCCCGGAATACTTTTAATTGAATTGGTACCAGCTCCTCCTTGTATGTTTTGTAGAATTCTGACCTCCTTGCACTGATAAAGGACTTTGGCAAAGTCTCAGGGTATAAAATAAACATGCAAAGTACTGTTACGTTCCTATACACCAACCATAAACAAACAGAAACCCAAATAAAAACACAATCCTATTCACAATAGTCACACAAAAAGTTAAAATACCCTGGCATCTTCCTAACCAGAAATGTAAAAGACCTCTACAATAAAAACTACAAAACACTGCTCAAAGAAATCAAAGATGACACAAACAAATGAAAAAATATTCCACGCTTATGAATTGGAAGAATCAACATTGTTAAAATGTCCATCCTACCCAAGGCAATCTATAGATTTAACACAATACCCATTAAATTGCCAGCATCATTCTTCTCAGACCTGGAAACAACAATACAGAAATTCATATGGAAACATAAATGACAGCGAATTGCCAAAACAATCTTCAGCAAAAGAAACAAAGCAGGAAGTATCACACCTCCAGACTTAAACTTTATTATAAAGCTACAATAACCAAAACAGCCTGGTATTGGCACAAAAATAGGCCTATAGACCAATGGAACAGGATAGAGATTCCAGAAGCCAAACCTCAATTTCTCAACCAACTCATCTTCAACAAAACCTCCACTAATAATCACTTATTCAGCAAATGGTACTGGGAAAACTGACTGATCACATGTAGAAGATTAAAACAAGATCCCTACCTATCACCATACACAAAAATCAACTCCAAATGGATCAAAGACCTAAATGTAAAACCTCAAACTATAAGAGCCTTAGAAAATGCAGGAGACCCCATTATGGAAATTGGAACTGGCAACCAATTTCTGATCAAAACCCCAAATGCCCATGCCATAAGAGATAAGATAGACATGGGGAACCTCATCAAACTGAAAAGTTTCTGCAAAGCAAAAGAAACCATCAAGAGAGTGGGGAGACAGCCCACAGAATGGAAAACAATGCTTGCCTATTCTATATCTGACAAAGGCCTAACATCTGGGATCTACAAGGAACTCAAATGTGCTGAAAAGGAGGACAAACAACAACAACAACAACAAAAAACCAACCATATTATAAAATGGGAAAAGATATGAAAAGAGACTTCTCAAAAGAAGACATACAAGCAGCCAACAGATACATTAAAAAATGCTCAGCCTCACTAGTCATCAAAGAAATGCAAATTAAAACCACACTAAGATACCACCTAACTCCAGTCAGGATGGACATCATCAATAACTCAAAACAGATGCTGGAGAGGATGTGGGGAAAAGGGAAGACTTCTACATTGTTGGTGGGAGTGTAAACTAGTACAACCTCTGTGGAAAAGTTTGATGATTCCTAAAAATTGACCATATGACCCCGCAATCCCCCTCTAGGAATATACCCAGAGGAACTCAAATCACTCTATGAAAAAGATACCTGCACACACATGTTTATTGCAGCATTATTCACAATAGCAAACACATGGAATCAACCGTGCTGCCCATTGAAAGAGGACTGGATAATAAATATGGTACATATATATGATGGAATATTATGCAGCCATAAAGAAGGTCAAAATTATGAACTTTGAAGCAACTTGAGTGGACTCAGAGTCTATAATACTGAGTGATCTATCACAGCAACAAATAACTTAGTACCACATGTTCTCACTCATAAGTGGATCCTGAACAATTATAATCCTATAAGAAAGGGATTGGCAGTAGTGGGAAACTGCCAGGGGAGGGACAAGGGACACACCTTATCAATAAGCATAACTGATCTCAAACCAGGTGAAGTGGGGACCAAAATGAGGCCAAACTTTACTTACCCAATGACCATTTGTACACCTAACCCTGAAATGTACCTCACAATTTTAAAATTAAAAAAAATAAATAAAAAAGAAATTATTATCAAACAAATATTATATAAGAAATTGAAACTATAATCAATTATTGCAAATTCCCTCAAAGTGCTAGCATGACTAATTGTAAAAAATAAGAAAAAATTCCTATACAGTCTAAGCCATCTCAAAGAATAAAAAAAAAAGAAAAACTCCCAGATTATTTTAATGAAGCATATATAATATATAAAATTACAAAATAGAATAAAACAATCCTGTAGAATAATTTTAGTTATATCTGTTAATGAAGGCAATCCTAAATAAAATATCATATGTGATACATCAAAGCAATATTAATTGTGGAGATGCAAATGTTGTTCAATTTTGATAATTCAATTTACTAATAGACCAGCAAAGAAAATTCATAATATGCAAAAACAGTTGCTAACATTCATCATACACTTGATAAGATTTAATATGCATTCTTAATAATATATACACCTATAGGTAATTTTTTTTTTTTTGAGTTGGAGTCTCACTCTGTCGCCCAGACTGGAGTGCAGTGGCCGCTCCTGGCCATCACAGCCTCGACCTGCTGGGCTCCGGCGATCCTTCTGCATCAGCCTTCCAAGTAGCCGGAATTATAGGCATGCGCTACCACGCCCAGCTGATTTTTTGATTTACTGTAGAGATGAGGTCTTGCTGCCCAGGCGGGTCTCGAACCCGCAGGCTCAGGCAATCCACTCACCTCAGCCTCCCAAAGGTGCGGGATTACAGGCTGAGCCACCGAGCCCAGCTTTATAGGTAATTTTTAAATACCATAGCAAACATTTAATGATAAAATATTGTAAATATTTCCCTTAAAATTGGCAATGGAAAGAATATTTAGTATTTTTATGGCTATACTTGCAGGTGCCATTTGAAAGATAAAAAAATTAAAATTTCTTTTTTTTTTTTTGAGTTGGTATCTCACTCTGTCGCCCAGACTGAAGTGCAGTGGCCACTCCCGGCCACCGCAGCCTCAACCTGCTGGGTTCGGCGATCCTTCCGCCTCAGCCTTCCAAGTAGCCAGAATTACAGGCATGCGCTACCACCTCCAGCTGATTTTTTTGATTTATTGTAGAGATGAGGTCTCCCTGCCCAGGCAGGTCTAGAACCCGTGGGCTCAGGCAATCCGCTCACCTCAGCCTCCCAAAGGTGCAGGATTACAGGCTGAGCCACCAAGATTTCTACTTTGACTAAAATGAAGTAAAAACGATTAGATTTACTCTGCTTCCTTGTGGTAGACACACCCTAGGGTTACTCTCAGTGAGTCATATCCTTGTATATTTTCCTCCTCTTGGGTGCATGCTGGACCTGTGATCTGCTTCTAGCCAATAATAGAATGTGGCAAAAGTCCAGGGTTTTTACAAATGTTGTTAGGTCCCAAATCAGTTGATTCTAAATGAATTAAAAAGGAGATCGTCCTGGCTTGACTTACTTCCTTCCTTCCTTCCTTCCTTCCTTCCTTCCTTCCTTCCTTCCTTCCTTCCTTCCTTCCTTCCTTCCTTCCCTCTTTCTCTCTTCTTTTTCTTTTTAAAATAATGGTTTTATTAAGCTGTAATTCACATACAATTAACTAATTTTTAAAAATAAGGTCTACTTCTGTCATCTAGGTTGATGTGCAGTGGCACGATTCTAGTTCACTCCAGTTTTGAAACCCTGGACTCAGGTGATCCTCCCACCTCAGTCACTCAAGTAACTGGAGACTATGGGTGTATACCATCATGTCCAGCTATTTAAAACATTTTTTTGTAGAGACGAGTTCTCGCAATTTTGCCTAGGATGGTCTCAAACTCCTGGCTTCAAGCAAACTTCCTGCCTCGACCTCCCAAAGTGCTGGGATTACAGGCACTAGCCACTGTGCCTGGCCTGAGCTTGACTTTGAAAAGTTGCTCCAGAAGTAGTGTTGTTTTCATAGCAAGTAACCACAGGTAACTTCTTGAAGCTGAGAGGAGCCCCTGGATGAGAGTTGGAAGAAATAGGACCCTCAGACCTACAGCTGCAAGGAATTGAATTCATTCAACAACCACATGATCTTGGAAGAAGATATTGAGGTCCAGAAGAGAACTAAGGCCTGCCAACACCTTGATTTCAAGCTTATTAGACCCTGACCAGAAGGCTCTATTATGCCATATCTGGACTTTTGACTCATGGAAACTGTGAGATAATAAATGTGTTGCTTTAAGCTACTAAATTTATGATAATTTATTTGCTCAGCAATAGAAAGTAAAACACATCAAGATAAACAAGACAAAATATATGAAATAGTTTAACTCCCTGGACAACAGACAGTTCACAAGAACGTGATACCCACAATAAGGGAAATTAGATAAGCCATATGATTTCACCAGTTTTCTACCTAGAGTCAGTATCTAGGCTACAGGGCTGGGAACAAGGGTCTAAACAGATGCCCATGGTGTCCCTAAGTTAAAGAGACAAAGATCAGATTTCAGAAAAGCCAAAGTAGCTAGATTTTAAAGGGTACAGTACTAGGGAAAAATTACTATATGGAGACAGAAAGTTCTGGAGGTTTGCAGAGAGGTCTTTTGGAATCTTTGGTCGAGTAGTAGGCTGACTCAAATAGGCCTAGGCATAGTTTGTGCTCCATGGTGGAAAGACCTTCTAATGCATTGGCATCAGGTAGAATTCTCAGCAGGATATCACCTTAGTAGTGGGCCCAAATTAGCCAAATTAGAATAATGGCTGTGTTAAACCTGCTCTGCCAAAATTTAAAGCAAGCCTCGGAAGGTTTTTACTGATTTTAATTAACTGGTTATCAAAATAAAACCCAAAACTATCTTAAAGAATACAACAAAATCCAGCAATCAACAAAGTAAAAATCACAATTCTGGCATCCAGTAAAAAATTACCAAGTAGGCAAAGAAACAAGAAAATACATTCCATAATTAGAAGAAAAACTAGTAATAGAAACCAGCCATGAAATGAAAGAAATAATGGAAGTGGCAAACACAGACAGGCAGATATTTAAACAGCCATTATACCTTATATCCCTACTGTACATTCAAGCATGTAGAGGAAAACATAAGCATAGTGAGAGAAATGGAAGATAGTATTATAAAAGACCCAAGTGGAATGTCTAGAGAGAAAAAAAAATCCTATATCTGAAATGAAAAATAAACCGGAATAGATACGGTAGGAAAAAGAAAAATCAGTATACTTGAAGAAAAGAAATTGTCCAAAATGAAGCACATGAGACTTGTAACTCCTGGTTACAGTTCTATGTGTGGTGGTTTTTTAAGGCCCTACCATAGGTTTTACCTGATAGGTACAAAGGTTTTACCTGATAGGCTTCTGCAGAGGGAAGCTATCCTCCTCCACCCGGACTTGGGGCACAGTCAGTAGGTCACAATTTCTTTCTTTTTTTTTAAAAAAAATTTATTTTAAAGACATGGGGTACAATTCAGGGTCAAGTATACAAATGTTCATTATGCAGGTACCCTTGTTGATAGGTGTGCCCCTGTCCCCTGGCAGAATCCCACTAACTGCCAATCCCACCCCCACCCCACCCCACCCCACCCCACCCCTGGCAGCTTCCCACTACTGCCAATCCTATTACAATAATTGTTCAAGGCCCACTTATGAGTGAGAATATGTGATAGTTCTTTGTTTCTGTGATAGATCACTCAGTATTATAGTTGCAGTTTCAGTTGCAGTCTCTAAAGGGAATTGACCCCTACCTGGTCATGGTCTTTCTATATTTGCATTCTGAGGCAGGTACCTTCATTTCTAAGTATCTTTATTTGAGTCCTTTGGCAGAAAACTTTTTCTAGTACTTCTGCTGAGGCCTCCTTACTGGAGGTTAGAAGGTAGGGGTAGAAGGAAGGAGAATCCTTGAAGACACTTATCCCCACTTTGAATCAGTTACCAGTATTTTTTCACTCCTGGCCCTCCTCCTTACTGTCCCCCCAGCCCACCCCAGAGTCTATAGAGCCTTTCTGGGTATGAGGTACCCTCAACAGTATGACAACCCCGCCACCTACATGATGATCTATCAGGCTCTCAGCTGGTGGATTTTATGGAGGAAAATGAAAGCAAGCCGGGGAGAAGGGACTCGGGGCTTTCTCCAGTTTGGGCCTCTTGCTTATACCATTGCAGTAGGCGATTAAAATCTTAATTTTTTTTTCTAATTTTTGCCTGATTGTTTTAATTGCTTACTACAATTCCTGGTCGCTCAAGTCTCCCTTTTGCAGCTCAGCTGAGCACCTGACAGTAGAGACAAAAAAGACTAAAAATTAGCAAAGACTGTCTATGACCGGTGAAAAAATATCAAGCAGTTTAACATTATACAATTGATGTCCTAGAAAACGATGGAAGGGGAAGTAGGCAAAAAAAAGAAAGAAAAAAGAAAAAGAAAAATATTAGCCAAAAGTTTCTAATTTTGAAGGAAATTATAAATCTGTGGATCCAAGAAGTTTAATGAATCCTAAGAATTAAAAAAAAATTATACTAGATATCTTATCCTCATTTGTAGATATTATGATTGTATATTCCAGAAGAATCAAAGATTTAATTGTAAAAAATATAAAATCTTACTATATTTTTTAAAACATTAATTTTAAAAATGTGCTTATAAAGGTCTTCCTAAGCATGACTCCAAACCTTGAAACTAGAGAATTATTAATAAATTTGACCATCTAAAAATTTTAATGTCTGTTTTTAATGTATATTATAAATAAAGGACAAAGCTATCAAATGTTTTGCAAAAAGCGTATTTAACAACAAGCATGATGAAATTTGTAATATATTAAAAAGTTCTTAAAATCAATAAAACTACCAACAGCAAGGGAAAATAAAGTGCATGAACAGTCGGTTCACTATAAAAGCATGTGAAAAGATGCTCAACCTCACACATAATTTAGAAAATGTAAATCAAAGCAACAATGTGGAGATATTTTTCCCACGTAGGATTGGCAAAGATAACATTTGAAACTAGTGCAGCAGACACCTGTGACTTTCACATTCTTTTTTTTTTAACTTTTAATTTTTGTATTTTAAAGGTGTGGGGTACAATTCAGGGTTAAGTATACAAATTTTCATTATGCAGGTACCCTTGTTGATGAGGTGTGTCCCCCCTTCCCAGTAGAATCCCACTACTGCCAATTTCACCCCTCTCCCAGTAATTTTCCACTACTGCCAATTCTTTTCTTATAGTATTACGATGGCTGTTCAAGGTCCACCTATGAGAGAGAACAAGTGATACTCAATTTTTTTGTTTCTGTGAAAGATCACTCAGTATTATAGATGCTAATTCCATCCAGTTTGCAGTGAAGTTCATGATTTTGTTCTTCTTTAAGGTTGCATAATATTCTATCATGTATATGTACCACATTTTTTTTTTAATCCAGTCCTCTTTTGATGGGTAGCATGGTTGGTTCTATGTTCTTGCTACTGTGAACAATGCCGTGATGAACATATGGGTGCAGGTATCTTTTTATAGAGTGAACTCAAATCAGAGTTCTTCCAGGTATATTCCCAGTAGGGGGATTGTGGGGTCATATGGAAGATCGATTTTTAGATCTTTTAGGAATCGCCACACTGTTTTCCACAGAGGCTGTACTAGTTTACACTCCTACCAACAGTGTAGCTGTATTCCCTTCTACAGATGCCGCATCCTTTCCAGCTTCTGTTATTTTTTGAGTTATTGATGATGGCCATCCTTACTGGAGTTAGGTGGCATCCCAGTGTAGTTTTAATTTGCATTTCTTTGATGACTAGTGAGGCTGAGCATTTTTTCATGTATCTGTTGGCTGCCTGTATGTCTTCTTTTGAGAACTGTCTATTCATACCTTTTGCTCACTTTGTAATGGGGCTGTTTGTTTTTTTCTTTTCAGCACATTTGAGTTTCTTGTAGATCCTAGATGTTAGTCATTTGTCAGACATACAGTTGGCAAATATTTTTTCCCAGTCTGTGGGCTGTCTCCCCGCTCTCTTGATGGTTTCTTAGGCTTTGCAGAAGCTTGTTTGATGAGGTCCCACTTGTCTATCTTATCTCTTATGACATGGGCATTTGGGGATTTGATCAGGAGTTGGTTGCCAGTTTCAATTTCTATAAAAGTATCTCCTGCATTTTCTAAGGTTCTTATAGTTTGAGGTTTTACATTTAGGTCTTTGATTCAGAGTTGATTTTTGTGTATGGTGATAGGTAGGGATCTTGTTTTAATCTTCTGCATGTTGTCAGTCAGTTTTCCCAGCACCATTTACTGAATAGGTTCTCCTCTCCTCAGTGGTTGATGATGGAGGTTTTGTTGAAGATGAGTTGGTTGAGAAATTGAGGTTTTGTTTCTGGAATCTCTATCCTGTTCCATCGGTCTATTTGCTTGTTCTTGTACCAATACTAGGGTTGTTTTGATTATTGTAGTTTTATAATAGAGTTTAATGTCTGGGAGTGTGATACCTCCTGTTTTTTTTTTTTTTTTTCCCTGAGGATTGTTTTGGTGATTCGTGGTTGTTTATGTTTCATATGAATTCCTGTATTATCGTTTCCAGTTCTGAGAAGAATGCTGGTGGTAATTTAATAGGTATGGCATTAAATCTGTAGATTGTCTTGGGTAGGATGGGATTTTAACAATGTTGATTCTTCCAATCCATGAGCACGGAATATTTTTCTATGAGTTTGTGTCATCTTTGATTTCTCTGAGCAGTGTTTTATAGTTTTCATTGTAAAGGTCTTTCATGTCTCTGGTTAGGAAGATGTCAAGGTATTTGATTTTTTTCTGGCTATTGTGATTGGGAATGTGCCTTTTATTTGGGTTTCTGCTTGTTTATTGTTGGTGTATAGAAATGCAACTGTCTTTTGCACATTGATTTTATACCCTGAGACTTTTTGTCAAAGTCCTTTATTAGTGCAAGGAGGTTTTTGACAGATTCTTTAGGTTTTTGAGCTACAGAATCATGTCCTCTGCAAAGAGGGATGACTTGATTTCCTCTTTTCCTATTTGGATACCTGTGATCTCCTTCTCTTGTCTGATTGCTCTAGCTAGGACTTCCAAAGCTATGTTGAAAAGGAGGGGTGAGAGTGGACATCCTTGTCTTGTTCCGGTTTTCAGGGAAATGGTTCCAACTTCTGTCTGTTTAGCAGTATGCTGGCCGTGGGTTTCCCGTAGATGGCTCTTACTATTTTGAGGTATGTTCCATCTATGCTTAAATATTTGAGGGTTTTTATCAAGAAGGGGTGCTAGATTTTGTCAAATCTTTTATGCATGTGGTTTTTGTTTTTACATTTGTTGATGTATTTAATTACATATGGTCTTACGAATGTTGAATTAGTCCTGCATCCCAGGGATGAAGCCTACTTGATCATAGTGGATGATTTTTGAGATGTGTTGTCGAAGATTTTTCACATTCTTGCTTTGCTAGACAGGAAGGAGCATTGGAGATTCTTTGGAAGAAAATTTGGTAATAATTACCCATTCTTTGATACAGCAACTCAATTTTTAGGAGTATTTTTGTTAAAAAAAATACTCCCAGACACATACAATATAATAAGTGTATAAAAATATCCATTATTGCATTTTAATATTAATGATAAACTGGAGAAACCAATACTTAATTATATATGGTCTCGTGTAAAAATTAAGACAACACAATGGAGTACAGTACAACTGATGAAAAGAATAAGATATGGATGTGAAATTATTTCAAGATATATTATAAAAGGAAAAACTTAAAAAATGGAGGTTGGGTGTGTTGGTTCATTCCTGTAATCCTAGCATTTGGGAAGCCAAGGCTAGAGGATTGCCTGAGCCGGTGGATTCGAGACCAGTGTGGGCAACTTGCTTAGACCCTGTCTCTACAATAAATCAAAAAATCAGCCAGGCATGGTGGCACGTGCCTGTAGTTCCAGCTACTTGGAAGGCTGAGGCAGAAGGATCACCTGAGCCCAGCAGGTCAAAGCTGCAGTGGCCGTGAGCATACCACTGCACTCCAGCCTGGGCAACAGAGTGAGATCCCGACTCAAAAAGAAAAAAAAAAAAAGGAATAAGGTGTAGAAGAAGATGTATACTATGTATTAAAACGATGGAAGGCATATGTGTATATGTAACACACCCACACTTACATATAAGCTGGTATAGGCTAACACGCTGGGATAGGTATTAGTTGCATTTGGTCAGAAAAATTAGGAATTTATGAAAAGGACACTTATACATCACAATATACCTTTAAATTTTTAAAAAACTTTAAAACCCTTTGCAAGCTAGCTTTTAAGTTAACAAAACTAGTCAACATTAGCTAAAACAAGGAATTTTTTTTTTTTTTTTAAGAGATGAAGTCTTGCTATGTTGCCCAGGCTGGTCTCAAACTCTTGGGTCAAGCAATCCCACAACCTTGCCCTCCAAAGTATTGGGATTACAGATGTAAGCCACCATGCCTCACCTTTTTTTCCTCTTAATAAAATATATTTTCACATTTTCAGGCAGATAGCTTGAGAGTAATCATTCTTGTAAAGTCATCTATTTTCAACATATAGTATATCTTTGGTATTCAAAAGTTGAACCATTGTAGTTTCAAGTATATACATTATTTGAAAAGTCTATTGCACATAGAAATTTATAATCTTGCTAAAATTTGATTTAACTTATCACATTGAGCCTGGTCATCTGCACACTTACAATTTTGATTTTGGTGTGTTGGTTCCTAAAGTATCCAGTTTACCTTATAATCTTCATAATGTGATAAAAATTGTGTGTGTGTATGTGCAGACCATTGCCCATGATAGAAAATAAGAATTCTAAGAAGTTTCAACTGGGTAAATAAAGTTTTGCACAAATTACAGAGAAGAATGGTGGCTCTAACATTTCCTGGGATTTATTCCCTGAACAAAGTTTATAAAACTTGTATAAGGAAATAGAGAAAGAAGTGTATATGAGAGAATGAAACTACCTGTTCCTTTTTCTGGGAGCATGGGGCTTCGGCTAAAAAAATGTTCAAGTATTTGTGCTATTTGTGTTATAGATTCATAAATTTGAAGGCTTCTAATGCCTCTAATATAGATTTTAAATGGTTAATCTTTGTTCCTTCTGCATAAGGCATTTGTTGAATTTTTCAGTTTTCTAAAGTGATGAAAATGAAACTGTGCAAAATGAAACTCACCTTTGGCTGGCTGCCTTTAGGGTGATGCTTGTGAAGGAAGCACCATTTTCCATTACCAAGTTTGAATGCTGTTTGATGAAAGCAATAAAATATTTTCCTGCAATAAATCATCTTCCTGCAATAAATGTTACAAGTTCGGATGTTTGATGATGTAATACTTTGCAGTAAAGATCTCTAAAGCATATAAGGAATCAAAGGCTTACAATCTTTTAGTCTCTACTGTACGCACACCAATTTAGCAAGAACAAGTTCAAAATGATAATCTCTGAATGCTGTCACAGCTATAGTGCAGTAAGGACAGTACATACCAACCACTGATGACCATCATGACAATAGTTGTGTATGTTAACTGAGTAATGTTGCAACTGACATGAACTTCGACCCTTAGTAACATGTAGCTATGCAAATTAATTTTTTTGGCACTTGAAAATTGCATTCTTGAGTATTTATGTATTGAATAAAAATAAATGAAACCAAGTATATGGATGAAGGTGCTTGAAGTAATTGAAGGAGTTGGTTTTATAATTATGGTACCATAATATGATGCAATATAACTCTGGTACCTCACATTTCAAACATGGACATATTTATTATGAGACATTTTAAAGCAAAGGCACACACTATGGTATCAATCATAGTTTATTTAAAAATTCAGACACTTCTGAGACTAAAACTCGTGCCTTGCTTTGCTTTCAAAGCTTACCTTCTTCGATACACAAGTCGTCTCAAAAGAGTCAGTGTATTCATCAAAACTTGCTCTGAAGAAAAACGTCTTACAAAATGGACTTGGATTAGATAATTTATTTTGTCTTCAGCTTATTGCTATAATTTAGTGTTCCAGAGAGGTATTGCTGAGTGGTCTGTCCTGGGAATAAAATGCACTTAATTTGTTTTCCAAGTTTTAGCAGTTATAAGACTAGTTGGTAAGAAACTGATCATGGCATAAAAATACTATCATTGTTTAGTATCAGTTGAAAAGAGCCAAGTGGCCAAATAGTCTACAGATAGCACTTGAAGTAACCTCATTGCTGAATGTAAAATCTAAATTTCTATTCAGATAAATTAGGATCCAAGTATATGCTTCACAAAATAATTGATTTTTTTTACATGGAATCCCCATAGTAGTCCTTAATATATTTTTTTCTTTTTCTTTCTTTTCTTTTTTAAAATAGAGACAAGACTTCACCAGCCCAGGCAGGTTTCAATCTTCTGGCCACAATCGATCCTTTCACTCTAGCCTTCCAAGATGCTGGCATAACAGGCATGAACCATCAAGCCTGCCCCTCATAGTACTCTTTAAAAAGCAAACTCAACTGATGTATTTAATATTAATTGCTGGAAAAATTTGGATTAAATAATCTCTTAAACTGAACCTTGGTTGCATATGTTAAGATATACTTGAACCAGAAAGTAGTTTTTTCGTTAAACTGCATCATCATAGGTCATTTTCTATTCAATTTCAGCAAATTTATTAGGAATTTCTCTATAACATTGTGTTTATTCTTAGGAACACATAATGACAAGATAAGGAGTCTACACTATTCCTTGAAGAGATATCCTCACTGCCACATTTGTGATTCTGCATTTGAGTCTTCCTTCTCTGACCTCTTTTACATTACTTGCTCATAAGAAGAGAAGTTCTCCCTGTTGCTGGTGGGCCAACATCTCATAAAACTGCATACTATAGGAAATGCATGAACAACCGCCAAGGGTCTGGCCCAAGACCAACTTAGACATGTCTAAAAGCTTGTTTTGTCATCCTCTATCATCAGGGCAGAGTTGCCAAGAGCTGCCATAAACTCTCACAGGAAATGAGACAGCATAGGAATCCAGATTGGACCTTGCAGCTGAAAAATATGTGGCTTAGCCTCTTAGCTGCTTAGTTACAGAGGCACAGATGCCTCCCCAAAAGCTTAACAGAAGGTGGGAAACCTTATTTTAATGTTTCATCTGTGCAGAAAAAAGTGAAAGCAGACCCCTTTAATTTATTAAATTTGTTTATTAAACTAAGCATAATGAAAAAGGCCTGAGTAAATCCTCTTAGAAGTATGCATTATAGTTATTTTTAGGTAATGCATTAAAATGAAAGGAATTAATAGGATCACAGATTTAGGACAGATGATCCCAGTATAACTCAGATCTAAATTTCCCATGTGATGTATAATGTTTTATTACTTATGTTCTAATGGAATGATTTGAACTTTTCTTGTTATTTCTTTAATCACACCTACACAATCTATCTCAAATATTGAACAATAGTCAAAAGATATGACTATTTAAATGCTGTTTTGCTGCGCATTTAAAAACTAATTATTAAATGTCTGCTAAAAAAAGCAATAAATATTTATTTTTGATGGAAATGGGTATGTAATTCCTAATAAATGATTATGAAATTTAATTTTAGTGTAAACATTCATAATATTCTACTCATATCGGTGACTTTTCTAGTGACTTGAAGTTCTAGGAATGATGTATGTGGAATAAATAACTGGGAGAGAAGGAGGACATCTGCCTGGCCAGATGGCTCAGCTAAACTAACTCCAGCAATAAATAAATAGAATAAAAGATGGCCGGGCACAGTGGTTCATGCCTATAATCCCAGGACTTTAGGAGACTGAGGCAAGAGGATTTTCTGAGCCCACGGGTTTGAGACCAGCCTGGGCAACTTGGCGAAACCTCACCACTACAATAAATCAAAAAATTAGCTGAGCATGATGGCGCATGCCTATAGTTCCAGCTACTTGGGAGGCTGAGGCAGAAGGATTGCCTGAGCCCAGCAGGTGACCGTGTGCATGCCACTGCACTCTACTCCAGCCTGGGTGACAGAGTGAGACTCTGATTCAAAAAAAAAGAAAGGAAAAGAAAAGAAAAGAAAAAAGATGTCACTACTGGATCATCTCCCCTTTTAACCAGATGTGAGATCTCTAGAGTAGTAACTTATAGGCTGACATATTTATTTATTCCATATATTTTATTGAGCAGCTACTCTATGATGGACACTGAATAAAATATCAAGATTTAAAAAGAACATGCTTCCTTCCCTAAGAAACTCATTGTCTAATGGGTCCAGATAGCTGCCAATTAATCATTAAACTACAGTGTCATTTGCTGTACAATAGAAGTAGATATACTTTACTGTAGGATTACAACCGATTGTTGCTAACCACATCAGATAGGTTAGGAAATACCCCTCAAGGTGACATGTATTTTTGGATAGTGAAAAGAGATGTTCCTGGGAGAAGATGTGTATGCATATAGGACACAGTGTGTTGCAATATCCTGGAGCCAGGAACTAGTGCAAGTTCTGCAGGGCCTGAATATTGTTCAGGGTGGCAAGTACAGTGTCCTTTGTGAGAATACTGTGAGGTAAGTCTCTTCCCACAGAGGTTAGTGCATAAATGTCTTATGAGCCATGTTAAAGAAGTTTACTTCATCTTGTAGGAGAAATTTAAGTTTAAAAAATGACATAATCAGATCTTCCTTTTGAAATGTGTTTGAAAGATTGGAGAAAAATATATGAGAACGGAACTGATTCAGGATAGGAGCTAAAATTCAGAATATATCCTGATTCCAACAAATGACACACTCAACCTGGGATAATCCAAAGAAGTGTGCACATGGATGAATTTCAAAGGTATGGGCAGAGTGTAGGGAACTCATAAAAGATGATGTGTGAACCAAGTACTATGAGCAAAAGGGTGAGGAGAATGAAGAGTTACAGAAATCTGGACAGAGTCATGCAAAGTGGGTGGCCGCTAAAGGAACTGTGGCCTGTCACAGCAGAGTCATTCTTAAAGACCTCACAGGAAGGAAACCAGGGGATCAAATACCTCAACCTGACTCTCTTCCTTTGTTCCATTCTCATTCTAAGGCTCTCCATTGGCCAAACCTGAGAATATGGCCTCCTAGGGAGTACAGCCAGGTGGAGAAGGCTGGCAAATAAATCTTGAAGAGCAAACCAAAGACATCCAGTATTGTAGCGATTCTAATTTAATCACATAAGCAAGGGTCTTGGGGATGGAGTGGAGGGTAGGTGTTTACAAATATGTAAAAAGGAGAATAATTAGGGCATGGTCAAATTGTATGAAATGAGTAATCAGTAATAGTCAACCATAACTTTAGATTTCTATCTTGGGTAATTCAGATGCATGTGGTGGTGTTGGTGATGTTTTATGATCCTTATTTCTCCCTCTACTGATCTGGACACTTTCACTCCCAGTGGTAGACAATTGCTTTCCCATCCTTGTGTTTAGGCTCATCCTCTTTGAAATTCACACTAATAAATTAATGATAATCCTTTTTGCCCTGTAATATTGTGACCCTAATGACCTCCCTGTCATCTGCGTAGTTCACTGAACAGAGTCCTAGCTTGCACTTCTCATCTTCACCCCTTTCTAGTGAATACAAAATCTATGTGGATCAGATTCATAAGAAACTAGGTCTTATTTCAGCTATTCCTTCTCAGGATTACATCTGGATCTTGGTGTTACCCAGAACTTTTGTACTTTAGAAATTCTTTCTTAATTACATCTTTTTAATTACATCTAAGAAATATTGCACATCAGTGGTAACTCTAACAAGATCTTATTCTTCCAGCCCTCTCTTTTTATGCCTTATGTATATTGTCTAAATACATTAATTAAACTATGTTCAAAATACACGGGTGACTCAGAGAAAAGAGGATTATTCTGCCTGTCAAGGTCAGGCTGCACAATGAATGTAAATGTAACACATAACTTGAATACTAAAAGATTAGAAGTTTGTTAGTTCTACAAAAGCCATATTGTAATTCTAAGTATAGAGATATTATGCTCAACCATATGAAGATATAAAATACAATACATGTTAGGAATTGCAAATAGTTTATTGCTAGATAGGATGAAGGGGTAGAATATGGCAGAATTCCGAAGGAGAAGTAGTGAGAACAATTTAACTAGCTAAATCTCATTTCTTTTTATTATGAGGGCTACTAGAATGGTAAATAGTTATTCAGAAAATATCCTTACTCCAAATATGCCCTACTGGGACTTAGGCTTTAACATATGATCCTGATCCTGTGCTGGGGGGGAGGGGATGGTGCAGACACAAACATTCAGTTCATAATACTTCTCTACATCTAAAAGGTTAAAATAGTGAAACCAATTATTTTATAAAAATAATCAGCCACTTGACTGGATACATCAGCCAACTTTGTCAAAAGCTAAGCTTTACTCTGTTTGGAGCTCGATACTAAATAGAGAGTATAATTGTTACTATGATCAAAGTATATAGAGTTGATTTTTACATTTTATATCTTGAATTCCTCTTTGTACAGTCCGTTGAGTTCTGAATGTAATTTTTTTTTTTAGTAAAAATTTTTCCTTAGCAGATGTCCATGACATCTTGTGCAAAATGAGACCATTGATAGGTGGATGTGATTGAACAGAGGAATGCTGCTCTTCCTGAAGAATTTTCCAGACCAAAACAGCAGCTTAACAAGTTCATTATGAACAGAGTAACAACTCTAACAGCCTCCGAATTTATAGTGTATCTTCTCGCTAATAACTAAGGTTCCATAAAATGCCAGAATAGTCTTCATCTCTTTGTACCAGAATCTTCATTTAAATGAATCTCCTTTTAACTCCAGAGCAGACTAGTAGCATTACAATTGCATTGTTTCCTTCATTTCACACATTTAACTAGGGAGTTCTGTGTGCCATTCAACTTGCGTTTATTTTCCATTATAAATTCACAAAATTTACTTGAAAGGAATGAAAATTCTGCATTGTCTGCTACAGTCTGGTCATTCTGCCTTGTAAGCCAGGCAAAGCATTTTAATGTCAGATGCAGAGCTCTGATTGGAGCTCAGTGTAGCTTCACTGTCAGCTCTCTAGTTGATCCAGATGGCGCTGGTTTCATTCAACGTGTCATTTTTATGTTAAATGAACAATTTCACCCTTAAGTGTCAAAAAATGAATTTTTAAAATTCTTTATGAGTGAACTTAGGCTCTCTTTAAAGCATTAAAAAAAGTTTGATAAAAGCTTTGGAGCTTTCAGGATCATAATATTCATAGTTGGAGTATATCTATTTGCATGCATCCATGTAGCATGTTTAACTTTCCTTATTTATTATTCACTTTTATGTTTTCCTAATTTTGTCCATGTATCACAGTAACTTTTCTAAAACTGACCATCAACATCATTTTTTCCTTTAACACAAATAGATTAACACAAATAATTTATCCTTTCCCTAAGAGATAAATCCTCTAGTGTTAACATATTCTTTTCCCTGGTACTCCTTGTCAAAAGGGATGGATGGAGAGCCTGGACTTCTGAATTGTGGACTGGTGATTAGTGATTGTAGGGAAAGTACTTCTAATTGCTATTAATAAGCCCTTCATGCTTCCATCTGAGCATCTGAGTCACTGCCCTGTCATCTTTCTTTATACTTGTCTCTACCATTAAATAGAGTTCCTCAGGCCAGGACTATGTTTGATTCTTTGGTTCATAGTAAATAGCAAAAAATGTTTAATTTTAAGAAGTATTTTATCTGGGAGTACTTAAGAGCATGATCTTCCATTTGGATGTCTGACTTTGCCATTAATACCTGGGAGAACTTAGGCAAATGTAGTCAACATCTATTGTTTTTATTTTTGCCGTTATCTCTCTTATTTCTGTTGCAGAATCCTGATTGGTTTTTACTTCCTTGAGAAAAGGGAATGTGGGGAGAGTAATCTGACTTCAGCCCCAGTTGGAGAGATGGTCATGCGATCCAGGCTAAAGAATGCATATATTCATCTACTGATGACAGTGACTGGCTCAAAGGCAGATGAATCACCCAAGTCAGGCTCTTGTGGGTGGCTCAGGGTTTATCAAAACTGAGGAAAAGTGGGAGCCTCTTTTCAGTTAGGTGTTAGCAGAAGCAGTGAGGTGAAATCACGATATGTAGTTGTCCTCTTAGAAGAAAGAGGCATGATATGGAAAGAATATAGGTACTGATACAGTTATTTGGATTCTACTACTGGAAGTATCAGGTATACAAATCAATAAATTATTTTGTTTTTAACTTAAAGCATTTTACATTAGAGTCTGTGATATTTGTAATTGAAAAGATTCTGCCCAACTCATCAAGTTATTTAAAATATTTAAGGATCAGTGTCTACATGTATAAAATAAAGGATAATACAGAATTTATAATTGGTTTAAGGGGTTTTAATAATACAATATTAAATTATATATTGATAATTATAGAATAGTCAAAACTTTGATAGTTCTGCATGCCAAGCTTTATTCTAAATGCTTTACAAATATTAATTCATCAATCTTTCTAATAACTCTCTGAGTTAGGTATTTTCTCATGAAGAAATTTAGATGCATAGAATTTAAGGAACTTGTTTACAGTCATGGAGATCTTAAATAATAAGGGTGGGGTTTCAAGCCTAAACAGTCTGGCTCCAGGTTCTATGTTTTTAATCATTGTTCTATACTGTCTCTCAACAATGTATGTCAACCTCTGTGCCTGACACAAAGTGAGGTTCCACAGGCTTATTGTTCCTCTTATAATTTGTAGTTGTTCATTAATTGAGTAGTTTTTTTGTTTGTTTCAACAGCAATTGTTACACCTGCCCACAGCTGATGCTATTTTAAAGCAGTGGCTTTAAATTGGAGCCTGAATCAAAATCACCACAGGGTTTATTTAAACAGGTTGCGGCTGGGCGCAATGGCTCTATAATCCTAGCACTTTGGGAGGCCAAGGTGACAGGATTGCCTGAGCCCACGAGTTCGAGATCAGCCTGGGCAACTTGGCAAGACCTTATTTCTACAATAAGTCAAGAAAAATTAGCCAGGCATGATGGCACATGCCTTTAGCTCCAGCTAGTTGGAAGCTTGAGGTGGAAGGATTGTCTGAGCACTGCAGGTCGGGTCTGCGGTGGTCATGAGTGTGCCACTGCACTCCAGCCCGGGCAACTGAGTGAGACTCTGACGCAAAAAAACAAAACAAAACAAAAAAAGCAAATTGCAAAGCCCACCTCCAGAGCTTCTGATTCTCTAGGTCTGGGGAGATAAGTAATTGACACCTCTAAGGATAACCTGGAAATGATGATACTAGTGTCCCTTCCACCACTACTCTTTGAGAATCACTGCTTTACAGTAACTTTGTGATGACCCTTGAGTAAATTGCTTTTGCCAAGGGAGGAGAAGAAGGGAGATACTTCTTCCTCATACAACCCTGGGGGAACATATTTTGCTATTTCTGTGATTTGAAGGGTTTAAGCAGGTTCTTATAGTCTCTTAAGTAACTTAACTCCAAAAATTTCAAAGGAAGCTGTATCAAATTTTTGTGTTTAACATACTTATAGTGAAATCAAAGTCCATGTAGAAAAGTGACTTTATTTTACTTTATTTAATAGCAGATTGATTTTTAAAAATGAGACTCGGCCAGGTGTGGTGGCTCACACCTGTCATTCCAGCACTTTGGGAGGCCGAGATGAGAGGATTACCTGAGCCCATGGGTTCGAGAACAGCATGGGCAACTTGGCGAGACCTCATCTCTATAATAAACCAACAATTAGCTGGGCATGTTGGCTGTGCCTGCAGTTCCATCTACTTGGAAGGTGGAGGCGGAAGAATCACCTGAACTTAGCAGGTTGAGGCTATGGTGACTTTGAGCGTACCACTGCACTCCAGCCTGGGCAACAGAGTGAGACTCCAACTCAAAAAAAAAAAAAAAGAGACTCTAATTTTTTGAAGGCATATATATATTTTTCCCACTATGGTCTTCCTCAGAAAAGAGTCTAACTCACCCTGACTGATACAATCTAGAAAAGAATGGCTTAAAATTTCTTTTCATATTCTAGGAAGAAATGAATTCTTCTTCCAAATTGCTTCAAGTTACTAGGATTTACTTCTCTATTTTATATTTTATTTTATTTTTATTCTACCTATACATCCCTTTATATCCTTCAGTCACATTTTGGGTTTCACTCACATATAGAACTGTTTGTTTTCCTGAGTTTGACCCAAAACAAACAAAAACACTCACATAGGGTTTTGTGTATATCTGGACTTGATGGAATATATACAGAGAGATAGGGGGGTATTTCACATTTCAGTCAAGAATCAGTTTATCATTGGATATTAGCCGCCCCCATGCTGAAACTCAAGAGTTCTTTGGCTTCTCTCCCTTGTTATTTACCATTCTCCTTCTTCTTCCTCCCATCCTGGTCGCAAGTGAAAAAATTAAAAGACTCAAAAAGGATAGCCCAGCTGGAATCGTAGCATATTATTCCTGTATTGTCTGCAGTTTTTTTTGTGTCCCCAACCTCAGCTCTGGCCTCACTTTGTCCTCTGGAGACTATAAGTGCTTTGAAATTATTTTTGTGTTGACCTGATAAGGGCTATTAGGGAAGGTACCATTCTGTTCCTCTGAGTGTTGCTGGACTATGGGGGAGAAGAATGTGTTTAGTTATTTCAATTACATGTGAAGCATGATTTTAAATTGCTGGGATGGGATAAGGAAAGGGACTCCTGTTTTCTCTCCTACGAACCCCTGATACTAAAATTCTTTTAGACTTTTATTTATATTTATATTCTCAAATTCTTTGAGAATATAGACTTTTATTTCCAAAATATGCTTAAATGGATACAAAGACATAAATAACTAATGTGTATGTCTAGACTTTATACTGTGGCTGAAAAATCTAGACACATAACCCTAAATTCCTGTTTGAGCTTCCACCTGTATAACCAAGACCTCCCATTCTCTTTGCAAGGTTTTACAATGATTTGTGGGACTTCATTTATGCCGTGACCGTGCAATTTTTGAAAACCCTAATGTGATTCCAACATTGCTGTCCTGTGATTCTCCTAAAGCATCCAGGTCTGATCTCAGAACATGGGGGAAGTTAAGAGAGTTCATGTGGAAGAAAGTAGGTGGGCCTGACATTAAACACTGGGCCAACTTCTTCTTCCTCCTCTTCTTCTTCCTCTTCCTTCTCCTTTCTCTCTTCTTCTATCACCTGAGCAACAAAGTTGCAATTCTTTCCTCTGAAAAGCCTCACATGAAAACATCTTGATCTTTTGCTTTAACAGCTTTTACCATGCAAAGTGACTCTCAAGAAGAGTGGGTAAGGAAGAAGACATATTAGTTTAGGAAGCCTTGTTAACACTTCACAAGGTACACCTCACACGTCTCCTAACACAGAGTAACACGGCTAAGAGCATTATAACCTTCAGGAGTGCATGGTGAAAAAACAAAACAAAACAAAAAACACCTGAGAATTATTCTCCTAAGATAGTAGTTCTCAAACCTGACTGCAGAGTGTAATCATCTGACGAGCTTTCACAAAATACCTATGCCCTGAAAACCATACCAGACTAACTAAATAAGAACATCTGGAAGTGGCACTGAGCTTGAGTTTTTGTTTGTTTTATTCTATTTTTTAAGCTTTTGAGTGACTCAGCTTGGACTACCATAACAAAATACCATAGACTGAGTGACTCAATCAACAGACATTTGTTTTCTCACAGTTCCAGAGGCCCGAAAGTCTAAAATCAAGGTCCCAGCAAAGTAGGCTTAATTCTGAGGCCACTTGTCTTGGTTTGTAGGTGACTGCCATCTCCCTGTATACTTACAATGTCTCTTCTTTGTGAGTTCAGGGAGAGAGAGAGCAAACTCTCTGCTGTCACCTTACAAGAACCCTAATCCCATTGTGGAGATCCCACCCCCATGACCTCATCCTAACCCTCATGACCTCCCAAAAGTCCCATCTACAAATACCATCATATTGAAGGTTAGGGCTTCAACACATTAATTTTGGGGAAGCACAAACATTAAGTTCGTAAAATCTTTCCAGGTGATTCCAACATAAAACTGCTCTTCTAGGTGCTGTAAAGGGGAGGAAAAATATTTCTTCTCTGCCTCTCAGGTTCATGGCTGTGACTCCTATAACAAAAGGCAAACTAATAAGAAAAAATAATAAAAATGTATTTGTTACATGTCATGAAACCTTAATAAAAAAAATGAAGACCCAAATAAATGCCTAAATTTGCATATATATATATATATATATTTCAATAGCTTTAGATGTACAAAGACTTTCTGGTTACATGGTTGCATTGTATAGTGGTGAAAAAGTCTGGGTTTTAAGTGTACCTACCACTCCCAGCTATGCACATTGTACCCAATAGGGTTTGTTTTTGTTGTTGTTGTTCCTTACCTCCTCCCCCTTCTGAATCTCCAATGTCCATTATATCATTCTCTATGCGTTTTCAGATCATTAGTTTAGCTCCCCCTTCTAAGTGAGAACACACAGTGTTTGATTTTCTGTTCCTGTGTTAGTTCTCTTAGGATGCTCTCCAATTCCATCCTAGTTACTGCAAAAGACATTATTTCATCTTTTTAAATGACAGAATAGTATTCCATAGTGTATATATACCATATTTTCCATGTTTTTTCATTATCCACTGATCGGTTGATGAGCATTTAGGTTAATTCCACATCTTTGCAATTGTGAATTGTGCTGCAATGAACACGCGAGTGCAGGTGTCTTTTTTATATAATGACCTCTGTTCCTTTGGGTAGACACCTAGTAGTGAGATTGCTGGATCAAATGGTAGATCTACTTTTAGTTTTTGAGAAATCTCCATATCAATTTTTATAGACGTTGTACTAGCTTACATTCCCACAACAGTGTATAAGCATTCACTGCATCTGCCCCAGCATCTATAGTTTTTTGATTTTTAAAATAATGTCCATTCTGACTGGTATAAGGTGCTATCTCATTGTGGTTTTAATTTGCATTTCCCCGATGATTAGTGATGTTGAACATTTTTTCATATCTGTTGACCATTTGGATAGCTTCTTTTGCAAGATTTTTATGCTAGGTTTGATAAGGTGTCATGCAGAATGAACAAAAGGTATAATCAAGTGGTAATAAATCAGGGGAAACTTATCAGCCTGTTCGTTAAGATTTTTCTCAGTCAGGCATGGTGGCTCAGCCTGTAATCCCAGCACTTTGGGAGGCCGAGGCGAGAGGATTGCCTGAGCCTGGGGGTTCAAGACCAGGCTGGGCAACTTGGTGAGACCTCGTCTCTACAATAAAAATCACGCACACAAAAAAACCTAGCCGGGCATGGTAACATGTGTCTGTAGTTCCAGCTACTTGGGAGGTTGAGGCGGAAGGATCGCCTGAGCCCAGCAGGTGGAGACTGCGGTGGCAGTGAGTGCACCACTGCCCTCCAGCCTGGGTGACAAGAGAGAGACTCCAACTCAAAAAAAAAAAAGATTCTTCTCTGTGTCCTTGCATCTTCAGAGACAAGGATATTCCTTTTTTCTGGGTATTGAGAATGTACCTTTTGAATGAGGGTCTTATGACCTGCTTCAAGGGAGAGGTGAGGGGAAGCAAGAGTGACTTTCCTAATGCTGTGGCTTTCCCAAATTCCTTCAGCTTTAATATTTGGGTTAACATTTCCTGAACCCCATCAACTGCAAACCAAAAAACACTGGATTGCTTTGTTTTTAACTTTTCATTGGCTCCTTTTGCCTTTGTATATAGCACAAAGATTTGCACAAGAAAGGTTCTTTGTTAAATAAATAATTTGTGCTATGTAAAGCAGAAACCTTATAATAATATTCTTGTCATGCCTTTGCAACTTTATAGAAATCACTGATTTGGAATTTGAACCTTATTTTGGGTTGCTAGAGAGCACTTCTCTCTACTTTTACTACCTAATTTCCAAAAAAATAACTGTATATTAATATGATCATAAACAGAAGTATCAAACAAAATTGAGGAAGGTAAATCTAATTCATATTTACAAAAACTCATAGCTATTAAACACATGCCAGTAGTGAAATGATTTACAGATTGATTAAAAATAAATTTCAAAATCATGCTTTCATTTCTTAGTGGAAAAAGAAATTACTTATCATGTAAGTAATATACAGATGACAGTTGCTACATCAAGAGACATATTCATTCAATTATATTTCAAATGAGGATTATTTTGGTATATGTGCAAATTACAGTTGGCTTATAGTACTTTCTTGAAATGTCTCTCAATTCCACACACTGAGCAATATTACTTTTTGAATCATGTCCATTAAGTGGCATGGGATGGATTAGTATTGTTTTCCAGCCATGTATGGAAGTCCCATAAGATGCTTGTTATTTTTGTTATTCTTTCTGACCCCAGCATTTTTTTTTTCTTCTGGGTCAGTGTCTCACTATGTTGCTCTTCTGGAATGCAGCAGCATGCTGATGGTTACTGCAGCCTTGACCTGCTGGGCTCAGGCAATCCTTCTGCTTCAGACTTCCAAGTAGCTAGAACTACAGGCATGCATCACCACACCTGGCTATTTTTTAAAAAAATTATTTATTATAGAGACAGGTTCTCATCTAGTTGCCCAGGCTGGTGTGTAACCCCTGGACTTAGGCAATCCTCTTGCCTCTGCCTCCCAAAGTACTGGGATTATAGGCGTGAGCCACCACACATGGTCCAGCAATGTTATCACAAACAGAAACAGCAAAATTTCACTACTTTATGAACCTGGTGTTTTCATTCCTGGTTTTAAACACTTTCTGCTGCAAAATATTACCTTCCTCAAAAAGTCAGAAGAAAACTATTAAAAATTGCAGATATGGACTTTATTATTTTTAGCTTCCTGAAAATTAATATATTGTTTTAATAAACTCTTTCTGCTACAGAATGTCACCATAAAGAATCATCTGCCAGTGTTCATATGTTCAAGGGAATGTATTAACATTTATTACCACCAATGTCCTCATTAATATTTTATAGAACGGCTGGCACAGAAAGTGGCATTAAATCTCTGAAAGGCTGCTGTCTTGTTTATTTTATGCCTTTACTTGAATTTTGTGTTAGCAGTAGAAAATAAAAATTTGTAGGTGATTTCATTGAATTTTAGACAAATTTAAAGTACAGTCATTATCTTTCAATTCAATCATTGTTTGTTATCTTTCCCACAGTAAATATAAAATATGTTAACCAGTAAGGAGATAAAGTGTTTGGGTTACAAAAAAATAGATAAGTAACCTTTTGAAAGAACCCTGGAACACAGAACTTATTCTTTTAAAATATTCAACATCTTCCCTATGTTAGACACTGCTAGGCATTATGGAAGCTTGGGAGAACTTCTTTTTTCCTGTGTGTCGTTACTATAGAGCTTCACTTTCCAATAGAATGTTCTATGACCATGAAAATATTCCATCTACTGCACTGTCCCATATGATAGACACTTAGCACATGTAGCTTTGAGCACTTGAAATATGTTTACTAAAACTGGGGAACTCAAGTGTAATTTTATTTAATTTTACTTAATTTAAGTTTACATTTAAATAGTCACATGTGGCTAGTGGCTACAAAATGGACAGAATGACTATAAGAGGCTATAAAATGAAAACCCATTTTCTCAGTATCTCTATACAATTATATGTGGTCATGTGTCACGGTTACGACTATTTGTCAGAGTGTAGTCATGAAAGCAGAGCCACTTAAGATATAATAAGAATTAATAAGAATGAGAAGATTATAATAGGTACACGTTTGTCAGATCAGTTAGGAATCTGTTCTGCAGCAAGAAACAGCTTTAAGGAAACACACAGAGAATGGCGAGAAGCTTCCATCTATGCACTCACCTGCCTGCACACCATGCTGGATACATCTCAGATTTCAAAAGCCAAGGAAGTGCTTGCTAAAGACCTCACTGACTCCCTGCAGTGGGTTGATTCTCAAGTGAACTCTCAGAACCAAGAGAATTTTATCTACAATTATTTCAGCTGCTACTTTGAGCTATCATCAGCGAATAAGTGCTTCTCCACTTCTGCTCTTCAAACTGTTACCTAGCAGTGTCCCTCACTGGCAGAACCTAAACCAGAATTATGTTGGAGAGATTTGGGGAGATATAGCTGTGGGCTTCTCTACTCTGATGCAGAGGAGGATGTACAAGGGTCAAGGAGTAATGCTGAGCTGACAAGAGGCATCCTGGCACAGATTTAAGAGGAAGTTTGCTGTTACCAGTTCATCCTCTTCTTGTTATCTGAAATGTGGACAAGATGGCAGGAGGACTTGTGACCATCAGGCAACAAGCCTATGAATGGCAGCTGATACTCTGTCATGGTGAAATCTAAAGCTAGAAAGAGCCTCAGGTGCTGATGACATTGCTGAGTCACTGTAACAGCTTTAGATTGACTTTATCTGTTGTTGCTGTTGTTAAAGTCAGAGAAATAAAGTCACAAAAGTTTTGTTTGTTTGTGTAATAGAAGGCATTCCTAAGTGACACAGGGAAACTAAAAAGCTGTGCAAGATTTATCTCTCCCTACAAAAGAGTTTACATTTAGCCATTTTCTGGCTCATCACTGATCGTTATAGCAATAATTTCAAGTTTGTTTCTCCTGTTTTGGGTTTAATTCCTTTTTTCTCTCTCCTCTCTGTTTTTCTTCTCACCTCTATTTAATCTTTTCCCTCAATATTGTTCTTTATTTTTTCCCTTTTTCACTCACTAAATATTTGATAAGACCTCACCATGTGCTCTGTATTAGGCACTGGAAAAATCAAAATGCCCACGCTTTTAAAAAGATTTTAGAAATCACAGTGGACCAACTTTTTTTTTTTTTGAGTCTTTAAAACATATATATATATCATAGTTGGTCTTCAATTTATAATTTCCTGAAAGACTTTACCAAGAAGCACTACTTTTTCTCTAGATCTCTGTTACTCAAAGTGGGATTTGAAGACCAGCAGGAGCAGGAGCACATGGAAACCTACAAGAGAAGCAGAGACCCAACTGTAGAAAGAATTCCTGCTTTATTAATTTTGGGATGGGGAAGTGATGGAAAAAGTTGTACATATATAATTTTAGAAATGCAAGAATGTGGAAAAATGTGTGATTTGGAATGGAAGAAATAAAATTTACCTAAAATATGTATAAAGTTATTTTTACCCAGTCAGCATTGTCAAAGGATTACAAAGTTGATTCACAAAGCTGACCAGACATGAGAATAATTAGGCTTTGTATCTATACAGTGAAAGTTTGTGGTAGCATAAGAAATATGCAAAAACATATGGAAAAAGAGCCTTTTCTCCCTTTAGGTCTCTGTCGAGGAATTTGGGAACTCTGCCTTCTTGAAATCCTCTTTTCATGAGCCCTTGAAGACTTGGACTGCTGCTTGACCCTGTCTGGCACCTCAGAACCACGCTTGGGGATTTTGTCCTTTGTTCTCAACAAAGAAACAAAGTGGGAGACTTTCTGGCCCACTTCACCTTCCAGCTTTTCCCATCCCATGATAAATGGGTGACTGCTGTTCCTTTTGTTAGGAGAAGAGATATTGGAACAAGTTTCAAAACTCAGTTTTCTTAAAAGTAACTCAGAACACTGACATACCATTACTGACTCCAAGCATGAAGATGACTCACAAAGTGAATAACATAAATATTTTGTTTGATGAAAACATTGCTAAGTATGTCCTTTTAAGTGGTTAATAACTATTTTTTGAGGCAGTATTTATCAGTGGAATAGAACTACCTGGACCATAAAAAGATGACAATTATTCCTTTTGTATCCTAAATGGGAAGAACTCAAATAATGAAGAGTCTTTCAAAATCCTTTTCAGTATGAATTTTCCATTTCCATCTTGGACTTGCTCACTCTTGTGATGTTGTTGCTATGTGTCTTTCTACTATTTTCTTTCTCTCTGAAACACTGCTGTAGCAAACTGTCACTAGCAACATTTCAACAAGGAACAAAATACTAACAATATTTGATAAAGAATAAATTCTCTGGGTTACTCTGCTTTGGGGATCATAATCTCTCAAAGTAATAAATTCAATATTAGAAGAGTAAAATACTGGCTGATTGGAATAACTTGCATTCTTTGAATTTGTTCTAGGAAATCCAACATTCAGACACAAAGGCACACCTTTAATAAGTTGCAAACACATTAACATCCTTTAAACAGTAAATGTTAGAGTGAATAATTTAGGACATCACCAGTCTCCTGATTAGAAACATTTGATGGTTATGCCTTGTCTAAAGAAACAAGTCCCCAATTCTAGAGCATGGATACATTGGACTTTACCATGTACCCTAAATTCTCTATGGCATCTCCCTTTTTTGTGCCTATACACTGCACACCCTATCCCCTCCTATCTCTTCACAGTTCAAGGAAGATGCCCCTGTTCCCACCCATTCTTCTCTGACTTCCACTTCATTTAGCCTGATTCTCCTTCTACCCTTCTGTACTCACATGCTAGTAATAATTCTTTAGGTTACAACTCAAAGAGGCACATCATTTTCCCTCTCAGTGATGCCTCATCACATTGCATAAGCTCAGATACATTTTTTTCCTTCTTTATCACTAGAATCTATATTATAGAAGAGCATGAAAAGTTTTGCTGATCTCTTTATAACATGTCTGGCATGTGATAGGTGCTCAAGAAATGTTTAATTATTTCACCAATTAGCTTAGACCAAGTTAAGCTAGAAAAGAAACAAAGCCAGACACAAAACTTAGTCCTTGATGGTTCTGGACAAACAAGGTTTATTTCTAGTATAAATTACATGTCTATCCCAGGTCAGCTGTGGTTCTGCCCCTTGTCATTTTCATTTCGGGTCCTAGGCTAAAGAAAGAGCCCCTATCTGAGACATTGCTGATCTCAAGAGAGAACAAGTGGAGAAGTGGATGAATCATAAAATAGTTCTTCATGCTTCTTTTTGAAAGTGGTCACCTGCATTCACAATTTATTGGCCAAAGAAAATTATATAAGATATGGAAATATAAAGTATCTCTATAGGAAGGACAGCAAATTTTCTAAATCGTCATACAATTATCCACAATAACCAAAAACTTATTAATTAATTATCATGAATCACACCTGATGCTAAATACTTTACAGGAATTATTGCTTCTACAAGGAACTTGAGGCTCCTGGAGGGCAAGTGATTTATCAAGTCATACAGCTGGTAAATGACAGAACCTCGTGATGAAGACAGTTTAATTTGAAGGTTAAACATTTAGATTTTTATATGGCTTTGCCATAAAAGATTTACTAAGTAAATGTAATTCTCAATAAAAAGAGCAGAGCTAATAGCAGTAGGCCATGGTTTTGGTCACTAACTAGATGATAAAGCACACATGCTCTCACAGTCTGTCACACATCTTTTCTAGGACCATTGTTTTCAACCAGGGTCAATTTTTCCCCTGCAAAAGACATTTGGCAATGTATAGAGACATTTTTGGTTGTCACTACTTGAGAGGGTGGGGGTGGAGGGTTATTTGCTACTGCCACACTGCAAAACATCTTGCAATGCACAGGACAGTTCCCCCACACCCAAGAATTATCCAGTTCCAAATGTCAATAGTATCAAGATTGAAAAACCCTTGTCTAGGGTATGGCTAAAATACCCTTAGATCACCTTTAAGTGTGAGACTATTCATAAACAATTATAGGAAGTCATTTTCTACCTTGATTAGAGTGATCCCATTTTTGACTCCATATCAATTTGAAATATCCCCCAATTTTTGATGTGTTCATTTATTTCTACCATTACCCACTATTTATTTAGAAAAAAATCAAGCTTTGTACAGATTTAGAAGGATGATGTCATTCAACAGGAAGGTGACATTTGGAAAAGAGGCTTGAGTGCCACAGGATGTGATCGCCAGTCAAGGGGCTGAGGAGGCAGAAGCTGCTGAGACCTCGGCTGGCTCTTGGAACCAAATCACTATTTGATGCACTCTAGCAACATTTCCTCTCCCACATCTTTAAAAATGCACTTTACATTAATTAGCTAATGACTCAAGTGTTTTAATAATGAAAATTCAAGTAAATAATCAGTACCATTAATGTCCATTTTATTTCTTCTTCTTGAACAAGAATAACTTACTTTGCATAGTATAGGTAGCATTATTTCCTTATTATATTAGACTCCTGACATTTTTTCCCCTTGATATGCCCTTCAGATTATTTCTAAAATTTTTCATTATACCAAAAAGTTTAGGCCAGGCACAGTGGCTCACACCTATAACCAGCACTTTGGGAGGCCAAGGTAAGAGGATTGTCTGAGCCCACAGGTTCGAGACCAGCCTGGCCAACTTGTCAAGACCTCATCTCTACAATAAATCAAAAAATTAGCCAGGCATGGTGGCACGTGCCTGTACTTCCAGCTACTTGGAAGGCTGAGGCAGAGAGATCACCTGAGCCCAGTAGTTCGAAGCTGCGGTGTCCATGAACGTGCCACTATACTCCAGCCTGGGTGACAGAGTAAGCCTCCAACTCAAGAAAAAAAAGTTTAAGAGTGCTTTCCAAGGTATTTTATGACAAATTCTGACCAACTTCACTAGTCAATTTATGTTCCAATCTTTCTTTCATTTCGTTTTTTGAATCATATCAAATTATTTAAGTAGTGTCATTCTATAACAACAAAATTAAATGAGTAGAATTTTTAATATAAACATACCTCAAGTATTTTTAGATGGTGACATAATTTTTTTACAGTTTTGTGACTTTATTTTTAAAATTGTTTTCTTTATTTTAATAGCTTTAGGTGTACACATTTTTGGTTACTATTTTGTATAGTGGTAAGGAAGTCTGGGATTTAAGTATACCTGGGTGACATAGTTTGAACAAATGATCAATGTTGAATCAGTGCTGGAAATCCTTGCCTAGCATTTTGTTCATACAAACAAAATTTGATCTGTCTATGCAGGCCAGCTATAGTGAAATTTTGAGAAAATAGTCTAATGCAAAGTTGTCAAACTTTTTCTGCAAAGAACAAATTTTTAGGCTTTGCAGATCATAGGCAACTACTCCCCTCTGCGAGTCATACAGAAACAGCTGTAGACAGTAGGTAAATGGAAGTGGCTGTGTTCCCATGAAATGTATTTACCAAAAAAGGTGGCTGGTCGAATTTGCCCTTCAGGAAGTATATACTTGACTGACCCTTGTCCTAGTCAAATTAAAATAGTAATCACAGCTGGGCATGGTGGTGCAGGCCTGTAGTTCCAGCTACTTGGAAACATGAGGGGGAAGGATCACCTGAGCCCAGCAGGTCAAGGCTGTGGTGGCCACAAGTGTGCCACTGCACTCTAGCCTGAGCAACAGAGTGAGACTCCAACTCAAAAAAAAAAAGAGCAATCACAATTGCATAGAAAGGAAAAACTTCCCTTCTAATGTGAACTAAATACTCCACGAACTTGCTAGCTGGGTAATCAAAATTCTCTAATATCTGACCCAAACTCCATTTTCTACTCCCCGCCCCCACCATGTTCCTTTACATCCCTCATACGCCAACCTAACTAACCTATTTTCTGTTCGCTATGTTACATTAAGGAATTCCATGCCTGTTATGTCTATCCACCTTATAATATTTAGCATTCTACTTTAAATTTCAGCTCTGTATGTGATGCTTAATGCTGGAGAATGACCCTGTTATGGTTTGTCTTTGACCCTGTCAAGTAGCTTCCTGCATCTCACACAGGATGTTGAAACAGCAGGGTTGTGGGGAAAGTACAGGCATTAGGTCAGATGTATAATGGTTTGAGTCTCTGCTCTGCTATTTGTTAGTTACATGGCTTTGCACCAGATACTTGACCTCTTTGAAGTTTATTTTTTTATCTGCAATATTAGATAATGCATAGAAGTGCTATAATTAGGAATAAAAATGAATTCAGTAAAATAGCATATGCAGGTGCTCAGTGGATGTCAGTCCCCAACTTCCTCACCTTTAGGGAGTCATAGTCATAAAATGAATCACATAAATAAACAAGCAAATGGTGTTTCAAGTCAAAGTCATTCAGTAAAACTTTTTTATTTTTATTTAGAATTCTTAAGGCAACATATTACAGAAAGAAAGAGGCTGGGCTTGGTGGCTCAGCCTGTAATCCCGCGCCTTTGGGAGGCTGAGGTGAGTGGATTGCCTGAGCCCGCGGGTTCGAGACCCGCCTGGGCAGCAAGACCTCATCTCTACAATAAATCAAAAATCAGCCGGGCGTGGTAGCGCGCGCCTGTAATTCCAGCTACTCCGAAGGCTGAGGCGGAAGGATCGCTGGAACCCAGCAGGTCGAGGCTGCGGTAGCTGGGAGCAGCCACTGCACTCCAGTCTGGGTGACAGAGTGAGACTCCAACTCAAAAAGAAAGGAAGGAAGGAAGGAAGGAAGGAAGGAAGAAGGAAGGAAGGAAGGAAGGAAGGAAGGAAGGAAAAAGTCAGGGCACTGGAGCAAAAAAGATATATATATAGAGAGAGAGAGAGGAAGAGGGAGAGGAAAAGGAAGCGAGTCTGGGTCTGTCACTCAGGTTAAGTATAGTGGCATAATCATAGTTCATGGCACCTCAAAATCTGGGCTTAAGAGATCCTCCTACTTCAACCTTCGAAGTAGCTGGGACTACAGGTACATACCACCTCACCCAGCTATTTTTTTTTTAATTTAGATTCAAAGAGTACATGTGCAGGTTTGTTACACAGGTATAATGCACAATGGTGAGTGAGGTCTGGGATTCTACTGAGACTACCCTCCAGGTGGTATGGTATCTGATGGGTGGTTTTTCAACCCTTACCTTGCTTTAGGTGTTCCCAGTGTCTGTTGTTCCCATCTTTATGCCTCTGAGTACCCAGTGTTTAGTTCCCAATTATAAGTGAACATGTGGTGTTCAGTTTTCTGTTTCTGTGATAATTCCCTAAGAATGATGGCTTTCAGCTATATCCATGTTGCTGCAAAGGACTTGATTTCATTCTTTTTTATGGTTGTGCAGTATTACGTGGTGTATATGTACCACATTTTCCTTGTCCAGTCCACTTTGATGGGCACCTAGGCTGGTTCCATGTTTTTGCTATTGTGAATATTGTTGAGATAAACATATGAGTGCAGAATGATTTATGCCCCTTTGGTGTATACCAAGTAGTGGGATTGCTAGGTCAAGAGATAACTCTATTTTCAGGACTTTGAGAAATCTCCAAACTGCCTTCCACGGAGACAGAATTTGCTTACATTCTTATCAGTAGTATATGAATATTCCCTTTTCTTTGCAATCTTGCCAACATCTACTGTTTTCTGATATTTTAATAATAGCCTATTTGACTACATCCAGATAATTTAAACAAATTTGTGTGGCCCAGACTGGTCTCAAACTCCTAGTCTCAAGTGATTCTACTGCTTTAGCCTTTCATGTAGTCAGTGTCACAGGTACAAGCTACTGCATTTGACCCAGAAAATATATATAATATATATATATTTTTTAATTTTTAATTTTAAATATGTGGAGTACAACTCACGGTTAGGTATACAAATGTTCATTATGCAGGTACCCTTGTTGAAGAGGTGTAGATTTAAGCATTTAGGGGAATTAGATTGATAATAATTGTGGCATATCAAATTTGGGGGTAGAAAAGTTCTTATTCAATAGGTGGTATGATGACTGATACTAATAGAAATAAACAATAAAAAATAAGTTCCAAATATCTCAAAGTTTTAAAACATAAAAAAAGGGGCCATAAATCCTACGAAAGTGTGAGTGAATTTATTCAAAATATTAGAACATGGAAAGATTTTTGATTAGTTATTAATTAAAATCGAAAAATTTGATCTTATAAAATTAAAAAGTTTATCTTCTGAATTACAATGAATACATTTTAAAAAAGCAAATTTGAAACATTAATAATGACTTGGAAGGCAGCTTTCTGCATGTAACAAAATGATAATTTTCTCAATTTACAAAAAGTGTATGCAAATCAATAAGAAAAGATGAACAAATGAATTTCTTAAAAGAGTGAGGCATTTTTAAAAACTACAAATGATAAAAAATTGCTTGCAAATGGTGTTCAATCTCAGTAACAATGAAAGAAATGCAAATTATAAGAAAATAAATTGTATTTTTTTCTATTAAACTGTCAAAAAATTAGAGTAGTTTGATTTTCCCAGTGCTGTCCAGGGTGTGGATAAATGGTCTGTCTCAAACATTGTTGTTGAGAGCATAAATTGCTGCATTCTTTCTGTAGACAATTTGGCAATATCTATCAAAATGTTAAATATTCCTAGCCTTTTTTCATTGCTAAAATTTTTGTTTTGTTTTGCTTTTTGAGTTGGAGTCTCACTCTGTTGCCCAGGTTGGAGTGCAGTGGCATGCTTCTGGCCACCACAGCCTTGACCTGCTGAGCTCAGGTGATCCTTCCGCCTTAGCCTTCCAAGTAGCTGGAACTACAGACATGTACCACCATGTTGGTTAATTTTTGATTTATTGTAGAGATGAGGTCTCACCAAGTTGTCCAGGTTGGTCTCGAATCCATTGCTCAGACAATCCTCTCCCCTTGGCCACCCAAAGTGCTGGGATTAGAGGCCTGAGCCACCACACCTGGCCATTGCTAAAAATTTAACCTATCAATAGACTTATCACATTTGTCAAAATTTATGTACAGGGATATTCACTACAGAAATTTTTATAAGAACAAAATGCTAGAAACAACCAAAATATTGATCATCAAAAGGATACAGACTAATATATTGCAGTGTATGAATATGATGGTATACTCTACTACACTAGTAAATAATGAAATATTGATATATATGCTAGTATAAAAGTATCTCTAAAATAAATTTCAATGAAAACAAGAAAGATGCAGAGTAATATGTCAAGATCTCTTTTGAGAAAATATATTTAAAACTAGCTACTTATGCATGGCTCAATGTACATTTCAGTGATGGAAAGGAATTACAGGAAACTGTTACCAGTGTATGCTTTAATATAGTGGTTAGTATCCAAATAGAGAGGGACAAATGATAAGCATTTTGCAATCTTCTAGGCTATAAAAAGGTTTTAACATTATGTAATACTTTACATTATTTTGGTATTTGCCATAGAAGTCAAATAGGTGGTAATACTGGGGGCTATTTTATATCCTATTCTGTATCTTGAGAAAAAAGAGCCAATATTTTAAATATAAATATAGATGCCCCAATACTTATATATTTTTAAAGGTAAAACCATTTCCAATAAAATTGTTTTACATGAGAGCATGTGGTTTATAACAGATTATGTAAAATTTAAGATAGATGTGGACAGAAAACAATGCCAAAAACTAAGGAAATTATCATCTAACATCTTGTGGTTAAATATGTGTTGGTTTCATGGTTTCTGTCAGTTTTTCTTCTCTCAACCACTATTTCTAAAAATATTTATGATTTCCTAAATGTATGTTTTTAAGGAATCACTTGCTCTGCATTTTCTTTTTGAATGTATACATGGTCAACACACTAATGAAAAGGGTAAAGATAACCTGTTTGTTAATGCACACAGTACCAATAACCAATATTTTCAAAATAAGAAATTCACTGACTAATTCAAAACCTCAGATTGGTACTTTGGATTTAGATAGAGTTTCAAAACACAATTTTTCACAGCACATTGCAAATCTAACTCCATATAATACATGCAAACAATATTATTCTCAAATATTTTGAAAGGTTTATTGTATAGTTTGTAATAATGTTGTAAGATGATGGAGGAAGATGCATGCTCTCCTATTCACAACTTCCCTCAGTGCTGCACCTCAACTATTGCACCTATCTTGAGTCACCTTATTTTCTCATTTCCCATATCAGCTTTCCTAAATGGCCATTTTACTTCCCAAAATATGTATAATAACCTATTTCCTTTTTCCCCCCTCAGAAAATGAGTAAATTTCCATCGAGGGAACTTAAAGTTGGAGTGGGGTGGGGAAAGGTTAGATGAAATCTATATGAAGATTCACCTGAGGGTCTGACAATGAATGTCTCAAATCTGTTTTACCATATTATCTAATAATATCCTAAATTACAAATTTTACTATCTTCTTTCCTTTTAGAGGATAGTTAGGGTTGAAATTTTTAAAATCTACCATATTTACTATATATAGACTTTATACAGTTTGTGGGGCTTATAATTCACTCATGGATATTAAATTTCATGTAATACAATTACAGTTTTTAACAATAGTTTATTGTAAGGATTTTGGAGAAGACCAATGTAGAAAGGTCTTTTCAAAAGGGTGTTTAACATATGATGAACTCAAAGATTAAATCAACATTATCAGATGAGTTCTTGACATTAACATAAATAGCTTATTATACATTCTCTTGAGATTGGTCCTCAACTCTTACCTGTAGTTGATGGTTCTTGCAGAGGTGGGAGAAAAGGTGGGTGAACAAAATTGTGAAAGACCTTACAAGATGAAGAAAGACTTGACCAGTTAAACTTTTTTTGTGAAACTGACCTGCTACACTCAGGACAGCTTGATAAGCAGGACTGTTTTGGGTTGCAGACATACATCTTACAAGCAAAACCAAAATTCTTTAGGCTAGCCTAGCCTTTGCATGTTTCCCCTCCATAATTGTATGCCACAGTCAACCAGTGATTCTCAGTATTCTCCTTCTCAAAGGTCTGAGGCTTTCAAGTGTGAGCATCCTCACCCTTCTTTCCCGGTAACAAAACATCTTTATCCGATACTTACTCTTTTTCCTGGTTTTATGGGTAAGAGTTCTTCTTTCTAAATCTCATCACTCTGAAATATTGAGGAAGCTCGTTTCATCAGGTATTCCATGTTCTTCCTTCTTCAACTTTTCTCTTTTTCCTTGATCCTTCTCTTTTCTGCATGCATTTTCCTCCTCTTATTAAATCCATTGGAAAAAGGAAAAAAACTTTCTTACAATGATCTTTTCTTCTATCAGAGTATATTAATCCTTACCTTATAGAGTAAGCATTTTAGAAGAGTATTTTTGCTCCTGATTCTGATTCGTTGCCCACTACTATTCTCTTTTCTGTTCACGGAGATCTGTTTTCTGCTGTCATCATACACAAGAGACTGCTCATGTCAAAGCACTCATGACTTGCCAACAGTAAAAAGTAGCTTATAATCTTCATTCATGTTTTAACTGACCTCTCTGTAGGAACCAGAAGCATGGCCGCTCTCATATTTCTTAATTAATTTTTTTCCATTTATCCTGTGTTGCTAACTCTCCTGTTGAGTCCTAGAGTTCACCTCTCAATCACCTTTATTGTACTTCCTGCTATATAAATGTGGGCCTTGCCTTGTCTCCTCTCCTATTCTTTCCCTTCTTGTCTCCCTCCTATTCTTTCCCTTCGTTTTAAGCAAACTTAACTAGTTTTACAGCTTCTGCTACCACCTTTTTAAAATTTATTTATTTATTTTGAGTTGGAGTCTCACTCTGTTGCCCAGACTGGAGTGCAGTGGCCGCTTCCGGCCACTGCAACCTCGACCTGCTGGGCTCTGGCGATCCTTCCGCCTCAGCCTTCCAAGTAGCCGGAATTACAGGCATACGCTACCACGCCTGGCTGATTTTTTGATTTATTGCAGAGATGAGGTCTCGCTGCCCAGGTGGGTCTCGAACCCGCGGGCTCAGGCAATCCACTCACCTCAGTCTCCCAAAGGCGCGGGATTACAGGCTGAGCCACCGAGCCCGGCTCTGCTACCACCTTTAACCTCATAATATTCAAATCCGTATCCTGAAATCTAACTTTCTTCAATTCTGGAGTTTTTATATATTTAGCGGTCTCAGTGGCGTTCCCATTGGATGCTGTCTTAGTTTGGGGAGCTACAACAAAGCATGATAGACTGAGGGCTTATAAACAACATAAATTTATTTCTTACAGTTCTGGAGGCTGGAAAGCTGAGGTCAGGGTGTCAGCATGTTCAAGTTTCGGTGAGAGATGTCGTCTGGGTTGCAGACTACCGACTTTCCATTATCTCATATGGCAGATTGTAGAGAAAGGCACTGTCCTCTCTTGGTACTCTTATAGCAACACTAATCCCATCCATGAGGACTTTGAACTTATAGCTTCAGCTAATTCTGTCTCACAAGGCCCCACCTCCTAATACCATCACATTGGGGGATGAGGTCTGCAAAGTAATTTTTAGAGGACAAACATTCATTCCAGTACAGATGCCTCACATGTTCTTCAAACTCTACACAATCAAAACTGAACATGGCCTCTCCAAATCTGCTTCAAAACTGAACATTCTTTCTCTAAATCTGTCTTAAATTAGACATTTCTTCTCCAAAGCAATTTCTCCTACCTTTTCTCTGCCTGTCATATTTAGATGCCTACCAAGTTTTACCGAGTGCCACTTTTTAAAGTATTATTCCATCACTCTCCATCCTGACTGTTGCAGCATGGTACTGGAACTTGTGGAACTTGGTTGCTATGGTAGCAGCATCCCAATTGAGCAGAGGAGACAATTGCTCCCTTAGCATCTTGGTTTTGTGGCATAGCTTTGGGAACTGTTTCTAGAAGTTCAAGTTAGAGCATGCATATTCAGCTTTCCAGATTATCCTTGAGTCCATAATCAATTTCTTATTGCTTTATATAGCCACAGCAGATTCTCAACTAGATTTTAGCCAATACAAACTGCCAATATAAGTTTCCTGTAATAATGCTTGCAACCCTCCATCACATTTTTTGGTGATGTATCCATACCTGACTGGGAACTACGTGGGCATAATATTCCTGTAGTCGTGTACATAGTAGATATTCAATATTATTTATTTATTTATTTATTTATTTATTTATCTATCTATCTATCTATGAGTTGGAGTCTCACTCTGTCGCCCAGGTTGGAGTGCAGTGGCACGCTCCCGGCCACCGCAGACTCGACCTACTGGGCTCCAGCGATCCTTCCACCTCAGCCTTCCAAGTAACCGGAACTACGGGTGCACGCTACCACACCCGGCTAATTTTTGATTTATTGTAGAGATGAGGTCTTGCAAAGTTGCCCGCCTGGGTCTCAAATCCGTGGACTAGGGTAATTCACTCGCCTCGCCCTTCCAAAGTGCTGGGATTACAGGGTGAGTCACTGAGCCTGGCCGATATTCAATATTTATACAATAAATGAATTTACAAATAATTGGTATATGCTATATAAAAATAACTTCATAGTAACTATATTTTCCTCTAAAAGCTATTAAACTTAGTATTATGTTTAAAATATTAATGAAAATGTGACTTCAACTCAGTATGCTAAAATATCATTTAATAATAGAAATTGTTTTTCAAGACTTTCATTTTTCTTTATTATCTCATTTCCAAATTTACTTTGATCAAGAAAACTACTTTCACTGTTGTCCTAGAAGTTTTCATGCATTATTTCATTTTCTTTGTTGCACTTGAAAATAGAAATTGAAGTTATAAAGTTATAACTTTAAGATACATTGATGCTGTCAAACTGAAGGCCATGTAATTTTTTCTTTGCATTCCTCTGTGGTTCTTAGCATGTCAAGGATGACTAGTCACTTTCATTAAGCACTATGACCTGGGTATGAAAATCCAAAGATATTGCTGTGCTTGTCAAAGCAGCTTAATTCTTTTAGCCTCTTCTGTGCCATTTATTTTAAAGTTTAAGAAATGAAAAACAAAAATATTGTTGAATAATGATATAGTTATGGTTAATAATTACAAATGATAGGAAGTTACTAACGTCATTTAGTAAAGCTTATATAAAGTCAGCTTGATATAGGGGGTACAAATTAAATGTTCACAGAAAGGGAGTAGGTTATGTAACAAGTAAATTAGCCTAGACAGAACATCAAAGTAAACCCAACGTGGTCAGATCTGATTTTTAAAAGAGAGAATATATCTGGTGTGGTGACTCGTGCCTGTAATCCCAGCACTTTGAGAGGCCGAGGTGAGGGGATTGCCTGAGCCCACGGGTTCAAGACCAGACTGGGCAATATGGCAAGACCTCGTCTCTACGATAAATAAAAAAATTAGTTGGGTATGGTGGTACATGCCTGTAGTTCCAGCTACTCGGAAGGCTGAGGTGGAAGGATCACAGAATCCAGCAAGTTGAGGCTGCGGTGGCCGTGAGCTTGCCACTGCACTTAAGCCTGGATGACAGATGAAACTCAGACTCAAAAAACCAAAACAAAACAAAAAACCAGAAAATAGGAATCTAGAGTTCATAGCAATTCTTCTTCATTTTAAATATAGCCAAATATAGAAAATTTACATAAAAACTAAAGCAAAACTTTGGGAGTCATATCAGCTCCCTGGTTACTAGGCACTTAGTCTAAGTTAAAATCTATTGAGAGGAGGAACAGTTCATCATCGCATTGTAATTTCCATACAATACATCCACACTAGTATCTTCAAGAATAGACATTTATTTTCAACTTCATATGTACACTTTTGCAAAAACAAATGGAATTTGAACAGTGATTTCTGAGTTTTTTGTTTGTTTGTTTAGACCACTATTCAAAACCTAACTAGTATTTTAGTCTGTCTTATTAAATAAATGGATAAATGGTTGTCGGAATGAATACCAAGAGGTAAGAAAGTGAATATGAAGGAAGGCCTCATCATTGTTCCTTAAAAGCATGGATCTTAATGTTAGGAACCTTACAAAGCCATTGGAAAAAGTGAGTATCAAAGAGAAAAGTAAATTTGATATGGCAAGCAATTCATCACTGTAAATTAGTAAAATGTAGCTAACATTTTTTTTTAATGAATACATTTAAGGTAGTTTATTCCTAAGAAAAATAATGCTGGGGTAAGTAGCCAATGCAAAAGAGAAAATAATTCACAAAGTTTTACATATATAGATATAAACTTGTCATTTTCTATAGATATGTGCCATGTATTCATGGATGGCTTATATTTATCACCAATATAATAAAAACATGATATCAGGTTAATCATTCAGCTCTGTAGGCAGATTTCTTGGCTTCAAATATCAGCTTCGTCACTTATTAGCTGTATACTTGAGTGTGCTACTTGGCCCTCAGTTTCTCCCATCACAGTGTTGTTGGGAAGATGTAAAGAGAAGTAAAGTGCTTGGAGATGGGAATGTCACATTGTGATCACCCAACAAATATTAGGTCTTATTAGAAACTATGAAGCATTTCCCTAAAAAGTATAGCTTGATGGAGTGTCTACTTCATTTCTTGATTCTGCAAATTTTCTATCTACTGAATGGTTATATTAAGTGCTAGGTATTAGGGCAAGAAAGGGGGAAAGATGAGCTCCTATCCTAGAAATGCTCAATTTACTAGTAGATGAAATAGAAATGTACACATGCCAAAAGTTTTCAAACAATGAATTTTTATTCATTGTGAATTTTTCCAGAGTGTTAAGAAATATATGTAGACCTGGAAGAGTTAAAGAAAGTTTAATGTAGAGGTGATGTTCAAGCTGAGTGAGTCTTGTGGGGTAAGCATAGGTTTTTCAGTTGGAGGAAAGGAAGGAATTAAGTGAAAAGGCACACTGAGCACCGACTATGAGACAGAAATATTGTTTTCACTCAAGAGTGTATTCCACACAAGAAATGAGAAGTAATTTTGACTCAGCAAAATGTAGGAAGTTGAGAAGCCTGGATCATCCTGACTCTATTCTTTTATATAAAAATGTTTTAATATAGATCTTTTATTTCAGTGCTTAATACAGCAAGCATTTAATTAAAAAGTAATTTTTAAAAACCCCATCTCTTTCAAGGTCTCTATTCTTGAAAGTCAACACATTACATTTGTAGATAGACCAAATTAATTTGTTCACAAAACAAAATTGCTTACATTTATGTAGAGTTTTTTATGCACCATTTCTGTTCTAAGTGTTTTACTTGTAGTATAACTTTTAATCCTCCAAAATGTATGAGTACCATTATTATTATTATTATTATTTTATTTATTTATTTTTTTTACAGCAGGGTAAAATAAACACAAAGATGTTAACTAACTTTATTGGGGTCACACAGAGAATGAATAGCAGGGCTGGATTTTCATAAAGTCTTTCTCTGCAGGTGGTTTTCTTTCTTTTTGGGGGGCTTTTTAAAAATTTTTAATTTTAAAGATGTGGGGTACAACTCAGGGTTAGGTATACAAATGTCAATTATGAGGTACCCTTGTTGATGAGGTATGTTCCCCCATCCCCTGGCAGTTTCCCACTACTGCCAATCCCACCCCCACCCCTGACAGTTTCCCACTACTGCCAATTCCTTTCTTATAGTATTATGAAAACTGTTTAAGGGCCACTTATGAGTGAGAACATGTGGCATTCAGTTCGTTGTTTCTGTGATAGATCACTCATCATTATAGACTCTAAGTCCATTCAAGTTGCTGCAAAGTTCATAATTTTGTCCTTTTTTATGGCTGTGTAATATGCCATCATGTATATGTACCACATTTTTTTTATCCAGTCCTCTTTTGATGGGCAGGACAGTTGGTTCCATGTTTTTGCGATTGTGAATAATGCTGCAATAAACGTGTGTGTACAGGTATCTTTTTCATAGAGTAATTTGAGTTCCTCCAGGTATATTCCTAGCAGGGGGATAGTGGGGTCATATGGAAGGTCGACGTTTAGATCTTTTAGGAATCACCAGGAATCACCAAACTGCTTTCCACAGAGGTTGTATTAATTTAAAGTCCCACCAACAGATTAGAAATTTTCCTTTTCCCCACATCCTCTCCAGCATCTGTGGTTTTTTGAGTTATTGATGATGGCCATCCTGACTTGAATTAGGTGGTATCTCAGTGTGGTTTCAATTTGCATTTCTTTGATGAATAGTGAGGCTGAGCATTTTTTTATGTATCTGTTGGCTGCTCATATGTCTTCTTTTGAGAAATCTTTTCATATCTTGCCCACTTTGTAATGGGGCTGTTTGTTTTTTTTCTTTTTGGCATGTTTGAGTTCCTTGTAGTTCCTTGAGTTCCTAGATGTAAGGTCTTTTGTCAGATATACAGATGGCAAATATTTTTTCCCAATCTGTGGACTGTCTCCCTACTCTCTCAATGGTTTCTTTGGCTTTCCAGAAGCTTGCCAGTTTGATGAGGTCCCACTTGTCCATCTTCTCTCTTATAGCATAGGCACTTAGGGTTTTGATCAGGAATTGGTTGCCGGTTCCAATTTTCATAAGGGTGTCTCTGCAGGTGCTTTTCTTAGTGTAAGCTTAGTGAGCTAGCTATGAATGTTTATATATTTTTAAATGGTAAATTTAGTGTAAGGGTATAGAAAAAATAATGATTAGACCACTAAAATATTGATTTTTTTATAGCTTTCATTTTGGCAAAACAATCATTTTCTAGAATTATTTATAATTTTACATAACAAGTTATATTTTTATAATTTATTTTTGTGCCATGTTCATGAATGTATCAATATTTCACAAAAGAAGATATGAGATTTCAGAGACTGTATCCAAAATTAATTATATTGATGACATTATCAATAAGGTTAATACAGCCGGGCTTGGTGGCTCAGCCTGTAATCCTGCGCCTTTGGGAGGCTGAGGTGAGTGGATTGCTTGAGCCCACGGGTTCAAGACCCGCCTAGGCAACTTGGCGAGACCTCATCTCTACAATAAATCAAAAATTAGCTGGGCATGGTAGTGTGTGCCTGTAATTCCGGCTACTCGGAAGGCTGAGGCGGAAGGATCGCCGGAGCCCAGTGGGTCGAGGCTGCAGTGGGCAGGAGCGGCCACTGCACTCCAGCCTGGGCGATGGAGTGAAACTCCAACTCAAAAAAAATAAAAATAAAATAAGGTTAATAGCATTTTATCACAAAATACATAATAAAGTGGGTTTTACAGTCAGTGAAATACCAACATGAGTGTTAAATACAAGCAAGTGACAGGAATATCTATCCTTTTTCTTTCTAATAGTGAAGGACTCTATCACACATGTGAAAGCAAATACCAAAACCAGTGAGGTCAGTGAAACTTCACACTCTGGGTTTCACTTTTTCCTCTTTCCAAAATAAACAGCTCGATGTGCCACAATCGTACTCTTCCTAATTACTTCAGTCCTTTCTTCAACAGCAACTTCCTCAGAAATGTGCAGTCTTGGTATTAATTTAATGTCCTTGATGTCCCCTCCCCATTCTTAGACTGCTGGACTTTAAAAGAAACTACTGGGGTGGGATTTGCATCTAAGGGAAACTGCCAGGGGAGGGAGGGGCACACCTCATCAACATGGGTACCTGCATAATGAACATTTGTATACCTAACCTTGAATTATACCCCGCATCTTTAAAGTAAAAAAAATTAAAAACAACATCAACATAAAAAGAAACTACTGAAAAGTATGCAGATAGGTATTCCTATAAATTTGTGATGTCAGCCTCTCCTGGAGCCTCCTTCCCACATTGTGATAATTGTAAGATGAGATTGTCTTTAGTTCTTGGAGCCATTCCTCACTTGGGTTATTTCTTATTTCTTAAAGTCTCAGCACCTATAACCTCTCACCATCAAAATCCTTGACCGAGAAAATAAGATCATTAGGCAAAAGGTTGCTCAATACTCTCTCTCTCTCCCCCTACCTCCTCCCCCTCCCCCCCACCCTGCCCTTGACTCTGTATACTTACCCCCCTCCTCTCCCTCCCTCTCTCCTTTTTTTTTTTTGAGTCAGGATCTCACTTTGTCACCCAGGCTGAAGTGTAGTGGCAGGATCACAGCTCACTGTAGCTTCAAACTCCTGGGTCCAAGGATCCTTTCGATTCAGCCTTCTGAGTAGCTGGGAAATTTGTTTAACTTTATTTTTTGTAGAGATGAGGTCTCTATATGTTGCACAGGCTAGGTTGCTCAACTCTCAACCATTTACCTACCAACTCTCTTATATCCATAACAACGTGTGCTTCCAGAGGAGAGCATTGCTTTCTGCCCTGGGTATTCAGGTCCACTTTCTCTGGTATGAGCGTATTCCCTTCCCAAACTCTCCTCTGTGGTCCATGATTCACTTTGTCTTCTGTGCCCACCTATAACAACTGGTCACATGCCCCTTGTCTGCTTCTCTTCTCCATAAGAACCCCCAGAAAGGTGGATATGAGGCTCACTGTCATTCCTCTTTTCTGCCCTGTGCACTTAGAATCTCTTTTCACTTTCTTTTCATCGCCACATAAACTTTAATATGAGGATAATCTATGCTCCAAAGAAAGATCAGACTGCTCATGAGAAGAAACTACAACATAGAAGAGGAAAGTATGTGAAATGTGACTTTCCCCCTCATAATTTAAGGGAAATGCATTTAAGCAATAAACTTTTTTAAAGAAAATCTCAATTCAAATGGAACCAATAAGAGTCTTCCAGAGATTCAAGTTTTAGAATTGTGTTGTTTTAAACATTTGGACTTGAGTCACTTCAATGTCTGCTCTGTAGTGAAAAATATCTCTTTATACATTTATACTAACAAATATATTACCTGGTTATCTAAAGCTGCTCTGGGTCTTTCATTGCCCAAGGCATGATTGTAAAACTTTTCTTCAATTCCTTTGGTATTTTTTTCCCAATACAGTGCCTTTTTTGTCAAAACAATATAGTGAGCTTTATTTGCTTATAGTTAAAGGAGGCTTAATTACTAACACAAAATAAACAAGAAAATTTAAAGGAAAAAGAAAAGACAAACAATAAGAACAAGAAAAGATTATCAACATCACTGGTCATTAGGGAAATGCAAATTAAAATTATGAAGAGATATTGCCACAGACAATAGACAAAGTTTAAAAATTAGACAGTAATTTGCTGAGGATATAGAGTAGCTGGAAACCTCATATATTGCTTATGGGGATGCAAAATTGCACAGCTGTTCTAGAAAACAGTTTGTCAACTTCTTATAAAGTTAATCATGCACTTAACATATAACCAAACAATACAATTTTTGCCAATGTACTAGAGAAATGAAAACACACCTTTAAGCAAAGACTTGTACACTTGTATTCATCATAGCCCCAAACTGAAAACAACCAAATGCCCATAAAAAGGTGATTGCAAGGAACTCCTGATTAAGTAACAAGGTGAATCTCAGAAGCCAAACAAAAGGTATACACATTTGACTAGGCACAGTACCTTACACTTGTAATACCTGTTCTCTGGGTGGTGGAGGCAGGAGGATGGCTTGAGCCCAGGAGTTCGAGACCAGCCTAAGCAACAATGAGACCTCCTCTCAACAAAAAAAATCACTTGTAGACCCAACTCCCTGGAAGGCTGTGGCAGAAGAATTGCCTGAGCCTAGGAGGTTGAGGTTGCAGTGAGCTATGATCATGCCACTGCACTCCAGCCTGGGTGACAAAGAAACAGACCAACTCAAAAAAAAAAAAAAGAAAAAGAAAATATATATATCCCACACTGTGTGATTTCCTTTATAAAAAGTCTATAAAGGTAAATTAATATGTGGTGTCAGAAAGCAAATAAGTGATCGTTTGAATTGAGAATGGAGGTATTGACTTTTAAGGAACAGAAGGAAACTTTCGGTGGTGATGGAAAAGTATCTTGATTATGGTAGTGATTACAGGAGAGCATATATTTGTCAAAATGTATGTCTGTACACTTAAAATGCCCACTCTCACCCCTCCTGTTAAACAGTTTTGGAAGTCGTAGAGCAATCAGAGAAGAGAAGGCAATCAGGATATCCAAATAGGAAAAGAGGAAGTCTAGTTATTTCTCGTTGCAGACAACATGATTGTATGCCTTTCAAACCCAAGAGAATCTGCCAAAAACCTCCTTGCACTGATAAAGGACTTTGGCAAAGTCTCAGTATATAAAATAAATGTGCAAAAGACAATCGCATTTCTATACACCAATAATAAACAAACAGAAACCCAAATAAAAAGCACAACTCCGTTCATGATAGCCACACACACACACACAAAGAAATATCTTGGCATCTTCCTAACCAGAGACATGAAAGACCTTTACAATGAAAACTACAAGACACTGCTCAAAAAAATCAAAGATGACACAAAGAAGTGGAAAAATATTCCATGCTTATGGATTGGAAGAATTAGCATTAAGATGTCCATTCTACCTAAGGGAATCTACAGATTTAATGCAATACCCATCAAATTACCAGCAACATTCTTCTTAGACCTAGAAAAAAACAATACAGGAATTCATATGGAAACATAAACGATCAAGAATAGCCAAAACAATCCTCAGCAAAAAACAACAACAACAACAACAACAACAACAAAAAAGCAGGAGGTATCATACTGCCAGACATTAAACTTTATTATAAAGCCACAGTAATCAAAATAGCTTGGTATTGGTTCAAGAACAGGCATATAGACCAATGGAATAGAATTGAGATTCCAGGAAAAAGCCCCAATTTCTCAACCAACTCTTTGACAAAGCCTCCACCACCCACTACTGGGGACAGGAGAACCTATTCAGTAAATGGTGCTGGGAAAACTGGCTGACCACATGCAGAAGATTGAAACAGGACCCCTACCTATCCCCATACACAAAAATTAACTCTAAATGGATCACAGACCTAAATGTAAAACCTCAAACTGTAAGGACCTTAGAAAATGCAGGAGACACTCTTATAGAAGTTGGAACTGGCAACCAATTCCTGATCAAAACCTGAAGTGCCCAGGCCATAAGAGAGAAGATAGACAAGTGGAACCTCATTAAACTGGCAAGTTTCTGCAAAGCCAAAGACACCATCAAGAGAGCAGGGAGACAGCCCACAGACTGGGAAAAAATATTTGCCAACTCCAGGTCTCACAAAGGCCCAACATCAAGGATCTACAAGGAACTCAAATGTGCTGAATAGAAAAAACAAACAGCCCCATTACAAAGTGGGCAAAAAATATAAATAGACACTTCTCAAAAGAAGACGTACGAGCAGCTAACAGATACATGAAAAAATGTTCAGCCTCACTATTCATCAAGGATATGCAAATTAAAACTACACTGAGTTACCACCTAACTCAAATCAGAATGGCCATCATCAATAACTCAAAAAATAACAGATGCTGGAGAGGATGTGGCAAAAAGGGAAAACTTCTACACTGTTGGTGGGAGTGTAAACTAGTACAGCCTCTGTGGAAGTCAGTGTGACGGTGCCTAAAAGTTCTAAAAATTGACCTTCCTTATGATCCCGCAATCCTCCTACTGGGAATATACCCGCAAGAACTCCAATCATTCTATGAAAAAGATACTTACACATGTATGTTTATCGCAGCATTGTTCACAATAACAAGAACATGGAATCAACCATGCTGCCCATCAAAAGAGGACTGGATAAAAAAATGTGGTACATATACACAATGAAATATTACACAGCCATCAAGAAGAACAAAATCATGAACTTCACAGCAACCTGGATGGAATTAGAGTTTATAATACTGAGTGATCTCTCACAGAAACGGAGAGCTGAGTATCACATGTTCTCACTCATAAGTGGGACTTGAACAACTACTGTAATACTATAAGAAAAGGATTGACAGTAGCGGGAAACTGTGGAGGGGGAAGGGGGGCGGGGAGGTGGAGTTGACAGTAGTTGATATCTGCCTGGGGAAGGGGGGCGCACCTCATCAACAAGGGTACCTGCACAATTACTATTTGTATACCTCACCCTGAATTGTATCCCACAATTTAAAAATAAAAATTAAAAGAGAAAAAAATTACATATATATAATTGCATGCAGCTATATATGCATTTTAAGAACACATGTCATAAGCTCTTATTATCAATGTCTGTTGTCATGTCTTATTACTCCAACACTTAGAAAAATGCTTTAGCTGGGCTCGGTGGCTCAGCCTGTAATCCCGCGCCTTTGGGAGGCTGAGGTGAGTGGATTGCCTGAGCCCGCGGTTCGAGACCAGCCTGGGCAGCGAGACCTCACCTCTACAATAAATCAAAAAATTAGTTGGGCGTGGTAGTGCATGCCTGTAATTCCGGCTACTCGGAAGGCTGAGGCGGAAGGATCGCCGGAGCCCGGCAGGTGGAGGCTGCGGTGGCCGGAAGCGGCCACTGCACTCCAGTCGGGGCGACAGAGTGAGACTCCAACTCAAAAAAAAAAAAAAAAAAAAAAGAAAAGTGCTTTATACTTAGTGACTATTAAAACAAATATACATAAATTAGAATAATAGGTCTTATTACCTCTAAGCCATAACTTGCACTGATGGATGCTCTATCTTAGTTTACATGGATAAAAATTCTTATCTGTTAACCAGAATTTCTACTTTTTAGTTGATGTTGTTTTTTTAAATACTACCAGCTCAGATACTCTGGAAATTCTAAAACAGAGTAACAAGTCCACCTTGAACTTGACATCCAGGAAAACTATTCTGAAGCTTTCATTTTTTTCTAAGCTATGAAGAGAATCTAGAAAGTTCTATGAGTTAGACTGGATGCTGTGGCTCATGTCTATAATCCCAGGACTTTGGGAGGTCGAGGTGACAGGATTGCCTGAGCCCACGGGTTTGAGACCAGCCTGGGCGACTTGGTGAGACCAGATCTCTACAATAAGTTAAAAAAAATTAGCTGGGTATGATGGCTCTTGCCTGTAGTTCCAGCTACTTGGAAGGATCGCCTGAGCCCAGAAGGTCGAGGCTGCGTTGGCCGTGAGTGTGCCACTGCACTCCAGCCTGGGTGGCACAGTGAGATACCAACTCAAAAAAAAAAAAAAAAAAAAAGGAAACAAAGTTGTATGAGCTGCATTTATCACTCTTCACTATGTTTATTTTTTAAATTCATCAGAATTTTCCCTATCTAACATAAAGGGAAACATGTTTAAATGTTTCTATGAACACTAAAGTATTATAAGAATAAGATAACCTAATAATTCTCTCAAATGCAGTTTGTATGAGAGTAGCAGCTGATGGTTTTTGAATTGCATATTTGCCAAGACAATTCAAAAAGTTATCTGTGTTTTCTATGTATTGTATATTCCTTTAGAGATCATTCTTGGTTTTTCTTGGATAAAAATCTACTTTTTCTGAAACCAAAACTGCTACAACCTGTAATATAAAGCTTTATAAATATTATATTTCAATTTCTCAAAAGATTTAGTTGGAATTTTACCTGTGGTGACACATGGGATAAGGAAGACAGGGCAACATTCTTTACTCTGCCTACATTCTGGACAGAAAAGATTTATGTTCCTGTTTTCTACAAAGAACAGAGAATGCCAGGATTCTGTCATAAATCTATTTACATTTGCCATGGAATGGACATCAGAGTCAGTGTTTGAGTGCATTAATTTTGGGTTTGAAAGAGTCATTTTATTTCAAAATGGGATAAGCAGGATGATGGAAGAATGGTATTAGTGATATGCTGGTGAATGTTTAAAAACCAGCTCTCTGAAAAAAAAAATCTCATTGTGTGGCGTTTTCTGATTTTCCTAGTGTAAGCACTTCCTCTGTTTCTTATTTTTAAGTTACCAACATGGTGTCAACTGGCTCACAAATTCCTGAAACCTTAACACAAGTTTTTGCAAGAGTTATTATGAGTTGGCTTAGCACAGCAGTGAATAGAATATGAGATTTACTTTTAGCAATCAATTTCAAGCTCATTAATGGCATGATCAAAAGAAAAATTATAATTCATTTTTAAATGAGTAGGAAATGTTGCTGTATTATTTCTATAATGTAGGAGAAAAAATATAAGTAACTTTTGGGAAAATGATGCAAACTGTGAGTTGTTTTGAGTGTGGTCTTCTTGCAAGCACCTATTTACTTTGAAATCTGCTAGAAAATAAATCATGGAAATTAGAAAGTGAATGTAAACAGTCCATTTAATTTCATTACAATGGCACATAAAAATCTCTTGAATTAACATACTGAAATTTTGTCGATCGATCAGAGTAATTCTTATCTATAAAGTCAGCCATATCAAGAAGCTAGTGCACAAAATATATGTCCCAAAATAAATGCAACACATATAAAATTTACTATTCATAATATATTTTAGTGTTCATAAGTCGAAAGAAAAACACAAAATAAAACCTTTTTTATTTTCTGTCTGGGAGCTTTCTATAAAGAAATTATAGAAAACATTTCTGTGAGGATTATTCTATAAAGAAATTCTCTGACCTACCCTTGTTCAAGAGCAGATCATAAGACCATCATTCCAAAAGGGTCCTGACCATTACCAAGGAGGAAGAAATGCCACCACAGAGAAGCCAAGAAAAATCTGAACAAATAGGCCTTGCTAGGTTTCCCCATTTAGCCTATTACTATTAGATCATATTCTTTTGACCTCTACACAGCTGTCCATGCTTTGTCAAACCTAAGCATAAAAATAGACAATTTTCTCTGAGTCTTTCATGTTTGAAGCCTCCAGTGTCATGTAAACTTTGCTTAAATAAATCTATTATGCTTTTCTCTTGCTAATGAGTCTTTTGTTATAGGAATGTCAGCCATGACCCTTATGAAGGAGAGAAAAGATATCACACCTTTCTGCCCCACCATCTCAACTATTGTGTTCTGGAATTGATTTGACTCCACTAGTTTTTGTGCTCTTCTAAATTCTCTGGTCAAACTGAAAAAAAGAAACTTTTATTAACCCAGCCAATTAGTATTATCTCTGTGTAAGCAGAGCTTTGTGCCACAATCTTTATAAAGACACTGGATTAGGCTGGACATGGTGGCTCACGTCTGTAATCCCAGTAGTTTGGCAGGTGGGGACGAGAGGACTGCCTGAGCTTGAATACGGGGGGCCAGCCCCCCAAAAGAGATTTAGAGGGTCCCTGGAAGGTGGGGCAGCGTTGGCAAATATCCTGGAGAAATAAGGAGAAAGAAAGAGACTGGACTCTGTGTAGTGCAGAAGTCGATTCTGTAGTAGGGATAGATATTGAAAGAAAGATGAAGGATAGATATAAAGAGAAAGAAAGAAAGTGGACAACTGTTCAGTGAAATGAGCAGAAGCCGTTTATTGGGAACAAACGTGAGTCTTTTATCCCAAACTTTCACATGTTAAATCACAAGACTTTCATGTGAGCACAAGGCCAGGTGGGTGAGGCACATCCCCCACCCACCAGGTGTTTCCTTAGGCATGAGGAAGGACAATCCCAATCAAATCACAAGACTTTTAAGTGAACACAAAGCCAGGTAGGTGGGGGGCGTCCCCACCCACCAGGCGTTTTCCCAAGCATGAGGAAGGACAATCCCAAAGTTATCTCACTGTTCCTCATGCTTGGTTTATATTCTTCAAAAGCAATATAACTGACTAAAATCCTAATACCTTTCTTATCTGAGCTAATTTTACCTGTACTATAAACAACTCTTAATTATGGTTTAAACCAGTTTCTTTTTTTTCTTTTTTTTTTTTTTTTGAGTTGGAGTCTCACTCTGTCACCCAGACTGGAGTGCAGTGGCCGCTTCCGGCCACCGCAGCCTCAACCTGCTGGGCTCTGGCGATCCTTCCGCCTCAGCCTTCTGAGTAGCCAGAATTACAGGCATGCGCTACCATGCCCGGGTGATTTTTTGATTTATTGTAGAGGTGAGGTCTTGCTGCCCAGGCGGGTCTCGAACCCGCGGGCTCAGGCAATCCACTCACCTCAGCCTCCCAAAGGCACGGGATTACAGGCTGAGCCACCGAGCCCGGCTACCAGTTTCTAAAGAATGTGGCCCAGCCCAAAGTTTGTGCTGGGCCATTTCTGGTAACCCTAGATAATAATCTATACCATCTAACGCTGGAAACAGCCTCTAAATGTATATACTAATTTTATAAATATATTTTTAAATCTTATAATGAAGCTTGTATCATGTATAAGGCTCCCAAATGTGATCTGAGTTTGAACTGTGTTAAGTTTAAAGCTGAAACCACAGTCTGTGAGAAACGGGAACATTGGATCTCTAGAGTCAGCCATGCCTGTCATATTCTCAGAACTTCATGCTTAGATCATAAAAGTCCCTGCCAGTGGGTAACACTAAACAACAAAGAAAGGAGGAGGGAATGGGCCTTCAGCTCCTGAACCAGCCTGGTGGTCTCAAGGTCTGCAGCCCGCCTGGATCCCTAATGCTCAGGCATGCCTCCACGGCCGGCTCCCAACACTCGAAGGTTCAAGATCAGCCTGGAAAACTTGGTGAAACCTTGTCTCTACAATAAATCAAAAAATTAGCTGGGTGTGGTGGCACACAGCTGTGGTTCCAGCTATTTGGAAGGCTGAGATGGAAGGATCTCCTGAGACCAGCAGGTAGACCTGTGGTGACCATGAGCATGCCACTGTACTCTAGCCTGGGTGACAAGGTGTGACTCTGACTCAAAACAAACAAACAAACAAACAAACAACAACAACAACAAAATCTTCAGTTGTATTTGTTGATGTAAAAATATTAAGGCTTCACATTTAGAAAGCAACAGAGTGAGATTCCAACTAAGAAAAAAAGACATTGGCTTATTCTTAGACAAAGAGAGAGAAGGAGTAAGAGAAAGCAAGACTTCCAGTTTGGGCAACTAGATGGATGTCACTGTCATTCATCACAATAGAAGATACTGGAGGATGAAGGAATAATGATTTTAATATTGGTTGACTCAAGTGCATGCAAAATACATAGGAGAGGCTATTCATTAATAAGAAAAATTTAGTGACCTGCAGGTCAGGAAAGCCCTCCAGTGAACCATCAGAGTACTTGTCATGGTTAAAAAAGAGTATTTCTTAGCTATGTCATAACTTAGTCTCAAATCCTTCCTTTAAAAAAAAATTGTGTCAATTAAACATTTAAATTAAATCCCATTGCATTTTGAGTGTGAAGTTTTAATTAAAAGTCAGTACACCATAGTTTTCTCATGTAAATGTGTTGCTTGAAGGCTGCCTGGCAAATTAAAAAAAGGATAAAACAGAAAATGTCTTTGAGGTGAACTCAGCAAAATCACAGATGCAGTTCCTCTGAGTACTGCTGCATTGAAAATCCCTTCAGAGATAGGAAAAAACATTCCTGTCTACAATACTGCATATTCCCTAAACTATATTCTTTTGAAGCATTCATTAACAGCTGCATCCTCAGTGTATAGTGTTTTATGGTCTCACTGTTTGTGACAACATTAAACATCATTAAAAAGGGTAATTAAAATAAAAATGCAAAATTCCATATATCTTTTGAAATATATCAGATGTAGTCTGTCCTTGAAACAAAAGGGGGCATGATAATAAAGTTAACTTTTCCCTCTTCTAAAATATGTGGATAGAATAAGAAGGAATTCAGTAGGTTGTTTAAGAGATACAGTTAATAATTTAAAATAAACTACTCAAACAAAGAAAATTTCAGTGATTTAAGTTATTCTTAAACAAGTGAAATAATGTTTTTAAGGAACAACTAACCTAATAATAAAGTGAAAAAGTAAAGACAAACAAAACACACTTAAATGTCTCTTTGAAGAAACCGTAAGGTCAAGCAGAAAAAATTTATTGCTAGCATTACTGAAAAAAAAGAAAAAATACAACTGTCTAACCTAAATATAAAAGTCCGTATAATGATACATTATGTAAACATTATCAGATATGCTTTCAAAATACAGTTTAAAAAAATCACATTGTAACCATACATGAAAAAATTCAAAACAGGAGAGAATGAAGCTTCTGCAAAGCAAAAGAAACCATCAAGAGAGCAGGAGACAGCCCCACAAAATGGGAAGAAATATTTGCCAACTGTATATCTGACAAAGACCTAACATCTAGGATCTATAAGGAACTCAAACGCACCAAAAGGAAAAAAAAAAGCCCCCCCAAAGTGGGCAAAAGACGTGAATAGACACTTCTCGAAAGAAGATACACAGGCAGCCAACAGACACATGAAAAAGTGCTCAGTCTCACCAACCATCAGAGAAATGCAAATAAAAACCACGAGATACCACCTAACTCCAGTAAGAATGGCCAGTATTAATAAAACAAACAACAACAGATGCTGGCAAGGATATGGAGAAAAAAGGAACACTTCTACACTGCTGGTGGGAATGCAAACTAGTGCAACCTCTTTGGAAGACAGTGTGGTGATTTCTGAAAGAACTAGAAACTGACCTCTCAGATGACCCAACAATCCCCCTATCGGGAATATACCTGAAGGAACTCAAGTCATTCTACAAAAAAGATATCTGCATACACATGTTTGTTGCAGCTCTATTCACAATAGAAAAACATGGAACCAACCATGCTGCCCATCGAGGCTGGACTGGATTAAAAAATGTGGTACATATACATAATGGCATATTATGCAGCCATAAAGAAGGACAAGCATATGGACTTCATACCAACTTGGATGAATTTAGAGTCTATCATACTCAATGATCTATCACAGAAACAAAGAACAAAGAACTAATGTTCTCACTCATAAGTGGACCTTGAACAATTATCATATAATACTATAAGAAAGGGATTGGCAGAGGTGGGACACTGCTAGGAGAGGGGGTGGGATCGTTGAGGGAAACTGCCAGGGAAGGGAGGAATATTTGTATATCTATATATACCTGCATAATGAACATTTGTATATCTAATCCTGAATTGTAACCCACATCTTTAAAATAAAGGGAAAAATAAATAAATAAATAAGAGGGTAATTTAAATTCTCTGTAGGAGAGAATGATTAATCATAAGCTCAAATATTTAGTCACATTTTTGTCACTATAAATCCTATGGAAGTTTACTGGAAATCAAATAATAATTTTAAAAATTATAATTAATTTTAAGGCTAGTTTTTCATATGATTTCTAGTAAATTTTTCAATGAAGTAAAGCAAATACTGAACAGTATAAGATTTCTACAGAAAAGTGGGGTATGAAATACAAATTTGAGGGAAAAAGTCATCTGTGCAAGTGAAGATAAAGTTAATGACAAAGTGAACGCTTAGCTCTACCACATATAGATGGAAGCTTAATTAGAAAGATAATTTGTGTTCAGAAATAAAGCATGCCTTTATTTACAACAGCAAAAAACATGGAACCAACCATGTTGCCCATCAAAAGAGAACTGGATAAAAGCAACGTGGTACATATACATGATGGAATATTACGTAGCCATAAAGAAGGACAAAATTATGAACTTTGCAGCAACTTGGGTGGACTTAGAGGCTATAATACTGAGTGATCTATCACAGAAACAAAGAACCAAGTAGTACATGTTCTCACTCATAAGCAGACCTTGAACTAGTATACTAATACTATAAGAAAGGAATTGGCAGTAGTGGGAAACTGCCAGGGGAGGGGGGCACATCTCATCAACAAGGATACCTGCATAATGAACATTTGTATACTTAACCCTGAATTATACCCCACATATTTAAAATAAAAAGTTTAAAAAAACCTCTAAAGCCGGGCTCGGTGGCTCAGCCTGTAATCCCATGCCTTTGGGAGGCTGAGGTGAGTGGATTGCCTGAGCCCGCGGGTTCGAGACCCGCCTGGGCAGAGAGACCTTATCTCTACAATAAATCAAAAAATCAGCTGGGTGTGGTAGCGCCTGCCTGTAATTCCAGCTACTCGGAAGGCTGAGGCGGAAGGATCACCGGAGCCCAGCAGGTTGAGGCTGCGGTGGCCGGGAGTGGCCACTGAACTCCAGTCTGGGTGACAGTGTGAGACTCCAACTCAAAAAAAAACAAAAACAAAAAAAACTCTAATTCAATTCCTAAAAAAAAAACAGAAAAAGAAAGCATGCTTACTTTGGGCCTAGGGTCAACTGAACTGATGTGTGCATTTTTCTTTATTTTGCTTAGATTTGTTTTCACTTGTACCCTCTGAACAACCACCATTGACAATAACAGCTAAATGAATGCACTAATGTATAAAGATATTTTTATATAGCATATCAGAAAGATAGGAACAAAAGACTTAAACTTAAGCATTAGACATTCCTTGTTAAACATTAAAAATTAAATAACAATGTTTTTGATAAATAGGTTGGTCATTATGATAAATATTTTTTAGATTGGTTCAAGTAGCGATAAGCTAGAGGTGTCAATTTATGAATGCACAAGGTACTTCGAGATTGAAAGTCATGATTTCCATTAGGAATTAATTTACATTCCGCTTCAGGGGAACAAGGTGTCTTTCACTTCATCATTCAGTTAAGTAGTTAGTCACAGTTTTACCCTCAAGCCTCTGTGGAGATTAGGAGAGCACACAGGAAAAGATTGGCAATGCTAAATTGGTTGACAAAGTCTTGGCTTAACACACAGGAATTATTTTTCTCACCAAATTAAAATTTCTAGCTCGGATCATATTTTTATATAAAACTATCTTGAGGTTTAAAGGACAGAAACCAGGGCCAGGCTCAGTGGCTCAGCCTGTAATTCCAGCGCTTTGTGAGGCCAAGGTGAGTGGATTGCCTGAGCCCGCAGATTCGAGAGCAGTCCAGGCAAGTTGGTGAGAACTCATCTCTACAATAAATCAAAAAATTAGCGGGGCGTGGTAGCGCACACCTGTAATTCAGGCTTGGAACTTGGAAGGCTGAGGCGGAAGGATCCTCGGAGCCCAGCAGGTTGAGGCTGCGGTGGCCGGGAGTGTGCCACTGCCCTCCAGTTTGGATGGCAGAGTGAGACTCCATCTCAAAAAAAAAAAAAAGGACAGAAACAATTCAAATTTTAATATACCTAAGGAAAAAACCTTAGACATGCCTACTTGATACTTGTTAGTACTAGAAATCTTGGTCTCACTGAGGAAAATATGCAAAGATCTTTACAAAAGGATTTATTTTATAAATCCAGATAGAATCATTTAGTCAATGATCACAGGAGCACTTTTAGTACCACTTCCTTGTTACTGTTAAACTTCACATTCTTTAGGTATTCCTTGCAGATATTCTATGGGACCTTTGCTATGAAAAGTGTGGACCAAGGACCAAAGTTATGCGCATCATTTGGGAGTTATGGGCATCATTTCGGAGCTTGTTTGAAATGCAAAATCTCAGGATCTTGTTTGATATCTAAATCTAGTAGATAAGAATCTACATTTTAACAAGATTTCCAGGTGACTCACATGTACATTAAAGTACTACTCTAAACACTTCAGACTTTCACTGGCGAGATTCCAAATTTCCTTAAAGATACAGTCTCTTTCTCTTTTAAATCACAAAGATTTTCTAAGTCCCACTTAACCCTCCCACTAAAATCAGTGTGTTTCAAGTTCCCTCCTGTGACTTTAAAAATTCTTCTAAGTTTTAGTAAGCTAAGTTTCCGCTGTTTGGAAATAGACCAGATGATGTTCTGGTACCTAGGAAGAGAGATGAAAGACCTTGGGTTTCACACACCTTCAAGTTACTATTACTTTTTTTCCCTCAAGTACCTAAAATAGGAAACAAATCTTGGACTTAAAGAATGATTTTTCAGCTGAAATTTTCAGTAGGCTTACATGAGATGAGATTACCATTTCTCTTAAAAGATAATTTAGAACTCATTTTTTAAAACTTATTTTAAAACCAAAATAGAATTTCCCACCTGGACCTAGCCCAAAATGACATATGTTTTAGAATAATTGGTTGCTTACATGATGAGTTTCTTTTAATGCTTCCTTTTTCCTAAAACCATTTCTTCTAGTGCTTCCAGTATCATCCAAGTGTGTGAAAAGCCCTCTCCAGCAAATGACACAGTGTGCTTCAAGGAAGAACACTACACTGACAATTCCTAAACATTAGGGAAGATGAGAGCAGTTTTATTTTATTTTATTTTTATTTGTTATTTCTTATGTATTGGGCTCTGGAGTGCTCAGGGCACATCTTTAGATTGGGTGATGTCTTAAAAGGAGGATGGATGGATGGATGGATGGAAGTGAAATGAAATTCTAAATGAAGAAAAAGGGTTCTAGGAGTCATCACTCATTGTGTGGTTATAATCACAAAACTGATGATAAAGATTGAGCTGTTTTTCAGGATGATGGAGAAAGGTAATTAAACAAAAGTGTTACATTTTTCAAAAATCTCTATTTTTGTAATTATTCATTATATGAAATATACTTCAATTAACTTCAAATGCACAAGAGGGAATACCCAATTAAATGCCGTCTTGCCCTAATCAACTAAAAGTATGTGAAATCAATTCTATCTCTAGGCTAAGTTTCTGCATACATATTGTTTTATAAAACTGTTTTATAACTATAAGTGTTTTATAACACTTCAAGACAGGAAGCTAACTATCTAAATTCATCACTTAATGGATGTCAAAAATGAGATGTAAAAATTTTTATTGACTATTCTAAATCTATTCATTCATTCTTGCCCTTGTATATTATGACTATTAATTGTACACTATGACTGCAAGTTAGCACCCAGAATGCCCAGCTCTGAGATTATGCTGGTGTGCAGCAAAAATCAACTTAATGATCTCCTGTAACATAATTTACATGCAATGAAATATAGTCTTAAGTGTAACATCACCCCAGAAAATTCTCTGATGTCCCTTTCCAAGCTATCTCCACCCCACCCTTTAAGAGTTAGAGAAAATTGTAATTTTTTTTCCAACATAACTTAGTTTTGCCTGTTCTAACTTCACATAAATGAGATCATTCATGTGTTCTTCATATACATGAATTATTTATGTGTTACTTGTGTAAGGATTTTTTATAAATGGAACATAAAGCTTCTGAGATTCATGCATACTGTATATTAATGATTCATAGATTAGTAATGTACAGAAGTAGCACAGTTTGTTAATCCTAATGATGGACACCTGGAATGTGTTCAGTTTTTTTGCTATTATGAATAAAGCTGCTAAAACATTCTTGTTTAAGACTTTTTGTAATTATATGTTTCCATTTCTGGGTTATAAGGTAGATGTAAATTAATTTCATAAAAAAACCAGATCATTCTTCAAAGAAGTTTTGCCATTAAACTCTTCTACCAACAACGTGTGAGTGTTTATGTTATTTTACAACCTCATCAACATTTGAAATCATGGCTCTTTTAAAAAAATTTAGCCCCAATGGGGGTCCATCCATATCTAATTTAAAAATTGTACAAACTTATTTTCTAATTTCCTATTTAACTTTCCAATTAATTATGCACTTCTATTATATTTTTAAAATTTTTCAAACATTTTAAAAATAGGCTTAGAAATACCATCATATATTAATATCTGAGCAAAATATACCTAATTTGCATAAACATGAGAAAGACCTTGTAAAATAGAGAAAATAACCCTCTATAGAGATGTCATGAACTCTTGAACTCATCACCTTGGAAAGGAAGTTGGGAAATCTTTCTCATAACCTGAATCCTTTTTAAGCAACACTGAAATGGCCATCTATATTCTGCTCACTACAGAGAGGTCTGCTTTACATGACATCCCAATCAGTGTTTTAATGTTCATGTTTAACAGCTGATAAATAACTCCAATTTGATCTCAGGTATTTTATAGAATACATCTGGTTATGACAATGTGATGTATCCTTCATTCATTTGTGCATGCGTGTATGTTTATAACAAAAGTAGTTACATATTCCAGACAGTTTCTGGACAAAGTATTCAAGGTCCTGGAGTTACTAAAAATGTCTAGAAATTAATCATTCCCTAGCATTGCTACTTACTTGGTTTTTTCTAGTTACTCTTTCAAAATATATAATAGCACTTGTAGGTTAACTCTACTCACTATAGAGGTACATTTATAGCAATACCAGGAAGGTGTTTTTATTTATTTTATTTTATTTTATTTTAGAGTTGGAGTCTCACTCTGTCACCCAGACTGGAGTGCAGTGGCTGCTCCCGGCCAATGCAGCCTCGACCTGCTGGGCTCTGGCGATCCTTCCGCCTCAGCCTTCCAAGTAGCTGGAATTACAGGTATGCGCTACCATGCCCGGCTGATTTTTTTTTTTTTTATTGTAGAGATGAAGTCTCATTGCCCAGGTGGGTCTCAAACCCACGGGCTCAGGCAATCCACTCACCTCAGCCTCCCAAAGGCGTGGGATTACAGGCTGAGTCACCAAGCCCAGCTCAGGAAGGTGTTTTTAAACTCAGAGTTTAATGAAAATAAGTAATAGATATAATAAAAATGACTACTGAATATATAGAATTTACTATATTGTTGACTAATTTAATTATAAACAACAAAATATACATAATGTGGAATAAGTTCCTTTTCTATTTTAATAATTTAATAATTTTAAAAATTTCTATATGAGAATGCATTTTTGGCAATTTAATTATTAATGCAGTTTTAAAATAAAACCATTTTGATTGGTTTCTTGATTTTTTATTTTAGCATATATTTCACATTTTGCCAATTATGGCAAAGGCATTCTAGAGGTGATCAATCCTGCATTCTCTTCTTGGCAGGTAGAAAGACTACATTTCTCAGCCTCCCTTGCAGTTAGGGTTGGACTACATTTTTGAGTTCTGTCAAAGAATGAGAATGAAGTGTTCCTTGCCTCTCCCAGGATTGATCAAGAGTTCCACTCTTTGTTGCCAGTTAAAAAGCAAAGAAACATGGAAATTTGCAGAAGGCCTAGAAGACAACTGTGTCATGAGATGAAAAGAGCCAGGATCCTTCAATCATGCAAAAGACCATGCATTAAATATCAAAACTCTGACATGATCCAGAAATAAACACTTATTTTGCAAAGTTTCTGAAATTTGAAGGTTGCTTATATAGTAAGCTATTTTTAATTACCCCAAGTGACAAAATGATCTTTAAAAGTTTTTCTGAGGACTTCTGGCAAGATGGCGATGGGGCAACCTGGTCTATGAAACCCTCTGCAAAGGACAACACAGAGGGTCTCTGGCTCTCTCCCCAGGGCTGCGAACCCCAACATTGGCACCCTGCTCTTCACAAGGAGCTCGGCTGTCGCCACCGCTGGGGCATCACAGTGGTCTGGACAGCCACTGCAGCCACAGACACAGCAGCTGCCGACACCGCTGTGGCCTCCGTGGTGGCCATAGAGCATCGCGCCACCCGTGCCTGAGGCGATCCACGACTTCAGTCCTTGAAGCCCCTGCAGGCAAGATCTGCTGGGTTCGCTGCCACCTCTGCTGCCACCATGACATCCTGCTGGCCGTGGGTCTCCTCCAGTGTGCCCTGAGGCAGGCTCCCATCTCCGGCCTCTGCCCGACTCCTGTCCAGCTCCACCCCCTCTGGGGCAAGCAGCTGAGATAACACCACCTTCTGGCGATTCAAGGTAACAACACCAAAGTGGGTTTCAGATTATCCATACACCTGTCGGTGAGTAACAGGACCTGCAGATAGATTTTGAATCACAGCTCCCCCCTTAAGTAAATCTCAAAACTGCAAAAAGGACCACCCCAACCTGCAGTGCAACTCCAGAATTGAACAAAGTAAGAGGACATACATAGAATAGGAGATTGAACAAACAGAAGTAAAACCAATCCCTCTACCCCTGAATAACAGAATTAAAGAAGACGGTGACGCGGAGGGAAGGAAAAAGTAGGGAGGGGGAAAAAAACCGCACAAATGAAGAAAAACCAAAAGAAGAATATAGGTCTCACATAGACCCCTGGAAGATCGGACACTGAGAAAACAGATTCCAGAACACAAACAATGAAGAGCCCCAAAATGATGGGTCACATGCAACAAACCCAGACATCAAGACATTAATAGAGAGAATTTAAAAAATTGAGGAGAGACAAGAGGAAAATAGGAAGGAGCCGATGTCAGAAATAACAGCAGTAAAGAACACTGTGATGGAAATAAATAACAAACTAATAAGCATGGAAAGCAGAATTAGCCAAGCAGAAGAAAGAATCTCAGAGCTTGAAGACCAAAACACAGAACTAACCCAAACTGTCAAAAGCATAGAAAAGAAGCTCAAAAAGACAGAACAAAACCTTCAAGAGATGAATGATCACTTCAAGAGACCGAACCTAAGAGTAATTGGACTTCCTGAGGCAGAGAGAGCAACAGAGGCCACAGTGGAACAAACATTTCATGAAATCATTCAAGAAAACTTCCCTCATCTCATCAAGGATGAAAAAATTCAAGCACAAGAGATTCAGAGAACCCTTGAAAGACAACAAATGAGAAGACCAACTCCCAGACATATAATAATTCAACTAAACAAAGTAGGCATAAAATAAAAATCCTAAAGGCAGCAAGAGAAAAAGGTCAGACTACATACCAGGGAAGACCAATTAGAATAGCAGCACATTTATCTACAGAAACCCTCCAGGCTACGAGAGCTTGGAACCCTATCTTCAAAGTTCTAAAAGATAAACAATTTCAACCGAGAATAACCGACCCAGCCAAGCTAAGCTTCATCAGTGAGGGAGAATTGAAATCTTTCCCAGATATTCAATCCCTAAGAACTTACACTGCCACAAGACCACCTCTACAAGAAACACTTAAGAAAGTATTGAATGCAGAAGAAAAGGAAAAAAGAACAACAACGTTCTTCACAAGAGTATAGGCAAAAGATTAAAAACACAAACGATCCAACTCTAAAACCAAAAGAAAGACAACACACAAACAAGAAGAATAACAACTGTGTAAGAACATTATGATAGGGATCAACTCTCACATTTCAATAATTAGTTTGAATGTGAATGGACTAAATGCACCACTGAAAAGACATAAAATGGCAAAATGGATATCACCAGGCAACAATCTATTGCCTTCAAGAGACTCACCTCACTAGAAAGGACACTCACAGACTCAAAGTAAGAGGATGGGACACAAATTTTCAGGTGAATGGAACACAAAAGAAAGGAGGAGTCACGATCTTAATCTCAGACAAAATACCCTTTCAGCTATCAAAAATTTAAAAAGCTACAGAAGGCCACTACATAATGATAAAAGGTTCAATACATCAACAAGAAATATCCATCCTAAACATATATGCACTGAACATGGGAGCACCAACTTTCATAGAGCAACTCCTTGGTAAACTAAAAAAGATATCAACTCCAATACCATCATAGCTGTAGACATTAATACCCCACTCACAACCCTAGACAGATCATCAGGACAAAAAATCAGCAATGAGATCCAAAACCTCAATGTGACTCTTGATCAAATGGACTTAATTGATACCTATAGAACCCTCCATCCAAAGACAACAGAATACACATTATACTCATCACCGCTTGGAACGTACTCTAAGATTGACCACATACTTGACCATAAATCAAGCATAAGCAAATTTCGAAGGAGTGATATTTTACCATGCACCTTCTCGGACCACAGTGGAATAAAAATAATCATTAACACCAACAAGGTCCCCCCAAAACCCACAAAGACATGGACACTAAACAGCATGATGCTAAACAACTCCTGGGTCAATGATGAAATCAAAAGAGAGATTAAAAGATACCTGGAAACAAATGAATATGAAGAAACATCTTACCAAAATCTCTGGGACACCATGAAAGCTGTAGTAAGAGGGGAATTTATTTCCCTACAAATGCACATGAAGAAAATGGAAGGATCACAAATTAACAGCCTAAGAAGTCACCTAAAAAGCTAGAAAAGCAAGACCACAAAAACCCTAATTTCAGCAGAAGAATCCAGATCACCAAAATAAAAGCCCAAATCCAGGACATAGAAGACAAAAAGATAATACAAAAAATCAATGAAACAAAAAACTGGTTCTTTGAAAGGATAAACAAGATCGATGGTCCCCTAGCTAGACTGACCAAGAAAAAGAGAGAAAAAGCCCAAATAAACACAATCAGAAACATAAAAGATGAAGTCACATCTGATCCTGAAGAAATACAAAAGATCATTAGAGACTACTATGTACACTTGTATGGAAACAAACTTGAAAACCTTTTGAAAATGGAGGACTTTCTGTCATCACACAACCTGCCTAGGTTGAAACGAGAAGAAACTGAGATGCTAAATAGACCAATAACAATCAAGGAAATTGACTACATAATAAGAAAACTACCTACAAAAAAAAAGCCCTGGACTAGGTGGCTTTTCAGCAGAATTCTATAAGACATTTAAGGAGGAGCTTATACGAATCCTACTGAAGGTATTCCAGGCAATTGAGAAAGACGGAACTCTCCCCAAATCATTTTACGAAGTTAACATCACATTGATACCCAAGTCAGGTAAAGACCCAACAAAGAAAGAGAACTACAGGCCAATATCTTTGATGAACATAGATGCTAAAATTCTCAATAAGATTCTAATGAACTGGATTCAACAACACATCTCAAAAATATCCATCATGACCAAGTAGGCTTCATTCCTGAGATGCAAGGCTGGTTCAACATTCGTAAAACTATAAATGTAATTAAATACATCAACAGATAGCAAAACAAAAACCATATGATTATATCATTAGATGCAGAAAAAGCTTTTGATAAAATCCAGCGCCCCTTCTTGATAAAAACCCTCGAACAGCTAGGCATACAGGGAACATACCTCAAAATAGTAAAAGCCATCTACAAGAAACCCACAGCCAGCATACTCCTAAATGGACAAAAACTGGAATTTCCCCCCAAAACTGGAACAAGACAAGGATGCCCACTCTCACCCCTCCTGTTCAATATAGTATTAGAAGTCCTGGCTAGAGCAATCAGAGAAGAGAAGGCAATCAGGGGTATTCAAATAGGAAAAGAGGAAGTCAAGCTATCTCTCTTTGCAGATGACATGATTGTGTACCTTGAAAACCCAAGAGTATCTGTCAAAAATCTCCTTACACTGATAAAGGACTTCGGGAAAGTCTCAGGATATAAAATAAATGTGTAAAAGACAATCGCATTTCTTTACACCAATAATAAACAAACAGAAACCCAAATAAAAAGCACAATTCCATTCACAATAGCCACAAAAAAAAAAGAAATACCTTGGCATCTTCCTAACCAGAAACGTGGAAGGCCTTTACAATGAAAACTACAAAACACTGCTCAAAGAAATCAAAGATGACACAAACAAGTGGAAAAATATCTCATGCTCATGGATTGGAAGAATCAACATTGTGAAGATGTCCATCTTACCTAAGGCAATCTACAGATTTAATGCAATACCCATCAAATTACCAGCAACATCCTTCTCAGATCTAGAAAAAACAACACAGGAATTCATATGGAAACATAAACGACCAAGAATAGCCAGAGCAATCCTCAGCAAAAAAAAAAAAAAAAGCAGGTGGTATCACTTTACCAGACTTCAAACTTTACTATAAAGCTACAATCATCAAAACAACTTGGTATTGGTACGGGAACAGGCATATAAATCAATTGAAAAGAATTGAGATTCCAAAAGCAAAACCTCAATTTCTCAACCAACTCATCTTCGACAAAGCCTCCACCACCTACCACTGGGGAGAAGAGAACCTATTCAGTAAATGGTGGTGGGAAAAATAGCTGACCACATGCAGAAGACTGAAACAGGACCCCTGTCTATCCCCATACACAAAAATTAACTCCAAATGGATCAGATACCTAAATGTAAACCTCAAACCGTAAGAACCTTAGAAAATGAAGGATATACCCTCATGGAATTTGGAACTGGCATCCAATTCCTGAACAAAACCTGAAACCCATAAGCCATAAGAGAGAAGATAGACAAGTGGGACCTCATTAAACTGATAAGTTTCTGCAAAGCCAAAGAAACCATCAAGAGAGCAGGGAGACAGCCTACAGACTGGGAAAAAGTATTTGCCAACTCCAGGTCTGACAAAGGCTTAACATCTTGGATCTACAAGGAACTCAAACGTGCTGAAAAGAAAAAAACAAACAACCCCATTATAAAATTGGCAAAAGATATAAACAGACACTTCTCAAAGGAAGACATCCGAGCAGCCAACAGGCACATGAAAAAATGTTCAACCTCACTAATCATCAGGGAGATGCAAATCAAAACCACACTGAGATACCACCTAACTCCAGTCAGAATGGCAATTGTCAATAACTCAAAAAATAACAGTTGCTGGAGAGGGTGTGGCGAAAAGGGAATACCTACACTGTTGGTGGGAGTGCAAACTAGTACAACCTCTGTGGAAAACAGTATGGTGATTCCTAAAAGCTCTAAATATTGACCTCCCATATGATCCTGCAATCTCCCTACTGGGAATATACCCTGAAGAACTCAAATCACTCTATCAAAAAGATACCTGCACACGTATGTTTATCGCAGCATTGTTCACAACAGCAAAAACCTGGAATCAACCATGCTGTCCATCAAAAGAGGACTGGATTAAAAAATGTGGTACATATACACGATGGCATACTATGCAGCCATAAAAAAGAATAAAATCATGAATTTTGCAGCAACCTAGATAGAACTAGAGTCTATAATATTGAGTGATCTCTCACAGAAACAAAGATCTGAGTATCACATGTTCTCACCCATATAGTGGACCTTGAACATCCAGTGTAATACGATAAGAAAATGACTGACAGTGGTGGGAAACTATGGGGGGGAGGGAGATGGGATTAATGGTAGGAAAAATCTGTCTGGGACGGGGAGAGACCTCTTATCAACAAGGGTGCCTGAACAAAGCATATTTGTATACCTAACCTTAACTGTACCCCACAATATCATAATAAAAAATGATTTAAAAAAAGTTTTTCTATTGACATTACATTGTTGAGTTTTTATTTTTAAATTACTTTTTAAGAATAAGTTTCTGATACCAATTTCAAATTCTTTCTCACTGAGGAATTAGTGAGACACTTCGACCAGGTGTGGATCAAATAACTGTTTTAGTTATCGTTTAGTTTGGGTTTCTCTTTTGGAGTGCTCATATTGTGCAAATCTTTTTCTGAATGTTTCCATTTGTTCTTGTTTTTCGATGGTTTAAAATGTCATTGTCCTATGATGATTCCTTCTTTAATAAATGAAAAGACTGTTTTTCTAAAAGTCTTCATTTTTAAAGAATATCCAGTTGATGAACTTAAGACCTTGTAGGTAAAACAGTATTTTTTAAATGTTTGCTAAAATACAATAGTGACCATTAAATAAGAAGCATATGCTGTAATTATCTGAAATAAGAATATTATTTTCTACTGGTTTTATTTACCATGTCTAGCATGTTAAACATGTTTAAATTAAAATTTTAATTTAAGGCACAGTGGCTCACATCTGTAAACCCAGCACTTTGGGAGACCAAGGCAAGAAGCTTGCTTGAGGCCAGGAGTTCAAGACCAACCTGGACAACATAGTGAGAACTCCTCTCTACAAAAAAGAAATAAAAAAATTAGCTGGGCGTGTTTGTTCGGACCTGTAGTCTCAGTCACCCAGGAAGCTGAGGTGGATTGCTTAAGCCCAGGATGTTGAGGCAGTGGTGAGCCATGATTATGCCACTGCACTCCAGCCTAGGTGACAGAGTGAGACTCTGACTCAAAATAAGTAAATAAATAAATAAAATAATAAATTAATAAATAAATAAACCCTAACATGTCAATGCTTTTTTGTTAAAAAGTTGTACTTTTTACTGATAAAAAGTATATTAAAAATGCGTTTTCTATGACTTGTCCTGTATTCTGTGAACATATTTATAACAGATGGTTTAAAGTCTTTATCTTGAAAGACCAAGTCTGCTTCCTCAGGGATGATTTCTATGGGCTGCTTTTTCTCTGTGAATAGATCACACTTTCCTGATTCTTTGCATGTCTCTCTCTCGCTCTCTTTTTTTTTTTTTTTGAGTTGGAGTCTCACTCTGTCGCCCAGACTGGAGTGCAGTGGCCACTTCCAGCCACCGCAGCCTTGCCCTGCTGGCTCTGGCAATCCTTCCACCTCAGCCTTCCAAGTAGCTGGAACTACAGGTGCGTGCTCCCACACCTGGCTAATTTTTGATTTATTGTAGAGATGAGGTCTCACCAAGTTGCCCAGGCAGGTCATGAACTCTCTCTCTTTTTTTTTGAGTTGGAGTCTCACTCTGTCACCCAGGCTGGAGTACAGTGGCATGCTCACGGCTACTGCAGCCTCAACCTGCTGGGCTCAGATGCTTTTTCCATCTCAGCCTTCCAATTAACCGGAGCTACAGGCATAAGCTAATGCACCCAGCTCATTTTTTTTTATTTGTTGTAGAAACAAGGTCTCACCATGTTTCCTAGACTGGTCTCAAACCCCTGAGCTCAGGCAATACTCTTACTTCACAAAGTGCTGGGAGTATGGGCTTGAGAGACTGCACTGACATCTCTTAATTTTTTAAAAAACTGGACAGTTCAATAATTTAATGTACCAACTTTATAATAGATCCCTTTTGGGATTTATTATTTTTGCTGTTTCTTGTTGTAGAGAATTTCCTAAACAAAGTCCATGTTCTTTGTCATGTGAGGCCACTGAAGTTTTTGTTCTGTTAGCTTTGTGTCAGGTATTAGTTGGATAGAGATTTCCTTAAATGCTTTGCTCCCATCTTTTGCCAAGGGGCTGTGTGTGTGTATGTGCGTGTGAGTGTGCCTGTGTGTGTGTTGGGGTATGTCTATAATGCCCCTGTAGGTGATCCATAACTTCTTAGATTTCACTGCCAGCTTGTACAGTGCCTTGTGTTCAGCCAGAGATAAGAAACTGAGGGCTTCTTCTGTCTTTCCTGGTCATACACATAGCCCTAAGTGTGCATGTGGTCTTCTAAATTTCTAGGAGCATGTCAGATTTCTTCATAGCCCCTATGAACCTCTAATTTCTGTTTTCCAAACAATTATCACATGGTGTTTTCTTCTAATGTCCTGAAGAGAGTGCTGTTCATGCATAGGGATCTCTGATTTAGGTCAAATAAAAATAAGCCTTGAGAATGGCACTTTTCTGCAAGCAGCCAGATAGGTCACATAGTGACAGCTGTTTGAGGATTGGGCCTGTGGAGTGCTCCAAACCAGTCTGCTTCTCTGAGGGCCTGCTAGACTGCTAGTTTTCACAGCTATTGTAGTTGTGAGCCTTTCAGTTTTCAAGGCTACCATGGAACAGGGGAAAAAGACACATTAAGGGCATATTAAATGCCATAAAAATTTACCGTTCATATTAAGATTTGATTGTTTTTCTCAAATAAATGCTTCTCAGATTGTTGCATGAGGTTAGTCAATTTCTAGAATTCTGAAAAGGTTATTTTGACAGTTTTTGCCAGTGCTCTCTGTAAAAGTTTGGAGATACTGAAAGAGGCACAGGACAAAGGGCTGGTACAAACCAGGCATTTATTCGGGGAGAAACTCCGGGCAAGGTCCCGTGGTCTGGAAGATAAGCCAGGGGAGGCGTGCCCAAGGACGGGTGGGCTTGGGCTTTTAAGGGTGCTGTATCTGGGCGGGTGTTGGAGGTGGCAGTGAAGTGGGGAGACAAAGCGTCACATCTGACGTGGGCTGGAAGCATCACATCTGGCCCTTCTCGGCAGCTGGTGGCAGGTTCCAGGAATCTTTAAGTGAGGTATGAGGATGCGGTTTGGGGTGGAAGGGCGCATAGGGGATAAGTGGGTGGAGGAACAGATGGGGGAAGGTGGGTGCTGCTTCCCTCTGGACCTAACATCCGACCTCTTTGGTATAAGGGGTGCTGACTCTATCTGGCTGCTTTAAGCTGAAAGGGGGTGTAGTTTTAGGGAGGCTGGGATGGGGTGGCTCAGAGGAAAGTGGGCATATGGATAGGGGTGCAGGAGTAGCTGATAGACTGCAATGTGAGAAATTTTTTCATGCAGGAATTCCCAATTGGAGAATGGTTGAGTAACGAGATACCTTCTTGTACTAAACGGAGCCAAGAGAAGGAGAAGGGCGGTTGGCATTTGGGGGGGGGGGAGTTAGTTAGCCAAAGAAATTTTGCTTCTGCAATAAGGCTGGGAAGTTTGTTAGAGGGCAGTATGTTAAAAATGTGGATATTACCTGATGGTTTGGAGTTCTGGTACATTATAAACAGCTCCATTGACTCCCCGCGCCCACCTGGGGTGCCAGGGATTAGGGATGGTGTAAGGGGTTATTGCTTTTTCCCCGTATGTGGGAGCCGAAATACTGTGCATTTTTCACCAGTCATATGGACACCCCCGTATTTGTTAGGCCACCAGTTGCACCTGGCATCCGTCTGATTATATTGGAAGCAGAAGACTGGGGGTGGCGTTTGACTGATGGAGTTTATTTGGCTCACTGAGATGGTGATGGTAATGGTGCCTGGCATCCCCCCGGGGTGACACAGCCGGTGCCCACAACCTGAGGATGACTTTACCCTAAGACTGGATTGTTTTTTAACGTAAAAACTGCCAGCGGTAGTCATTATCTGGTGGTGTGCGTGAGAGAGGCAGCGGGACTAGAGTGAGTAGCAGGACCAGAGTGAGGCGAAGAGGGGAGGTCCCACCTGTTGACATTGCCAAGGGGCCCCATGGCCGGGGCCAATTTGAGACAAGAGACATGATACCAGGAGAAGTGTCCCAGTAATTTGACAGCTGTGGGGGTGGTGAGGACCACGTGAATGGGCCAACCCACCAGGGGGTTAGAGCTTGAGGGGACAGTTGTTTGAGTAGAACTGAATTTCCAGTTGGGGGGGCGTACAAACCGGGTTGATGGGGTTTTCAGGAGTGATCGTGGGAAGGGGGTTTATTTCGCGTGCTCCCCTTTGCAACTGCCTAAGCAGAGACAAGTGAGGCAAGTAGGAAGCAAGTGGAGGTGGTGAAGAGGGGAGGTTATGATTGATTAAAAAGGGCCTGCCATACAGCAGCTCTAAAGGCTGAGACCTGATGGAGCCCCTTTGGGGCTGCCCTTATTTGGAGAGGGCGAGTGGGAGGAGGGCAGGCCAGCCAAGTTTTTTTTCTAGGGTGAGCTTGGTGAGGTGTGTTTTTAAAATGCCATTTGCCCTTTCTACCTTACCCATGACTGTGGGTGGTAATTGGAGTTTTCATAACCCCCGGTAGCAGCCCCTGCTACAACTTTGGGGTGAAGGATTTTGA